>CM072168.1:14578594-15987991 GCA_036850595.1 Rhyacichthys aspro
TTTTTTATGTTTTCTTGACAGTGTTTTACCTACTTACCTGGTAGTTGGTAATGAGAGGAACACCATGATCTACAGCCATTCGGCGGATGCGGAAGTTGTCCTTTATTTGACGGGTGTTGTTGTTGGGCAGGTTGACCACAAGATCAATATGACCTTCACTTATAAGTCTTAAGAGACAAAAAGAAACAAAAAGATGAATAATGAATAAACATTGTATTAACACATTCCTGAATTAATTAAAAAAATAAGAAAGGACAGCATATAGTTATGTATATTTATAAACTTTCTGCTATTGCACACACATAAAGACACATTATTTTATTCTAGGGCCCTTTGATATTGAGCACAAAATTAGTGCTGAATTTTAATGGAAAAATATGGAGGACTGTCAACACTGTCCACAAAGGTCATGTTCCTCTCTATGAAAAGGTGGCCTCTGCACCACAGCTGATGCCATCTGCCTAGTGTATTTATGTGTGAGTTGTCTGGGGGTAGACCGATTCAATTCCTGTTACATCCTCATCTTCCCCAGTTTGTACTAAACATAAGGCCCAGATGGCTTCACTGAAGCACAATCATGACTTGTTTTTGGAACGGTTGTCTGAAAAAGTACATTCACTATCAGTCTGCTCAAGTTACTTCTGTGAACATTTTTACTGAAGAGGTATTTCATGGTCTTTTGAAATGTTGCTGTAACACTCACCTCACCATACTATGGTTCAACAAATATAATTATTTAAGATTTATAATGAGTAACCTCTGAATACTCGGCAAGCTTAACACTTCTCCTTTATCACTTGGCCAAGCGACTGGAGTGGCAGGTACGTCGTTAGCACACAACCAGGCAGAGGTGGCTTCAGTGGCATAGAGCTGGAAAAAAAATAAATAAATAAACAACTACAAAACAATTTAGTGAACTTTGTTAAGGTAGGCGCACAATACCTTGAATCCTTCCTCTTTGAGCTGGTGAGCTGTAGCCAGGAAATTAGGTCGAAAAGAATGCTAAAGTAGCAAAATAGAAAGATAAATGCAGAAGAAGAATTGATCACTTGCCCTCAACTAATCATTAAATTCCTTTAATAACAAATTGTTTCCCCTTTAAATTCTAAAATTGCAGAAATAAGGGCTATAAAATCAATAAATATGTTAATCATTGATACTGTTGATTTTTGCGATCAGATGTTAAAATCAGCTCCAGATTGGTTGCAAAAAATGCAACAAATTGATTGAAGAGATTGAAACAGTTCAGGAGCTGTCACTGTGGTGCTGATCTAAACTATACATTTAATGTCAATTATGCCTTGAATCTGAAGAGACTGGACAGAAACAAATATTCAAATATATTCACAATACCAGAACATCTTTATCAACCAAAGTCATTTTTCACTTTCTCTCAGAACTACAGCTCCTTTACTTTTGAGCCTTTTTCTCTGGGTTTTTTTAACACAAGTTTAAACCTCTCCTTCTGGTTGTCAAAAGTACTTGGGGAACACAGTGGTGTGTGTCTTGTAGGTGTCGCCCCAAAGTGCTGCTGTTTGTCAGTCATGTTGTAGTAGTGCGTAGTGACCCTGGACACTTGCCTTGAAGTGGCCCTATTCCCCTAGAGCACTAATTACACAGCTAGCGTCAGGGAGATTTGTTAATGCTAGATTAGTCCACTTGCAGTTTGGCAACCCAGTGTGTCAGCAGCACTTATGTATTCCAACTCTTGTCCTGTGGTGTCATTAATTATTTCATTGCCGCAGCTTGGAATTGTGCTTTAAAGCAGATTAAAAAAATATGGGAAAATGTTTTAGTTTTTTATTTCTCTCACTTGAAAAAGTATAATAACTCTTCTTTTAGTCATATTAGACTCAAATCAAATATAATTTTAGAGACACTGCATTTCTTTTGTCTCATGCTTTTACTCAACACTAGTGTGCTTTACACACAGATAAAGCACACAAAAGCTGGGACTAGCTCAGACAGCACACATTCAGTGTCATGAGGTAGGAGGCCCCTAAAGAAAAAAACAGAAGGAAAGAAGACTTCCAGATGGATGCAGTCTTACCTGAATCCCAATCAGAATGCCCTTCTGTGGCAGTTTGAAACCTGTGGAGAGCATAGCCTTGAGGAAGGCTGAATAAATGTTTGGTCCAAAACAAGCAACCTGCAACAAAACATGCAAATGGACATTCATGAGCAGCGCTTGTCAGTGATTTTTTTTTTAATGAACTAAGGAGCACCACAGTTTCAATATTAATAAAACTTTAACTGAAAGCTTCTTACTTCTCCAGTGGAGGCCATTTCACAGCGAAGCACTGGGTCAGCATCACGCAGCCGTGGCCAGGAGAACATGGGCGCCTGGTGAAGAAAGTCAGTGCAGTAAGTGTTTCTATAATGTAATAAGCCTGAACATAGTATGGTAATGAAAATAAAAAATACAATTCCCATGACAAACTGAAAAATTCACATTATTAAGTCCTGCATTGGAATAATTTCAGGCACTAATGATTCTGCTGCCACCTAGGGAGGACTGAAAAATTCCTTCAACTCCTTCAAGTCAACCACGCCAAGAGCAACTTTTATTTAAAAAAAAAAGATAACATATTATAGGTTTGATAGCTACTTGTTTGATTAATCATTTTGTGTCATGACGACTGTTTTGTATTCTCGAGAGACAGTATGGCATTGAATATTGAAAAAAAATGATAGTGACAAAGAAGTACAATGACTACTGCCAACTTCAGCGAAAATGGTTCTGGTGTTGTCAAAAAATGAGAGTTCTGTGTGTTTCACAAAGACAAGAACTTTGGTGGCCTGAATAAGAGAGCATCACGAGGGGTAGCCTGAAGCAGTGAGAGAAAGGAAGGAGATAAAAAGGTCAAGTAAGGTGAGGAAAAACTGAGACGGGAAGAGTGATGTGAAAGTAAATGAAAGAAGAGATGGAATAAAAAAAAGGTGGACGATACAAGAGAAAGCTGAATAAAAAGAAAACCCATAAATAAAGCATTATAAGCAGAGAACAATAGCCTGTAGTTGCGGTGTTACATACAAATTAACAACACTGTGGCGCCACGTGGGACGGCATTCTTATTTCTCTATTTAAAAGCAGACCAGCTGCATTACCTTGAAAAGAAGTGTTGGTTTGGAGCAGTGTAGCTTTGGCTGGTGCATACACACACATACAGAGGCCACTAGGGGGGATTCATCCTTGAAGCAGGCTATCTAATCAGCTGAATGTAATGTTAGCATACTAATGTAAGAGGTGACGAGGAGAAGGGAATCAGACAGACCGGGAACCAGTTCATGTCTTATCACAGCTATTTCAAAGAGTCAGACAAAGACAGAGCTGCGCTGAGATAAAGTGGCAGATTATAACCCAGAATAAAAATGTATTTGACAGAGAGACACATACAGAAAAGGAATAGCAGCTTAAGAAAACCTAATAGTACAATAAAATAGACAAGAAATGGCAATAAAATGAACAGTGATAAGAAAAAATATGGGACCAAAAGATTACATTTTGCCAGTTTGGTTTTGTAAATGATGAAATTAAAGAAGACACAGAAGTGTTTCAAATGCAAACTGCAACTATTGAACCCAAACAATATGCTTCTCTTTCAGATAATTCAATTCAACGGTGAAAGTAAAAACAGAACAAAAGCAATATCAATATTAACACACTTGAAAGATTTATGAATGATTTAAGAACTATGTCCACTTGTGTATGTGTATTTGTTTAATAGATGTTTTTCCAGAGCAAGATTCATATTTTTTTCTCAAGCACGTTACCATGGCCGTCTTTATTGTTTAAATCAATACAATGGTTATCATGTGCCTATTCATAATATAAACAAATGGAGCTGTTGAAAGTCTGTCCCATGGCAGGGGTTTTCAAAAGGATGCCTTTTCCATGACCTACAACCCTGTTTGCCTGTGTTTGTTTTTTTCCAGAGATACCCAACTCTGCTAGGAGCGAACATAAAATAAACTGCACTTAGACATGTATTAAAAAGAAAAAATGGTTTCATTAATAATCCTGTGTTCTCCAACAAAATGCTGCATATACTGGAAAACATGACTATGACAACGACCAAGGCACTGTGTCCTTATCCTTCCAACATAAACATTTACCTTCCAGTCTACACACCGCCCATGCCTCAGACATGAACAATGTTATCTTTGGGGGCCAGCTGAGCTCAGGCGAAGAAGGATGAGCGTCAATATTCTGCTGAAATGTCTTTCTTTAGACATAAAGTAAGTTTGATCCACAGAACCTTATTGCTCCATGCCACCTGTACAGTGGGTTGAGACAAAGAGAGAATTGGAAAAGACCAGCTACATTAGGTCACCGTGGCAATTTAGTAACATTTTGATTGTCTTTTAGCTGTAAATTAAAGCCACCAATGCACAATGGAAAAAGCAAAAAGAAAGAATATAAATCCTTACTGGAGTCACTGCTTTGTGTCATTTTTAACAAAAGTCCTAAGTGCATGTCTTTGTAGACACAAACCAAATCATCTTATGAGAGGATGAGATGGATAAGTCTCTGTGGGGTTATGTCTTGTGATGATATATTAAGGACAGTGAAGTTGAGAGTGAGTGGAGACGGTAATGTGACAGCACACACTTCAGGCTACAAGCAATGGATATCTTCCCAAATTACTGAGTGTTTACAGTTGAGGCCTGATACTGCAAGGATGTGTTTAAGATGATAAGAAATTAGCTCTCTTCATCAAACATTCAACCTGTGTTGTAACGGGGGATTGAGAGACACCTACATCTGACCGGAGGTGTGAAGTTTAAAGCCTGGTGCTTGGAGTATTGAGCGCTGATTAATATTCGTCACCACTGTGCAGGGTAGAAATTGAAAACTTTAGGTGGTGGGGAGAGTGGGGGATTATACCTGCGTGACTGGCTCCAAACTACAGCCATTGTTATAGCAGCTCTGTTGTAATTAGAAGGAGAAATAAATGGCTTTCAAACAGCTGGCGACATGTAAACTCTCTCATATGGTACCTTAAAATTAAGCCTCCCAGTCAGTATAAGAATGAGCCTGCTCCCACCTCCCATCATGCTCTGGGATAGAGTTAAGCAGTAATTGGTGTCTTTGTAACACAATCCAATAGAATCTGCAAAAGTGAAACTTGTAGCACCTATTAACATATCAAACTGTATGTGTGAAACTCTTTACAAAGGAAATTTTAGGCTGCAATGAATACATCCTATTGTAAGCCTGCACCAGACATGGTTATTACATAGGTTTTGGCTTTGTGTGTCCTTTAATAATGTGCTGCTCAAATTTAGCACATTAGTTTAAAGAGTTTATAGTCTTGTATGAATTAGATACATTTTACATTTATTAGGAATATAAAAGTGAGCTTATAATGCACTTGTCACTAGTATATTAATATAAATAAAAGTGATGATTTAAGACACAACACAATGATTAATGTGTATTTGCATGAAAAGTGTGTCAACAAAAGAGAAAAATGTGAAATTGCGGAATGATTCTAGAAAGATGTCTTGTACTAATTTAGTGGTCAAACATAAGGAAATTAATACAGAAACCTTAATATTCAACTAAATTCAATAACAAAATCTGACCAGTCCATTTACGTCTTTCAATAAAAGAATGCTATTATAGTAGCAGCTCATACGGTACCAGGCCACACTCATTTTCTTTTATTTACCTTGATGCCCACGTAGTCCACAGGAATGATGGGTTTCTCCAGAGAGGGCAGGCTGGCTTCATCCACCGGCTCTCCAACCATCACTTTGGTTGCCACATTAATAAAGTCCACCCCAATTGTTTTTGATACAAATGGGAAGGAGCGTGATGCCCTCAGGTTACACTCTATCACCTAAAACATATTTTGTAAAAAGCAAATTTCTATCAAACCAACAGACAAGCAAACAGAACAACTAATCAGAGATGCACCTGAAAAATGGAAAACTAAAGGCATTACAAAAGGTGATTTGATTGAACTGCATTTGCTGCAGTCAACCTGAAAACACATTTCATTTAGTCACACATTCAGAAATATCACTCACCATAACATCATTGCCTTTAACCAGAAATTGGGTGTTAAAAGGGCCTGAAATCTCAAATGCTTGGCCAATTTTCCAGGTGGCAATCTTAACCTGAAAGCAATGGGAAATAAAAAACCCACACAGATATTATGCATGAAAATGGCTGTAAACATTTTATGTGACAGTAAATGCTTTATTGTTGATTGAAAATAAGTGTGAGAAAAATTACAGCACAATTACTGACCTTTTCAAGCGCTCCCTGGCTAATAGTTTGGGTTGGTAGCATTAGGGTGGCATCTCCTGAGTGCACACCAGCATCTTCCACATGCTCCGTTATGGCATGAACCAACACCTAAACAGAAAGGAGGACATTAGACTGGGTAAGACTGGACAGTTGGTTATGAATAGTGCTCTCTGTGTCATTGCTCTGAAGCCAGACAGAAACTGGATATGCAGTGTCAAAGGAATAACTTGCAACATTTCACCACCAGGAGGATTTGTATCGCCAATAAATTGTCTGTATCTGTAAATGAGCTGCCGTGTCATTAGCTCATTTAAAGTGCTGCTACCCATAGCATTCATTAGCACTTTTTCAGATAGAGCATGTAATTAATACATGCTATCTCTGACTTTTCCACTCTCCCACACACATATAGTCAACTCTCACACACACGCAACCAGGCGAGGCCAGGAATAATGAAGTCTGTTTGGTATTCAATGAATGGACAGCTTGTTAATGTGATACTGAAGATAAAGGAAAGGCTGTATTCAGTGAAAGTAAGAAAAAAGAAAGTCTACCTTACAACTGGACTGCTCACGTACAAACTGACACCCTTGAAATGACTTCCACAGTCCAAATAATAGAAAAACAGACAGGGCGCTCAGGACAAGTGCCTGTGTGGCTCTGTCACAAAGACCAAGAAGCCCTACAACCAAAGTTTTTAGAAGTCACCACCACTGTACTGAACTTTAAAAGAGAAAACTGAGAAATATAATCCTCAGGGCACAATACATGAGAGCTAAATTTCAATGATCTGATTGAAAAGGAAAAACACATGACACTTTCTGTATTATTGAAAAAAGACTATGTAAATTTCTATCATACAGCACATAGCCTCAAAGTAATTTTTAATGGTCCCTGACATTATTACGGAAGAATAACATATTCTATGTGACAGACAATGCACTCGACTACAAGACTTCTCTATGTAACTCTGAGTGACTGAGAACATTACCTTTGTGAGAAAATGTATGTCAGGAGAACACAACTCAAAAATAAAATATCTAAATATCTAAATATCTGAGTGATTATATTGACATTTGACTTTAACCTTTTTACTTTGCATAACCCAGTTAAAATATGAACCAGGCTTTCCCAAGAAATGTGACGAATGTGCAAAATGACTGTACCTTTCCATTTTTGGCAACAGCGTCCACCTCCACCTCTCTGGCTCCACGGATGAACTTTGTGATAACCACTGGGTGCTCCTGGAGAATTAAGAACTGCTGAGATGTTGCTCTCCATAGGTTTGGTTTGTGAAGACCACTTCATATTTTCTTTAAATATTTTCAAACACACTGAATGACTGCAAAGTGAAAAGTTAAGAAAACTAATCCCAATTTAATAACTTGATTCTAAAGCTGTAATGTGTGCAAGTGAGTGTAGGTCTCTGGGGCTTTTGAAAGAGGTCAGGAACCAGTGAGCCACTGGAGGGTTTGGGAAAGCCCTTGAGACAACACAAGGAAACAAGTGTGACATATTCCTGAGAACTTACCAGAATAAACAAGATCTTAATCTGAAAATTGAAATTTTTTAACAGATACAGTATGTTTAAAGACTCAGTTAGCACTGATCTTACCTGCGACACTTGAGTGGCCTCCTCTAAAAAGCGTTTCATCTCGTCTTCTCCATACACAACGTTCATTGCAGAGCCACTGAAGGGTAGAAAGAAGCATAAAGAGAGAGTGGGGAGGAGGATAAAACAAAAGGCCACAGGAGAGGAAGAGAAGCAAGCAAACAAAAGAACATACAAGCTTCAAATGATCGTTCAAAACACTCATTATCTCCTCGTTGCATCATCATTACCATCGGGAACAAGGTCTAGAAACAGTCAAAATAAGGAGCGAGAGAAAAAGAAGGAAAACGAAAGCTATTTAGGTCAAAAACCACTCCAGGCTCTTGAAATCGAGTGCAGAACTTAGTCATTAAAAAAACAACAGATTTAGGCTAGTTTTGTTGTGGTTGTTGTTTTTGATTTTTAAAAGCTAGCTGGGCTATCCTCCTGTCTGAGAAGGAGGAGCTGGGAGAAACAGGACAGAAAAAGGCCACAGGCTCAGGTCACAGTTTTATTTCTTTAATGGCTGTTGCTTAGAGCTAGAAATATGCCCAAAACCCAAATGAATGCAAACTTTTCATTTGAATAGCAAAACTTAACTCTGAAAATGTCAGTTATTTAGACCTATTTTCGTAGATACGTTAAAATTGAGAACACCTTTTCCTCTAAATCTTCAATACTTTAAATTTCTCTCATCTCGTCAGCATCAGTGTCTGCAGAACATCAAAACTGTGAGAGTAGTAACTTGGGAGTTTGCCTTTAAAACTTTACTTCCGAAAAATCACTAGTAAAAGTAGTGATAAAATGTTCATAAAAGGTTCATGCCTCAATACATGATGATTATAATTGAAAGATGAGAATATATCAGATTTTCCAGAAAATGAATATATTAAAGTGGTAAATATATCAAACATAGTAAGTTTTAGCACATTTTAAGTCATTGATGTAAAAAATAAGACTTGGATTTGACAAGAAAAACGTGTTTGGTGTGTAAATGGACGTGTTTGCGCATATGTATTGAGGATGAGAAGAACATTCAAACACCATTACCAAGTGTGTCAAAGAGAGAGCAGAAACACTTTGGGGAGGAGATGAGATCAGAGGGAGTTCACCCTAAGCTGATGCTGGAGAGGATGGATAGACTGATTTTAAAACAACACCCCCCAATGCTTGAAATCCATAAAAAGTCTACATTATACATTCTGTTATTTTTGTTATTGCTCAAACACCAATGGAAAACAGAGTGTCACCATGACATCTACTGGACAATAGTGTTACTGCAAACACTACTTTTATAACTAAAATTGTACTGTTAGAACTCACCTAAGAACATAGGAGGGACGAAGCAGGCAAGGATATCCCACTTGGCTGGCAAAGGCAAATGCATCTTCCTGTAACACATGGTTTGCTTTACTTGCATTTAGAAAAATTATGGAGGAAAAATAATCCTCTTATTAAGTCCTCATTTCAAGAAAAATACTATGTTAATGGTGTTAAAAAAAAAACAACAAAAAACTAATTATGCTATCGATTGGAAAATACATAATTCTGGCCAAAATATCCAGAAGCATGTTATGACACACAAACATTTATATGACTTATGTGGTTTGGATGACTTTGTACAGCTTGATATAGAAAATAAACTTTGCTTAGGGGACTTGAAGTAAAGGTACAAATTAATTTTGTAAAGACAAGGATAAAACACTGTTCCTGCAAAACAATATACACCCCCCTTGTGAATTTAAAATAATTGTTTAAGGATGTCTCTGGAGTCTGGAAAACTCGGTTATCTCTACTTTGAAGAATGAACTTGTTACAGTATATGAGTATGTTAAGTGCTTATAAAGCAGCAGTGACCAATGTGACCGAGGAATAGCTCTCTAAAAAAAATAATGTCATACAAATTTCCAGACTTCACAAAAATGTACAGAGATGCGCAGTAATCAAAGCCGAGGGCATCCAGTAATTTTAGTCTTTCAATTCAGTTCATAGGAGATATAAGGAAGTGCTTTGGAAGAAAAATGGAAACCTCTATCAGAATACTATAATACCTCAGAGTCTTTCACCTTTTCGGTCTAGTCTTCTTCTATTAGCAAAAGACAGACTTCCTTTATACAAAATGTAAATATAATGTGTATGCCATCAGTATCTGGGGTGGGGGACAAAGAGTTTTTTAATTGTACGCCAGATTCTCAGCACAAGAAAAGTAATAATAATCTTTCAGCACTGTCAAGAGAAAAAAAAAATATATATATATTTTCCTCAGTTACTCTTCTATACATTATTTATATCTTCTTACCAATGAGCTTAGAGCTCTCCATGGGGCTTGAGCCACACCAAGGTCATCTAAAATACTGGAGAACACAGAGCGCTCCTCAGCCCGGTCAATCTGCACGGGGCTCGTCCCAAGAATCTTTACCCCGTTTTGGTGCAGCGGGACAGCCAGGTTGTTGGGGATCTGACCTCCCACTGACACAATACTGCCAGAGCAACCCTGGAGAGTAGAAAGGGTAGGGCACAGAGGAAGAAAAAAAACAGAATGGCAGAGCAGAAAGTCAACAGAAAGAAGAAAGAAGAAATTTTATTATATGAAAACAGTGGTTGTATCCTGTTATTGTGACCAGTGATCACTTGGCAACAACACAGACCCACATGAAGTGATCTTGGTTTTGTCGGGGGTTAATTTCAACAAGGTGTTCATGAGGAAGTGTGTATGCTGCTTTTAATAACAATATGCAGCCCTTCCTCCTGTCTAGCTGATCCAGGGGGATGCTGTTTCCATAGCAATGCCAGGTTGTATCTCTTCATTATTCAGGGGCTTGCTCTCCTGCTCCTGTCCAGGGTTTATCTCCATGCACTAATGCTGTATTTATCACAGACACACAAGCATAGACACGCACGTAGACGCAAACCCACGGGGGGACTATAGCACAGAGAGGGGGATTGATGGTAATGCCATCTATCTGAACAAACACTTCATCACAGTGATCTTACAGCGGCTTTAGCTGGATTACAGGTCTTGAGTAAATAAAAGTCATTGGTATATGAGCTCAAAATATACAGTCAATACATAATGATAAAATTTGAGTTTAGTTGGAAAATGAATGAAGATGGTAGTGAGTTAACTCTTGGAAAAACAAGCTGAATGTCCACAGAAGAGCGACATGCAACTGCATTGAGCTAGCTTTGTTAATTTGCAGGAGAGCAGACACTCCATTACCAATCAGTGTTAATACTCAAACAAACACTTGCACAGCACTGTATTTGATCCCACTGCCACTGAGCTTTAAGTGTGAGAGCAAGACAAAGTTGCACACCTGCACCTAGAACTAAGCGTTTAATCTTGGACTGTCTGAGCGTCTGCATAATAAATGTTTCAATTAGGACCATTTAGATTTCCCCATTTGTAGTGCCTTTATTTGGCAGCTTTAATGGTCCACAGTTCATCCTAAAGAAAAAGGAAAAGCTCCTCCTAGTTCCGAAGGTTCTAACATCTACATAGTAATTATAGGCAAAGAGAATTTTATAATGAATAATTTTTTTAAGTAAGATGTTTGCCCAATGCTGTAGTAATCCTAAGAATGTCACGCAATTTAAAGGTCTATTGATACATAATTTGACGTTTTAATGTATTTCTTTTATCCTCATCTAGAGCAATATAAACTGTTTTGAAATATTCAGATTAATTGCATGCTCTGACCTCCTGTTGGGTGATATCCAAGATCCGTTCCAGTGTCAGCTCCTCAAAGTAAAGACGGTCACACTCATCAAAGTCAGTGCTCACAGTCTCGGGATTATGGTTGACCACCACAGTCTTCTTGCCCATCTGCCTCAATGCTCTAATACTGGACACTGCACACCAATCAAATTCAACGCTGCTTCCTAAGGCATGACATCAAACATATTATACATACAGTATTATATAAGCAAATACAAGTATATAAAGGGTTTTTGTTAAGATTACCAATGTGGTATGGGCCACAACCAAGAACCATTATCCCCTGGTCGTTAAAGTCCACATCATGTTCCTGATAAGTTGTTAAAGTAAAGAAAAAATGTTATTAATTAAGCATTATTACACAATCAAACATTTTATTGAAGTATAGTTCAAATATAGTTTTATTTTTCTTGTTTTTTTATATTTTTCTTTAGTAGCAGGCTCTACATAGTACCTGCCCATGATGAGTACAGTAGAGATAGTTGGTCATAGCAGGATACTCTGCTGCCAATGTGTCAATCTGAAAAGGAATTATAGACATTAAAAAAATTGGAAAAAAAACCAAACAGTTTAGAGACAAAAAATATAAGGAAGTCTGCTGAAGCTCACTTGTTTGACCCAGGGTTTGATGCCAAGGGACAGTCTTAGCTCCCTGGCTGCCCGCTCACTGAAGCAGAGGATCTGACCAATCTGGCGGTCGGAAAAACCATCCTGCTTGGCTTTCAACAACAACTCTCTGGGGACTGTGTTACTGTAGAAGAGACCAACAAATAGGAAAGTGTTACTAATAACTCTCCAATATTTACAGCAAAGATACTGTTAATTATTTGTTGTTGCTTTATACGTACATAGGTATTATGCACTGACAGCTTCTTTCTAGCAAGATAGCCACCAAAAGCCAGCCGATTTAACAAGTAAACAGAGAGTACAGAAAGTTTGTGCACAGATAGTATTACTGGGCTTTGTTCATGTAAAAGATGCAATTGACTTATGTATTCATATCATTAGTATTACATTTTAGCAAAAGTAAAAACGGTAATGGAATTTTTTTTATTTCTGCTAAAACTCCTGGCTTCTTATTTGAATTATTAATGACCTCTGAATGTAACAATATTGAAAATGTCAAGTGTGTTTTAACTCCCATGCAGCTGGACAGGGAACATGCAAATCCCAAAAATGCCAAGGAAAAGCAATATTTGATTTGAAAGTTTTTCTCTAAGTGGGATCACATTGAAGTAAGGTGAAGTAGCTTGGAGCTTTCTGTATCCTGAACTATGATAACAACTCTTTTTATGTCTGCCCAGAGAGACAGGCTATATATAACAATTAACAATATCCTATTTAATCCATCCAAGACAAATTTCCAACTGAGATCTGATTGAACATGTGCTGGTTATACTATGACAGTTTGACAGGACTCCTGTGACTAAGGACATATATCATGTGCTTTAAAAGCATGCATTATGGTGCATTCTGTCTTCTGGTGCTTATAAAGTAAGTCGTTCATAAATAAGATGCTAGTGTTGTAACTGAGTGAAAGTAAAAATATTTAAATATAGTTTCTAATTACATATCCTTTGTTCCGACCAAACCAACACAACACTAATATACTTCTGTGTGGATGAGTATGCTGACCAACAGAGCCTGAAGCCAAACTGCAATCACCTCTCTGGTCTGTCAGTCTGGCAGAAGCCCACTACTGTGTACCTGTCCCAGTGTCCCCTTCTCTACAGGCACTAGAGACAACAACAGCCCTCTATGTGTCAGCGTGTTGTGCTGCACCCACCAGACGGCCTGCCTTTAATTATTAAACAGCAGAGTCACAAGGAAGCAGTAGGTAACCTGTGCCTGCAGCTTTGATTTGAGCTGTCCAGCTAAGAGCTGGAGGGCAGAGAGAGCGCCAGCTGAGAGGAACCACTAGAGAAACATGCAAAAAAGTGAAGAGATTTGATATCTAATCATTTTGGAGAACAAAGTGATCTTTGCAGCAATTACAATATTATGTTTCAAGGTAAAGCCTTTTGGTGTTCATTATTATTTTGCCCTTAATTTACAGTTTAGACACAAATAATATTGTGGCTTCAAGGACAAAATACTCCCATTTACAGTTCATTTGTGGGATTTGAAGTCTCAAATGGAGACAAAAGCTGAATGAATATGAAATTAATGTAATTATATCAAAAGAAAATCTGTCATTTCAAGGAAAATTATTTGTTTCCTGATTTGAGTGCCTCTGTATTGTTGTGTTACAGTACCTTTTGTAGCGAGTCAGATGCTGCTCCAGCTGTGTTATTCTGTTGAGCTTGTGAAGAAACCACTTGTCTATGGCTGTCAGCTGATGGATCTTTTCCACACTCATACCACCATGCAGGGCCTGGAATATAAACAGTTTGTCTAATTAACTACACTAACATTGCTTCTGTTTCTTGACACAATAAAATAGCTACTCACTCCATGCTTCCAAATGATATTACTTTGCCAATACTGGCCTGTTATTATAAATCAGATATCACACAAGTCTTTCTCATCTGCTTGTAATATGGCAAGGTCACCCCATGACAACAGCTAGTAAATAAATTTTATTATTTTTCATTACATATCTGACAGGAAAAATCATTCTAGTGCTGTGTGGGTGGGTCTTACTAAACAGTCTGTAAAACCTGCCATGCCCCACCTTTAGAAGCTGTTAACCAAGCTCCAAGAGATTTATTACTGGAGCTTTAAAATGACAGCTTTAATGGCACAGACTTAACATGATCCACAAGGCTTAAATACAATAAAGCCGCAAGATAATTAAAGCATAATGCATTGTTCACATACCACCTTTATGTTAACACTTAAGAATGAAACTAATGAAAGAATGCAGGCTAACAGGGACATTTTCTGTGTTGATTACCTTGAGGTATTATTGCTAGTGTTTGATTGCCTAGAGATAAGATTTGGTACATTAATCCCAAATGCTGCTTTACCCACTCATGCGCTTCCTCCATATTTAAGAGAATATAATTAATTTCATCTTCACAACTTACTCTAAACTAACAAAGCCATCATAACCACTTCTATTCTATGTCTACTACTGATAAAAACTAGAAAGAGCTAGGGAGATTTTTTCATTCACTTGAAATACAATGTACTGCCCGTACGTTCAAGTGAAGTGTGAGCCTGTGTTTAAGAGCATTTATTTAGGTACTATTCATCTTAGGTACATATCTCTGTCTACTTCAGCGAAGCAAAAACATAAACAGGACTGTATTGAAAAAGCACAAAACAGACCTATGAAATAAATATTTCAGCTGTCCACATGTATAAATAGACAGAAAACATTTTAATAATCAAATCTCTTATATATATGTTTCTTTCAAATACATTGTTAATGTACAGGGCAACATTTTCACAAAGTCTAAATGAATTCCAAACACAAATTAAGTCTTCTTCTTCAGACAATTGCCTTTATCTTGTGATTTGTGACAGCAATGAGCAAATTTAAGCCTGTGTTCATCTGCTTTAATACACTAAAGGATATTTTTACCTTAGCAATGGAGAATATGCGGGTGCTTAAGGGCACAGCCAGCTCCTGCTGCAGGTTTTGAGCATCTGACCAGGCTTTCTTAAGCGGCAGGCGGGGTACAAAGCCATCCACTGAAGGATGGCACATCCTCAGGGCCTTCTGCATACTCTCCTCAAAAGTCCGACCTATTGCCATCACCTGAATACAAGATACAGTTAGTATGTAAGTATAAATATATGCGTATGACATTATTGAACTAATGTGTATATGATGGTCTCCCACCTCTCCAACACTCTTCATGGCACTCCCTATTTCAAGGGACATGCCCTGAAAGCGATCCAAATCCCAGCGAGGAATCTTGGTGACGATGTAGTCTAGACTGGGCTCGAAACAGGCTGTGGTCTTCTCAGATACAGCATTTTTGATTTCTGGTAAAGGTATTCCAAGAGCTAACTTAGCAGCTACAAATGCCAGAGGATACCTGTGACACAAAGGAAAAATGTGCAAGATTGTAGTGAAAGTTAGTATTTGTATAACAAAAACTTGAATGAATTACTTCATGAGTGAGTGCAATATGATTTTGCACCATGTTATATTTCGTGGTAGCTGCAATTATGTCTGTTGTGTTGTATCATTATGATTTGTATTTATCACTTACCCAGTAGCTTTGGATGCCAGCGCAGAGCTCCGTGAAAGGCGGGCATTAACTTCAATGATGCAATATTCCAGGGATGAGGGGTGTAGAGCGTATTGAATATTGCATTCTCCTACAATACCCAGATGACGAACCACTTTGATGGCAGTCTCACGAAGCATGTGGTACTCCTCATTGGACAAAGTCTGACTTGGCGCCACAACTATTGAGTCCCCTAAAAAAGGAAAGTGATGTTGAAGTAGTTAGCTGCCCTGACAGAGAATTAAAAAATAGAGACATGTAAAACAATCAAGAGGTGCACAGTGGCACATAGTGTATTAAATTGCTCATAGTGAATGAATATGAGAGAATGATTGTCTGTCAGTATCTGTGTATGAGCCCTGCCAGTGTCCAGGGTCTACCCCACCTAAGGCCCAAAGTTGCTGGAATATGACTCCAAACGAGATAAACAGTAGAAGATGAAAGAATAACAAACACAACCAATATATACAAAACATACAAGAAATTAATCTAACAAATTCAATGTGCTCAGTCTTTTAAACTAAAAATTGAGAAGTAGTGTATTCTCAAAATATAATTCTTCTAAATTAGACCAAACTGATTGATGCTTGATATGTTTACTTTGCAGTGGTATGAATCAAGTGATGTTATCCCTGACTAGATATACGCACACTGAAAACACAGTAAATATGGTCAATATGAACAAACACATGATAAAATATGGCAACAAATTCAAGTGAGTTTCCAAGCCAAGAAAACAGAAATAAAACGGGCCCCAAAGAATATGAAAAGAACATAACACAAAAAAGCTGGACGAAATGTGTAGATATAGATATACCAGTGTGGATTCCCAAAGGGTCGAAGTTTTCCATGTTGCAGACAGTAACACAGTTATCAGCCACATCTCTGACCACTTCATACTCCACCTCTTTCCAGCCGAGCAGTGACTTCTCCACCAGAATCTGACTGCTCATGGCCAGAGCCTGCACCGTGCACAGAAGTTGGACAATTTATAGGTGCAACCCGTTATTATCCTTTATACAAAGGGAGGTCTAATAATATTAAGAGAGGTATTACACAGGGTGAACACCAGGTAAATATCGACAAACTAAGGGAATTCTCCAAAATAAGAATAAACATTTATGTAATAGTGTCAAGTACATAATGTGATTTAATGTAATATTAGATTACCTTGAGTAGGTGAGAGAATAAAAGGATAGGAAGATTTTATGGGTGCAACACTAAATAGTCTGATAACAACTGTAAACACCACAACTCCTTGCTTATTGCCTCCATGAGTATACATTTTACTTTGACAATTAGTTCTGACCTTGCAAGCCGTGTCCTCTAGCTTTTCCTTGTTTGCACACAGGCCAGAGCCCAGGCCTCCGAGGGCATAAGCAGATCTTAACATTACTGGGTAGCCAATCCGCTCTGCAGCTTTCAATGCATCGGACACCTAAAACATATACTTTGTAATAAAGCTTATAGATGCACACACACAGTGAAAACAGTTAAATATTTGAGTAAGTGGCACTTACAGACTCCACAGCAATACTGGGTGCAATCTTTTCATTGATCTCCATCAGTTTATCAGCAAAAAGCTGTCTGTCCTCAGTGGCCATGATGGACTCCACTGGGGTTCCCAGGACTTTGACTCCATACTTGTCCAGAACACCCTGCTTAAATAATTCAACTCCTACATAACACACAAATCCACATCTAGATGTATACCTGACCAAACAGATAAAATATTTTTGAGTTGAATATGAGTGAGTGCATGTGAAAACTCCACATTATCAGAGTTCATTTGACAATGTAGCCATCTTACCACAATTGAGTGCAGTTTGTCCACCCATTGACAGTAAGATGCCATCCGGACGCTCAGCCTTGATGACTTCAGTCACAAACTGTGGTGTAACTGGGAGAAAGTAGACAGAGTCCGCTTGCTTTGTTCCCACTTCATTTGTCTGAACTGAGGCAATGTTTGGGTTCATGAGCACAGTCTTTAGATTCTCCTCCTATAACACAATGTTAAATGTTAAAGCAATGTATTGAAATAAACTTTTGGTAACACACTTGTGTGCTTTATTCATTAACATTCATTTCTTACTGCATGCTCTTCTGAATTTCTGAAGAGTAAATACACATATGTGAGCATGTGTGTGAATTAAATTGTTATTGGTATAGGTACACTATTAAATAGGTTTCATTATACACATACATATTCAAAACTATTTAGATATTCACTTTTTATGAATGTAATACCTCAACTACTGAATCAGATGCAATTCATTTTATAACAAATTTAAAACCTGTGCATGAAACATATATAGTATAGGCCTTACCTTCATGGCTTTGATGGCCTGAGATCCTGAGTAATCAAACTCTCCAGCTTGACCAATAGACAGACCTCCAGAGCCTAGGACCAGGACCTTCGACACCTGCACTCACACAGCCAGATATTCATTTAAAGTGCAGTTAAATTTCTCCTGTGAAGTTATGTAATATAGAGTACCTGAGCTCTGGGAGGGATGGATGGTTTCTTGGGCATGACTGACTCTATATTGCCATCCTTTCCTTTCTTGATCAAGGACATGAATGTATCAAAGAGGAACTGTGTATATGAAAAGCATATTTAAAGTCGTTTATCAGGGGTTGGTAGAAAACATTGGTGGTAATTGTAACAAAAAATAAATACAACACAAATAGCTTTGAGAAAGATTACACAAAGAGCAATGCATATTAGAACAAAACAGATTAGCGGAAAAGAACTGTTTAACTTTTAAAATGAAATGAAATACAAATAAAATACTATGAAACTCATTAAAAGTGGGGGATTAATTAAGAAATCTGGTGAAAAGGCAATTTTAGCTGCTTGAGCAGTGAGGAGCTCAGTGTGAGCAAAAATATTTATTTCTACAAAAGTACTAAATGTGAACTGTTTTAGGGACTACAGCAAGCTTAAGAGCCAACAGAAAGATATTGCCTCATAGAAACGCTAAATAGAATTGTCAGTTGTTGGCAGATGCAAAAGTGTAACAAACAAAGCTGAAATATGAGCTATGAGTTACAGAGGTAAAAGGACAACATTTATTTCCAGTACTATACAGACAATATTCCTGCTGCAAAGAGAAAACTTCGGAGTCTGTGATGTTTTTGCGAGTCAAAA
Organism: Rhyacichthys aspro; assembly: GCA_036850595.1. Classification (NCBI taxonomy): domain Eukaryota; kingdom Metazoa; phylum Chordata; class Actinopteri; order Gobiiformes; family Rhyacichthyidae; genus Rhyacichthys; species Rhyacichthys aspro. Next base: position 14,597,498 of record CM072168.1, read on the forward strand.
ACACATTCTGTCAACTGAATATCTCGTCATTGTGCTTCAGTATGACAGAGGTTGCAACATACTTTGACCAGAACTTGAACTATCGGCCTTACCTGCCAAAAACTAGCATCATCACCACATGCAGTTCTAGCGACAGGCACAGTTAGCAGTCCCGAAACACCTGGGGCCTCACAAAGCTAATGTTACTGATGTCTGTACATGTGATAGTATCCATTCTTTATGAGTTTGTTTTCTGCAATCCACTGTTTTCAGTACTTTTACAGTGTCTGACAGTTACAACGAAACACTAATGTAACAACTAAAAAAATGAATACTTATAACTTTTACAACAGATATTTTGTACTTGTACAAGAGAAATGACTGAGTGAGGATCTTAAACTTTTCTTTCAAGCACTGTCAAAGACTTTAATTACCTCTGTGTCTGTGGGACCTCCTTTAGCCTCTGGATGGAACTGGGCCGTGAAAATAGGTTTACTTTTGTGCATGATGCCCTGAAAAGATGCAGAGTTCACTGAAATTCATTGGCTAAAATTTTAATAGTCTGATCCATATCCTGTATTTTAATCAACATAAAAATATAAAATGTGGGAAAAGTGAATAAACATGAACCTCATTAGTGCCATCATTGGCATTGATGAACAGTGGGCTCCATCCTGGTGGCAGGGATTCGCTGTCTATGCCATAGCCATGGTTCTGTGCAGTAATGAAGGCCTGGCCTGTCATCACATTAAGCACTGGCTGGTTTTGGCCCCTGGGAAACCGCAGGCATAAAAAACAGTTATTTTTCTACAACAAGCCCAATTTATGATTGCCCTGAAAAAAATGACAATACAAGGTAGCAATAAGTTTAAAATGTTGGATTATTTATGAGCTTAATAACATGGCACCAGGCTGGAATTCACCTGTTGCCCATTGGTAGTTTGTATGACTTAGCTCCTGCCGCAAGAGCAGTGATCTGGTTACCCATACAAATGCCAAAGACTGGCTGAGGACGATCACTTTCCAAAACCTGCACAACAAAGACAGAATTAAAAAAAAAACAACATTAAAATATCTATAGTAATCTCAATACATTAAATGTTTGATAGAGTAAACAATTTGAAATTTTAATTTAAGGAAGATGGCTCAGTCACTTTTAAATAAATATACTGTGTATCCAACCAAGTGATACATTAGTACAGTATTACTACAGAATGGCAATACAATGTCTAGAGTGAAGAAAAAAAGATTGATGTAGCAATCCTCTGTGGAACATGAACTATTGAAGAACAGCTGTGTGCTATACATTGACTGACTGTGGACTTAAGTTTTATTAATGAACTAATGCATTAGTACTGTTTTTGCTAGCCCTACATACCTTGCGAACATTCTGGATAAGAGTCTTGGCCAGAGAAGGATCTCCTGGTCCATTAGAGATGAACAAACCATCATAGTCTAGACTCATCAGGTCCTGGTCCCATGGCACCAAATGTACTTCTGCACCGCGCTGCACACAAGGCGTACCATGTTTGACACTCCTTTTACAACTATATTTAGAGCTAAGAAAGGATTATGAAAATGTACAGGCCCTAAATTTAAAGTAAAATAGCATATACCAGTTGTTACTAGATTATACAATGCAAGTAAAGAAATACTGCACTATTTAGTCACAAGATTTAACTGAACAGACAGAAAGAATATTATTTAAATAAACTCAAAAAATCAACTGTTATTATTAGACAGAGATTAAAAGACAGCAAGCAGCCAATAAACGTAGACAAAGAATTAGATGCTCAACTAAATAGCCCTTCTTCTTTGAAACAAATTTAACACAAGAAAGGTTTTTAATTTTTGAGGTCATTAGATTTTATATTGCCAATGCAGATTTTGTAGGTCAACTCGCAGAAAACGTGACAAAGTACTACTTTTCTAAACTTTCGAAGACAGTTTATTTGGGCCAAAGTCATGAAACGCCATTTTTAAATGTGTAATTTAATGAGGCTGTGCTGTGCACTCTCACTTTAGCCAGGAGACGGATGATGTTATGTTTAATGCCACAGTCAACAGCCACAACTTTGATTGGATTTCCTTTTCCAAAAACTTTAGTCTCCTGTGAAAACAGACACAACACAGGCTTTAGTTTATAAAACATACTGCATTGACAGAGACAATGTTATATTTGGAGGTTCTGGTTTTAGAAGGAAATATAAATATTTTGTAATATCTTACTTTGGTAGACACTTCTGCAACTAGATTTTTCTGGTTGGGGTCAGTTATCTCAACGGGCTGCCCATCAAATTCAATCTTTCCCAAAACTGTACCCTTTTGGAAAGGAAGTTATAACTAACAATGTGGGTTTGTTATGCATTTACAAGAGAGTAAATAACTCATAAGTTAAGTTAAGTTAAGTTAATAACTGTTTATAAGTACCTTGTCTCTGATAATCTTTGTCAGCATCCTGGTGTCTATTCCAAAGAGCCCTGGAACCTTAAAAAATGAAAAAACACTTGAGATTTCCCAAGAGCAAGGTCATATTTACCTCTGAAAATATGCTAATACTCCGAACACTGACCTTCTCTTCATGCAGCCATTGACTCAGTGATTTGACGGAGTTCCAGTGACTGTACTCATGGCTATAGTCTTGAACCAAAAGACCAGAAACCTGAGTATAGAGATTTTAGTCCATTGAAAATACAGGTCTAAGAGGGCATCAGTGTCATGGGTTACAGTCTCAGGAAATGCTAACAAGTCTATTTATTGCAGTTGGTGTTATCAGTGCTTTCCTGCAAAGATATAATATACAAAAGCATGACAATTAATACAACAACATTATACTACTATACTTCTTACAGTACGAAACAATATAAACATACCACAAGGTGCAGGTCAATGTACAAATACTTCAGTGTACTAAGTCTAAAACTTCATGCCATGTTATTATAATTTTATTAGTCACAGTTCAATTTGGTTAAAGTCAGACTCCAGGAAACACCATGACATACAGCAAAACAGAGATTCAAACTAAAGTCACTACAAAACCCCCCTAACACTCGAGCACAGACCATGTTAGTTTTTTTTACCTGGATGCGGTCTGACTCCACATGTTTTCTCAGACCCAGCTCATCCAGCTCTTGTGTGTTGGGAACGCCATAGTTCCCCACAATGGGATAGGTCAGGGTAAGGATCTGACCTCTGTAGCTCGGATCAGTCAGGGCCTCAGGGTATCTAAAACAGGAATAGGATAATAACACAATATTTAATCTATGTATCAACTTGTTTATACAAGGCAGTTTGGTATTTTTCAGATTTAAATTTTTAATGAGGTGCGTTGCTGTGTGTTTCCCTTGTTTTTCCTGTAAATGCAATTTGTTAAATCCATTTTCCCTTGAAAATGTCAACAGGTTTACTTCTTACCCCACAAGGCCTGTATTGAAGACCAGCTCCCCTGCTGCAGAGCCATCATGGCCAAAAGAAAACCCTTTCATCCTGGTGCCATCCTCTAAAACCAAGTGGGCTGTTTGGGCCTGGCACACAGACAGATGAGATGACAAGCAAACACTTACTCAAAAAAAACAGCGCATTCCCATTTCAAGTAGACAGAGCAAAGTCAAAATCTTTGTGAGATGTGTGTAGTAGCCTCTGAGTTTAGGAGCAATGGAAACAGGAAACCCTCCGGGACATCACAGTAAAGCTGCCACTGTGAAATGTGTTGTGAATGCTGAGGCAGACAAATCTGTTCAAATCAGTTCACTTCACAGCCTGCAATGTGTGTTTTGAATATTTATAAATGTTAGCAGTAATAGTTTTTTATTTATGTCATAGGAGAAAGAAATGGTAAGTTTCTTTGTATTTTTTTAATCACAGCTGTATGTATAAAGAAAGGTCAATAAACCACTGAAACTTTACAGATCAGAAAGCACTGAGGAAAGATGTGATGCAGTTCAGAAGGATGTTGCAATCGTTCAGGGTGGATCAAATATGATGCAATCCTATCAGAGCTCTACACTTTATATGAAGAAGAGTAGCTTTATGCTACATTAGCTTCTTCTGGCTCTGACGCCTTTAACGGCTATGGTTTAAAAAAAAAAAAAAAAAAAGGCTCTTAATATTTTAATTCAAAGCGTGTAACAACAATTCATAGTTGGATTCCTCATCAATCCTGCCAAAAATATTTTTGCCAGACTTAATCAGATTGTCTACGAAACAAATGTATTTATATTTTTTGCTATTCTCATAAGCTTTAATGTTAGCTTACTTGACAATTTTATGCTAAGTAGCCACGTGTGACTACAGCACACAACTCGTTTCATCAGATTTCGATTTAGCTCAGCCCACGCGGCTACACTTTGCTATCTTTCTATTTAACATGACTAGAGCATATTTAAAAGCAAAACATCAGCCGAATTAAAAAGTGAGTAGTAATGTCAATGAAGAACAGGTTGTGGCTACTTGATATAGAGACTAAATGCGAATACTAACTTAAATTAGGCTCTTTTTCAGTGGAGTCTGGTCTGACGTACGGAACAGAAGCAGTTATCTGGGACAGCTACTTTTTTCTTACCTTAAAGCTAAAAAACTGAGCTGGTTGAAGTCTCAGGTAGGTAGACGTGTTTCCAACCTTTCTGCCAACCCCACATCCTCGTTGCAGAGATTTAACTAAGCTGTAAGCTAGCAGAATCTTTGTCATTATCTTCTAGTTACTATTTCCTCAGTTAGAAATTATGTTGGTTAGACGCTGTTCAGTGAAATATGATAAAAATCATTTACTACCAAATCTATGGCTAACCTGCTGTGGGTAAACTAACTTTTGACAGATAAATGAATGGGTTTTGGACAAGCCTCTCGCTGTCCAGAGAGGGCGCTTGAGACGTGCGTCCTGATTGGCTGCTGCGGCGTTGGGATTTTTTTACGCAGGAAGCGCGCCGTGTTTAGACTTTATCTACAGAAATTCCCTTGAACACAGAGGCGTGAATAATGCAATAATGAAAACTACACTCAACAAGGCCATAGACTTAACTCAGTGTGTCAGCCTTGAACGCCTGTGCCCTACCGACATATATAGTCTACCTTGACTGTCTTTAAAATGTTTTCAAAGACGAAATATTTCTACTTTCCTACTTCCTTTGTGCGTAAAAATGGGCCATACATTTTCCTATTAAAGCACCTGCTTAAAAGAGACTATGGTCACCACTGGCACAAGTTTAGGTGTGAGGGCCCACATAAAAAAAAAAAAAAAAGAACAAAACAAAAAAACATCAGTAGCACATAATAAATGTGTATGCCTATTTTCAATTTTGTATATATATTTTAACAATCTTATAAAAAAGGGGGAGGGGGTGTAAAAGTTAGAAACGCACTATAAGGCTATTAAAGAGACAGCAAAAAAAATTCACATTGTTGCATGAATTTGCTTCTTCAATAGTTTTATGTCACAATTAGCCCAGTTTTTAGCAGAAAACCAATTAAAAGCAGGAATATATTCTATTTTAAAAAGCATTAATCTAGTCTACTTCAAGTGTTGTAGTAGGCACACTTTATTCTTTTGTGTACAACACATAATAATAATAAGTGTTATTACTAATCATGTATAAATTGCATAAAACAAACAAATGTACCCCAATATATACTGCTTAAACTGCATGAAACTCTCCAAGCTTTTCCTTTGGGGCCAATACGCTGCAGGGGGAAATGGCAAACTGATGGTGGAAAAGCTCAATGGTGGAGGGATTAGAGAGGTCTGTGCATTTGCTGATGACTGCAGGACCAGTTCTCTGTGGAGAAGACTGCCTGACTGCCACTCTGCTGGGTTCAGCACTCTGAACAAAGTAGCTATGAGTAAAAGAACTGGAGTCAGTTTCCTCCATCATCCTGGAAATGAGACATTCTACCTAAGAAATCAGTTTACACATCAGGTTACTATTTAAAATGTACCTGCTTCTTGTATTGCACATAGGTTACTATTTATAAAATACCTCCTTCTTGTATATTAATATTACTTTCCTAAATAGTCGTACCCATTTCTTCATTTTTTTTAAAATTCATTTCTGCTTAAGCTCTACCTCCACATCTGCTTACCAAGTGGTCTTTTTACTTTCGCTTCTATCTGACACATTCCTCTGTGGTGCTCTGCTGACATCTAGTGGTGATGTTTGTAATATCACTGCAGAGAGGCTTTGGAGTCAGGAGGCACTGTTGTAGTGGTACATTTAATGCGTGGGTGACAGCGGTGCTCCATATGATTGAGAGGCTGCCAGTGTGAAGAAGCCATAACACTTTCACAGCTGACCCGAAACCTTCACTAAAGGCTTAAAATAGTGTAGTATATACAGTATGCGCAGCCTATGTTATGGAGGAAGTTGTAAAGGTTAAACTGTGCTTACATTCACACCACTTCCTTGAACAAGATCATCAAGGCTATTATGTGGGTTCTTAAAGAGCTGGACGTAATCCATATGTAGGCTCCAAATGTCTTACAAACTTTACGTTCATGGGGCCTGTTTGGACTATGAATACCTCAAGTTATGTATACATTAAGGATCTCATTCCCCTTTCAAGTCAAGCAAAAGCAAATGTGTCTGACAGTTTGTGCACAGACTAGTGATTATTGACATGAACTCTCTTTGCTTAGTGCATCATAAGGATTAATATGACCTGCGGTATTTGTTGAATTTTCCCCCAAAATACAAAAATATGTTATATTCAATTAACTCTAATGATTTCTAATGTGTCCTTTGCCTACATGATTTAAAAAATCTAAATGTTGGTCAATTTTTGTCATAGTTATAAAAATCTATGTGACACATTGCTATTGTACATTAGCTTCAATGGCATTTAAATTAATGTATGATGTTAGCACTCCTGTCTCACAGCAAGAAACTCATGGGTACGATCCCCGGCCCGGACGACTCTCAGTCTCCCTGTTAGGAGCCTGCATGTCCCCTTCAACCAACTGGCTATTGTCCAGGGTGTACCCTGCCTAAGACCCTAAGCGGCTGGTACAGGCTCCAGTCATCCGCAGCCTCCAGTGGGACCAAGCAGAAGAAGATGAATGAATGAATGAATGAAAGGCAGACCACTTTACTAACAAACCTTTTATACCATGTTGCATTAGACAGTTTTTGTATAATGCTATGTAATGTTAGTAATAAGGTGTGTCTTGTAAACACAAACGAAATTTATTCATGCACATCAGACTTACACTTTGAAATAGCTGGTTTAATCATAATTTGTTTTGTTTTTTTTCTTTCTCATACACTGTTATCAGTTCTGCAAACACACTTGTTTGAGCAGCAAATTAAATAAATAAATAAACCACCCTGCTGCTGCTTATTCCTGTTTCAATACATTATGTCTCCAAAAACAGATTCCTTGGCAGCATATGGCTCATAATATAAGGACCACAGAAAATTGCTAGGTGATGATTGGAAGAACATGAGAAGCCTGTGCTGTATATGGCTCTTTATTAGTGGGAGACTGTTATTAGGTGCTTTTTAAATTCCTCTCCTCATTGGCCAGGGCAAGGCCTAATGAGCTCCACTGTCCGTCGTCAGCAGAGGGACACTACATTGTCTGCGGTTTCAAGTGTGAGTTTCAGATGTTGATCAAGCTTAAGAGAGGACATAAATAGAATGCCTCCATGACGGTTGCCAGGTTTCCAAGCATTGGCCCTGAGACGACAGAAATAAATGATGGCTCATTTTAAGAATCTTCAATGATGTTCAGAGGAGGATTAGATTCAAATCCCTCTCTGACATAAGAATACACTGTTTGGTTTTCAAAAGCCCAGTGTGAATAGCTTTTGTGTGACAACGGTATTGTTAAACACATCTCGTTTTATTGATTTACCTTAATAATAACTATGACTGGCAGGGATGAAATTGTATATATTATGCTATATTAATGATTGTTGTATAGTTCATTTTGATCATATTATCAACACTAAAGCAGGAGATAGCATAAATAAATAAAAAGATGCACAACCACATAATTTTAGCAGAAAATGACACTCCTATTTGCTATTTTAAAAGTATGCCTATGTCAACTTATAACTTCTTGCAACTTTTTCTATATTTATGGACCTATTAGCAAAATAATATTCACCAATTTTGGCACAAATCAAAACCTTTAAACCTTTTTTTAAATATAATTGTTACTTTATTTTGGCTTTTTAACCTTTGTGTTTTATTTCTCTGTTTGGTCGATGTAATGGTACAACGTCCCATAAGAAAAAGGACTTGTAATGTGTCACCACCTTGTTTTAGGAAGTGGCATCATAACTTGAAGACTGTGATTGTCCTGCATGTCTTCCTGTCGGTCAAGTGTCAAAGGAAGACTTGTCACTCCTTGTGGCCTGTGTAAGATGACTCCCCTATGTAGTGAGGTAGTGTCCCCAATAAAAAAGGCCAGCAGGCAGCTTTGTTTAGCATGGCCTCATCTAATCCCTGTGTGGCCAGTGGAGCGCTACTGAGAGAGTCAAGAGAGCATGCAGGCCACAGAGGCTGCATCAGTCCCCTTAAGGAGCCATGGCCCCCGCTCTTCGAAATCCCAAGAAACTTCACACCTCTCTGTAGGGACTATTAATAGGCTCCATCTGTCCCACCAGGCTCAGTTACAGCCCCATTCCTTTTGCCGTGGTAGGAGGGCAGGGAAATAAGCCGCCTATGGGTTTGAATAAAGGGGTTGGACAAAACTAGAATGCAATCTTGAGTCATGGCAGTTGGCTAACAGGGTGACCTCTGTCAGTGCCATTTCCCTGCCTTAAGTTCTCCCTAAAGGCAAAATGTCAGTGATCCAGGAGCTTCCACCAGAGAGCCCATCTAACACCACACTGCACTCATCACATGATTTTATCCTCTGCATTTCATTAATCATACCTAGCGCAAGGTTAGGAGAGGTCCCTATGTCTTCTATACAGAATCACTATTATGTGTCTTTGTGTTGGACTGGCTTTTCTTCAGTCCAGCAAAGGTTCACCTCAGGGTCCAGATGAAACTGGAGAACTAATGTAATGGACTATTATGTACTGTATGCCCAACAACAAGCAGCCATCCATGTTTTAGATCACACATCATTCCTGAGTGAAGACAGTTATAGCACATGCCCTGAAGCAAACCTGGAGGTCGGATCACGAAATGCCCCGCTTGCCACCCCAAGGACAAAGCCGGAAGGGAAACTGGCACAGGACAGTCAAAGAAGATAGACACGAGCACACAATATGGTGAAAGTATCACAAGACATCTCTCAAAAGTGACAAAAAATCTAGCCATTTTGCTCAAGTCACAGTTTCATTCAATAAACATTCTCAGATCTTGTGGCCCACAGCATCCCTTCCTTTGCAGCAATATCTCTCCATTATGCACATGCAAATGAGCTTAAATTATTTCAATGCATTGAAGCAGATGGCTAATAATAGTGTTTTGTTGGAAAACACTCCATTTTGTACTAAACTTTTGTTGTTGTGTCCTACAACTACAGATGCTTAATTGTCCCACTTTTCTCACAGGCAATGATGATCAACGATTTTTTATTTGGTCACATTTTCAAACTAGCTTTCTTGTGGAAAAGACAACAGGTGTGAAGCATACGCTTGCTAAAACAAACAAGGGGGAACTACGTGTTAAAGAATGAGACATGTATCAAACACAGTGATTTTCCTGAAACACTAGCATCCACAATCCCATTGGTCCAAGGTGCCAAATGGGCACAGGTCAAATAAAAAGTACCAATAGTTGTTACAGCTGTCAGTCTTGATCCCAGTTGTGAATTGTTTCTAGATAACCAATTATTTCTACGACTAACCAATGACCTTACGGAGCAAAATAACATGAGAAGCATTAGTCTAATTTGTGGCTTTGACAACCATTTTCAATGAGAGTAATCATTCTACAAAAACTACCCTTCATGTCCTTTGTTGTAAACCTATTTTAAGAACCTTTTGATACACTTATAAAGAAAACAAATTAGTAGAACACCCTTTGTGACCCTTTGACCTTTAAACAGAACCGTTTCCTCTCTCTGGATTTTGCTGTCATGGATGACAAAGACCCTCACTGAAATCCTCATCTTACATGTGTCAGTGCTTTGCCCTTTAGAGTAATGCTAGGGAGACCCCCTCGCTCCACTCTGAAAGATTTGACCTCACATCCCTACTATGGCTTCCTCGAGGGAGCTGGCCACTGATTACAAATAAGTAAAGGTTGGCATGTTTGGAAGATCGTTTATCTTTGCTAATGTGATGCTTTGAATGTCTCACAGAGAGGAAGTTGAAATTTGCCTTGAACTACTTGACTTAATATGGGTACTAATTCTTACTTTATTCTATGAGTATTGTATGTTGACTTCATAAATGGTATTTTATTGGGTTTGTAAATTAGGTATAAGGAACTCACCAGCCTGAATTAGTATATTTAATAGTTTCAAGCCCCTGTTTTTGTCTTTATTGACACAGCACATATGTGTAAATGTTGGAATGGTACACAAATATGATTTTGAACCATTTATCCTACCTCCCACTGGTGACAATTGCTCCTCGCCCCTCTTGTTCTCCATTTTGATCTCCATTTTTCCCTTCTTTTTCAAAGCTGCCCTGCCATCACCTCTTCATAAAGCTGGCAGATCCATTAAGGTTTTATAGTGGCGCTGAGATTGGAGTGTGGCACAGGTGCAGGGACTGGGGCAGAGCTGTGGGGGAAGGGCAGAGGGAAGTGAGCTTCTGAGAAGGTGCAGCAGGGTGCTGGGGTGAGCCCTGATGACAGCTGAGGGTCTAGGCTTTCTTTGGTTTGGCCTTGCCAAGATGGGGTCAGTGAAAGCAAGTGGTGGGGTTGTAGGGGGGTTGGTGGGTAAAGGAATGTATGCAGTTCCTTCGTCACTAGGCCCCTGTCGTAGTGGCGTTGGAGGCGGTGGGGGCAGGGTTGCACCGCTGGCACAGGGAGACAGATATAGACAAGAATTAAGGAGACAGAATTTGCACTCTTAGCCTCGTCTGGGTTACTGGCATCAGCAGCTGAAAGCCCCATTGATCCCCATCTCCCCAAGCTTTTACGTCACATCCTCCCCCAGGAGTGGCACTCACTCACCCAGGCACCAACACATAGCCTCAAACACAGGAACACAGGTGCTGCTCAGCCCCAACAGTCTCTAGAAATAAACACAGTCTTAATTCGATCTGAACAATACTGTTTGTAACACCTGCTCCCTTCATGTATGAAAAAGGTTTCAGGAAGTCTTTGCCATGTCTAAAGAATGTGTCAAACTTAAGGCCTTAGGGACAAACGTGGCCTTTGCATATTTCCATCCAGCTCACAACAACACTACATGTGAATGAATGTTTGTATTGAGTACTGATCATCAGCCAAGTTGATGTAAAAGGCAGATAGAAAAACATGGCAGAGTATTTTTCACATTTTCAAAGGCTCTTCCTCAAGGCTGCACTGTCCGAATGTTTAGGGTCTGCTTTGGTCAGCTCTTCTCGGCAAAGACTTCACTCTATGCCTTACCAGAATGGTATTAATGTGTGTTCTTCATGTTTTTCTCTATCTTTAAACATTTTATTTTGGGATATAATAAAAGAGTTAAGTAAGTAAATTATAGGCCCCTAACATCGGGGCCCCAACTGAGTTTGTCACTGCAACATCAGTCAGATCATTTTTGTTACAAGTTAAAACGTTCTTGAGCTTTACACTTTATTTCAAATGAATGTGGTTTAGATGTGACTAAGATGATGTCCGTTTTGAATTATCATCATTTATGCAAAAGTTGCAACTTAAAGCAGCCAAGCATGTCTTGTTTCGAATCTTGTGACATTACAGCAATGTAAAACTACTAACGCCATCTTTGAATAATATAAGAAAATATATGACATTTTATGTAGAAACTGAAGGACTGGGTCGTGTAGGGTCTCAATAAACAGCGATGTTGTGTATGATCTCAGACAGGACTGAAAACAAACATCTGTCTAACTTGATGCTCAGTGAACAAGACTTAAGCTTGAATTACCTTCTGGATTTGGAACTACGTGTGTAACCAAGTCATCTCTTCCTTCTGGGAAACGATAATTTGATTTTCTCAAGACATCGACCTGACAGGGAGTGTGCACCATCCACTTCACAAGGACCTGCGTGTTACTTTAAGAGTGAAATGCTACCCCCAGACTGAACATCCAGGTTATTCTGTCATAGTAAATCAAGTAAATGATAAGAACTGGTTACCATGTTGACCCCCTACATAGCCTACAATTATAGTGTGACAAGCACTTCTAGTTACTTCTAACATACGATAATGAGTAATGAATAGGGAAGGTATCCTATATGGTACAGGTGGCTGTGCGTAACCGTGCGTAAAGCCTGAGATCTGTAAACGTCAGGAAATGGCTTGTCCCTAGATAACCTTTAGCACCGTTGCACTGTTTTTGTTTTTCATTACAGATATGACATATATAAGCCCTTTCTGGCCCGTAGCCCTATATTCCATGTTTGGAGCATACACCCTCCACGCACACTCCCCTTCAGTGCCCCATCCAATCCTTACACGGGGACAGTGCCGGCGGGGGTCAAGAGGAAAATAGCTTCATATATATACGCCTAGGCGGGCATTTCGTGCTCCGAGTCCCCTCCACTCTGAGCTACACACTCCTTGTGTTGTCACCCGAACCGGGAATTGTCTTCACTCCACTGGGACAAAACTTAGTTCGACGTTTAAACAAAAATGGCACCCAAGAAGGACCCTAAGGCTCCCGCCAAGAAGGCCGAACCCGCACCAGCACCAGCACCCGCACCAGCCCCAGAGCCCGCCCCTGCTCCTGCTGCCCCTGCCGTGGACCTGTCCGCAGTCAAGGTAAGCCCTGAAGCATGAAGGGCAATGAGGAGAAACATACAAATGTGTTTTTTTATTCAGAGTTGTTGCGTGATTGAACAGTATCTTGGTCTCCTTTATTCTTTCACATTATGTTCTATACTTTTGGAAACTGAGTTGTTATGACAACTTAACCATTTAGTTTCAGTACAATGTAGTTGGTCGTTTATTTTGCCAAACAGGATACCAGTAGTTGTGGTTGTGGTACTTAATTAAAACCACACACAACTGTTACAACGTCACTCTGATAATACCTGTTTTTCTGCAGAGCACTATGATGAATAACCAGAACCATGGATAGCTCAGTGCCTTAGGCCATGCCCCCTGCTCTTTGGATTGGACTACTACTGCACTGACTAATGTGTGATGCCAGTGCATCCGTGCACCAAATGTGGCCATGTTAATGCAGCTAAACATGGACTTGTGCAGATCGAATGACAGCCCATAAGGCTAATTTTGTCAAAGGGATGGGTTTAAGCCTAGTTTAGACCTAATTAATTATGGTTGATTAGGTTTGGCTATTTGGAGAAAAATGAGTAAGATGAAATGGCATGTCAGAATGAATGAGCTGCATGTATATTTTGTACTGAGTTTAAAAAAAAAACTAACATGGCTCATGTGTATTGGCTTACAGGTGGAATTCAGCGCAGACCAGGTTGAGGGTAAGACATTTCATTTATTTTTCTCTGTTCCCTCTGTAAATACTGACCAGAACCAGCAAAAACATTACTATAAAATGTAATTTTATGTAACAAGTCTATAAAATATATGTTGGTCTAGTGATCTCGATGTAAATTGATCACAAATGAGAAAAAACTCCAGCAGCAGCATTTGAATCGCAGGTGGAGACATCACAGATCAATCCCAACAATCCCTTGGACTATGTGAATGTAACATTATTTCAGTAGCTACATTTCTGTGTGTAATGATATCTGAGCTGAAGTGTATTAAATGCCAAAAGTTTTAGCAGCTCATTTAGTGCAGTGGGTATAAAGTGAACTGAGGGCGAAGTAAAAAGACAAATATAAAAACTGGATTCAACAGCGGCAAAGCACATCTTGTGAGCACTGCTAGTAACATCGCAGTCAGCATTTCCTACTTTTGCTCAGCTCACGCACATAGAGCTTTGCCTTTAAAAGGAGGGGGCTCATATTCTCAGCTATGTTTATCAATTCCAAGGTGGTCCTTTAAAAGAGCCTATAGCAGCACGGAGCGAGGGAGAGAAAGAAGGTGACAGCTGAGATTGAAATAGTATGAGGGTTGGCTTCACTCAGGAGGTCCTGTGTATTCAGGCCTGTAGTATGTCTACCTATAGAGACCACTGCTTCTCTTGTCACTGCTGCCCCCACCTGCTGGCAGCGTCACTCAACATGCTCCAGTGGCTTTTACTGTAGCCAACACCTTTATTGAAGAAAAAGCAACATTCAGCATAATAAACACACACTGAGATAGACCAATACACTGAGTTTCAAATAACATCAACACTATAATCAATTATTTTTACAACAAATAGTGTTGTATACTTTGCAAAATGCATTTAACTAGGATCCAAACTTTTCAGTGATTTAGAATGATACAATACAAGGCCTTAAAAGTAAACTTGAATGTGACAATCACTTGCTCATTTCAAGCCCCACAGTCTAAATTTGTTTATTGACATTCTGTAAACGGTTTTATTTATTACGTATGACAAGATTGAATGCAGAATTGTAAACAATAACTTTTAATGTTCACCAGTGAGTTGATGAAATTCTCCTCTCCCTTCACTCCAGACTACAGGGAGGCCTTCGGTCTGTTCGACAGGGTGGGTGACAACAAGGTGGCTTACAACCAGATCGCCGACATCATGCGCGCTCTTGGACAGAACCCCACCAACAAGGACGTCAGCAAACTGCTTGGAAACCCCTCAGCTGAAGGTATGAGACAAAAGACTGTGTGCATTAGTATGATACAGAATAGGATAGTGGATTTTAAAGTGACTATATAATTAAATGTCTCTGAATTTAGACTTGAGCTACACATATTTAGTGTTGACAGTTCAGACTTATATAGATTGGCTGAGTTGAACAGATCTACTGTGTTTCCTATTAAAACTATCCTGATGAGAACAAGCTAGAGTATATTTAATAATACAACTATCTAGACAAATGGTAAATATGGTCCAAGAAGCCTAATCTGACAAACTTCAGTCCTGCATAAACTGCTAACAAATTGGTACTATACCCACCTTGATCTTTTCTACTTTCTAGTGTGAGTCTAGTTACTCATTGTATTCCTTTACTCACTGCAATTTTACTCTTTGTGCAGACATGGCCAACAAGAGAGTAGAGTTCGAGGCTTTCCTGCCCATGCTCCAGACCATCATCAACAGCCCAAACAAGGCAGGATTTGAAGACTACGTTGAGGGTCTGCGTGTCTTTGACAAGGAGGGCAACGGCACAGTGATGGGTGCTGAGCTGCGTATTGTGCTGTCTACTCTGGGTGAGTAAACAGGGACCCTGCCAGTTAATGTGGATATTGTGTCCCTGTGATGCATTAAGTGGTTTTAATATGAGCTGGGTTCTGTCTCCCCCTACAGGAGAGAAGATGACTGAGGCTGAGATTGATGCTCTCATGGCAGGACAGGAGGATGAGAATGGCTGTGTCAACTATGAAGGTAAGGGCTAGAAATGACTGCATAAACAGTCAGTGACTTCAAACGTGACCTAAGATTGTTGCCCTATTGTATATTCTACATTAGCAATAATAATAATGTGTATACAGCGTAAAACTAGCTCCTTTCAGGTCACTTACTACATATGTCTTTTCCTGTGTGCAGCGTTTGTGAAGCACATCATGTCTGTGTAAGGACCCTGCCAGTGCGTTGGTGAGCATCGTATACGTGCAGACCCCATGGTGTCACGACATCCACTCCTTGTTTCTTGTACCACCTGAGGAAATGGGGGGAACAATGGACTATGAGATGTCACTCTGAATCCTTTTTTTTGTTCTACATTTTTTGTCCAACTGGTGCTTTTTTTCTCTCTTCCTTCTTCAGAAGTTATTCTGGGAACCGTCCTGACTTTCCACGAGATGCATCCTCTTTTTCAACCAAGTGCTCCCCTTTGTCTCTTTGGGGTTATGTGTCGTCACTGGTTTTTACAGTGTAAAAGCGATATAAGGGTTTAGTGGGATCATGTTTACCACCCCTTTTCTATCACTTACTGTTTTGGCTCAAGTGACTGGTTTGGCCCAGGACTGGCCATCAAAATGAATCTAATCCTTTCCTAACCCATCCCCAAGTCTTAACTTATTGTAAATCCCTCAGTCATTTCACAATAAACTGTTTTCCAAACTCCCATTTTTATTCTGCTTATTTAACCACCCACTCTCTGGCAAGAAAAGTCCTTTGGAGTCAGTTTTCACCTTTTTATTGACTGTAATTATTGTAATTTAAGTCATATCAACAAGAGAAAAACTGCGTACATCTACTTTTAAATACATTTACAGTTGCCGTAGATTGGAGCAGGAAGTGGGTAAAGCACATGAAGATGGGGTATGCAGAGAGTACACAGAAGCAAACAAAGTCGCAGGTGGAGGCAGAAGGCAGGATATATCACAAATGCTATAGGAAAAAAAAACTAGATCACCCAAACACTTTTTTTCTAACATGTAACAGGAGTTTTGGATCATGAAGTGTCCTTTTAATTGATTTTTCACATTATTTTTCCACTCTCCTGGTCTACATTGCAACAGAACATCCAGATACAGTAGCGTCTGTCTTAAAACATAGGATGTGCACCACACACACACGCGCGCACACACGCGCACACATACACGCACACACACACACACACACACACACACACACACACATATTTCAAATAGCTGCTTCTTCTCAAGTTGCCAACTGCAGCTTTGTCCTCAGACAATACACAGTCCTGAAAAGAGCAAATGTAACCTGTGTTAGCAAAGAAAGCCTAAACTATGCACAGAATAATCTGCTTCTTCTGTTTATTTCCTTAATGTGTGGAGGTTTGTTAAATGTAACAAAATCCCTGTGTTTTGACAGGTGCCTATAGAGTACTACTGCAAAACTATATGATGGTCTTTAACAGGACTGCCTTTCATAGCAACACCAATCAGCTGTCTGACATTTGTCACCAAGCGTTACACTGTAAACAACTAATAACTACAAAACATGAAGTTGTATCATTGTTACTCAATAAGTGAGGAAATAACCTACTAAAATCCTTCTTTTAAATACAAAATAGCCTCTTTTTAATATTAGAATTAATACATGCTGTTGTCACATGACCTAGTTCTTGCAATAATAATGCAAATTTGCAGGTATATTTTATAGCCATATTGTCACTTCCTTTTCAAAATATTTTCAAGGACATGTAGATGGCATTTTTATAGTTGTTTCTGTATATATTAGTTAGCAATATTTGATAGAGGATGACTGGAATGACTTGCAGGGCTTGTTAATGGTGGTCTGGAGTCCATGCACATTTACTGAGCAAGAACAATACGTGCTGCATGGTGTGCAGGCCACGTTACTTTCTACTAAAGGAAAAATAAAGGCTGTGGCTTCTTTAAAACACTGAGCAAAATTAGTCAAACCATTACCCGGTAATATTTATCATCAAATCTCAGTTGGATTTTGTTTGGAGGATCAAAACTTCTATTATATGTATAATTGTTCAAAAAGAGAGGCCACTAAAATTAGAAATAGCACATATCCAGGTTTATAACAGACAAGAAATAAAGAGTACTGTAGCTCCTAGTTTGAGTCTCTATTTTGTTTTTCACTGGGGGGATGTTGAAGTGATGTTTAGAGGCTGTGTTTGGCTAAGAAGTAGTATCAGGCTGGCCTTATGGTGGCAGGAGTGACCAGAAAAGTCTGACTGGAGAGGACCTTCACAACCCCTGCTTGGCGAGAGCTTCAGTGACATCCTTGGCCAGAGTGGATAGCTGTGGAGGCTCTGTCAAGCTGCCAGATGAGGACAGGTAGCTTTCCCGGAGGCGGCTGGGGGACATGGAGCCGGAGCGACGTGGAGACTGCACAACTATGTCGGCGCCATGGTCCACTCTGGCCTTGGCCTGGTCACGAAACAACAGCCTGTGGCTCTCAATCTGGCATAGGAAAAGTTATTTTAGAGACAGACAGGGCATAATACGTTATAAAATCACAGCATAAAGTTAAAGCATTACAATATGTGTCAGTATGTGCAAATGTTTGGAGGTATGGAAGCTTTTTCAGTTGAATGAAAATATTTATTGATTATATCTATATGTTTGTGTTTACAGGATAAAGATGGCGGTGTATACTATACCTTCAAGCGCAGCTAAAGGAATGCAAAAAGTTTGTGGAAGATTGAATCATATAAAATTTGTAGGTCCTTTTATCATTCTATTTATAATCATAATTGTCTTAATTTAATGTTAGCCGGGCTAGCCATCCTAATTATTAGTTTTTTTCTATTCAAATCTGGTCTCTGTGGACCATGTTTTGAGACACATACAACCAATAACTAAAATGAAGCATTTCATAAAGCCCAGCTGCTTTTAGATTAGCAGTTACAATTTGTTGTAACTTTATGGTAGTGCTGTGGGAAATTGTTGACCGTCGGTGGGATGTCAGACCCTTATCACGTCAGAAAGTGACATTAACATTATTGTTTATATTATACAAAAGCAAATGCAACTAAAAAGAATCAAAAACATAATTCACTATTAAGTATAAGTCACTTCTTCCTACAAATAAATACAAATTTTTGGGTACTTAAGTTAAAAATGGTTACAATCTCTCCAAAACTTTATGATTTCCTTTAATTCATGACTGGAGCAGACACTCACCATGACTTGGCCTCCACCTGGAATGTGGTGGGCTTTTTCCAAGGAACCCACCTTGGCTTGGGCTTTATCTTTGAAGTCCAACTTCACACTCTCTATGCGTACATTACCACCTCCTAGGGAAAGGAACATGAAGTACACAGAGAAGAAAAACAAGAAACTATATTTTTATTTTTGAATGCAGAGATACATTGTTTTCACCCTTGACCAGACAGCTGCTCTTCAACAATAAATTGTGTATTGTTTTTAAGGATAAGACAACATGCTGTAAAACAGCTGATCCATTTTTAAATGTAATAAAATACATAATATGGCCAATAGATGGTGCTGTACAACATGTAACAGTGGCAGACTTGAGAGAAGAAACTGGGGATCCACACCTCGTGCTACATGAAAAGAACTGGGGATTTCTTCAAACACACAAATAAGACATCGACAAGGTTGACAACAAGGTAAGCCAAATTTGTTTTTGTCCAAAAAGATTTAATGGAGAGGAAGTGTTGTTCGGGCTGTTACAGTGTGACTGATACCTGGCCGATGATGGATGTTGTCTAGAGAGCCACACTTAGAGGTCACATGGCTCAGGTCAATCTTCTTATTTTGTATCTGCACCTAAAAAGACAAAAGTAAAGAAAAAACAAGTTTGAGCGTTGAACTATAGTGACTTTGGAATCCACCCATTTTGTCATATGTAGATGCAGAACAAACA
Source organism: Rhyacichthys aspro (assembly GCA_036850595.1). Classification (NCBI taxonomy): domain Eukaryota; kingdom Metazoa; phylum Chordata; class Actinopteri; order Gobiiformes; family Rhyacichthyidae; genus Rhyacichthys; species Rhyacichthys aspro. The sequence goes on from CM072168.1 coordinate 14,616,873, forward strand.
GCTAGAAAAACAAATACATATTGGGTTATGCATCTACTACAGAAGAAAAAGCAAAAGACAAAATAATTAAAGGAGGGTAAGCCACCACTTCCTTGAAATGCACTGGCAGACCACACTTGTCATTACCACTGACTCTGCCACAACCTAAAGGTTTAGTTTTAAATCTGTGCTTTTCAAGGGTTCCTGATATAAACAACAACTTAAACAAAACAAGCAAAGGAATGAGAAAAGATCATGAACAGCCTGGTTGAAAACAGCATGGCCTTTTTTCACATGTATAAAATATCAGATTTTAAAGCTTGAGTTTCCAACCAGGTTTGTGTCAGTGTGGGAGGACATTAGGCTGCACCTACAATACTGATACAAAATCCGTTAACCCCTCTGTCTCTCTATGGTTGTACTTTCTGTACACTGTACATTTTGATTAAACTGGGAGGGTGCAGTTGAAAGAGACATGTATTTTCCAGTGCTTGTAGCTGGTTGTCTTGGTAACCTTTTGTCATAACATGCAAATGGACCAAACTCTCATGGGAATGCACTAATGTGGAGTCAGGAGAAGTTTTAATTGCTTTATTCTCATCAGGGTTGCACAACATCACCTTGATTTTAGTGTGTTGCTCTAATCACTTTATATCTCTGACAGCTATAATAGAAATCAATCATCTCAAAGAAAAAAAATATGCAGCTGGCTATTAGCTGCAGAGGTAAATGGCAGATCCTGACAAGACATGCAATTAATCTTGACTCTGGTAGTAGTGGCTTAATAGAAATCAAGTAAGACCAATATGCCACATGGGTTCAAGCTATCATTCTTTGACATGCCACAAAGCAAAAATTAAGAAAACTATGCTGATTACTGAATACGAGTCACAGCCAGGCAGACGTCTGTGGCACTGGTGCCTTAATGAAAAGTAAAGATAAACTAAGAAAATGTACATGAAAGAGGGGAAAAGAACAGCACAGGGACAACACTGACATCAAACAACACTGAAACAATGGTGCTGCAGCACAAGACTCACATGTCCACCTCCTGCTGAGTAGCCCCTTCTGTCCAAGGACCCACACCTAGACTGAACATGGCTATAGTCCTGCTTTACACTGGGAATGAAAACCTGCAGATCGGAGGTGAGCAGTGAGGAGTGAAGTGAACACTTAGGCTTCCTGTCATGGTGCTTTGAATGATAAATTCAACACAATCTTGATTTTTAAAATCTCACTATATCTAAGTCTCAAAAACCTCAACTGTGACCAGAGCCTTTGATCAGATCTTTTCAACTGTATTAAGACAGACATTGTGCTATTGATATAACTTGGGTAATGGGCAAGGCCTGCTAATGGCTCCTTTTAAAGTATGTTAGGCGTGAAGCTCATTACCACGTTACAGTGTTCTTTAATCATACATTGGTATAGAGGAGCAAGATGCCAAATAACATGCTTGAAGTCAAGATGCAATAAAATGTAAAATAAAAGTGATCTAAATGGTTGATCATTAATTGAAAATGCAGGGATGATGAACTATAGGTGTGCAATAATGAGAGACTACTCTGTGTAGCTGCAAGAACAAAAGGAGATGCATATACAACAGAGAACAGCAGAAAACACAAAGAAGATACATTTTGTTAAGCACATTTAAAGCTATGGACATACTGTACATTAACTACACAGAAATATCAAACATGTACAAAAGATTATAGGGGGAAAAAAAGGAAAATAAGGAAGTAATAGAAGAGGGAAGGCCATCCAGGTGCTTATATACACATGCTAAGGTTGAGGTTGGTTGACTGAGGTAGTGTTTCTTCTCTACTCATATAGAATATATTGGCAAGGTTAGTCAAAATGACCTCTGTAAAAATGTATTTCAAAAAAAGCACATTTTTGCACATTGACCCCAGCCAATTCAACGTTAAGTAGCTGTTGTGATAATTTGGACATTTGTTCACATGCGGCTTCCGGTCAGCTGGTTGAAGAAGCTCTGCTAGACCACCTTGGTACCAGACAGTTATACAAAGATTTACAGCATAGACAGGAGACAGAGAGCTAAAACCAGAAGTTACCACACCAGTTGTTCAGTTTTTTTTGGCTGCTCAGTGGTATGCAAATAAAACCTGTTGTTCAAGGAGCTATTTTATGCAAAGCTTAAACTGTAACCTCTAGTGCCCCTCAGGGTGACAGTATAGGTCTAAGGATCATGGGTAAGAAATGCCACGTGGGGAGAGATACTATTGCAAAAGGATAACAAGTAGCATAGTACTGAAACAAGGCATTTGTTGTGAGAGGGAATTTGAGTGCCAGAATTTACAGTTTTATAAAGGATACTTAACAACAATACAAGAAATAGAGAGACAAACCTACACATACATTTCCTTTATTGGACGAGTGCTTCAAGTCTTTTTTGGAGCTAAATTTGGATATTTTGTCAATTAAGACTTGGTTTTTGTTTTAAATTTGAATCTACAGAAAATAGAGTGTTTGAAAGAAGTAATTTCATGCTACAGTGATTGTACTGTGAGAGGCTATAATCTAGTAAAAAAGCAAATACAACTGCTGTAGAAAAATTTATAAGACATGTTTGGCATACATAAGTAATTTGAGCTGCAGTTTGTTTGTTTTTTTACTCCTACTCCTACAATGAACACACACCACAAACCTCTGTAGTAAACCACATTATGACACACACTTTGGTGTCAGGGACATCTATTACTACATACACCAGAAAGTCCCTGGTCCAGCTGAACTTCTAGATCCAAGAAGCCTTGTGTTTGATCTCACTTGGTTTGTTTCTTGTTTGTCTATATGGACAATCACTGGACAGGTTAGTGTTTCAGGAAATGCCTGGTAAGGGTGGGATGGAGGATACAAAGAGCTCTTTTGGCTTTCACTGTGGATCATGTTTGGTACAGTATATTTTAAAGAGAAAGATGCCATCATCAGTAAAAGAAATGTTCGAGGTGAAGCTACTGCTAGATACAGTAGTTTAATTACATGAGCATAGATGGTGCAAGTAGACATTTAACAGGGTCATTGAATTCACTATGTTCTGTTGTTGTAATTCAAGTTTAAAAAAATGTATATTGTATTCATAAGAAAAAAGACAATATGTTAGATTTGGACGTTTTGAATACAACATCCAGAGGACAGGCAGACTTTTGGAGTTATTATGGGGTTTGACGATGAAATAAAACCATTCACCTTAAATTTACAATAACTAAAAGGTTTACAATTTTCATTATGTATGCAAAAAACTATAAGTCAGGTGCAGTGCAGAGCATTACCTGTCCTCCTTTGGGCTGGTACTTGATGTTCTCTGTGGAGCCGATCTTAGACTTGACGTTCTTGTAGTCAGGCAGTGGCTCGCTGATGATGCGTAGCTGTTTAGGTGTGGTCGCAGGGGACTTGGGTGGAGTACGGACCACCGCCACCTTCCTCTCTTGGGAAATCAAGCTTAGGGAGCGAGGGGTTCCGGGGGTCCGAGAAGACGACGAGTAGCTGGGAGGCGTACCAGGAGTGATGGCTGTGGAGCCGGGGGTCCGTGGTGTGGAGTGGCCACTGCGAGCTGAGCGGGACCGAAATGATTCTGTGACTAGTTAAGAGGAATATTTTTGTAAGAAGAGACAGGATGGGGTAACGCTACACTAATTTAGGAACAAGTAGGTCATACATCTTTGATAAAATGAGGTTTAAATAGCTCTATACCGACATCAAACGGAGAAAATATTTTTTGTACTATGTTCTGTTTTATACATCCAAAAGGCAGTATTCAGCAAACACAGGGTTTCAAATATGGGTTGAAAGGTTTGAAACAATGCTGTCCAGGCTAAATCTAGAAGATACATTAGATAGCTAAGTATTTTAGGTTTGTTGTCAGTGATTTTTGTAATTGTTTGAGGTATATGAGCTACTGATCTTACTGGTATTAATGTTTTGGTTAATAGTAGTTATCTATATTTATCCTTTAAAGAGACACTGCAAAACCTTTTCACCTAAATAGCCTTGAAAAGAAAGACTATATCATGTTTAATTCATGCTATGCTCCCGGTTTACAAAATCCTGCGCTACTATCTCTTAAAACACATATCTCACCAGGTTTGTACATCGCTCCATACATCTGAATAGACACATACTGTGAAGTAAACAGTCTTATGTGAGTCCTTTAGTGTGCGCAAATCCTAACAAATTACATAGTGTTGCTTAAAAACATAACAGAAGTTTTTACCTGTCATACTAGGGGCCCGTCCGGTCCTAAACTCTGCCCTCATCTCAGTCCTAAATGCTACAGAAGACACATAGACTTTAGTATTAAGACAGTTATCTAAATAGAGTCTTTAAAAAAAATACTGAATAAATATATTAGAGCATATGGGGCCTACATGTAGGTCTGCGGGGTGCTGTGGAGCCAGAACTGGTTATGGACGTTGAGCTCTCTTCATGGTCTTGGTGTACACGACGACTCCATGTAGCCGTAGGCCGTGCGTATCTTCTCACAGGGCTTCGTGACCCTCCATCCTGTTAGAAAACACACATGATCAAACCCCTAAGAAAATGACTTGTGTTCAGATGAGCAAAAGTAAAGGAAAACAAAATGTTAAAATGAAGCTTATTTCAGAATACAGCTTCTCTATGATCTACATACCTTATCTATGAGGTTCTGTAAAAGTGAGAAGTATTGAGGCTTTGTTGCTCTATCTAATGTGGCAGCCAGTCTGGGTATGGAGGTGGGGATCTTTGTTAGTGGTAAACGATGGCACTAAAATGGTGTCAATCCCAGTGATTGAGAAACACAGCACAAAAACACAAGACAAAAAGTGACAGTGAAGTGACATAACTGACATGCATCAAGAACAAGATCTGATTGACTCGACGAAGGAGCTACTGACATCAGATCATAGTAAGCACACATTCTTTGTAAACAGAAAAGAATGAATAACTGATACATCATAGAATATGAAATGGATGCATTATCTATGATGGAAGTATGCAACAGCAGCAACTCATTAGTGTCTTATGCAGTATAATGGATAAAGAAGAAGTGAATTTTAATGTGGGCCTTTATGCAACTCTTTCAGTATACTTACAGTATTAAGCAGTGACATGACATTTAATATATGCAGAATGTGTGTTATTTTAGACACAATAACTGCCATTACTGTGGTGGAGGAGTGAAATGAAGTCACGACCATAGCTGCTGGAGAAATGTCACAGGGTGAGTTAACACCCACACAGTAAAAGAAAATCTAAATGGATGGGTCTTGTGTACTTATAAAAAAAGCCCATTAAACAAGGCAACAATAGCAAACATTTCTCAAAAGCAAAAGAAGCCTCAGTAAACAGAATTTGGTAAACAGAAAGCAATTTCATGCTGAAGTCATGGCTAGAGCTAACATAATGTAAAGCATCAAGTAACAGAATGATTGTACCAGTATCCACACTATAAATAAAGCAGCTTTTTACCCACAGAAGCGTATAAGCTACTATGCATTATCCAGAACTTTCCACATAAGCATAGTGATCACATTGTTATGAAGCCACTGTAACTCATTTCAGTATAGGGTTTTCCTTTAAAGCAATAACTTGTTTTGGAGTAGCTCTGATGCCTGTTTAGTTTTAGGTTAGAGCCTACTCACCGATGCTCTGTCACGCGACTGTCTGGCAACACTGAGAGGCTGGCGGCCATCTGGTAATGTCTCTGAAAGACAATAATACACAGTGAGAGATATCCAAAGTTATTATATGACATGGAAACATATAGTTAACATAGTAAAAAAATCAAACTCTCCTAAATTTAAAGAATGATGATGATTTAGGACATATTTTTTTCATTATAAATACTGAACTTAAAAGTCTTAAATCTTGTGTTGTTATCTTAGGACAAGTGCTTTGGGGGAGGTGGCTGATGCCCCTTTGAGGCCATGCTGTGCACAGATTTGGCAGGATCTCAAAGAGAATAGGGGATTTAGTATTACATAAGGCAACCTTGGAAAATAACCTAATTGGGTCGCTGCAGCAGTATACAGAGCTTTCATCATCACACACAGAATTCAGTACGTCAGGGAAAGTGCAAACTGCCTCTGGGACAGAGGGGCGTTACAGAGTCATTATAGCATCAGGTCCATAGAACAAAACCATGGAATTACTAGTTGCTTAGCAACCATAGGCTGTAAAATGGATGAGTGGATATGTTCTTGTTTGGAAGATCAAGAAGGTCAGGATTTTATAGCTTTCACAGATGAAACATACTGAAAATATCCATAGGCTGTAAATATGATGCCGACCAGGAGCTGAAATAAATGGATGGATACTTTACTTTATAAAGGATATTAAAACTATATAATTTACAGTCTTCACTTTATACCTGTTAAAGTTACATACATGCCCCTAATTACTAGAGCACAAACCATCTGTAACAAAAAGACTCTTTCTTTTAAATAAAAAACGGTAGACAAATTTTATTGTGATTAACACAAAACAAAAGTAGATCATATCCCAAATAAGTCAAATAACACAAAAAAGGGCCATGACAGAAAAAAAAGTGGAAAACAAACAGTGGCTGACAGCAGAGGTGTGATGACACAGGAGCTAGTCACTGGATGACATGACTGTCCTGCAGACAACACAAGGACAGGACAATGGTTCACCTGTGGTTCTCCTGGGACAGGAATGATGCTGAGTGGGACGAGTCTGACGCACTGCTGGTTTCAGCACACTCCGTCGAGATGGGGAATGAGTCTGAACTTCAGTTTTTTTGGTAAGCTCTGTCTTCTTTAACACTGCTAAAATAATACACAACAATCAAGAACACATATATGTATCAAGAGCACATATATGTAGAGGGAACTGTGCTGATTTCAACCTGATTAAAAACACATGTAACAGATGAAGCAAAATGGCTTATAGTTACAGTACAGTCAGAGCCCCACTATTCTGCATGATTTACAAATCCATTATTTGAAAATATTTACCACTGAACTCCTGGAACTGTGTCCTAAGATGTCTAAATATCTTTGTATTGTTTATGTATTATAATGTATTATAAATGCATTATTATGGTTTGCCAAACACAGTATTTAGAAAGTAAAAAAGATCACATCAACCTTTTTTCTTCTTCACTTCTTCTCTTGGGACATAGACTGGTTCTTTGCGGGCAGGTTTGCGTTCTGGTGTGGAGATTCGGCCTTTGGTCCGAACTCCCTTTGTTTTCGGTTTGACCTGCTTCTCTTGCTTCTCTGTCTTCTTCTGTTGTGTCTGCTTCTTCTGAACCACAGCTGGCTGTTTGACTGGAGAGGGCACTTTGGGCAAAGGCTCAATCTGCTCTGTGGCCATACTCTTATCATCATCTGCAACAAATTATTTAGTAAAAATTTCCAAATATATCCAACATTTTGTTATTTCGAACAAAAATATAACAAATCAGCCATCATAGGAACTCACCTTGTGTGTCTACCCAGGAGCTGTCCAGGATTGAGTCGTCCATTGTTGTTTCATCTCTGTCATAACTTTCTGTTGGGCCTTCTGTTTCAATAGTATGTGCCTCCTTCTCGGGGGTGGCAGGGGTCTCGGGCACCTCACCTACTTCCTCTAAACTGGCAGCTTCTAATTCTGCCTCCTGGGCCAACTCTACAGACTCCTCCTCTTCCTCTTCCTCATCGTCTTTATGCATGGCAACCCCCAGCGCTTCAGCCTCAGGTGGAGCAGAGAAACGAACACTATGTCCTGGCTCTTCGGCTTTGTCAATGGTCTGAACTACTGTAATAAAATCGTCTTCCACTGTCACCACTGATTCAATGGCAGCGTGGGTCTCTGGGATGTCCTTTACCAGGTCCTCTCCTGTCTCAGCCATGTGACTCTCAGCCTGTCTGACTTTCTCTGCAGCTTCTTTCTCTATCTGCACCAGTTTCTCTCTCTCTTTTAATTCTTTCTCTTCCTTCTCTTGTAACTCTTTTGCCAGTCGTTCCTTATCCTCCTTTTCTCGCTCCAAACTTTCTTTCTCCTCTTGCTCCCTTTTCTCTCTCTCTGCCTTTTCTCTTAGTTCCATTTCCTCTCGTTCTTTCCGCTCTCTCTCTTCTTTCTCTTTCTTCTCTTGCTCCTGTTTTTCTTTCATTTCTTTTTCTTCCCGTTCCTTTTCTTCTCTCAGTTTTTTCTCTGCCTCCTCTTTCTCCTCCTTTACTTTTCTCTCTAAGTCTTTCCTCTCTTGTTCCTCTCTAAGTTTACATTCTGACTCTTCTTTGTCCTCTTTGCTGGGAGATGCTGTTCTCTTGGGGGATCCATAAGTTTCCCTTTGTTTCATCTTTGAAGGAGAGAGCACCGGTGAGAGCAGTTTGTCATCATCGATGTTGCTTTCTACTGACGAGGCCGGTGAAGTCTTGACAGGCCTTGCAATACGGTCTTTGGCCACTCCAGTAAGTTGGTAAACATCTTCAGCGTCCACTTCCTCATAAGCTTCCTGGTGGACTAATTTCACCTTCTCACGCAGCTCCTGCAGTTCTCTTTCCTCCTCCAGACTCAGGGGCCTGTCCTCCATTTCCAGCTTACGTATCTGCCTCTCATAATCAGCAATCTCAGTTTCCGACACTGACCCTTCACGGCTGACTTGTTGTTCAGTCTCACTTTCTGCTCTACCGCCTTCTTCAAGAGTCACAGTCACAGTTGGGGTTATAAAGGACTCTACTGGTTGACTACGTTTTTCCTGTTGACTCATGTCATTCATATCATCTTTGACTTGGTCTTGAATAGAGTCTTTTCTTTCTTTCTGTTGCTGTTCATCTGCTTCAGGAGAATAAGCAGCTCCTGTTGGTTGGTCCTTATCTTCTTCAGATGTGTCTCTGACTGCTAACTTCCTAGCCTGTTCACTCACTTTCTCCTCCAGCACTGAAGGGCTAAAAACTTGGCCTGAGTTGTCTGTGGGACTAAACACATCTGCAGGAGATGGCATTGGCCCTGAATATTCACTGAACACACAATAACCCATCTCTTCTAGCTGGCTCTCACTTTTCCTTGGACTGAGCTCTCCTGAAACCATGCTTTCCAGCGGATCATCTGAGGCAGGGACATCTGCTTGTATAGACTTTTTACGGTTAATTTCTGGGTCAGTATTTTCAGAAGCAAGTCTAGAGCGGGTACCAGCGAGGTCAAGCATTTCAGGCAAATCTTGTGCCATCACTGTACCATTTTTGGGACTGGTCTTAGATGGTTTTGGTGATTCTGGGGACTGTGGTTCAGGGCTGGATTTGGAGTCAGTTTCAGTGTTTTTTGGTGGTGATGAAGACTCTGATGTAACAGAAGATGCAGTTTCCAGAATGATGGGTGGGAATGTTGGTACCTTTTCCACAGAAGGAGTAGTAACTGGGAGGTAGTCTGCTGACTCATCTAGACTTCCACTTGTGTAAGACAAAATATCTGTTGCAAGTGGGGAGAAGTTTCTAGGTCTGCCTTGGCCACTTGGATCCATTGTACCAATAGTGATATTAAGTGAGTAGCTTCTCTGCTCTAGGGCCAGTTTACCAGGAGAAAGTCTGCATTCATTACTCCTGTCAGGCACTGTAAACACTTTTGTGTCCTCTGTTGTACCTGTCTTGGTGTCTGGTTTATCGTGGACGTCAGCAAGTGTGCTGTAGCCAATATCCTGAGACGTGGACTCAGCTGTTTGTTTCTCCTCACCAGCTCTGCTCAGCTCATAGTAGCCCTCAGCCTTAAATTGAGGTGAATCATCAACTTCAATGGCTGATGTTTCAAAATAAGCTGACATGCCAGATCTATCTTTTGCATCTCCTCCCTGGACTTTGACCCCTATTGAAGAGAAATCTGATGGAGCAACAATGGTACTAAACTCCACCACTTCTACAGATGGCTGTTTTTCAGTCACTGTGATTGGTTCACCATATGTGGGCTGAAGAGTGAGAGACCTGGCACATTCTTTGGCTTTGTTTGAGACATTCGGTGTTACGAAGGCTGGCATGTCCATAGTGGGGCTTTCTGGCACAACTCGTTCACCTGCAAAGAACTCGTGCATCTGGGGCTCATAAACCTCTTCTGGCCGTTTCTCTGATCCAATGCTGTCTGGGCTCACGGAACCGCTTTTCTCGACGACCTGTTTGTCAGAGTCCATCTTCAAGGCTGAAAAGAGATCTGTAAGTTGGCTGTTTTTGCAGAAAAGAAATACACTACAGTATAAAACTAGCATGCTGCAACTATTAGCCAATTTCTGTTAGCCAGGACTGCATAAAGCTACTATCACAGAAACAGGCAAAGCTCTCTTTAGAAACTTACAGCACAATGATATGGCCATCGCGGAAGAAGAACGACGAGATTATGGGGTCCACCAAGTCACAAATGGATGTCAACACGTATGGATGTGACGAACCAGCATGAAGAGACTGAGTGATGGGAACCAAGCAATATGATTCATATAAACATCCATGCAACTATAAACAAAACATATCAACAGCATTTTTGCCATTCTTTTGAAATGGACAAGTCTGGATTACATTTTAAATAACTGGTTGGTTAATCTTAGTAGTAGTAGTAGTAGTAGTAGTAGTAGTAGTAGTAGTAGTAGTATAAATAAATAAATATAAATATTAACCATATTAGTAAAGTAAAGAATGACATAGAAATGCCAAATAAGCATTAAGACATATACAACTGAAGTTTGTGTAGAGGACAAGACATGATCACACTAAACATGAGTCAGCCAAATCCCTTGTAAATAGTCAAAACAGTAAAATAGTAATATGAATGATCCATGTTTAGCTTAGTCTAACTGTGTAACACCCACATGCCAGCACCAAGCCATATGATTACATGAGACACCTGTAAGCTTATAGCTGCTGGCAAAAAGCACACTGGTGTTCAGCAACACCTCACTTCATCGATACAAAATGGCCAGCCCCGAAAACCATAGCAAGAAAAAGAAAATTCAAAGCGCAGAGGAAAACACACAGGAAAACCAGGTTAAGGGAAAAGAATATGACTCATTTCACCAACAAGCCTGTGTTGCCTACAGCCGCAGCAGAGCGCAAGGAAGATTACTTGCCATTCCACCTTGCTTGTGTTATATGCTTTTTCAGAAACAACTATGTTCTTATAGTAGGCAATGCAGTAACATGCAGGCAGGGAGAGCAGAGGGCAGGACACACCTGTCTCAAGGCTCTCCTCACCCTCTGCTTCCTCCTCCTCCTCCTCCTCTATGTCCTTAGAGCTTTCTGAAGCAGCACTAGCTGCTACCACATCCAGCTCGACATCCGGCTCCAGGGCTAGGTCCTGGGCCTCATCTAAGGCCTCTCCCTGCTCTAAGGGCTCAGCCTGGGGGCTGTCCAGTTCGGGTTCGTCCCCACTCCACTGCTGCTCATCAAGAGCAGGCTCGGACTCTGGTGCCTCTGCACTCTCCTCCTCATCTTCCACATCCTCCTCATCCTCGTATTCAGCTGTAAGAGCCTCCATGGTCTCTTCTTCTCAAAAACAGGATGAGAGGGGGACACATTAAGACTAAAGGCAACACAGACTTGGGTTATGTGACAACACAACTTATGATGGGATACTTTCAGCTCTAGGGGAAGTGGATCCCAAATGTTTGTTCACATTTGTATTTAAAACCTGTGAGTGCCTTATCATTTTAGGTTCATGCTTGTGTTAACTTTACCCTTTGAATCCGGAAATTTACTAATATAGAGCGTGTGTGAATGAGATCAGAAAATGTTTCTTCCTGGTGCTCAAGAAAAAAACAGGAGAGATGCATATGAGCACAATGAAAACTTCTTCACAGCACAGCCTCAAGTTCAGACTGTGACATAGTCAAGGTTTGGTATTTTACTTTAAGCTGAAAGTGTGCACAGGACAGCAATGTATGTTCAGTTTGATTAGAATTTATTACAACATAATCTACCTTTAAATATTTTTGTATGCTATGTTTACTTCAACTTGCAGATTGCAGCAATACATGGCTTTATTGCCTTGCTTATGGCTATACAAAGGCACATCAGACAACCAGTCCATCAACTGGTTTATGGATATAATGGAGAAGGACATTAAATTCTGTTAATGAGTTCAATCAAGTTGTAGGATGTATGGGTTTGTGGAGCTGAAAGTCACTAATGTAAAATACCTGAGCATGTCAAACTAGTCATAACTTTTTAACATTGGAAATTGCTTTGGAATGAGCAGGTTTACTGAGGACCATTTGCATAAGGATCATGTTTGATATCGCTGAGGTAAATGTGATCTTAGGTTTTTAATTTTAACATTATGGGCCATGATAATATAAGGAACAATATATTGTGTCCACACAGTAAATAAAATTAACCTTTGCTAAGGGGATATCAGTGATAGGTGAGAATGTGGATTGTGTGTAAACTGCTTGGCAGCCACAGGGAGCAATGACTTTAAGTGAAGTAAATCAAAAAGGAAAGGTGACAAACATGAACTTGCTCAGGTTTTGAGCAAACAAACACCACAAGGACACACAAGGCCACAAACAGACGGACGAAAAGACGAAAAAGACGAACTGACGGACGGAGAGATGGAAGGACGGAATGATTAAGGGGAAAGTCAAATCACAGAGGAAGGAGAAAAATTGTTAGAAAGATCATGATAAGAAAGAGAGGAGATGGAGGGGAAATGGCACAGAGGAACCATGCGTGGTTCACCTTCAATCTGTCTAAAGGCCACGGCTTGCCCAGTGGGGCGAGAGCCCGAGTGCGTCCACTCTGGGCTGAACAAGGGGTGCTCATAGTACTCCTCGTCGGAGTGGTAGGGGTCGTCCTCGGGCACGGAAACTGAGATGGAGGGGGCGAGGAACTTGCACCTCTCCCGAGAATTTTGGAAGCGGCGGAGAGGGCCCGCCTCCTCCTCATCCCCTACATCTACAAACAAGACAGACACAAGGAGAAGAACTGCAGGGAAATCTGGACACACAGACTGAAAGAGGAAGAAGAGGGTAAAGAAAATTAAAAAAAACAAAAAAGGATGAGAAACAAAAAGTCCCAAAAAATGTCCATCTTTGAACTAATGACAGTGAAAATTGTCATTAAAAAGTACAAAATCAGAGGTGAACAAAGAAGTAAATCCTCTGCATGGCATATGACAGTATTTATAATTTCTACATATTTAAAGTTTGATATTAAAGTCATAAAACTATTCAGCAAGGAGCTAAGGTTTTGAAAATTCTAACTTACTCTTTGGCCTTGGGAAGATAGACATTTTTTGCAGTAAAACAAGATAAAATGTTTGGGAATAAATATATATATATATAAAAAAAGTACAAAGATCAGTGGGAAATGAGAAGGAGACAAGTACTGACTCAGTATTGACAGGACACACATATTGGTAAGGGACAGTGACAGGGAGACAATGACAAGCAAAGCTGAGGTGACCAGGCTGTGGGCACAGCCAAACTCTGCACTGTATATGTAAAGTAAGATAGCAATGCAACTGGCACACAAATAGACAATAATCAAAGCTATAGTCAATCAATTTAAATAATACATAGTGTTATTTATTTACAATGCTCTATGTTAACCATTATTGGTGTGGCTGATAAAGCACCAAGGGTAAGGTCCTGAGACCAGTACTGACAAGCCCTGCTTATCACAACCAAGTACAACATGCTCTGAATATAAAACTATTCCCCTTTACTCCCTTCCTGCATCAAACTGTGAGACAATGTATAAGTCCTCTGAAGTTTTGCCAAGATGAACACAACTTTTGCAAGCCTGGCCCAGTAGTACTCACAGACTGTCAATGATTTTAATTACAATACGGCAATACCTTGCAGATTTACATTATATTTTAGTGAATAAAAAAACAGTCAAATTTATGGTGTGTATGCTATGTTCCCTGTAGCTAGTTCCTGTAACTACAAATAATGTGTTACTTTTTGTATGTGGCATTATGCTATTGTGCAATCAATCACTGACACAACAAGGGTTGAATCACCCAGAAATGCTTCTAAGCTTAGTGGCAGCGTATATTAACAATTATAGTTATAGTGCACAATACCAGCAGATATGTGACAATGGCACAAAACAACACAAAATGATTACATGTGCTAATATGACTTAAATTGGCTGTCATAGTATTAGTGTGAGGAGAGGATGGTAGAACAGACAATGGAACAAGAGTGTGATAAAAATATTTGCATGTGCAATGTAGTGATTGTGTTTGTAAGAATAATTTTTCTTCCAGAGATAAATGGTGATGTCAACAGAAACAACTGTTTGATGTATGATGTGGAGGACAGCAAAGCATTTCAGAAGAAATGAATGTCAGAGAATGGAGGACATGATCCTGCTTGTAAACAAGAGTGTGTGTCTTTAGTGGGATAGACATGTGATTTGTCCCCTGTGTTCCGGGCAGGGACTATTTTCAGTGCGTGGACCCTTACCACTTTGGTAGCCACCAAGCTGCACAATTTACACTCACAGAAAAACAAAGAATCTCCATGTGTTAGTCTGATACATGTACCGTTATCCTCAGCCTACCTTGCTCCAAAGGACCAAAGTGTTCTGCAGCAGGTGAGGGAGGAGGGGATGGAGGCAAATTGGTGGTGTCTTCAACTATAAAAAGAGAAAAAAGGGTGATAATGCAGTTCCTTCTGGCCACTACATGCATTTTTAATATAACATTCTCTGATTTATTTATCCTTGTAGGAGACAAAGCAAAGTTTTGAGGCTCCCTTTCTTTTTTGTCAGAAAGATACCATTTTGGAGTTTGACTACGTTAAAACCTCATGCAATAATAAACAGATTATGAACACCAAGTGTGCATTTTAGAGAATCAAAAGCTCACCTGATGGCAGCCTTTGACTTTCTTGCTCGCCTTTCAGCACAGCCACTGCTTCTGCTGTCACCTCTTGCACAATCCTTGCAGACACTTGCTCTGAAAAAAGTGCACAATGTCAGTATACCAAATCTCGTGGCTTAGAGTAACAGTTTGGGAGGTTGTTTCAAATCCCTAGTTGGATTCCAGGCTGCTCACCAATAAAAGCCAGGTTTAAATCTGCGAAATGGCTGTGAAAATGAAAAAGTGTTACATAAGTAATCAGTATTAGTGACATACAAAGTGTCTTAATTGAACTGATGTCACTGTTGGAAGTGCTACATTAATTTGAATTCACTGTATTTTTGTCATGTCAGTCAAAAAGATGAAAGTCAGTAGGAAAGTGTTAATATGCAGTAATTTATGCAGCCGCAGGAATGCTTCAGAAAGCTCCAAGTGTTGCCATAGCAACTAAGAAATCCTAAACAGGTGCCAACACAACATTAGAGTGCTTCAACCTGTAAATTTAGTAATTTAGTTTGTTTTTGGATAAATATATAGATGCTGTAGAAGTGTATAATGTGATGCAGCTGAAGCTTATCAGCAGTGATAAAGTTTATTTTCTGCTATGCAAGTTACGTTTGTTAAATTTGAATGCTTTAATTAACCCTAAAATTGGCATTAAAACATGTTACAAAATGTGTGATGTGCCAGACATAGGCATTCATCTACCTCACGTCCATATGTTGGTCTGGGTGGTAGTATGCTTCTTTACTGCTGCTGTTTCAGGACCTTTTCCGATCCAACATCACCCACACACACACCAACAAGCTGGCAGCCATTCACACGCACAACTATACACACACATAGACAAATACACTTCCGAGAACACTTAACACTGCCCACTCACCGACTCAAAGCAGCTATGCCCCATTTTCAACCGGGAAGAGCAATAAACATGCTCTGAGCAGCCTATTTATTGCATACAGGGAAAAGTCTTTCATCTAATATGGCAAAATGGTACTTAAAGGTTGACATATGATTACATGCTTGTTAAATTAGTTGCAGTAAAAGTTCTACATTTTGATGGTGAGCTGAAAAGACATCAAACTGAGTCAAAGGGTCAAATAACAGCAGATTTATGGATTCACTCTGTTTACTGTTGTGTGCTCTCTTGGGGGTTGACCTGTTAAAATCAAAGCCAATGTGCCATCTGTAAAATCTAGAATTGACTGGGTTTTGTTTAACCACAGCATGGAATTATACTTGTTACAAATAACGTATTTAATGAGCGTCTACAAATTAGAACTGTTTTTAAGCCTGAAATGAAAAATGAAATACATGTGTCTTAAATTGCAAAAAGCATCCCTGGAATGTAGAGAGATGTTTTTCATATTCTCAAACAAAAAACATACAGCTTGTAAACATGTATATGGATCTTGTGTCTTGTGGCAACATACATACACACACAATTACAAGTTAGCGCGCTGTAAAATTGACCTTGTCTACAAAGCTGGCTGCCACTAATGGAAACCCGCACTGACTGGTTGCCTCAGCAATTTCCTGACAGACTCATGTCAAATGAAATAGCAGAGTACCACTGACCGTCTGTGACACAAGACCAAGCTGCATGCACAAGAGTAACATCACACCTGTTTATACAGATAAATAATCCAAACTAAGAACACGAATGAACAAATATAATCTCACAGTGAGGTGAAAAGGTCTTACCTCTAGACAGGCAGATAGAAGCTGAGACGCTCCCTCTGAGAGCTGAAACATCGACTAAAAGCCTGAGTCAGACTCCAAAGCCAGACTGCCACACACATTAACACACACTCACTGCGGGATCGAGAGGGCACAGAGTGAGCAGAGTGCCATTTGGTATGATACCCACCACTACCCAGAACGTAAAGCCAGTCGTCACCATGGTAACAGACTGGCAGGCCATGGAGTTGTATCCTATTGCAATTCAGATGCCAGAAACAGTGGCTTTCTTGGTTGTGAGAGCCAAGAGAGCATCCAAAATATATCATATTTAATGATGCTCAATCAAACCAATCATTGTTCTCATAGCAGACCTGGAATACAGGTTAGCACAGGTGACTGACCAGTACTGGACTCAATAAAGAGCTCCAGCATTAGTGCATGAAGGGAAAGATATCATCAGATATCCAGATTGATGAATACTTTTCTGCAATATTTCATGTAAAAAATGTATGGACCAAACAGGCGTTACACAAATTGGGCAGAGAAGGTCATGAAGTCACAAGTTGTGCATTTAAAAGAAGTGTGTAGTTTTTGGTGGCATCTGGTGTCAAAATTGCTGTGTCAAAAAAGCCTGTGAGCACCTATGGTAGCCCTGCATGGACATGCTGTTGTCTGTTAATAAACTCAGTGGAAATACACAAGACAATGTATTTGCTACTGTACATATTAGCAATTTGTCAACATTTTGACTGCAGTCCATGAGGATGTTTTACTCTGTGTGTATTATTAAGGTTATTGTAATTTACACCATTCATAAAAGCAAATATACCTTGTTTTTAACCTTATGTTAGTCGTGTTGTCATTTTGTAGGATCTGAGGAGCTTTTCAAAGAGGATCAGCATCAGCCCTTCTGCTAACCATCCTGCCCCACTTACCCTTATTCTGCCCAGTCGGGGGCTATGCTAATGTATTCTGACATAATGCACTGCTGAGAACCATAGCTCTGGTCACACAGTTGTAATGCAGCCTGTGGTTTCTCATACACACAATTGACCTGATTCTAGCAGATCACAAATATTGCATGGGCGGTCTCAAATTAGTAGTTATTACAAATTATTATATGGCATTATACAACTAGTTTTGGGTCAAATAAAACTTTTAGACCTAATTTGAAATAAAAATAAAAGAGAGCTGAATAACCAAAAATCTGAAAGTCAGAATATATAAATATAAAGACAGAACATTCCAGGTTAACTAGTTTATCCCATATGTCCTCAGGCTGAGATCACCTTGGACATTTTTTGATGACAAGGAGAACATAACTAGGCTCTCTTCACTGATTGTTGCATTGTCTTGTCTGTGGCAAGCTACAGGCCAAAAGAACAAAAGCCCTGGCACAGTAAATTGTAGGGGAGCTGTTGCTATGGTTACACCATTGGTACATTATTGTACTTGTCTCTAGAGTGTAACTAAGGGTGGGGTTTGGGGGTAAGGGCTACAGGGAGAGAGAGATTTTATGTGTTAATTATAGTACTGTTAATAACAGTATGTGATTCTAATGAGTACTCAGAGTACTAACCCACACACGACATGTACACACTTATCACAACACAGTCATATCATCTCATTAACAAACACTAATATTAACTAAAATAATGCAAACCCATGAGCACACTTCACAATATAGTCATAATTCAGACAGAAGGCCACTGTGCTAGCGTCTATTGATACAAATTACAACAAATGTTACAGAGCCTCTGGCATTCAGCTGACTGCAACTCGATTTGTCTGTGTTTCTGTCTTTATTGTTGAGTAAATGGTTTTCCAAAATGCTTATCAGCAGGTCTTCTGATGTGATGTCTCTGCAACAATTTAGATGATGTTGCTAAAAGTAGCTTTGAAAATATCTTATAACCAGCAAATAATCAGGTCCAAGTACAGGCTGCTGATTAACTTTGTTCTAAAGCAAATGTAAAGACATTAGTGCACTTTTAAGCGACAGCTGTGTGGCATTTAGCCATCAAGCTGCGGATTGCAACAAGTGGACTACACCTGAGTGCAAACTCACCCACTGTTTCCGGTTGACACATGTTCTTTCATAGCAATGATGTTTAGTTTGTCCTTTCTGGGCATCTGTAGTAACACTTTAAGTACAAAGTTATAGCAGATGTTTCAATTTCAATTTTATTTGTATAGCCCAGTATCACAACAACAATTGCCTCAAAGGGCTTCACAAAACAGACAGTAAATATGCAAACAGGTTGAGCAGGACATCCCCTGTCCTTAGACCCTCCATCAGAGTGAGGAAAAACTCAAAAAGCCCAGCCCAGCCCAACCCCAGATGAGATGAAGTCTACCCAGTGTTGCTGTTCTTATGCTGAGAATGTCTCTTACATTAAACTAATTAATTATCTTTCCAGATTATTAAAGAGTGTAGCTATAACACAGTTATGAAAGTATCATTTGTGCAGAAGTAAAGTATAACCTGCCTAGTAATATACATCAAATTTTATATGTGACGTGTGGTGCAACTGTATTTGTTTCTGCAGCATGGTACACTGACCTCAACATTCACAACTGAAACGAATAAAGACACTTCACCTGCAGTTATAGCATGAGCCCCAGTTAGGTCGCCGTTAAAGCCGTTCTCCCTGGCAGAATATGAGCCTGTGGCCATGAT
Organism: Rhyacichthys aspro; assembly: GCA_036850595.1. Classification (NCBI taxonomy): domain Eukaryota; kingdom Metazoa; phylum Chordata; class Actinopteri; order Gobiiformes; family Rhyacichthyidae; genus Rhyacichthys; species Rhyacichthys aspro. The sequence continues at coordinate 14,636,008 of CM072168.1, forward strand.
GGCCCCGCTGGACTGACACGTCCTATAGGTGGAAGTTGAGTAGCCATTGGCTCCATGGGGGCTGGCTGCCTCCTGCCCTCCTGATGGGCTCCACTGGGGGGCACCATCTTCTGGTTGTCGACTGTCTGCCATGCTGGTGCTAGCTAGCAGCAGGGGAGAGTAGGCTTGGGCTGGACTCTCTCCTTGTTGCTGTGGGGTTGTAGCAGAAAAAGAGAAGAAAAGACAAGGCATGGTTAAAAGTCAACATTGGTGAATAAGATAATGAGGTATTGGCTTTGCAATTTCAGAATATTGTCATACAGTATGTCTTTCCAAATGAATACTTAATTTTTCATACAATATGGGGATGCTGCCAGTTCATTTTGAGACAAAATAGAGTAATGTATTATATATTTTAGAAACGTTAAGTGCACAATGTTGCCACATTTTCAGTTTGATTATTCGTATCAAGTAAAATAACTTTCACTTTATAGTTTAACACCATTTCACTTTCATTTTTTCAAAGTAACAATCTAGTAACAACATTTACACACATATATAGCTATATAGTAACAGTTTTAATCCCTGCCACTGCTCCACTGAGCTTTGCTGTCAACAATTCAAAAAGTGCTTGTGTGTCCTTGAACGTTTGAGCAGTTGACAGGCGCTGGATGAAATCCTTGTGATTTATGTGTATGTAATGGCTCAATCGGCAAATGCCCCAGGTGGGAAACGCAAGCAGTTAGAAGTGAACACAGGGGACCTTGGTTGGTTTTGAGGTACATGAAAGCCAAAAGCTTTATACACAGTGGCCTTCACAAAGTATAAGAAGTTTATTGTAGCAGGCATTTCCAGTTATGGCTGTACTAACCACCTTTGGGATTTGATGTATATGAACTGTCATCCTGCTGCTTCTACTTTTACCTGATTGATCTGAACAGCATGGAGAGGATATCAAGCACCGGCAAGGGAAGGAAAATATTGATTATCCCACATAATTGCTCAAGGCAGGGTCATGCAGCAAGACTCAATGAAGTCCAGGACACCAGTGGGAAGGCCAGAGGGAGGAGATAAATGGGTTCAATATACCATGAGATCAGTGGTCCTGAAATCTATTAAGAAAGGGTTTGGGCATTACACATAATCCTTGGACAATAACTACTGATTGATTAGATATAGGTATTATATAGGTATTAGAAATAAAAAAAGGTAAGGGAACTACTTAATGACTGCTGAAAACAAATAAAAGTAATAATTTATCACTGATACAAACTAATGCTTGTGTTTTTCTAGTCTTGGAGTAACTTCAGTATTGCCAGCATTTAGCTTGAATAATCTGTTCAAATCTCCAAATTTCAGTTGTATTTACATGTTCTCTTACTTTAAACTGTCATGTGCGACATAGCTGTAGGAGCTAGCAGTTATAATGGAGGTAACTTGAAAAACCTAAAACACCAACAGAAACTATAGTCTTGCAATCTATTAATGTATACATACAATAAAAAAGAGCACTATAATCAAGTGATAACTTTCATAACATAACACTGCAAACATTTTGTTGTCTGGGCATTAGGCAAGGTAAAAATTGTTAAGGCAATTTGTTTTGCTGCAGGTCTGGGAGAAGTGCTACTTGAAGTGTTTGCCCGCCTGCAGCTTCTGCACTTGTGCAAAAGGAGGTGTGTGACTGTGCAATTTGTCATTTGCCTCTGCTGTCCAGTGAGACCTAGAGCAGTAAAAGGGAAGTCTGCTGGAGAAATCATGAGCCAATAAGTGGAACCTGGGACTGAGCAACTGCTTCAGTAAGCACTAGTCACTACATTCACCATACGCTCAATACTTTTTGCAGAAGCATGGCTAAGCGTGGCTGGAATTATAGGCCAGAGTACAATGTATGATGGCTGTATTCCTTTGAATACTAAAGGGATCATAGTCCAGATTGTGTGGGGTGCTGCATGACTCAGCTCAAAATAGAAATCCTCTGAATGAAGCCCCTACAAAGACTTTTTAGCAGAAAATGTTGCACCATAAAAAATTGTTCAGTGTGTCCCTTCCCAAAGGCCAAAGCTGTAAATTTCAAATGATTCCTTCTTTGTCACACTGCCTTCTGTTCCTTGTTCCACTGCTGTGACCTAACTAAAACTCCCAGTGAAGAGCACTTCCAATATTAAAGAGTCATAAAACACAGTGAAGCCTCAGTTCTGTATGTCTGTCTGTCTGAAGCTAAGGGTCACTTTGAGCCATGGCTCATTTCCAAACATCATAATACTGTGACTGGGCTCAATGGTGGGTGAGGGAATTTAAGCCTACCTTCATCTAGCCCTGCTGAGCTGGTGCTAATACCAGCATTTTTAGTGCATGTGTGTTTGTATGAAATATCTCCACCTGGTGGTAAAAACAATATAATTAAGGTAAATGTAAAACCTGCAACTTAAAAAATGTTTATAGGCCATTAAACGGCACTCATTTCATGAGTTCATTGAGCTTAGACAATAAAGAAATGATGGAGACAGACACTAAGAAGACAGCAGGTCCGTTGCTCTTGGCACAAAGCCTGTGGCACTTTGCCAGGGGGATGGCCGATGCTGATACTTGAACACCATTTCTGTTTGCACCAGGAAATAAAGGAAATGTACTGTGAGAAAACAAACTGAGCTGAACAAAAGTGCATCTGTGTAGCTCATTCACAGTAATGTTGGTCCACAAATCAATTTAAAAATCAAATTTGAATGATAATAGCTGATAATGAGAAGTGATTTTAACTAACATTTAAAAGAAGTATCATAAAGCAGATAATATATAAAATTGATCAAAAAACATATTTAAAAGTATTCAAATATCCCCATAGAGCGTGAAACCCAATCAACCTCTGAGGACTCCTCTGATCGACACACCACAGTGATTTTGACTTATTTAGTTCTATATTCAGATACACTTTTGAAGGTGTCTGGTGTAAAACACATTATTGCCTGCTCCTTTTTACCACATGTATGTACTTGCTATTATTCAGGCTGTGTGTGCCAAAATTACATTACATGTTATTCAAACTGTATAAACTTAAAGGCAGAATAGAAGATGTTTTTGTAAACATTTTTTGTTATATTTTATAAATTTGTTTTTACTTGCATCTCTTGAAAAATAAAATGTATTATATGTCAATTGTGGAAGTGGTGGTGCCTTAAAAACATTAACCAATCAAAAACGCTCTCATCGCGTGTTCTATTGGTCAATCAGCCAGTCAATCACTCCTGCTACGTGCGCGTTCCCATATTCTGTTTTGCATCGCTACCGTTGAACAGCCTCACTGTGCAGCTTCACTGTCAGGCACAGACTGCTCCTTCCTGCAGCTCCATTGTCAGGACCACATAGTCATTTATTTCCCTTTTTTCTTTTTCTCTTTATTTATTTGTGTAGATAGGGGGGGACAGTCTGTTTAACTAACGTTAGCTCCATCCGTTAGCTTTAGTTTGTTCATCTAGCTACTCCTCGTTAGCTTCAGGCTAGGTGGCTGCGAAAAGGAAAAAGATGGCAGATGAAAGAAACAAAACCAGAGTTGTTCTTGGTGCATCGTTTGAGCGATAGCGAGCGCTGAAGGCACAGTGAGGAATACGTTGCTCGACAGGTAAGTTTTAGGCTCAATGTTTGGTTGTCATATTAAAAACTGCTAGTTGGGAGTATTATCTGGTGTTTTGTCACTGTATATTGTTAGACACATGTAATGTTTGATCGCTATTCTTTTTGGTGGGCAGAAGTTAGAAGTTATTTCTTATTATTGTAAAACGTTACAGGCAGTGCTACTCTATTTCAATTTTCTAACAATCAATGGACAGAAACCTGCGTTTGTGACATTGTATGGAGAGAATCGGGGCCAGTCAGCTGTGAAGCGCCGTCTGTTAGTCTCTGGCGCGTGCGTGTTGTTTTGGAGGCGGATCTCGGAAAGAACTGTGAAAGAAGTCGGCTGGTCTTGCGCATGCGCATTTTTTCAAAAACTGGCTAACAGTCGCTGCTGTCTGAATGTTCGCAAACATCTTCTATTCCACCTTTAATGCCATAAGAGCTGATTATTTAGCCAATGGATACTGGGGTATTATATCATGTCTATGATTCCAAAGATGGCTGACTGTTTGATAAGTTTATTATGGGTGTTTACAGGCAACATAAATCTCAGCCTATAAAATCATTAAGCAGTAGCTTGGAGACACCATCAGTGTGTGCACTAATCACAGACTGCTCCTTCACAAATCATTCTGTGCAGAGTGAAACTAACAATTAGCCAGGCAAAAGCTAAAGATGGATCACACCAGAATCAAATATTGATGTTTAATTCTGATAACCTTTCTTTCTTTCTTTCTTTCTTTCAAGAATTGAGACACTGTAATTGCTGTGTCAATTAAGTAATTTAGTCCATTCGTCATCTCCAGCGCTCTTATCTTCTCTCTCTTTGGTCCCATATCTTAGCATCCTATAGTTCTGCCTCCCACCTGTTATTTTTTCCTTCCTCTTCACCTTCATCCACCTACTACCTCCTACTCACTCCTCTTCCTCCTCCACCTCTCTCTATCCCTTCATATTCTCTCTCTCCTCATCTCCCTCCTACAATCTGAACACTTTCACACACCTCCATCTCGCTTGGTGTGTGTGTGTGTGTGTGTGTGTTTGTGAGTCACACAGATGCTGCATTGCAGGGCTCTCCTCTCAGGGCCGTCTCACTGCAGGAGCCAGGGAGCACAAAAAGGAGCTCAGGGATGAAGGAGATAGTTCCACTTAGTGTGTGTCGTGTGTGTCTGGGGGCCATAGGCTACATTCATACAATGTCAGAAAGCAGTTGTTTATCCTGATGATAGAAGACATACTGTAGTCGAAAAGTAATGTTGCTCTGTGAATGGAAGAAGGATTTTAAAAAACCCTTTTAATTAATCCATGTATTGTATGCTATGTTGGATGGTAAGGTATGCATAGTCAGTACTATCTAATAATAAACACAGGGTGATGTTTGGTGAGTTGTTATGAACCAGCCAAATAAAGTTCCATGAGCTAAAAATGCATCCACAAACATTTAGCATCACTTTAAGATACTTTCACAGCAACTGACTCTATCACTGAGTAGACAGTAAAGATACTACTCAAAGACTTTGATACAAAGCAGTACTGTTAAAATTGTACAGTGTCTCTAGCTCCAACACCAGCTCCAACACTTTAAAGGCCATCCCTTTAAATCACAGATAGGGTTAAGATATGAAGGGCCAAAAATGAAGCACAAATAAGAACCCTTCACCTTGTACCTTGGATGTGAAAATGTGATAGCACAATCAATATTATTTATGTTGCACTGACCGTGACACAAGTGCGTCAGCAAAGCAAAACATAATAATCCAATAATGACCCCACTTTGATTTACAGCAATAGTGTATGTTACATTTATTTATTGTCCTATTCATGTTTTTTTAAGCCAACACTTGACAAGGAAACGTTTTAACTCAAAATATGGAGCCTATGGGAATAACTACAAACTCTTTTTGATGGTTTCTTGACATAAAACAGCAAAACTAAGATGGTCTGGTTGGACAAATACTAAACTATTTAACTCTGTGTGATAGGGTACGCTTACATTTTGTGAATACATATATCTTGCCAGAAACTGTCACATTAACACAACTTTGATGGATTAATTATAAAGTAAGTAAGATATTTATTGAGAGGTGACAATCCAAAGTGAGTCTGCAGCAGTATTTGTCTCCTTCAGTGCAAAAGCGAGTACACATCCTGAAAAGTTACACCAGGTTGCTTTAAATGGGCAGTATTCTTCTTTCTATACCAATTATCTAAACAAAAATGAGTTAATCAACAAAAATATTATCTTGCAGTATACTTGCACGTTCTCTGCACAAATCATGTTAAACAACTGCTTTCTACACATAAAGTTGGATACTTGTACACCAGAAGTATTGACCAGGGTACATACAGATTTATGGCACTTTTGTTAGGCAAACTGTCCAGTACACGCTGTGATCCACTGCCCATCATAGACGTTGCTACCTGAAGCTGTCTTTGTGTAAGTGCAAAAACAAAAGAAGAGCCGTGAAAGCGTGACTGGCTTTCAGCAGGGCCTCGGTGCTGCTCGTCTCACTAAAGCAGCTCTTCTGTTCCCACTCAGAGCCCACTTCCCACTCACAGCTCCTAGCAGCCTGCACTCACATGTCCACCCACCCACACAGCCATTTCATCTGCAGAGGTAACACGCATTCTCTCTGTCTCCCATTGTAAATGTTGTTTTTTCTCTGACAGGTATTCACTGTGACTTGAATGGTGAAGATAACTGAATGTTGTTTTAATCTACTCATAGACTACTTGTATAGGTTTGGCTTTAAGTCTTTGATCAAAAGCAAAAAAAGTCTAAACAATAATGCATTATCATGTTGTTAGAAAGGATGCAGGTCAAAGCAACACTTAGTTTTGGGGTGTGCACAGACTATATCTGTTTTAATATGTCATGTTTACCTTGTTATGTGGTTTTGGATTTTAGCTGGCAAATCACCTTGGATCCAAAATCTCTCCTGGACACGCCTGGTTGAAGGACGACTGCTTCCAAAAGTCAGGACTGGAACAGCTGTCTAGTCACACCTGGAAGCAGACAAGCATTTTAATGATAACCCATATTTTTACATAAACATCAAGTTGAAGGACATAATGTACCATGTGAGATTTTTCAAATAATGAAACCCAATCCACACAAGCTCACAGTTCATCAAAATACATCTCCACAACGTAAGAGTAAATCTCTTTTTATACCACAATTTTCTATTTCTACGTATAACTCAGTAGAGCATCTTTCCTGAGACTCCTGCTGTTTAGAACAAAGACTTGTTGTTAGTGTATATGAGCTAGTAAAGCAAGATCATACTGTATCCAACACCATTCGCAGGAAAGTATATTGTATGGATGAATGGTAGTACAAAACATTTCATTTCAAGTAAATGAGTTTAGCTTCAGGAAACTGGTTAACTGCTTATCTGGTTTATAATTGAGAGGTAATTTAAAGAAAAAAACCCCACTTAAGATATTTGCAGAAAATGTGATTTAAATAAGGGATAATATGAAATAATATGCAGTTAATAAGTGTTATATTTCACAATGAAAGCTAAACTCCCTGCGGGGGAACTGTAGTAGCACTCTGTTCAACAGAGTTCACAGTCTTCCCTCAAGCAACACTGGTGGCTGCAAGCAGACCAGAGCATTATCCAAAACTTTAAATAATAAGAGTATATTAGAGATTAATATGGCCAAAAAAGAAAAGCCATATAAACCAAAAACAATGTTCATAAGGTAAGAAAAATACACTGCAATGGATTCATAGAAAGGCAATGAGGTGTTATGTTTCACAGGTGTATAATGGTGCAAGAGCTTAAAAATAACATTTAAAGAATGTTACATGAACTGAACACAACAAAGTTATTATCAGGAGGGTATTTTTCGTGCTTATTCACACGTGGCCAACCAGCACTAGAAGTTAAGATGATGAAGCCAGTATATACAAAACTATCACTACCACATACATTAAGAACCAGGACAAAAACCCTCAAATGAATCTTCAGGCTCTTTGGGCCAATCAGACGTTAATAAAAAGAAAAAAACATCCAATCCACTTTTTAATTGTCCACATGGACAATAGATCACAGTGATATACTGCTGTATATTTGTAATCGTGAGGTACTGCAAATGTCCATCTGAACAAATAATGACACCAGAATGTTACATAATCATATCTAGACAACAAAAACATCTCTTGTCATACACCTACAGTCTGATTCATCCTCCCTGTTCAAGGCCAGTAATGACAAATAGCTTTGTTCTAGAAACTTTTTTTCCCACATTGTGTAGTATTGTGTTTTATTTGTATAGGAAACTGTAAAATTTGAAAATCCTAAATTTTGAGAAAAGATAAAAAGAAAACCTCTCTCCTGCCAAATACAAGACAGAAATAAGACAGAACTGTAAACTTCTGATAAAAATAAACAAAATGTAATGCAATATAAATGTATATGAATGGGGCCCAGATGTACAGCTCCTAACACTGGGATAAGGCTCTGCATCAATTGATGCAATGCTATCGTGGAGATTTAAAAGATTAACACAAGTTGACATGAAAAACAAATATGAATTGAAAATATACCATTTCTGTTAAATATATGAGTTATTTAAAATTTAACTGCCGGCACAACTAAGTGTGAAAATTTTCACTTTAAATTCACCTCAAATGTTGTTGTTCTAGCCTCAAGTAGCAAAGCCAGTACCTATGTAGCCATAATTAATGAATACTACTACTTCAAAAGGGAACAATAAAAAAATCAAGTAAGCAGTAGTTGAAAGAGAGCATGACTCAGTGCCCAAAAAGGCTTGGTCATTACTTTTTAAATAATAAAAGTACGGTGTGTGTGTATCTTTATTAGTAGGGAGCTTAAGTAATGATGGAGGCTGCTGCCACTTTTCTCCGGGTTCAAAGCTGAATGAGTCAGCAGCACCACAAGTCTCAGTAAGTGGCTTATTTTCTTTAAATCCAGCAAATAAAAGGGAAAGTATGAGTTATAGAAGAGACAGGGAAAAAAATCACAAAAAACATACATTTTCTCATTTCTTTCCTTTCACTGTAGGTTTCAGTGAATTTGTACTGTGATCAGAGTACTCTAGCATATTACTGGTCACTCATTTTATTTTTACTAATATGTACTTTTAAGACATAACATTGAATAACAAGATCAATACACTTCAGTATTAAAGTCACACATAATCTGAATGGCAACCATAAGTCAAGATGATGAAATGACTGGAAAATGTATTACACAGAAGAAGCATAAACAATAACAGTCATCAAAGAGATACCAAAAACTGTTGTGGCTTTAAGACTATAGTTTTAAGCTTAGTCTGACTCAAAACAAAGAGTTCCATTCAGCCACAAACGTGTTGTATTTGATGTAAATGATTCCTCAAAGGAATGTGGTCTTGATGATTTAAAAAAAAAAAGACTTATCTAAAAGCAATAAAGATAGATGTGATCAAAATGAAATGGCCAAAGAGAGGCTAAACCAGCAGGAAAAGGGCTTCAATGATTATCACTGAGCTAACAAACTAGCACAAAGAGACTGTGAAAGCTCATTGTTAGATACCACACTAAACTACATTATGATGTAAGTTCAATTATGTGGCCAAGACTTTCCAATAAAAATGCAAATGAAATGGCTTGAAGTGAAATGACTCATAATTAACGAGACAAAAAATATTGCGGGATGTGAGTTTGGTGCGAGGCTAACACAGCAGCAGACTGTAAAACAGGCCTGGTCGGTAAAAGGAACATCAGTTTGTTTTCTGTTATTACGGGAATTGCAAAAGATCATCAAAATAAACAACGCTCTTTGACAACAAGGGAAGTTCTTTTACTTAATACTTTACAAAAAACAACGCCTGGATTAGTTTAATTTGCAAGAAAGGTGTGTCACTGAGAATCAAATGAGACTGATACTAATTTTTTTCCCCACCTGAGGGGACTATTACAGGTCCGTGGGTCATCCTTTATGTTATTAAAGGATGAATTAGCGCTGACTTACAAGGGATGGCAGCATATGCCGCTCTGCCATCTGATCGCACACACACACACACACACACACACACACAGAGTCATTTAGCATCCCTGCAAGATGAAAGTGCTTTGTTCTGTCTCCTGGGAGTGCACACCCAGCAGCCACCTGTCAGCCCATATTTAAGGCAGTCTGAGAGGTGTGTTGGTGCGTTTTTACTGACGCCACCTTTTTATGGTTCAGTGCAAGGAGCTCATGTATTTCCAATGTGACACAGATGGCAAGAGAAGATAAAATGTAAGAGCTGATTCACAGAGGCCCATGAGAAAAAAATAAATAAAAATTAGTAGCCCTACTAAAAAGACAAAACCAACATGAACATTTATTTGTTTATTTTGTTATAAACAAAATTGTAGTAATTACAATTATAAAATAAAACTCTGTCATTATTCAAAAAACTAAAACCTCAAGTCTTTTGGGATAGGCCTACAATTACAATTACAATAAAATACAACCTAGTCCCTGCAATTTCCATGTGACCAGCTGTAAAAAAAATAATATACAAATGTAAATGAGTAAATGATAGGGTTAACTCATTTAAATCGTTTCAGCCAGACAATGTCATTGTTCGTCCCCATTAGCCTCTCATTTATCATCCTGCTCTCCTCAGTGCTGCAAGTGGCTGTGTTGTTTCAGAAATTGTTCCACTTTATTAAACCAAGCCACTTAAACTACTTAAAGTGGGCTCACATGCTATGTTTTTTGCACGTATAAGATTGGATTTAACACATATTCAGAATGGCTCTATAAATTACATCAGTGAAAGCAAAAAGTGGAATAGGTCTTGTGCCTCTATTGTATTTATAAAAGCCTTATCAGTTGCTCTTCAACTGATCCCACTATTCTTACTCAAGATTACCTTTAAGAATCACATTTTAAAGTGCATCTAAATGAATTAATACAAGGATTTCTACAGTCTATGCATATAGTATTTGCAGGGAATTAGCTGGAATAAGAATTAGCAGTCATAGATCTTCCATATACAGTTTGTGATTGAGCACATATGTGTGTTTGATTGTTTATTTTCGATACTGTCTGCAACACTGCTGGCTGTAATGTACACAAATATGTACATAGACTTTGATAGGTATACACTGAATAGCAATATCTATAAATATTTATGGTGAGCTTAGAAGAGGAATCAGGAAAAAATGAGAGCTGATCCAGTCTGAATAAAAGCATTAAGAGACAGTGGGACATAATGGAGTGTAGCATGAAGAGTGTGGGGAGGGGGCCTGGACCATTACATCACTGCTGCAGTGGCTGACAACATGAACATTACGCTCTCCCTCTGTCTACAATAACAGCCATGCCAGCTGCTTTGTATGATCTGCATACACCTCTCTGTTTACGCTTAAAACAACTCTACTTTGCTCTGTCAGGGGCACATTGTGGTGGAAGGTGTTCAGATGAGATACAGTGATTTTTAAAATGGGTTGTGGAGGACTTTGGGAATATAAATAGGTACTTTTTATTGGCCCCTCAGTCTGATAACACTAATATGAATTGTCAGTATCAACAACTTGCCCCACATTGTGTCATATCATAAAGCATGATAAGACTGCATTTTTAACTTTTAACTTTGAAAAAAATCACTTTTGCCAGTATTCCATACCTTTTTCAGTTAGTTTATTTTACAAAGAGGGCTTGCTGTACCACAAAATACCACACTACACATCTAAGATTGAAGTATTTGCCTCTATTTTAGGTGAGCTGGGACAAACTTTTTTTTCCCCTAAGCCAATGAGAGAAAAGACTAACAGTGTCATTTTTTGTGTAGCAGCTGACAAACCGTATAAATGGTTGTAAAATGTTGTTGGGTCACAATAGCTTGTCTTCATGGCTCAACCACCACCAGAGTGAAGAGAGGAGAGGGTAAACAAGCGGGAGAAGGTCAAACAGACCTGCTTGGAAATGCCACTAACGTTTTCTGTCACTAAAGCAGCAGGAAGAGGAGAGAAAGAGAGCCGTATGGGTTTCATAACAGAGACTTGCACTGTGCTTGAATGCACACATTTGTCTTTGTGAAATGACAAACAGTAAGTGAAAGTGTTGCTTGGACAGGGCAGTGAAGGGTCAATACAGTTTAAATAGTAATATTTGAGAAAGTACAAACGGAAATGCTTTCTGTTTGGGGGGGGTGGGGGGGTTGTGGGGGGTGTGGTGGGGGGGGGGGGGGGGGGGGGGGGGGGGGGGGGGGTTTTCGGGGGGGGGACCTGGGGGCCGGGGTGGCTCCCATCAGTCCAGCTCCACCTCCAAAACAAAAACACATTAAAGACCAAGGCAGGGGCCGTCACAGTCAAGAAGATCTGCAGTAAATCAGGACCACTGAAAAAGTACCAAGCCATTGGTCAATGTAATAATGTCTGTAAATAGAAGTGCAAATTCTCTTTTTTAGCCAGTTCCAGGAGGTAGAATGCTGCATGATAGCATATGTACTGAACGTTTTATACTCGATAGTCAAACGTGAACAAAAGTATGTATCCTCATTTCAGTAATAGACCAGCTCAGTCTACTTTGTAGCAAGAGCTTAACACCAATCCTATAAATCCTCCAGGGAACAAGTAAAAAATGAGCAAACCCTAAAACATTCAACATTAAAATAAATGAATGTAAGAAATACTGACTTGGTAGACTATTTTAATTTGCGCAGCTTGATCAAAAACATTTTCATTCTCATTGGGATCGCATTGTCCACTGTGCACAAGGACAGCATGAAGGCGACAGTTTGTGAGAAACTGGCTGACACAATGTTGGAGGTGTCTAGACGTGTGGCACACAAACACACAAACAATGAGCAGTATCTTCTTACTCAGTTTAAACATTGCTACAACAGGCATACATATTAATACAGCTTGGTATAAGATTTCATACAAAAGTACATTCATAAATTCAGACAGGGGCACAGAAAAACCAGACACATTGTCTTGCATTACTACTAAACCAACGAACAAGCATCTGCTCGGAGGATGCAAGAAGCACAGTGACGCAGCAAATTTGCAGCAGCATCTCAGAGCATATGCATGGAGCAGGAGTGTGTATGTGAATGAATTAGAGGACAGGTGGGGGGTACAGATGACAAAACTAGGGGGAAGATAAACACTAACGCACTCACCTGGGCAGGACGCAACAATGTCCGCTGTTCAGACAGGAGAAAGAAAACATCCGAGACCTAAGGGGAAAGAATGGTCGGGAGACAGAGAGAGACAGAGATTAGATTGTGTAGCCAGTACTTTGAGCGTAGAGGCAAGTGGCACATCGTTTAAAACACACACACACACACACAAGCACCATTGATATATCTTAGAGGACTAACAGCAACTGAAGTGGGAGACCAGGACTGACAATAGGTCCCTCTCAATTGTAGTGTTTCAAAAGGAAACAGGACAGTAAGAGATAAAGTGCCAATTGTGGTGCTCAGACGAAACAGTTATCAGTCACACTCTCATACTCACACACACAAACTACAAAGGTTTGTAGCCTTAGTAAGATTTAACTAGGAGGCCCAATCTAATAGGGCTGCATGACAAAATAATTGACTAACCAGGAGCCTTAAATCACAGTGATTCAACAAAATGAGAAACCTTTTCTATTTCAAGCAATATACAGTTTAAATATTTCAACTCAAATAATCATCATAATATTCAACCAAGATGCACTTTCTCTTAATACTGCACAGCCCTCGATGTACCTGCCTACACACAGATATCAGATAGATATCAATTATTGTCTGCCTTCTCTGCTGTTATAAAACCATGTCTTAAAGCTGTGGCCTGAAAAAATGGGAAGAGAGAGATAGAGGAAAATTTGAAAAATCCGCCTGCTCCCTCCCCCTCCCTCTGGGGCTGTGTCCAAACCACACACCTTCAGTGTGTCTGAGAGAGGAAGTCGGGAGGTTTTTACACCCTGGTCGGCGTAAGCAACAAATGTAGCTGGCAGAGGTAAGATCTTTTAAAAAGAACACTTGTTACTTTAACTTGTTCCTCCATCACATACAATTTTACAGTTCATTTGTAAGAGAAGCACTCATTACAACCAAAGTTACTGAACAACAATGCTTGCTCTTTTTTGCTAGTGCAGTATTTTTAATAAAATGCTGAGCATACTTTTGAGAGCTGTTTTGAGTGCGATGTCTAACAAGGACGCCATTTCTCACTACGGTCAGCTGAGAGCATAGCAATGGGAATGGATTTTGAGTTGAGGGGTGCTTCTCTTGAGGGGTACATTACTTCTCTTATTATTACAATATGCTTTGGAGTAATCCAAGATAACACACTGCATCATTTTAAATATAATGATTCAAAAACAGAGAGTTCTTCAAATATATTATAACTTAATTAAAGCAAAAAGAAAAGTGAATGAATGAATGAAATTATGACCATACAGGTAAGATTATTTCTAGCTTTGAGAACAACATGATATATCATCATATTGATTGATGATGACATGATGTCAGCATGATGATAAATTATGATATATATATCTCCGCTCCATCTTAGACAGCTCGGCTTAAGCAAACGCCCATAGATAGGCGCTCAAGAAAAAAATTCAGATTGCTGCAGAGGCAAGAAGTGGGACTACAGGAAAATTACAATTATTACAGCAGTACAAGGTCAGACAGGTAGTTTCACACATAACAAACAAATTTCTTAATCCGTAAAAAATTCCAAATGCATAAGCGTTAAATCATATTAAATCCAGAAAAATGACTGTATGTTTCTGGTACAAAAAATATATAAAGTGTTGCTCGTGTTAGCAGTCACATACTCTCACAATGAGATATTATTCCACAATGTAATAACAGAAAACATTCAAGTCGTTCTCTCACTGCATGTTATTAAATTTGGGCCACCAACACTGCCTAGTTTATCCTTGAGTAAAAATATAAAATCTAGGACAGCTCAGAGTACCATGACGCAGTGCCAATAATTTACAGACTGCATGAACTGATGAGCAGCCTGGCTACAATTTATATAGTCAAATTAAGACTAGAAAGTGCTATTACCTAAAATCTATTTCTTGAGGCCAAAACATAAGGCAAACTAAATTCCACTTCCAAATGTATTTTGCAGATTTGCAGACATTTTCCTTGATCCACAAACATCCCTTGGGTGAGAACACATTTTGGTCTCCTTGAAAAGAAACTAAAGCTTTTTAAACAACAGGATACACACACCAGGAGCCGGCAGCAGGAAGTGCATTGTGAAAGTGCTCACTAATTGTAGCAAGGGCAGAAAAATGAGAAAGGAGATTCTTCAAATTAAGGCTGCACAGTGTAGCACAAAACAGTGTTATGGCCCTCTCACTTTACATGTCAAAATAAACACCCAATCAAAGTTTTAAATAAAAGAGTGATGAGGCCAAATAAATGCTTTGCTTTGCCAAAAAGGATATTTAAATATATCAAGCCATATCATTATTCCGCACAGTTGCTGACAATTGTATCTCTTCCCAAGAACATGGAGCTCTACTTCAACCAGAACCAAGAATGTAAAGCAAACCATGCATCTTCAGCCTGATTCTTGTTTGATTGTCTTAAAGAAACAGTGAATAATTATTTACCTGTATAGTTAAATTTCTACAAAATGCATTAGAAAAAAGAGAGAATAGTAAAGTAAATAAAAGACAAACAAACATTAAAGGACAAGAGACCTATAGTTAATAGAATCTGCCATTTCTGTTAATAATTTAATTTTCCTGTTTCAACTGACACATTTATACAGGACATCACATAGTGTATATCAAATAAAATGCTTGCTTTAACACTGTCAGACATCGCTCAGATTCATGAAGCCGCTGCTCTTTTTAACAGAGCAAGCATTTTCACAGCTTCTTTCATGAGTTTGTGTGGGCAGCAACATAAACAGCACACTCAATTGTATTCCCAGCAAACTAATGAACATCTCTGGTTGGTGATGTTGCACATACAACACACCATTGCACAAAGATGGAGTGTTCCCAGTACACAAACCAAAGACAGACAATATGGAACGTTGAGAATTATGTCCAATGGCTGTTTGGAGGTGACTGCAGCTTTCACTGCTAGTGTCCATGATACAAAACAGCATGTTTTCATGACAACACAACATAACTGAATCTCATATCCACAGTACATGTTTTCTGCAAATTTTAATGAGATTCTTTTACTTTAAACAAGACAAATGTAACTAAAATCATGCTCTGTGTCGTGTTGTAGATGTGTGTGCACATAGATCATGTCAACTTTTTAAAGGAAAGCTTTGAAAGTATAGCATCAAAGTCTGCAGGCAGGCAAGTGTGCATCAAGTTTCCGTTTCCTCACGTTGGTTAAAGTGACACTTGTTGTGTTAAATCTCTTTTTTTTAAATTTTAAAATAAATAAAATGAAATGAAAATAAACAGCTGGGCAATACATGTTACACACAAATAAAGTTATAATTGGTGGTGGCATTAAAAATACAATACAGATAAATGTGGATGTAGGAAGGCCTGTAAATGCAAATAGCAAGAACTGTAAATGTACTAGCAATAGCATGTTAGCACGTTCTCTCACTATGATGCATGACCTGGAAGCTACTACAGGTTTCTCTAATAAGACTGATTAGGCATGCAGATAATTGATTGGCTGCCTCATCCTTAACTGATTTGAGGGAGATAACCTTTTTTTTTTACAAAGAAAATTGATTTCAGTGGTTTCTCAAATTGACCAGTATTAAAGTAAAAGCTCTGTTTTGTTGCCATTATGTTTTATGTTGTGTTATGTTTGACACAAAAAGACAACAATGAGTCATCCTCCCACTTGTCTACATACTCAGCCTTACTGTTGACAAGCATTTCTAAAATAGCTCGCCATAGAATTGTCCAGAAACAATGAAACCGTGAAACGGTTTCCTTTGAAACATTTTAATAAAATATAAACCAATACATTTGAAGAGTGAAGTCATAAAACATCTTCAGTGGATTTTAAAGTGTGTTGTAAGGTGCTCTGTGGCTTGAGGGAGTGGGAGGGGGCGGTAGGTGGTGATGAGCTGCCGCTCAGTTGCCACAGCAACACCCTAACTCAGTCAGTCTCCATGGCAACTGATAACAGCGTTAGCTGATTCAGCCTAAGTGAAGGTTAATATCAGATGGAGTGAATCATTTTTTTCTGTTTTTTTTTTTTTTTTTTAATGGCTGCAGGCACAGGTAAGATAGACAATATTGGGCATAACAATAGTCAGCGTCTCATACATAACAAGATAAAATATTACATCTCTAGCTATGGATACTGACATGTATGTAGATATTTCATGTTACACATTGAAAAAAGAAATCCTCTCCATCAAAAGATAAGGACATGAACAGGAATAAACTTTACAAAGAATGAATGAGCACAAATTCCCTTCCATGTGGTTAGCACACAACCTAAATTCACTACTTTTAAAATGACACATCTTACACACAATAACACATCTTATTAAGAAATCGATAAGTGTGTGTGTTTCCAACCAATGATGTAGCACCTTACTCTCACCACAACAAAAATATACAACCCTGCTATTAACCAACTCCCCAACATTATCAGTATACAACAACTCGACCTTGGTTTTTAATTTTCCATTACCCTTGCCACATTTATCACAGCAAAGAAACACAAGAACAAAGGAATAGAGTAGGAAGATTGTTTTCCATTAACGGAGAGAACAACAAATACAAAGTAAGTAGGAGGATGTAGCATAGCAACCCTGGAGACATGCAATGACCGACAGCTAAACAGGTAATGAACACCAGCCTATGAAGTCTCCAGTATGTGCTATCTAAAGATCAATTTGAAACTGTATCGTACAATGTAATTTTTAGATACCAAACAATCAAACAATTTAATTTCAATAATCTGAATGATGCAAAAGGGTATGTAATGAAACTTGTGTTAAAGTAGAACTGATTAGTCCATGGCAATCTTCCAAATGATTAAGTAAGTAAACAATCCCGTCCCAAGCCCATTAATAAAGAGGAAAAGCTTGCTCGGATAATTAGTGTATCACTAATTTGGCACAGTAGCTCTATAAAAAAACAATTAAACTCTGACTGTGCAAAAAAAACCCGACTACATAAAATTTTGTCTTCACGTCAGCATCTTTCAGCCAGGCACATGTGAGATTGAGCGTTAACAGTGATTCAGAACAGCATCACTCTGTGTCCGTAGGAAAAATTCAATATGGCATCGTTAGAGCTGTCTGTCTCTATGAGGAAACCCCACTCATAGTCTTTAGCCCCTTTGGTAAATGTAGCAGTAGGATTTAAGATTTTGAGACTGATCTTAACCATACTACATTACAGTTGCCGAAGTATTTTATGTACTCAGGATTTTTTTTTCAAGATGGCTGATATATATTTCCTATACTATTTCTTTTTGATTGGTTTCACTAGTATGTGTCATGTACAAATCTTGACTTGGTCTCACTGTCTTGGTTTTGTCTTGTCTACAGTGTAGTATGATATAATACCCTTGAGGAAGCATGCTTTACATAATATGAAATACACATGAACAATATGAGGAAAAGATATCACTTGAATACAAATACTTCCTTCACTCTTCCCTCATTGCTCCAGTCCTTCCCTTTTATAAAAATGAGAAAGAGGTGCACTGTGCTGCAACCAAGCAGAACGCTGCAATGAGCAAATCAAAGAAAAGGTGTGCTGGCTGAACAGAGGATTGAAAGCTGTGAAAGAGCACTGAGCTGTGCTATGTGTGTAAGTGCATGTGAAAAAAGAGTGAAGTCCAAGGTTTTGACTTAATGGCTTCTACAGGGAACAAGCAACAAAGATGGGTATATTTTCAGCACACTTTGAAAGCCTTAAAGCATCAAACCGAATGTTGGGAAGGGGCTACAAAGAGGAGCAGTATATGCCAATGGGGATAGTAGATGTTTCATAGAAAATAAAATTCAAAAAAATGCAGTACCAGAAACTGCCACTAGATGATGGCTTCACATACAGGTAAAATTACCTTGGTATTTGTTTACATATTTGTCAAGAGTTTTCATATAGCTGGTCACATCCAGTAAATAGATCAGTTTATATCAAAATGCAAACAGTAATATTACAAGCTGCGATCATTATATTTTACAAATTTTACTACAATCAGTAATTGTTACTTGGACATTGAGCATTTGACCCAAGCTGGAATCAAACCTGGGTCACTCGAGTATGTAGTTTGTGTTCTACAGGTGTGCCACAGAACCGCCTGTAGTTTGTTTTATATGGTTTTTTTAATATTGTATGCTGGCCCTTATAGGTAACTAATCCATGTTACAATAAAGCCATAAAATCTTAAATTATTTTTGCAATGAAAGGTTATAAAAACCCACTACTCATCAAGAAGAATCAAAAAATCCACCTTTACTTTAATCAGTCTTCTCACAATGACAATGTCCTGCAAGATGTAACCTTTGTAGTGTGTGCATGGTCGGCCAGTGAAGTAATCCCATCTCTGTTACTTTGTTGTAATGATGTCATTTCCTCTGGTTTTTGCCACAAATACATACTATACAATATTCTAAAATGCCTTCTCCAACAACAAAAACATGTTAAAAGAACAACTGAATGAGATGCTGAGAAGTATTTGTGAAAAATTCAGATTGTCTATTGTTTAGTCTGCCTGTTCCCAGAAGGATCAACAAATGGAGAAACTCACACTACCTGAATAATAACTCTTGATAGCATATGGTTCACTTGGGACTTTATATTTTCAGAGCCGATAGTGATTGTCAACAAAGAGATTTAAGGATTGGCCCCTCAAGACAATAAAGTCTGCAAGAGCTCCACAATAAAAAAAAGAAATAGCCTATCCAACAAAATATATGCAGTAATATTTATGTAATTTGACATGACGTATTGCTGCCATGTTGACTGCTCTGTTTTGTGTGTGTGCAGAGGTGTTTGCAATAGAAATGAAAAAAAAACAAAAAACTTCTTTCCCAAAAGATATGCTGTAAGAAGATAAAACGTGACACTTTAAAAACGATGAGGGAATAATTCATGCTCTGTTCTTGTGTTTCTAACTTGTAAGCGTTTACTCTCTGACTTCACAGAGCTCTTCAACAAGCTCAGAACGGCAGATCACACACTTTACTCAGCGCCGGGTGACACTTGCAGCAATATGCTGGGAAACAGGGAAAGCCGACATGCCAAGTGATGAAACAAAACACAAGTCAGTTGCTGCCAATGGGTGACTCAGCATTGGGCCTACTTATGAAATATTTCAATATATATCACTTGTTTTCTTTATTAACAATGCTAATGCAAGGAAGGAGTATGAGAAGAAGGATGCACATGGCCTTTTGGCAAACTATAGCTTTAAATGCAATGCAGCTGTTGATTATATTTGAAACTGAATCAGAAAGTTAGAGCTGGTCTTATTTCTTTTATAATTTACAGTAACAACAGGCAATAGAGAAAAGGAACTGTTATAGTCTGTACTTGCAAATTATTCTTGGCACAAAAAAGCTGTGTCTTTGGGATCTAGTGCTCTGTATCTGTCCGTCAACAAAAAGTTCATTATCGCCTTCAACACGTTCCAGCACAAATGAATATTAAATGCCTAATTTTTAAATTTGAAACATAAAATGAATATGTAGACACAGGTGCGACTAAACCTCATCTGAGATGCAAATGTACCTCCAAATTAAATGTTTGCACAATTTTCTAAATACCACTAGGTCAGCTGTGTGTAATTTCAAGTCGAGGTAAGGTCACAAATTAAGCAGTCGCTGTCGATTTTTAAGTTTATCACTGGAAAAGACGGCACTGTTATTCAACACTCCCACCACCAGCAGGTCAGACCTCAAGGGGTGTCGCATCCACCTTTGGAGTCCATCACGACAAGCCATTAAGTGAGGCTGGTGAAAAGACAGAGCAGTCACTTGAAAGCATTTCAATATGAGCAGTAGGAAGTGCTGTACTCTCAGAAAGGCTATAACACACAAGTTATGTAAGATAATGACAGTATTTAACACTAACCTTTAGCATGCCATGGAATAAGCAGGATATAAGCTCTTGGAACAAAGTAGGTTTTGCCTTAATTTATTTATACTATTTGTGAATGCACAATGTATGGATAAAAGCTACTGCTCCTATTAGTTCAGCCAATACCACATGACAATGAAGTATTATCATTGGAATCAAATGGAAGAATATATTTAGTTTGGTGGTTGCTGGCTGATTTCCTCTGCGTTTCAGTGTTAACCCCTCGTGAAGAGTGGGTGGTGGGTTTGATGGGCACTAGGTGGGAAGAAGGATGTTTTTGCTATCTTTTTTCTATCTTTGGATCATCTCTAGGGTTCGGGCTCTTGGCTAATGAGCTGAGTGGGTCCTGTTCATTGTAGCGCTCATAGAGATAGACTGATTGTCTGATGTGTATGATATAAGTAGACTGCCCTTAAACTACTTTTCTAATATCACTTGTTTCAGTTTTGCGCTCACTCACATATACACACATAGTTGTGTAATGGTAATGTAAAATGTTTTCTAGAGAAATGTGGAAAAGGTGAAGATAAATAGTTCAGGGAGTTGTCAGTCGCCATTTTTTCTTCACTAAGAGCACACATTTTTCAACCTGTTGTATCTACTTAGCCATTAACTTGGAAAAGGCAATATGCTTTTGCTACTGATTTCTGGTAATCAAACAGTAGGAGTGTGTGATTATTTTCTGTTCCAAACTGAAAGGGATGTGGCAGGATCCCATTGGTAAAGAAGTGAGAATAAGTGGGACATCTTTTAAAAGCTGATTAGATTTTAAAAGATTACATTTTTAAGCTTTTTGCAGTAGTACAGAAAGTACACATCAACTTTTCTGTCTGCTAAAGGTTGTGTTTAATGCGGAAAAGTAAAGGAACACAATAATTATGCAACTATAAAAAAGCACCATAAGCAAAATATAAGAAGGCTCTAGTATATTGCAACATTCACTAACAATATTCCCTTGCACCCGTGCACAGAAATGTCAAAAAAGACAGAGTGGTGACTCTTGTGGGCTTGACTTGACTGACTTTAGCCTCCCACAAACTAAAAGGTCAGTTGTCTTGACCTCAAGTGTCCCTGAGGACAAAAGCAAATAAAATCAAAGCAAGAATCAAAGGTGTTTGTCAGGGCTGTAGGTCAGATGAGGTCAATAAGAGTGATGTTGAACCACAGCCAGAAATGTAAATGAGTTACTTACAGCCTGAGATTATGATGGATTTCTGACAAGCAGCAAGCAAGCAAGAAACAGCAGCAGCTGCCAACCAGGTGAGCATGAGCTGTCAATTAAATTATATTAGACTGGTAAACTGTCATCAAATCAACTTACTGGGAAACCGCTGACTATGATTTGGTTAGGTTTAGGCACAAATATAACTTGTTTGGTCTTCAAATCCCATGACAAATCACAAACCTCAAAAATATTAAATTTACATGAATGAATACTGTGCCCAAATTAATAAGAATGAACTATCTTGTCTAGTTGTATTCTGAATTTTTTTTTATGGGTAGGCACCAACACATTTGTGAAGGTTAGAAAAAGGACACATTTAACATGGCAATACCAAAGAAAACTGCTTTATAGGCTTCTTAAATTACCGTCTAGTAATTTTTGTCTTGTGTGCTATTTAAAAAATCATCAAACATGCGCCATTCCTACATTACACCACTGCTACATTTAGATACAACTTGACCAACAGCATCAAAATCTCTATGAACCATAAACCTGTGCATGAACTCTGGTGGTGACATTAATTCACTGGCCTTACTACTGAACTATAGAGGCATCCTTGGCCCTCTGCCCTTAACTATAAAACAGAGTATAAGCAGTGTAATGTACAGTGTAACCCCCTTTATCAGTGACATGCTTCTTTTTTATGGTCACATTTTTTCTTATCCTTGAAAACAGAAGAGGTCAATATCAAGCACAGAGAGAGAAGGAGGCAATGCTACTTCTGCTTCTTAGTACCTTGTCCCGAGCCATCTGCACTCACTAAAACTTAAAATAATCAATAACATATTAATGGCAGTCAATTGCAAGGAAGCCACTGACACTGCAAAGTGGTTTAAAATACAATGAAAGGAACAAATTGAAAACGCTGGCAAATTCATTTGAAGTCCCCACATAAAAGCATTACAGTTGGTATCTTTTAGTCATTTCTGAATAAAGCAGCTTTCTCTTTCCACTTCTGATGCAATGTTGAAATAAACTTTGTGGAAATGTTCTTGGAGAGTGTGATAGGGTGATAGTCAGAAAGGCTTAAAAAGAGAAATGCATTATAAGAGATCAGTGTTGGGAGGATTGGGGTTTTCTCGCACATTTGGGCAATTTTAAAAATTCAAGAAAATGCAGGACAAATTACAAAGGTGTGGGTTTTGTTTTCTATTTTGATAATGTATTGCAGCTTCAAAATGTTTGCTTGCAGAGAAAGAAAATTGTAGATGGAACAGTATATTAGGAGGCATTGATCCAGGGAATAAATACTTGGCACGCGCTGCAGTGCTGTCGCTGTAGCGGAAGTGATTTTACCATAAGGGTCACAAATAAATGTACATGAGTTACGCCCACATCTCAAGAGAGGAGGTAGAAGAATTGGTCTGTGTATGAGGGAAAAGGACTAAACAATGTAAAAAAAAATAAATATAATGGAAGGAATGAGAGAGAGCTTAAAGGAATGGACTCAAAGAGTTCACAATGATTTTAAAAAAAAATGTGTTCTGCTAATATTGCAAATGTGAAATCAGAGCTCACCACAGTGATCTGTTAGCTCATGCTGAAACTTAAAGGAGCAAAAAAAAAAAATCTCCTTTTTCAAATGCCTGGACACTATGTGACAACAAGCAGGGAGAAATGCCTACAAATAATACATAAAAGAGCCTAAAAATAGATATAACAAATTTAGGGGGCTACTGATGAAGATTTGGGGTCTAAGCATATAAATAGGGCCCTACATGGCAACACTGAAAATCTGCGACAGAAGAGTAGAGACAGAGCATGAAAGACTGATATGGTTTGTAATGGGGACCATACATTATTTTGTGGAACAGGCAGAAACATTGCTTGTTGTTCCGTTTTTCCACTTTTACTTGTTAAATGTCAACAAGATATTAAGTACACGAATGGAGCAGCTACAGTTAACATTCTAGCCACTCAAGGACTTTGCCATACAGTTAAACACCAAGCATTCATTTCAGCACATTCGGTCAATCTGCCAAAAAATGAAGCACTTCACACTGCAGTTTGAGTCAGAGAAAAACAAATGATGAGGGTGACAGATTGGCAGCTACCTGGCAGACATGGTGTTGAATAAGTGTTCAGTCTTGTCAAACCTACCATTTAGTCTCTCCTGTTTCATCCCTCTCCAGTTCTGCACCAGCACAAATACAAACACACACACACACACACACACACACAGTAAGACACAACATTACGTCAAGCTTTGAATGCAACAAGTGTTTGTGTGTATCTGCATGTGGGTCTGATTACTTCGCTTTGTGGCAATCAGGTCACGTAAAGCTGACCTACAATACATGACCCCACAGAGAACTAACCTTTAAAAGCACACATGAGCAGCACTGCCAGGGGAGCTCACCTTGAGGGCAATCAGTGAAATAAATGTGTGTTAAAAGAATATTTTGTGGTTAGCATAATTTTAAAAATCTAGTTTCATGTTGAATTGTGGATCTTTTGAAATGCAGCATGTAGTAACACCGCAAGACAGTGTTAAGACACATGAGGTCAGGCAACAAATCTGCAGTTTAACCTATGTATCTTTATAATCTTATCAGGACAAGAAAACAAAGGTGCCCAGAGCATTTATTTTCCAAATTGCAAACTGTCAATGTCCCTTTTATTTTCTCTTTATGTCATATTACAACAAACAAAAGAAGGTAACTATAAAGCCTATTAACAAGCTCCTCTCGTGTCTTGATCATTGTTAGACGCTTGTGTCTGATATCTTTCAGTTCAACAGCGACTGTATTGACCGCACATGAAGCAGGTAGTGATTAGTCAGCTCAGGTGTTCACTCTCCGTGCATCACCTTGACACATGCACTTTCAGCTGACGTCTCCACAGCTGATAAATACGTCATTAGTGTTCACTTTGTTGTAAATTACGTCTGTAAATTTTACTTAAATACATGGAAAGGAACATCTGAATATTGAAAAAAGCAGTATCTTGAAGAAATGGGAATGTCATGTCAGTGTCTCTAACAGGACAAAAAAACTTGAAAGATGAACAGTTATTAGAGGTAATATCCTTAACTTTCTTGTTAAGCTTTTGATAGGGCCTCAATTATTCAACAATGTTGCATGCAGCTATAAAACTACATGTGCAAAAATCTACTAGCACAATGTAAATAATATGTAACACAGATAAACATGAAAACAGATGACGCATCTTTCAATAGACGCTTCAATGCACATAGTGATTCTTGGTCACACATATGAACGATCGAGACAGTGTACAGTACATTTAATGATCCAGAAAGCAAAAAAACAGACTGAATATGACTGGAATGATAATCACTGATACATAACCAGCCCCAGACCTTTGTGAAAAATAAGCCCACCCCCATCAACAAGGTGGAGCCTGGAGTTGTCTGCCAAACCATTCATGATTCAGTGCTCCCCAACCCCATCTCAAATGTATTGAGGTATTAAAATCTATCTGGATGCAATGGGGAAAATGACCCATCAAAGAAAAGTGACAATCCAAGCAATGATTCAAATGACGTTGTTTTGAGGCTTTGAAACCTGTTTTAACAATTCATCATTATCATTTGCTCAGTTGGGATATTGATGGAGCTGTGATGATCAATAATATGTAAAAGTACCCTATTCACATGCTATCACGTTTTTTTAAGACTGTCCAAACAATAGACATGAGAGATTCAAGCTATGTATTGCCATCCTATCAATAATTTAGGCTACATGCATACGATTTATGGGAGTCATCAATGAAAAAAGCACCAGCAAATATGACTCAGCACAGGTATTTTAGCTTTGTCTCTATCCCACATCCGTTGCTTACATATTCTAGGTTAGATATAGTATTTCTAGTACAATTTTCACGGCGATAAGTCCCAAATGTATGTGCTATAGGTTTTATGTTTACCACCGGCTATAGAGGCATTGCCACCGCAGCAAGTTCCCGCAGTGACCGCAATAGGTCCTTCTCGCAGCACAATGCAGACGTTACCCAACATAAAAACAGGCATTTGCGTGCCAGACTGAATAAATTATAGTCTTTGCATACAGAATGCCTTACCTATAGATTAGACATCGGGTTTGTTGTCCAGTGGTTATTCGTTTGAAGCCTAATTCCGCCACACTCCGCCGCTACACCGCTCTCACTGAAATGATACAGCACAGTCACATCCACAGAGGGGCACCCCATCATTAAAGCTTCAGTGGATACGAAGATACGTTCTCACCAAAAACCACACGCTTTTCCTTTTTTCATTATCAATCCTAAATATTAAACCACAAAATCATAATGTTATTCAACTAAAAGAGTATATTTTTACCTGTTCGGCGCAATGTCTTCTCCTAACTCTGGCTCTGTTGGACACAGGCTCCGCAGACTGCATTTACCGTAATGTCTGTGGTAGTGTCACACGACAAGATTGATGCACCCTGATCGAACAATTACGGTAACGTGGTCCATCGCGTTTGCTAGAAAGTGCCATAGTTGTTACTGCTAATATCACGCAATTAAAATTATCCAGAGAACAATTTATTCTACACAAAATACATGGTTCTTGCCGTGCAACCCTTTCAACACTATTGTAAACCAACCATATAACTAATATTAAAAAAATAGTAACTCAGGTGTAAGTTTTCATTGAAAGACCAGCTAATAAACGCCTTAACACGTGGAAGCTAGCAAACACAAATTAAATTCTCTTACCTAACAATATGGTCCGGATATTTACATTAGTGCAACCTCTCGCTATGTTTTAATATACTGATTAAAATGATCTAAATCTACATTAAGTCTGTATTTTCCTAATTTGTATCGTTTAAGCAGAAGTTGTATGTTCATTGGTGAGTGACCATCGTTGTTCACATCGACTGATTTGGTTGATTTCTGATGTTAAACCGTGTTGCGCTGCCCTTAAAAGAGTGACGTGGCCCCCGTGTGGCTAACCAGGGTCTAACCAAGCACTTACTGTCAGCACGCCAGTGTAAATCCAGAGCAAAAAATGTAGGTTACGTGCAGAAGGTACTTGTCTTTCTCCACAAATATAAATATAAGGATTAACAATGTTTTTAATATTACCATTTGATTGAGATCACCAGCAATAACAAAAACGTTGTAAGCTTAGAAGGCATCTTAAAATAATTAAAAACAAAAAAATAATAATTGATCATAAGCTAGTACAATCAAATTTAGTTAAGTTTTAAATTTCTTCCTTTAGTGATTCCAGATTAACTTGAACCCCAATTGTCCTTTCTGCTCTGCGGCAGCTCTGGAGGATATCGTAGACAAATAATACACTGTATGGGATCAAAACCGCAGGGATTTAGAGGCTGACATTATTAGTGACCCCTGCACATGTCAAAAACATTGCTTTTATTATTAGTAGTGTTGCAGCTGATTACACATTTCCTGAACATATTGTGGTTATGGGTGACCAGACTCTTGCACTGGATGGTTTAAAATGTATTTAATGCTAAACATATGTTTGTAGTACATAAAAATATTAACACCATTAAGGAGTGAGATTAGCACAGTTAATTACAATAAACATCACACATTTGTGAAGTCAACAGATAAACAAATACCTGAGAGTGAGGTTGTGCTGGTGCATACATGCATAAACCCCCCACCCCCACCCACCCCCCAAAAAACAGTACCTTACAATACTATAACATTAAAACAGTAAAGTGCAGCAGAGGCTACAGTAGTATTGTATTTCAACTACTAGATAAATACATTTACAAACACATTTAAAAATAATACATTTGCATGAACAACACCAAATCTTTATACACTAAAAGAATCAAGTCCCAATTTACTAGGTAACTGTTTTTATTCATGGTCCTAGAAGTATCTATTATAAACAGACAAATATCACCACATCAATTGAAAAAAAAAACAACCCAAAAAACATGTAAAATAAATAAGTAGACAAGGGTACTACCCAGCAATACTAAGTGGCAAAAAATAGCCATAGTATTCACAATCTTTTGATACCAAAACCCGCAACAAAGCAGTGCTAAAACTTGTTAGTAAGGCACAAATGCCTCAGCTGCCATTGTTTGTACTGTCCATGCATTGTCCACTAGAGGGTGGTGTTGCACCATCTAGCTGAGGTGTCCAGAAATCAAAGTTGAGAGTTTTTGATAAAGAGAAGGTAGAAGCAGTCTCTGAGCACCAATGTGGGACTTCAGACAACAGGGCTTGTTCTTCATCATCATTCAAAGGAAACACTCGTAGATCCCAGGGTGCTTGGGGCTGCCAAAGGATACAAAAGTTAAGATCTGATTTTATAAGCCTCAGTAAAACCAGACTCATGCATTTGCCTTATTTTCGTGACACACATACGATGTCATGAATTATCATATGAATTATCATCTGTATTAACTGCAGTTCATATAAATATCTCACAGTCATTGGCAGTTTGATGACTTATATGTAAAAGAATGTGTGCTCATCAAGGTTTGTGCGGGTGCTCTACAAGGAGAAGAGCAGTGTTGATTAGGACACTCTGTGTTGACTGTGTTGATAACAGCTCATTTCTTTTGCAATCCAGTAAAGTGGGACTCAACACTACAATCAGGCTGTCATCATCTAGAGCAGATAATGGGTGAACATTGTGTGGGTTCTCAAGTATCCAAGTATAGTTCATATTAAATATCTCACAGTATAACAGCTATTTGACTACATATAAATTATTCTCTTTTCTATATATATTTTTACCAACCTTTTTCAGTTAAGGCTTATTTAATAGTTTCATAGTGTTCTGTATTTTGGACAGACAGACATTCAGGCAACATACCATTGGTCAGACATTGCTGAGAATGACCCAGCATACTATTGCACCTGAATCAGCATCACCCGATAGTGAGAATTTGTTTATGGTACCAGGGCTTTCAGCTGTGTTACTTTAATCTTACCAGACATTCCTCTGAGTTCAGCTGCTCATCAATATCCAGCTGAGCAAAACTCCACTCCACAGAGTTTTCCTCTCCTGATGTGCACAACCCACCCCCACTGCTTGACAACCTGCTTCCAGATCTAGGGTAGAAAAACAAGCAAAGTGAGTATAACTCAAGTTATTTGTCAAGGCATTTGCAACTTCATTTTATTTTCCTGCGGTTATATCCAGTGTTACACAGGTGTGTCCAAGATATTTCTGCTCACCTTGAGGAAAGCCTGCAGTGTTTCTTTCCCCAGAAAGACCAACGCATTTTCTCTTTCTGCTCTAAAGCTAAATGTCTCTGGGCAAAGACTTCATCCGTGAGAACCTCCATCTGAATTCACACATATAAGTAGATATATTAAAATAAAGCATACAAGCTAAGATTAAGCTAGTTAGAACATGATATACTAACCTGTTCCTCTTTCTTTTCTTCTGTTTCTGCTTCATTTTTCAAAAGAGACTGAATGTCAACCACCTGCCAACTGCCAGAAAAATGAATTTGTTGTGACTGACAGTTAAGACATCGCACTTATAAAACATACAATAAACAATCTCAACATTAAATAATGATATGTCAAAGAAAATGTACAAGGTAAATACTGGTCAAATTATATTAAAACCTTGGAGTGAGTATATCTTTGTACTGTAGCTTCTCCACTTTAGTCAGAGACACTGGAATCACAATGTTGTCAATATTAAACATGCTTTCTCCCTGACGCCGCCGAATGGCACCCTGGAAAGAAAACATGGTACAAATGAAATGTAGGTATTTAACACTTTTGTGTAGATTTAGCTCCACACAGTCTTTAGTTGTAAACTCCTTATGTTACCTGTGAGCCCTGCTTTCGTGAAACAAGTGTGTAGCTCTCCTCCACCACTTCATCTGAACTGTCCTCTATGTATGAGAGGTCTTCTTCATCATCTAGACAGACAGATTATATATTTACTGATAATGTTCTAGTCTAAAGTATAGTACAGATGAGTTGCACCAGGACTTGTGGCTTAAAATCAAGACAAATACCCTCTGTGAAGCTGTGCCTCCGTCGCTTCTTCCTTTTCCTGTTGTCCTGTTGTCTTTGAGAAGAACCTGCATGCCTGATGGGTGACAGACCCACAACTCTCTTTCTGTGGTGCCGTGTATATAGCTTGTATTTGTGAACTGAAATGACAAACAAATACAGTAAATACACTGACTATAGCACATTTTATCAAGAATTGAATTTTTGGTGTGTAATAAATGCATTATCCAGCATTAACCTGCCCTAACCTCTTCCTTCTTTAGAGATAAAAAAGGAGTCCTACGCCTCATAGTTCATTTCTGGATCAATAGCCTCCGCTGAGAACAGCGGTAAAACAGTGGTAACTTTTGAGTTCACAAGTTTCTAAATAACAAATCATGAGCAGTAGCTAAAATAAAAACATAACACTGTGAAATATCATTTGATCTCAGTTTTATCTAGTGCTTAGCTGGAAGTCTATACACACACAGTGGGAAATGTGACAAGTGAAGATTATGATGGTCCACAGGGAGAAAGCACATAAAGGTTTTCAGAAGCAGGTATTTTTCCCAAATAATGTTGGAATAAGTATACATATGTGTCAAAATTTTAGATTTTTTTTCTTTTTCAAACCACAGTATTCTTCAAAGACAATTTAGCTGGGTCTTACTGTTGTGCAATGGTGTGGAGCTGTAAAGGGCTGGACTCAGAGGCTGGGCATTGATAATAAGAGGTATTTGAGACCATTCTTCTCTTGCTGAGGTCTTTGGGAAGTGACTGAACGGAGACGAATCTGGGAGATGAAGATGCAGTGTTACAAAAGCACAGGTTTTTAAGAACAGAAATACTCTCACTAGAGCATTTTGACACAGCATAATTACAACAAGAACAAGTTTAAATGTTTCTCCTATTGAGTAAAAGGGACCCCATACCATGACAAATAGCTCTAGAAGTTCTGGAAGACAGAGCCCAATTGGAGCTGCAGACTGGGTCAGAGCACACAAGGACAGGATCACAGGATGAACAACAAGATTTGAGACCTGATGAGAGGCTGGAGGTGCTCCTCCCTGAAAACTAAATGAGAACACAGAGGAACATGTAAGAGAAATTGTACTGAATACAGCAGTAACCCTTAAACAAATAAATAATGGTATTATGCCATTTCGTACTTGGCTTTAAGTACATTGATAAAAACAGATTTAGAAGCTCTTCACTTCTTTATATATATATATATATATATATATATATATATATATATATATATATATATATATATATATATATATATATATATATTTTTTTTTTTTTTTTTTTTTTATATA
Organism: Rhyacichthys aspro; assembly: GCA_036850595.1. Classification (NCBI taxonomy): domain Eukaryota; kingdom Metazoa; phylum Chordata; class Actinopteri; order Gobiiformes; family Rhyacichthyidae; genus Rhyacichthys; species Rhyacichthys aspro. The sequence goes on from CM072168.1 coordinate 14,667,063, forward strand.
AAATTCATCAGTGGCAGGCAGCAGGACATACATAAATACATTTCCCAATTAATCCAAAAATCTTACAGTACAAGCCTTATTGGATGAGGGGTGAATTCATCAGAATATGAATATGTGGTCAAATTTAATTATAGACTATGCTCTACATTTTCCAACAAATTTGGGAAATTTTGGACAAAATACTGTTTAATATTAATCTATTTATAAAAATAGACCAACAAAAAGAAATTTAAATGAAATGTTTATTAAAAAGTTTATTAATTTATTACACATGTGAAGATAATAGCCTCATGGTACCTTACCCTAACCCAACTGTATTCAAACAAATACACAGTTTGTTTTTTGTTTTTTTTCAGCACAAAGTACTGGGGTGGTGCTTATATAGGCTAGATGTAGATATAATTTATGTAACATGAGATTAAAAGGCAAAACCTTTCTGTTTAGAGATGTGTATGTAAATCCTAGTACATTAAATAACAAATGTCGTTACATAAATTAGATGCAGCCTGTTGTCTGCATACATCTTACCTTTGGGCTACCAGGGTTTAGCACAAATAGTTTGGGCTTGTGGTAGGTGACCAAAGGCCGGGTGCGGGCACACACACATGACCTATCAGCTTTGAACAACTGCCTCCTCCTTACCCCAAACTTTCTCCTCTTAGAGCTCCCAGGCACAAAAACATCACTGTAGAGAGAATGCATGGTGATTTCCCAGACAAGTGATTGGAGCAGCATACAAAAGCTGTTCAAGATGGTGGCCTCTTAGATCTTATTCACAAACACCACCTACTTATGACCCCTTCTAAAGGAAATGTAATTAAGTGATTCAAGCCAAGCCAGGGTGTTTCAGAGGGGTAAATGTTTATAATTTTATCCTGAATTAGTGCCCAAAGCTAACACACTGTGATGCTTAAGTTATGGTAAAAACTAAATGAAATGTATTCTTTACATATTAAATGCTGTCTTGTCTTTCCTCGCCTGTGGTTGCTTTGAGAGAGGTGACAGGCACAAAGGTGGCATGAGACTATTGACAATCTGGCTGAGCTCTGCACTCTGCAATAAAAACAACACAAATACAATTCACAAGTGACAACAAGCTAAAAAGTGACTACAAGCTAAAAAGTGCACTTGTTGCTTTTCCCCATTACCTGTCTCTCTATGTTGTGGAGAAGGCGTGTTGGGCTGCAGGGTTCATTGTCAGCGTCCATTGCTGTATATGATAAACCTGCCATTTCCCTCAGCAGTGTCTGCTGGATCTGCCGGTCGGTCATTGGCTGGGACTCTGCAAGTACCACACTGCCCTGAGATTAAAACAGATATTGCAGTTAACTATTTGTCTATGAGTGGATGACTGACATAAATAAGCCTAAAGCCAGATTGATGTAAACCTACCTTGGTGGAGCGAATTTTCTTATGGAGTTCTTCCAGTTGGTGTATCCGCCCATCCAGCTCCGCTACCCGCAGCTGCAACCAACTCCATCTGCTGCCCAGCTCAGCTCTTTCTTCAAGCCACCACCTTTCACCGCTTGGCAAGGCACTAGGAAATATTAGAGGTAACAGTTATAAACCTAGTAAGTAAGTAAAATTATCCAAATAGTTTAATTTCTGCAATTTTCTGCAGACCTATCTATTACAAAAAGTTCTTGGATGTAATCTTACAAAGAGTTAGTGTCACTAATTTTACAAGGAAATATTGCTTTAGCTTTTTTAGCCAACAACATTATGACTTCTACCAAACTACCAAAACAAAGGATAATATACCAACCGATAGAAAACTTATGGAATGCTTATGGCACTAAAGGCTCTTTCCTGGTGTAATGTTTGGGATTAAACAATAACTGTAGCAGAAATGCCTTTCTAAGGCACAGAATAAAACATGTGTCCATGTGTTTCCATGGCATCAGCCTTTGCATTTATCCTGTGCGTCAGTGTGTGTGTGTTTGGTTGGCTGACTCTGCTGTTGTTGCTATGGCAGTGCTCTTGGACCTTGACTAGGACAGGGAGGGTTTCCCCCCACTTCAAACACTCTCACTAAAGACACTGAGAAAGGTTAGTCCAATCACTCACAAAGCTGCTACATGCAGCAAAGGCCAGATGATATAGCAGACACTTAAATGGTGGCATGTTAAGAACAGCAAAACATTATTATAGCATCTAGTGATGAACAAACTTAGATTCTTTTTTACATTACTCAAGCCCTAAACCTAAGCTAAGATTTGTACAAAAGGGAGCTGTCTTCCCCTGTCCCTGAAGGACGTTTTACAGAGCAGGCTGCTCTATAGCATGTATAAAGCAAGAGAAAATTCCACAAGGATTTGCTAGACACAAATGCCTTTTCAACAATGTATAAATGGGAGAAATGAAATCTTTCAAAGATTGTACAATTTATTTTATATTACTAATATTTTTATTTCTACTTAAAAATGAAGCTTGACTTGAAGATCCACAACATTAGACTAAGGGGGAGAAGGCGCATACACTTTGTAATCTGGCTTAAGGCTGTGAAAAGGCTATCCTAAGCAAGTCAGATCCACAAATCCTCCACAAAAACACAGTTTCTTGGTTCAAGCAGAGGCACTGGTTGTTTTAGGGTGTGTGCTGAAGTTAAACTTCAACCCTCCCACATGATGCATTCCAGAGTTAACAGCCAAATCTGAACATGACCAGCCATTATCCACTGAAGCAAAGGACTCTGCTAATGAAAAAGAAATATATTCTGTTCTATTCTGGCAGTATTTTTAAGAACTTGGCCAGGAAACATCCTCTTCAAGAAGGAACCTGCAATAAAGAGGATTACTTACAGCATAAAGAGCATTGCTTCTTCATGGGAGGAAAATACAAGCTGACAGCTAAAGTAACAAGCATTGACTGGACAAACACTTTTTTCTTTGTGTTGTACGTGCTAATAAACATCCTGTGCTTTTATCTGTTGTACTGTTTATTGCTGTGTTGTAGAACTCACAAGCACAATGATCCTCTCTTCTTATGTGTCTTATGAGGGTGTGTCTTAGAACAACATCAGCAACAAAGTTATATAAAAACTGCTAACTATAGTATTGAAAACAATTGCATGGTAAGCCAATCAAGCTGCCCCCCATGGTCTGACTGATGGTTTTGTGCCTTTTGCTTTGTTTTAATTCTATTCTGCACTATGTTTTTATCGTGTATAGACCAAAACACCCTAACTACATAAAGTATTTATCCGCGTCAGATGGGGAGGAGTCCCAGAGCGTCACACTGAGCAGGCTCTCTGGCAGCTGTGTGTTTATTTCGTAGCCTGTGGGTAAAGAGAGCTTTTGACTTTGTTATGACTGCAGGCTGGAAAAATAACTTAACAGTGTGTGCATTGCTGAAATGTGTCATCATACTTTCCACAGCTAGAGGGACAAATCTTGTGCTCACGACACTAGACTGTAAACTATAAGTAAAGCCAAGTTAAATAAGGGTTGTACAAAATTATATACCATTCCATGTTACCAGTGCTAAGCATGTTTTTATAAAAGCAGCTGTTTTTTTATTTGTTTATACTCACACACATGGCTCCCTGTTTTTGCTGGGCGTCTTAATGTCTTCCAGTTCGTCATCTGAGCTGCTATTGGCTGTGGCATCTGAGTCCAAGGCTTCCTGTAGGCCTCTAAGCACTGCATGGCTGGACTGGCTGAACTCTTTAATCTCTGTGAAGTGAGGTGAGGTTTCCAGCCAAGGAAAATGGTGTTCAGTGCCCACCTGTGAAAGCTGTGCACCAGCAGAAATGGAATCCAGAGACAAACCTCTGTGGTAACCCTGTGCCTTTAGCCCCACCAGCTGTTGATCACACTGAAACATAGCATGGTGTCCTAGTAGAGCTTGGAGTCTCTTTTGCAGCCTGCAAGCTCGGCTGTGCAGTCCTGACTGTCTGGAAAGCCGTTCCTTTACAGCACCCTCTAGTACTGCTCCAGGAACAAGCTGATCTGAGCCCAACCTTTTGAAAACTGAGGTTTCTTGATCTGAAACTGATTTTAGTGCAAAAAAAGATTTTGAATCCCCATGTGCAAAAGGAGGAGACACTGTGGTAAGACTATAGATTGAATGCAGATCATCAGCACCTGACCTACATTCAGGAGCATTTCTGTCTCTGTGAAAAAAACAAGCCTCTTGGCTATTGTGATCAGGAAGAGGGACTAAAAACATGTCCGGCACACCTGGTAACATGGAGGCCACCTGATGAGATTCTCTCAAGCCTTTATTGTAAGATGAAACTAAGGAGCCCGGGGTGGGTAGGACTAGTGACTCACAGTGGCCTGAAGAGACCCCAGTATTAGTGGGAACGTTCAGGGGGTAAGGCTGGAGGTAGGAATCCAGAGAGGGAAGCGCAGAGAGATTGAGCAGCATCTTCTGGAGGTCATCTGATGACCTCAGCTGAGGATCCACATCCATACTGTACATGGCTTGCTCATCTGAGGCAGGAGGGGAAAAGTGGACCCCATGACCATCTTTTAGAAATTTGGTCAGGGCTGGAGCCATATGTTTCCAAGCTACACAAAAAAAACAAATATCCAGGAAGGAGTCTGTGATCTATTAAAGGAAGAAAACACTAATAATGTATTAATGTATGTACCTGGTCTAACACTAAGCAAAACCTATTAATAAATCACTACATGCTAACTAATAAAACAGACTTAGGGCTTAGCGATGCACAGCACAAAGTTAATAAACATTAGTTTCGTGTTAAATACTTTTAGTTCATCGGCGTTAACTGCTGCTAGTCCCTGTTGCTCAATAACTTGAACCTGCACTGAGCCAGTAGTTAAGAAATGAGACTGATTCTGTTTTTGTTTTTTTTCCTTGGATTTGTTTAATTTACTCATCTTTAGATGGACAATAATCCAGGTGAGTTAAACCTAACGTTAGTTGTAGACTGTGTATGACGATAGCATTAGCAACATTCATTTTGCTTTTATCATCTGCAGTGAGTTAACGTTTGCTCAAGTAAAGTAACGGACAGGTTTGTTCGACGTTAAATGTAATAGCGCTTACCTGTTCAGGAGAAACACCGCTTATGCCTAAAATCTACCGAAGAATACGACAAAAAGATACTTGGTTTTTTTTCATAGAGTGTATTATTTTAATACTGCTATATCGTTGCAACCCAAATTGCGTTAAAATATCTCGCTGTAATGGACATTTGCTTCTCGCTGTCCTTCCCTGTGTTTAACTGCCAGAGCCGAGAAACAGATCTAAGAAGGAGGACCGAGCTCATGATGCATTCATGACAGCAGTTACTGTCAGACTTTTTAGTCTTCACTTACTTCTGTAGATTTACTACGGGCGGATCCGGCGGACCAAGGTGCTTTACGTCATTTACAAAAAACTAAATTATAAAGAATAATATACATAAATAAGTAGAATGCAAATAACATAAAATACACAATAAAATACATTAAAACGGAAGCTGTTTAAAAGAGAAGGTGGGATCAACAAACCTGTCTGAAGTCTCAAGCTTGCAATATGGTGATGATTATTCTTACTGTTGTTTTTAAAATTATGTTGGAGTTGCAATGAATGTCCCTATAAATTAGTTTTATGTGGATTGGATATGAACTGTGGATACTATATTTCACATTCATATTGTATTCACTGTGTATAATGAAAATGACACTGACCCATCTGTTCTTCTCTATTGGAGTTTGTGTTCACAGCAGGTTATAGTACTGCAAAATACAGGGGAGTGCAAGTATATATTTATTGATTATGATATTTTAAGTATACATGGAAGAGACCTATAGGCTACACACAAACTGTAAAACTATCATAAATGTCAACACAGTCTAGTATTGTGAAAAATACAAGTGAATTACACCAACCTTTGTGTTTAGAAAATAAAGATTGGTTCATTTTGTTAAGAAAAACAAGAAAACAATCACGTGTTCACTCTACAACACATCACAATTCCTATGTTAAAAAAAGTATTTAAGCAACTACTTTTTAAGATGACTTTTTTTGACAAATGCCCACATGCATAAGTGCTTTATAAGAACTTGCAATCCTTCGCCTAAATGCAGACTGGCCAATCCCAAGGGTGACAGTGGTGCCTGATATGAACAAAGTAGTTGTGGTGAAGAATACCCAAGGGTCAATGAGAAAGTCCTTTGAGAACACATCACTGAATATGTGGAAGAAGTAGTAATTAGCGTAGATAGCATACAGCAGTCCTTGACAAATCCCAGTGATGGTGACCCTCATTTGACGTTGAAGTTTAGTTGCAGAGACGGAGCTGCCACTCTTTCCCACAGTTTTTAAGTGTCTTTGCAGGTAACAGACTGTGGAAAAACTGCTGATTACTGTTATACAGAAACACAGCAAGAAATGCACAGTAATGAAACAGAATGAAGTTTTACTATGCTGTTCTAGTGCCTTATAAAGGTCATCCACAGCTGTTGTTTCATTAAAAGGAAATCTCATAAAGATGCTTTGAACAATATGCATTATCAGTCTACTGAACATAGTAAGCAAGCTGTCAAGTATCAAAATCATGTATATGGTAAACTTTACATTTCTTTTTACCCACAGGACGAGAGCACACTGAGAAGGAACAATCTGGATGTAGTAGTAGAAGTTGAGCCACACATAGCTAGTCATGCTGTAGTCCACATTGTATTGAACAATCATGAAGAAAACTACATAAACTTGAAGATCTATATGATATATTTCCATAAGTCCCAGTGTGACCAAAAAGACACAATAAATAACAGAGCACAGGACGAGAAATCCAAGTAGTGCAGTTAAAGGCTGTTTTCTTTGGCTGTTGTGTTGTGGAAAAATCAAACAACAAGCATAAAAGATGTTGAAAAATAAGTTCATAATGATAAGTGGAATGTTGATTAATTTACAAGCCAAAGGAGATAAAAAGATGTAAACTTTCATTTTGCTTATAAAAAGTAGAGAAAAGAAATTTAAAGGTTGTGCCTCTGTGTTTGCTCAGCTCTCTTTGAACAATGACTCTAGAAGCAGAAATATAAAAGGAAAAAGGAAACCACAGGAAATGGACTGTAACACTGTGCACCTGGGCATTAGGTTTAACAACTCTCACATTGTGGTGGTTCACTTTGTATGAAAATTTTCACATACTTTGACTGATGTTACATTGCCTCCTCTCATTTCATGGAAGTTGTGTCTGAAAGTTAAGTAACAGAGAAAAACAATAATCAGTTTCTTTTTATTATTTAAATTAGCACGTCTGACTAAAACGCCAGAATGAACAGAGTATAACATAAATCCAAAAAACTTGAAATTACAAGTCTGACACAGCAAACATAGTACAACACATCTTCACAATCACACATCCACTGGCATTAAAGATTCCACTTGTATGAGAAACAACCACACACCAGCAAACACATTTATAGCAACAGATTCTTTTCTTCTGTATGTTTAAAAGAAGGCTTCCTTTGTTGTTATTGGTTATACAGTACTTAGTCCCAATGGGCATAAAACTAAACTGTGCTATGTTTAGTTATTACCATTATGAGATTTGTACAAACAGAGGTGATTGATGTCACAAAAACCGCATGCTTCATCGTGAGTCTATTCTTATGTAACAGTAGATATGCAATTCAACATAAATATAAAGCTATAAATATTAATGTTTTGCCAATGTTCAACAGATTACAGTTTTTGGTGTAAAAGTTCACTCTTTATGGAAGCCTGATGTAATTTGTTACTGGCAACACATCAGTTTATAAAAAAACTTTTTTTTTTTTCAAACCGTAATCATAAATGCAAAAAGTAAATTTGTTAATTCAGTGACATCAATAGAAATCATTTGCTGCTTTTGAAAAAATCCTAAGTAAAATTGTTGAAAGATGCCATCAAAATGACTGGTAACATTACAGCCATGTTTACATATGATTACACTCAAAAACATTTTACTTGCAAATGTTTGTGCTAATAGCACAGAATTTGTGTGCCACGCACTTAGGGTTAAATGCAAATTTAAGTGATTTGTGGTTAACCCTAAATGCAGATACAGTGTAGTTTAAATAATAAAATAATGTTAGGTATTGTCATTACAAATATTTGTCAATTTAAGACAAAACAGATGCTTCTGGATTTGTGCTGTGAATGTTTATAGTTTGCTGGTTAAAAATAGTCTCTTCTTCTGGAGTCATCACTGATAAAGGAGGGGTTCCACTGTGCAGGGTAGATGCATGAGTGACGGGAGCCAGGCAGCCCAGTGAAAGGGTACAGGCCATTTCTCTCAAGGTCCGAGTTACGCAATGCCGGCTAAGAGAAGGAAAAGACAAAAAAAGCATTAATGAGATACATTTTTATGATGCCACTAACTGAACTGAATAATAAATAAATGAATAGGATCATTTAATATTTCATTTAAAAAAAAGGTGTTCTTACAGAGTAATAAATATCTGTCATCTGCAGCAGGTTCTTGGTGCTGCCATTTTCTTGCATCTCTATGGTTTCTCTCCCCCACTCCATGGAAATGCGATTACTTTTAGGGAAGTCTGCATATGGGGACATTTGCAGGTCTCCACTCTTGAAGATTATCTTGTTGATATCATTCTTATCTTTCCTAGAAAGGAAGGAAAATGTAAAAAAAATTGAACTTTAATACTCTCTTTTGCTAGAAATAAATTACAGGATGAATGAATTCTCAATGAATTTGTTCTCCTAAACAATAATAAGTTACTTAAAAAATACTGTTCTTACTTGCAACAAGTAACTATTAGAGCAATGATTAGGATGAGCAGAAGGCCGCCCCCTGCAGGTGACACCACCACGGCTATCAGTTTATAAACTGTAGATTTAAACATTGTGTAAGATGACACTGAGCCAAGAATAGAAGGTAAACAAATTTTTTTTAATTAAAGATTTTAGTCAACTTACAATTTCCACAGTTAAATCCCCCAAAGCCAAACATGCATCTAAAATGGTAAAATAAATAGTGAGGCACTGATGCAATAGTTTTTAAATGATAATACATAAATGAAGCCACACTTACGGAACACAAGTGCCATTTTCCAGTTTGAAACCGTCTCCACATTCTGAAACATAAATATTTAGTTAAAAAAGTTACAATGTAAGGTGTATTGTTCTGTAGGAAAGACAGAAACACACCTAAGCAGGATAAGTCATCTGGATTGTGCTTGTAATACCCTTGTAAACACTGGCAGTGGGCTGTACCACTGTTGTCTGTACAGGTGGAGCGCTCAGTGTCACACTGAATCTGCTGTGCCACACACAAACTCTCCACTGAAACACAATATGGATAATTTTAGTCAAAACTAAAACTGAACAATTGTCATACTCATTACAATACGCACTCAAGAATGTTAAATTAAGGAAGCTAAATAGACAGAAATGATTAGTGTCCTTAACGTGACCATATTTATTGCAGCATAGTGCTCTCTAGTGGTACAAAACATAATTACAACAAACAGTTATTACCGTGATAAGTGAGCTGGTGCTGTAGCACCACCCGACAGTGGACCAAGGAAGAGCTGCAGTTACCCAGAGACATTTGGATGCTGTTGTAGACCTCAGTGCTTGTAACATTAGTAGAGATTGAAAACATGTTCACTGCAAAAATATGAACCCCACCTTCCTCTCTGTGTGGGATCAAATAAATTAAAAAAAATTACAAAATGTACATGGAGCTACTTAATCTATAAAGCATTAACAAATGACATGTAATGTAATGTAATTGCTCTATGTGTAGAAAGTCCCTAAGCGAAGTATTAAACTAAGAACCACTTACTTTTTGCTCAGTGTCGTGCGGCTATAGCCTCGAAGGACTGACAATGAGGCATTGAGCTGGTACAAGAAAAGACAAATGCTAGTTAGCTAAACAATGGTCAAAGGAATACAGTGATAAACAGACTTGGGTTCAATCTCACCAGCTGTATTATCTCTCTTTGGATTTCATGCATTGTGGCGCTCTTGAAGATAACAGGGTCATGTGGCTGCCTGTTAACACTAAAAGTTCCCAAAAACGTCTTTGCTGTGCAGAAAATGAGAGGAAAATCAAAAACTGGACTAAAGGGGTGCATTTGTTTTTATACTTAAACTACTATAATTATACTAAATTCAATAATAAATACAAATCTTATTATCAGGCCATTACCTCTAGTGCAGGTGCGTCCGTCCTCCAAGTCAAAACCCAGAGGACATTCACAGCTAAATGAACCTCGTGTGTTCACACACCTGGAGCCAACAGGGCAGGGGTCTCGCTCACACTCATTTATATCTGCATGCACAAACACATAAGTACTAAAACATAAAAACATCAACAGACAACATTAACAGTGACACTTTTAGCATTCATTAAAATTTATTGCATAGAATTACATCTGTTGATTTCACATTGAAAGGTTCAAACAAACATTGTTTTCTCTTATGGCAGTATGTTGTTAGTATGGACTGATTTGACAGAAAGCACATGCACATTACCGACAACAAACAACAAATATGATGTTTATAGAAATAAAGAAACTCACCCTCATTGCATGTTGGCCCTGTCCATGCCTGCTGGCAGTGACAGGTAAAGTGATGCCTTTCGTAGCTTACACACATCCCCCCGTTCATACATGGGTTGGACACACAAGGGTTTTCTAGAGTTTAAAATTAAGTAGAGTTAGTAATGCCAACAGTATGTCTGTATTTGCCTGCAAATTAAAGAATTAAAGACCACGGTCTTTTTGTTATAATAGTTACATAGTATTCTACATTTACTATCTGACTTAACTCAGATTCTTAACAGATACTGAACAAAAGAGATTCTACATGTAAATAACCTAAACTTTAGACTGTGTTGATGCCTCAGTCCAGCTATGGCACAATGAGAGCTCTTGTAGCTGTAAGTCTGATTTGCACAAATCAAAATAAAATTTGATTAAAATTAGAAGGTATTTACTTGGTGGTGGCAGTGGAGCTTGAGGGGGTTGTACATGAGTGGGTAATGTTGTCGCCTGCTGTGTGCTCTCCCCTCCAGTGTGTTTGCCAGTGGTGTGAGAGTCTGTGCTCCCGGGTGCCGGGGTGCTGTGAGTCGATGTAGTGGTGATGTACTGGCTGTAGGCTGTGGTGACTTTAAGGGGACTAGTGCTTGTTTCAAGCTGCAGTGTGGTGACTTTTGTTGGAGGTGCTGCCTTAGTTGAGGTTCTCTGGGTTTGACTGGGTAAGATATCAGGAGCTGGGTCAGCTGTAGAGGTCTGTTGTTCTGATGTGGAGGCTTTGGTAGAGTGTGTTGTGAAGATGGGAAGTGGAGTTAGTGACGCTAGAGTAGAGCTGCTAGTGGCACTAGTAAATCTGGAGGCTGACGTGGCAGGCAGTGGAGGGCTTGTGGTGGAGGCAGTGGCTTGAAAAGCGTCTTCCTCTGGTAGCTGTGGCCTGTTAAAAATAGGAAAATAAAATCAGAATAATTTCAAAAAGCATACAAGAAGGGGTGCACAATATCATAAAAAATATAATATGTTGACCTATGTTGAACATTACAATAATCATATGACCTGAAATATTGCAAAGCTCTAAACCAAATCCCAAGGGTATCACTAAGCTTTTAATTTGGTCACAGTTTAATTTACAGCTCTGAATGGACAATTGTTTGGAGTCAACTGGAGTCATCAAATAAAGTGACTTCTGGAGTCACCTAGTCTAATTTTTTTTCTATTCAAAGAAAAATCTAGATATCCAGGGGACAGCAGCAACACTTAGATAGACACATCACAAAAGACCTGGCTAGTATCGTTAATGTCAATTTGGTGTGCATAGCTATAATATATATTGTTAATAATTAAGAAGCATTATACCCTTTTGTTACTGTGACAGCTGTAGTTATGGGAAAGACATCTGTAACCGGGAATGGTATATCAGTCATATGAGAGTCATCAAAAGTCCTACTGATGACTGAAGGAGGCGCTGTGGTCAGGCCAAAATCCACACTATCATCTTTGGTGTGCAATGAGACTCCCTCTGTCCCCTCCTGATCTACAGTGCTCACACTCTGGACTTCAGTTGAAGGCTCAGTAGATGTTACAAAATAGGGGCCCACTCCTAGGTCCGTGCCTGACATGTTGGTGGGCAAAATGGCAGGTGAGAGCACAGGAGGTGTTGATGAAACAGACACCTCAGTTTGGCCAGTGCTGAGCTCTGTGACCATAGCAGATGGTGTCAAATTGGAGGTCAGTTCTGAAGTAAAGGCTTGTTGATTTACAGAGGCATTCATTAGAGTGTCTGTCCCAATAGATACTGCTGGACTCCCAGTCTCTGAAAACATTTCCCTTAAGGAGTCAGTCTGGTGTGCAATGTCTGTAGTGCCTTCAGTGTTGGGCACTGAGACAACACGTGTATAATCCTCAGTCTCTACAGTCTGAGCTGAAAGGCCCCGTGTAGCAGGGGGCTGATGGGAACTGGAGTCTTCTGTAAACGCAGAAGAGGTGCTGTTGCTAGAAAAGGAAGTGACAGACAGGAGGGTCCTCTCCCCTGCCCTGCTCATAGTGGTCGACATGTAGGCACTGTCAGTCTGGATGGCTGTTTGTGGTATCAAGTCTGTGGCATCCCCAAATCGCAGAGTGCTATCTGGGCTGTCCTGAGGCAGGCTGGAGTCCTCAATCAGTATCCAAGACCTGGGCTCCCAGGACACAGCGGGCGACACTACAGGCATCTGATCTGTGTTGATGAAGTCTGTCCAGTAGTTGCTGCTGCTGCTGCTGCTGCTGCTGCTGCTGCTGGCCTCAGTTGTGGATAACATGAGTGCTGAGGAGAGTGGCTCAGTAGTCAGACTTGTGGACTCCAGTGAAGTGCTCCTAGTTTCAGCAAATGTCTGTGACTCAGCAGTGTCTAAAAACAATAAAAATAAAAACACTATTTAAAAACTGTTCTTATACAAGCTACTGTGATGTTTTACATTCACTATGGTACAACCTTGGACAGGTCCAGCTACCAACTGCCAGCAGAGGGTGCTAAAAAAAGCAATCCTAAGCTCATAAGTGTGACTCCCACAGTCAATTAAAATTTGGAAGAAGCTGTCAGCGGATTGTTGTATTGTTCAGAAGAAGAGCCTCTGGGTGGAGAACAACTGGCAGCAGGGGCTGTCAATTCTAACAAAGGCTTGCTGTCCTAAATATGGATGTGTCTGTCTCCTTTGGGAATCTGTCATTTCCTTCCTAAAGCTGAGCGAGTGCAAAGCACTGGCACAGAAAACTGTCACCCTGGAAATGGGTGTGTACTTGTGTTCATTGTCTGTAGATAGTCATGCAGGCTGGTTCAAACTGTTATTCTGTCATAGGCACAAACTTTGTCTTTTTTTTAAACTGAACTCAAAATGTATGCCTGACATGTTTTGCATTTTTAGATTTACATTTAAAGGTAGGTCTAGGCACATTTTCTTGCTTCCTAGGTGTAAACAGTACTGTAAATGCAACGATTTGGAAATACTTGTATATGGCATTTACAATATTACACTTTTGTTACACATTGTTATTGATTCCAAGGTAAATGTGTGCAAACAAACCTGGCCCCATGTCCCATCCTCTCTTTTACAGTTCATCAGTGATAAGTCAAATGCTGGTTTACTCTGGCTTGTCAGTGATCTCTAGTCACCAGTCATATATTTGCTGTATTTTTCTCTCATTTCAAAGCGGTCTAAAAAACATAATTTTGATTTAAACAAAACAGGAGAATTGTAAAATACAGCCAGCAGAAACTTCACTGGATTTTACAGATACATTCACCTCCACATTTTGATAGAAGGTGAAATAACTCAAAAAATAGTTTCAGAAAGGCTCCTGAAGATTAGTGTCGGTAGGTAGGACTCTTAACCTGACAGCTTGTCAAAAACAAAACAAAACAGTCAGGGTATAAGTTCATTTGCAAAACAGGACCTCCTTTGGGGAAAGAAGGAAACTGGGCCAACAAACTTTATTTTTCCTATCCACTTCCTCTGTATGTGTCTCCCTCATCATTTTATTCTCATACTTTAAGAAGTCTGGGCAACAATCCTCACTGAGGAATGTAGTGTTTGCAACAACTGATAGAAATCCCTCAGCTCTGTCGGTGTCACCTCTTTACATCTGCAGCTAGCGTCTTCTAAAACTCTGCTGCATGTTAATCCAGGCAGAAGCAGCTCTTCCAGGATGTTAATGAGGCTAGCACAAATTATTATTCATAGCTGTACAAAGAATAAACTTCTAAAGTGTGGACGTGTAAATCAGATCATTATCCCTTCACAGGTATGCATCTATAGTATCTTAGATCAAACAACTGTATAAAATATTTTGACTTTCGTGGCCCAGCAATTACTGGCATCAACAATTAACAAACATTTGATTATTGCACCTTATTAAATATTTGGATTGTTGCGTTTTAATAAGTAAAACAAATTAATTTAGGCATTTTTCAGATCTTTTTCTTGAGCTTTTAAATATAGCTTTATTTAATGTGCATTAATGTAACATTTTAAATCTATTTCTATGTTATGCTTAATAATACTTTTTCCTGTTTATTTATTGATGGATTACATTATTGTCAGATAGACCAAATAATATAGCCATTGTTTATTTACATATTACAGGAGTATACCAAAAGAAGAGGGAAATGTTACAAAAAAGAAAACACTTCAAGTGCATATGTTCTTCTCAATAGTTCATTTTAGAATAAACATTAAGGCTTAAGTTTGATTTTTGTCAGTTGCTTTAACACGGTTTGTCCCTGCGTCCACAGCAGCATTAGCCTACAGCCTCTGGCTAAATTATATCCTTCATTAATTTAACTCATCACATTTTATTTAATTGATGATATTCATTTATTTGTCTTATTAACGATGTATTTTTCAAGTTAGCATAGTTTCTTGAGCTAACATGCTTCCCCGTAAACCCAGCAGGGTCACGGCGGAGAGGTGCACTTGCTGCGCCGGGCCTGGTCTTTGAGCGGCTTACCCAAGTTTCCAGCGGCGGAGGTGCGTGAGTGCAGCGGGCTGCTCTGGGATGAGGATGGACTCTCGCTGAACTGAGAACTTACATCGCTTTCCAAAACCTCCTCTGAAGTGGTTGAATAGTTCATATCTGTTGTTGTGATATCCGTGCTGTTGCTACTTGGGGTCCATGCCCCGAGGGGCCCCGGTCCACACAGCACGACCATCGACAGGGACAGTCCCAAGACGTGATTCAAAAACCACGCTTCCTTCATTGTGAAGCCCGTAATACGGTGGCCGATAGTTTCCGTAAAGTCGAATAAAAGTCGGATTATCTCCCGGGGACACCATGGGAAGAGCACTACTGTTTTTGGTAAAGTTTCAAAAGAATTAAGTAAATCCTGGCAGATGTCCGGAGGAGGTCCGCTGCTTCACGGCGCGGAGCGGAAGATAACAGAGCTGTGGCTGCAGCCAGTTTTCACAGCCAAGAGTCCGGCTCCTCCTCCTCCCCACACACGCTGCCCCGACATCCCAGAAGCAGTGTTCTTCCACTTCTTATATGTTCCCTAGTTATAACGGTACGTCCCGCCTAAGTGTAAAGATTTAAGATGCACAATTGAATCACAAAGGATTGGAGCGTAAAAGCACTGGCAGACTGCAGAAACTTTTTTTTAAAAAGGTGGTTAAATTTAGAGTAGTGTCATAGACCTTAAATTAAATTAAACTAGAACTAGTAGAACATGGCCACAAAGGACCTGAAGAAGAAAAAAAAAGAGAAGCTCTCAAGGCGCAAAAGGTTGCAGTTTTAACACATCTAGAGGATGTGGTTTACAGCTTCACCTAAACATCTCTTTCCTAAGAAATGTCTACAGATGAGTATGGACTTCCGATTACACTTTTTGTGATGTTTTTTACTTCTTACTGTGGGGCAAAAGCCATTCAAGTCAAATAAACACTGGTCTATAAAGTCAGTTATAATTTATTTACACGTAATAGGCTACATGCACATTATGTTTGATGAAATAGTTGAAACAGCAGCCAACCATATAACTGCAATGTGAGAAATAGCTCAGATGTTGTTGTCTTTGATTTGCATTACAGATGCTTCTGATCTGGATTACGGATGCTCTTTCTGCTACACCTCAGAGTTGATCATGTATGCAGTTTCTCATTGTCATCTGGTGCTGGGGTTAAAGTCAGTCAATGGTGGTTGTGCCATCTTGTCTGGTCCAATAAACAAGGACTGGTGATATCTGTGTCGAGAGGCAAAGTCAGCATTTTCCTCTGTCAGCTGTTTGATTTTTAACCCAACACCAGACAGAGGTGGAGTCAAAACTATCTCATCCTGAGTAGATCCCCTTTTCCTAAAAAACACATTTACCACATATCAATGTTAAATGTTTTCTTAATACAACTTATAAATCAGAACAAACAGTAACTTTAGAATACCTGCCAAGGGTTTTCAGTGTTGCTTTGAGCCAACTGAAAAAGCTGAACTGAGCTGCAATGCCTGCAAAAATATTAAAAAAAAAATGTAAATGTTAAATGAAGCTAAAAATGTAACAACTGAAGGGCATTTCAAAGAAAAAGTCAGAGAACTAAAGCGTGCCATTATGTATTGCTCAATCCACAGATGCACTGTGTCTCATCCAGCTATTCGAGAAATCCTAAGCCCCAACAGCTGCCAGGCAAAAGTGCCAGCAAGTGAAAATCCCAGCCATGTTACTGTTTGTGGTCATATAACAACTAAGTGCAGACCCTAACCAACACGAGCTAACACTGCAACATAATGAAGAGAATTCATACTTTGGCATTTGTCGGATATTGTTATTTATTTAGTCTATTCAGAGAGTATGAAGGCAGTTACCTGTGGGTAGACCAGGACTTGTTTTACCAATGTAGAAGAAAAGCAGCAAGGCTACTAATATGTTTGCCAGGGCATAAATCCACTGTATAACAAACATGATCAATATGGAGCCAAGTGCCTGAAAATGAAATTCATATGTTTACACAACCTTTTAGATCTTAACAAAAACATTAATCAGAAGAAGGATAACGCTACATTTATTTGTCTGGTGCACAACTTACTCCAAAAAGAGCCACCCAGTGGTTACAGAGCTTCAGATAGAAAGAGTTGCTGATTGGTTTTATTTCAAAGCTCTCATGCTCTCTCGTACCATCAGCACCTGAAATAAAAAGAAACTCAACAGCTAACCATCTCCAATCTCAGCTACTGTCTCATAAATAGTTTAGTAAAGCTAAATGACCACCTGTGCTGTTGATGATAGGCTCAGGTGGTGGGTCACGCCTATCAAAATATTTTGTCAGCAAAGGTCCTGACTCACCATCTGAACACAAAACCTTAGTGTCTTCACATGTTGATGCAGAAGCACTTTTCTGTTCTTTTTCATCCAAAACCATATTGCTGTTCAGGTCAAAGCTATTCATCAGCATCTGCTTAGCATTAACTTTATCCTTTCTGCTTTTGCAGGAGCTCCCGAGCTCTTGAACAGAGGACTTACTGACAGACCCAACATTATAGGGAAAGATCTGATTCATGTCTTTGGTAAACTCCAACAATGTGCCTTTGCTCTGTGGACTTTCGCCCCCACTCCCATAGTTTGGGAGAGTGGCTTCAATAAGTGGTCTGGAGCTTCTTCTGGTTGTCTTGGATTGCTTTTGTTTGGCCAAGAGGAGGGTGTGAGTCTTCTTCTTGGTCTGCATTTGGTAGGTCATTGCCACACTGAAATATGAGTAGTCGATGAAGGTGTATGTGAGCATAAAGTTGATGGTAACAATAGGGGCCAATACATTGACCTGGCCGATGAAAATAAAAGCCATGGTGAGCAGGCTGGTCAGACAGATAGCTGCCACAGGGGTCTTGTTTGGCCCTTTCTGTTAAAAATGAAGACAATGAAAAAGATAAATAACCATAGTTGCAAAAACAAATCTGCAACACTTTGGTTCATTACCATTTAAGAGAATAATAGTTCAATCAACTTTCTCTTAAAAAAAATGGTACTAACCTTGGCCTGTCTTCGATAATATTTTTAATGAATTAGACAGATATAGCCATATTTTCTCAAAACAGAAAAGAACATTTAGCCTGTTAACTTAAGCATTGCTGTTATCGAGTTAGAGGAGCTCTGTTCCTGGCAGGCCTCCAGAACACACAGCGATGTTGGTCCCTGCCCTGTCGCCCTTCCTGCGTTTGTTCTGAAGCTTTGATTTGGGCCAAGATGTCTAGGGCCCCATTCCAGCCCACGGAGAGAGGTCAGACATGGCTGCTATAATGGGGAAGTCTGAGGAAAACTCAGGGTCAGAGAGGTCAGCACATCAACGTGACTACGTGCACTATCTTGTGACTGGTTACTTTAATGCACTCTGTCCACTCACAACTCTGGAGAGGTCTAAGTGCTTTACAACTCTAAAATTAGGCAGCCCTGTCACTGTTTCACAAAACCACCTACCGCACCCCCATCACATCCATAACACTCTCACTACTTAGGCTTTACCACGGGCCATATTTCAAATAAAGCCAAGAAATAAGAAACTACTGCATCAGTGTCTTTGAAGGAAGTGATGGCCAATAGGAAAGAAAGCAGGCTTATAAAGGGCCAAATATTTAGTACAATTTAGCCTAGAAGTTTTCATATTATGTATGTGCTGAAACATTACTGTTTCATGTATCTTCATACAGATAAAATTTTGAGTTTTCATATAAAATGGTTTTATATGCATATATGATATACTAGTCATTAATACTTAATTATCCCTTTCCTTAATGGTGCTGTCCGTCTACCTACCCCTTTTCCCAGAAAGGCCAGTGCAGGGATGACCCGTTCCTGGGCAATGCACTGAAGGATTCTGGGTGCTCCATACAGGCCGCCCATGCAAGAAGCCAAGGATGAGATGTAGAGCCCTAGAAGAAAGAGGAAACCCACCAAGGAGACCTGGAGGAAGAAGAAAAACAAACAGAGTGTGGAGGAGGATGGGGTGGAGTTGAGTGCTCACAACAGCTACACCCAGTTCAGTTCCGCTGCAGCCAGCCCATTATGAAAACAATGAGAATCAACCACTTATGGAGAAGTCAAAGGTATTTAAAAAGACTTGAGTGACGTGCTTGAAGTAAATTTGATATATTTAATTGACAAAGTATTAATGGACAACTAATGCATTTTTACTTAAAGGACTAACTCATTACTTTCCAACATTCTGCTAAAAGAGTGCTTAATCATTCAAAGCATCTAAATACAGACAATATAATGTATTGGAAATGGCAGCATAGTTTTGGTTCTAAACAAACAACCTGGCTATCAATTAACTAAGGCATAATTAGCAAATAGTTATGTGTTATGTGGCTTTACATACCCAACAGAAATACAATTTTATGGTTAAGTGGTCACCAAAACTGTTGTCACTTTTACCTTTTTACTTTTACTGGTGCACATAGGCTATAGCACTGTGACACTCACCCTACACATCTGGACTTTACATACATTTTTACATTTCATAGTATTAGTAATGTATACACTTCTTACATTCACTTCCCGTAATGTCAGAAACCCAAGTACTGTCTCAGTCCACGCTAAAACACTATAAAAAAAAAAAACCTTGGAGAGGCCTCACCATCACATTCTTCCTGGCACAGGGACACTTTTTTACAGCATAATATGTAAATACATAAAGTTTACCTTTTCTGCTATTAAGAAGTCATAGCGCAGTGTTTCTCTAGTGCAGATGGCCCCCAGGAGGAAGACAAAGACCAGATACAGGAACCACCTGTCGGTCACGAACAGCACATCACACAATATTAACTACAGCTCTTTTCACACTATTAATAGGAAAATGTGACTATTTTTGGTTGTCAATGGCTGTTATGACATAAAATGTATACACTAACACATTTTGAAATAGATAAAGGGGGTTTTCATACGAGGTAAAGACAGCTGCAAGTGTTCCCACGGGGATGTTGTGTTCAGGCCGCTGAAGGTCTGAGCTCATGTTGAAGCCTGCCATAACCCCTACAAACAGACATGTGCAAACCACAGAAATGTACACAGCGGGTACAGTAAATGCAACCAAAAGGGGCATAAGAGAATTCCTGTTGAATATTGTAGCTATATGACTTTGGTATAAGCATAGTCACCTGTAGCAGCAGGGAAGAAGACTCCAAAAATAGTAAAGAAGCTTTCTCCTGGGCTGTAATCTGGCATTGTGTTGCTGCTGAGTAGTTCCTCTGAATAACCAACAAAGCCATGTTCTGTAAAAGGAGAATAAGACTCAGCAAAACAACAAAAAAAATCTAACAATGGCTTAGAACATGTGCAAATACAACACTTTCATTGTTGTTGAAGTCTCTATATTTGAAATAAAGAGGCAGAAAGCAAAGTGGTAACATACAGTTGGCCAAAATTAAAATGGTAAATATAATACCATATTACTGAACTAATAATTCTCCAGTGTGTTCAAACATTAATGCTGATTTTTAATGAAAGATCTTTGTGTATACCATCATTTAAACTCTGATAGTTTTAGACTTCATTAAACAACAACATGTTGACTTATTAATTCAGCCAAGGCACAACTAATTAATTGACTGCATGTTTGTAGATGAGTTTTAAAAGACTAGCTATTGTTCCATCAGATTACAGCTCTTCTATCCAATACACAGTGAGTATTTGTTGAATGTAAAGTCTTGACACCCTCATGCATAGGGAAAGGGCCATTTTAGAGTGTCCGCCTATGTTACAAAACTGGACATTTCCCCGTTGGTTATCTTGCGATGGGAAAGAATGTGTTCTCACAGATTAATGACATGTTTATCCAAAAGGAAGTCACCACCCTTTTCAGAAGCTCAGCAGCGTCCAAGTTAGAGAAAAGAATGAAAACCTGCAAGTATCAGTGAGTTTTGTTTTTAGACAAAGGCCAAAACCAAAAGGGCTGGATATATTAGTTTTTCCAAGTGCACATGTTGTCTAGAAATTTAAGGAGGGTGTGAAAACTGACATCAAACAAGACAGGCAGTTCAAACTCTTGTTAACCTTGTGAGTCTGGAGACAACCCTCTAAAAAAGGAGATTCAAATTCAGGGCAGTGTGAAGTGTCAATGCAGTATGCACCATAGGTTCCCCACCCAATAACATCACTCTTAACATCCAACCAAACCAAACTCTTAACACCCCTTAAAATAACCCAGCTCTCCCACCCAGAAATGAAACTATGCAGTGCTACCATATTTTACAATGTATGCATCTAAATAATGAGTGTAATGTGCATTTCATAGTGTGTCTCGTCTCTGAGTTCAGCATTCCACTGATACAGACTGGAATGCATAGTCAGATTACACAAGCGTTTGAGGCCTCTCCCTCTGCCGCATGGACCTGTTACTCCCCCGGCACTAACCAGCAAACCACTGTGCACGGAGCAAAGGGCAGGGCCTAGTGTCACTGAGGTGAGGACGTCCCACTGGGATGATGGGGAACTATATATTACAGCACGGATCACAGGGAGAGATGATTTGGCAGTCTCTGGGGTAGCAGTTCCGGTGATCTTTCTTTGTCATTTAGCAAAAATGTGGGTGAGTCTGGTTAACACCCTAAACCCCAGACCCAAGGAGCACACTGTGGCTTCCTGTTGTGTGAGGAGAATGCCTCAACTGTTGAATTGTATTTTATGTAATCTAACAACTCTCACCTGTCTTTCACATTGTTATACTTGTACAAGGCAGGTTTAACTGTACTTATCACAGCGCTGCAACAACAGCTTGTCGTAAGCAATCACTGAGCAAATCCTTGTGGCTGGGAGTTTGACTATTACAGGTTACACTATAAATGAGACTTTATATTCAGTCTAGATCACTGATTTGATTTCTGAACTCTAAAATGTATATGGGCATTCAAAGTGCTATGACAAGTCCTCAAGAAAAACAAAAAGCAGAGAATTATATACCAATACGAATACCAATGCAAAATTGGACACTGAGTCATTAAATATAAAAATGAAATTGTCAAAAAGTCTAGAGGAGGTTTAGAGGTTTACATAATCTACCGCGCTGTCAATTGGAGGACGTGTTATCAAACAATGACTAAATGATCTTGGCAGTGGTTCCTTTTTCCTTCAGGATGTGCCTCTGTGTTCAGTAAGTACAAACTAATCTGGGCTGTTTCAGCAAACTAGGAGACCTGCTGGTTCTCTGCCAACCATGAGGTCACAACAGCACACAGCAGCTCCTAATTGAAAAAATGTGGAGAAGCAGTTAAAGTTAGTTCTCACACAGTACTTTGAGAAGTGTAAAGTGGCCTCCGCCAACTGTGCTACAAAGAGCAGTTGACAGGCACAGGTTATGGAAAAGAATGGAAAAGAGGAATGTCTGTCTATGTATGCTGTACTTACAACAACAACAAAAATCACCACTAAAGGTAAATATGGATGACAGCTTAAATCCAACAGTGAGATCATGTACATATGTTTTATTATATGCAACATGTTCACCTTTTTTAAAGTTATGTAAAATGCCTTAAGTAGTCCTACTGCATTATCAACTTTGCCATTCAGAAAGAGAAACTCTCGCTCCTCTCACCAGGCAGGACGTTAACAATCAGTGAGAACAGGAAATGTAGAGAAGGACTTCCTGAAGGTCAACAAAACAATGCCATCTATACACAAAAAGCAACATTTCTCCGACAAAGGGGGAAAGGATTTGTCAACCAATCATTTTCAAAAATAAAAAAATGTAGTGTCAAATTTAAAAAAATTTAAACAAAAATTTGTCAGTATATTTACTAGTCAAGCGCTGCTACTTCTATAGTAAGCATCTACAGCACATAAACAATACTGACTCAAATTTGCTATACGAGAGCTACACCTACTGGTCTTATCAAGCTATGAATTATTTTAAGTCAAACTGTTTTTTGTCACTACATTAAAAGTTAAATACTGGCATATATTTTCTACAAAAACTATTCATAAAGCAAAGTTGTCACTTAGAAATGATTTGGGCTTATATTTCACCATCAGGCAGCCTTACTTGGGTCAAGGTGTGTGAAGGTGCCAATAACAAAGTCCAGAGTAGAGACAGCAAGCACAGCTAACAGCAGCAGCTGGAGGCGAATGATCCATTTCACACCAGCAAGGTTGATGCCAAGCAGAGCCAGCAGCACTGCCACAGACATGCCACGTACAGCCCACTGGCTCTGAAGACCTAGTAGCTCCGCCACTGACTCAGAGAAACCTGTGATATACATGGCCCCAGCCACACACTACAACAGCAAAAGGAACAGAGATAGGACACTGAAACAAGCCACTTTAAAGAGGAAAAATAAGAGTTTAAACATCTTTAACTCACCTGACCGAACACATAAAGCAGGCCAACTGTGCCTCCAACCCTACCACCCAGGACAGTGGAGATCATAGAGTAGACCCCGCCACCACCAACACCACAGTGCTCACTTATTCCAATCCCGGACATGACAGTCACCAAGGCCACAGCCACGACCATCGAGACCAGGAACATCCCCAGCAGCACACCTGTGTTTCCCTGCAAGGAAACAGAAGACAATATCACAGAAAGGTAAATAATAGTAAAAAAGGTTTATGTGTCTACAAATGAAAAGTATAAGAGGGGCAAAGCTTTACAAAAATAAAATTAGTTTCCCATTAATTTTTCATTTATCAGGTTTTGTAACTCTAGGGACTTAAGGTTATCCCGATGACCCTCCTCGTTCTGTCCAGTTACAGTTAACAGAGAGTCATACACACATTATATGCAACTCTCCAAGACAATTTTAAATTTATTTGCTATGTGTAGAATAGCTTCAATAAGAAGGCCATCAAAGCCAAACCATATGTATTCAATGCTTTTAGTGCCATCAGGTGACAAGAGGTTTCTTCTCCTAAAGGGCAGCTATGCTTACGGTGGATTATGAAACAGATGGAGAGTTCATAAGTACAGCGCCTTTCTCTTGTGATGACACAACGTTTGGCTGTCTGACACTTAAGTATCTATTGCATGTAATTATTACTCACCACAAGGTAGCCAGTTCTCAAAAAAAGAACCACACCAAAGATGTTGATCATGCAGGTGGTAAAAACACCATCCCATGTACCAAAAAGTACCGACTCCCACACAAAGAGTTTTATCCTCCACCAGGGCTCACTGGACTGCTGGAAACCCTGCTCACAGAAGCCCAAAGCACAAAATTAAAAACATGGCTTATACTTGGGTTGAATAACTGGATTTATAATATCTGCTATTACCTACCTGCGCATCTTCATGGAACAGATCATAAACCTGTGAGTTTGGGTTGGCAGCATCTTCTCTTTTC
Source organism: Rhyacichthys aspro (assembly GCA_036850595.1). Taxonomy (NCBI): domain Eukaryota; kingdom Metazoa; phylum Chordata; class Actinopteri; order Gobiiformes; family Rhyacichthyidae; genus Rhyacichthys; species Rhyacichthys aspro. The sequence continues at coordinate 14,691,287 of CM072168.1, forward strand.
AGCAGCCCTACACCATCTCCTCCATGGTCACAGGTGTGCACAGTCCAAGTGACAGGTAAGGTCTCCATTGTAGCCTAAACAGAGGTAGGCCATCAGATCATTTAAACTAGAACTTTAATTAGAGGCTGCTACAGAGCTAACAAAAAAGATGCAGTGGTTACACTTCGACAGCTGCCTGACGAGGACACCCGGATACAGCGTGTGTACACTTGATCCAAGCAGATGAATATAAGCTCAGCAAATACAGAATAAATCAGCTGCAGTCATACCTACAGCAGAGTTTAGTTGCTTTTAAATAAATCGCCTTGAACCAGTTATTCAATATGCCGTATTGAGCTATGTTTTAATTATTAATTAGCTGATAATCCAGGTGTGAAAGTCAAGAACTACGGAGCCCCGGAGAGGACATGTACGAAAATAATAATGAGATAATACAAGGCTTCTTTAATGAGTAGAAACATAAAAAAAATAACTCATGGTCCCGCGTTTTTTGTTGTCCCACACATAAAGAAACCCGAGGTCTCAAGGGCTAATATAAAAATGTTCTTACAATCTCATCTCAAGAAAACCAATTTGCCCAAAAGGCTCACCCGGTAAGTCTCAAATTAGAGTAAACAAAAAATTTGCATCAGGATCGTGTATTTTTTTGCCTGTTATTGTGTGATTTTAGCAGGAAGTTTCAGATGCAAGCCACTATCAAATCACGAATCAAGTCCAAAAAGTTCCTTGTTGACGTGTCCCATTATTTGCTAAAACCTTACCTCAGCCGATCCTTTACTCTACACTCCCATGGTGAAAGGATCATCTATTAAATAGAAAACTCATTGTAAGCATACAACTCTAGCAGATGTAAATCCCAATTCTTGCTCCCCTCTCTTCTTGCTGTGGCTTGTCTGGAGAAAATGTCAGCAGAGATCCAGCAGGTAACCAGATAAATGTGTTGTCACTGGTAAACTTCCAGGGTGTAGCAGCTTTGCACAAGGATCAAGTGTTAGTTTTGGCAGGACCTGCAGCAGGTAGGGTTGACTAATGATTAAAGTAGAAACATGGACGCACTGGCTACTTTTAATAGCCTTATCTTTTTATATTTGTCTAAAATGTCAGTTCATGTCATAGTAATGCCTATTTTAAAATTGCATAGGCCTATAAAAGTTATTTAAGGGATGGTTGAGGTCTATGAGATACTTAATTAGCAGTTTGTGGGCTAATTATCTGCAAAAGTCCCAGTTTGAAGAAGCAGACTAATTAGATTTTACATAAATTGTGTAGCCCATTATCCACTTTGTATCAAATATTTAAATAGAGCTTTAAATTAGTGCCATGTTTCAGAAGTTAAGTCTTTAAAATATATTTTTACTGTCTGCCTCTCCAAATTGTGAGTATTTGTAAGTAAAGCATTAATTATATACAAGAAATTCATAGAACCCCAATAAAAATACTAATTAATGCATTTAAATGGAGAAAAGAAAAACACCCAAAAAAACAGTATAAAGTGACTTTTTAATTTTATTTATAAGGACATGACACACAACAATCAAAACAATTTACTCAGATTGTTTACAAATCATAATATATTGCAAAAATCTAATCATGGGTTACTTTACTGAAATCGATTAGCTACAATTAAAGCTGCACATAATTCATACAAGTTCACTCGACCCAACAAGATAAAGTCCATGCATATAAACCTTACCGTCTAACTACCGAGCCCCACAGTGAAGCACCGGGACTTTTAGTAAAGTTCTTTAAAAATATGACAGCCAGTCACATGTCAGACTTAAGAAAAGGTTTCTATTCTTATTTGAAAGATGTTGACACGAAGGACTTGAACAGAGATAAACAAGAGGAGCAATATTGACTGCATACAATATACTGTACATATCAGTGCCTTAAATGATGTTTCAAAAATAGTTTTTTATCAAAATTTCTTATTTCAGCTCTTTTTACACAAAAGAAATATAATTTTAGCTTATACAAGGACACTTACGGCCAGTTATCCGACAACAGTTAATAAAAAGGAGAATGCGAAAGTGTTAGGTATGTTCTCCAATTGCGCCACTTAATCTTTGATTTTCAACAATTCAGTTACATTTACATTTTACCCCCCACCCCCCACCCAAAAAAGAAAAAAAGATCTTTCATGTGCTTTTAAAACTGTAATGAAATGATTTTCTGTGGAGTATCCCATACATATTCTCTTGAAATATGTTGTAACCAAATCAAATCAAGCTGTACAAGTTGCACATTAACTCAATACATAAACTCTTAAGTATTTTGGTGTGGGTCTTTTTTCTACAGTAATACCAATCATAAAGCACCAAAAAGTGCAGTAACTCAAGACTAAATGATCAGAGAAAGAAAGCTATGTTCTTTGTTAATGGCGCTGGGATATATACAAACAATAGAGAGCCATGTTGATGGTGATTCAAATCTATTTTGTGTCTACATTGTTTACTATATAAATGCTGGATCAACAAAGTCATGTGCCTTTCACTAAAAAAGGTGTCAAGCCTCATCTCTCTATTGACAAAAGATCTAACAGTACTTCTTTGAACATAAAAATATACAATGTATTTACAGCAAAATATTTCTATACATTCTAGTGGGAATGTTCAATGAGTGAAACTAAAGTATCTCATGATTAACAGGGGTGCCATCTGTCCCTGATTGTCAGTAGGTTTGTAACATTAGGGAGCTCACATTATTATTTTTTTAACCCAATTTGCTTTTGCTTATAAAAACAGTGTTTACACAATAGCACCTAGGACATAGACAGAAAACAGTCAACAGTGTAATTTGTAATGAAATAATAGTAGGAGTAACATCACTTTTAAAATGCCATAATTTGCACAAGGCTTGACAGATGTGGCTTCTAGCGAGCAGGTGATACTCAAAACTACATGTAACTCATATACAGTACACATATTGAAACACAGTTTCAACAGGTATAGGGTTTGGAAAAAATCAGTTGTGTGCTATTTATTGCAGATGATTAAAAAAAAAAAATAGATGTGCTGGCTTAAATAAACCACATAAATCTCAATGTAAGATTACAGGCTGCAAAAATGATAGCTTATGTATTTGTTGTGCAAGTGGGGTTATTTGCTGTAAGTCACTGACCTAGATATAGAAATTTTACAAACAGAATAGCACAGGGAAGGCGAGGATAAAGAAAAAGGCACAGATGCAGCAGTGACTTCCACATTTTAAAACCAAAAGAAACCTTGATTTCTCTCTACTTGCATGTTCCAGTCCTTCACTAACCTGCATCTATTTACGTGATGAAAGCAAAGTGTCACCTCTAGTTTCAAAGAACTCAAATTTACAATCAGTCTAGGACATCAGAAATTTGGTTTAGTTTTTCAACAAATGTATTAATTAACTATGCTGTTGACATTCCTTGCAGTGAAAAATGTGCAAATTGTGCAGATATTATGCACAATCCTTTTAAGTAAATTTCACTGAAGCGCGATTGAAAATTATATTTATCCTGCAGTCATTTTATGTTTGCAGCTCTTTGATAGAATTCATTTTTAGGATGGGAATGAACATTCATCAACATAAAATATGTTTAACCCAAAAACCAAATAGAGACAATAGTAACAAAATCATTTTTTTTCTTAGATACATTACACATACCATGTATCAACATTAATTTTAAGGAGACAGTAAAGTGTCTTTAACGTAAAGTGGATAATGTAATTTCTATAGGCAATTAAACACAAAGATTTACATTTTGTACGTCATCAATACCGTACTCACAGGTCAATTGAGCCTCTCCAATCATGACTTGCATTGACACTGATTACAGACTGTTTGATTAGTTATTACACTCCCAAGTACGGAGTTAAGTCACTATTTAAAAGTGAATACTGCTCGATTAATGAAGGTGTAGAAAACTGAGTCCTTTAGATGAACTGCAATGGGAGGTAGCCATTAGCACAAAAGGCATACATTAAGAGAATTAAATCAATAAAGAGTATTGCGAAGAATAAAATAAGAGCTATTAGGCAAACCACGACAATGGCAATGAGGAAATATTTCACTTGATCTCTGATTATGCTCTGGTCTCAACAGCATACATTCTGGTGCAAGAAGTATACCCAGTACAAATTATTTTTTAAAGTGGGGGGTGCAAAGTTTTCAATTTTCTTTCAATTCAACTTAAAAGAAAACACTAATGTCTTTCTTTAAGAAAGAGCATGAAGTTGCAAAGGGACATGTTTTGGCAAAACATAAAACATGAGATAAAGTGCTGCTGAAATTTACTTCCTCGCCTCTTCCTTCAGCCAAAGGTTTCACTGGAAGAAACATCAGGGGAGGAGTTGAGTTGTGATCTGGTCTCTCTAACTAAAGTGAACTCTGAGAAGTCTGTGCTATGTCCTCGAAGACTTATCTGTCCATTGGCAACAGTAAACTGTGAAGAAGATCCAGATCTCGAAGTCTGGAAATGAGACTTGAAGTTCTGATCGAAAGAGCTTATTTGAAACGTCTGAAGAATCCCTTGTGTTGAGTCTGACTTTTTGGATGGAGAGACCTGCTCTAGAAAGTCCTCATCAGCTGGGGACACTGCTGAGGGAGGGGTGGTCTCATCACCTGAAAATGAAAATGAGTGCTGGGAGTCCCCAACCAGCAATCCAAAGTGAGGTTTCTCTAAAGTGGACCTTAATGGAGAACTCATCCCTGATTTGAACCTGCTGGGGGAAGGAAACTGTTTCTCAGTCGAGAACAGAGGCTGTCCAGCCAAAGTGGGGTTTTCAGAGATCAAACTGAGGCTTTGGCTAGTTAGGTAACTGTCGTTCTGGCTGGTCCTCTCAAGAGCTTGCTGAAGAAATTTGGAGTATTCTTGCAGGAGAGTAACCTTCTCTGTAGGTGGTGGAGCGTGAGCACTCACTGCAAGGCTCTCCACAGGACTGCTGTCTGAAACATCAGAGGAATTAATGGATATGCTTGAAGTCACCTCTGTGTCTGCAACACTAAATGAAATGTCTGACTGCCCATTTGCTTTATTGGAATAGTGATCCAACAGAGTCTGGAGGACTTCATCTGGTAACACACTCTTGTCATGAGCCTTGATCTCTGCGTGGATGGGCTGTGGCTCCAAAATAGTGGCAGGTACAGTTTCATCAATGACAGCTGACACTACTGTTTGTGTGACAGGTGGCTGCGACGAGATGCTGCTTGTGGTCAGGCTGTAATCCCGACTGTTATTAGCCATCGCAGCCTGAAGGTACCGTTTCTTCTTGAGAAACTGCATGGCATCATCATAGTTTGTGCTGCTGGGTGCTGGCTTTGTTGGTCCTCCTTGAAGAGTTTCAACTGATTCAAGTTCAGTATTGCCATCTACATCCAAAAGGCTTTGTTTATCCACAATTTCAAATGTATACTGAGTTACTTTGCTATTCTCTTCAAAAGAAGACAATGTGGACAAAGTAGGAGGAGCTTGATCGCTGGACTGTTTGAGGCTTCTTTTTGAGATTTTCTTCAGAACTAATTTAGGAGGAGTCGACTCTTCTGACAACTCCTCTTCCTCTCGATTTTGACTGGCAGATTCTTCAGGGAGGTCCATGGAGTAGTCTGCAATCACATACTCGTGTTTGACTTTGGAGGACACTGTATAAAGAGGTAGACCTTCAATTTTGTTGTGTCTTTGCTCCTTTTTCTCCTCCTTGTCTGCAACAGTGACAGATTCCCCTCCTGTCTGAGCAGTGGGGGGAGTCCCAGAACTAAGTGTTTTGTCTGCACACTTTTGGCGCTTCTTTTTAGGCAGCGAACACTCTTTGGCAAGAAAAGGTAGACTTAAAGAATCTACTTCACGTGGAGGTCCAACTTTTCCAGCTGCCTTGTTGGTCTTTCTTTCCTTGTTTTCATGACACATTCGCCTGTGCTTCAAAACCCTGTCTGTTCTGGAAAAATACTGTGGATAGAGGGCAATATGAGTAAATATTGGGGAAAAGCTCCAACAATAGCCACAAGACATTTGCACAGATAAAACAAAGTGGTATTATACTTTTCTATGCACTGGAATTGTTCAGCAAACGACTGATAGGTCCTATTGAGTGACTTGTTGCTTCCAGATGCTTGGGTACAATAAACATATTTACCTGGTGACAGTAATCACACTGGTAGGGTTTCTCCCCACTGTGGGTCCTTTTGTGTCTCTCCATGTGGTACTTCTGGATGAATCTCATGCCACATTCATCACATCGAAATGGCTTCTCACCTAAGCAAGACAATAATACCGGGGAATCATAAATTCAGCTACATTTGAAAGACTAAATATCACTAATGAGTAGTAAGACCTCAGATTTTACTCACCAGTATGGATCTTCTCATGTCTCTGTAGGAGATACTTTTGAATGAAGCGCATGTCACACTGACTGCACTGAAACGGCTTTTCTCCTGTAGTGTAAGTGTAAATGAACCTTACTTCCTACTTAAACTCTTTGTTTTTTATGTTGTTTTAACTATAGAATTGATTTTATGATAAATTATTATAAGTCCACAGCAACCCATACCAGTGTGAATGAAGACATGCCTCTGTAGATGGTAATTGGTTCGAAATGCAGCATTACAGTGGGTACACACGTGACACTTTGGGTTTTGTATACCCATAGATCCATCTTCATTGACAGTGAGAATCTACAAGAGAATAAAAACAAATGTTTTGTAACATATATGTAGAAAAACACTGATGTTGATGCAAATTGATACAAATCAATTTAAGAGTTCTTACTTTTGCTGGTGAACGCTGCTTCCTTTTTTTCTTTTTGGGGCACACCATTAGGTCTTTCACTGCTTTTTTATCCTTCTTTATCTGGACCGATGGATCTGACAGCTTCAACTCCTGTTTTATGGTTAACTATTAAGTCAGGATCACAAGTAGACAAGGTATTTAGCAAATCCCCTCAACTCTCTCTCATGCACAAATTGGAGTGACTGTTTCTGACAACCATGTTTATCATTTTGACATCTCAAAACCTACAAGTGCTACAGAGTCAAAAAGAGTTTTTCATTGATATATCCGCATAGACAATATTCCAATATAAAACATTTAATTTCAAACTATACTAAGTAGAGATCGACCGATATGGGTTTTTCAAGACCGATACCAATACCGATTCTTAGTAGTTAAGGAGGCCGATAACCGATATTTGGAGCCGATATTCATTTGCAGTCAAAGTGTAAAAAATGGCATAAAAATGTTGAATAATACAAACACTTAGAGAAAGTGTTAAAGGTGGGGCCACATGCTGACATATGCTCAACTCATCATGCTTAATTTATTACAGCATTTGGGAAGCCTAAAGTTGATTTCATTATTAAATTTTATATTTTACCATGCGATAGCAGGGACCCTGTCATTCAAAACTATGTTGCTACATTATTAATGATTAATATCACAAAAGCTACATAAAAAGTATAATAGTTGCTATGAGTGCAATAAAACTCCTGACAGAACACAGTATTTAAAATGTTCCACCATTTTGTTCGGATAAATCACGTCTGAATTTTACTCTCTCTCACACACATACTTCTTACTACTATCACTATTTCCATATCAGTATTATCAGCAGCCAGTTGCAAGGGATTAAACCAACTGTTAAACACTAAATAGCCTCATCTTCACTTTAATTTTCAGATCATAGGACCAGAAAGCTTATAGCAACGTTAGTAGTCATGAGTTGTAGAGTTTTTCATGTGACTTTCACACAAACACACACTATTCTCCACATTACATACATTCTCCCCATTGCTAATACATAGTCTACTGAGCGTTTAGAGCCAGACCGGCGAACTAATGTTATGGTAAAAGCTAATCAGCCTCCACCTTAGCGTGCTTTCCTCCAATAAAACAAGTGAATTAAGTTTTTTACACACTCTCTCTCAATCACACACATATGCTTTTACTACAAATCGATATTATTAGCAGCCTTCACAGAATTGATTCACAGACATGTCGGGAGGTACTAGGAGTTAGCAGAGCTGCTGCTAATGTTTACTCCGCTCTTACGTTATTCTGTTGCACACTGTAACGTTAGTAGTAGTTGTGAGATGTAGAGCACTGGGATCTGGGATGTTTATTACAATTTCGGGAGAGTTTTCTGCGTTTACCTTCGACACCTGTGTTCTCCGGAGCTTCTCCACACGAGAAAACTTTCCCTCTCCGCTGTGTGTGAGGACAGCAGGAGAGAGAGAGGCACGGCTGCATCTGAGCCGAAATAACCCAGTTTTAAATTGATTTCTTGATATCGGCCCATCGGATTTAAAAAAAGGCCAATGTCGATATACATCAAAATTCCACATATCGGCACCGATAATCGGTCCGGCCGATAATCGGTCGATCTCTAATACTAAGCACACAATAATATATAACACAATTAACTCACTGGCATATGAAGCAAACAGGGCAACTTATTTGTGAGTTTTAGAGGGAACTGAGCAGCCACCTCACTTCCTCCCTCCTCTTCTCCACCATTCTTTGATATCTCCTCCTGCATCATGAGCTGCTCAGGTGGGACCAGATCATGGGTAACCAGTGAGCTCCCAGTCAAATCCTCATCATCATCTTCATCGTCCTCATCCTCAGCCAGGATAGGATGGTTTACCAGAGATCGCTCTCCAAGGGTCATGACCACCAGCCCTCCTCCACTGCTCAGTCCAACTCTACCTCCAGCATCGAGCCCACCACTGCTGCACTTCAGCAGCATGCCCTCTAACTTGTCCTCTGTGTTCATCTTACATAGAGCAATAGTTTAGTCTGTAAAACAAGAAATAAAGCAAACAAAAAAACAAAAACAATGAATAACATTTTTATCAACATCACTGTACTGCTCTGCATGGTAATTAATTTAAGATGATGTAACTAGTTTCTACATGCTGCAAAAACTGAAAATCCTAGATAGCAACTCATAAGGTTTAGGAACAGTGGAGTTTTATTATTGGCTGGACAAATTACATTAGCTCTTAATAAGACTACTTTGATGACACTGCCCATTTGTCAATTATCCCAAATATTGTTAACACTGGACAGAGAATAAATAAATGTATAAAACTATAAAAGTTATAGTTGAAATGGTGGGATGATTTTATAAATGTAAATAACGAACCCTTCCGCAGGTTTAAGTTACATGAGGCTAATTAAATGCATTATTTGAGTCAGCTTTTATGATACCTGCCAAGAGTTTATTTGAGGTTTCAAACAACGGACAATATCAATCCTTACAAGCTACATGCTGCACTAACACCGAGAAGACCAGTTAGATAAATACTTATTTGCATCTTGCAAACATTGGCAGCATTACGCTTGTTTGACCTTATTTGGCACAACACTGTAACTACGTCTAACTAAGATATTTTGTTAACAAACCAAATGCTAGTAGCCTAAAGCGGTAGCTAACATAGCACTTTTGGGCCGATAAATAAAAGACATGACGTTGAATTTAGCTGACACTGCCTTACCTCTGTGCTAATTTGATAGGTCAGTATCTGTCACGATTTAAGCGCCCACCATCAGCCTCATTTGTAAACAACGCTGTCTGTGTCACTTAGGTTAAATGAGTTAAGTCCTGTGCTAAAAAGCTAGCTCTGTTTGTCAATGTAACTACATCCTAGCACCGCTAAGAAAACAAGGAAGAGACCTTGACGCGCCTTCAGTGTAAAACATTTTCATTATATCGCCAAAAAACAATTAATTCGTTTTAAATTTGACGAAACTATAATTAAAATATCACATACGCTAATTCTAGTCTCAATGTTGTGACAGTTTGTTTGGAAATAACTTGATAAATAATAACGTAGATTTTAATAATATATTATTTCAAAGGTACCACCGGAAGTACATTTACTTTGCTTGAACCTTGACACTATCGATGGCCTGTGAGGAGCTAAATTAGCGCCCACTATCAGATAACATGCCCCAAATGCATTTATCGAGATATACTGAAACATGCAGCTGGCAAAAACAAATTACTGCTCAGAGTAAAACACAAAATCTAACTTTTGGATCCCATTTGAACAAACTTGTCAGGAGGGCTTATGTGCTAATGTTAGCGCTACTATGTTTCTCAGCCACTAGCTACACTTTACAAGCCAAAATGCTAGTGCAGTTAACCTACGCTACACAGCGAGCACGCTAATTACACACTTCACACAACAGCACAAAAATTTAGTCGAAAAGCTGGCACAAGACTGGACCACTGCGTCTTACCTTCTGTGCGTCTTAAACCCGTTTAGTTGTCATGATTGTTATGCAAGACTACAGAGTATTGGTGATGTACGGAATAATCAACGCACCATCACAAATTAGAGCTAATATGTGCATTTGTCTCCACCTAGCGGTGTCTTTAGGTATTGACATGAAAGATGAAGTCCCAGTTGTTCCTCAATTTTGTCCCAGGCGACCTACTTCTTCTATGAAATACCACAGATCGAAACAATTAAATGTAGGCTACTTTGACCCAGCTCTCAGACAAGAAATGTATTCATATGACTTCATCCAGAAGAGTCTAAATTAGCATTTGTTAACAGTTGAAAAAATTTGGAAAATATAAGCTCTTGACATTTAAAACATTCAAACCATTAAAAACAAATTTTGTACATATGAGAAAACAAAAGAAGAGGAAGACAATTAATTCGAAATGTGCAATGAGCGATCATGTACTGGCTTAATAGTGTACAGTGAATGGGCATGAAGCTATACATGATCTTTGATCATAGATTAGGTCATGCCTTCATACTGGGACCACTGTAGAAGACATTTTGCCGTCTCCAGACTCCAGTGGCCTGTAGAATTGAAGAAAATGCGTTGAATTATAATTGGATGTAATTTAAAAGACCCATAAAATATAAACGATGCATCAAGTGGGAAGGGCTTTGGCTCTTTAAAACATGTAACCGAAATATTAGTCCTTCACCTGACAACTGACAGTGTGCTGGGGTCGTGATAAGACGATAGACAGACACACACACGCCACACACAGCTCCGCCGTGAAGAATACTAATCAACCTGTTTGCAGCAAGTGCAGCAGCGCAGCGCGCAACTTAGGACTTGTCCGTTCTCTGATTATATGCGTGTCTAGAAACGTCATCTCTCATATCACCTGCTGAATGTCATCGGCTGAACACAGCGGGACCCTGTTTAAGAGGACAGCTGCTGTCACCGCTGCTTGTTTCTGTACCGATGTGCGACTGGCATCCTAACGGAGTGGACGTGGGGACACACCGTGCCGCCTCTAACAAGGGAAGCCCCCGCTCTGCGCGCCAGCAGCAGGATCGTCCGTGTAGCTGGGGAGTCCGTGTGCGTGTGCGTCAGGCTCTAAATGTGTGTGTCCGAGCGCGTTAAAGCCCCGGGCTTCGTCCTCAACAGTTGCCAGCGGAGCGAGGGAGAGGAGCGGAGCAGAGGGAGAGAGACAGCGGACTGAGGACGGACAGACGCGGAGCCCCAAACCGCTCTGCCCGGCTCTGCTCCTGACATGCAGTCGCTCATCTCCCCGGTGACCAAGGCCATCCTCGTAGCGCTCTTCATCTTCGCCATCCTCCTCATCCTCTATGTGATCCTGTGGTACATTTGCAGAGACGTGGACTGCGACCACGGCATCTGAGGATTCACTTTTTCGGGGGAATAGTTTAACAGAATGTGGCGCGCAGTGGAGCCCAGAGTCACCCGGTAAGTGTGCTTCTACTCTCTCTGCTTCCCCCTGTGTGTTTCTGCACTGGGTTTCAGTGTGTGTACACGCGCACACCACTCTTGTGCGTAATGTGAAATGCGCTCTGGTCCGGCGTGCGTCTCCACCGGCACCTCTCCACCATTTCTTAAACCACCAGAAGCGCAGACTCTTTTATAGTTAACCAGATTTAAGCGCGCAGTGAGGTTGTGTTTGGCACACGCGGGAACACTCAGAGGTCACGCGAAGGATATGAAACTAACCGGAGCGTGGCGCGTGTGTGGGCTCAGACACAGAATAGGAGCTCCGCTTGTGACATTGCGGTAAACGGCGTGGGTGTCCCTTAAGGTCAAGAACAACAGTGTTTACTTTAGGTTGCCAATTTCGCGCCACCACTTTCTTCTTCCTCTCTGTTCCCCTTTTCTTCTTCTGCGTTCATCTGCAGCATTAGTTCGCGTTCAGTTCATCTTTGTCTCTGAGGATGCTCCAACACTGGCATTTTACATCCAAGCAGATAACGGGATTATCTCTATTGGCTCCTGTGCATCTTCATCCTAATCTGTCTTGTGCCATGTTTTGGAGTCTTATCATAAATACCACGTTAATGCTTTTACGCAGAGAGCATTTTTATTTCCTTTGACATACGAGAGCTTATTTCTACATACTATATGTCCAGCTCCTGTTACACAGACTTATACTTATATTAAGAATCTCATCAATATGACGAGTTGTGGTTGGTCTACACTGCCTTTTCACAGCCACAAAGAGGATCTAATCAGACTTTTTCATTAGCATGTTATTTGATTTTCACCTCCAGCCCTCACAAAGCAGAGCAACTGTCCTGATTCTCAAAGGGAATAGGAAGGAAGGACACACCAAGGACACAGTACTTTTTTAAATGGTTTAGGACAGTTGAGCAGGGCTGTATTGAAGGGCAGATAATTATTTGCAATATGCTTTCTATATCCAGATGGCCTTGGGGCACAATTGTGACTAGACTATCTACACCACTTACTGTAGGCGTTGCAGTTTTAAATATCATCGTCTTAAATATCCTTGGATTTCACAATCCTCAAATTTTACCTCACCAAGAAAGCCCCAATTTAAGCTTAAAAATTTTAAACCTTCTTACTCTGAGCTGTGGTCATCATACACTCTGGTATTTAAAGCAGCAGGCTAAATGCTGGCTTCAGCCACGAGGAAGAAACACTGCAGCTTTCTAAACTGTTGCATATACTCTCCTGCAGAGAAGAAAAAAAGAGCTTGTCTAGTGGGATGATGGATGCCCTCTTTGACCGGACTACAAAATGATTCCTGTCAGCATGAGAAGATATGCATGTCCCTCAGTGTCACAGACATTTTTTTTTTTTTACACATTTTCAGTGAGTAATGATAAGGTGATAGAAGCAAAACGGGTTGATTTGTATCAAACGGATGTAGCTGTTTTAAAAGGTGTCCTAGAATATCTTTGGTGTATTTAGGCCCGAAAGGAAAAAAGGAAAGAAGCAGTGAGTGTTTGTGCAGTTTGTCAAAGAAGAAAGGCAGTATGTGCACATTTGTGTGTATGTGCAGCGTGGGAGGGGGTTAAACACTGACATGCTCCAGAATGACAGATAAAAAAAAGTGGAGCAGGGAAAGCTCAGTGGGACTCAGAATGTGAGACAGGTGTGTGTGTGTGTGTGTGTGTGTGTGTGTGTGTGTGTGTGTGTGTGTGTGTGTGTGTGTGTGTGTGTGTGTGTGTGTGTGTGTGTGTGTGTGTGTGTGTGTGTGTGTGAACATGACTTAAAATCACTCAACATTATTCAAAATGTTTTAGGGTCTTTCATGCACATTTAATTTCGCCATTTCTTTTTACCACTCCAGGATGAAAATTTATTGTTGTTTAAAATGCTGCAAACCGTCATGGCCCTGTTAAATGCTATTCACCAAATTACTGACAATGCCATGCTGGAGCCAGAAACTTCTACTACTTGAACATTAATTTACAGTGATAGATCCATGTTCAATCAAAACAGAAGCCCTAAATTATTAAACAATATAAGAATATAAATTATTTAGGTTCAAAATCAGCAGATGAGGGATTTGTTCATCTTTACGGACCTCAGACAGCGTGTGGGGCACAGAGGAGTGCATTTTGACATTTGTACTGAAACGTAACGTATGGGGAACATGTAGAGACTAGCCCCCATGTTCAACAGCTTAACCATCATTAATATCAATTATCAGAGAAGTTTCCCTGCCACACACTTTAAATGTGACTTGAAAGGTCAAGATTTTCTTTTGAGAGGCTGAGATGTGGTGATTCAGGTCAAAGAACAGAGCACAGAATCTGCAGCAACAACTGATGTGAAAGAAGCACTTCAATAAAGCTGTTGTTTGGTATTCATATGAATAAGATATGATATCAGTCTGTTTAATGTGAAACAGCTGTGAATGCCTTTAAAGTTGTTTAATGTTTCTACAAATCATGCACACTCTATCTATTCCAGTTTGATTAAAATGACAATAAGTATGAATGACTTTAGTAAGCTAAAAAGTTAAAAATGTAGCTTAAATACTACAGAACTGAAAATGTTTTTGTGGTCTATTTTAACCTGACTAATTTGTACCAAACCTTGGTGTACCCTAGCTTCAGTTTTACTTTATGCCAGCATCTCCAAAGTCTGGCTCAGGGCTCTATCACAACCCAATGTTTTCAATGGCCCACTGCATGTGGTTTAAAATGGATCTCTGGATGGTAGACATATTTCATTTAGACATGGTCACACTTGACTTGCATACACATGAATTATGCTGTCCAAGTCTAAACATCCACACAACCTGGTATATCATTCTCAGGTTTTTCTCCTGTGCTTTTTTCTTTTATAACCCCATCCACACACAGGGATTTCCAAAAACATATCTCCAATAAAGCAACAATGCAAAAACACAATGATCGAAAATTTACCTAATTTAAATATTACAATGTGATGTTTTAAAACAGCACTGTGTAACTTTTTACCTCAAGTATGTAGCCCAAATCTCATTGAAATATCAGCCTCAAATGAATTTCAGTGGTTTTCTGACATAAAACATGGAGAATAACCCCTCTTTTTTGAATATTGATGCCAGTATGTTGACCCATGGGCGTTATTACATTGCCCTCTGTGAAAAGAAATGATCCAGTGTCTTAAAACAGTAACAGATTCACGCTAAAGTGGGGGTTTTTTCCACAGCATAGTAATTTAAGGCTTAGGTAACACACTCACTTCCTGCCATTATCACTGTGTCCCAAATAAGAACACACATAAATGATACACACACTCCATGGCTGCAAACCTATTACATTATCCACTCCTCTCCTTTAATGTGACTTTTACATCTTCTAACCCTATTTTGGCATCAATAACCCAAAACAAAAGGCTTGAACAATTTTTGACTGAATGACCTCCCGTCCTCACAGAGACATTGTAAACCTCTAATTGGCTCTTCGACTGATGGAGCAGAGACACACCTCAAAGCCATAAAAATAGATTGTGAGTGACTCAGCCGTTATGTAAAGTCCATCTCTGATCGGGCCGCCTGGGGCACTTTATGTCAGTTTAGCTTGATGGCACAGGAAGTGAGGTGACACATGTCCGCTGTGTCCAGGCTCTAATACCCGAACACAGGCACACACATGCATCTTCAAGAAACAGTAAGCTTTCCTCCAAGTATTCACGATTCCCCAGTGCGTTGCTCTCGATGGACGTGATACAGTCCACATAATAGACTCCCTGCAGCCCAAACAGTGCAAATTATTAGCATTCCAGCAGAGACCGTGAGGGAAACACCACTTTAGACAAGAACCACATCCGCCCTCCCTCTGGCCAGGTGGACAGTTCAATCCATAACGGTAAATAACATGAGCAAACCAAGACCTGCAACTAGCCAGACACCATTAGCTTTCTGTCATCCCTATTAAACAGCGCATTGAGCCCAGCATCATACACCAGATGTGATGTACTGTGTTTGATCATATATTTATCATCCGCACTGATTTCCTGTGGGAAGACTTTATTCTTCATAATGAGGCATTTTAATCATCTCCCACACAAAGAGCCTATTTTTCTAGTGCTGGCCTTTGTTAGATTAGAGACTCTTATTATGCCATGCTGATATTAATTGCTCCTTAATTTGGCTCGGTATGAGGAGGATTTGATTTTGAATTCAACTAATTTCAACTCAGTTTTACTAATTGAACTCGTTTCAGCCGGATACAACCTCAGGAAGTAACAGATCACATGTATCGGGATAATGTCTGTTATTCAAAAGCAGTACATTTTGAGGTGAAACGGCATATACCAGGTTACAACTAGGTTTGACTCAAGTGAACGAGAATAAAGAAAAGTTAAGTTACTCATCACATTTTCAGTTTTGCAGGCTGCATTTGCCCTGACGCCTCCCTCTTCATATACAGTCTGAGATTAAACTAATATTGCATGAATTCCCCGCTGTTACATATAATCACAGGAGGCATCTCATTCAGTAGTGTGATATCTGATTTCATTTTCTTTGACCCAGGCGTGTGCACCCAAAGAACACTGTGTGGGTCTGTGTGGTGAAACTATAACTGAATCCAAGTTGCTGGGTTAAATAAAGGTGGTGCAGGTGAAAAGCTGGAGGAAAAAGAACAGGACGCACATACACTCTCCAGCTCAGTGGCTCTGCGAGTTAACAAAGCCCTGGAGAAAGAGCCGGAGATGAGAGAGCCCTCTAAGTACTGTCCCAAATGAAAAAAGCACACATTTAATTTCACTTAGAGGCAGTTAAATTAAATCTGTTGAAGTAAGTTGTACAAAGTTAATGGAAGACCTAATTGTTGTGAGGGAACATCCTCCTCATGGCTTCACATTTCTTCTGTGTGTGTTACTAACGTAATGTATGGAAGTCCTGACTACAAAATGAGTTTCATGAACTAATACAGATTGTCTTTATAATTTGATGCTTAGCTTAAACATTGCCTGCATACAGACAGCTTTTCACAAATAGGTATTTACAGGCCCACAGAGGAACCAAGGAGCAGTCAGGTCAAATCAGATAAATGCTGCAATTATTTTTAGTTATCTTTTTCCAGATTGTTCTGCAACAGTGTGTTCCCATAACTCTCCTGTCTTATCAGATTAAATGTTCTATTTTAATTTAGTTTGAACTTAACATTGAGATATTGTCTTATGTTTTTCTATAAGCATTTTCCTTATCTTCAAAATAGAATTTTATGAACACAGCATAAAAAGCTAAGGTGCAGACATGTTCACTATAGAAACATTGCATTCTAGTGCTTATCTGAGAGAAACCACCGCTACTAGAGAAACCAGTGCCACTTGGTTTGTATGGATCTTAAGTGAACACAGTTTCACTCTCGACTGGAGCTGAGGCGACTCAACATCGACGCTGCAGACCACTGCCTTCACTCTCTCCCAGTGCACACCCGGGCTTCCACAGAGAGGGGATCCCTGTTTCAATTGTCTCATGAGGTTTCTGCTATTTTTGCTGTAGTTTTTAGGCCCCGAGTTAAGTTTATTTCTTATTTATATGGTGCAATATCACAAATCACAACCATTCCTCAAATGGCGCAGTGTACAACATGAAACTGGATATACATGTTTGGAATTTAAATCCTTCTAGGGGTCAAAATATAAAGTGTACATAATTGATATCAGTATGATTTATTTAGGAGTTTATTATTACACACAAGGTTCTGTTATCCATATGCTGTGCCTATGTGCACTTTATTAGACAAACTGTATCAGGGCACTGAAGCAGCGCAAGGTTCCTTCTTTCACTGTTTACCCTTTTAGAAGAAGTACACATCTGAGAAACCTCCCTGAGGTTGATAAAGGCTAGTCCTAGGTTTTTTGTGAGCTGTTTGTGCTTTGGTCTAAATTGTCTGTGACACACTTAAAATGTCCTTTTTTCACAATATTAAACTTCATCTGCCATCTCCATGGGTTGTTGTGTAAGTTGCTGTGTAAACAAAAGAGGTTTAAAATAAGGAAAAGCAAGTCATAACTCTCAGAAATGAGAACAATTTCATCCTAAAAATAACCAACAACACACAGCATCATCTCTCTCTCTGGGAATAAATCAATGGTAAACAAGAAATCCAGACTATTTTTTAACAGGTGCTACACACACATGCCCCACACAGATCCCGCAGACTGTTGTCAGGATGGATTTGTGAAAGAAACCCAGTTGTGCTTTGCAGCTAGTGCCTGTCATATTAGAGTAGGTGATTGTTGGCTGGATTTATTTTGATGTCGTTCACATGATGTTTCCATCACACACTTGTGCCTCTCGTCCTGTTCGTGGCATGTCGCTGTGTGTTTGTCTTCATTTGCCTGAGTGTATTTGAGTGTACAGGACTGTCTCTCTGATGTCCCATCATCCCAAATAATCATCCCACAGTCATGCGTGAGATGCGATTTCCTTTAAACAATAGCAGGCCAGCTCGCCTCGATGACCCCCAACCTCTCAGGCTGCAGCAGAACACACACACGGTGCACACACGTCCCGTTTGTGTTAAAAGCTCAAATTAACCTCAGCTTATACACAAACAAATAAACAGACACTGCAAATGTACGGCTTTGTCTCTGTCTGTACTGCACTGGTGACACTGTTAAATGCCACATATTTAAAGGAGTGAATGCTCTCTTCCAGCCTTAACATTGGTTAGTGCATCTAGATTATTACAACTCCAAGATAGTGATTGTAAATGCATAGCCAGTCTTTTACACAAATGGCTGCAATTTAGTTCAAATGAGGGAGCATTGGCCTATTTTAAGTGCCAGTGACAATGCAGTTGGCTCTTACTCTCCTTGTTATACTCGACTCATCACAGCAGTAGGCTGCTATTTCAAATTTATGTCGTGTAGGCAGCAACGTCTTTTTTGGGAATAGTAATGTTCTGATTTTGCCCATATCTTTTGTGCTGGTGTTTGCTCTGTTTTTAATTCCCAGAGCCTATCTGTCAGTCAAACAGCAGCTCTGTCTATTGCCTTTTTAAGTGTAATCCTTGATTAGACTATGACATTTTATGTGTAATGGTAGATTGACTTCACCTGAAAAAAAACAAAAACAAAACATTGCCTGCATTCATTTCATATATAAATAAATAAAGTATACATGTCCGCTGCACCTAAACAATATGGCAATTTTACAGAAGCAGATGAGGATTCGCTGATTATCCTTTATCACTTTCCACTTTCACACCCGCCTCTCCGCTTGAATTGATTTACTGATGGCCATTAGCATTTTAACATTGTTGGGAGGTGACTGACAGTGTCCTTTTCCACGAGACAGAAATAAACATTCATCCAACATGAAAGGGCTGAATGACAAATTGCTGTTTTGATCAATTCCTGGCAGCTTCGCAATCATCCGTTCACACTTTAACATCACAAGATTACGTCTCACTGAGCTGTGGTTGGTAGGTGTCTCTGCTCAAAGATGGATAAATGAATTTGATTATTTTTTGTTCTAACAGACAGGAGTATTTTAAGCATGGATTCGTTTTGACTGTATGACTCCAGATTGTGAGATTGTCACGTGGTTGTAAAAGAAGTGAGAAATCTTGTTCTACTTCTCAAAACAAACAAATCTAGTGTGTGTATATGTATCTTTAAGAAATATTGACATAGCCATAAATATACATACTATATATATTAGAGTAAATTTCTCTAGAGCCATGACACAATGTCCCCAACTTTCAAAGGTCACAGTAGATGCCATCTGTTTACAACATTTACACACAACTATTTTAAAGTATTTTAGTACAAGTGCAATGATTAGACCAGCAAAAGATTTATTTGTAAAAGTAAGTTGGTATTTAAACACAAATTTCTGCAGCCAAATAATCAGCTGTCTTTAGGGGCCTTCATCCTAGGCTTGGGGCCCATAAGCAATGGTCCAGTCTGCCTGTCTTGTTGCAATGACTCTGCCTTCAACAGTCACTTAAATGCAGCTTTATTTTCCTACTCACTCATTTATGGTAGCCAGCTCTATCTACATTACAAGGGATCGTCTAATTTGTTTTTTATGATATGGTGTTAAAAAAAAAAAAATTGCACATGAATTCAGGCTGACAAAGGTTGGATCAATCCCAGAAAAAAAACATTAAAGTAAGTCTTGAAGAGCAGGCTGGAGACAGGAGCTGCCATGTCAAACAAATTCAATCCCACAGTAAATCTCTTAAATTATGGATTACACTTGTGTCACTATGATGTGTCCTCACTGGCAGCAGCTAACAAGACATTGAGCTGAATGGAACAATATGCTGGCTCTACAGAGAGGGATCACACGGCACATGAAGCAGCCAAGTAGCAGCAGCGGGTCCCCTCTGTCACACACTAATTCCACTTCCACACTCAAGTGATGGATAGTGCAGGAAATGCATGGTTTCAAGGTCAACTAGTCACTGAGTCTTTAGCACAATTAGTCAACAAGGCAGTGCTGTGGAAACCCTTTATTCAGATGAGATTTCAGGGTGAATAGGCTTTGGAATAACATTGTTGACTGTTTGCGTAGTAGGCAAAAGGTTTTTGACAGGAAAGGAGAAAGCCATCTAAACCAGCCACTGCAGCAGTATATGAAGGATACCACCTTTTTCTTTAGGATCCAGTGCCCAAGCTGGTATACAGGTAACAGCCACTGACTGATTAATTGATCACTATATTTTTACCAGCCACAGGTTTCAATAAACAAACAATAAAGTAGGCTATAACTTAAAAAATGAAGACAGATGTGGATCATTTTCCTGCCGGCATTCATAAATCCAGATTTTAAACTACACTTTGTTGGTACCTGCTGGAAAAGAGGTTGAGGGACACACTATCACAAAAATACTGAGATTTGTTAAAGGAGGTGACAGCATCTTCCAGAGAAGAACAGGAAACAGCGTGTGATAATGATAAGGCTATGATGGAAACACAGTGAGGCCTTGGCAGTCATTAGAAAACATGTCAAAGGGCTGTGTGAAACCTGCAGCAGCAAAAGGTACATCGTGTGCTCATGGAGTGTAGGCACTACAGAGAGGAAGGAAAGGATTTTCAGCTGAAGTACATGGACGTATGATTTACAACGTCATCTTTTCTTAAATCCAGATAGGGCTGCTTTAGGACATATTGGAAGTGTTAACAGAAACATTAGGGAAGAAATTGACTATATAAAGTTATAACATGAAAAATAAATAACTAATGTGAGGCTGTATCATGATTATTTGGCTTTATGTAACTTGGGTACTAGGAATCACAGGTGCAAGTGTGACATGCAATACCTGAGATGACCAGTGAGAGGCAGCAGTACCAGCCGTGGGCTTTCAGTCTGCCGAAATGAGTCAAGAAGAAGCCTCAGCGCACATGAGTAGCAGTAGTATCCATGTACACAACTCAGGTGGCAGCTGGCTGACTATGACAGTGGACCAGACAATTTTCCAAGTCAAGCTGCCATGAACCAGTCTTTTTCATACGAACATCTATCTTCATGCAGGACACTCCGTAAATAGAAGTGTCGATGCTTTGGACGTCGTTACTTTAACTCTCTATCACACATTATACTGGGATGTTTACTTTTCTTCGGTGTTGTCTTTTACCTGTCATCAAGCTCTACTTATTGGGCTTGAAGGTCCTGCTTTTTCAGCTCTGCAGCAAAACCTTCAGGCTGCCAGGTCAGTTCAGGTGTGATAAGCGGATCTAAGTAGACATATAAAGTTTTTCAGGCCTTATTCATCTGTGTATGCCAATTAATCTGTTTAAGCATCATTTTGTTCTTCTGGTGTAATGTCCTTTGTTCAAGCACTTTAATAACATACTACGCACAATTAGATCAATAGATTAACCATTTTGGGCCGGCTAAATTCCTACAAAAGGTCTAATTTGACTCTCAGGTCTTGGGTTTGACATGTATGGTCCCATCCATGTGTCAGTTAAAGACAACATAATCTTAATGCATTAAAACAGTGGCTACTCTCCAAGTCTCTTTTGCCAAATGACATTCTCCCTGATCTGTGTGCTCTCTTCTGCCTCTCTCAGTGATGCCCAGACAAGATGGCAAGGTTGCCATAGTGACGGGAGGAGGCAGGGGAATTGGCTTTGAGGTAGCCCTCCACATGACCAGACTGGGGGCTCATGTTATTATTGGTACAGTATCAAACACCACACCACTCACCCACAAACATAAAAACATGACATGAACAAGAGTCATACCTGTTAACACCAGGGATCACTCTGTGGTGCTTTAGAGTGTAAATACTTCTGTCCCATTGGTGTTTGGCCTCTCATCGTCTACAGTACTAGTAATTCCATATGCCTCTATTCTCACTCATAAAAACTAGGTATTTGAATTGGAAAAAAATTCTGTCTTTGTACAGCATAGACTGGTTGAAAAATAACAACACATGTTCAAGCAGTCAAAATTAGTCTTACAAATGGAAATGCTGGCCTGTTATATCATAAATAAAAAAATATTGTATTGTATTTGAATTACAATAAGCTATCATCACAATAACAATTATTTATTGTATTTAAGAAAATTATGCATAGTGCATGTTTTTGTAATATCATAAAGAAGTACTGAATCTCCTGTTTTCTCTGTGCCTCTGCAGTGCAGTGTCAGTAATGCTGAACACATCCTCTCTGCCTACTGCCAACCTGAGCATCATGCAGCATACACAACATTGAGATTCACCTTGACAGCTACTGGATTTCTTTGAAAGTTTTAAATAAGCTCAAAATAAAAGGGATGAAAGGCAATGAAATACATTTATGTAGAAAAAAAAAGTTAGTATCCAATCCATGTGGTTAAATGCCTCCCTTATGTCATGTTTGTCAGTGAATCTGTGCAACTCTGATGTGATGTTCATTTTGCAGATCTGCCTGCTAATCTGCTGCCTAGAGCGATGGAAACAGGTGAAAGTTTTATTACAATGAAACAGCACAAAAATATGTTTTTGACAAACCTGGCATTGGATTTTAATACACGTTGACTTTCTCACACAAATTCTCCAAACCAGTAGATGTTTTGTGTTACTTAATTGATATAGTTACATAAGGGCTGTCGTTGATTTTAGAACTGCATTTTGTGATTATTAATTGTAGAACACCATTTGTGGCTCAATTTGCATGAACTCAAACAGTTTATAAAGGAGCAGACTGATACAGTTTTGCAATTTAAGCTTTGTAAAATCACATCCTTAAACAGGAGCCAGTGTTCTAAGTGTTATTTTCAGGTGCAGTTAACTTTTCATATTGTGCAGTGAACAACCAGTAAATGTTACATTATACAAATACTTCACAGTTTGGAAAGTTGAAATTTCTTTTAAGCTGAAATGGATCATGTGACATTGAAATTCTGTGGGAAATCACTATACCATTTGGTGGAAGACCCGGCAGCTCAGCAGTGCCTGTTCAGAATAGCAATATCTTTCCCATGAGTTTGTCTTTTCGGGTGCTTTCTTATTCTATCCGCAAGCTTCCAAACTTTGCTGCAATATCAGCTCTTTGTTCGCTCTGTTTACTGCAAAGTCAATGTCAGCGTAGCCTTGAAGATGAATTGTGCAGAACATAAATTAGACTCGAGCAACTACCTATGATTACAGACTGAAAATCAATACATGAAGCAACTTTGTTAACTGTGTGTATCGACACCTGCAGTGGGACTGAGAGTGTTTCCATTCCCATTGCCTTACCTCTTCAGAAAAATTCTTGAGCTGAGTATATTTATGGAAAAGTGGATCCTTCCGTGCTAATAAAGTGGATGCATATTTCAGATCGTGCACTAAGTGAAGTGAGTGAAAGTCTTCTTGAGCATCTTCAAATACCACAAAGGGGTATTAAATAGTGTGCTGCATTTGAAAGCACTAAAGCAGGTTTTCCATCAACATTAATATCTTGTTTTTAGGGCAATATAATACAATTTTTATGAATCCTTGGGGAAAAAAAACCTGTCTTCTTTGTGTCACATTCAGTTTATCCATTCAGTAAGAGTCAAGATTATTACAGGGAATTAATTAGGTTATATTTTAACCGCCAGTGAATATTATTTAGCAGGCAAGTTGTTTCCTAGGGGTATATTTTTAATCAGCGGCTATTTTAACAGCGAGTTGAGACCAAGAGTGTTTTGTATTTAAAGGATAAGCTTTATAGTCCCAGACTGGCTTTAAGTGAAAGCCAGTTAAAAGCAGCTCTGTGACTTGAAAACACTGCCTCTCTTCTTGTATGTGTTGGTGTGACCCTTGCGGCATGGCACCTAGAAAAGCTGTACCTTTTCAGCCCTGCTTTGAATTTACAATGCATCAGGGTAAATGATGCTGTGTCCTTGAAAAGACCTGCGTGATAATCCAAGATTAGTGCCACTGAACGTGTGTGTGTGTTTGTGGATGCAGGAGTATAGAGAGGGAAAATGAAAATGCACGTGTGTGATTGTGTAAGGTGAAAAAAATGCCTCCTCACTGCCTGTAGAGCCTATATGTTTGTCGCTGTATTGCATTATTTTAACCAATACCTATCACTAAATCATCTAATTGATAGAATTCATTTTTATATGAAACACCGAATGGGATTTCCTGGTAGTGTGTTTTGGTGCACATGCAAAAAAACAAATAACATAGCGTCCTTTGGGAATTAAAAAAAAAAGAAGGTTTTTTAAATTAGACTCAAGGCCAGACTACCCTTCCTTTCACCTTTAGAAAATCTTTGTTCTCTCCTTTAGAAAACCACACTTCATTTATATGCAGACATCCTCCAAATGAAAACCCATCCTGAGTGATAAAGTGGAGTCAATGACTGTTTCTGGGCATACTTTAGTTTAGTGAAACTGTAAGTGATATAAATACAAATAGATAATTAATAAATTATACAGTCTTTTGGGATACTTATAAAATACAAATTATAGCCATAAGTACTAAAGCTTTTTATTTATTTATTTGGCGGAGATGGTTAGTGAGTGAGTTAGTGAGAGCGTGTGAGGTGAATACATGTAACACAGAGCAAGTAGACCTGAGCTGAATTCACTAGCTACTGTCATTTCTGATTACTGCTTTATCTTTATGTAAAGTCTTTACGTGACAAGCAAGAAATTTCTAAAAAAGGTTTCTAATATTATCGTTTACAGAGGCTTTCAATGGAATCCCAGTTCATGACACAATGGTTATTTCTGGAAATTGTAGTGATAATGGAAAGGAAAGAGGCATTGTAGCACTCAGAATTTATCCCAAATGTCATTTCCTTTGTATTTTCTTATAAACTGGATCCAAAAACTCTAGAAATAAGTCTGCCACATTCAAGAATGTCATGGAAGATGCACAATGCACTAACCTCTTTGTTTGTTATGTTTTTGTGCTTTAGGCGGGAGGGATGAGCAGGAGGGTCTGGCCGCCGTCAGAAGGATCCGTGAAGAGCACACTAAGGCCAAAGGTACCACTGCACATCTTGGAGCAAAAGCACAGCAACACACAAACACACACACACACCCTTACAAATGCTTGTGTGCTTGTTTTTGTATGCCATTGTTTGAAGATAAAGGTCGGAGCTGCATCACTTTGTCCCTCAGGCAGCGTTTTACAGTATTATTCACACAGAGTAATAGGCAAAAACAGATACTCATAGTTCCCATGCTGTGCGTTTGAAGAGGGAGAGGATATAGGAAGAAAAGGCCACTGAGAAGCACAGGAGGTGGGGATAAAACTGAAAACCCAGGGGTTGGGCATGGGGTAGCGTAACTAATGGACATATATAGATCAGATAAATGTAAAGAATAGAATGAAAAGAATAGGAGCGTAGGGTAAGTGATGAAGATGAGTTGACAAATGATAACAGCGAAAAGATTTATAGCTCCACTGACCAAAGCTTACAGTGCTCTCCTTTACGCCCATGTTGAAAAATTGATTCAACTGACCTTCACAGTGCTATAAATTCCCCTACAGTGTCATGACTAAAAGGCCTCATACGTTATCCTGTATCAAACAGCCTTGAGTCTTTACCAGCCTCTAAAGTGTGTCAGTGGCCATTTACCACACAGGACCATCATGCAGCCTGTTTGCAAAAATCAGCCATAATTCACTAACAAGACTTTGAAGACAAACTAAAACTCTGTGTATCTGTCAGGACATATAATTCAATTTGATGCCATAAGCTCCATAAATGTTGTAAGTATATGAGTATAATGCTGCAAGATATTTGTAAAAAGTACATCTCTACAACTCTCTAGCTGCTGTCATTTCCTCGGCAGTTTGATGACTCATAACCTGCATGGCTGCCCTTCGTTTTTAAAGTCTTCACTAAAAATGTACGCCATCTCGTTTGTCTTATAAGTGACAGCTAACTAATGAAAATGGCACTTTTATTACAGTGAATATAAGGCACCTTTACAATAAGAATGTCTAAACAGAAGTGTGTAACATAATAAAAATAAAAAGTATGTAGTGGTATAGTTGTAGGTGGTGTGTAATGAAGGCACCATGACTCAGACAACGAGGTGTGTATCTAGAGACTATGGCAGCCAAGGTACACACTGAAATGTATAGGCATGAACCACAAAACACTGCATATTGGTCACTATAAAAATAAATCTTTTACCATGAACCATTGAATATTCATTCACAGTCATTTGCTGGATAAGACCGCTAACCACCATTTACCATTAATCTCTTCATTTTAGGAATAATGCAATCTTTTTTAGTTTAGTTTAGTTAAGTTTTAGATTAATTCTTCCTGCTTGGGGCCTTAGGTAATTGTCTCATTGCAATGTTTCTGCAGTAACCAACAGGTGCTATTGTTTTAGTTTTTCCAGACTTAATAATAATAATAATAAAATCAGGAGCTGTTATACAGTCTTATGGCAGCAGGAATGAACCTCTCAGTTCTTCAGCGCAGGGAGAGGAGTCTGTTACTGTGGCTGCTTCTCTGAGCTGCTGTTGTTGAGAATACTCCTTATCCTCCTCTGCTTGATGGCCCCTACTGAGTCCACCCTCTCGCCCATCACAGAGACACACTTCATGGCCAGTTTGTTACTGTGTCTACCAGTCATACTGTTCCACCAAAGAATATAGCACTGGCAACAACCGACTGGTAAGAAATGTGCCGCATCTCACCACAGACAGAAAGAAGAGTCTACTTTGTGATTTTTCATGTGAACAAACGCTATTTCTGCTTCTCCGAAAATTGCAGAATAGTCAGTAAATCTAGCTACTTTTAGATTAAAAATGTTAACACACCCTAAACACTAGCTGCAGGTTTAACACAGATTGGTGTCACAAAGCTATAGAAAAACTTCCACTCAAAGCCTTTAATTAGTTTCCCTTAACATTTTAGCATTAGTCTTTTATTGGCATATCTATTTCAACTCTGAACAAAATAAATGAGGAATAATAAATCTTTCAAAAGAAAAAATAAAACGAGACCAAAATATAGTTTTGTTGTGCTGTGTACAACCAAACGTAATTTGTTGTTTAATTAGCTGATTTATCACACTTCTTGTAATTAGAAATTGAATAAAACATGAACTCTTGACCTTCCTGCAGATTTATTGGCTTGTTGCAGTGTCTTGTATTAAATCATTATTATTCATATTCCGTAAAGGCAGAGGGTTGCAACACATTTGTCATTATTGTACTTTTACTGATATTTGTGACTTGTGGCGATGGCCTCATGTATGATTTTAAAGTATGGCAGCCAATTGGAAAGTGTTGATTGTTGGCAGTGGAGGGTAATAGAAAGCTGAGCGGCTGGTCCAGGCTGTGTGTAAAGTGGCTGTCAGGTACAGAGACAGCTGCCATGTAGCTAGTGTCATTGAAGTCGATTTCCCTGGACGGGGCCGTGGTGGAATTGATTACTTCTTTTGTAATTGGCAGGCACTGAAGCATAGGGGACAAGGGAGGTGTCTGTAGCCAGATGCTTGTGCACTGAATAAGAATGTGCATGTGTGTGTGTGAGTGTGTTTGAATGAGACGGTAATGGATTCTCATTAGTATGTAAGACAGGAGCTTTAAACATCTCTGTCCAAACGCCCTTTGGCATCCTTCCTGATGTTTGCACATTTGTCTGTTATGAGAAATGGGAGACAGCTCTTAATATACATATAGGCTGCAGAGGTGGAGGTCCTGAGGGTGAGTCATCAGAAAACCTACAAGAAAATCATTCACAGCAAAGTATCTCAGCAATAACATGCAAACCACAGACCACTGATTACCGTCATTTTAAAAGCAGCTAAGGGCAAATGTTGGTGTTTTTAACCTTTGACTTAAAATTGAAGTGATTCATTCAAACTAGTTCAGCTCGTTCTGTTTTTAAGGGAAAATGTGCCGTCAAGGCTACTCCAAACTTAGTGTTAACATACAAATATTTCACAATTGCACTTCAGTTACATCATCCTGCATCAATACAGTTCATGTGTATTGTGGGTAGTATTTCTGAAGGGTAAGATTAATTAAAAAAAACTTGATAATGTGATTAGTGCCGGCATTGCAAGACATTGCTACTCCACCCCTCATGCTCCTTCTTTTTGCTTCTATGGCAGCCCTAAAGGGACATGCTGTTATCTATGAACAATCTCATTTGAAAATTTTAGATGACCAATTTTGAAAACCAAATATATTGATTTAATAATTGTTCAAAGTCAACGAAAATTGACTGACTTCCCAAATTACTGTCAGTCTGTGCTAATTTGGCAGCAGTAAAATGTTTTCATCACGTCTTTTGATGGATGACATTAGTTCAAGATCTGGATTGCTCTGTATGTGTTGTAATCTAATCTGAAAGCTGGGAAGACTTATCAGAGTGATGTGTAGGTGAAGACCCTTAAGACATTCTTATCAAGAAACACGTCACTGGGACAATACTTCCTTTATTAAATTATTTTTTCATAAAAACTGAGCCTACAGGTTAAATTTAAGTTGATGTAGTTTAATAAAAGCATGGTGATATATGCAGTATGCACCATAGTCTAATATATTTCTCATGCTGTAGTGTGTTCTGTCCCTGGAAACCCCTCTGGAAATATGCTAATGCCTTTAGACAGCAAGTGGGCTTTACTCAATGAGGCTTAAAGGATCTTACTTTAAATTATGAACACACAAACGTGGACACTGGACACACCGACAAAGGGTATTTCTGTGTGTTGCCACAGGCAGTGCTGTCTGTCCACTAACTTTAGTTACGGTGCATTTGAAAGTAACGCATTCTGCCTCGAACCAAAGTCCTAGATTAACAGTGTGAGACCAGGAGACCTGTGTGTGCATGTTTATATTTAGTGTTCAATGCGATTTAATTCTCCTCATTCAAAGTTTCTTACTGCATTTACCAGAGCATGATATTTCCTTTTATTTATGCAACAATATAAATATGATTGCAAGTTATACAGAACTTTTTCCTTGTTTGTTTATATTTGATGAGTTTTTTTTATTTGATCTGAGTGATTCATCCCAGCGTGTTTGGATATCTAGCGGTGTTGACTTATGAGAGTGTTATTCCTTTAAACTAGAGCTGACTGGGATGCCAGGCAGTTTCATCTCTTGTACATCAACTGAATAAAAATTGTCGGAGGAGCCAGACCTGGCACTATGCCCAGAACTAATATTGTTGAATATCACTGTGTATATCAGACACCTCAATGTGAAACTATTTATACCTTTTTGTCTGGGTTACTTAAGAGGTTTTATACTGGAGAGTTCATAGCTCTATGTAGGAAGGTGGCAAAAGGTGCAAGACCAAACAACTGGGAAGGCTTTTGAAGGACAGACAAAATAACAGCATATCAAGGTGTTTTTTTCCCAAACATGAGTAATGCAACATCAGGTCTGTGACAGACAGAGGGGACATGCTGTGTTTAGCAGTGATGCATTTTAATATCAGATTTAGGTGTAATCCAGCTTAATCAGACCTACTCTGGTCGCTGCAGGGCACAAGATGCATGTGACAGCCAGGTGGAATTGTGGGATTTATAGCAAAGGCCACCGTGCAGTCCTGACAGTGTTATTTATTTGAAAAGCTGAAAATTAGCTACAGCATCAATAATTTTAGTATAACACAGAATCAAGTTTTGCTGTCCTTTTTTATCATACAAACTTATCATACTTTCAGTGCAACCTCAGAAAATATCTTTTTAGTCTTTGAAATAATATAAATCTGGGTCCATTTAACTACATTTACCAGTTACACAGAAAATATTTTATTGACGCATAAATACTATTAATTGAATGTTATTTATTTCTTTTATCTGTTATGCAGAACTGAAAGGCTCATCAAACGGCCTTTTGAAGTCACATTTGGAGCATTTGTGACATTTTTGAAGTGTCATTTAGGATTCCCTCCTTGGCCATCTCATAAATGTTATTAAGTTGGCCTGTGTGGTGCCCGTATCATAGTTTGAGAACCACTGCTTTTAAACTAATGGACAATATACAGAATCACTCAATTTAACTGTACAGTTGACGTGAGTCATTTCAATTGACGTTTTCAATTGTCAGCAAGTACTTTTGGGTCATTTGCATTTCTTTTATGGCAGCTTCTGTTTCTCCCACAAGTCTAACCACCAGACACCAGAACATTACAGCAAAGGCCGTTTTCATGAAGTTTGGTCTTTGCCTCAGATGAATGACCTCTCATGGCCATTTTTAATTTACTTTAAAGGTTGAACCCATGCTCTTTTCACACACCACCAGATTACTTTTCTTTCTGGTCACTTCACTAAGGGTCACGAAGGCAAACAAGTCCATAATTCATCAATACACGGTCAGCAGCCAGATAACAAGATGTGCTGCAGTTTTTCTTTGACATTTTAACAATTTTTAAATGACCATACTCAAAAACACATTTATATCTTGCACCACCAACAGGCAGAAAACAAATACAATAAAATATAAAAACTGGGCTCATACACTGAAGCCATAAGAGAATTTTCTTATGCTTTTGTCGTCCCATTCTCACAGTCTATTTTTACATGGAAGACTTGATTAATTTGTTATGTCTCATAAGGTTGTGCACCCCAGTGTGAAGGATAAATATTATTAATAACATCATGCAAATAAGATAACATTTATTACGGTGGCCCCTATAATTGAAAAGGCTTTGTTGTATAGTGTGGACAGAGAACATTGCAGATGAGAGTCAAATTTAAAATGAGTAGGGCTCAGAAGGCGGGGGAACGGCAAGCTTTTCCAAAATGATGTGTGATTGCACTAATTACAGAGCCACCATCTGACCCACTGGCACACAATTCCTTCTCATTTAGCTTCAGTTTGTTTGCTTGCACACAAAAATTTAAAAACTAAACCTGAATCATGGCAACAGTGAATATTGATAAGATATTGGTTGTTAATAATAATTACAGTAATAAATAAGATACAGGATAATAGACGAGAGACTAACGTAGCAATTATCTTTTTGAAATAATTTTTTTATTTTGGGCTGTCAGGTTTCTAAAGGTTGTTTGTTCAGTAAAATTAAATAAAGGACTTAAGATAAAGTTGTTAAAGTAATTCTGTCTAAAGGCATCATGTGTCACTTACCCATAATTCCTTTGTAACAACAGCATTGTCAGTGCGCTTTACTTTTGACTCAACATTTATAGAGAACCTTGGGATTGTTACTGCGGGTTGGCAGTAGCAGGCTCAGACTCAATCGATGGCATTTTGCTCCCAGTGGGCTTTCTAGATATGACTGGCCTGTCTGAAAGGGCCTGACCCCAAGGGAGACCACTCAAGAGGATTGGAGAGCACACTCACACACTATAGTCAAGCACCTGTCGTCAAGCTGATGCATATGGGCACACATC
Organism: Rhyacichthys aspro; assembly: GCA_036850595.1. Taxonomy (NCBI): domain Eukaryota; kingdom Metazoa; phylum Chordata; class Actinopteri; order Gobiiformes; family Rhyacichthyidae; genus Rhyacichthys; species Rhyacichthys aspro. The sequence continues at coordinate 14,722,735 of CM072168.1, forward strand.
CCTGCTGCTCCTATTCAGCGCATTGAACAAACACACTGCAGTAGCCGCTCATATGCTTTAGCTGGCTCTGCCTTTGTCCTTTTTCTATCTTTCCTTCCACTCTCAGCAGGTGAGTGGCATGGCCTGGAGATAAAGCCAATATCAGAGCTTCATCATGGAGGGCCGCTCTCTCATCTGTCATAGCGACCCTTTTACGTTGTCGGCTTTATCAACTCTTCCCTCTGCTTCATATCTGACTTCGTATCTACAGGCTTAGTGTAGTTTTGGGAGGAACAATACATCAGTTTCTTGGTGAAAAATATCGATAAAGGGCACCACACAAAATAATGTTGACATGACTAAAGATAGCTACATGAGCAACATTTCACAGTTTCCACTTATTCAACAATGCAGATGTTTTCCTCGCGTGATTTACTTAAGTTAGCTGAGGTCGCAAATCACTGTGTACAAATCAAATTTCTAGAAAGGAAGACAGTCAGACCTTAGCCTGATTGTGCAGAACTTAATTAAAGATGGTCAATAACATAACAAAAGACCCGTAGATCTAATATTGTGTGAGTCGGAAAAGGTTTTACGACAAAAAGGACTATTACAGGGTCAACGTGAGCAGGAAAGCTGCATGAAGCTAGGTCACAAAAATGATAAAAGGACTTGCTCATGCTCTCTTACCTGTATCTTATCAAATGTAAGACTGGATACAGGGTTAAGCTTTGATAGAGTTCTGGAAATAGCATTAGTTTGATATAATGTACCAGGGCAAAAAGGCATTGTAGTGCAACAGACAGTGAGATATGATTAAACACTCTTTGATGTTTTACTGCCAGAAAGTACCAGCAGAAATAATCCGTTTACAATGGCTCTGATGTCTCTGTGTGTTTCTACATTACAGTGGAATTCAAGACTGTGGACCTAGCTTCTCTGCAGTCTGTCCGTCATTTTGTCCAGAGCTTCAAGGAGCGAGACTTACCGCTGCATATCCTCGTCAATAATGGTATGTGATGTATAGACTGCATTTATCAAGAAAGCACCCACAGAGAAATCTTTTGCACAATGTGGTTATGTAACCCACTCTGTGTAATGAATATGCTGTATGGAAGGATTTACAATAATGGGCTGTGTTTCAGCGGGTATCATGCTTGTCCCCGAGGGCCGCACTGAAGATGGATTTGAGCTGCACTTTGGAGTAAACTACGTAGGTCACTTCTTGCTCACCTGGCTTCTCCTGGACAACCTGAAGCAGTCTGGGAAGCATGGTTGTTTCTCCCGAGTGGTAAATGTGTCCTCTTCAGCCCATCGCACTGGGGAAATCAGACTCAATGACCTTAATAGCAGGTAGGTTCACAAAGAATAACATATTGAAATTCTCATTGTAATTCATAAAATCTTGTGTCTGAAAATTTCCACACTTCTTAAGTACAGGTTTTCTACCAGCAACAATTCAAGTACCTCATTTTGTGTTGGCATCAGTGACCTTCTGGTTGCTCATTCATCAGTGCAATTCAATTCAAATAATGTAATTAATCCACAAGGGAAAATTCAATAAAGTGTTAACCCTGTAGCTGCACTGCTGTCCACAAGTATTAGCAGGCTCAGTGTCGTCATTCGGTGACTCATGGTTACATGTTTTAAATGCTCAGTATTTACCCAATCAAGTATATTTCAGTACAAATGCTGAGAGACCTCTTAATTATTAAACAGATTATGAACTCCACAAAATCATTAAAACAATTCAACACAGAAAACATTCACCTTTATTCAGGGTTATGATCAATGGACATGTTTATTTGGAGAGAAATAAGTTTGCAACAAGGTTGGGGGGTAGTGGGACATGCTAAATGCATATTCATTTTGAAATTAACCATTTTCTTTTTGCATATATAGTCCCCTTATCACATATGTGTGACAGCTACAGGCTTTTATTTGACTTAAATTATGTAAGTTTGTTAAGAATAGTAAATCATTTATTTACTGCTTCACTACAAGAGGCAGTAAAGCATAAGCAAACAAAAAAAGATTCAGAATTACCAGAAATAATACAAAAGGTATATATGAGTTAGTATGAATAAATATTAACTGTATGTGCTTTAATTTCTGTTCAAGAATACTCTTCTAGTGTTCTTGTTACATTTTAACAGCTGTATGTTACAGTTGTTTTTGTTATGCTCTAACAATTGCTTTGTGTCTCTGCAGCGAGTATTATTCAGCCCATGGCGCTTATTGTCAGAGCAAGCTGGCCCAGCTGTTGTTTAGCTCCCACCTCCAGCAGGTGCTTCAGTGCGGAGGTTTCCCCGTGAGTTCATGTGCCGTAGATCCTGGCATGGTGAACACCGCTCTGTACCGCCACATCTGGACACCCCTCCGTCTGGCACAGAGCGCCATTGCACAGCTGCTTTTCTGGGTATGACTCACTTCCCTGGCACATACATAAAGACTGGTCTCACTTCAGAGCTTTGATAGATTTCTAATCAAAAAGGTAAAAATTAGGCACAAGTATACAAAGGCCCTCAAAGGTCTGTCTGCTTAAAAAAAACCCACTGCAAGCTGTTCACTGTTTTATTATGAAACACTTCTTGCATAGCTGAAAGCACTGGCCGCAGGCTGCTGGTAATGTTCTCAGGATTTAATGTAAGGAGACATATGTGCGTGCTTGAGACTTAAACTGCATTTGTCACAGCCGTTTACCTCCAAGCAAAAGCTTTTGGCTTTGTGTTTTTCTCACATATACAGACACATTTTGCACACCAGCTACGCCTGTAGTGATTAAGCAAACGCATGGAATCTACAGTCTTCTCAATGGTTGGTGCACCTTTCAATCCAGTCAAATACATAATTCAGTAGAACAGTAATTCTGGTGCAAAGGGCTAAATCGAAGGAATAAGAGTAGTGTCTCAGTGGAAAGGTTTTGCTTCAATGAAGGCTCATTTAAATAAGTTTATGCTGCCATAGAATCAACTAAATGCAAAGTACAGTAAAAGCCTATTAGATCTAGTGCTATTGTAATAAATTATGATTGCTGACTTCAGTTTAAGCCACAAAATAAGAGACTCAGTGTGATTATTCTTCACTAGTAGTCAATGAAGTGAGCAACAGCTTCTAGCAGAGTGTCTTATTGTAATGACACAAATATACCATGGTTATCTTTACAAATAAAGCACTTACATTCACAAGTCACATTCAACTGAGCAACATGTGAATTGGGATGAGCCTGTTGTCATGGAAACAAGCTTTTTTTTCTCACAAAAAGCATTCTAGGAAGATGTTTTTTCCATGCCGTATCCCATCAGTGAATGAAGCCTAGGCGCCTTGTGTTGCCTATTGTGGCAGTGCAGCATAGGAAATAATTAATTCATAAAAACAATTAAAATTCATGTCAACATAGTTTAATACTACATCCAGGCTCAAATGCATGCTCTGTTTCACCATAAAATATGCAAGTTGATGCTCCCAGGACGTGATCCCCTCTGCTCTAAAACCTGCTGCTGGTCTCACAGCTGACACTGAGATCATTGTTAAAACGCATCAACACTAACAGTCAAGCCCACACACCCCAAGCCTGCCTCGAACTGATGCTAACATCCTGAGACATCAATCCTCCTCTGGCATTCACACACCCACAAAGACTCTGCCTTTGTTTGTGCGGAGAAAACTTGTTGTTGTTCTTGTCATCCTGCCATCACTCCAATTCTTTTTGATGTTTATGTATCCACGTGTGTTATATTTAAAACATAAGTGTGTGTTTGTGTGTTTCGTCTTCCCCCAGACTCCTGCAGAGGGTGCTACCACTGTTCTCTACACTGCTCTCTCACCAGCCCTGGAGGGAGAGCGCGCAGGAGGCTACTGGGCAAATGGATCCTGGGACGTGACAACACCACCGACTTTTGACCCCCAGCTGCAGCAAGGCCTATGGGAAACCACTGTACAAATGCTAGGTCTGCAGTAGCACCGGCCTAAAGTGGAACTAACGGGACTCAACCAAGATGAAAGCATCAAATAAAGACCCATAACACTGAACAACCAGCCATTCCTCCCTATAGCCCTTTCATCTGTTTTCTGTTTCTCATATCCACATATATTTATATGGTTGTCTTCAAGTCCACTGCTGAACTGTGATTGGTTAAAGGCAACGACTTTTTTGTTGCAGACTCCCCAAAGAAGGGCTAAGGGAGAGTGAAGACAACTTGATTTCCACTGTGAGCCCTAGAGATACATATAGCCACTCAATTTCTATAACAATAAGCTTTTTTTGCTGTTATAATTGTTGTCACTCATCTCCATTAGGATAAAGCTTCTAGATGTCTGACCAGAGAAATAATTTTACTGCTCAAAAAGCTGCTCTCACTCTGCCTTAAAATCCATACTAAGGATTTCACTAATAGCTAAATAATATTGTTAGAGGTGGAATTAAAAATCTAGATTAAATAAAATGCTTTTTGAAAATACATACATAAAATTTGTTATCTAAAGTAAGGCTTACATACATGCACCCTTTTTAAAATTTTAAGCCTCACTGTGTTGAGAGAATGTGTGAATATCTTATGCTTTGACACATAATAACATTTCTCATCAATTTAATTGGGAGTACCTTTTCGTTTATCTTTTTCCTCTCATGTTTGTAATAGGACATGGAAATGCCATCAAGCCCTCAGTTCTCTCTCTCCACTTTTCTCCAGCTTCATAAAAGACGCCCCTTTGGACTCAAGGGGGATTTTGGAAGGCACCAAAAGCACCACAAGAATTCCCATGTCAGATTAGGGGATATTTGTAATTCCTCCAACAGACGTGAGCAGTGAGATATTCCTCTTTGTTCTGGGGAATTTTCATGCTGTTGTTATTTAAAGGATTTCCAGACGTTTTTGTTAGCTTTTGTCGTGTGTTTGCTCAAAAACAAAAAGAGAGTTAAGAACTTCCTTTCAGTTTGTCCCATTTTTAATCGCTTTTAGTGTGATTCACGTGTGTTTTATTCACAGGGGTTCAAAATTAGCTCAAGTCACAGACCCAGTTCACGGTGATGGAGAGCACAAAAGCTGTCCTGGAGGCAAAGTAGGAAAAACACACTGTTTTTATTCAAGCTGTGATTGGCCTTCCTTATTATTTCTGCCGCTGCTTCCTCATTTGGCGCTGCTCCCAGTGCATTGTGGGATTGAGATTTCCCAGTGGTGAGAATCAAACTCCATCTGCTGAGCTGACACTCAGTACATCCAGGCACAGGCTTATCTAAACATGCACACAGCAAACAAACGCTTGTGTTCATCATGCAGGGAAATATCCACACACACAAACACACATACTGTACACTTCACCATAATACCATCTCTACTGTGATTTACCATTGGGCTGTGATGATGAAAAGTTTTATCTCTAAGTATTAGCTCGAAATCCTTCTCCACAAGTAAAGTGCATTTTGTTGCTTTGAAAACTGCCACTGAGCATCCAGCATTCATTAATACCTGCCGTATGTGAAGCAATAGTATCACTGTGGTCGCTCAACCAGTAGCTCAGAGCCAGGAAAGTGAGTGTGAACTAAGTCTACAATTGAAACTGATACCAGCCATGAGTTATCAGGAAATAGCTTTGCTACATTGTAATCTAAAAAACAAGAAACACCATTTATGAGTGACTATATATGTATTTCAAATCAGGGTGTTGAAGGTTGTAGCGACATATCCAATCAAGGTCTTTGGTTCAGGCTGCAGCTCTTTAAAACAAACAAAAATGTGCTCCATAGCTTTTTACCTGCTCCAAAATACGCAAATATACAGGTTTCAAATCTGTCATGACTTGATGTCAACGCGCGCACTGAAGATCCAGCAAATAATGGACCAACTTTATACTTCATACTTGTATCATTTTATACACTCATGCTGCAAAAGTGAAGCTTAAATAGGCCTTGCTTACACAAATATTAACTTTAAAGTTCATAAAACTGCTTAAAAAAAATGAGACGCCTGTGTGTCATTGGTCATTGAACAGGAAATTATTAAACATTAAGACGAGACCTAATGAATGGAGAAAACTACAGTAGGATTATAAACATGTCAGGCATCTCTTATTTTCTCAAATGTGTTGCTGATGTGGAGGAATTGACTCTGAATGCCAGCAAGATTTTCTCTGTGAGACTACGACTACTTGGTGGTGTTGAAATGCTTGGAGACAGTGCTTGTTGCCGCAGTGCGTCCTTGTTCCTTTGCATGGCACCCCATGGCTCTTTCAAGAACTAGAAAACAAAGCCAACTCCTGGATGAACAATTACCACTACACCTGTCAAATTAAAACACCAGCTTAAAAAAAATGCTCATTTCAAGAGGTAGCAACTGTTTGGACAACCTTTGAGGCAAAACTGGGGATGTTAGTTTCACATCAGAGCACAAGGTTTTTGAAAGAGAAAGTGTGGGTTTTTGTGAGTGTTGTGAGCTCAATAATCAATGGTTGTCTTCTTAAATATTTCTCTTGAAGCACTCTGCACAAATGTGATGATGCAGTGGACTTCTGAACTTGAATCTCAATTATAGAAAAAGAGCAGAACAGCTCTATTAACTGTGTGTGATATCGTCTGTGTGTGATTTTACATGTCTATCTTCATTCTCAAACAACGTCGCCACTGAACACGCAGCAGTGGCGGCCGTACTGTACGTAGACTGAAATGCTCTAATAGCCATTTTATGACAGACCTGGGATGACATTTATATTAAATGTTTTAGTCCCAAGTTGTTCAAATCTTAAATGTGTGTATGTATAGGAAGAGAGACCATATAAAGATGTATACGGGGTGTCACCAGATGAACCGAGTCCTTACCCTGGCAGAGAGATTGTGCTATACTCCAACTCAAATCCAGTGTAAACACTCAGTCCATCTGTGCTCCTGTAGATTTATGAAATGTGCAAATGTTTTATTTTTATGATCGTTGTTGTTGAGATAACACATCTTATTGCTTTTGCTGTGCCTAAGAAGATCTCCCACATAAATGTGTAGCTGTGAATTTTTTCCAAGTAGATAAGAGCTCGTAGAACTGTGATAGCGTCTTGTCCTGTGCATTGATGTAAGTTTCCTCTCTCTTTGCAGTGTGTGTGTGGAGGGATGGAGTGAGTGCGAGCATGTCTAGATAAGGGAGTCATGTTTTTTTTTTTTTTTGTCAATGGTTGTGACATTCCAGCAGCAGCAGCAGCCACCTTTTTCTATTATCCAAAGCCTCTCAATAAACATATCATTGTGCCACTCTTTCTCCTCTGTCTTTACGCTGTGTGTGAGTGAGAAACTGTCAGTCTGATGACACGCCATGAGACACAGAGCCTCAAGCACGGCCTGAACTTTAGAGACATCACAACACACACACATCTACAGATGCGTTTTTATTTAATGATTAGTTTTGTGTGACTGCTTCATTAATGTAGATTTTAGTTAGACCCATTTTTGCAGAATTAGGACAAAATGCTTGATTATGATTTATATCCAAAAATAGACATCACAGTATTTTGTTATTACTGGCCTTGTATCAAACCTCATTATATTACACTGAGAAGGTCCCAAAAATGAATGTCCCAAAAGTGATTTTTGCACATTTTCATATCAGGTCAGAAGAGAACAGTTTAATGCATGAGTGAATGACACACATTGGTACACACATGAGTGATCGTAGTAAGCTCAATAGTCATATTTAACTCTGAAATAACACACAATAAGCAAATGCTCTTTTTGTGAGTGTTTTGTGTGAGTGTTGCAGTACTGAATAATATCAGGTCACACTGGACTTTGCCATCACGGTGCTATCAGAATCAAAGGTTCCCATAATTTCATACAGTAAAAGAATGCGGGTCTTTTTTGGTGCTGGGCGCTCTATCCGGCGTCCACCCACAGCACAAAGACATGCAGGTCAACTGATGAATCTAAATTGTGAATGAGTGTCAGCCCTGTGACTCACTGGCCATTGTCCAGCATATACCCTGCCTGAGCCCCAGAGCAGCTGAGATAGTTTCTAGTTGGCCATGACGCCTAATGGAACTGGTGGAAGAAGATGAATAAAAGTGAAAGTTTTAATAAGATGCTATACATTTTTTTAACTAATTTTATGGGAATCTGACACAGCAGCAACTTATAATTACAAAGATATTGCAAGAAAACAATTTGACTTTACTCTGCAAAGATAGAAACAATGTCATGATGGTCTACATTTTATTTTCTTAAAACTGTTTTCTCATTTTTGTAGCTTAAAAAATTGGATAAAAAGTGGATTCGTGAAAGAGAGCGAGCATGAACTAATTTTGTGGAACATCTATATTGCCTCTTCACCTCACTAACAATATTCTCAACCTGAAAAAGTGCCAAGGAATCACACAGCTCCTGTCTGCGTCTGTGACAATAGAGCGTCTTGGAGGAGGCAGAAAAGAGCTGCTGTCATCTTGCCTTGAAGGAACATGCTATTGAGACTTGATTAGACAGCTGAGTCAACGTGACTGAGCGGTGCAGTGGCAGGCTCCAGAACCACTGCACGCATTTGAACTGCACGCTAAATGTGACCCCGCTCATCCAGGTGTATTTGAACGGCAGGCGAGGCGGTGTTACATGATGTTTATGTCTTGTTGTTGGAAAATCTGACGAGAATGAGCTACTCTTTTGTCGCTCTCTGTAATGAGAGGCTACAGACGGTACAATATAGCTTGTCATCTGCCTTTGCTTATGCAGTCGACAGGGAAAGAGCAGCTAAACAAAATAATCATCTGCTCTTCATGTCCTGGTAATTGATGACTATATATTTGGCACAGATTATAGTTTATAACAAGAAGCCTAATCCGCAGAGCATTATAAACACTTTTAATAGGCCCTTATTCAACCATTAAGTGGCAGCTCTCCCTTCTTAAATTCCTCGTGGGAGATTTAATGAACTCTTTGCATGCACACTCATAAAATAGGAAGTGGCTAATAAGCATCCATTTATGTAATTACCTTCAAATGACTGAGAGGAGATTATTATTCATATTCAGAGGTCCAGGGTTCCACACTTAACTTTTTAGCCTGTAATGGCACAGCTCCTGGCAGCAGAGACACCTTTAAATGATCCGATATATAAATAATACATTATTGTTTGGGAGTTTTAAAGCATGAAGCTGGACTAATTTTAAGTCTGATATTGAGTGAAAAAGAGAGAATTTAATACATTTTACCCATGGCTATGGTGCTATTTAGATATATTATGTAACTGTGGACTCGGGGCATTTTCACACCTAGATTCTTCTTTTAGATGGCCTGGTTTGGTTCATACTAAAATTATATGTGTGAAACATCAGCTGTTTGTTGTATGGGTACATGTGACATTTGGGACATTCACTTGAAGTCAGGCATATTAACAGATGAAAAACAATCAGAAGAAGGAAAAAGGGAAAACATAATTATAACTAACATAGCACAATTTTATACACAATTTGATACTACTACTTATACTATCCAAGCCAGAGCACAGAGGAACACTACTCTACCTGGTGACATCAATATTACAATATAAGAAACCTGATTTTAAACCTAATAATCTCTTTTAGGTCACTTCACTGAGTCACACCCAGCTATTTGAATGAACTCTATACATCACACAGATTTTATGTTGTTTTTTTCATAAGGGATAAGAACCACATACTCACATTAAACAAAAAAAGAAGTTGGTTTACAGATAGAGCCACCTCCATATTGACCTAAAGGGACTTAGGTGTGGAGTAAAAGGGATTTCCATTTCCATTGTATGAGGATGTATATTGTGTTTTTTTTTAATGAAAGTCATTTGAAAGTGTGTAATACATCATTTGAGGTCACCGATGGTAAATATACAGCACGGTGACAGCACCCATCCAGAGCTGTCAGACTGACACTGGTCACAAATCAACTGTCCTATAAGACACAGACAGAGGATGCAACTCGCTTAATCCAACAAGATCCAAGTGTAAATTTGTGCAAGACAAGGATCTAAGGACAAAATTAATACAATAGCACAAAACATGAACACATTACAAATTAAAGTCTCTTGAGAGACCAATCACATTAGAAATAATGTATTAGAGGCACTTAACTCTGTTTTGTGATTATTGGACTGTGTGTATAGTGCCATTATGTGAAATGACAAAGAACAAATCCTCTGTTGTTACATGTTTTCTAACTTCCATAGCATCTTAATCATTCCAGTAATGCATTGTGAAGATGAAGTGCAGGTGTATAGCCAGGTTTGGACGAAAAGGTGGCTTAAAATGGTTGAAGGTGAAATCCTGAGATGGATCACTAGAACTCTTAACCTGTCTGATGAAGGTTTTCATGAGCACTGAAGGTAGGCAAATGATTCTTTCATTTCCAGTAATATATGCAGACACAATAAAAAACACCATAAACCTGTCAAACACTTAATTTTAAACTGCTTTGCATGAACAGATTTTCTGCAGACACTGCAGGAATTAGAGAAACTTCCTTTTGGTTTTAAATTTTTTACATTAGGTTTAGCATAAATCTTTTCTTATTACAAGTTCATGTCACATTTTCTTCTTGTTTGTCTGAGTTATTTGTTACCACCCACTGCCAACCCAGATGACAGCTCGGTGCTGCCAGAAGGCATCTTTTGAGATACAGCGGGAAAGGAGTTATTCATTAATTTAATTAATGTACAGCATTTTACGGCTTAGAGCAGTGACCTTTCAATTACAAGCATCCTCCTGCTCTCACCAACATGAATGATGACACACAATATTTCTGTTCCATTAGACCTTTTAATTGCATGTATGTACACCTTTTACTTTGATTATTTTTTAACTGATCTGAGTGTGCATATCCAAAGATATCCTCTCCAGTTTACATTTATAAAAAACACAAATCCAGTCAAAGAAATGCTTTCAAAACATCTGCATTTTAACACATTTCAAATAACATTAATGCAACATTCTTGTACCCATTTGGTAATGTATGCCTCCACTAATCAGCTGTGACACACCATATTGATCAAATGTGTAACTGTTGAAATAATGGCTGCTCAAGGTGAATTTATACTCTGTAAAAACTTCTATGAAGAGTTCAACTGAGTACAGTTCAACTGTTTCTCATTTTTCCTGACTTTAACTTCAGCTTGTTCACTGCTGGTTGCTGGCTCTAGGCTGGGAGGGTACCGGGAATCTTCTCTTTTACAAAGATTTACACCTACCACCTAACTGTAGTGGTATGAGGGATGCCCTGTTGGCCAATCATGCTGATCCCATACCTTTTAAATGCCACCCCTCTCTGCTGCTGAAGACACACACCAATGCCAATGACCTGTGCACACCTCACGTTTAATCTTTTGTTTAGCACAGAATATTTTAACTCTGGAACATTTAAATGTACAATGTGTCAATAAAACATCTAATCAATTAATCTGATATCTTTGCAGTTCTGTGATTTTAGTCAATTATGTATTACATTTTATGATGGGTGGCGTTGTAGGGTTTAGTTTTAACAGCATCACTCAACACACTCACTGGTCCTCTAATTTTAACATGAAGATAGAAACAAATGCATCAAGAAAACAACTGACCAATTGTACAAAATGCCAAAAGGTGTAAGAGAATCCTGTTTGTCCTCATTAGTAGTCTCTAAATGTTATATTTAAATGGTCATTTATCTTCCCTGCAGCAGCGGGTTATGGGAAAGGCCTGACAGACCAGGGCTAAGTGATACATGGACCCTGTCACGGCTCCTGATGGAGGGACGAATGGATGGACAGAGGACACACACACATCTACCACTGCTTCACCTCAGGCCAAGGAGGTAAAAGTTGGTATCTATCTATGCCATTGATGCAATTACCCAAGACAAGGTTAGTCATCTGTCAAATTACCACAACGAAATGAGCAATTACACACCAATCTCTATGAAAATTGGTTTCTATTGGGGTCTTTTTTGATTCTTCTTCTAATAACCTTGTTGTCTGTGTAGTCATCTACAGTGAGTTATATACAAAAAGATAAGTAGCCTGTGCTCCAGAAACTGGGGCAGTTTTTTGTACCACGTTCATATCATTTACACAGTTGTAATCACACCAGCAGGCAGTGTCCTGCATTGTCAAATCCTGCTTTGTTTGCTTTGCATCTCAGTTAATCTTTTTCTAATTATGGTCCATTCTGTCCTCTCCTATTCTGTGGAAGACTGATTCAGTTTCAGTTCAGCTCAAAACTTTGTGCGATTGTGGACAAGCATAGTGAGAACCAGTGGGCCATTTTTGGTGGCATCAGGTGGAGACATTGCAGCAAACTCAACCCCCTTCTTTCTATAAGATGTGAGTTCCTATGGTCAATAAGCAGTAGAAACAGGTCAGATTGGTTCACGTTCCATTTAGAAACAAAATCTATTGAGCATAAATCACCTCAGCCTTTGAACAATATTGTAAGAAACATCCTGTATATCCACTCTTGGCCATTGTAGGAACAGTAACAGGAAGTGGGTCCTAATGAACAAACTTTGTATTTTTTCATGACAAAACACTGAAGAAAAAATAAAAGTGACAGATGAGTTTCACTATGTTAAAACTTGTTGGGCTGCTGGGATACGTTTCATAATACTTACTATGTCAAACAAACATTGTTTCAGACACTGTGGTGGAAAATACACAGAGAAAACATGAGAAAATCAATTATTTGAAGTCTCAACAAACAACGGCATTGAGTGGCCTTCAGTAATCCTCAGCAGTGTTCACAAACAAGAAACACTTTACACTCGACAAACCTAATGGACCAAAATAAGAGCACAGGCTTAAAAAAGGAATCAGATGACTTTCCTGGAATTGATAAGGCACATTTTCATTCATTAATTCAGTAACTGTTTGGGCATTTGCACCTTGCCAATCCACTGTACAAAACACGATTATTGTGATAGTGAACTGGTATCACTGCTTCCACCTTGCCTTTAAATGATAATAGGATTACAGTTGCACAATCTCACTTCAGTAAAGTGCATCTAGTCACATTTTCTGTGTATTTTTGCATTTACAGTGCAGCTGGAGTGTTGTATACACAAGTGTTGGCGATTTACTGCTTGTGTGTGTGTGTGTGTGTGTGTGTGTGTGTGTATCTGTAGATCTGTGTGCATCCTTCTGTAAAAAACACACACACACTCAAGACATTCTCAGAGATGCGCTGTAGGAGAGGATGGGATTTACTGTCTAAAAATGTCCAAAGAGGAGGAGGGAAGAGGGTAAGTGAGAAGAGTGAGAGGAAGGAGGGGAATGCATTACACTGGCACGAAAAGAGGAAGCAAAAGCACCAAATCAGAGGAAAAATAAAACATACAATCAGGTAAGGCTTGGGAAACAGAAAATGAGCTGTCATTTTCTAAGTAAGATTTATATTTTTGGAGGCCAGCAAACGATGAACCAATAACTTAGACCATTTATTTAAGCCTGGGTGAAAAAAGGGCATCAATTTTTCTTCTTACACACACAAAGATAACGCAAGGTCTCGTCCGTCTGAAAAGGCTCAACACTCTCCAGGGCACAATGCTCCAGTCCACCCACTTGTCTCTGCTGAAGGGATGGAGAGAAGAAAAGAAGAATATAGAAGAGAAGAAATATAGAGGTGGGAGGGCAGAGTGAGAAAAAGCACAAGGATGACACAGCGACAAAGAAAGAGGAGTGTATGTTTGCGTCACATCTGCAGTGGAGGTGAACAGGCTGACAGCCATCAGACGCACGCTGAATGACAATCTCCTCTGCTCTCTCAGGTGGCACGCCGCAGCCTCTCTCCTTACTTTTTGCACGGAAGAAAACCATTCCTCACCCCAATAGCGTCCTTGAAAAGTTACAATACACCTTGCTTTACACTCTGTGTGACTTCACACCTGCTGTTCCATCTTCTCTAAGACAACATGAGCTCTAGTGGCCTGCATGGCCCCGCCATGATGCAGCGATCGATAAACTATTACAGTGGAATCAATGCTCAGTGTGGAACGGGAAGGTAAAGGTCCTTCTGCTAATGTCAGTTCATTTTACTGTAAAACAACATGAAACTATCTCAGTCCACACTGTGTTTAATTATATTGCATTCTACTGTGTTTAGGAATTAAGATGATACTGTGTTGTCTATTGTTATGTGTCTCTAACATTTAAAGCAAATATAAAGTAAAATCTTGTTGCAAAAAAGTAAAGCAGGTCCATTTACAATAAAAAAGTTTCATCAATGTAAATGTCATCCAGAACTATTCAGTGGTTTTAATGCTGGCGATGAGGATTATACCACTGCAGCAAGAACACTACTACGCTGTTTATTGTTATATTATATCATATTTGACAGAGATGACGACTTGAGTTTGACGTCCACTACATCGAGTTTATTTTATTTTTTTAATTAATTATTTTATTAATGATGTCTAATGATTTCTAATCAGTTGGAATTGCAAATATTATTATTATTTTTCTGTGGACAGAACCAAAACACTATCCTAATCTTAAAAATGAGAAGTTTTTTGAATGCCTCAAATGCTGCAGTCTTATGACGCTATAAATGCAGCACATTTAAATGATAATTTAAATGTGTATTAGTGTGGACGTTGTCTTCTTGTTCTTGTCCAGCGTAAATGCACATAAAAGCACATCAAATAAAATCTACAGCAGATTTATTCACAAAACAAGGTCACCAGAGAAACCAGCATAGACAAACGAATAGTTAAAAATAAAAAACGAGGGTTAGCAGGTAGTAAAGCAGGCTGAGAGCATCCGGCCGAGTAGAACAAAAACAGGAACACTAGGGATGAGTGGCACATTAGACAATCTGGCAAATGAGTGCAGCTAGAGGGCAGGTGTATTTACTGAGAGGCTGATTAGCACAGAATCTCATGTGGGTTTGGACAGGCATCAGGTGACGGAGGAAAAGACGCAAAAGTGATTTTCTATTCTACTTTTCAGGACCAGGTCTAGGCTTTATTGTTGAGAACCCATAGCACCAAGCTTTGGATAGTCACACGCTCACATACAAGGGGGTCTGCTCTTGTTCGAATCAGGGACGATCTCATTGGCTGTTGACTTTTTTGATCAAAAAAAAAAAAAAGCATACATGTTTTTGACTACTGTAGCTTTAAATGACTGTTTTTGGATTTCAAAAATAGCTGTGGATCCCATTATGCCTTAAATTTTTACATAATCTTTGATCATCTTTTATAATAAATCTAATTCTAATGCTAGACTTAGTTAGTTGCTTTTTATTCTCCAGTTTCCTCCAAGTGTCTGCGTGGATTTCAAGGACGAAGGAACAAACAATAAAAACTGAAGTGAATACAGCATTTACAGCCATTTTATCCTTCACTGCCTCCATCTGTTCACAGCATTTTGTTTTCTCTTCATGGCCAGTGTGCCCACTATGTTTATATAGGTCTTGTCTCTCAGAATTACGTTTGTTTTTTGTGACAAACTAGAAATAATGTTTCAAAGTCCCCAAGTCATTAATTATCAAAGAGCAAATTTCAACACATTTCATCATACAAGACTATTCTGTGGAGATTTGACTTTCATTTAGCATTTCTGTTAATAATTATATGAACATTTCAAGCCAAAATGTTTCATCCATTTACAATATGTTTTTGTTGTTAATTTGACGCTGCAGAAACCACAAGGGAAAGTTGGCTTTTCACACTCACAGTGTGCAACAGTAAAACTTATTTACTGAGTATGTGACAATGCAAAAAAATGGACTCAGCAGACTAACAGTCATTAACCCCCCTCCTGAACTTAATTAACAACAAATGAATGAAACAGATGACTCTTTCCCAAATGTGTTACAGTGGGAGATCAGATCTGTGGTTCAGGCAGAGATACTCATTTTTGTGATTTAAAAATGGCATAAACAAAGACACACAATAAACAGTTTTACTCTTCCTAAACACATCTATGTGAAGAAAATGTTATTGTATTGTTATGTAATACTGAGCAGGAGGATCAGCCAAATTAAAGATCCAACAAACAATGCTGTTAGTTTAGCCTCTGCTGTAAAACTGACCACAATGTTTTAAATGCTTTGAGCTTTAGTTTGTCTACTGTAAATGTTCAGATTCATGACATTTTGAGACATAATTAAACATCATGACAAAAAAAATCTCCGAAGATGGGTTTGCACTAAGGCTCCTTGCTTAAAGCTGACACTGAATCAGGCACATTGATTGACAGTGATTGACGTTTAGACCTCATTCAGGGATTTTTGCCTGTAATATGGTAACAGACTTAAAGGGCTGAGGTGACAGTCTGCATATATCAACTGTGTGTTTTGAGTAATCCCTGGAGTTGGAGACACCTTGCAGCCTTTGGACTTTGATCACTCTCTCCTTTCTCCCCGCTCAAGTCGAGATTTGACAAGAGCAGGAGATTACAGTTGAGACGGAGAAGCAGGATGAGGCAGGGAGACAGTCTGCGATGTGGGAGGAGATAATAAGCCGGATTGAGAGGAAAGTACATAAAACCTGGAGGAGGAGAGCGTTCCATTAAGCATCCATTTGGTTTGGACGGTACAAGGGGGGTGTCCTTGGTGCTTGGGTCAATAAAGGCATTACATTAGAGTGACACACACACACACACACACACACACACAGTGCCCACAGTGTCAGTGTGTGTGTATTTGAGCAGTGTGGGGGAGACAAATGAGTGACACTGCATGAACACTTCTTCTTCAGAGACGTTACGTGAACACTCGCTCGATTTCCGACAAAGATGAACTTAAACACCCACCTTCAGGGCTGCCTTCCCGCTATACCCACATCTAAAGATATGTATATTTATATATGTGTGTGTGTGTGTGTGTGCGACATACTGTGTGTCTTTGATAAGGTTACCATTCGATTAGCTGTCTCTGTGATTTCCTGTGTGACTGAAAGATATATCCGAGCCACGTCTACAAAATTCTCAGAGCTTTGACATGATTGAAAATGAAGAGAGGTCAGAGGATGCAGGACTAAAACGCGACATATTTTTATCGTGTTTAAGACAAATATTATGTGACATTTTGAAACAGGAACAGCTGGAAATTAGGAACACCCCGTAACGAATGTCAGCTTTTGGGAGCTATTATATCAAACAGCTTCATCGATTAAAAAACAGAATAACCATATGTTGCCTCGGCAGACTGCTTTTTGTTGCCAACATCCATCATGCTTTTGTGTTGCTCAGTCTCATGAATACAAAATAAGAGGTTCACCCAAACATAATCCAAATTTTAAAGCATTTAAGATTTACATATGGCTTTTTCACCTTTAAAAGTACCTCCGTCCCAAAAGTAGACATGTGAACAGTCTGTTTGACATCACAATTTAAGAGTAAGAGTTCATTTTTCCTAAATTTCATGGTGTAATAGATAGTAATGCCTCCATTTTTTTAAAAGCAATAGTATGTAACTTTTTAGGCTGTATACCCACTAAAGGACAAAATGTCTTCTGCAAACTGGGGCTGTTACCTTTCAACAAATTTCTCAATGCAAACCTGTGTGGATGTGTATGTTGTTATTAAGATGTCTATTTACACGAGAAAGTAGCACGCCTCGTCACTAAACGTACATCTGTTGAACCAGTCGCACTTTGTCTTTAAGAGACTGTGTTCCTACATAATTGGCCCCTAAAAGACTTTAATGGTTTAATGTAAAGAAGCCATTAAAATGAATTTCAGGATGTTATTTTAATGATTTTCATGCTCCTTCTTTTTGAGGTACAAAAGGTCATCCAATGTCAAATTTACTGTAAGATGACAATATGCCTCATTCAGTGTTTCATTTGATATTGTATGTGCTTGTTTCGATTCTAAAAGAGTTCAAAGTGTGGGATCTTCCTCTGGGAATACTTGTATTATTCCTGCGTAAATCTCAGGAGCCTCCATGTTGTCTTACTTTCCAATTTCCTATTTCTTACCTGTCAGTCATAAAACAGTGCAGTTTGAGTGTGTCTCAATAAAGTGCTATTAGTTGTACTTGGATGGCTTGTGTGTGGTCTATCAGTATTGTCTCTCTCTAATTATCCCTGTGCGTGCGTCTGATGCGTGTCAGCCCCCCACAGCGCAGTAATGAGACATATTGGTGAGACACAGCTTTGGGAAGGTCGTGCTAAATTGAGACACTGAGGAAGAAGAGGAGGTGTGACTCCTGCCACTGTGCTACGAATGACACATCCGAATAAACATGTGGTGGAATCAGCCAACATGTATCATCCTCTAATGATCCGAGTGGGAAACTTCAGTGCAATCCTCCACAGTGATCATTCAACCTGTTCAGACCTGGAGCTGAAATGCATCCCGAGTAATCACACACTCAGTGAGTCATGAATGCATCCACAGATCTGTTCACAAGGATTGCTTTTTGAGGTTTGAGAGCAGTTGTGGTCATTTTTCTTTGAAGTGTGCAATACATACAGGCTCAAAAATCTGCAAAATCTGTTTAGAGACATTGTTACTTGATGTATGATCAAATGAGAATTTCTAAATTGCAATATTTAATAAGGAAATGGTGAAAGCTGTCCCGCCAGGAGTTGATTTAAATGAATGAATTGTGTTGAAAACGTCTCTGTGTCAAGAGGTGTATGTTTGGGTGAATTGGTCAATCTCAGTTGCCCATAATGATTGAGTCTACTCTTGTTACTGCAATAAAACTAATTCACTTGAGTTGTCCAGGCTGTATCTTTTTTGGGACAGGCTCCAGCCCCTATTAGCTAATAAACCATGAGGCTTTCATAACTTCGTAATTTAGTACTTCTGATAAAATAATGAAATACCCACTGTAAAATAAATTACGAACAGCTATCACTTTATAAAGAATATAAATGCATTGGTACAAACAAGCAGAGATTTACTCTTGGAAATTAGCTTTTTATCTCCTCTATGGGTTGGAAAGATTGTTTATTTCCTTCGCTGACTCATTGGCTTCCTCATCCCTGACCTTGGAGCACACTGACCAGTTGGTGGAAAGGCAGCCGACAGCTCATCTTTTGGTCTCCCCCCTCTTTAATTTCTCATCAGGGGTTGAAGCAGGAGCCGAGATGAGCCAGCTGCTCCACTGTAGCCAACGTCCAGCCACCAGCCATCTGAGGGGCCGTAAGAAAACAAACTGTGTACACCTCTTGTGTGGGTCATTTGTCATGGCCTAAAACTTGGTCTTAAAAAAAAAAAAAAAAAACTTTATCTGGTACCTTCCACTTTGATTGCACTTGTCCTGCACGGCATTAACAGTCTCCTTGCAGCTCCTAAATCAATAGCAGGGTCTACAGCTGTTCTTCACATGCATGGTGTCTTACTGATAAATCCATGTTTAATCCGTGTCAGAGCGGCTGTAATAGTGAGGTTTTAATGGAACAAGAGGCTCACTGCACTCAGCATGATTAATGTGAACCAAACTCTCCAAGGCCCAACCAAGTGTTCACCCTTGTTTCTTGTCACAAAGACGTCACAAACTAATTTGGCGAGGGCAGATAAAACAATACTGCAGTTGAACACACATGGAGAAAGCCTCAATGTGGCAGATTATAATAATGTCATTCAAAAAAGTCTCTCTCCTGTGTAAAAAGTTACATAAATGGTTATGGTAATGAGGTATGATCTTTACAAACAGTATTTATCATATACCATTTACTAAATGCCAAATTGTAAAAGTTTGACTGAGGTAGACTGTAAAATACTGTGAGGTATTAAGAAGTTTCTGAAATATAAGCTGAGGCAGTTTTTTTTTAACTTCACTGTGAAGGATGTAGTCTGGCAGAGTTGGACTATTGATCGAAGGTTTGGAAGATTAAGTTTTATTCTTTCATCATTCCGATTAAAGCTCTCGGAGGCTGAGGTGGGAGCTGAGAATATCTGCAGAAAGAATTAGCAGAAGGGTGATATTAAAAACCATGACTCTGTTTGGATTTCAGCTCACAGTTAAATACAATCTTTAGATTTGTTATGTTTCACCCAAAATTGGGAATTAATCAGGGTGACTGAGGTTGTGATTGACATATTCTGTCCAAATATCTATGCACCAGATCTCCAGAGAGAAAAAAATGTGGCTTATAAGCAGGATATTTGTTTAAGCAATGTAAATCTGAAGAAAAAGCTTGGAAGGGGCAAAAAAGGCACTAATTTCCTGTCAGTAAAATACTCATTTACAGAGACTGTTGTGAAATACTATAATGTGATACAGTACAATACTGTTGATTCTCACTTGAAACTATCTAATGGATTTGGGATTCAGTATGAACTCTTGCATCCCACTGGGCAGATAGGCCTCTAATTCAGTGTATAAAAAAAAAAAAGAAAAAAAAAGGGGTGAGAATATCAGCATGGTAAGATTTATATTTCTGCAGAGCCCCTCCTTTCTCTGTGAGTTATTATTCTATCCCTGTCTGCCCGGCTCTTACTGTGTGCAGTGGAGTGCCAATTATTATGGTAATGACTGAAACAGATATCAGATGGGTTTCCCTGAAATAAGCTTTTCATATTTCACACACATCACTTCACTGTGGGGGCGTTTGAGTGCGCTCATGTCCACGCATGTGTGTTTATGAGAGAAGAGGATGAGACAGAATGTGCAGAATTGAGTTTTCTCACCTTACCCAGGCTGCATTAAACATTTATAGTAACCACACTCTTTGACTTTTCTCATCAAAAACCAATTCCTTTGAACATCCCGGACATAAAGTCAAGATTTTAAAAGAAGCTGTTGACAAAAATTAGATGAGAAAGACACATGCTGACAGCTCTGTTTCCAAGGTTATAGCTCTGTGTGATTCATCAGTTCGAGATCATTTTCTATGCATCTGTGAGAAATCCATGGTTTCAACACATGTCTGTGATAGATAAATATAAGAGCAGGTTGGGCAGACTGAGGGATTTTCACAAAATAGAGCAACCTCGATGGACAAGACAACAATCTCCACTTGGCTTCTACTCAAATGGCTTCAATCTCCCAATGGCTGCTTTAGTTGGAGAGAAAGGACAAACAAGACTTGAGACAAATTAGATTTATAACACAGAAAAGGACATTGCATTGATATTCTGCAGTTTCCAGTTGCAATGATTAGACATCAAACTGCATCTGTTTAAACCTGAATCTACATTAGGTTTTCCTCAGAAAGATCAAATGTCAAAGAGGCTCTGGTTCGTCACACAATATGCAGTTAATATGAGTTGTGATGTTCAGAGCCTTTCATTTAAATTCAGTTGTTTGTTTGCTTTATTAACATGCCGAACAGATAAAATGCATTACAATGAAACAACGACATAAAAGAGGAGCGAGTCTCTGGAGCCTTCACTGAGGAGGTTCTTCTAATGAAAAGAAACAAAGCTTAAAATACTTCATCAAATAAAAAGTAGCAATAACCTTGTTGTTTTTTCTTGCTTATTACTGGAAAGTGAGTTGTATAAAAGTAAATTTAGTACCATCTAAAAGGATCCATCTTACTATTTATGACATATGAAGTAGGCATGTCAGTGTTTTGTCAGTAACCAGTCAACCAGTTCAAATTGCAAATCTGGGAGTTAGATACAACTGAATCACATAAATGAAATGCCTTTTATTTATAAGCGATATAGCTTTTTTACAGCCTCAAAGCAGTGTAACAGTTCACTACCTTCAATGTAACATATGCTCACAAATGTAACTTTAACATGGAGATATGGGTTATATTATGGGTTTCATTTTCAACCATTTTATTTTCATTTGAACATCAAAAACATGCTACATCACAGAGAAAAGTGCATACAAACATTTGATATTCAATTTGTCATATTTTCCAAAGACCTTAAACTACATTTTTGTCAGTTCAAAGGAGTCTCTTGGTTTTTCATCTTTTGTAATGATGCCTCGAGGCAAACACTGTGATTGCAGCCACATAAGTGAACATGAACAGGAGGGTGATTTGCCTTTTCATTAGATTCCCTTCGTAATCTTGCACAGACAGAAAAAGCATAATTGAGTGAGGTGTTTTGAAGAATACATTGAGCAGAGACACTTAATGTATACGGAGACTAGGCTAAAACATTGTCTGCCATACCTTTCAATGATAAAGTGTAACCTACACATGTAGCTCATTACAGAAGTCAGGATTGACACTGTACAGTAGCACTCTGTTAACTGTGAGGTAGTTTCAGAGAGCCCTTAAATACACAGCCAATCAGAAACACATAGAGGTTAAACATCTTTATTATTGGTCCTGCAGGATGTCTTCTGAAATGGGCACTTTTAGTTTCCAGTCTAATTAAGCATTTAACTGTTCAATATCCTGGTTCACACTGTGCACAGGAAGGGAACACTGACCAATCAATGAAACCCCTCGGAGGGTCAATTCAAAACTTACATAATGCCTTGATTAGCTAATGAAAAGAGTCAATTTCCGTGAGGTCATTGTACCACAAACACTCTCAGCAGCCTTAACAACACCAATAAATCATGTTCAATAAGTGAATGTCTGCGTTATGGTGAGAAAAGTGGTAAGCCATCAAACTGTTGACTCGGATTGATTGCTCCTCTTTTTGTGCAATGGCAGACCCCGCTGCTTCCCCCCATATTGTTTTTGGAGTGTCAGTGACAAAGATGTTTTCATGTGAGACAGAAATAACAAACTTTGTGACTATTATGGAAACAGAAGCAGTGCCTTAATCTCTTTCAGTATGTATCTCTATAATAAGACAACTTGTATTCTGCACATATAGCTACTATGGGTTTATGTAGTAACTGAATCTGTTGTTGGATGGGATTGTTAAACTATGAGGAATTTGCATTTTCAATTTGACGGTTTTGTTTTATTGGACAGGAAGATTTTGTAAATGTAAATATACAGCAAAGTCCATATATAATAAATAGGCTTTTCATTTATTCATAAAAAGTGGACAGATTTGCTTGATCTTCATATTATTCATTTTTGACCTCTTATTCTATTCTGGGTCACAGGACTGGGATCTGTTGTTGCTTTGTGCATCACGTTTTAAGATTTATGTTATTACTCCCCGGGGGAAACTCATTCTCTGCATTTAACACATTTAATGGAGCAGTAATTGGTCAGTTTACTAATGCTGTTGGGAGAACCCATAGAAAACCCATCCGTGCATAGAGAGAACATGCAAGATCCCACCTGGCCCTAGTTGTTCTATCAATTTTTTAAGTCATGTATAACTAAGTACCTCTTCCTGTTATGAATACTCCCTGCTCCATTTTCTCCACAGTGATCACTTCATGTTCATCTAATCTTTCACACATACATCCTGCTGTATTCATTTTCTCTGCTCAGTATGTTTTGTGAACATGTGGGCTGGGAAATGTCTTCCGTTAACCCCGAGCTGAGTTGCTGCGGTTTCATAACCAAGTAATGACAAACTCACCAGAGAGCCCGCAATGCATGACTCATAAAGATATGATTTTTGAAATGCTAATGAGGTGAAGATTATACAGAGAGCACATGCGAGATAGAGCTCGAAAGAGTGAGATAGCGACACTAAGACAGAGGGCGACTCTGTGTATCTTCCTGGGTCTTTTGCTCCAGTCATATTTTCTACTGAGTGTATTAGATTTTAAATAATCTCTCTTTACCCGCTTTAGTATTTTATGACTTTGTGATGAGTCAGAGTGGGAAGGGAAGAGGGAGAGAGTTTAGGCAGCAAAGCCCACAGCTCTGATGCTTCTACACTTTCCTCCAGTGTGTTTGTTCATCTCCACTGCAGAAAAAGGCAGCTAAACAAGGTTAAAGAGAAGGTCAAGTGCATAAACAGGGTTAATTTGCTCACTTTTCATGCTGCTGTCACTGAGAACATGACACAGTGCTACTCCAGAGGAGACTCTATTTTGTCTATTAAACGTACTGTATCTTGCACATCACCTGTAGCTTGACCTTCAGAGAGAGTGTGAGTATAAAATAGAGGTGATGCCCCATGACTGAAGTCTGATAGAGCGCTGCGGGCTACTGCAGCGCGACTAGAATGATGATTTATTGTAGAGTGCTTCTGTCTCTTTCCCGTCGTACAACTGTTATTGTGTTAGCTCCTCTCCTCCCTCATCCTTCTTCCTTCATCTTTTGTATCTCCTCTCTCTCACACCTCCGTCCCCTTCTTGTATGTCTATTTTTTTTCGGCTTGTCATTCTCCAAAACTCCTCCTTTTTCCACTGCTCTGCCTCTGTCTTCTACATCTTCCGACAAGCTGAGCTACTGTTGTGAAGGTCATCCTTGTGTTAGCGGCGTGGGGGGAGGGGATGATGTTGTTACATGCAACCACTGCTCTGGATAAGTAGACAGCAAATGGGCACAGAACAGTAATAATGGAGGAAAACTACAGACGCTTGAATCAATGAAGACAGAAACCATGTGACCTTACCCTGGGGAGATTCCACTGCATATGTATGAACATAGGTGAGCTGTTGACAATGTTGCACTTGCTCTTGTTTTCTCATAAAGATGGCAACCCTTTTCATTTCTCTAGGTATCAATGACAGTTTGATTATATGCACTACTGCAGTGATTTCCATAAACATATTACACACTGACAGTTGCTCAGCATAATTTGCTTTTTTTTTTTTCTCTCGCCAATGAACTGTGAAAAATAGTTGGTGAAATGTTCCTTCTGCGTCAATGTCAGACAACTAGAAAGGACTGATGTGCATTTAATTAAAAGAAAATAAATGTTCAGAAGATAGCAATTAAAACTGTCAGATATCACACATATTCAAATATTTGACAAGGAGCTTGGAGGATTTAGCTTAACAAACACAATAAACTGACTACATACAGTCCATACTAAACTGTATATATTCATCTTTGTATATTTATTTACTTTACACTACATACACATGGGAAGGTTGATGTTGTTCATGTCAATAATCACGAGTGTAATCTAAACAACTTCACCTAAAGGCATTTAGCAGTTATTTACTGGAGAATGAACACCAAAGGCAGCTTGACCCAGACAAGACCCAGACTGCTGCCAGACACTGTGTGATTCACCCACATTTTTATCACAAATCATACGTTTTCCAGCCCATATAAAGTACACAATACAAACTGAGTAAACGCATGCTCCATTTATCCAAAATTCAGCAATAGCTTCTCTGCTGCAGTAATAAAATTTGTGAATGTAAGTGGGTCATCATTTTTGTACATCTGAACCATTTCTTGCTTCAGTGTGAAGTATGTAAAGTGATATGACAGAGAGAGGGAGCTGTGAGAGCTGAGAACATCCCCTTCACATTGCTTCAGACTGAAGCAGAGAATCGTCATGAGCAGTAGACGCTAATAATCTAACGAAGTAAATGAATGGGAGCCATTTCTCTTTGTGGTTGTCAGCTGTCAATGTAATACAGATTAGTGGCATCACTAGTCAGACAACACTCTGAAGTGTACAGCCATGTTTCAGGATGTGGGATTAGTTTTACATATATACCTAGTATGCCATATGAATATGAAGTGCCATCTCCCTGCTTTGAATGTAAAGCTCCCTCTCTTCTGATTCCTTCAGGGACATAAACCCAGGCGACCCTGGCATTTACCCACTAATGAAAACAATCATGGGAAATATGTTAATCTGCCTGGCTGTGGTTGGCTCAAACTACTGTGCTCTTTGAAAAAGGCCAGATGCTCCTGAGAGTAATCACCTATGGCAACTGCATCCATTTAACCATAACAACTATGACTTGTTTTTTGACCCATGGATGACATGGACTTTGAGCTTTGTGCTCTCTTTGACAGATTTATAGCATGATGTCTGATAGTGCTTTATGATGTGTCCCCAGCACTGAAGAGGCAGCTCCTGTTGTGAAAATGCCTGTGAAATATTTTTAGTTTATACTTATGATATGGTATTTTTGAACCATTTTGAAGATTTACTTAAGTGTCTCAAGATTGTAATGTTTGTGGAATTGAAAGGCAGAACACTTGAAACAGTGTCAGAAAATAAAATAATAAAAGAAATAAACTCATTTCAGTATTGTCTTTCTTTTTTTACATATTTCATACAATTAAAAACACATTTAAGGCATCTTGGATATTATATCTACAAATGGATGAATAGCAACATGACAAATAAGAATTATATTTAGGGCCAAAGACACTGGTGAGGTCAAAGGAGGAGGAAGGGTGAAACAGTCTCTGTTTTAGCAATAATTTAACATATATGTCTATATATAGTCAGAATATGCTTTCTTGTGACAAGAGACTGTGAGGTGGTAGTCAACTAAATACCACTTGCCAAACTGTCCTCTTGCAAGATCCAGTCATTTGTGTGAGGGAACAATTATAGTGTAATCTGTATTAATCGGTGAGCAGGGGACATTGTGGTTCACAATCACTGTTAATTACTGTGTTTAGTTCCTGAAAACCACGTCAAAGTGTAAATGGAGGAGGACGTTTTAGAATCCACTTAATGCATGTGCTACTTGACTTTTACATCCAATACAGTTAATTAATGAACAATTACACCTCATGGTAACAGCAGTACCTTGCAAGTACTACACCTTGCATTTGATACAAAGAGGCAACATTTAGAGTTGTTTTTTGGGAATTTTAAAAATTGGGTTTTTGCAGTACAGAGGTGTCCGGAGACATGTGAAGTGCCTTCCTGGTCTGGCTAAAATATCAAAAAGATACCTTTAGAAGAAGAAACACTTGGCAGAAAGTGTATTTACCAAGGAGGACCAAATCATGTCAAAACCTGGATGTGGCTCTAGCTCTCTGATCGTTTTTGGGAGAGATGGGGCATGTGGGTGGGTGAAACTTTGCCAAGAGCAGAAGTGACGAACTTGTGGCTGAAATATGTCTGCCAGACGGCCACAGCCTCCTGCTGCCTGTGTGATTGTGTGAGAGAGAAGAACTGTGTTTAGTCATGCTAAGGGGCAGGACAGAGATATAAAAAACAGAGGCAATGATAAGTGACAGCGAGGAGGAAGGATTAGTCACCAGGGGAAGGCACACACACATGCTCACCAATGTGTTTCCTTGTGTTTAGGAACTCCATTACGGCTTCATTGCCTCCACTGGCCTGCACTAACATCAGATCTCTGCATTTGTAGGTCATAAAAGTCTATAACCTGTGAGTGCCTATGTGTATGCATTTATGTAACGCCTAGGGCAGACATCTTTGTTTTCAGTTCAATACTGCTGTCATCAGGCCATGAATTATGGAAGTGTTGGCAGTGACAAAGCCCGGCTTACAGCCAGGAGACACTTTTATTGAGTTGTGATGAGTGTGTGTGTCGGTGTGTTTGTGTGTCAGTGTAATTCAGCTCCTTCTTGATTTTGATGAAAAGACAGATCACCTCTCCGCTCATCTCTAGTTCTATCGTTGAAGGCAACATTGTCATCTCGACCTCCCTTTTTCTCTCTGCTTCTGTCTTTGACAAATGTACAGCTGTGGCACAAACAAACACACAGAAGCTGTTTGTGTGGCTTCCTCAGAAGGAAGCATTTGAGGTGCTTTAACTGTTTGTTCTTCAGTCGAGTTCATGCTTGGAAACATGTCTATACAGTCAGTTATGGTTGCATTATTATACGTAATAACTGGTTTATTATCTCTGTATTGTCCTGACAAAAAAACAGATACTATAGTAACAGGTGATACATTATGTGGGAATTTGAACAAAACAGTTTCATTAAAATAAGTGTCAGTGAAAATCAGAAATGCCACTGCAACTTCTCTTATTCTAAATGAGTGTTTTTTCTAAAGCAAGGCCAGTATGGTTTGGGACATAAATTAACAACAACAACATTAATAGTAGTAATATAGTTAGTTATAATAGTGTGATTGAGTCAGTTGGTAACAGTCTTTTCCTCATCATTGCTGTGATTGAATGGAAATTGGAAACATTTCTGTGTTTTTTTTCTTCACTAATAGCCCATCCCTGCCCTCTTTCTTTTTCAAGGTCAGTTTGGCATTATTGTGGACTTGTAGTGATTGGTGTTGGTCTTGACCTGGTCTCAGTCCTCAAAAATCTCAACCTGTCTGGGTTAGTGTGGCCCAATAAAAATCTTTATCTAAAACTGCTAGATATGCAATAGAGTGTACGTTGTCGGAGGAGATGTTTCATTTAAACACTCCAAAATTAGCAGCAACTTTTAATATGCAAGTAATGCAGACCCCCTCTCTCTCTCTCTCTCTCTCTCACACACACACACACACACACAAACACACACAGAGCAACACACACTGTCTTTAGGCACAAACTGAGTGTGTTTCCTGAAATGCCCTGAAGTTGTTATCTTTAAGTGGCATCCTGGGGCTTGTGGGTGGAAGGATGCGTGACTTGTGGAGCAGATTTAGAGCATCCCCAAAGAGTGTTGTGCAGACATACATACACACACACACACACACACACACACACACACACACACACACACACACACACACACACACACACACACACACAGGCGCGGCATGCTAATCGTATGATGATCACACGCTGATACACACCCTTGGCTGCAAGTCAGACATTTTACTTACTGTATAATAATTAAGACATACTCATGAGAGGGCTTGCTTTCATGTTTACTAATACATTTCCAGGGGAAGTGTACTGCCAAACAAATTCATCTGAGGATTTAGTTCCATTATTTGCAATATTATTTTGCATATTTGCCTTCAGTTTGTAGACAGACAGGAAACATGGCGTCTGGAGAAGAGCAGCATGCCACAGGGCTCTAATCAAACCAGGAACACTGTGGTTGCATCAGCATGCATCATTAGGTGCTGAGAACACAGCAGTCTTTTGTGTTGTTTTGGTACATTGTGTGTTTTATGCAGTAGGACTTCAATATCATCTCTAGGACAGAAAAAGTAGACGAGGCATCTGGGTAGCCTCGCCTCGCCCCATCTCACCTATCTTTCCTCTTCTCACTCACTGTTCCCTGTTTTTATAGCTCCAACTTTTGAGATTCATCCATAAAACCCACTCAGGTTGAACTGAGGGCCAGAACAATAATAGCTTCATGAAAGGGAGCAGTAAATGGAACTGAAAGCACAGAGGCAAAATGTATGCACCTTTCTCTGCTGAAGTGGAAAATGTTGACCTGAGTCTAAATCATTGATGAATCTCAAGGGAAAGTACTCGAGATACTCAGAAATTACAGATGATTTTCCACAGCCAGAGAAAAAGTGAAGTTTATTCAAACTGCACATTAAATAGTTCTTTTTCATGCTGAGAGTGAACATGTTGAAATGTCAGCCCATGCGTCTTTCTTGATTCATGCCCTGACTCGACTTTATCAAATTTTCCTGTGAGATACAACTCCATCACAACTGTTTTAAATGCCCAAGTAACAGTCAAGGTGGCCAGCAGAAGGTATAGTAGCTAAAACATCTAAATTACTTAATAAAAATTAAAAAAAAATGTCATTTGAATGTTTAGTCATCAGAGTCTCTTTAAAACCCCTCTGAACTGTGTCTGTGGACATTCTCTGTGCTGCACCCCCTGTTGTGACTTTATAATCTGGGTTTGGTTGAGTCTTTTGGGTTTGGGTTGAGTGAGGTTTGATCTTTGGCACAATGAGCACTATAGGTCCATGTTAGGTCCATATGGTACAGTGCTGTAACTCAACCACAATGTGATTAGTCATACAGCCCAGTGTCACTTAGTACTATGGTGGTCTCCTCTCAGGTCAGGCTGTCTCCAGCCTCAGCACTTCATTTCCCCTCATTAGTCCAGCTCTCTGTGAAGCTGTCCACAAGGATTTGACATCAATTCTAATTTGTTGCACTTTGAAGTCTGATTAATTCACAATTATGAGGAGAAAAAGAAGGAGAGGGTTTGAGAGGACAGTTCAAATGAGTGGGTGTGAGGAGAAAGACAGTCAAGTGAACAGTGCAGTAAGATAAAAACACACCAAAGCTCAGACAGTACTGGTTTCAGTGGGGTAATTGCAAGGTCTATTTTAGCTTGAAATGAAAGCATGTTTTTGGTTATCTTTTTATCTTTTAGCATTAAAATGGGCTGCTGAGTTACTTTAATTATATTTCACAAACACACAATAAAAGCTGCGTTTTACATCAGAGGTGCACCAGAAAGACACAGAGCTTTGACAAAAGGTGATTCTTGGTCTGAATACTGTGCACACAAGGAGATATGGCAGGAATAAAAGATGGGCCCGGCCATTGTGCAAGCCATTTATTGAGTTCCATCTATCATTACAGAGAATAAGGTACAAAAAGGCTTTACGGAGCTGTGGCGAACAGTCAGAGGCAGGTAGTTCATACACGGGGATTAAGACTGCACAATGACAAAGATATGCAAGATGGTTCATCATCTGAATATCCACATTGTATGATACAGACTGACCTTTCCAGTTTGGAGCTGATCATTTAAAATTGTCTAGAAACACATTGCAGGATTTTATCTCACAGATATACTGGACAACGAACAATTCGAGTACATTAGCATTTTCTACATGTAAAAGGTAAAGTAAATACACACCAAAAGGACGGCTAAACGTGACGTTCTATTGCAGTAAATACCAAGGATCCCTTGTATGCATGGATGTATGCAAGAACATAATGTTTCTGTTGTGTATGAGATGCATTTTTGCGTCTGTATAATATAGGGGCAGATCTGGCAGAGCTTTGATGAGTTATTACTGATGAGTTGTTACTTAAAGTCTTTTACGGAGCCTCTCTGAATAGAGCTGTGATTGAAGAGTCACGTTGCAGATAAGAAAAGGCACAGGAGTCACATTGTATTACGATTTGTGCAAAAATGTGTGACTGTTTTTGATGAATAACTATACCACTTTAATACAAATCCACTTTAATTTAAACAGTTTGAACTCTAAACATAAAAACTAAACTAAAAATACTGATTAATTGAGACTGTTATATATGAATATGAATATAAAACAGAATAAAATTCATCTGAAATGTTGTTGACCTTGGTAAACTAAACAAACAACTGAAGTGTGACCTTATTAATCAGTCTTCAGTCCCTTTGCGGCCCAGCACCGTGTCATAGGTCTTGCCCGTGAAGCGATGCTTTACGGAGGTGAAGCCGGCAGCGTTCAGCAGGGCAGCGTACTGAGCAGCTGTTCTCTCCCGACCTTCCGTCTGCACCAGCATGTTCAAGGAGTAAAGCTGAGCAGTGAGGGGCCCAGAACCATCTTCATGGAGGAGGGCTTCCACCAGCAACACAGCGCCTCCTGCAGGACAAATATGACACACTGTCTTTGGTACTAGAAGGGAATGTATCAGGAGGAAAAAAGCACAGCCGTAACCAGTTATTAATATAGAGGTCACTTTGAACCATGTGTACACAGAAAACATTTGCTGCAATTATGAATTACTTGAGATGATCATGAACTCAACAGGTCACTAAGCAATAAATTCATATTCAAAAATAATACCGTTTTTAATTTACATTGGGCAATCTACATTTTTATTTGAAAGGTGCAATGTGAAGCCCTTTGGCGCCATCTGTTGGAATTACAGTTGTCATTTTACCCCTCACACGCAACTGTTAACACCTATGGTAGCCCTGTGGGGACATGTGAAAACCCAGTAGAAAGAAGACAGATGATGAGTTCACTTTAAAAAATGTAGAAATGTTTTGACTGATGAGTTTCATTTGGTTCAACTAAATACAACAAAATGCACTTTTAAAAAACATATACCTTTCTTGCTGCCTTTTTCCGAGGGTCCCTACTGTTTCTAGTAAGATTTGGACATGGCATTACAATAATGAAGCAGTGGTGCAAGATTTGTTCAAGTATAATTAGTTTAATTTCAATTGGTTGTTTTCACATTTTGATAAAGTTGTTTCTTTACTTTACTTTATCTTCCTTCTTATTGCTATGACACACACAGATGCTCAGAAAATGCATCTTGTGAGTCACTGCTTGTGTATGAGTCCCTCTGTCTTTGATCAAAGTCAGATGGACAGATTTTCGGAGATGAGTTGCATTGTGGGATACAATCTGTCATCTCATTTCAAGCAGGAGGAAGCAATATTTTCCTCCTTTTACGCTCATAGATCAGCACAGACCTGGTTTGCAAGCTTTGTAGACTCGAGTGAGAAGCTCCACGCAGCACGGGTCTGTCCAGTCGTGGAGGATCCTGGCCAGGATGTAGAGGTCAGCCTCAGGAAGGGGGTCTTTAAAGAAATCCCCTGTACACACATGCACACAATTCACAATTATTACTCACAATTCAAGATTCAAGTGCAATCACAATTAAATTATTTTGGGTAATTATGCTGACAACCCTCAGACTCCTGTTCTATTAGTGCATTACATACTCGAACCTAATTATTACTTAGAGTGATGTCTTCTGCAATTAAATTATGTCATATGTATGTGAACTAAATGTTAATAACGGCATGTTTCCAGATGCTGTGCAACGTTCAGCTGTGGTGTATTTATCCTGGTAAAAAAAAAACTGAGCACCTTGTTTCAGAGTGTAATTTGGCCGTACCAGCTTAGTCTTATCTGGCGCTGACACTACAGCTGTTTATTATCAGCCTATGACAGAAATGGGAAAAAATAAACATATCTATGGATGATTATAGAAAAGGGAACAGCAGTAGCAGGTGTTTGAATGTGTTCTTTTTTAGCCATCGTCATCCGTGTTATGGGCATTTTGTCATTTTTAACTGAAGCCTGCACAAAGACAGTAAACAGAGGCAGCTTAAAGTTGACAAGACACAGCATGCATCAGAGCTGAGCACGATCAGAGGGTCAAACCGGGGACAACACTTTTCAGGGTTATTTCAATACAGGTTTTCTTTTGTGGCCCTTGTTTTTAGAAGATCTCGTAATGTAAATTCATTGCAAAATAATTCTTCTCATGCAGTAGTATTATGGGATGATAAATTGAGAATATTGCAGCTAGATAACATGTGGAACAGGACTCATTTCACCTTGGAATCAGATTTAGTGAAGGGAATTTCAATTGTCAAGTAAAAAAAAAAAAAAGGAACACATCGCATGGCAGTAAAAGAAGCTGATTTTGGCAAAATGTCAACTTATTGTTTGGGTGAGAATAAGTATTACACCGTTTTTTTGTGTTTAAACATCGAAACATCTCCAGATTTAGGAAATGCCACCATCTTTCTTGAAGATATTGTGAACAATTTTCATAAAATGCGTTCTGTTTATTCTTAGACAGATGAAATTTGTGATGGACTCAGAGCAGTATTTTGAGATGCAAAGCAGGTTTGACAAAATAATGTGGTCTGGCCTGCCAACAGGTAATATACTGTTTGCTTAGAATAAGATGCATTAATGAGCTTCACCTCCACTAACACCTATGTTTACATTATCAGTGTGTGCATGGGATGACTGCAGATTATTTCAAACTTCAATTTTACACAGTGATAATGAGTGCTACCTTCGTGGAAACCTATCCTGCGATCGCTCTCTGTGACAAAGTGTTCCCTTGACGTGTGCACCACCTTGGGGAGGTCAAAGATCGTCACAGTGCATTGTGGGTATGCGGACGTGCAGTGCTTTGCTAATGCTCCGCTGCAGCCTGGAGGGAAAAACACACAGAGAGAATTACTTACTGTGTAGTTAGTGCACAATGAATACAGATCACCTTCATTAACACAAGGCAACGCATGACTGACAGAATATCACCGAAACCCACGAGTGGGAGTGATGCTTTTAGATATCTACCAATTATTTATTTGCATGACTTGATTTAATTGTGTATGTCATCTGTGTGAATTTTCTTCATCTAACATTCATGCTAAAAGGCCTTCTTAATTGAACTGAAGTTAGAGTGACACAAAGCCACTTAAGTAATAAATATGGTCACTTGCTGTCCAGGAATCTTACATATACACACACTCACTCACAACTTGAAGATATTAGATGTGGATTAATGTGATTTTAAATGCATTACACAGACATTGTTTTTATGCACAAACACTTGCTCTCTGGAAAACACATGCTGTGCGGCAGAGGTCAGACCTGTGATCTGTGCGAAAAACAGCACAGGAACAAGCCATCACATGCATCCATCCAGCTTATACTCAACAGCAGGTTTGTAGCACTGACTCAATGTAAAACATGAATCCTTTATCTTGATGCTTTGGCAGCATTATTATCACTGTTGCTGCTGCATGCTTCATAAACTGTGAATTTTAAAGAGGTAGGTAGAGGAAGTGACAGATAATAATAGGAGAGAGAAGCAGACTGTATGACGTAGATGGACTGATAGAAAAGCACTGAGTAATATCAAAAGATATCACTCTGTTGCACCAGTCAGTCTGGCACGAAGCTAGTCAGACCACCTCTGCCTGTGAGTGTGTGTGTCATTGCAGGGCAAACAGTTTGAGTCTCGAACACGACCGGCTGCTTCAGAATTGCGTGTGCTTTCTTACAGTACGACGGCTGCAATGTTCCACACAGATACAGACAGAGAGAGGCATCCACATCAAACAGGGGTCAGTGGAGGAAGAGAAATCAAAGAGCAGCAGGGAAAAGCTAAAAAAAACACACACACCACAAACTCAGACAAACACAGAGGTACAGTTTGTCAGTTAAACCTGTGATTGCCATCAGAAGCAGCATTAGCATTGCTAGTTTCAGGCATAAAATGCAATGACATTACCAAAAGATCTTGAACTGGCAAATAAAGAATAGAGGCTATACACAGAATATTACTCATTATGAAATAAATATCATGTCTTTAAATTACAACACAGTGAAAAACATCAAAAAGTCACATTTTTTAGATGTGTAATGCATCTTATAAGCCTAAATGTGACAGAATGGCCTATTGGGTGGGCCGTAGCTGCTAATAAGCCTGAGGACTCTGAATACATTTAATTTAACACTGATGTAACCTTAGCTGATAATTTTTATTTTATTTTTTTTCAACATCTTTGTTGGTAAATGTCATGAAAAAAAAACAGTGATGGTGAGTATAGCTCAAACTCCATACATATACATATAAGTTAGTTGGACAGATGATGAGAGACAGAGTTGGTGAGCAGCAGGTGTACTCAGACACAACAGATGCTGTGTGAGAGACAGAGTCTTATTGGGACATCACAGTGGCGTCCTTCACACTCCTGCTGTCCACATGAACACTTTTGGAAATACACATGCATAAACATGAAGACGAACGCTCACGCACGGGAGTCACAGGGCAGTGTCTGCAGCCACATGTGTGAGAGAGCAGACTGCAGGGGTTTAATGGCTTCACAGCTCCCCCCTGTGGTCAGTCAAGGTGTCACACTGCAGGTTGGAGGATTTGGATAGACTCCAGCAGTGGATGAGATAAAACTGCTTTGCTTTAATTTTCCCCAATTCTAACTTTTAATTTTCGTCTGTGTTTATTTCTCTGTTTTCTTTGAATTCAATGCGTCACATTAAGCACTTCACATTGTGTTTGTTCATCCAGCTTTGTGTTTCCTCACATTTTCTAATATGTATGCTCTTTGCTCAGTGTAAAAACATTTTATTTGAAAAAGACTGCTCAAAGACACTTTAAAAATACATCTGACTTTGAAAAAGAATTCAGCTCAAATAATCTAGCAACCTTGACAGAAGCACCCACTGTTTTTATTCCTGTTAAAACAAGTCAATTTAACATTCATTAGAGTTCTAAATCAAAAAGAAAATGGAGATGCATACCCTGTGCATATACACAAGAAAAGACTGCTGGTTTCTGGATTGTTAATAAATGTTGTACAAGGACTCTAGCTGGGTTTGAAATGGTTTGATACCCATTATTTGGCAAGAAGCAGAGTTAAACCAACAGTTTTGACAGACGTGGCTGGGTATTGCACTCAATCTCAGTGGGACAAAGCTCTGTTTAGTTGTGCCCCATTCAACAGTGGCCACAAACCAAAATACTCCAAAAACTCACAACGTACGTTTCAATTTATTTTCAGTTGATCAACAACAGGCATGGTCCACAACACTATCTCAGAGCTGGTGAGGGGTCATTTAGTAAGCATTCCAGGCATTTTATGGTAAATTTTTAGATCTGTGATTTAAATGTGTGAGTAAACTGTTTAGCACTAGTTAGGGCTTTGAGACAAAACAAAAAACAAAAAACACAAGATGAGATTTCTGTACCTACATATAATTATAAATACATTTAATATGTAATGCAAAATGGGAGGTGACTTTGACTTCAGGGAGTGAGGTGAGGACATTTCTAATAAGGGTTCATTCACCTTTATTGAACGTGTATTTTCATGCACATGTACATGTGTGTGTGGCTCAGCCAGCTGTCTCTTGATTAACTCATGATCCCAACATTTTAAATGTTAATGAATATGAACCTTAGGCCTTATGTAAATAAGACAGGTGATTTGATGAACAATGACACACAGTGACTTACCTCCAAGGTCACAGATGACCTTAAATGGTGAAAGGTCAAAGGCTGTGACCACATCTCTGCCGCAGATGTTCCAAATGGAGTTCATTAACTGCATAAACTTCACCATCTCTTCATCAGACCTGCACACACAGAAAACAGCAAGTCATTTTATTACTGCCTCTGTTTTTGTTTTTCACTCATTATGACTGGGCAAAAGTTTCTTTATCGTTCCCTGTAGGCTCTCACCCATGGGCCTACTTACTCTGCACTTACAGTAAACACCACACACAACACACACAGCCTTTTCTCTGCTAAACTCTCTCTCCCCGTGGCGACGCTGACTGTGTGAAAGACAGGGTGAAGCAGAACAGAAGAGCCCGTGGTGACTGCTCCACCTCATCATCCAGCACTCAGTGCTGCCACAGGGCTCTCTCACACACACACACACAGGTCTCAGTCTGTAACACGAGAGCCTTATTTGTCCAAACATGACTGAAGTGAACTGATCGGGCATCTGCTACATAAAGCAACTTGAAAAGACAGCGTGACCTCTGGTGTAAATCACAGTGACTCGCTGTATAGCGTTCAACTCCATGCTCTGATTACATCCAATGTGAAAAGATGAAATGACGACAGGGCCTAACAGTGCACTGTCAACATTCATCTGATAACATTTGTGACATATAATATCAAATGGCCCTATAACAGCAACATCTGAAGCCCTTTTATAAATACTAAACAGTTTAAAAGTAGAGTAGATAAAGAGTAATCAAATCAAAGGTCCAAATTTGAAAAGTACACTGACTAAGCATAGATTGAAAAAACATAATTTGATCAGCCAATAAGAATAGCTGAGAAATTTGGTTAAAAATACCTATCTACTCTTTAACATGCACATGGCTCACCTGAGAACAGTAATTTACAGTTCTTATATTGTAAGTTAAAAAAAAAAAAAAAAAAAATATAATATATAATAGAAATATATTTTTTTTCCTCTAGATGAAGCAGCAATTACTGCAAAATCTCCATAAAATGCCTTCAAATGTAGTTTAATGACAAATGATTGGATGGCCTATTTTATATAATGTTTTTCTCATCTTTTTCTTTTCAGTGCTGCTCTGAAATGTCCAAATGGCCCTTACATTTTAACAGACTGAGTAGCCTTGCTAAAACAACATTAATTCAGCTGAATAGACACAAATTTGACGTTCAGACCACACAGTGCTCATCTTTAGTATTTAGATGTTCTCCAGCAGTGTGACTCATATGTGCTTCAAATCTTAACACATCTTCTTCATGCTGTATTGCCAGTTTTCCCTTCAAATCATTCTCGAGTAGGAGATCTCGAGCTGAAGACTGACGACTTGGCTGTAAATTATTCAGGTGCAGTACAAGGCTGCCTAAATGGCGATGAGTAAACAGTGTGAGTCATCCCGGTGCCTTTTGAATCATCCTGCTCTGTTCCTGCTGCTTGGAGAGCGCCATCAATGCCTTCAGTGGTTGTTTCCCACTCTGATAATTTACCCACAGTATTCACGGGGGAAATGAGCGCAGATAAACAAGCCCTACTCCACATTAAATCAATTGCGCACAGGTGTTGAGATTCCTCATTTTCAATCAATTAAAGCTGAATTGCAAATTAATTTGAGTGAGAGTGTATAATAGTATGAATATGTGGGACATACTGTACACTGAATGAATTCGTAGCTCTTTGAAACAGTGACAGATGTAGCAAAAACATTTTTACGTCAGTAATATGTACCTCAGACATGACCAGCTATAGTCATGAGGCCACATTTCCTATCTGTTTTGGGGTAAACTAGAAAAAGCATAGCTGTGAATGTCAGATTTTACATTCAGTCACAGTAAACTACTAAAAAAGAAAAGAGTAGATGAGGTGAGGTGAGGAGTAACATTTTAGAAGTGTTGGGTCTAACAAGTGTTTAATACAGCATTAACAAAGGAAATGTAATTTTAAATTCAAATCCTGCACATTTTTCACAAAAAACATAAGATAAGTGGCCAAAGCGGTCTGTTGTGGCTGTAAACATGATTATGTTACTAGGAAAATTTTCAGGTGGGTACCCCCTCGATGTAAACTAAATAAAATATATATTCATGCCCTTTCACTTTTGAGGTGCAATAGTTTTGGCAACATCATTCACATCACTTCTTTTTAGAGCCTGTGACCACCTACGGTAGCCCTGCTGTTGTTTACCTTAAAATTGAAAGGACAAAGTGATATTCGAGTGTGTGTTCAAAAAGAAATATGAATGCACATATGAATGAGCTGTTGCAGGAACAGTCATTCAGTTCTATAGAGCTTTAAATGTTTTATATTAATAATTTATATATATATTTATTTTAATCAAGGGCAAGGATTTTTATTTTGCAGTGCTCATGAAATAACGAAAACAATCATTTGACTGACATGGTCCCCTTTGCTAAAATCTATACAAAATCTATGATGCTTTTACATTTGACATTATGTTAAGGATGAGACACAAGGACATTTTGGCGCATCATTTTCCCCTTGTTTGGGCCCTGACAGATTTTATTCCTTTGAGACCGACTATGTGCCACAATGCGTTGCCTCAGGCAAGACGATCAAAACCTATTAGCAAACAAAGTGTGAAACTCCAGCCATGTGACCCCTAAAAACCGCTGACCAGCGAATCGTTGAAGCATAAAACTGTGAGCATTAGATACTATAAACAAACAAGACCTCAAGGACAATGGGATATATATTTTCTTCCTGTTTGTCTTTGCCTTGAACTTTCTGACATCACTACACTCACATCTCCAGCCTACTAATGAATCCCACAAGTCATTTTTGGGAGGGAACGAAAAGAAGAAAGTGACAGTCTGTCTTGAGACAAAAAGACAAGGAGGGAATCTAAATTAGCTGCAGTCTGTGTGGTATCTGCAATAGTGAGTGAGTGAGTGAGTGTGTGAGTGTGTGTGTGTGTGAGTGTGTGAGTGTGTGTGTGTGTGTGTGTGTGTGTGTGTGTGTGTGTGCGTGCGTGCGTGCGTGCGTGTGTGTGTGTGTGTGTGTGTGTGCGTGCATGTGTGTGTTCTTCAAAGGTGACGTCTCACCTGTACAGAGCCTGAAACAGATCTTTGGAGTTGACACCAAAAGCCTTTTCATATTGGTTTCTTCCCTCTCTGGGGATTAAAGAAGAAATATTTCATGTTAGCTTTACATAATCTGATGTACATTTTCTTAGATCTGAGTGCGACATTTGGAAGGTGACTTTCATAATGTCACTTTTTACCACAAAATTAACTAAATCATGCTGCCTGTCTCTCTTGCAGACAAGCAGTCTCCCTCAGACATAAGAACGAGACAGTCTATCTTGAAAGCCGTAAAGGAGGTGCAGACTCACCGCCCCGAGGCTACAAATCTATCCTCTGCCCACCATCTGCACGTAACTTTTTCTGCTCTTCTTCATCCCTCTGTGTGGCATTATTAACCTTGGCCTATTTTAAAGTGTATGGTTATTTATTTCCTGTCGCTTGCTTTTCTGGTCTGTCGGGTCTTTGCATCATTTGTGTTCTCATTAAACAAAATGGATTCCCTTGAATGTCACTATAATGTCAATCACACAGGGCAACAAAAACTTGAAATACCTACAAATAATTACAAATACTTGAGGGATCACTCCAGTGTACAGGCTTCAAAGATGACTTTAATTTTCCAAAATATAATACTTTTGACAAACCAGATGCCAAGTGTTGAGGCAGATTTTGAAACTCTGTGCAGGGGATGTGGGCATGTCGTGTACTGACCTGATGGCATCTGTAAGGTAGTGCCAGCATAAGTAGATGGTTTTGGAGCTGTACTGGATGGAGTGGTAAAGGGACACAGGACTGGAGCGTGTCAGGTAAATGCTGGCCTGCTCTGTGTTACTGTACAACACTAAAATTCAAATAGACAGATAAATGAATTTGAGGCCTATGAGCCTACAAAAATACAACAATTTATATGAAGCAGTTTAATATTAGTAAAGGTGTACTGACCCTGTTCATTTTCCTGGTGCGTAGTGAGCAGCTGAAGGCCAGTGCAGGCAGCCAGCAGCCTCTGCATCCCGTCCAGACTTGCTCCAACCGCTTGACAGATCTCCTCCGCAGACAAGGGACGCTGTGCTTCAAGCAACACATCAAACACTCCCAATTCACATGATGTGAAAACAGTCTAGGTCAAAGAGAGGTGACAGAGTGGAGATTTTAATGTCATTAAAGTACACTCACAATTCATTTTTGGAGACCCATGTTCTTCTTCTAAGTGCAAGAGCCTCTGTGTTCTGTATATGGTGCATTTGCTTTTTACCTTTGAGATAAGGAATCCCTCCATGTAATCCAGTATTTTTCTGGGGTATGTATCTGCAGCAACTGCGCCCTCAGAACCTCTCTCTTGGTGTTCAGCCATTTCCAAGTTCAGGACAGAATCCCAAAAGTTGTGGTTCACTTCTGTCTGTGAAGTGACCTGTCTAGCGCCCTGAGCCTGAGGTGTATTTATGAATGGCAAAGCAGAACCATAGTTAAAGCCAGACAAAGTGCCCACCCCTACACACCAGTGAGAGAAGCAGTGGGCTAAGCTGATTACAGCCAGATAACCCAGATTAGAGCAGGGGCTCAGTCTGCACCGCACAAAGAAACAAGTCTATGGCGATACACTGCTGCCTTGTTCATTGTCAGTCACACTCGGATGGAGACTTTCAGGCAGAGCATTCCCACAACAGGCCTGTTTTCACGACCTCAAAATGTGATTGACACAGCTGGACACAAGAACTTTCAGAAAAAAAGATGAAAAATGGTTGTGCTGCCAGTCTCCACCGTATGGCACGATTGCACTTGCACTGAGAGACTAATGACAGTCTGCGGCATAAAACCATTTCACAAGACGCAATAATGATCAAAGTGATTATTAATTGTATATAATGATACACAATTTTCATCATTTACTTTAATTATAATGTCAGTGCTGAAAATATCTGTTGAAAAAGACCTTGAACTGACGAGTAATAATGGCACTTACTATGGTCCAACCAATTTGTATTAATGCCTATGACTTAAAATTGTGGAGATTGCACAAATTCTATAAAAAGCTTAAAGTGGGTTCCCCATGTGGTATTTTAATTGCTACCACTCTGTTATCTGAATTGGGTCATATTGTGAACATATGGCGTATTCGGACAAATACTAATAAGAATGAAATGTAATCATATGTCTGCAAATGAAATCAAATCAAAAACATCTTTTATTTCACAGATGCTGGACATGCAACAATCAACCATCAACAATGAAGCCAGTTGTGATGCAAGATTTTTGTATTGGAGGCAGCTGAGATAAGACAAGGCTGGTTGTTCTGCCATTTCCTATTGTTACAATTTGTATTACAGCTTATTTCTTAAGTAGCCTAGGCCTTAATATATGTTTATCGCAACAAACTTCAATACTGGCATACTTATAACCCTGTTAGCTCCGTAGTGCACTTCCTATGTGGAAAGACATTCATGCACTAAAGAACCTATTTGAGGAAAGTCAAGAAAGATCATAAGGTTAGGTTTTACGGTTACATTGTGTATGTAAATTAAGTCAGTTGGTTTTATTAATCTCCGTTTCCAATTTCCAACAATATCCATATTAATGTATGAATTTAGTTTCTCCTTAGCAGTTTATTGCTATTTTGCAAAACGTAAAGTAGCTGGTCATTTTACCAGACCTGGAATACAGATTTGGTACATTTGTATTTTAAGTCATGTTTTGGACAAAAGAAGCAAAATTACAGTTGTCAGCACTACTAATCCAATGAAAAAAAAAACAAAACATAAAATCTTTAAAAAATCCAATAAAACAATTTAACACGGAATGATACATTCACGGCACGCTCTTTGTTGCTCAAGTGTTTTGTGCAAACCATTTTAACAAAGCACCATATCTTTCCCAGTCACCAGTACGTTATTGTGTATGTTTATCGTCTTCGGGAATGACTCCTGTCCCTGCTGCTGCTGTGCCTCCTGTATCTACGGCTGTAACGGCTGTAAGAGCTGCTCCGTGAGTTGCCTCTGCTGTATCTACGGTGACTGTGTCTGTGGCTCCTCCCCCCACTGCTGCTCCTGCTCCTGTCTCTGCTCGAGCTGCTGCTGTGGCTCCTCCTCCTGCCGCCGTGATGACTAGAGCTCCTCCTATGACGGCTGTAACTCCTCCTGTGGCGACTATGGCTCCTCCTCTGGCGGCTGTGGCTCCTCCTCCTCCTGTCTCGACTGTTGGGGCTGCGGCCTCTGTGGGGGTGGTCTTTGACCCTTGCCCGCTCTTTACTGTATGCACTCCCCACTGTTTCCTCTTTAATCCTCTCTCTGCTCTTGTTCCTGTCTTCCTCATCTCTTTTTTCTTCTGCCACTTTATTTTGTGCGACATGTTGTACACTTAATTTGGACTTTTCTGGTTTTACCCCATTAACTCTGCCTAGGA
Organism: Rhyacichthys aspro; assembly: GCA_036850595.1. Classification (NCBI taxonomy): domain Eukaryota; kingdom Metazoa; phylum Chordata; class Actinopteri; order Gobiiformes; family Rhyacichthyidae; genus Rhyacichthys; species Rhyacichthys aspro. The sequence continues at coordinate 14,765,427 of CM072168.1, forward strand.
CCCCCATTATTACATCATCGGCACAGCTGCTCTCTTCTCCAGTTTGGTCGTGAATATCTGGAGAATTAGTGCTTTTCCCGCTACTCTTCTTTAAAAGGTTACACAGCAGTTTTTCTCGCAGCTCCTTCTCTCTGCGCTGGAGCTCTAACGCTCGTTCCTTCTCCACTTCCACTCTGCGTAGCTCTTCCTCTTGGCGACGTCTGCAGGCCTCCAGCTGCTGCAGGCGAGCCAACTCCTCCTTCTGCCGGGCCTCCTCCTGCTTCCTCTGCTCCTCTCGCTCAGCTCGCTCCTTCTCCAGCTGCTGCTGTTTCTGGGCCTGGACAAAGATGAATAAAATCCATACTATTATTTATGGTCATTTAATCAAGCCAAAAGAATAGGGCAGCAAAAAGGGGAAACAATTAAAGTTTTAAAGCAGACTGGCATTGGAAATAAAGGTGAAGATGTCTAATGACACTGTTTTGTAAAATTGAGTAAGTAATTCTAGTAATCAAAGCTAACTCAATAGGGCTAATATGCATTGAAAAATGTGAAGTTAAAAGAAACATGACAACTATACTATGTCAGCACCACTTAATTCACTAAATTCACATCACATCTGTGTCCTGCACCTCTTATAGGGGTCTTTGGCAGGAAACAGCAATGAATGAAATAAAATGCACATTTACATCTTACACTAAAAAAAAGTATCTCACGATGAAACAGCAGTGAAAATCTCATATCTCAGATCCCAGATGTTATCGTTTGACAAAACAATCAAAAAGATTTTTCTTCAAAGCTTGATAACTTTGACAGAGCCAAAAATGATGTGATTGTCATTTGCCATAAATCTTTCTCAGGCTTTCAAAAATCAATCACTGAGCTATTAGGCAGCTTTGGTGATTTGCATAATTGCTTACAAATTATGCCACCATCTGTTTTCCAAGCCACCTGCCCTGGCAAACTGCATTCTAATGTGGCACCCATCCATTGGACAAGGTGTGGTCTGTTTTGTTGTCTTCAGTGCTGCCTGATTTTGTAATTATGAGTTTGAACTTGATTTGTGTCATACCTTGGCTCTGGCCAGCAGCTCTGCGATCAGTCGTATAGACTCGAGGTTGCGCTGGGCCAACAGCAGCCTCCTTTCTTCCATGGCGATTTTCATCTGCAGCTTCTTCTGTTCCTCCTCCTGCTGCCTCTTCACTTTCTTCAGGTTCCTCCGCTCCTCTCTTTCCCTTTGTTTCTGTTCACGCTTTCGCAACCTCTCCTCCTTTTTTCTCTCTTTCTCCTCTTCTTCCTGCGCCTTCTGTTTCCTAAAAAGTGAAAGTTTGACTTCAACGCTTTCTATTCTTGGTTTATACAGATGAATCTATGTTTTAATGTTTTAATGATAAAAATTGACAATAAATTATTACTTTCAAAGCCTTTTATTAAATTGCTTCTTATTGTACCTCTCTTCCTCTTTCCGTCGCTCCTCCTCTTCCTTCTCTCGTCGCTTCTGCTCCTCCCTCTGTCTCTCAAGCTCCTGTAACTTCAGTCTCTCCATGCTTCTCCTCTTCACAGCAGAATCACTCAGGTGCTTACCAGTGTCAAAGGTTACCTACAAATATTTTTTTTGTACATAATAGTCAGTGTCACATTTTATTTCAATTCTGGTAATACTAATTGTAGGTTGTATTTATGAGTTTCATCTACCACTTGGATAGTGAGTAAAAATAAAGTGAACATAGAATTAATACACAACATCTTCAGTTTTATTTGGATTATGTACCAGATCCATTATCACTTATCAGCCTTCATTTACTTTGCACAGAGAAGCTTTAGTCTAAGGATTAAGCACTCTGTTTTGTTATCTAGGAAAAGATGATGATGCAGCTTTCGTTCTCATTTCACTAAAAGGTCTTGAAGCTGCTATGTCTGTCTCGTTGGTGCAGTCGAAACATCATAATGCCTTTGTTTTAAAATAGCAACCTTTGGGCTGTTTCTACAGATCTGCAAATGTGTGTATGTATATAGAGAATAAAAGACTATTATTTAAATACTTGCTGTAGTATTGTATGTTTCCAATCAATCTAAAACTGCAGTACCTTTATGTTGCAGGCCACAGCTTTTCCATCGTCTCCTTTTAGCATAAGCTTCATGCCACGCAGTGTGTCCATGGCTTTGGTGAAACCACAGTACTCTTGATACTGGACATAAGCCTCAAAGTTCAGATGACCACCAAAGCTGAATGTATTGAAGTTTTTATCCATCATCTCTTCTCTGTATGGGTCCAGCATTGGGATGTCAACTTTTCGTACCTATGAAACAATTAATTATGTAATTTTGTGGTTCAGAGAAATAAATAAAGCTAACTAAAGAGAAATGTATGGTTACCTTCCCAAATGACTGAAATACAGCAACAAGAACCTCCTCAGAGGGCCGATCTGGGAACTGGCTGTCCTTTTGACTAAACCAACGACAGGGAAGTCCCTCCAGGTGAATGGTGTCAGGTCTCTCTCCTGGCAGAGTCTCATTCATGTCCTTAGCATCACGGAAAAAGGAGTCCCAGTCGTGACGTGTGGGAAAATCCACTTTATTTTCTACAGCTCGAACCTAAGAAGACAAAGCAAGTGAAGCTCTCAAATAGATGCCAGCCTTATTTATTACTATAAATATGACCAAATATTGTGTATGCCAAACAGTGGCAAATAGTTCTGATAGTGCAGCAGGAAAAAAGCTACTGAAATATTTTAATAATAATAATTCAAAAGTTTAATGCTAAGCCCACCACCTATACTGACAACTGACATGCACTGTATATACTCAAAGTAAGAGAACCAATAGCATTCCCCAGTTAACAGTACCATGTCAGTATTAGCCTTACCTTTAAAACATCAGTAAATCCACTGAGTTTGATGCTCTTCCCATCCAGACGACCCAGCAGGTTCTTCACTACTGTTTTGTTTTCCACCTCTCCTTCAAATCGTATGAAGTCCATGGTGCTCTTTGAGATCCTGAGAGCCGAGAACTGCTCCGGGGCGACCATGGCTTTCACCCTCTCCATCACCTCCCAGTTGGAAATGCTCTTGCCTGGGAGTTTGAGTTGGGGAAGAGCTACGCTGATGGTCATTTTGGCAATAGGCTTGAGGTACAAGTTGTAGTCAGCAGACAGGCACAGTGCCTCCGAAGTGTCGTGGACTATTGTGGTCATTGTTCCTGACTGAAGGGAGCAGCTGCAGGAGAGAGAACAGAGTCTGTCAGTACAGTCACAACTACAACTACTAAATATATACTGATATTTCCTGCCATTGTTATTACATACAACAAAATCATAGGTGACATACAACACGTTTTAACTAACCCTAGTATGATTTTCAGATGTCAAATGAATCATGACAAAACTTCACACACACTTCACATTATTGAAAGCCATATGTCTGTCTCTGTGCTGCCATTTATTTTAGGTTAGTTTTTTTCTTCTTTGTTTAACGTTATTGACCGTAAATGTTTTAAAACATATCCAAAGCAGCCACATTTATTTAAGGCTATGAACAATTAAAATAAAGGTTCAGATTTTCAATGTGAATTTTGGTGGCGAGCAAAGCAACACACATTTGGGCCAGATCCACTGTTTAATGTTACCGAACTAATCAGAAGAAACAAGGTGTTTGTAGAAGCAAGGCACTGGTCTAAAGCTCATTGCATAATTTTGATGATGATCATTGCTGTATAAACCTCGTAAAAAGGAAGAAATTCATTAACCATCGCCAAATGTTTACAAAGGCACTGAGTTAAATACTGTATATACTCCACACGAAGCTAACATTAGCGACGTGGCTAGCGTTTTAGCTGCAACTTTGTTCACTCTGACGCCGCCAAATCGTATGCACTTCGAAACACTTCAACAAAATAGCTTTTTATCTAAACGCTACTCACATCACATTAGATTTTCTCAGTTCAAGCCTTTAATAACAATTTCACTGAAGGGCGGTTGAGATACTTGTTGAAGAAAAATCATTACAACTTCAGGTACTTCCGTATTCAAGGAAGTGCACTTTGACCTTAGAAAGAGAAAACGAACGGCTCGGAAAATTGGGTTATTTCTAAACAGCGACGCCATGTGGAAATGTGTATAAAAACACCAATACTGATTCAGTTACACATCAGTTCAATACATTCAATATTAACTTTGCCGCCATTGCACATGTTACATAATAAAAAAAAATATGGTTTAGCATGTAATAAAAAAACCCAGTAATTGTGCTACCTGTAATGAATATTAATTTGATATTGTTGAATATGTTTAATAATACATTGGTATCTTAAGTTGTATGGATGGTAGGTTACTTAAAGTCTTATTAATTTGGGCTGTAAAAATAGGGTAGCTATATCCTACATTGAATACACATATTGAGTAATACATACAGGGCTAAGTTTGCACAAAAATAGAGCAATATTCAGTTGTCCAATTGTGTTGCCTAAGTACAGCATAGATTTAAAATAACAGCAATTAGTGGCACTGCAGGCATCTTGACTTAATGTTAAGCCTGAGGATATTTAATTACAAGAGGCTTCAAAACAATACCCAGATGATTTGAACGTTAAGAACACTAAGCTCCCCACCTGAGAATGACCTGGAGAAATATGAATTATTTTTAATAGGCTTCCCAATGTTCTCTGCCCAGTCCATGCAAAATCAAAATACATGTAAGGAAATGCTTGGTTAAAAGATAATAAATAACAAAGCTCCAATATGTCCTCATTAAGCTTTAAACTCACACATGTTTCAGGTTTGTTGACAAATCTATAAATCCTTCCCTTTTTAAACGGAGCTTTATTTGCTTGCCATCACGGATGTGGTAAATGTTTGGGTGGAAGGGAAGAGTGAATGGACTGGACACATGGATTAATGTCCAGTGGAGGCCCTGGGCCAAAAAGTTGGCACAGTTTCCCTGAAAAGATGGCAGAGGAATTTACATAATAGGCATTAGTCCCTTCACTGTGTATGTAGGTCAGTAACTGCAGTCAGACAGACTCTACTCTGTCCCAGTGAGCAGTCATCAAAGAGATTGCTCTGCTTCAGAAATGCAACCACGGGGACAACACAGACATGAAAATAGCCATACCTTCAGTGACCTCTATAGATGTGTGTTAACTTGTAGCGGTCCACAAGATATTTTCCAACTATGATGCTATTGCATAATAAAAAATGTATATACTTTTAGACATGAACGTTTTTCTTCTGATGAAATGTAACACAGTGTACCCTGTTCAAATATATGACTCCGTACTCATGTTAAACACTCTTGCTCCTCTTGTTCCAATCACATACTGAGGATAAGAGACCCAAATCCATGACCCAATGTGACTCATTAGATAAAACTTACAGTGTGAGGATGTTGGATCATTGTAACACAGAGCAACTGGAGTATTCCCAAACACCAGGTGCAGAATGAAGAGCGGCAGTGAATAGACAGGGTGCAGTGTTTCAAAGACAGCTTGTGGACAGGAAGCTGAGGATAAACTATAAATGCTGGACTAAAGCTGGGAGAGGGGGGTCACAGGGGCATCAATTATTCAATGCTATCAGCCAAGGACAATCAGCTGGTGTCAGCAGGATTGGCAGTTAAATAGCCTGTTTCATCCAGACACCAGTGTCCAACAATTAAGCCGTGTAGCTGTAGTCAATCAAAAACTTAAGTGTTTACTGTATATTATTGTTTCCAATTTTTGGCACTATGTTCCAGTCTATAATATCAGGGCCATTGCCAGTTATAAGTCAGTGAAGGGCAGATTATTTCACATTTGCGATTTGCCACTTCTGCTTAATACTTGGATTGATTTACTATTTTTACCATTGCTTTTATAATACTCTATCATCAGGAATTAAAGATACTTGAACTAAATAAATGTGACTAAATGTAAAAATTATTGCTTTATTTCACATTCAGGGCTGACAAAACTGAAAATGTGGCTCAGGTACAGTTTCACAACACATAAAACTCCAGAGTAAATAACAAACAAGACATGGTTTATGAACAAAAAAGGAACATTGCACTGCAGTTAACAATTTCCCTATTCACTCATAAACAAAGTGACAATGTACTGTACAATCCGACACCAAAAGTAGCCCTAAAATTTATTTGTGCTACAAAATACTACAGGTACATTCAGAAAATCTATGATGCGTCATGTCATTGGGAGGGCAAGGTTCACATATTTGGGCGTATAGAACAATGATTGTGCACATGCAGGGTCAGAACAATACACAAGGGCCAGTAAAGCGCTTTAGTCTCATTTAATAAAAGAGGTTTGGGATTTCATTAGTACTAAAAATGGTTTCATAAAGTATCTACTTAAGCTTATGTATGGGTGTAGCTGTCTGTCGAAGTGCTACAATGTGAGGAACTGATTAAAGGCTTTACTATTCAATTACTGCAACAGAGAAAACAAAGATTGAACCAGATTACATGGATGTGTGAGGTACACTGTAGTCAGTAGAAAAGGATTATATACATTATATATAAACAGTTTGTTCAACAAAAGGTCAATAAATGTCATATGTAATCTAAAACAGTATGTCTCAGTAATTATAATAAATGATTTTAAATTATAGGTCCAAAAACAACAGAAACTATGACCACCCAACTATCTCCAAAGTGACAAGTGCAAATATAGAATTGATATGGTTGCGTTTTTTCAGTCCAGTATTAAAATCTGCTACATAAAAAAATCACTACATGGAACTTCAGTGACAGTTTTGAGCACCATCCAATCAACAGGGTTAATATATACTGAGAAAAATATATTCATTTGCATTAAGAAACAAATAAAAGAATGTTTGTTTTTGTTTTTGTTTTCCGTAGCTTCCCTTTTTAGGATTTGTGTAAACACTATTATACCATGACCATGATCATGTGGCGATACTTACTGCTGTATGAATATATGACTTGTGCTCTTGAATAAGTGATGTAACTTAAGCTTAAAACTACATCTGTAATTTAAATCTATGTAATGTAATAACATAGATAAAACTGTTGGCTTACAAACCTTGGCTTACTTTTTTTTTTTTTAATCAGCAGGTAGTATTTGCATAATTCAAACAAACAGTAACAAAAGATGTTAGTTTACAAGTGTCCCAGCCTACAGTAATAGAACTTTATCTCAGCTTATAGAGGTAAGTAAACTGTGACTATAGAATGTGAAGATAGTTTTGTGTCATTTCACCCAAACAGATTAGACAGAGGCCGTGTTCTTAGAGGACTTTTTGGCAGCTCCTCTCCTTTTCCCACATCCCCAGAGTCCCTGAAGGAGGCGCTGTGTATGATCTGTGCTCGGTGGCGCCCCCGATGCAAACGAGCATTCAGGCGGCTCAGAGAGGACTTCCTCTGTATCCCTCCCTTGTTCTTCCCAGAGCCCATGCTGTCTTCTGCTGCCTCAGCCGGTGGGTTCAAGAGCCGCAGAGGGTTCAGATTGCCCTGGAGGACTTTGGGAAACCGCCAGCCGCGCCCTCCACTATTACCACTGCTGGTGTTTTCACTGTCTGACTCAGCCCCTGGTGAGGTGACCACTCCCTCCTCCTGAAGTCCCGCTGCCAATGGTGGGGGCAGGTACTGTATGGCCCGCCTCCCGCTGTAGTCCCGGACTTCAGGGTCTGCATCCCAATCGGACAGCAACACACGGACCACCTGTTAATCATAACAAACAACAAAATCGAACGCAATTTAATCAGAATAATTTGTGGACACACAGTACATTTTTTTGTTTATATTGGCAAAGAGGTCAGCTTGTTTTAAAAAAAACACCAGAACGCCACACATCACTTTTTACAAAGTTGCTGAGTTTGTATTTACATCATATTGCTGCTACAGTGAGTCTCTAAACATGAGTGAGCATTAGTGGTGTACTGTTAAATCCAATTAAAGTCAACATGCCAAAAAAGTAAAAACATGTCTGTCAATTAAAATGGAATTTGCCACAATGCGGTTATAATAACTGTGACAATTATATTAAATTACACATTTTTTAATTGACATTTTCAGTTTGAAAGGATAATTACCTCTTCTTGAGTGCACATAAATAATTACAACAGTCTATTATTTATTCTAGCTTCAGCAGAAGGTGTGCAATTATCCTATGCTCCACTGAGCTGGTCCAACACACGATACCCTACTTACAGCAGTGTCCTTACAACCCACCTGAACGTGACCGTGCATAGCTGCCAGGTGCAGAGGTGTGTATCCAGCGCTTGATCTGATGTTTACATTCAACGGGACAGAGTTCTCTTTTGCAAAGGCCAGCAGCTGCGAGATGAGCTCAGCCTTTCCCTGTTTAGCTGCCCAGTGCAGGCAAGTGAAGCCGGTCACAAAGTCTCTCTTGGAGACTAGGCTGGGTTCAACAGCCAACAGCGGCTGCAAGCTTTCCCACAGCCCATCTGAGGCACACAGCATCCACTCGTGCTCCAGTGGGTCCAGTGTCACTGAGGCACAGTCCTCATCTGTGGTTGAGGAGAGGATAGACGTGGAGTCACCATCGCTTCTCATTGAATCCCGGAGTCGTGAGCTGCGGTTAATGAGAGACCTTCGAACCTAGAAACCATAAAACAATGGAAATGATGAGCCACAGTTAGAGTTGCACCATATAAGAAAAATGTGCAATAACATTTTTGAGGCTAAACCAGGTCTGAACCAAGACTAAACATGTCTAAACAAGGACAAATTTAAAAATCAACTACGGTCAAAACTATGACTAAATGAAGGACAAAACCAACAAGGTCTTAACCATGACTAAAAGGGTCTAACCTAGGGCAAAATGTGTAAACAAACCAGGTATGAACCAGTACATTTATATTTGGACACACCACAATTGGATATTTTGTGCAGCCCTGGTCAAAAATACACATGTATGTATGCCATTTCAACAAAATATAGCTGGCCTTAATAGGTTTCCTTGTTTATACTATAACCACAACCGTTCATTACTTTATAGCAGACCTACTCTTTTTATAGTCACTTGTGAACTTACATGTCAAGAAAAAACTAATCCATTCCTAAAGCTTGTCCCTGTAAACTTATGACTTTTACAAGTGGCGTGTTTTTTCATGCCATTGTGACAAATAAACGCAGCCTGTACCTGTGGAGAACTGCTCATCATCAGCTCTATGAAGTTCCTGCGACTTCCTTTTGGAGTGTTGATGTCTCCCACAGACTCCAGACCCTCCAGAGTGCTGTCTTCAGATAAACAACTGGTCAGTATGGCACGTTGAGAGCCTCTAGACACTCTGCGCATGGCCCTCAACTGCTGACTGTGGGCCCCTGCAGAATGTACATGGTCCAGTTCAGACATCCCAATGACCGGGGCTGACTCCCGCCTCCTTCTGTCTCTCAGCTTCACCTCCCCTGCTCCTCCTCCACCAGAGGTAGGTGTCCCATGCTTCTTATTTTGGGAGGGGGGTGCAGGTTGCTTGTTACCGTTTGACTCTTTGTCATTGTCAATGGTGTCAGCAGGTGGACTGGCTGTCTCTGTGGAACAGAATAACAGCAGCTTTAATGACTGTGGTAGTCTATGGATGTACACAACCATAGCACAGGTATGTGTACATCCACGGTGTAATAAAAGTCATCACTGAAAGTAGGGTGATATGAATATGTGCAAACAACATTCTTTCAGAATCAAATTATTAGGCTTACTGAATAGAGAGTATTCTGGGAATGTCTAGCTACATGGCTGGAGGGGCTTCTTTAAGTAGGACAAAATATAGGCTACAACACAGCTCTCTTTTATAGAATGTAAATACTTTGATGCAGTAGTTACACTAAAAATGACTTAAAGAGGTAAATAGGCAACTGTTAATCTTGTATCAAAATGTATCAAAAGCTTTTCATGAGGTCATAAGATGATGGTTTGCTTAACGAGCCTGATCTATAGCCCACTCTACAGACAGGTTTTAATAGAAGCGTGTGAACAGATAACACCATGATACACAGGATACTGTGTTGAATGACAGTGTGTTGTCTGACTCACCTGTTTGCTGTCCGTTGTCAGGGTTGCCATTGACAAAGTGGATATTCCCATTGCATTCTGTGTGAAGCTGTCCGTCTGCGTCTGAGCCTGAACGCATCACTGACTCGGCGCTGCTTTCACTGTTCAAACACACGAATTTCACTCCGTCCTCCACTTTGACAAAACCCACGGTATCCACGATGCGTCTAAGAATCTCACGCCTCTCCCCATCCTCGGATGTCTCATTTCCCCCACAATCTGATAGAAAATGATCGATCAGTTCCATCTGTTGGACCCTCCCTCCTCTGTCCTTTAGGAACTCCAGCACGGCTTGCTCTGTGCACTGAGATGTCATGCTGTATCGAAAAATACACCTATGTCAATTAAGGAAGCTTCAAAAGGTGCTCATTTTCACGTTGCTGTCATTCCCTCGTGTCAGTGACATGACAGCATCTTCATCCTCGGCCTCCTCCTCCTCTCCTCCTCGATGGGAAAGACCTCTGTTTATGTATGTGCAGGCTACTGCTCCGACAGATAGAGGGCGCAACACAACAGTGTTCGCGACAGAACTCACGCTGCATTCAGGAGAACCTTGTGAAATTTTCTTTTGAATCTCGACAATTACTTCAGACAATATTGTTTCTCTAATCAAATATAATCAAAGCAATACTTACTATAAGTGTTCTTTATCTTAACATTCATGCCAATAATCAGCTGAGTGAATCCAGTTTAACCTCTATATATTACCATTGAATGTTCGATAGCACTACATTGTCTGATGGTTTTCAACGCACCGTTGTACACCGAGAGAATGAACGGAGTGAACCATTATGGTGTGGAAAGGGGGGTTGTAAAAAGAATGCTTATGGTTGGTAAAAATGCTTTCTTAATGTAATTTAAGAATCTTGTAGCTTCTTTATTTGTTTTTATAATCATTTCAGCTACAACTAAATTGCTACAAAATAAACTAAACAAATCCGATTATTTCTCTCTTTTTTAGAGTGGTACATTCTGTCCAGTTGTCGACGCCGAGACGGTCACAGTGGGGCGGTCGGGACTGGCTTTTCAAAGAAAGCTATTTGACTTTATTTTAAGTTTTATATTTTGAATCCACTTGATATTAAAAGCACATTAACTATGGCTTCCTCTGATGTTGCTCGACAGCCGGTTTGTATTTTCTTTGTTTGTCTCTGACAGACTAATAACAGTATTGATGGTATTCCAGGGAGTGTCCAAAGCTAATGTTAACTTAGCCGCATTTAGCCGAAATAGCTTGTAAGTTTTCCGGTAAACTTTAGCTTGGTATTACTCTCACACATTAAACCACCCGCCATTCTCTTTACTACTAATCCAAGTCTGATAATCATATGTAAATATATTTTCTGATTACATTGTTTAACAAACTGAACCTCTTTGCTAATACATAGAAACGTTTGGGATGCCTGTTAGCTAAGTAACTGGACACAAGCTTTGTGTGGCAATAGATGGCACTAACGCACAAAAAGTCATTAAGTTATAGGGAAAGTCTTTAAACAGCTTTAGCCCTTAGAACACTTGTCACTCATAGTCATATATATTATATACTGTGTGTCTGTGGTGCCACTCCTTTAGGACGGCTCAAGTATGAGGAAAATGGATTATAAGATCTAATAATAATACCATTGCACAGATGGGATGGGATATATCTTGCCAAATACTTACAATTATTCTGTAATATCACTGGTAATGCCTCTTGGATGCTGCACATACCCTTTGGTTGTAGCCTCAACAACAATATTGAGAGCTGTAAAAGTTAGTGTGTTTTCTTTTCAGGACAAGAACATAAGGCCCCTCTCCCTGTCCGGCCATGTGGGGTTTGACAGCCTCCCAGATCAGCTTGTCAACAAATCCATCTGCCAAGGCTTCTGCTTCAATATTCTCTGCATCGGTACATTATCACACCCACACAATTTTATGAGCATGGATTTGAAAATGTATAAATGATGCTTATCTTGTTTAATGCAGGTGAGACTGGGATTGGCAAGTCAACTTTGATGGACACTCTTTTTAACACCAACTTTGAGAACTTTGAGTCGTCCCACTTTGAGCCCCAGGTGAAACTGCGAGCTCAAACCTATGATCTCCACGAGAGCAATGTACGACTCCGTCTCACTGTGGTCAACACTGTGGGCTTTGGAGACCAAATGAACAAACAAGAGAGGTAGGAATGAGTGTATAACAGCGAAGAACAAGATAAAAAAGTCATGTTTTTAGTGTTGTACTGTATTTGTTTTTTTAAAGTTACCAGCCAGTGGTAGACTACATCGACAGACAGTTTGAGAGTTATCTGCAGGAGGAGTTGAAGATCAAACGCTCTCTTCACAACTACCACGACTCGCGTGTCCACGCCTGCCTTTACTTCATCTCCCCCTCAGGCCATTCACTCAAATCTTTGGACCTGGTCACTATGAAGAAACTGGACAGCAAGGTAGATTCCTTATGCACCATTTGTAAAAATCCATAATTTTTATGCAGCGTTTTCACTTTTCACAGCTGTTTTTTGTATTCAAGCCGGGGTCCCTTTATAAATGATGATGAAAGAGTTAGTTGAGACCTGTGGATCAAACAAAGAATGTAGAGGGTACTTGTAGACAAACATCCTTTATCCATTAGACACTATATAGGACAGATAACTGTAAAGAGAACAGTGAGCAAGCAAGAACAGAGTTGTTTTTTATGCTGATTGTTCTACAAACACATTTTAAACATAAAACAAAAAGTCTGTTTAGGGTGCTCTTGAAAAACATTTCTGCAGCTCAAGAAGGCTACCCAGGTTGTTAAAAAAGCACGATGAAGTAGGAAAAGCCTTTATTCTAATGGCCAAATTTGAATAGGAATGGCTGTTAAGTAATACTGGCTGAAAATGTATGAAAATATGTGCTGAAAATTCATTTTAAAGGGGCCCGGCAAGTTTGTAATGAATATGCAGAATAGATGATATTTGGCTTTCTCTGTAAGTGCATGTAAGAAAGTATGCATGTTTCTAGTTTGGGCCCCTTTCTGTGGCTGTCCCTGCTCTCCTCTTGGTGTTTTAATGTGTGGCTGCTGGGAGAGGTTCACTCTACAAGTGGCCAAGCCCCTCCCTTGTCTCTCTCCTAGTGGTCACAGACTTTCCCATGCTCTTGGTGTGTAGCCACTTGTGTCCATTGTGCCGTTGTGTGATTTCACTGCTCTGGAGTGTCAGTAACCCTGGATTTGCGTGTGAAAAGACTAGAAAAAACAGTGGAATGCCGTAATCACCTCTCACACACAAACACTAACTGGAGTTGTCCTTTTGTGTCACTGTACGGATCTGCAGATAGAGACGTTACTGAATGTGCAGCATAGACAGAAAGACACTTACTCACACTGTTGTTCTATGAGATCTGCCAGTGCTGTTCTCTTTATTCTGCATGTTGTGTATTTGTGGCTGGCTGTGTGGTCTGCTTAGAAGCTCGAATAGTGACAACAGCTCATTCCAATCCTGTCTTTGGCATGACGAGATGGCAGGCACGCTGAGATGGAATGTGTGGGGACAGCCAGAAATAACATGAATGCAGATTATCTTGCTTTAGATCAGTTAATTCAGGACCAAAAGTACAATTAGACCAAAGTAATAATGAGCTACTGGTATGTTGTTTCCATTTTATGTTAAAATGTTTGGGTTCATGCATGTTATTGAAGTCATTATAGCCACATCCACATTAAAATGTAGCAGTTCCTTATTGTCTGCTGTTGTCTGTTGCCCATTATGGCCAATCCATTCAGTTTCTACCTCTGGCCAGAGTTTGTTTCTGCCAGAGGCTGTGATGAAAAACTAAAACGAAGTCTGTTTTCTTTGATTGATTCATTAATTAGCTGTGTGGTCTCGTGGTGTTAAACCAGAGCTGTAATTGTTGGTCTGGGTTGTCATTTAGGAGTCAATTAGCTGCACCCCTTATTGACTCCCAATAATCACAGATAAAGTTTCTAAAGACACTATACAGTATTAATTACTGAAAGCTGAAAGGTAGTTTAAAAGCAACATTAATATTAATGGCCTTTAAAATCAATTCAAGGCGACAAATAGTCACTGAAAGAGAAGCACGGCTAATTAGAACAAGTACAACAAATGACATTAAGTGCTTAGACTGTGTATGCATGTATGCCATGCATTTGAACTTGTATTTTTGTCTTGCCCCAGGTAAACATCATCCCAGTGATTGCCAAAGCTGACACTATCAGTAAAAGCGAGCTGCACAAGTTCAAGATCAAAATCATGAGCGAGCTCGTCAGCAACGGCGTTCAGATCTACCAGTTTCCTATCGATGACGAGACAGTAGCCAAAGTCAACACCTCTATGAATGTAAGATAAACATTTTGTCTAATTTTAGATGCTCTATCCAAAACTGTTGTAACATTATTATTTAAAAAAAAAAAAGATTTATTTTAAAATCCTTCAAGCCATTGTGTTGTGTTGTAGGGGCATTTGCCATTCGCTGTAGTAGGGAGTGCAGAGGAAGTGTTGGTTGGTAATAAAATGGTGAAGGCACGTCAGTATCCCTGGGGAATAGTACAGGGTAGGTTTAACCGTTTTCAGCTTTCCTATTTTTGTGTTCATTCTGCTCCATTGTAATGGCCTGTTTTAATGTTATTGTGTTATGTGTACATGGCAGTGGAGAATGAGAACCACTGCGATTTCATGAAGCTTCGAGAGATGCTGATCTGTGTAAACATGGAGGACCTGAGAGAGCAGACACACACTCGCCACTACGAGCTGTATAGACGCTGCAAACTGGAGGAAATGGGCTTCAAAGACACTGACCCTGAGTGCAAACCTGTCAGGTGAGCTGCACACTTGTTAACACCTCTATAATACCTTCAGGGAAATTATGGTATGGTGCTGACATGAAAAAATGTGTTTGTGTGTGCAGTTTGCAGGAGACCTACGAGGCCAAGCGGCAGGAGTTCCTGTTGGAGCTGCAGAAGCGAGAGGACGAAATGAGACAGATGTTTGTGCAGAGGGTGAAGGAGAAGGAGGCAGAGCTCAAAGAGGCGGAGAGAGAGGTATGCAGAGAAAAGAACACAGAAGGAGCAGAGTCAAACATGACCTCAAATCAGCATTGTGCTTCATTTCTTCCTTATTTCCTATAATGAACAAAATTTTTGTCTCTATATTTGTTCTGAAATTGTGCTGTATGTTTACTCTTTGTTGTGATGTGTTTTGAGGTAATCACTAAAGAAAACTAACTACTAACTAACAAACTATTGTTTGAGTCTTTCTAATTGTAAAATATGGTGTTATCCACAGCTGCTTTGTGAAGGGAGTTTTTTTAATTTTTCAGTATTTTTCTATTCATTTTCAAGCCTTAAGCAAACAAATGTTTAAGCAAGCATTGCAACTCCTCTTTCAAATCAAAGGTTGAGCTGAAAATCCAAAAGGCACCTTCCGTAGTTTCTGTAACTCATTACTTGTTGTTTTTATGTTTCTTTAGTTGCAGAGCCGCTTTGAGCAGCTGAAGCGCCTGCACACTGAAGAGAAAGCTACTCTGGAGGAAAAGAAGAAGCTGCTGGAGGAGGACCAGATTTCCTTCGGCAAAAGACGAGCTGCTGCTCAGCTCCTACAGGGACAGAGCCTCACCGCCAATGGCAAGAAGGACAAGGACCGCAAGAAGTAAGACATGCATCCAAAGGCTTCTGATAATTACAGACAGGGAGGGAGTATATATTTGGCTTTTGAAGAAGCAAATACTGCCCTCTGCTGATACAACTCAATTATTGTAAATATTGTATATACTAAGTGCTAGTGGTTTCTCCAAAGCGGGGAGTTAATCTTAACAGAAAGTATGTTATAAAGCTGCATTACTGCGGTGAGTTGAATGTCTAATATACCGAGCTTTGACACAGTTCATGTTTTTTACCTTTCAGCTCTGGCTTCATGTAAAGGTTCTGAAGGAAACTCCATGAAAACCAGCCCGACCAGCGACGTTCAAACTCCCACAGCTTCCATCTTTTCTTGGGCCGTCTAAAACACTAACAGTGTTGAGTATGTTTTTTCGCCAAAGTTAATTGTATCCAAGAATGTTGTTGACACTTCTTCCATGTATTTGTCTTCTTCTTTTTGGGTTTTATATGTTTGTGTTATTTTTTGTATTTATCCTTTCTTTTTTATATATATCTTTTATTTTCCATAGATATCCTTGTAAAGTGGGACACCTTTGCGGACTAAGCCTTGCACCCTCCACACTACATACACATAAAAGCATTCAGGAATATTGCAGTAGCTTCTACAGAATTAAAAGGGACCTCACAGTTTAATGTTTTAACAGAAATAAATGTATACATAGGAGCCACAAATACTGTATAATATTGGATTTACACATTCTCTTCTGATGCAGTTTCATATCATAGTCCAAGTAAAGTCTCAAAAGATGCCTTTTTTAATTTTGTGGATCTAAAATACCTCCCATTTGTTACGCAAATCATTAAATAATCCAGGCATCCTTGAAGAATAAGATCAGACAGGTCAGACACTTGCCAATTATATTTTGTGCCATTAAGAGCAAACTGTAATCACAAAAAAACATTGGAAGCCACTCTTTAAAGGGTTTTTAAAGGGATATTTTTGTACCAGACATACATATTTGATAATGTTGAGGCTGGGGCCTGCTTTTCATTAGGTACATGTTACAGAATATATTTATATGTATTGTATTTACTTACTCTTTTACAGTTGAAGAACAGAACTTTTGGGAAACAAATGAGAGGCATCTAAGACTGTATTTTAGCTTTTTGTATCACTTTATTATGTTGTGGCTGTGTTTTACGGCACAAAGTCAAACAGAACACTTCATTTATTTTTCATAAGTGTGACTCCACTAAAACATTGACTCAAACACTGTCAAGTTTCTGAACACTAGTAGCTTTAATGTTAGTGCCTTACCTGTGTAAACTAGAGCTACACTTGGACTCACTTGTTCGTGCAGTGAAACTCACCGGAGCCTAGTGTTCGACACGTTTGTGCTCCACTTGTATTTAATGAATAAAACAGTGTTATTTGGGAACTTTTTTTCATTCTTTCTAAATAAATCATGTATTTTTGACAAAGAGAGCTTTCTTTGTGTTTATTTTAATTTGTAATATGTAACTTTTACATTTTTTGTGTGGCCATGACGCTAAGAGTGGTGTTCACTGATTAGATGACAGATTGAATAGAGGAATAAATCATAATCCTGATTTGTTTGCCAGTTTTGATGAATTTTTTGGATGAATCCCTCTGTTTTCACATACTAATCCTTATATTACTATATGTGAAAAGGTTTTTATTATGTTTTCGAGGCAGCTGTTGGGGTGAGCTTAACATCTTCCTGCCTACCTCTTGCTATATTTGAACACTATCCCCACATAAAGGTACTGCCCTGCTGTGGCTTTTTCCGAGGTCTTGTTCTGTGCAGCATCTCCCCCTCAGGTTCTGTTGCCCTTCATGTGACTCAAAGCTGGCACACAGACAGGTAGACAGACAGCTCTGGCGTAAAGGCGAGAGTTTGAGGGAGCTGATCGATTCCCTGCGGGGCCTTGCTGCACCTGGCTGCTTGCTTGGCAACAGGACGCCCTGAGGTGAACTATGTGCTTCTCTCTGGGTGGTGCAGCGTCTGGCAAATGTGATTTCTCCCAGGTTTTCCAACAGAGGTGAACACAATCTCAGAAAAATTTACTGCCTCGTCCTTAGTAGTTTGTACATCAAGTTTTTCTCAACATGCATTTACATCCCAGATAGCTGTCATACCCTTGTGCTTGCACGTACACGTGCCCTTGTCACCTTTGGCTAGTCACTCTAAATGCAAATGGAGGTGATCAGTGAAGACAGACCCAGCTGCTGAAGAGATGAGGTTGTCATTTAAGAGGAGTCCTGGTGAATTACCAATTACACACCTCATTCATGCCAGTGTTAGCATGAGCACACATGGGAGACAGCCAGAAACTAAAAGAGAAGGGAATAAGAGAAGGACAGATGGATGGGAAAAGGGAACTGGGGCATTTTTACACATTTATGGTGGGTTTCTTAGTGATAAAGGCATGAAGTCATCTTCATGAAGTGTTGTACACGAAGTTTAATAAGCTCCTAATAAGAATACTGAGAGTGCAGATAATTAGAATTAGAGCACAATATATGACCCTAAGGATGAAACCTTCAAGGAGCCACGGATAAATCCTAATGGGCTATCTAGGTAATGTGTTTGTAATGCATTAGAGCACTCTATTGTGCTTTGTCTGACATGTTTTATTTAGTTGTAAAAGAAGCGGCAGGCAGGAGCAGAAAAACACCTGGAATTCTTGTTAAAACAAAGGCATTTATTTCAAAAAATGCACTTGACATGAAAAAACAATCAAATCAACCACGGCTCATCAGTACAAGACAATGTATAATGATCACATGGTAGAAAGTGCTGGACATGGCCAGCGCAGAGCATGACTTCATTGGCACAAAAGGCCTATAAATATTCTGCACAATATAGAAGTATATAGAGTTCTTATTTTTTCAGTTTCTTTCATGGTTTACTCAGACAAACCCAGTTCAGTCCTGACCAGGCGTGAGTATCACGCCACATTAAACATTTTCATAAAACTTCTTTTTTTATGTAAAAAGCTACATACAGAGGTCCCACCCACTTGGCCCCGCATGCGCACACGCAAACACACATTCACACGTCAGTATCCATAGGAACAAATATGCCGACATCTAATTCAAGATGGTAGGGTGAGGGCTCAGGCTTCCTGGAGGGACAGAAGAGTTAAAGAAACACCATTATGCTTATTTTTCCCCCCTCTGCTTTAGTTTTAATACTAATATTAAAACACCTTAAAGGGTCTTGTTAGCTTTCCAGTTGGCTTCCAAAGTGATGTAATCCCGTAATAATACATAACACTTTTCAAATAGTATAAGACCTCAGAAAGAAATTAGCAGGAAGTTATGTCTTCTCAGCCAAACACTGAGATATTTCTGCACCAATCCCAACAGAGGCTTTCTGACCAATCAGAGCAGATCTGGTTTAGACTAAGGTAATGTGAGTGTGATCACCTACAGAAAATTGGACTTTTAAAACTTTTCAAGTATCATTAAAATTAAAATGAAATCCACCAATAGAAGCATGATAGAGTCTCTTTAAACTGACACTTCACTAATATACAATGGTATGTTGTGTTGAGTTGGAATTAAAACTGCACAAAATGTTAATGCTCACATATTTAAGATGTCACAATTACAAATTGACAGAAATTTGTGACCAAAACCTTGTTCAGAAGTGGTATTTACAACCAGGAAGCTGAGACCAATGACAAGCATTAATTACATCACAAAAGAATAAAACACAAACAGTATGGAAACGGCGGTTCAAGTTATTTTACATAAAGTGACCACTGTGCAGTGGTTTTATTCCTGATGTTTAGACCGCTGTAAACTCCCTCAATCACAGCTTCAGCCTCATAAACAAAAAGTAGACCAGACCAAAACAAATTAGGACTGTTCAAAATTCAAGTCCTGTGTTCAGCAAGCGTACAAACAGATACAAGAACCCCCCCCTCAGGCTTTATGCAGAGCTGTTCTGTTCAAAGCTGTGATGTGCTGGTTTTTGTCTTCAAGTCAAACAGAACAAAATCGCATGACAAACACCAGCCAGGTCGTGGTACCAGGACAAAGGGAAAGAAGACAAAAGACAGCCTGATCTGCTTCTAGTAAACGTAAACGTTTATGTGTTGGCATTTGTAGGCACTAGGGTTTGACTGACAGCTTTCAAAGGCCAATGTATACATTTTTGTACTGAAGCCGTCCAATAATTAATAACTTGTGCCAAAATGTGACATTTACGTAGGGCCAGCTCTTTGAACTGACTTAACTAGACATACACCTAACATTTATAAAATAATTAAATAATAAAAATTAATTAATTAATTGCACAGTAAACATGCAAACTAAATGTCAGTCTAGCCCTAGTCTTTGTCATGTCTTTGACCGTTTGACTATGTGTGACTTCCACTTAGCGCTGAGCTGTGACATCCTCAAGAAAAAACCTAAATTGCAGAATGATTTTTGGTTTAATCTGTTCTGAAGCATGAACCATGATGTTGTGCAGAAAAATTTCAGCTAATCCTGCCTTGCTCTCTAATCATAGTGTGTGATTATTTGCATGGTCCAGCCACTCTCCGTTTTTGTTCCTTTTTGGTTCCTTACGGTTTAAGGGAAAGTTTTCCAAAGAAAAGAAAATACAAGGACCATTGCCTGTGCTTTTTATCAACTAAATGGTAATACCATCACTCTTTGTCCTTGCCTGATAGTTCAAGGTAAACATCCAAATATAAACACATTTTCAACAAAAAGGAGAAAACACTGCCAGTCTGATTCCGTTTGAATGTATTTTTGTTGCTTTTTTACATTGATACACTAGGGTTTGTGCTAAAAAGACCAATGGAGTAATTAATCCACATTCCTGTGCTGTTGTCTCTAAATGGAATTGTTTTTGTTTATGGTATTTTGAACAATGATGATGTCCTGTCTTCCTGTTTAGTTTTGTTCTGTTTAATATTAAGGCTGTAGCATGTTCAAAAATATAATGCCTGTGAGTGTGAGAGGACACAAACCCATTAGCCCAAGTTGTGGCAGTAAAGCAGACAAGCCACAGATCTTAACAGAAATAGCTGAGGATGAGGGATAACTGTCATAATAATGTATTTTTAAAAGTCATTAAATCTAACAAAGACTATTTTTTAGACAAATACAGTACCAGATTAATCCCTTAAACAAATATGAAAAGTACTCTGTAACTAGACATACAGCAAAATTTTTTTTCTTTTTATATAAAATGTTTGGCGCAACTTTCTCTTTCTTGGGATTTTAGGTGGGTCTATGACACAATCATATTTAAATACCAGTTAAATATGAAAGATAAATTAATGCAATATGTATAACCAAATTGATATTCACATATAAAAAACAAAATGCTACATGCACTGTTATTATTATATCTGTTTAAAAAACATTTTGTAAACTGAACATGGAGATGTGCTCACAATGACTTATGGTTATTTTATTTTTATTTCAATAATAAAGCACCCAGATTCAAGTTGTGAGGTCTCTCCAATGCAGAGTAATGCTTTTTGTGCTAGGTTTGCTGGTGGATGATGCCCAAGAGGAGAGTTAGGAGGCAGGCTTTGTCTTGCTGTGCTATATGAGTCAGTGTGCCTTTAGTAGCCTCACCCTTAGTCTGACCACAGTCTGATAAATGCCCTCTGACCCATTGCTGTCAGCAGTTAAATGACCGAAAAGCTGCCTAGCTTATTGTGTGGCTGGGCTGGTTGAAGACAGGGCCAGCTTTTCTGTCTGTGTATCAGTCGGACCAATACTGGTTTGTTGATACCATGATGGATTTTTACCAATATCTTAAGAACAAATTGAAGATCTGTAAATATGTAAAACAACTGACCTGCGCGACTGAAAAGCATCAGTAGCCATAGCTTGGTTACATTATTGTTCTTAATTTTCCCCAGTTTTCAATGAAACCCTATTGTCTTAGTCTTGCAGGCTATTCTACCGTACCCATGTGTGGTTCTTTTTAAAGGCCACAGATTACAATCTCATAAGAGCAAGTTAGATCATGTAATATTTTAAAGTTTTTCAACATTTTCAATTGGTTTACATTCAATTTCTCTAACTTAGCAAAGCAACAAAGGATGGGAGGACCATGTACCAGGCTTGAAAGGGTCAATTGTCCAAAATTTACTTCTTGTTAACTCTTGTTAACTTTTTCCAGTGTCACTCTAAATGTTTGTATTTATTACAGAAACCAGTACTGATCCTACTTTTGTGTATGTGTGTGTATTGGCCTCTCTGTGTGTCTACTGTGACTCATGGACAGAAAACTTGTGCTCATTTGTCCGTTCCTTTTCCTTCAGAAGCTCTCAACAAAGCTGCCAGGAAAGAGGCCAGTCTGTCCTGTTCTCTGTAGAGTCCCTTTGTACCAGCCATCCTCTCTCTTCTTATGGACGAACACCACGTCTCCCTCCCTCAGCTCGATCTCTGCCTCGCTCTGGGGAGGGTAGGGCACCACCACACGATACCTGCCGGACAAACAGCTGATCACAACATGCTCAACGAATGCCCTTTTTCCAAATTTAGTTTATAATTAAAACGTGCCCAGAATGGTAGCCTGAGGTATTCCTTTTATACTACACTGAGCATGTTTCTGAGAATAGATGCACTTGGGTAATGTGACAAATTAGGTTTTTAGTGCATACCCCAGTTTATTCCTTTTATTTAAATGTCCTTTACTATGGACAGCAAATAAAATAACATTTCTTTTACCTTTCTCTCGACAGCGGCTTGGGCTCTGGCCTGAGAACCATCAGAGCGTTGCCAGTGCGCGTTGCCGGGGGCGACATGGGGAAGTTTGTATCCAGGGAGCCGGACTTTCTGTGCAGTGGCTCCAGCCCAATGGCTCCCATGTCGCTCTCAATGGGACAGGAGCCTGCTCTGCCCTGCGACGCCATTGGACAGGAACCTGAGCGTGGGTGGTGGTGATGATGGTGAGGATGGTGGATGGGGTCTGTGGCTATGGCACCCAATGAGGGGTCATGTGTTGGCGGGGACGACGGAGGTGAACGAGGTTTCTTCTTAGCTGCCGCTCCAGACAAGAGCTTTAACAAACCTCCTGCTTTTCTCTCCTTCTGAGGACAGAAGAACACACAGATCAATAGTCATCACTTTTTATTGACGCCTGAAGGGTTTAGAGCTACTTCTTCACAGATAATGTTGTCACGATAACTGCAGGGGTCTATAATACAATTCATATTAAATCTACAAAGAACATTACTGTATTTTCCGGACTATAAGCCGCAACTTTTTTCCCACGCTTTGAACCATGCGGCTTATACAGAGATGCGGCTTTTCTATGAATTTTTCTTCAGCCCTCAGGGGGGCGCTCTAGCAGGAAGTGCAAAAACGAGACAGACAGTGGTAGTCGGTACAAACAAGAAAGCGCCAGTTTTTATTCTTAGCATATGCAACCCAAGATGCACAACAGCAAAATACGGTAACGTACACTGTCCCTGTAATATAAACTAATAAAATAAAAAAAAAATAAAAAAAATAATATTTTGACACCCTCACCCCCTCATAATGGAAAACAAATGAAGTGACAGTGGTTTGGTGTTCAGTAGTTTCAATGCTCAGGAGGAAGATGAATAGTGACTTGTGGTTTCAGTGCACGGGAGAATGAAGCCACTTTAATAGTTGCGCAGTTGCGCTTTAACAGTGCGCAGGAAGAAAAAGTGACAGTGGTTTGGTGTTCAGTGGTTTCAGTACGCAGGAGGAAGAAAAATAAAGCAACTTGGTTTTAGTGCACAGGAGGAAGATGAATAAAACCATCAATGACTTTTCTGTTTTGTTTGATCAGCACTTTTACTGCCGTGTTACAGGCACTGTTCGGAAACAATCAGTTCAGGTATATGAATAAACACTTATGGTACAAAATCTTTCTATGTAAATATTTTATTTCTCAGCCTGGATATCGGCGGCTAATAGTCCGGTGCGGCTTATATGTGACAAAATATATATTTCTTTTAAATTTTAGTGGGTGCGGCTTATATTTAGGTGCGCTCTATAGTCCGGAAAATACGGTAAAACATTTTGTTTTTGTTGTGTCCTTGTGGGAAGCTATGCCTGAGCAACAGCAAAAAGAAAAAAAGCATTACTTAACTTCTTTTTTACTACAACACAGATGCAAATCTCCACAGTCACGTCATTCTTCTATTTCTGGATTGACATGTCTCATATCGTCTCATATCTTGTCATAATTCTCAGATGTTGACATTATAGTGATGCACTGTGATTTAGATATTAGTAATGCATCTTTTCTTATCCATGACCTATTGTTCTTGTGCCAGCTGCTCCCACTGACTGGGCCCTGCAGCACTTTCACCCAGCTGCCACACCAAAGTCTTTTACATGACTCTAATTACATCCACATGGATTCAAGATAAACTTCGCACAACTTCCCTCAAGCGAATCAATTTTTACAGCGTTATCAAGCCTTATAAATAGCCATAGTTCAGCTCTGAATCTCTTGAACAACAAAATATTATGGAAACAGCAATTGTAAACAATGTGAATTTGCATTAGTACAGTTGCTGACCTTTAGTTCTTTTGTCTATTAATGGGTTAAAATCCTAAATTTTTAAGAAGTTACCCACTGGTAACTGAATCCAATTAATATCAGTGTCTGTGCTTTTAGTTTCCTGTGTTCTTTTTATAACAGTGAAATAGTGTGGCTCTAAGATTCGATGAAGGTCAAGTAAAAAGAGAAACATTAAGGATTCATAGTTTATTGACCAGTCTTACAAGAGAAGGTGGGATGAGAAAAGTGCTGTGCAAAGCAAGAGAGACAGTAAAAGTACCGCAGGCACACACATCCATGCACACACAGAGAAAGAAACAGAAAGAAAATCCTTGCTCTTGAAACTCAAGAACACCACAGATTTTGATAAATATGAAAATCTTTCAGCTGAAAAATGTCAGACATGTTAGGAGGCCTTGGTGAAGAAGATAAAAAGAGTGATAAATTATAATAATACACTGTGAGGGACATACATCAAAGGAAACAAATGATGAGTACAAGAATGAGGAGAAGCAGGGAGGCGACATGTCAGGATGAGAGAGGGCAAACAAGAGAGGTGGGATGGAAAGTGCCAGAAAAAGTGAAAATCACCCTTCTTTCATCTGCAGGCTTAAAGGCTTAATCTGCCTCCAATGAGTGTGTGTGTTCTTGTTTACAAGAGGGGCTGCTGTGTTGTGTCACCATAAGCCACCAGAGAGCAGCATAAACTCACAAAATAACCAAAGTGACTCAAAGCCGTGTGCATGTGATTTTTCCACAGAGACTGGACATGAACATGGACACACTATCAGAGGGGATTCATCATACCTCATTAGATCTTGACCCACAAAGTGTTTATACAGTTTGATGTTTATTCTATACTTGAGCCACTCATTGTGACTTTAACTTACAAATAGTGCCAATGCTAAGTTTAAATATGCTCTTAGATATATTAAGAGAAACAAGAACATCTTAAGGGTAGACTCTCTTGCATCAAAGCTGCAAAACGATAGCTACTTTGACTTCTGGAAAGAGGTCAGAATGTTAAACAACTGCAGAACCTTACTCCCATCTAATATGAATAGAGTGAGTGGCTCCAAAAATATCTGTCAGTTTTGGCGGAAAATCTATAATGACCTGATTAATTGTGTCAAGAGCAATATACAGTGGATGGGGCCACAGAAAGCCTTGCAGGTGTAGTAGTTACACCTCAAGAGGTTGGTGATGCTGTCTCAAAGCTCAGGAATAATAATAATTGGATTAGACAAAGTGACGTCAGAACACAAGTTTGCTAGCACTAAATTGTATCGTCTACTTTTTTCTTCGGTTCATGTCCTTCTGCCAGAATCCCTCCTGTCAATTGTTTTGGTTTCTGTGATCAAAGATAACATGGGTAAAGCTAGTGATATTAACAACTATCAGCCTCTAGCCTTGCCCAGCTCATTATCTAAGGTGCTTGAAAGGATCCTTTTGAATAGACTTGAACCATATTCATACACTACGGCTTATCAGTTTGGCTTTAAGCAAGTACATGGCACTGACGTGTATTTTTGAAGGAAATACTAGATAAATATAATTCCCAGAATTCCACACAACACACACATGTTCTTGGATGCCTCTAAACTGTTTGATTGTATAAATCATGAAAAATTGTCCAATAAATTGTCAAAGCGAGGTGTCCCTAGATACCTGTTAAGAATACCTATTTTCTGGTATTCCTTTCATACCATGCAGTTAAAATGGGGTGACTATATCTCTGACTCATTCAAGGTCAGTGATGGAGTTTGCCAACGTGGAACATTGTTTAATATTTTTGTTGATGACTTGTCTGTACAGCTTAATGAGTATAAAACTGGTTGTATTGTTGGAGATTTTCTGTGTAACCATCTGATGTGTGCAGACGACTTTGTATTACTGTGGCAGGCCTCCAGCAGCTTTTAAATATCTGTTGACACAGTATGGCTTAGAATATGACATTAAGTAAACAAAGAAGGACTTCAAGCTCTCATTTCCTGATTTCTATTTTTGTGGAAATGTTGTCCAAGCCACAAATTAGATTAAATACCTTGGACATTATATCACTTGTGACCTCTCTGATGTATAGCAGCAATGTAAGTTATATGGGCAGGCAGATATGCTTGTCTGTAAATTAAACATGTGCTCCACCATTGTTAAAACTCTTCAGAACTTTTTGTTTCCCCTTGTACAGTTACAAAAAAAGGTCCATGCAAAAACTGTCAGTTGCCTAAAATGAGTCTATGAGGATGCTACTGAAGGTCCCAAAGCACTGTAGTGCATGTGAAATGTTTGTAAATTGTGGAGTAAGATCCTGTGCAGTCATCATCCGCATTTGTATTAATTCTTTCATGAGCAGAGTAATGACATTGCCAAATTATATCATTCATACCCTGGTCTGTCCAGAAGCGCTGTGAGATTTACATCTAGAATGTGGAGGCACTGGCAATCCTGCCTCTATGTATAATGCATATGTATATTTTTATATTACAATTTTTAATTTTAATAATAAAGTTTGAATTGAATTGAATTACACATCAAGCTAAATCATCTAAATGGACAGAAATATTCATTACGAAGCTGTAAGCATAATGTTGTCACTCAGTGTTTGTTCTCTCCGGAAGCTTAAGAACCTGTGACCAGGCGTTGTTGGTAGTTCCTCCTGCCAGACTCAAGCGCAGAGGGGAGCGTGCATCTGCTGTGGCTGGGCCACGACTGTGGAATGCCTTGCCTTTAGAGACTAGAACGGACCCTTCTCTACCTGTTTTTAAGTCCCTGCTAACCTATTTGTTTTCCTTAGTGCATGGATGATTGTTACACATTAATCTTTTAAACGTTGGTTTTAAACTGTTGTTTCCTTGCTTTTTGTATATGTTTTATAATCTTCCTCCTCTTCTGTAAAGCACTTTGGTCAGCCTAGTGGCTGTTGTATATGTGCTACACAAATAAAATAAACTTGAACTCTTGACTGGCTCTATTTTGAAATCAATGTCTTATGAGCAGTATATGAACATTAGTTAAAAATTGAGAGCCATTTTCGGAATAAAGTATGTAAACTAAACCGAACACAGTCAAAACAAATCTATTTGAGACCTTCATTGCCTTGAGTGCAAATATTTCAGCATATTTTGGAATTTTGTTTTGCATATGCAGGCGCATTTGACAGCTATTTCATTTGGCAGTTGTTGCTCATTGTGTGCAGAGTTCTTGGAAACAGTCAACACACATGTCCAACATGGTATGTGTCTGTAATGCTGGCTGTGCTGCAGACAGTGGAGATTATCCTAACTATGTATGCCAGAGAGTTATCAGAGCCATTGTACGGCTCCAGAGCCATTACAACTTTAATATTTCTGCACTGCCACATTTGAATTTCAATAATACAAGACATAACATTGATTAGATATAAGTAAAATTGAAAGAAAAACCCCAACTACTTGTAGGTAAAGAAGGCAAATGGAGGCATAAATTGCACAACAAGCCTGTATATGATATATGATATTAAAGATATGGCTCTAAAAAACAGAAGTTTGAATCATCTTTGAGTAGGCCGCTGTAAACAAGGCCATAGCCTGCTGTTCCATAGTCAATGAGCTGTTTGTCAGCTAGCCATGTAGTTAGATTAGCTGTCCCAGACACCGGAGCCAACAGTGAAACAAATGGAGCTGAGACAGATGCAAGCTTTCCATGCCATCCTTTAGTGTCAGCGCTGCCTGATTTAACATCCACAGCTTTAGCTCCGAGAGTTCCACAACAGAGAGAGGATCTACATCACAAATAGCCACAAGGAGAGGAATCTGTGATAGTGAGGTGACAACACACCTAGCTTCTCACTTGCTGTGGCGCTAGAGTCAATTAGCAAGCTTGACAGTGGCAACTTAAGATTAAAGTCTTCTTTGCTATTTATTGTCCGTAACTGCAAAAGTTGGAAGGTCAAATACTTTTTTTCTGTATAAAAGTTAAAATCTTCTTAATAACTTTGTCCTTATTTCTGACAACCTCTTGTTTTACAGTCTACATTTAATTAATACAGAGTGGTCCCCGGATTAATTCCTGTCTTGGGTCTTATTATTCCATGCAAATCTTCAGTCTTCAAAGTTTCTTATTGTCTTTGTACATTAAAGGCAAAAAATGTTACTAACAAGCATGTTGTGTTTATTTGCAGTGTTTCCTCTTTCTTTTATGTTTTATGTCTTTGAACCTGTACATAATTAATAGACATTGGTAGTATTGTACTTTCACAGATTTGTTTAAGCAGCAGGTGACATATTGTCAAACTTACCTTTTCTACTTTGGGAGCGAGTACTCCCTGGGAAGATGCATGGGAGGGTCCTGGTAATGGCGGCTGCATTGGACTGGCCGGCTCGCTGTTGAGTAGGGCTGCTGACACATTTGGGGGCGTGAGGCAGGACAGCGGGCAAGAGAGGGGTAGGAGAGGTCTCGAGGCTGGGGAGGATAGTGGTGAGGGTCCCAGGCTCGGACCAGGAGACACCATAGAGAGTGGACGACCCGACTGTCCCGAACAACGAGATGGAGAGGAGCTCTGGGGACGAAGTGGAGAGACCGCCACCGCGGGACATTCGGAGCTGCCAGCAGAAGGACTGTGTACTAAAACACAAACACATAAATTAACCAAGCAACACTAGACACATGAAAAATACACTGATTTTGAACCCCATGTTTAGTGGTGGGCATCGCTGTTGAAAAGTGCCTCCTTTTTGAATAAGCATTAATACATCAACTTCCCACCCCCCTAGATTGAATTTTGATGTAATTAAAAAAGCTTAAAACACTGGTGTGAAGTCATCCTAATCCCGCTATCTTTTAATATATTTATATTTAATAAATGTTTAAACCAAAAAAAAGTGTAGAAGAAACCTCTACATCTAAATGAGATGGCCTTTAAAATTTTTGATATTCATTCATTTTATGCACTGTATTTAATAAAATAATGTCTGTTTCTACGTTCCCACGATAAAGTGATCCTTTTTTATTAGATAAACGGACACACAAAAATAACAGAGAACAACTCAAGTCCAAACTAACCCTTGAAGAAATCAAAACTGTGCTGTCCTTCGTTCAGAATTCTTGTCTCAGCTTTTAATCCCTCTGAGTACATTGGGTGCTTGTGAGGATAAAAGCACGCACAAACACACACCCACATATGCACTTCCCATACTCTCTCACACTCTGTACACAGCATTACAAGCCACCTGCTTGTCTATATTCCAGCGCTTGAGCAGAAATCCACAGAGGGGCTCGGTGGTCATGTGACAAAACCACCAAACGCCAGAACTATGCACATACTTTATTTTGTAATGGGGACCAGATGTGTGTGTGTGTTTGTGTAAGTGTTTGTGTGAGACAGAAAAGGAGAAAGGGAAAGAGGTCCACGGAGCTCTGTCATTACGCCTCCATAAAACAAAATCACAGTGATGTCATTCAGCTGCTAGTGTTGTGTGGGTCTGTCCTCTTGTGTGTCAATATGTGGGAGTGCACGTCTGCTGTGTGTACAAGTGTGTGTTATTCTTGGCAGAGTACACTCTGTGTACTTTTCCAGTCTTCTAAAAGAAACCTTTGCCATTATTCTCTCATGAAACGGTGCAAAGAAAAGGGAGAGAAATGGGTGCTGGGCAGATGAATAGACCCTGAGTGGAGAACAAGGTTGATATGATCTAGACCTTGCAGACACCAGTGAGAGTGTGTGTGCAGCACAAACTGTACCACAACATAACTGTAGCATAAAACTGTTATGACTTTAACTAATTTTACTTGGCTATAGAGTTGTACAATGTTTCTGCAATAAGAAGTCATACAGGTTTCAAAAGCACTTGCATTTTATATTTGACGGATGGCTCCATTGAGTCATCACAGCGACAATCAACTGGCAAGTTTTAGATGTCCTTGCTATAAAGTACTCAGACAGAGACCAGTACTTGTGTGTCCCACTCTCTGCTTTAATACATTTTAATAATTGTTTTGTACGCAAATGTCAAAATTACACACACAATCAAACTGTTTAAATGATGGAGAAACAAATTCAAACTCTTTACAGTTTTATACAGTGTTTCTGCTTTAGTTATGTATTTATTATGTAAAGAAATTACAGAAATTGCTTTTCAGCCTTTTGTGCACTTGCTGCAGGATGGCGTTCACTTCAAAATTATGGCACAGATCTCACATTATCGTAACTATAATAACAGCCATTCTCACAATTGTAAGCCTAGCACATGTAAATGAACCACTGATATATAATCTAATGCTAATGGTTTCATTATTGGTCTCTGAACATAATTTGTTACAAAGCTCAAATGATTTTTCCTTTGTTGCTTTGTGCCTGTTGTATTTAAATGCATACTGCAGCTTCAGTTGTTAAAGTAACTCAGACAGCCACATCACCTGGAGTAAATGCCTTTCTTTGTCACTTTTTAACATTCCCTGGAGAGATGTAAACAACAATCATCTGTCCTTTAAATCCTATCTATTTGCAGTGCATTAATGCAGGAGCACCTTCTGACGGCTACTTGTTATTCATAAAAGTATTTCTGCATGTTCACAATTCCTTATGTCACATTTTGTTCATAGGTTTTGGAGCTTTAAGTCCCTCCAACTCTTGAGCACAACTCTAGTGTTACAAACGTACTTAAGAGTTTTGTCTCAATATCTATCTTGTATGTAT
Source organism: Rhyacichthys aspro (assembly GCA_036850595.1). Classification (NCBI taxonomy): domain Eukaryota; kingdom Metazoa; phylum Chordata; class Actinopteri; order Gobiiformes; family Rhyacichthyidae; genus Rhyacichthys; species Rhyacichthys aspro. Next base: position 14,796,225 of record CM072168.1, read on the forward strand.
GAGATTCAAATTTGTGTTGATGTGATTTGTTCAGGTAGATACTTGCTCTTACAGTACAGAAACATGTTCCGTCAATCAGGGCTACATAGCCTATTGTATTGGGTCTACCTTTAAAACCTGTATATTCATTTTTAACAAGCAATATATATGCCAAGTGCTATGTTACTATTTAATGAAGCTTGTATTTGTGTCCAAAAATAGATGTAAAAATGCTTAGTGAATGAAACCTTTGTGTAACTCCTACACAACTGTGCGGTACATGTATATATTTCTGCTTACCCAGCTGCATTGAGGTGCGTGAGTGGTTAACTGTGTGCTGGCCAGAGCGCAGGCAGTTCTTCAGCTGAGCGGCAGCACTTTGAGGCGATGAGGCGGGACTGGTGTTGGTAACAGAGTTGGCAGAGTTTATAAGTGGAGTGGACGGCCGGGATGAAGATGGCCCTGGGGACGAGGGGTCGGAGATTTTACTCCCCACTTGACTGCTGCTACTTCCTCCGACTGGACTAGACAAACACGAGCTCCGAGGAGCACCGACTCCGAACGGGGCCCTAAAGGGGACGCAGAGCGGGCACAGATATTGACCTGTCACATAAAGTTTAAGATGATAAAAACAGATTTCCCAACACGGGATACAACAGTCTTCCACTTTCATTACAAGGGCACCTCAGTCTCTTACAGGGGCATTATAAAACTGCTCACCTCTTCCACTTATATTCCCTGTCAGAGTGAGTGATTCCTGTGATGTTATCTGAAGTGTGGATCAGTGCTACACTGTGTCCTACTGTAACATACATGAAGCTGAGGGCTGCTTGTGTTTCAGCCGGCAGAATGCTGAATGGCAGAACAGTGAGCTGAACATTATTGACTTGGTGGTATTCACAGTCTTATGGCTTCCCATCGACTTTCCGTCACACACATGGGGAGTTATGGCTTTCTCCATGAGTGAGAGTGAGAGTCCAACAACAGAAAACAGCACTTAGACAATGCACATTCACTTGTACTTGTGAGGCTAATAGGAAAACTAATAGAAAACTTTAGTTTGATCAATTTTAAGTAGGTATAAAAGAGCAGTGAAATGCAGTATTAAAAGCATTCTTGGAATTGTCAACAAATGTATAGACATTTGTATTCAGGGCAATGTGTAGGTTTTACTTGTGCTGTGGTAAAAACCAAAATAATCAGACTGACTCAAGATCATAAACCGCAAAATGAATTCCAACTAACAGTTAAAATAACTACACACTTTAACCTGGTTTCAAGAACAAGCTCAGTCTCAAGTGAAACACAGTCTGCTGGGACTGTGTTTGGACACTGAGAGTGAAAAAATTACTTTAAATCACTAGATGGAGTCTTAAGTTACAGCATCACAGGTTGGGTCTTGTTATTAGTGTCAAAGAAGAGGTATGTCACTCAAAGATCTGTATCAGTTACCCAGTTTGGGTAGAAATATTTTAACACGTCTCTCTATTATTAAGTTAAAATTATTGTAAAATATGTTAAATACAGTGGTTAATGTGGATATGAAATATTATTTATCCATGCAATTTTGTCATAATAATATTACATATTGTGCCAAGCCATGCACACAAATGAGGAAGACAACCATGATTTGTAATTCAGAGTTCTGTGTGTGCACTGGATTGATGCTTTGAGGCTTTATATTTTTGTACAATGCTAGTGTTGGTGAATGGTATCATTAAAAATAGTAACTGTGAGTGGATATTTTTGGGATATATGTGTTTGTGAAAAGTGTTTTGCTATAAAAAAAACCCATTAAAGAACTTAGAACATTTTTAAAGCTTGTCATATTACTGAATGGCTTCAGTCCATGTTCTGATTTGCTGTGCATTTTGGCAGGGTCTGCTCATATTGGGTAATTTCCGCGCTGTGCTGCAGACAAAGGCATGGGGAGAGGTAAGAGTGGAAGAAGAAGAGAGGGAAGGGAAGGAGGGATGGGGAGAGTATGCTTGCGTAAAAATAACAAATTGCCTCTCATTTGATTACTTGCCCATCCTTTCTGTCTGTCTCTCTGGCAGATTGCATAACGGCAGAATGTGAAGCAGCCATTCATATCCTCTGGAGAGGGACACCTGCTGTTTTCACAAGGTTTCCTCTCTTGATTCATTTTCTCTTTCCTCATGACTTCTTTCCTTTCTCACATTCTGTTTGAACTGCATTGTATCTTCTACCTGCTTCATAATTCTCCTGTCGCCCAGTCAACCTCATGAACCTCTCCCTTTCTCTGTCGGTCCCATTTCCTTTATCCTACTATTATTTTGTTTAATTTTTTTTACTTCCCCTTCCTGTTCCGCTTTTATTGTCTCCTACTCTCTTTCTTTCTCTGCGCCATGGAGCAGAATACAGATTAGGGGAACAACCAGTGCAAATGTTTTTATGCATACCTCGATAATGAAAGTAATTAATCCGCCTAATACAATTCCAGCATACTATTTTGTGTTTTTATGCCTTTCAATAGCAGGATATGAAAAGTAATGATGAAAATGGTGATGGCATTCTGTTATGCATTGTGATATTGCACAAATCCAAAAAGATTCATTTTGTCCTGTGGTTTCATGTCCCCACCCACGAGGAGAGTATTTGTTTCATGCTGTAAAAAGCTGGTGATAACAGCACATTATTTTGTTACTTCTGATGGCCAGAGGTGAAAGCAGTGGGGCACAGTGCGGAGAGGAGAGTCGAGCTGAAAGAATACATAATCAGTGCAAGGGATACAGCGTTGGCAGATAGTGCCTTCGTCTTTTGGGTGCACGACAAGAGGCAATCTAACAACACAAAAGTGGAATTGCATACATTTGCAAAAAATCAGGATCCTACTGCTTAGCCAGAGGTGTCTTCAACTTTCTAAGTATATAAGTAGGAAAAATGGCATTGGGAATAATACGACAGCATCTATTATGTGCCAAGCCAATTGCACCTATTTTAAATGCATTCACAGACAAATAAGGTGAAATAAGGTGAAATAAGGTGCGCTTCCACCCAATTCAAAGGTGGTCTAAGTGGGAGCTGTAAAAGTTGAACTGCGATGAACAAATGGCTATACATTAGATAATGTTTAAATATTATGCATAACAAATTGTATTTCTCCATTTAAAACATGCTGGTGAATTGTGGTCATGTGGTCTATCATTAAAATGAACTGAAGAATAAAGATAAATGTTATTTTTGATGAATGTAAATCATCAATGTAAATACACTATTTTCACCACATTTTTACAAAGTGTGTAAGAGAACACATATGGAAGTACACAATTTGAGATAGACCATAACAGAGATAAAAACATAAGCTATGCCTCCAACACTTTTCTCAGATGCTTTGTGGTTTCTTAAAGAAAATTTTAAACAGATTGGTTGCATTGTTAATTTGTAAAAATACTTAATTGACAGCTGTGTTGAGCAATTGCTCAGACACAATTTGTCTGGCCCTGGAATAAGAGTCTGTGACATGGCTCTACTGTGCTTTGGCAGGCTCGGTGTGATATTGATGATAACTGATGGAAGGAAAATAGCCTTGGGCTTCCTGAATAGTTAGGGGCTGTGCAATTCTGTCTCATATACAGTCTATGTGCCAACACAAAACTGTTTGTCTGGGATGGGAAGTCCAAAATCGTAAAACCATATTTATACTATCTCAGCCTGTATCAGTGTGTTTGACTACATTTTATCTCAGAGTTTACTAACCTGGACACTGGTGTGACATAGTTCCCAGGAAACACTCCAGATGCTGCGGTTCGTAGCGATGTGCCTTTGAACCATCCATCTTGACACTTTTCTGTGACACGATACATTTCACCTTTTCTCAGTTCTAGCTCGTCCGCCTTCTGGGGTTTATAGGCATATAGGGCCAGGTATCTGAGGGAATACAGCAGTCAAAATATGTGAGATATATTTATAAAAGTGACATTTTACCAGAAAGAAAACTGAGAGTGTTTTTGTTGTTAGTGTACTGTACTGAGGATAAAAAGGGATAAAAGCCCACATACTGTTGATGCTACACCAGCTCTTTTATTAGACCATGAAACATTTTTGATGTACAACAGGGATGTTTGTCAAGGAAAAGAAAAGAACAGTGTAGTCTGGTCCTCCCACCATATTCATCCACTTTCACAGAAAGCTTCATGTTCATACCAACATCGCTGAAAAATGCAGGGCAAGTGGAGGAGGCAGATATAGTTAAAATATGACAGATACCCAAAAACTTTCACAACACACTAGACACTTAGCAGTTGTAAAGTAATTGCACGTGGAAGAACGTTTAAGATACAAAATATAGGTGAGTAACTAATAATGGGAGTGCTGTTCTATAAGGACTCTGCAGAGAGGACTTTGTATTCCACAGAAGTAATTCAAACATCGAATCAGGCCAAGCACTGAAATGTCTTACACAGTAATAGTTATACTGAGTAGTTATCGGCTCTTATCATACGAACTATAAATACAATTGCATTTGTTCATCTATAGAGCCTTTGTTTGTCTTCATCATTAGGTATAGCCAACCATCACTATTCCTTTAGCCACAAATTTTCAGTATAATTAAAAGTATTTACTAGGTGTACGCGCTGTAATTATTTAGGTATTTGAAAATTTCCTCAAATCAATATTCTTTGACTTATCTTTGGATAAATAATGGTTACGGATAGTATTTGAATATTTTTAATAACTGTCTGTAGCTGTAGGACACATACCCTTCCCTGTCTCCTTAAAACTGGTGAAAAATATGACAGGTGCATACTGAGAGAATCACGGGACACTGTTATTCAAAACGCAGCATGGGATTTGATGTTTCTATTGCAATCATAATAGAGATCTCAAGTCGTTTTTCTCTGAAGAATGAATGCTGCCACAAGAGGATGAATGTTTTTTTTTTTCTTTCTCAAATGGTATGGTTTGGTATAAAGAGGTGCCTAATCAATAAGTCCCCATTTACCAGCCAAGTTCTGATAGATGAAGCGTTTAGCATCTTAACCCACAAGGCAGTGCTATGTTTAGTATTTCGAGCGTGTTAACATATAAATGAGTTTTCGGAGCCTGTCGTTGGGAGACATCTGTAGTACGTGGTACCAGACTCCGACAGAGGACGATAAGACCACAGTGTAAACAAGCCCTATATGCGCTGCCTCTCGGTTGCCATGGTAACAGATGTGGGGACCATCTCCCCGTCTCCCCATAGCAACAGGAATAGTTGCCAGGTCAAGATGGAATCGTCCGACCTCATCAGTAAGACGAACCCACTCAGGACATGTGTGAGTATTGTGTGCATATGAGTGTTTGTGTGAGCTTTCAGTGTGATATTATTAAAACTGACAGCATGGCTGTATTTGTCTCATATCCTGCAGTTGAGAGACCAGTTAATAGTAAATAGTACGTTCACCCCATCTACATCATTTGAGAGGACTTTGTTTGACGTCAAGCGTTTCGACAACCCTTAATGTGTTATTTAAAACCACTTTATAAAACTGTCCTTGTGTTTGCAATAGCACTACAAAACACACAATCACCTTGAAGCTACCTGCGACTTTTTGGCAGTTAGCTAGATTAATTACAAGGTAAATTATAGAACAGTCTTGCTCAGCGCTGGCAAAGCTCTGGCCATCTGGATGTGTCTTGTAAGGTTTCATTTTCAATAGAATTTAATTCAGTTTGTTCATGTATCAGGTGGTCCTGATCCATTTAAAAATGGATAACCTGCAAAGTCAGTTCACAGCTCAATTATAGCTGTACTATGCACAGTAAACAGCCTGATTGGCCTTAATATTTTCATAAATTCTCAATAAATGTTTGTCACATGTAGGAAAAATAAATGTATGCATACTCTGCATGCCAATATATTTGATTGGTCTGTATTTGACCAATTTAATAAAGTAAAAAGACATTAATACTGAATGTTTTCCCAAATTCAAATTGTCATTGCTTCTCAATTTAATAAAATGTGGTTCTACTGTTATGTGACTGTAGTCTGCACCCAAGCACATTTTCTAGTAAAGGTGAATCAACAACTGTTTGTAGATTAGAAGGACAAAAAACACAGATTCATTGATGTGTTTAAGGTTTCAAAAAAGATGCAAAATAAAGTTTAAAAAAGGTCAAAGCATTCCAAGGAATGACCAGCCAAACTATTTTAAAAAGGTCTTGAAAGGGCTACATTCATAGACAAACACCAGTTGAAACTCTAATGTCATAAGTACACAAAAAACCCTTTGATTTACTTGGATCTGAGTGCTAAAAAGAAAATATTTTAATGGCAGAGGGAGCCTGGTACCAAAATGTTGCTTCCAAATAAGCAGCTTTATCTGTGAATACAGTGGACGCAGATGGAAGGACATAGGTGAGTGAGCTGACAGCACCCTGAGGTCTACTCACATGTTGAGCGGCAGCTGCACCTTGGCATGGGCCAACAGCTCAGAGGTTATGGATGCCACTTTGGGAGGCACCATTACCCCTGCCGAGGAGGGAGAGGGGCCTGGGGGAGATGCATCCTGAAAACAGCATGCAAACAAATTGAGGGTTACCATTTGTGAATAAAGCATTGCAATGGAAGTTTGTGTTTTAGAGAGAGCAGAAAACACAGAGCCAAAGAGCAAATACAATCAGAGGTGGTTAATGCATCACAAGCCTTGTGCTCACTATGAAAAAGAGAAATGGTTTTGCTCACATGGAACTGACAGGGCAGGTTAATGAGAAATTGACTGCAAAGGTAAGTAAAAAAATCCAGTGACCACTGAATATTCTGGCTCATGTGTTTAATACACATGTTTAGAGGCAAAATAATTAATCAATCACGCTCATGGATTAGATGTTTTGTTAAACCACACTTATTTGAACAGTTGTGTCTGCATCAGAGTTGTTTCACAGTTGTAATTTAAGAGTTGCAGAACCCTGTGTAGCTGGCACCAGCTAACCATTCAGTATAAGTCATCACATATTCTAGCTAAATCTCCTGAAACTTGCTGTGTACTTTCTTCTCCTACACTCTTTAGTTTGTGTGGTGTAAATGTTAATGTAACATTGAAAATTCTCTCTTCCAAGTCAAAATAAGCCTATTTTAATCTTAAATGTCTGTGTACTTCAGAGGCTCATCTGGTAGAGTGTGTACCATTTCTGTTGGTTCATGTTACTCTTTTTTTCCTGTCTTTGTTCACTGTTGCTATCAAACAAAACGGAAAAAAAGGTATGTGTGTGTGCACCTGGATGCGTGCAGCAGCTCTGGGGTCCGAGGAGCTGATAAGAACTGGATGGGAGATCTCCATGCTGTGTCTGTTGTTGAGCTGAGCGGCTCTCTGTGTGACAGACAACGCTGTAAACGAATGCCTCTTCTTGGCGTTCTTCTTTCCTTCACTTCGTCGTGGACCAGAGCCATTTCCATTGGACGGTGAAGCGCTGGGGGAGGGGCCAGGAGAACAGGGACCAAGTGGGGTAGGCTCTGAGCTCGGACCAGGGGCATTTGTCGTCGTGGGTTTGTCAATTTCCATGAGCTGTTTGGCTGTTTCATTGAGCTATAGGAAAAGACAATGAAAGAAAGTACAAAGCCGGTTAGATGTAAAATTTTAGCCATTTCAATCAAGCTCCTCAACACACACAATCAGTTTATTTGTGTGACCTTTTCTAACTCAAGCTGGCAGCATAACAATCATAACTTACAACAGGTGGTCTAGGGAGACTCACTGTTTACCACAATCTGGCGAGCACTCACACTAAGATGGATGATGTCGAGCACCAAGACACTAAAGCAAAGGTAATCTGCCTTGGCAGGAATTATATTTTGCATTTTGACAAAATGAGAACCTTATTATCACAAGAGAAACACTACACAGAAGACACTAATCACTTCCTAAAAATTTGATCAAATTATAACATAAAATTTTTTTGACTTTGTGCCACTGGATTTTCTACCATGCGTTTTCAAGACACGTGACACAAGTTGACCAAAAAAACAGCCTTTGATTACAAAGCGGGACTGTCAGGTCTATGTAAGCTTTCTTTCTCTCCTCCAGTATGTGATGTTACAATGCTTTCAGGAGATTCTCTGTTGTAATGTTTATCAAAGTAGTGTATCTGCTGGGGATTTGAGAGCTCAGCGTCAGCCTCTGTTAGGCTTACTCAGATTTGTTCCAGGACACAGTAAGAGAGGACAAAGATGAGTCACACTGCCAAAAACACATTATCTAAAAATTGATGTCCAGAGCAATTTATACAAGGACTATAGCAGGTGAACCCAAAAGAAGAAAAAGGCTCATAACCATCAATGTTCATTTATTAATGAATTATTAGTTAATACAGCTGTGTGGTTTTGATTTTAGGTTTGTGATGAGACGAATCTCCCTCAGACATTTAACAGACAGCAAAGTCAGGGAATGACAGGGTGTCTAACACTTTTCAGTACTGCGGTCGAAAGAAAAACAGGGACATCTGTGCTGTACAAATGCTGCTTTGGAAGTTTAGGGCTTTATCTAAACTTAACTACTTCAGAGGCAGACTCAGTGCAGCGGTAGCTCAAGACTCCCCCTACAGGCACAAAGTGATACAACATGCTTCTCTGTAAAACAAAACGGCATTAAAATAAAATTAATAATATTTAGTAAAATAATAACATTAGATTTAGTCACTCTACAACATAGCATCACTGTTTACTTTGTCAATGTTTTCAGACCTCAAAAACCAATTTACACCACAGTCATATCTACTTAGGGAAACATTAACTTTGTAAACCTCTCTAGAGAGAGCCAAGTGTCTGTGTGTGGGAGATTGTATGTGAGGGCTGGGAAGTATACAGGACAGACCTGGCTTGGCTCAGTGTTGGGCTGCAGCATTTCCATATTAATAGATATGCTAATCAAAGCAAAATCATATGCTAATGAGCATGATGGATTGATGCTGCAGCTATAAGTCAGTTTGCTCTCATGAGGCCGACTAAAGTACACACTAAAAACACTCCCGCACAGACACAATAGGTCACAGAGGCATGCACTGGGAACCAATTATCTACCTATTACATAGTCCCTTTTACTGCTCATAGAGTGCATTCAGCAGTCGCCTCACACAAGGCTGTTGTGTCAGTTTCTCTTTAACTACTACTGCTTTAGTGCCTGGACAGGCTGCAGTAAAGCAGATAAGGGAGTCTACATTCTTGATAGAGACAATTCTTCACTTGGTGCTTTTGGCTGAGTAAAATCTCCAAGGTCATCTATTATGTGTTAAGCTTACTCTTACTCTGTGTTCTTTGCGCTTTTTTGGAAGATGAGCACCCTCTCTGAGTAATGGTGAGACTCAAACTGATGATCTGATATCTGCACTGCGAAATAGGGTAAGCCGCCAACGTACATGCATACACACGCACACAAGGACATGCGCAAAAAGAGGGAGAGAGGTGTGTGGACAACATTGGGCCACATGGTAATAGTATTATGCTCCCTTATATTTTAAATGCAGTGTCTATGCAGTTCAGTTAAAACGAAGTCATACAAAGTTTAGTAGCAGTTTGCTTTGTGATTATTTTGACAGACACCTTTCTCTTCTTTATTTAAACTTGTGCATGTGCTGACCCAAACAAATCCAAACCCAGAAATACCTTCCTACAGTGATATTTTCTTTTATAGCGTCATCCAGCCCACTCAGCACACCCACCAAAGTGCACAGCCTAATGCAATGTACTGAAAACATAAATCTGGATTTACAAGTGCAGCAGAATGCAACCCACCATGCCAAAACATCAGCATTATCGACTCAAGATACAAAGATTTTATACATCAACATATAAAACAATTAAGTTTCTCTCAATTACTTCTTTTGTTTCTGCAGAAAAAGCCATGAAAAACACAACGTGACAGCACAAGGCCACAAACACTATGAGCACACTGGCAATACACTTTGTTCTGAAATTACTCTAATTTAGCTATTAAGGCCTTCAAATTACTACAATTTACAAGACACAACTGTGGGTAAATTATGTCCACTTTTTAAAAGAAAAAAAAATTCAAATACAATCTCCTACAGCTTTCCAGGATGTCTCTTGAGAGCAGTGTTCGATGTCCAGTGGCTAAACTTAGAGATGCGATATTGACCTTTTCACTCATGGCTTATTGGCACAGTGCTTATCTCTGATTTCTGTCAGGCTAAGAGGATGATAAATTACAAAATTTTTACTAAGTGCACAGAGTGTTGTAATGTTATTGAACCATAACGTTTGGATGGGATGTCACTAACAATTTAAGCACATTTTTATTGTATAATTATTATTGTATTATTTTATATATTTACTGATGTTCCTGCTAAGATTACCTGTTGTTTTTTTTGTTTTTTTTCAAGGGTATCTCAAGCAACGTGTCAATGCTAAAGCATCCCAGCAAGAATCAAGTGCTATAATTTCGTCTAAGGGGAATGAACACAAGTACCCTCTTCCAATTGCTGACTGCCAATCACTTCACACATTCACCGTGTAATTTGGACCATTTTGTCATCTCAATCAAATCCCTAATTGCAGGTTTATGAACATCATCTCCATTGCCAAATATTAACACAAGCAGCCTGCATGTACTTCTGACAACAGCTACAAGAGGTACTTCACCTTACACACACACACACACACACACACACACACACACACACACACACACACACACACACACACACACACACACACAGACGTCTAGCTGGGCCTTTCTCATTAAGGCTTTCTCTCCAGACACGACAGCACCCTCCTCCGCATACACAGGGGCACACACACTCAATATGCCATCGTGGGCCTGCTGTGTCAGCGTGATGAAGAGCTCTAAATTATTGATGTATCCCTATCTAATAGGTGCCCCAGCGTCTATCTGTGTGTGTGTTTGTGCCTATATGGTTTAATCACCTTCACCTATGAGAGTCGTTTGGTCAGAGAGTTAATTTCAGTGACATTATTGCCTTACCAAGTGCCTAAGTCCATGATGGCTACTAACCCAAGGAAAGAAAACTGTGTTGGGATGATAATATTACAACAAAACAGTGGAGAGCTACAGCAGACATTTGACATTTGAGTTTTATGACTAAATCTTTTGGCAATAGAGGTGATAAAACAACAAAGAGAGATAGTCTGAGAGAGATAAGCCATGTAATGAGTCCTGATCTGACCTCTAATTAGTTTTGAACTGCACAAGCTGCTTTAAATCTGACTGAGACAGCCTCACACTCATAGTGTTTAGCATTCATAGACACTTACTACAATTAAGCTCATTGCATAGTTCAGATCTAGTCCCTTCTGGCAACAAACAAAGAAACCTATGAGTACATTTTATTTTCCTCTAGTTTTTCCAAATTAGACAGACTCTTGGACTCTAAGTAATTTAACTCAGTGTTGGATCTATTAGTCTTTATAGAGGAAATGCTTTCAAAGAGAGATCACTGTTGAGAACACTTTTGAATAAACACCACTATCTGCTTTAAAGGTCTTTGTAGGGTTATTATTATATATTATTTTAAATGAATCTGGAAATTCCTACAAAAGACAGTTTTATGAAGTACATAATTCATTCCTTTTTTGGTGTCTATTAGAGCTGCAGGTATGTTACTTCTGATTGTCACTACATATTTGTGTGTTTGTGAGTTTACCTCGACGTAGAGAATGGGGAAGATGCCAATCTTGTCTCCCAGCATGCCTTCTGCCCAGTTCTCATCCACTCTTCTAATTACCGTCAGCACCTCATCCTAATCAAAGAGAGGAGATAGAGAAAGTCAGAACATGTTTAAAAAAAACAATGAACAGAGATTTGGACAGCAACTAAGCAACTATATACTGTATCCAAGTGTACCCAAGCATTTGACTGATCTGACATCTGACATTTTTAACAGATTTAGGGGATATTAGAATATTAGAAAACATGCAAGACGAGATTGTTTTGAATGTTGCGATAACAACATGAGCTGTAATATTTGAATGCTCTTTGACATAGTAAAAAATATTTAATTAGTCAAAATTGATTTAGGAAATATAAAAAAAAAACAGTCTGGTCAACTTATGCAGGAGCTACATCAATATTAAAGACTGAACAGGGACTAAATCAAGACTAAACAGTTCTAAACTAGGATTAATCAAATGAACAAGTCAACAAATGAACCAGGTCTTTAGCAGGACTTCTTTTTATTAAGACACACCACAGTTTGATTTAATGTTTGGAAGACAATTTTGAGGTTCATCACATGGACAACTATAACATTATTGTGACACAAGTCATTCTTTGTGATACGGATATTGCAATTAATACATATACAGTACATTGTGAGGCCCTTGTATTCAGTAACATCCTCAGGAGAAAATATTTGTATGATGAACATATTTTATTCTCCCTCTGCTGCTTCCCTGCTCAGCTGAAAGTGACAGTGTTGACCATTATGCACGCCAGTGATAATACTGGTAAATGAGATGTGTATTGTTCACACTGAGTAATTACCTCTCACACTGAGAAAACAATATCACACACACTGGTTTGTGCATGGCGACGCACATTGGCACACCACAGGAGCACACAGCTCTGCGTGTGAGTGTGGGGCTTTTTGTAATTTTCATTCATTAACCTGTTGATTAATTTAGCCCTAAAATAATTGAAAAAATGGACACTTAATTAGCACGGGCTAATACGGATTTCAACACAGTTATCTGTGACTATGCTTAGACTATACAGTACAGTGTAATTTAATCATCTCATTGTTTTTTGTCTCAGAGACTCGGTGGATATGTCGAGCATTCAGTCCTGAGCACAAATGAGCCTCTGTAACAGCAGCAACAAAATGATGAGCTCTGAGGAACGCAGCAGCACAGGGAATACAAATGACTGTTCAAGACATCCTCGGCCTTGATACGCACTGAGAGCAAGTTTTCTCATATGATGGCTGTATAGAGGTCTTCACGTGTTCAAATTATTGAAGATGTGAGACCAACTGCAACCAGTGCATAAATGAATTAACATAAATTATCACTTTAAAAGAACAATAAATTAAAAGTCTTTGATAAAGAGTAAGTTTAACTGCGGTAAGTGTCATCATTGTGTTTTCTGACTACAAAATTAAGATTTAAATAAAATGCTTTTAAAAGAGTAGATGTTTTATATACAACTATACCTGCCTATTCCTAAATAGACGACTGTATTTTCACATTTGTTTAGCAATTTGGGTTCTAATCTGGGAGACAATGTAGAGTGGGTCGCCCCTGACCGAATGGTTGGTTGTTTCTTTCTTTCCCCCTTTTACCTTGTCTTTGGGCAAGACACCAAACTCCACTTTGCCTCCAGTGTCTGGGGTATGAATGAGAGAGTGCTTGTGTGTGTGAATGGACAAATGATGTAAAGGGCTTTAAGTGCCAGCATTGGTTGAAAAGCGCTATATAAATGCAGCAATTTCAATTCTGTTGTGACCACTTGTTCAGCATTTGTAGTTGTGTCACGTTGATCGATAATTGTCAAATACTCCTGGAAAACTATCACATACAAAAAAAACAAAACAAAACCAAACAAAACCCTGACAAAATATTCATATTCATGTGGCCTATTTATTGCCACATACATTATAAAAATTGTGGTCAAAAGGCCTTATTTCCTTTGAAAAAATGATCAGACAGAGATGTTTCTTCATCCTTTTTGAAGTTGCTCTGGTTCACATTTTCCGAAGCCGGCTTAAGTGTCTGTGGTCATAAATTATTAGTGTGCTACAAAGGAACAAGTTGGTTCAACAGCACACATAGCAGTTTGTTTCTAGTAAGCACTGATACCCTTATGAATGAATTACGCTACAGTGTGAGTGGGTGCATGTGAGTTTAACCTTGCTAAAAGCCAGACAGTCCTTATCTTGGTCTTTGTCTTTGACCTCGAAGTCGTACAGCGCTTTGCCCTGTGGAGGAGTCTGGCTCAGGGGACGCAGCAGCTGGATGTAACTGGCGGGCAAGAAACCGTGGCAACCGTTGAGCTCGCCGTGGTACCAGTTATCGTCCACTTTGCGTCGTAGGATGATGATGTCGCCTTTGGAGAACTGGAGGTCTCCGGGTTCCTTGCCCTCGTACGAGTAGAGGGCTTTACCGCAAGGCAGCGCTGGGATGTTCTGAAAGGACACACATAGAGACTTAGTTTTCTTGTTTCAGGGCTTCACAATCAGCTTTATTCAGAATTACCACAGAAGCTGTATTTTAGATATAAATCATGTACAGAAGACTATTAATTGACAAGGAAAAGCGTTAAAGTTGCTATGATGCCAGAAAACCTTGAAATCTAGCTCTGTCATTGTCATTATTATATTCTGTGGCACTTGGCTTTGCTTGTCTGTTCGTTAACTGACAACAAAACTAAACCGTATAATTTACTTAGCAGTTTTCAATTCATTTTGGTACTAAAATATGTTAGAAAGATATGAGCTCTGGAAAAAAGTGACTTTCAAAGCTTCAACTGAGAAAAGATGAAAATCCAATATGTTGCAAACTGTTAGCCCTGGGGACAAAATTTGTTGGGTTTTATTCCCCCAGCTATATGTGAGATATGGCTTGTTATTAAAATGTTTGCCAGGTAATTGTTGTTTCCACCTTGGGCCAAACACAGTAATTTAGAAAATGTCAGCGCAGCATGGTACATTACTCTCTTGAGTTTCATTAAAATCAAGACCCGGGTGTCCGACGTGTAACGTGCAGAGAGAGACTGACAGTTTCACCCAACCACAACTTTTACAATTTGAGTAAACATGGCCAGTGTGAGGAAGATCAACTTCCACTGCATAAAACGACCAAAATGAATGTACACACAACCCTGAGATAACATTTCGATACAACCTCATTGCTCTTTATATGCGGCCCACTTACATTAATAATACCTCCACAGTCCACACACTCCTACACAAACACTGTGGAATTCATCACATTCATACAATGAACACATTCTTGTAAGAGACAGGTATAAAAGGAAATTATCTTATACCGACTCCAAACAAACAAAACAAACAAAGACAACACTGAGAGACGACAACTCCTTTTCTTCTGAGAGAACGTGTTTACAATGTGAGAAATGCTTGCATTCAGACACGCCGTTTTTACACGCTCACAAACTGACTGATTTTCCCAAGACGCTACACTGAGCAGAGGAGCCTGAGGCTTTACCGCTTCACTGTTCTGAGATCAGTGGTGATGCAATATGACGAAAGGCATGCACACAAAAATACATGAAAGCACTTTTACTATGACAGCTTATACTACATTTACTACTGCCAACACCTGTAACCATGACCCTGTAATGTACAGCAAATGGTTTTTAACTAAGTATCAAGCGGTTTAATGCAAGTGAAAACAACACAAAAGAGAACTGAAGGAGGTAATGGGTTTTGCGCAGAGGAGAATAAGAGAAGATGACTAGAAAGACAAGTAAAGTGAGTTTGTGGCAAAGTTAGGTCAATTGTACCAAAAAGCTTTCCTGGAGCAACTAAAGTGGAGTGTAATGGCAGATGTGTTAGGAGGTGAAAAGAAAAAAAGCACGTCTTCTGCCCTGGTCACTCTTCTTACCTGTGCACTTACCAATTCTCTCTTGTTCATCGCCCATTTTTGTGCTTTTTTTTTACATTTTTAAGTAGCCCAGGGCAGACAGATTGGGCAGAGCTCCTGGAGGCTGCTACAGGGCCTCGTCTGGGAATGTGCACCAAGGTCACGCTACTGTTTGGTGAAAGTAACGACACAAAGTGAAACCAGGCCATGGGTTTTTGACTAGTTTGAGCATAAATCCAGGGCGTGAGGCTGTCTGTGGTACAGCTAAACCTGGCTAAAAAAAAGCCAAGGCACTATTTGATTTGGTTGACAGAAATATGAAGTGAATAACAGCAAACCTTTGAAATGCAGCAAAAAAATAAAAAATAAAAAAAATGCAAATGATGTGCCTCTCCATTAACTATTCAGAAGTGACAAAACTCTGGTGTGAAGTGATATCCAAGGCTGGAGAAATGAAATTCTGCTTTTCAGAGAAACAGAAAAGGAAGAAAGTGTTTCCCAATAGCAAATGATAATGGTTCTAACTAAACATGGAAAAAGCTACTGATGTGAGATAACCGTTTGAGCTACGTTACACCAAAAAAGTTCTCTATTAATTCGTGCTATAACCATCCTATAGAAAAAAAAATGTATGTGTAGAATTTAATCTTCAGAATAAACAAGATAAAAAATGTAATATTAAGGGACACTACTCATTCCAATGCAAAGCAGACAGATCTCGTTATCCTATTAAGAAAAAGAGGAATAAAACTATTCAGACCACTAATTTTCAAGGATTCAAGGATCTAAGAGAGCTATAAATATTTAATACATCTTTTCCTTCTTTCTGCTAATGTTCTTTCGTTCCTTTGTCAGTCATTTCCCACCCACTCGTCCATTTTAAAGCTTGTTTTACTGTCACTCTTCCCATATATTCCTCTCTTTAGCTCTATTAACCGTGCTAGTTAAGTTAGCACGGCGCTATGAACGCTTTGCTTAGTGTTTTTACAGCACTGTAAAGGCCCTTTAATATGTGCACTTTAAACCATTAACAGTCTGCTAAGTGTACTTTTTGGCAGCGGCCCCCAGACACATACTGTACACACATACAGTAAATGTGGCAGACATCTCAGTGTAATAAATGTAACATTTAATTAGCATTTCCCTATGCAGAGGGAAAAGAATCCATTAAAGCAGTTATAAACCAATTGCTGTGAATAAGCCAATTCCTGCTGCAATTTATAGAAAAGACATATTTGAAGCTGTCTTATCAATTTTACTTTTTCCCATGTGCGAGCACAGGGAGAACTCTCAGGAAATCCTCCTTTGGAAATTACATGCAGCCTGCAGTGCACAATAACCCAAATCAGCTTTAATTTACACTAACTTCTTAGAGAAAGAAATCCAGCAGAAAAGCTTTACCTACAATACTCATGTCAAGAGAGCATACATATGGAAACCCTAACATTTCCACTCACATTAGAGGGTTGTGTTACCATTATAGGTAGGCCCTACAATTTCTCTGTAGTGGTGATGATGATAAACCATAGCAGCTAAATAGCTTGTGCCTGTCGCATAATACGATCTACTGAGGAATTGTAAGACCATAACATAGCTGTGGTTGTTTAGCTCAATCAGATAAAAAATCATAACACTCAAAAATAAATATTTTGACTATATTGGGTCTCGAACCGTGATCTCTCACACCCTGGTCCACTGCTCAACCCAATGAGCTAACTAGATACAGTGAAGTTTAGTGGTTAGTATTACAACACAAACAAATAGGTTCTGGAGCGTTTGCAAAAAAAAAAAAATCTGGCAGAGCGGAAAAAAAACTAAAACGTATTTTTTCCTTTGCCTTTCAGGGGCAATAATGCGAAGAGGGGTTAAAAACAGACTTAGAAATTGATACTCAGATATTTTATTTTTTGCTTGCCGACTTGTCATTCAGGGGCCATTAACAGGAGAAAAAAAAGAGCATTTAGGAAATGGAGTGCAAATGATGCGCCAAATTTTTTTTTTTTCGCTTGCCGTTCAGGGCTTCCATACATACAGGACTAAACTGACCAAGTATATACTTATTAAGGAAGCCTAGTCCATTTAGAAAGTGGTGCTTGGGTAGAGGAAACATAATTGTATGACACATTTAGGATAGGATTAAACAGACAATTTATTATGAGGTATGGGAAGGAGGGCTCTGGCAAGTTTTACAATGTATCGCTATAGAAACCAGAGAGATAAGTGAGAACAATCTCTTTAGTTGGCCTCATTATTTATTTAACATGCTTCCAACGCGGAGCCAGACACACATCTGTGGTGCTCTTGATAACTTTGCCCTGATAAATGCAAGCCCACATTCCACAAACTATAATTTAAACCAGGAGCACAAAGAACATTTCTTTTTAATAGCAAGCCTTTTTCTTAGACAATTTGGTTCCATTTTTCTCCCATCTTATCTGGTACTGATTTGACATATTCTAAATTAACACCTTCCTTGCACTTTGCCATTATGTAACCCTCAATAATAAGGGATGTCTGCCTTGTTTACATCCTCTTCTCACCTTTACCTCTCATCTTCACACCCACTAACCCTAACAAATCACAGCTGAAGCTTGAAATGGTCTCTTAATATACATGCACACATGTGATAATGAAAGGGCCACAGATAAAATGGTGCTGTGATGATGTTTCAACGTGAGTCATAAGAACCAGGAGCAGATAAAAATGCAATGTGGGATATATTCATGGTTGGAATCACTACATTCAAGCACTGACAAACCAACAAAATCACAAATGCTTATAACAGGATTACAGCCAGTGCCACATACACACATGCAGGGATTATTTAATCAATAATTAACAGCTCCGTGTGTGAGAGTAAACAACAAGCTAGAACAATACGCTGCAAAACCCATCGCTGTGATACATGTTGATCAGCAGTGACACCTCTCATTTCATGTGTTCATCAAGGAAACAACAACATAAACAAGGAAATCAAGTGTCCTTTGAAAACCTCACATTTAAATGGAAGATGTTCAACATTTTTTGTGACAGGATTTTGTAATGGAGAAAATAGCCTTTTTGACAATCAGTGATTGTCCTGAGACCATGAGTGCTAATGGTTTTAATGGGTATGTAAAAACTGTGGAGGCACAATAAAGTGCTCTCAGTTAGCTGTAACTGTCAATGACTTGGAGCAGAGAAGTTTAGTCACAAAACGATCAGACCATTCTCAAGACATATAAGCCTAGAGTCCACTGGGGCTATACGGTATGCTTTGAGTTAGTATAGATCAGTTTTTACTGCCAAATGGGAAAATGCCCATATAAGACATACCGAACAACTCTGGTAACCAAGGCTGCAGAGTAATAAGAGCGATATCTTCACCACAATGCATTGCAATAGAGTCAATGCCTGCATCTTGATCTGTGATTTGGGAGACAGAGTATTGCAGATCCAGTCCTAATAACATAGATCTTAAATTGAATTTGACAGTACCATCCTTATCTCAAGCAAGTGGACTCTATGAAGAGCTAATAATGTCACCCAGGAGATATGAAGTCTTTATGCTTTTGTTCTGCATATCCCCAGTGTCTGCTCACAATAAAGACAAAGGCTTTGATGTGTGGATCTTATTTATCTTATACTGTATTACTTGAAGAAGTCATATTACACTAAAGGTTGCACACTGCAGGTCTTTTTAAGAATGCACTAATTATATATAGACTATACTGACTATACTGAGTTTTTCATGAAAAAGCCAAGAGGCTGACATTTTAAACCCATTACTAATTAATAAGACTGAAATCTTCATTACACCTCACTGCAGCATTAGTAAAGTCCAGCCTAAAGCTACTATAATGTGCCAACCTAAACAGAAGTTAAGTTAATTAGGAGACTTAATGTGACAGTTTCTCATGCCCTACACTAAAACACATCACCTAACCTCACACAACTAACAGCTCACCACTTTGTCACCCTGAGGTGGTGTCATCCATTTTAAAAGGTCACAAGAACACGTGTAAAATGTAGCTGTATGGATTTTACAAGCAGAGAAGATGCTGAAAAGTAATAATAAAGTCAGCCGCACCGAAATCCAAGAGAGTAAATGGTTAATACAACAGCTGGTGTGACGCTTAATATGCATATAAATCTGTTTATATGTAGAAATGCATGTATTTATTTGAAAGTGTGGATCAAAGGGCACACTTCATGCAGTGTGAAACAGAGGTGACTGCAGAGGTTTTATAGATGGAGACAGAGGCTTTTATGGGACCGCTGTGACTGATTAGAAATTAACTGTTGATTATTGTAACATGACTAATTTATCAAAGGCTTCTTTCCATTCCAATGTCAAATTATAATTTTCATGTTTTTGTACAGTCACTCTTTGATTCTGTCTCTTGTGTCTTACACCATTTAACATGCTGTGTCTTTGGTAATGAACAATAAAAGGATGTGAAAGTTCATCGAGAACTGTAATCCAGTGCTGTGGCAGAAGAGAGTGTATTAGGCGTCTCTGGTGAGGCTGGCTGCAATAGAACCCCTGCCCTTAACAAGCGTGTGAAGTCTATGACTGCAAACTGCCTCATCACCAGAGCTGTTCCTGTGGGAAGAGGCAGAAACAGGCCATCTCCGCAAAAGAAATAGCCTTTTTACACATCAATCATCCGTACATATGATCTGAAATAATAACTTGACACTAAAGTTGAGCAAATTGAACTTGATTTTCAATGGGAATCCATGTTCTTACCAATAGAGTTTGAAGGCAGACACAGAAGAAATAATGAAGAGTCAAAACCATGCTGTTGCAAATGGGGTAGCAGAAAAAATATGGTTCACTTGGAAAATAATACCGCACTAACAGCTGGATCTGCTTCTGTTTTGGGTATTACAGCTTCACAAGTTTCAAATGGTCTGTTATGATGATATATAAGTGTAAATGTCCAGTATACTGTTGTTTTACAAAGGTGCTAGAGCGAGTAAGTTTGATCATTGACCTAGTTTATTACATGGAGTCAACCTACAACAACCTTTAACAAGTGACAATTTTTTTTTACAAAAGTTTGGATTCATGAATTTAAAGCATAAGCACATAAGGATTAAATTATGTTTTTTTCTGTTATGGCATCTGCTCATGTTTTTTACTTTATATTTCAATGATCCCTGGTTATTTATCACTTTGGCATGTGTAGCACTCATGTAACAAGCCTAGTTGAAAAAACCTTTGATAATGTGACAAATCAACCAAATTCTTGCTGCAATCGCTGTCACAGCATTTTGTAAAAAATCCCATCTACTGTATATGTATTAAGACTTGAACTAGTTATAGTATAGTTGAAGCTAAAACTGTGACTTTTAGATGAGTAGCAACATGATCAAAGCATTTTAATTGTATCTTTTACATCTTTGGAGCTTTCCTTCTTCAAAGTGAACCATTTGCATGTTCCTCCTGAAGTGAATGTTGAAGACCTGCAGGTCAAATGAAGGAAATAAGGGATTAAAAGAGGCTAAATGGTCTTCTTTGGAAAGCCAGAACACATCTTGTCTCCTGGATTGTATCAACTCTCTCTCTGCAACACTAACAATCCCAGTCTGTGTGTGTCTGTGTGAATGAAGGATGGTGAATGGGACAGGATGTTCCACTCCGCTCATATACTCATCTATTTTTCCGGCACCGAACCTTTTCTGTGTCCCTGAAGTCCATCTATTCACTCCCTACAGACACACTTTAACTGTGATTACTCTGCTCTCTCCACCCGTCCTTGGAGGGGCACTGGGCCATTACAAGTTTTTTTTCTTCTCCAGCCTCTTGCAGTGTATGTATGTGAGTGTGGTAATGGCATAGTAAATCTGCAGAGGTCTTTTCTTTTCCTCTGTTGTGAGCGCTGCATTCGATCACACTGTGCCTTTTCATTGGAGCAGACCCTCGTCTACAAAGCAAACACATCCGCTTATATATTTATGCAGCGAGTTAAGAAAAATTGTTGAATGGAAACACTTTGCTTTAAAGGCAAAACTGTCACAGCAAAATGCACAGAATTGCAGCGCTGCAAAAGTAAATAATATGCTTAATTGATTTCTAAAATACAATTTACACAATCGCATTCACAATGCAAACGCCCCGCACACAAATACACAGTCTGTCTGGCAGTAATTCACTGCACTATTGATTCACTTTCCATCTATAATTCATGATACAACACACACCTCAGGTTAAGTGGACACACACACACACACGCACACGCACGCACACACACACACACACAAGACAGTAGGGCAGTTTCTGAGAAGTAGGAAGAACCGAAACACAACACCTTTTACTGCCTGGATACAGTGGCTCACACTTGTCTAGCCAGTGGCAAGGAGGAGTTCATTCAGCTCAAACTTGTCCTCACTGAGTCTATTCTTCTTCCACTCTGTATCCATTAAAACCTGAATTCAGCTCGACCTAACATTATTTATCCATGTAGTTTTTATTATTCTAGACTTTTATTTTGAGCCGAGTATAAGCCATGTTTTTACAAACAAAAACTGAATCATCACTAACATTTTCAAAACATTCCTAAAATGTTTTTATATGATAAACATTTACATTTTAACAGCTTGGGAAGATGATTTTCTTGTATTCATAGAGTCAAATTGTATTTTTTTAAAAGTGTTTTGACTTTGAAGGGATCTTTACAGATTTAGACTTTGTAGTAAACAAGATCCAGTTTTTCACCAAGTGCCATTATCACTCAGCTAACATGAAAGAGGACACAGAGCAAACACACTGCTTTTTATCAATGTTAAAGGTTTATTCTCTAAATGAAGCCTAAGAAAGACCACACTGAAAGAGTGCCAACACTATAATAACGGCCATTCCTTTAAAATCCTCTGCAGCTTCAGTTTCCAGCACTAACACACACAAATACACATAACCACCATATGGCAAACAACATTTGACTAAGTGTTTCTGTTTTCATTAAAATTACTGGGTCACTAAAACAGCATGAACACTTAACTCGGCAATCAAAGTAAATCACGTGTGTGTCGCTTCTGTGGTGCTTGTTGACTAATTCCCAGTTGGAAAGTTTTAAAGAGCGAGAATGCTGCTGCGTTTTTGTTACACATCCTGTGTGTTTTTCATTTGTCCTTTGTCTGTGTTTGTTTGAAAAAAAACACACAATGAAATGAAACTGCACTCTGGGTTTGTTCCATATTACATTCAAGCACCTGATATTATTTGAATATAGCCTAATTTTCTATTATGGCTATTATAGTCATATAATAGGTCTCTGGTAATTAAGGTTTATGCCACTTCTGTGAATTACCAGAGCTAGGTCCAAAGTCCACCATAGGGGCCAATCACAACCAAAATTGGATTTCGATGGCCCACACTGTCTTAAAGACATCCAACATTTCTGACTGTTGCAAGAAGGTAAATATAAGACGGACAGGAAAAAAGACAGAAGTATTAGAACAGGCAACTAAAAAGATCACTCTGGATTAAGGAGGTGACTGTGATTCCACAATGGTCTGTTTATAAGGTGTTTTAGAGCAGAAAAGTCAATTATATCTAAACCTGACCACTTTTAAGGTTAGTGTGAAAGTATCTTTGATTACGATCACAGTCAAAATAAAATCATTCAAGTTCAAAATACTATTACTTGCTCACTTTTTATTTTTTCCCAACACTACTCTTAACTTATTTCAGCTCATCTTTTACAAAGCCCTTATCTAATTAGCCAAACAGCCTCATTGTATTAGTCTGGTTCTATACAGTGCGAACATTAGCATCTACACATACCCTCTGTGAAAGAGATCTAGACATCCCTGCTGTTAAGAATAGAGAATTTTGTATCATTCATTTCTAGGAGTATTTCTAGGTGTGTGAAACTCTAAAGCAGTGCGGTAACAGACAGTCCTCTTGGGCTTATAGTTCCCTGTCAGAGCGAATCAGAATTATTCACCTGCAGTCACAAACACAAAACACCCTGTTATCTCCAATCTGTCCTTATACTTTTGTACAATGTCATCTAAACTTCCCTCTTCCTGCTGAACAGTCTTTGTGAATATCCTCTACGGTCTACTTTCATGACGCCGTGGAAGCTCCCACATCAAGGGCGAGCGCACGAGCGAGAAAGCAGCAATGACAGAAAAGACGGCAAGACGGGAAAGAGTTGCGACAGCGAGCTTTAACACAGAAAGCTCTGGGATTGCATGCATATTCATAAGGCTAATTTCCATCTGAGCTGTGAGAGAAAGAGTAGCTGTGCACAAAAACACACACATGCAACAGCAGCGGTTGTTAAATATGCAGGATGTTCAGTGCTAGAGGAGTTGTGAAAAGGATGAATGTCTTACCTGATTGAAAAGAAGTGGTGGAGATGGAGAAGGAACGCAGGAGGCGGGGAGAAAGAGAAAAGAAAGCAGATAATTAATATCAACAGTAATGCATAATTATGACATTTTTATTTATTACTGATTAACTGCAACAAATAAAAATATGCGACTGTGAGTGCTTTCACTGAGGCCTATTGCATTTGCTGCACATTTAATAACTACAGCACACTGACAAAGTAGATTTGATTTTGGCATTGGGGAGACATGAAAAATATACTCTTACATTTTTATTGGCAATAGGAAGTTAAATAAAACAATGTATGATGTAAGAGTTTTACACTATGGCATAACTGTTGTTTGGGGTGAAATTACTGTCTGTACAAACTTGTTTTTAATGAAATGTTAAAATATTAAAATTGTGACAAATTACCACCATTTGGGAGTGAATACTGAAACCAACTGTGACTTTAAAAGTGAAAGGTTTATAGTCTCTCTCTTCTGTGTCTTTACATTTCTGATAAATATACCAGGAGTGAACTTTTAATTGATCTGTTTGTACTCTAGGCATGTGGTTTGATTTACAGTTGTCTATGAGCCTTTATCTTTATGCAGCTAGGGAATTATTAAACCATGCATTTGTTCAGCCTGCCTCTATAACCATATTAATGTTTTTTTTTGTAATTTTTTTCTATATCTGATGTTGAGTTGTAGGGTGTACTGAAAGGCTGTGGGGCTTATATGAAAATAAAACAGACTGGGCTAAACATTGGTGGTTAAGTCCTTTTTGGCCAGTCACCATTTTACACCATATGTTCCTGAAGTTAATACACACACAGTTTAAGAACTTCCATATGAATCACACACTATGGCCTTTCTGTGTACTCATGCATGTGAATGGTGAATTTAAATTTCCCATTGTGAATGAATGGAGAGTAAATGGTTGTCTGTTAGTGTTAATCTTGTGATAAACTATTGTGATTAGTTAATGAGCTAGTGAAACCCTTTAGACCCGTAAGAGCGTAAATGGAAGAAAATTCACGAATAATATCTACAGCAAGATACAGTATGCCATATGAAATCATTATGCACCATTCAGAGTTATATCTTCAAGCCATATCCTGTTTTATTCCCATATGAGGAGTTACACCGAGCTACGGAGTTATTACATCATGCATCATACATATAGATTAAGTGACCTATATTGTGAACTAGGGCTGCAAAAAAGACGAAGAAATAAAACTTCAAGTTGTAAAGTTCCTCTTAGTATTGTAGGATGAGCCACGCTTCAGCCTCAGAACGACTGTGCAGACAGTATTGTTGTTGCATATAATCACATGACAGACAGCAATTAAACAAACCCTATAGAAATGATTGTACCCCAGGTGTATGTCGGTGATCAGTTGGATAAATTCCTGTAGATTTAGTTGCATTCATACAGGAGATAGAAACAGCAATTTGTGTAAAAAACAAAACATAAAAACACAGTAAACCACCCCTCGTCTTACTATCAACTCACTTTACATCTAAAGCCTTTCTTGTCCCTGTCATGTCACCTATTGCCTGCTCTCCTGGTATCAAACTGTTGCTGACATTTAAGGACAACATTAAAAAACATTTTAGGCCAAAGGATTTATTTTATTAGGCTTCTGACTCAGCTCAATTTCTCTGTGCCAGAATAAACTGTGCTATCGTCAATTCATAAACTAATTTCATGCTAAATCATTTTCTTAACGCTCCTCACACTGGCAACACAGAATTATTTTTAAAAGCAGAAAATTCAATGTGCGAATGTTATGTTAATGTCATGGTATTGCAGGGAGTTGAAATCCTGGAGGATAACTTCAAAAGTGTAAAGAAGACAAAAAAAAAACAGAGGATAGACATAGGGCAGGTAAGGTTGCTAGGGGTGACAGGTTGTCATGGATCTGCCCTTTCATTTGATCCCCTCCCCGCCCCAGCCCCCCGTTACTGTGGCGACATGGGGCCTTGAGTGACAGATGGTTGCTGAGGCGTGTCGCTAGTTGTTAAGAGTGCTAAATGTGTCAATCACAGTCACAGATATAAAGAGCTTAAAGGATATAGCAGGGGTCAGAAGAATCACCAGTGGAAAATGGGAACCCAAATACCTACGATACGTGCGGCCAAGTTTGTGAGCGTCTGTGACTAGAGGCAGGGTACGATAGTTCACTAGTAGCACTTTTTTTCAACAAGTGCATACCAGAAAGACACAGATTTCTAGTTTACTTTTGATGATTATTGATTAGTCTGGATGTATAACAGTAATACCACTTACACAAACCCTGCATAAGATGTATAATCTGAATTTCTAGTATATAAATCTAAACATCTCAGCATCATCGAGAAAACATGATGCATCTAAACACCGTACTTGTACCTACACTAACACACATCTATATTAAAATATGAACATTTCAGAAGCACGCACACACACGCACAAAAGTCAGAAGCAATATAAACGAGACTCTTCCCTCAGGCTTTACGCTGAGGATGTGTTCAAAGGGAGATTCCTCAAACATGATGTCAGATCAGAGCTGTCACAATGCTTGAATTTATACATGTAATAAAACTATAGCACAACAACAAAGTGCACGGGGTACAGTAAAGTACCAGATGTTTATTTAACTTGATAGCATTCTAGACCTACTGTTATATGGGTTTTGCTGAATGCATAAAAGAGAGCGGAGATATGGTATGGAGCTAGATATAGAGCTCTCATTTACATAATTTAACCTTCAGAAATGTAGGGAGGGTGCTCAAATAAAGACGACAAGTCCAGAATTATAAATGTATGAAACAACTGACTTGATCTTGAGAATGAATGGGATTCAGCGTTAGCCAGGGAACGTGCTGACATCCATACAAGTGTCCTCATCAGCAACTGCCCACAATTTCTAATGGCACTGTTTGCTTTGTTATGTGACCTCCTCTCCTGGATCATTTGACGAAAATGGAGGCAAAGGAGTCAGGACCGGAGAGGAGACTGAGGAGAACATATGGAGCTAGCAACCGAGACAGAAAAATCAATATTTCTACATGACTCACACCTTTATACATTAGATCCATCAGAACAGAAAGTGTTAAACAAATAAACACAGGCTGATAAGCTGCTTACCTCGGCCAATCACCTCTGAGTGGTGACAGTGACATTGATCTGTCACAATGTGTCTTTATAAACACCTTTTCACCTTTCTGTCTCCCGTCTGTTCCTATTACCTATCACCTGTCCATTTCCCTTTGTCCTTGTGTCAGTCCTGTTTCTGTACTCGTGCTCTTGGGTTGTTTTTGCTTTAACTTCAATTTAACAAATACTTTAAAGGGAACAAAAATATAAAGTAAAAACCAAGACCTCTTTCTGTGCTAAAAATACTATTAAAATCCAAGTTGTATAAGGTTCCCAGTCTTTTTAAGAATTCATTTTCCAAGACATTTCTGGAACATTTTCTTAATTAATTTCTGAATAATGTTAAAATAACAGTCACATATAGTTTTATTCCTCATTATTTTTTTCCACAGTTTGTAGCCATTATGTGTAATTACCATGAATACACTTCTCTGCTTCAGTTTAAACTCCAATCCACGAGCAATCTCACAAGGTCAAAACTCAAGTTGGCAGC
Source organism: Rhyacichthys aspro (assembly GCA_036850595.1). Taxonomy (NCBI): domain Eukaryota; kingdom Metazoa; phylum Chordata; class Actinopteri; order Gobiiformes; family Rhyacichthyidae; genus Rhyacichthys; species Rhyacichthys aspro. The sequence goes on from CM072168.1 coordinate 14,823,666, forward strand.
TTTTTATTTGCATTTCCTCTAATATGTTGTATCACCTATATATACATTGATACAACACAATTTTTCAGTTAAAAACTTTAATTATATATTATTATATTGTATATTTGCTCTTTAATGTTGTTGTAAATGTGGATTATATTAATAATAGTGCTATAAAATTGCCACTCTCTTTTTAAGATGGCTTCACAGAGCTACACAATCATTTGCCTGATGAAGCCCCATGTGTCGTACCATTTCTATCTCTGAATAAATCTCACTGTGGAACATCAGAGAGTACACTGGAGCTATTTTAATTTCAAGTCACATTTCTATGAAGAGTACTCTTAAATTTCCAGGATGTTCAGGGCCTGTTGAAACCCTGCATTAACTGAATCCAAGCATGTAAGTTAAAATAATATGAGGACAACTGATTCACTTATTTGTGTTGCTGGTAGTCATTTATGTACAAGACTGAGTTCAAATTTGTTTTCAAACTACACTGAATTACAATCAATATTTTATCAAAAAACACTGTGATGATGAAAATTACAACTGTTTTGTTCTCTGTCTTTCTGATTAGTGTTGTGAGGTGGACTGCTGGGCTGTGCAGGGGAGAGTAAATCTAGCCCAGCAGCACACAGGGAGACATTTACTCAGGTTTAATTGTAGATATGGGAGCCTTACATCACCAGCAACAGGCCAAAGTGAGATACAGATAGTGAGAATAAAAAGGACTGAAAATGCTCACTTGACACTAAGTAGCAATTTGTTTCATTTTTCCCAAGGTAAAAGTCCAGTGCACATCTTATCTTCCTCTGTAGAACTATCACAACCCCACGCTTCTTTATATTCATTATCCAACCTTACATGTGTAATTATCTTACAGCCGTTTAACTATCTGTCAAATTGGCCTCTCTGTGCTGAGGAAACAGCATAGCAATGTCATCCATTCAGAGTAAATATGAATGCAAATGTGACATTTACATTCCACGACAACCGACTGTGACTGACAAGCATGTGGACTTCCTGAATGCGAGCCAACACCCTATAATCCAATTATACAAGAGCATCAATGCAGGTAAATGAGGTAGAAAATATGGCTTGGAAAACAAAAAAAAAAGTAGAATAAGATCTGTGCCTAAAACTCGTCATTCGTTAGCCGAGCTCCTTCACCACCTAGTGTAATTATACCTAATTAAAAATATAGCTGTGGGGAGGCTCATAGTGGTTTCGGGCCATGCCACAACCACTGAGGTTTACTCTTAAGATGAACCACTTTTGCAAAAAAAACCAAAAAACCTTAAAAATGTCTTATTGCAGATAATTGTTCTGTTTTCATGAGTAGAAGTTATAAAGTCAGGCCACAGTGATTTGCAGAAGCACAGATAAACTGCACCTTCCCAAGACATTTTTTAATTTAATTTAACTCAAATATAAACACAAATAGTCACCTCCATGTGATGCACGTGATTAACTGACAGCATGTACTGAGCAGTCGATAATTTTACACTTCATTACAGCTTGTTAGGCAAAGATCTCAGTTCAGAGAACCTGTTAATTAATGCATCCTTTTGAAATGTATTTTGGGATGCTTATTCTATATACAGTGCAACATGAGACGGTAAGTGATTTACAACGTACTGTTAAAGCACAATATAGAGAACTACATTCAAATCATGCCTTACACTCTGCATCATTTCTTTCTCTGGGAAGAAATGGTGGCCACTTTCATTCACAAAGAATTGCAAAAATTATGTGGGTCACTTATTGGTTAGTGAATGTTCCGAATAATGGAAAAAATATTCATTGAAAAATGAAGGAAATGAGGTTTAGTTTTCAGACTTTAAAGCGCTACTGGCTGCAGATGGTAATGAAGTAGGTGAAGATGAGTTTCTCTCTTTTTGAGGCCTGCCTAATTTCCTGACTCCATCATTGTGAGGAATCATGGGTAAAGCCCCAAAGCTGAAAAAAGCACACACATAATCATTTATATTGCATTAACTTTTTATAGATTAAAAATAGAACAATCCAATAACAAAGAACAAATGTGTAGTCCACAATCCTTCTGCTATTTCTGTGTGAATATATTCATGTGTGATATACAGCACAGACCCTAATCACACTGCAGGTAGTTTTTCAAACACAATCAAGACACTTTCAGCAGTGGTCACTCCTTATAATAGAAGATGGATCAGTCACCAAGCTACAAAGATGCTGCTTCTACAGTGATCTTGAAAATCTGTAAAATCCCTAACATTTCTGTCTTTTATCAGCTTTACAATTGTTCCTTCATCTTCTCTTTGACATGTAGGTGTTCACTTACAGCCACAGTATGATACAGATAAAACCTCTACATTATGAATGAGGGCATATTTGTTCCGGTGCCAAATCTAGTTATTAATAATCAATATCAGTGAACTCAAAATGCGGCTGTGTCTGTCAGGTTGTCTGGGAATTACATCAGTAGTATCCACCCAATATTTGTCAGACAACAACAACAACAACAGCAGACTTTAAAAAAATGGATATTGAGTTGCGCTCCCTGCAGCCTCGCCAATTCCACCAGTGACCACATGTGGTACTGTCTTGTGCTCACCTGCCATGATATAAATAATAAGGAAACATATAGCACTGGATAGATGCATGACAGGGGGAAAACATGATTAAAATACCTCAAAGTATGATTCTATGTCCCTAACTAAAACCAAGAAGCCAATATATTGACACAGGCAACACAAGTTAATCCTAGTGTAGCATGCTGTTACATAAAGTATAAAAACAGATGCCAAACTACACCAAAGTGAGCTGAGTAAGTGAATGAGACAGCACTAATGACACAGTCAAAATGAGCAGGCAGTTTTAAATCTCTCCTGTGAAAAAGTAAACACTATTTTTCCAGCCTTTATGTAAATTTCTATTTCAAAGCACGCCAAATGAATAATTTTGTGCCTCCTTGCACCTTGTTACTTTGAAATGCTAATGGGGGCTACGGTTCATGATCGCTGAGCATGTGCGTGGGTGTCATGTGTGCTGGGTTTGTATAGTCCACGCTGTTGACTGGTTGACATCTTCAGCTCTCATTTGTCCCATTTGCTAACATTTGTCACACACACACACACACACACACACACACACACACTGGGCCCATATCTATCTTGATGTACCGAGAGCGCTACACTAGCCATTTCTCTTCATATGTCAAGGCAAAGTCTGCGCCGCCTCCCTGTCTCTATCACCTATACGCCTCACACCCACTATGCTTTTATCGCTGCGGTTACTTATGAAAAGGTCGTGACCTATGTAGTCTTCATTACTCATGCAGGACAAACTGCTCTGATTGGTGGGTTCACATTTAACAAGAGGTGGAGTTTGACCTTTGAGAAATAACGGTGTGCTGATGGAGTGGAGTGATGATAAGTACTAGTGCTAGTACTAGTCACTCATATTTGACAAGAATTATGAATTAGATTAGATCACCCTGAACCAAGGCTATGTTTCAAGAAATGCATAAATGCTTAAATAAAATACAAATTGTGATAATGTAAATCATTTGGTTTGACAAGCATCTTCTCATCTAAACACATACACTAATCTTGGTTGGAAATGCTACTTACAGAACTGTAAACGCACAACGGTACCAAGGAGGTTGGAATTAGAAGGTGTTAAAAAAACAAGACTTTCCCTTAATATCGGTGGCTAACCAGGTTCGTCTAAAAGTTTTTGTCCTCAAGTCTTATTTGAAGCAATAACTTTCCTTTTATTTCCTCGTCTGGTTTCCCAGACTTCTCATGCTGTGACAGTATTCTTTTCTCTCAGTGTTAGCGGATGGCTCTTCTGCATTAACGTTTATACTTTTGGTTTCGAGATATGAGCGTGGGAGTGTGCATATGTATGTGTTAGGCATCTCACTTGGCAGCCGGATAAAAAGAGCGCACCACAGGAGATGACAGTGAATAGTAAAACAGGGGAGGAAGCATAAATGTAGCAGTTGGGAAAACATGGTGCTTTATGTACAGATTAGATTTCCTCAGGGGAAGAAACAGTCAAAAGTCAAAGTGAATTTTGTTACCCAAAGTGATTTTTGCACAAATTCAATATGGCAAAGGCAATTATGTAATGAGGTATTATGGAGGTAGATGCCAAAAGAGAAGGAGCTTGTTCAAAACTCCACAAAAATATTTAAAATATGCATAATTCTCTATTTTGGAGGAGTGAGGTTTTAAACAAACATGACAAGCAGATCTGTGCAGCACTGGGCCCTGGATATATCCTCAGTGCAGAAGCCAAATGTTATAATGAGGCTGCTGACACAGTTAATGCAAAACCATACTCTAAAAGGAATGCATAAAACCCCACACAAACTTTTGACATTCCCATTTTTCTCTAATAAGGCTTACACTGTTTGTTTGTGGCTTGACAGAGGTACATATTCAGGAACAAATATGGTAATAGGGTGAACAACAAGTGCACAATTTGCATTTGCAATCTCTGAATTCACATTCCCACTATTATGCACCTAAACACACTTTGTCTTGTTAATTTATGCTGGGATTTGTGCAGATGAGGCAAGAATATCAAACCATGCAACCTAACAAGCAGTCTGAAGAGAATAGGGAAGAACTGGGGATAAACAGTGCCACTGCATTGACACTGTAGTTTCTGTGTAATATTTGACTTGTCTATTGACACAGTTTAACTGACTGAGAGCTGTGTGTTGTAATTCAATCATCAGCTTCTAGGCATATATTTATCATTGTGAGAGACAGATCACATCTGAGATGCATTTGGTTCATAGTTAAGGTATGATCTGCTATAATGCCTACGCTACAGTCAAAAATTCTGAAAATATTCAGAGTCTGTGCAGAATTTTTATATAGCTGAATACAATTAAATCAACACAGAAATAATCTGTCTGAAAATTAAATTTATTTTGACTGTTTGCTGATATAAAACACAAAAACTAAAACTTCTTTTAAAGACTCTAAACTATGAAGCCCATTAAGTAAAGTTTTGTGGTATATGGTTAAGAAAAGTGCAACATGCAGGTTTTAACTATGTTTTTAATGGAGTACAAAAGCCTCAAAATAACAAAAAGCATGTTTGACTATATTGGTAAAACAGACCCATAAGCCCCATAGAACCTAGTTGAAGCAGCCTTTAGCCTATTACCTCTGCCTGTACACCAAGCCAGAACGGACAAAAGTAGCGCTGCTGGAGAACAATCCCATTCATGTAACACAATACTGTATCAATGCTAAGGGCTTTTATGAACTAAACGGGTTATGGTTCTAAAATTCTCACATCTGACAGGCTGTAGAAAGGAGGAGAGGGAGTGTCACTACATGCCACCAAAACCTCAAGACTTCATTACACTAATTATGAACCTATGATAGACTCAACTAGTTTAACTTAAATCACCTCTAATCAATACACAACAATGTAAAAGGGCTGTGGAAATTGTAAACTTAAAAATGCAAAGAAAATGTGAAAACCTCAATTACCGTTTTACCATTTCAGTCTGTAAATCTTTCCTCAAATCTTCCTCAGTCTGTTGTCAGTCAGTCTGTATGTTACAGCATTTTTTTTCCTCCACTACTACTGTTTAAGGTAATTAGGACAATGCAGAGGCACCTGATGTGTTGCACTGTATGTGAGACCCCAGAGAGCTGCAGGAGACAGGGAGGGATTATGTAGCGGTGTGTAATGACTTTAGGGGCCGAGGGGTGGCCTGGATCAGGTGGCGCATTAGGTGGGTGGGCCTCCATTCCACTCCCCAGCTCTCCACACAAACTGACACTCACATTTAACCCTCTAAAATACCCAGTCAGGCAGTGATAATATACAGCCTGCAGTAAAACATTGTCAGAAACACATGTCTCAAAGCCACACATACTGTACTTGAGGTCTTGCATATTAAAAAAAAACAAAACGGTTTCCTCTCTGACCTTCTCCTGACTCACTGTGACCCGCTGCTAACCCCGGACCATTAACACGAGCATGTGCGTGTGTGAGAGTGTGTCTTCTCAGCTGTTCAGCTCATTCAATCCTCCGCAGTGTTTAGCTACTTGGCTTTTCGGCACCATCTCCACAGCTATAGCTCTATTTATCTGAGTCTCGAAATTTTGGATCACTTTGGGCATTTTCGATCCCCCCTTTAAGCGTTCCCTAAAAAAATGATGCTATTTTCTGCAGCTAAAATACAGAGGCACAAAGCAGTGTGACAAATGTACAAGTTACAGAAGGGATTGCTTTTGTCATCACTTCAGTAAATAGTTAATAACGCTGCCACTGAAAGCATTGCACACGGGTTGATAAATGGCGGCAAAGCCTTTGTTGATTTTTGTCTTTCGTCACAGTGTAGTAAAAGGGCAACAATAGCAGCAATAAAAGTGCTTTCTAATAAATCAAGAGCATGAATCATATTTTGACCAAAATGGTGGTTCTAGATTCAAAAATGCATAAACAAGCATAATTATCAGATGTAAGCAAATCATGATTAGTTTATTTATTGAAAAGTCATCTACAAATCGTTCTTAGGAGTTGTACATAACTCTTTCCCTTTTAAAACGGATAGTGCTTTCATATTCTGTCTGGTGTTACCTTATTATTTCTGCAACATATACATAGCTCACTGGCTGCAGCTGGGAGAAAAAGCGATCAGTGACAAAGACAAATATTCATCAAATCCCACCAGACAATGCATTATTCATCACATAGGGATTTGAATTATATATATCAATCATCAAATATTTACAGTATTTGCGTTTTTCAAGAATACTATGTTCTCTTGGCTCAGTTTGGCAGAGGAAGTGCAGTAACATGAGGTTTACAGTGGCACAGGGCTAAAGTGTACAGTGCGGTTGCAGTCTGGTAGGCTATATGTAATTAGCATTTTGGTGAAAGGATGCCGGGCTAACACTGTTTTGCATCAAATGGATTGATTGCATAATAAACCATCTAAACAGATTGAATTCAAATTAAAATCTGGTAAAAGAGGATGAGGGAGCTACTAAAAAAGCCATTGTAAGCTGCTGTAAACCGTATGCCAATGCTTGTCAGCCAAATCCATCTTATGTCAAACCCCATAGATGATCTTGCATACAGCTGTTGAATATATAGACTAAGAATAAATGGTACTCAGTGTATAAGGTTCATCTTTGCTAAAATTGCCCAATGAATACAGATTTGTTGCTTTAAAACAGTTAGATTTGGTGGTGATAAGACGGAGATTATCTGTGGGTACGTGTGAGCTGATGTGTGTTTATGTGCACATAAATTATAATTCGTTTTTTAAGCAGATTAAATCTTTATTTTGGCAAACGTCTTAGTCAGAAATGATCCTTCTTACGTGCACTAACACACACGCTTGTTCACTGCAGGGGGTGTGATTGGGAAGTGGGCCAGATGAGAGTGATGGAGGGAGCGATGTGAGGAGGGAGGGGGGTCTCCTGCTGGGAAGAGGAGAGACGCAGAGAGATAGTAGATGGAGGAATAAGAGGCAAGTGGGACAGATGTAACAGGCCACAGTGGGTCAGATAACACTTCAGTGATGGTGGGAAATGTGAGCCTTCCCTCACTCTCTTCCTCTGTGCGTCTAGGTCTCTTACTCGCGGAGCCGCAGAGCCGTTGAGTCGGGCAGCTGTCAGCAGCTCTGTCTGTGTCTGTCTATGACGGGCCACAAACACACCATCACAAACAAAACACAACACAGAGGAGTACACAAACTTTGATCTGCTTCAGTACAGCAGTGCAAAAATATAAATGATATTTCAGGAAATAATACAGGAAATGGTTGTCAGCGGAGCTAAATATAAAGGTAAACATGTTATTAAGCAGTTTCCACCAAAGCAGTACAGTTCTGTTTACTGTAGCTATATCTGAAGGAGGAACTGTTGATTTAAGTTATGTTTCCAAATGGAAGTGGCGTGACGTAAATATCGTGGGATCATCCTAGTGCCACACTAGTAATATCTTTAAGACATAGGAATAGAAACAGAATCTGAAACAATTCTCACTTATTCTCAATTCTCAACTCTAAACAGAAAAACCAACACTACTGCACAAATTTTCTACAATTTTGAGATAGCCTCTTTCATGTTACTAGTGCTGTTTGTGTTTTGAGCAGCATCAACAAAAAAATGCATATTTTATTCACAAAGCAAGGACTAAAAGAGACTTCTGTACAGTTCATAACCCGTGTGTGACTACATCTTCATTAAACTGAGCAGAACATCTCATCGACTACAGCTGGCCTGTAGGGCTGCAGGCAGATCCATAATTTACTGTAACTTTTATTTTTTTCTTTCTAGACACCCTTCAATAGATAAGAGTCACAGCTAATGAAATAAAGTTGATAAGAGTTTATAATAAGAAAGCTTGATGGATTAAGAAAGTGAAGAAAAATGAATTTGATAGGAGTCACCATTAAAGAAACTACATCAGAGGCATTTGTGACTGATAACAGAACAAAGGAAAGGCCATAGTCACATCACTTGATATAAGAATTACACAGAACATGTCTTACACTATAAACAGATGTGATCTTAAGATCTATGCCTATAGAAAATATAATGTAAGTAAAAGGGAAATATAGACTTCTGTTGTTTGTTATAGAATGATAACTTCTTAATTGAGTGAAACAACATGAAGCCATTAAAAAGACAGCATTAAAGCAACAGAAGCTCACAGTAGATGGAGGTTTGTACAGATGGGGCGCATAATCCGTGACTGAACCTTTTCACTCAAGGGAATACAGTGGGGTTCAAGCCTTTCTCCATCCTCCATTGCCTCAATAATGGCCAGAAAAATGCAAATGAGAAAAATGTTGTTTTCCTCTGTAGGAAACTAAGCGCAGATTTGTCTTGAGAAGAGTGTGAATTAACAAAACACACGTTTTTGGTAGGATAATGTGCTGATGCCCTATAGAGAACATTTCAGGAAGTAATAGGATTAACGAGGTGAAGAGAAGTATAAATGAGGAAGATGGTGTGTGAAAAAGGAAAGAGTGGGACGTAGCGTCAGATGGAGGAGGCAGATGGTTGCATGAAGCGTTTCCAATCAGCCTAGTGATAGGGGTGAAGCCTCTCAAAAAAATCTGAAAAATCCTAAAAAATGATCAAAAAACACATAAAAGGTTTCTATATCCATGCAAACAGTGGACTAATTAAATGACCGAGCCATTGAAAGCACCCAAGAAGCCACATCTGACTTGATTAAATAAGCCAGTTTGTACCAGTCTAAGGTTAACCCAGAGTTTGAGATAAGATTTTACATGACCAGTTTGGATCTACAAGAATCATTCAAAAAACATACATATTAAAAATGCAAACATCCCAGCGAGGACTTCTAACAAACTGCATTACATTATATATTTCTGTAAGATATTTTCTCTCACGGAAACCAGTAGTGTGTATGAGATGAAGTAGAAAAAGAGTTTAAAAGAGAGAAAATGGCAGAACTATTTCGACTATTGAAGTTGGTGGCTATGATGCAATTTTATAAACATTTTACAAACAACACTTCAAGAGTAAAACTGAGCCAATCTGAAGAAACTGGATGAACACATTGGACACTTTAAAGTTAAAGTTTGGTGCAACACACTATGAATGTGCATGTGTCTGTTGTTGAAGGTGGAGCACCCAAGTTGCCATGTCATCACTAGGAGGCAGCTGCTTGTTGACATCATTACCGTGGGACAGCTGAGAGCAGCTGCATGGCCCCAGAGAGCGTCAGAGAGACGGGAGGAAAGGGGAGTTTAGGTCATTAAACCCAACTTCAGACTCAGACTTTTTTGTTGATTTCACTCTTTTTTTGTCACAGGGTTTACAACAACCACAGCCCTTTTCTGCAACACAAACTCAGTAGAAGTTCAACTTTGGGGCCTCACAGGCCAGCTGCCAAAAATATATGTTGTAGAGCCATAATTGTGCGTCAGACTGAAGGCAGTCACCCAACAAGGATTTTCTCTCTTATACATACAATGTGCTGTATTTAACCTGCAGTGTAAATACAGCTCTGCACAAGTGCACAGAACATTGGAGACAGACGCATTTGTGGCTGATGTAAAATATTCATTTGAGGGAAGTGTGCGTGTGAAGTGGCACTTTAGACTGCCTGACTGCATTGCAACTCAAACAGATTTGCTGTCAAAATGACCTGGACTGTTACTGTTACAGAAATGTCTGTGTCTAAGGATTTTAAATCAAGACTGTCTGACAACTGATAACGAAACTAGTCTAAGAGGACTTGGAAATTGTAACCCCGATATGTCTTTTGGTTTATCATTCAATGGTGTTGGTCATGACTCAGTCTAAACTTTTATTTATTTTGGTCAAATATATCTGTCAGCAATGTCTAATCATTTGTAACGAAGTAGATAAGACTAGATGTTGTGAAGTGTACCCACAGGGATAGTGATACCAGTGGGTGTTTGTGTGTGTGACTTGTCTGGCCAAAACCACAAAGCCATGGACGGCTACTGCTGGTGCAGACGGCCGCATGCAGACACACACACACCTTCCTCCATCTGTCTACTTAGCAGGTCAATCATAACCTCGTTCATGTGGAGAGGCAAAGGCAGAGGGCCAGAATCTTCCAGTGTCCCACTGAGGCCTAAAACCCATTCACACCATCACTAAACAAACCAAACTGCTCTGAACTGGATTATACAGGACTCAGATGGGATTATAATAAACCAAAGTGGATCATCTGTGTCTCAAACTGATTCAAACGAATTACTGACAGTGCATTGCTCTGGACATAAAACTAGAATTGAGTTAATGTAGTGCCCTATTAGGCCTTGAAAGCCCTTAAGTCAAAAAACTTAATTTATGATCTGAACTACAGTTTTTCAGTGTTACATTTATTATTCTTAAAATTCATTGTAATTTTTGTGAATAGAACAGTCATTTTCACTAAAAATGTTGTTCTTGTTGATGTATGAAATGCAGTCTGATAATTATGTTTTGGGCTGTACAGGACATTACATGTACATTACAGTACCTGCAGTAGGCAGTAGCCTCTGGTGTAAAATCCAGGGTGTAATATCCAGTCAATATTGCACAAATACGATTTTTATTACATGCTGTATGCATATTATATGTGTAGTATAAGTGTTGATCACTGGCATTGGATAATATACTTTTCCCCCAAAAGCTAACGGTAGAAGAATATAACATTATCTACATGCATTAAACTAAACTCCACATCATTGTAGTGACCAGAAGCAGGGCACAGGTGTATTCCAATAGGGTACAAATTGAGCCATTCATTCTCATTATTTGACTCTAAGCTGGTTCAGTTTATTACACCGTACTGCAGTGTTTCTGGGACAGTGCTGTGAAATACCTCATTCAGGTGGCAGGTCAAATAGAGGTGACCCAGAAGAAATTACTCACACATAGTCCCACATTAGGGAAACCCTCTCAAGCGCAGACCATACTGGCCTCAACACATGCACACACTGATGTCAGGAGACCACCAGTGGGGCGCTAGCATCCACCCACCTGTCCACCCCCAGACCACCAGCACCGAATGAATCACTTTCTTCTGGTGTGTACTGAAGCAAAAAGAGACAAGATCTGAACCCCCTAACAATAAAAAAATATGCATTCTTTCGCCAGTGTAAATGAGTGAGTCATTTCCACCTCATAAACCATACGCCAGTCATAAGATTCAATTAAGAAAAACAGAGATCTTTATTCACAATTGACAATGCCACACACACAAACATCTGCAGGGTTCACAGCCATCTGTTGTAACAAACTGCTCGATCAGTCCCGTGTGTATGTGCCAAATTTCCTCAACTGTTGTTTTCTCAAAGTGAATGTGGTTAGAAAATCAAACCTTTTATTAGTTGTCATTTAAAGTGTGTTTAAAATCAGTGTGAAAGATTTGCTTTATCTTTTTAGGCATAAACAAATAAACTTGTTTTTCTTCACATTTGCAGTATAATAACCAGGAAACAACAAAGCTGTCTCAGAGTAAATGTTGTGTGACAGCTATGGAAAGATTTCTGGAAGGACTTTCAACTCCTGGTGGAGTGAAGTACTGCTGCAGTGATAATAGATGACATTTGCTTGTACACGTCAGTGCGGCTTTGGCTTTTGTGGCTGACTTTTATGGATTTACAATGCGCGACTGGCAACATAGGGACGGCAGGATAAGGATTTAAATGTCCCACAACAAGACCTGAAAAAAACAAACACATTCACACGTACAATTTACAATACAATTTCAAGTAGCCTTTTGCGCGTACTTATAACATGACTTACTTATAACTTACAGCCCAGATGTAACACGACTTCTTATTAGAGGTACCCACACTCTGGGTTTAATCCAGTCTCCATGATTTTTTTTTTTACAGGTCCAGCAGTTTATAGCAACATAATAACAGAGCAAAGATTCACTAAAAATAATTCAGCGACACTAAATGTTTAATTCTCATAAACTATCAGTAAACTATCAGCACAAATAAAGACAATAAAGCTGGCCACAGAGAGCCCACATCAGCTGAGCACCACGAAACATGTTTATATGTGTGTATCTATATGCAGGCGCCAACTGCCAAGGGACATGAGTGACTTATCTGGGACAGGGACATCACAGGGAACAACAGCGGTAGAAATTCAATTTTCTGCTGGAGAAAGAACAGAAAGCGAGAGCGTGACAGAATAGGTGTGACTGCAGAGGTTTGCCTTTAATATGGCCAAGATCATAGAATACACAGAAGAGCGGGCCGCCAGGAAAAAGAGCCTTCCTGCTGACATTGTTTTATGTCTTAAAAAGTCTGCGAGTTAAGCCACTGCAGCTGAATTCAGCAGATATTAGGGAGCACTGTAGTGTCACTCAAAACTAAAGACAGAGAACAGAGAATGCACCCAACATAGAGGAAATAAAACAAGGTGACAGAACTGGAGAGTGGGCATTAGTCATTGGAAGAAGCCTGCTGCTACTGTATAATAGGTTAACTTTATTATCACATACTTTTACTGTATTTGGTTTTCATCTATGGTTACTGCATTGTTGCACACAATCAATAAACTGTTGGTGCTTTCTATAAGGAGAAACTTCCTACAGCTTTCCTGCCACTGATGTCACAGTAGGGCTCTTCTATTATTAACGTGCCTTTCCAGCAGTTTCCAGGCATCGTGGGTCATGAGCGTCAACCACTGGCTAAACTACAATACAGAGTGTTAGCTGCAGAAGACTGACTGAAGCTACACTCGGGAATATTTTAAAACAGCGCGAAACTTATGACTGTAAAAATAAATCTGTGAGACAAAGCAAGCTGTCTGTAAAGGTGCAACAATCAAATCTGCACCTTTACAGAGAAAACACAATACCCAAGGTTGTTTAACACTCTAAATACAATGCAACGTTATAATGAAGTTTAAATTTTGTAACAGGTGTAAATTACTGCATGAAAAAGGCAGAAATGACAATACACAAGGGGAGCACACGGTGGAAACAGAACTGAGCTGGGAACCAAACCAGGTCTATGTCATTGTCCACCTGAGAAAAAAAAATGCAGCATTTTTTTTTTAAATTTTGTATTCCTACTATGTAAAGCTCAGCAAAACATAGCTTTATTACCAGTTATTTAAATGAAGCTATTACAGCACAAACCCATCGCAGTTTCACAGATGTGCCGCGTGATTACGTGAAAGAGCACACAAACAAAACACTTTTCTTCATCGTGAGCTCCAGTGAGAAAGCTGGAGTACTAGAAAGACTGGGGCGAAAGAGAAAAGAAGCAGTGGGATGAGCTGTAAAAGTGAATGTGTTGATGAAGAGCGAAATGGGTTAATGTATAAAAGAATGTGTTTTCAGAGGAAACGGGAAAGCCATGGCTTCGGGGTTTGACACTGTCCCAGTTTCACTCCAGTGCCAGTATCTCCTGTGGCTCTCCAGCACATTTCCACCCAGTTGATTAATGCTACCATCACAGCCATTGCCAGCCTCTTTGAAGACAAGAGAAAAAAGCCATGATGATCCACATAACATTTCTGCTCTGAGTTTTTAGCCTAGTTTTGTGTGGAACAAACAATTCTGGGACGTGGCGGTGTGTGGTGCAAGTAGGCTATGACAGCGCCTCTAAAGCCCTGGATGCTCTCTATAAATTAAGTTTATGGCGGTGGCTGGAGAGAAAAGAAAATGGTTTTCTGAAAGCTGAACTTTTGTGCAGATAATTTCTTCACGGTAGACAGTTTTATGGTATCAAAGTGTTTTTTATTTCAAAATATAGATGATGAATGATTTTGTTTTCTTGAGATAGGAGACTTTTCTATGTTATATGAGTAAACTGAGTGAGGTAATACGGACAAATAGCAGCAATATAAGGAAACTCTGCCAAAAGGTAATACATTCTACATCAACTATAAATCTATGAATTATTTATGAATGGGATTTATGTTGAATCTGTCAATTAATGTAAATGTAAGGTGGAAAAGCAAGTCACAGAAGCTGATAAATGGCAGGGATTCAGGTCCTCAATATGTGGCTGTTATCAGTTCATACAGGGCTGTGATACTAATTGATTCTGTTGAGAAGCCTGTTCTTGGATCAAATATCCCAAGAGAAAGCCACAGCCAAGATCTGCTGCAGTGTTAAGACAATGAGAGTCTAAATGTTAGTGTAGTAGCTGTATATGACAAAACAATATTATTGCAATGGCATAAATCAGTCTATTGTATGCGGTTATTTGAGGTTAAATATACAAAGTTGAAGTTTAGATTCAAAACTCAGTATAACAATTGTCCAGATTGCCCTCTGTACTTAGACTATGATACCCTAGACCATTTACAATGTGCCCCACTAATGCTTAATGATATTCTGCAGCAGTTGAATGGCCTTTAGCCCCAGTAGCTCATTGGCAGCAGCAATAACTTTGTGACCAACCTGTATCTTTCTCCAAATATGGTAATAACTTGATGTGATAAATTCGTCTTGCAGCTGTATTGTGAATTCAAGTGTTTATTTGTCCACTTTTCCCCGACTATCTATGGATGGGGCAAGAATGTCCGTATGGTGTGCTATCTGTGCAGCGTTTGCCAAATAACACTGTGATGACCAGTGGTGTTTTAATAGAGCTGGCAGGCCACACCAAAGTAAGCCTGAGATGAGTTTGGACATCATCCATTTTGGGACCACATAAAACGATTGAATGGAGAGCTAAGTCGAGAAGTGGCTGCAATCATTCGCTCAATCTGCCTCTGAGAGGACACACATCACTCAGACAGAGAGGGATGACACTAATAAAAGAGCGAGAGCAGAAACGACGAGAAAAAGGAAAGTGACAGACAAGACAGTGACGGCTCATCACTGAATGTTAAAAATGGATTCGTTTGAAACCCTTCTGATGGTTTGGCTGTGGACAAATTGAGCCCATATCATCAATAGTGATCATCCTTACTCTGATGCTTTTTTACACAGTTGGACTGATATCATAATCAAGCATCTAGAGTTATCTGTGCCCCGTGTGAGACATGATGTATGGCTATTAGACCAAAGGGAACTAAAACAAATGAGGAAGATATGAGACTGGAGTGTGTAAAATTGATTCCAACTGGGATTTACTGGAGGATAACTGCAACATGTCTCTGTAGCTCTCTGGGATTGAGGTGTGGGCAAGATTCATATCACAAAATTGTAAACACTATACACCATTAAAATTGTGAATGCTTCCTCCTTCAGTCCAATGGCCTTTTTATGATTTCAATTTATATTCAAATAGCAGGCATCCTTTGGTTCCACACATTTTATCAGAAGACAGCGCTTTCTATTTATTTGATCTAAAGTAGCCTATTAATATAAATTGGAACAAGCCTGTCTACCATGAGTAATATATCATTATTTAGTATCTTTTTGATTATGTCTAGTGCTTTAGACAGTTTGTAGTTAGTGTGAAATTTGTCTCTAATGGTGGATGCCATTTTAAGTAAATAATCATTTACATTATTATCTTATAAATAAGATTTCTTGGTAGTTAAATTAATTAGTAAGAAGCCATAATAAAATAAAAATATCCAACTTTCAAACCAAGCTTGGAAGAGTGCCCAGTTAAACACAACTCTCACAGCTTAAATACATTCTTTACAAAGTACAACAAAGTCACACATTCTCCATAAATACTGTATGAAATGAAAATAATCAAAGCTTTGCTTCCACCATCTGTGAATATGCACAAGCAGTAAATAACTGTCCATCTTTCAAGTTTGTATTGAGGGATGTGAGCGTCGAGTCATGTCTGAGGCACAGTTCTGAACCAACAGAGACACACTGAGCCGGGTTTGACAGTAGAGAATATGACATGATCCAAATATCAACTGTGACTCATTCTGAAATTAATGTTAAAGGTCACATTGTGTATGAGAAGCTGGTGAATCAGATGAAGAAACGTTATGTGTTTGGGCTGTGCAATATTATTCAGAAATATAAATGTGGATAATTAATACAAGTTTTAGTCCGGAGGGTTATTGATGACATACCTATCATTATTATTAAAACAAAAGGGGATCTGAATGGGAACCTCATGTGTAAGTAGTACATTGCTATATATATATATATATATATATATATATATATATATATATATATATATATATACTGTATTACATTAATTCCTATACTAGTAGGAAAAAAGGGGGGTGTATATGATTAAAAATATCAGAGTCTGCTATTAGTATTTAAAGAGATAACTGTATTCACTATCAGTGATACCATGCTGCTAAAATCTTATTCCAAAAACTCCCTCTACATTAAAGACACTCTGCAAACAACACACTCTGTCTCATTTAGAGGACATATAATCCTGGATAAAAACTATGTGAACATGTTGCTATGGAAACATGTCTCAGATGATATGGTATATAAAATCTTCTTGCTTTATTTTCTTCTGCTTCTCTTTGTTGTGAAAATGAATAGCAAAACAAAACAGGTATAATTTCTAAAGCCGGGGAAAAAGGCATTCAGCTGCGAGTCAAGTGATTTTTACACGAGCTGCAGTGCTTTGATTGTACCGGTGCACCCATTGTTACCAATACCAAACAGCCAAAGGGAGGACGGTATTTGACCTAACTTCTTTTTGCTTATATAATCCCTGTCCTGGAGATAGAAAACTGCCAGATCCTCCTTTTAGTCAAAGCCAAACATTCACTACATAAGTGCCAGTAGGCCTTTGAATTGTCAACCCAACATTTCTTTTGCAGTGCCTTTTCCTCTTACCGTGACCAGCTGCACACTTCCACATAGGACTGAATAAATAAAGCAACCTGAGGAACAGTTGATATAGAGTAAGAACCTAACCCTAAAATACATACACAACCGCTCCATATGTTAGCATCTTATGCCAATCCAAATATGCACACATAAGTAGAAAACACACACACGGAGCCAGGAGTGCATGTTTGGACACAGACGTCACTGTGGAAAGCTGATCACACTCACACTGGAGCTGTGAACACTGAGGATCAGAGGGTGTCCTAAAATAACCTGAAACATTCTTATCTAACACTCTGAATTACAGTATGTGTGTAACTACAGCATATATTTTCATAAGGTATTTCCTGCATGTCATTTAACAAGTTGTTAGTAATCATTACTGTAAACCTCAATGTAGACTATGCAGAACACAAGGCGATTTATTTAAACCTTGTTCAGTCATCCTGTCCATTTTTAGTAAGTTTTAAACCTTTTTTGAGTAGAATTCTTTTACTTCTTAACATCTTTAAGTGTTACTGTGTTGTGTTTGCAGTAATTAAAGTTGTAAGCAATAGTATGTAAAACACAATGTACATTTTACCAGCCTTTACATAGCCTCAAGTCGTTTTGATGGACCCCTGACATCAAAAAGGAAGAAGAAGAACTCCTTATTGAGCAGATTTTTGGGACAGTGGGAGGACATTGGTGAATTTTAAACTGCTCATAGTGAAGGAATGTGAGTCCCATGTTTCTTGTTAGCATTAGTGTAGCTGCAGACAGAGTTTCTAAGTGATAAGACAAATTCTGACAAGTTAATGAGTGTTGCTTTAAACTATGGGATAATTTCTAAGACGTAGTTTGAATCTCAAATGCAAGTAAAAGTTTAAAAGTATGATAAGTAAAGTTTACTTTGCCATAAATTATTTTAGGCCCATTGTTTATACTCCCACAGCCATTATTCAATATTGTGTTGTTATATAACACAAACACACACACGCCATTTTGTCTCTAAAATTATGTTAGTCAGCAATGCTTCAAAACAACATGGTTTGATTTATACAGTATATGATTTAGATCTAGATACAATACTTTGAAACTACACATTAGTTTCCCTAGACAGCCCTTTATGCTATGCACAGAAGAGTCCTAAAAACGTCCAATTAACACATTTTAAAGAGCAATTTATGACTATGTTTACAGAACTGAATCCCCTCGGACAAAATGAGCTATCCAAGGAAGTTTAATCTCTCCTACAGGCCAAGTAAAAGAGAGGAAAGGAATGACTCCAGAAGTGAGGAATGATTTCATAAAAGGCACTGGTGATGAATTGAAGTGGATGGCTGTGAAAGTGAACAGCAGGTCGATGAAAGAGGAAGACCCGTATTCAGTGCCATGTTTCCAAATTCTGTTCGGATGTGTGCGCGTCTCTGTGTGTACTCCGATCCCTCTTGTCCGCTCGAGCCAAGGCTCTGTTTCCTGCCAAGTCTAAAGTGGGTGGTGGGTGTGTTTCAACATCTCTCCATTACACAGAAAGATGAGGAGGAGGAAGAGAAGGAAAGGAGTGCTTTTGCCACAAGACAGGAAACATACTAAACGACAAGCTAACACACTAAACCTACACTGAGTAACACCTGGAGAAAATGTCTGGATGAATCTTTTTCCCCAAGAGAACCGTTCCACTTCTTCAAACATGTCGCCAGTGTAACCTCATACTGTATGATATTACAGCAGGTACATGTTATGTTAGATGTGCTGAAGTAAAAAGAGCCACACTGTCACTAGCGTCAGAAACTCCTATGAACTAAAATGTTCTACAAGAAGTCAGACATGATTTTTGCAGGGTACCTGTGTAATTGAGCTCCTCTCTTCATAAAGTGATCTGACATGACAGTACTGTAAATTTTGTATCAACAAGGCTGCTCAACATGTCTTTATCTCTCCACTCCAGTAAGAGCCTTGCATTACTTAATATATTATTAATTGTAATACAGTTAAACTTTTTTTTTTTTTGACATACGGGACATTCAAATTATGGAGGTCATATAATTTTTACAGTATTTACTCAAGTTTGAATTTCTTGTTTAACTTGGTCAATAATTACAGCATTTATCTAGCCTATATCAGCCATTCAGATATATTTTATAGTGAGTTATAGTTATTTAATCATTGTTATTGGTAAATTTCCACTTCAGAAGTTATGTACAGCTCAGATGCAGTGCTTTTTTCCAGCTTTATTTTTATTCTACCTGAAAACTTACCAGATGAGAAAATAAATCAATATATATGTCATCTTCAATTACTAGTGTGAGATAGAAATTTCAAATATTTTCCCATTATCATAATTTCTATTAAAATAAGGCGCCACTCTGCTAACGACAATTCCATTGGCTTGACCAGTGGTCATTGACATCTCACCCTCATCTCCATAGCAACAATAGGCACAGACACGAGGGGGTTAACCCTTAACCTATGTGTGTGTGTGTTTGTGTGCAACTGGGGGATGGTATTGATGGGATTCCACACATATACGCCCATGGGAATAGCAGTCAAGCTCCAAAGCTTGTTTAGGCTTTACCACCCATTACCCACCACCACCACAAACTAAACAACACACACAAACACACCTCATAGCATCTTATTATAACATCTCTGAAGCTGGAAGGTCCTCTTAACTGCCACCCTGCCTCCATCCATCACTCTGCCATCTGACCTCAATCGTTTCATCTCCATATCTGTGTGAGCAGGGCCAAGGATGAGACTGATGGGAGATGACATCAAGCAGATTCAAGGCAACATGGACCCCAGTAATTAGAGACACTGTTATGTAACAAAGATGACACAGATGACAGTATTTCATCTGAATAAATTAATACGCTTATTGCAAAGTGGAGCAAGTTTGTCATTGTCACTAAAGTTATAGTTTTCTACTGAGATAAAACAAAACCATTTTAACAGACTTAAAACAGAAGAAAATGGAGGAGTTTCAGGCAATCTATCAAGACTTAAATTAAAAAAAAAACTAACTAGCTTCTGGCAGTAGCAATGTTTTGACTACAAAATAATACATAGTGATGGTACTGTGTGATTTAATAGTGTAATTTTAAACCATTCACTGTTAGGATTTGCCTTATGGCTACTACGCTAATAAACAAAAAAGTAGTAAAAGATGAGTGCACAGACTTGCACATCTATAAACTGGAGTTCATGCAAGCACACGTACACACAATGGTGCAAGCAACTGTATAATTTCCAGGACATTCAAAGAGACACAGAGGATATGTTTTAGCATTAAAATTAAAATTACCATTCAAATAGTAAACAGTTTGTGTGGAAGATAGCTTTAGTGTATGGTAACATTAACATAATTAAATCCTTTTCCAGTCAACATCACAGAAAAGTCCAAGCAAGATAAAAAAGAATGAGTTAGGAGCAACTGAGAGCAAGATTTGTTTGTGGTGCAGTTACCAGGCAGAGATCCTATACAGACACAAACGTATGCATCAAGAGATATCCACAGAGATATGCTCAGACCTGAGCAGATGAGTTCAAGTATGTTAGTATGAAGTATCGTAATGTTGAGGTATTGACTGAGAGCTTGTTGTTGCTACCCAGGGACGGCCAGTTTATGAAAACACTAACAAAAGTATTAAATGTGTATAAATGAATGTGTTTTGTTGAGTGGGATGAAGCAATGCAAAACAGTTATGATTAAAAAAGGAACATAAAGTTGTGAGCATTTAAATAGTAGTCTGAGGAGTCAAACAGAAAATTGAGTATTGTGGCTTGCAGTCTAAATGTAGCCTATAGCTTAAAGGAGCTGATGCACAGTTATGACAAAACTGCATTATAAAACGTGTCTTTAGGTTACATACAGATAAACATTTATTCAGTGTGCATTTGTGTGCCTCTATAAGTTACCACTAATGGAACATGGATTATTACAGGGGTTGGAAACAGCCAATTTCCTTTTGGGAACTCACACCAAATCTCTGTACACACACTTACTTACTACACACTGATGGTAATGACAGGGCAAAGCATTGTATTAGAGATGAAAGCATGTAGTGTCATTGCTTCATCAATTTGTCGAGGTTACCTGAGGCGTCACCACAGCAGCATCAAGTAAACACAGGTAAAGGGAGGACGTCAAGGGTGGGATAGTGACAAACTACTTTAGCAGTTTATGTAAACAGCAAAGACTTAAAATGGTGGACTTAAAGTCTGTTTTTGCATTGATGTAAGTAGCTATGCAGTATGTAAAGGGCATAATGCATCTCTCTTTACACAGACTGTTTCAGAGAAATCTATCAAATTTTGCTGGAATGACTACAGTGACTATATACTGTATGTAAAACCTGCAAGTGCATACAAGGTAAAACAACCATGTCATGAGAGAACACACTGTTTTTTCTCAACAGGCATTAGTGGACTAGTCATCTCAAGGATATGAGCGAGAGTAATGCAAGATAGTCTAACCATTGAAAACATTAGTATTCATAGTGATGAAGCCTCATTTTTAGAGTCCAGTCAGCACCACCAGACAGACTCACTGAACTGAACTATTCATTCATAAGTCCAGTGGGAATAAATATCCTCTTTTCATCTTGTTCAGTCCAATAACATTTTCCACAATTTTACAGACTTTGACTCCACAATGAGATATGCTTTGTGATGTTGTGATTTTATATCACAATATTTGAATATATAGCCCTGCAACTGACTGGCCATTGTCCAGGGTGTACCTCGCCTAGGGCCCAAAGCTGCTGGCATAGGCTCCAGCCACCCGCGACCCCTCACGGGCCTAAGCGGTAGAAAATGAATGAATATTTGAATATGCCCCTCAGCATACAGCACTTCTACTGGTCACACTAGTGCCACTTTTCCACAGTTTTAGCTTCAGTCTGACTGTCCAGTTATTTTACCATAGCATGACCAAAGTGTACTTTGCTGACAGATGAAATGCCATTGCATTATCACGGTTAAAGAAGTTTTTGCAATAGAACTATTATATATGTTGAAATCAGGAAGGACATGGATTTGCCGTGGACTGTGCCAACCCTAACTTAGACATACTTGAGTCTTTGACTTACAAGGCAAACTCTTATTGCAATGTCTTTGTCTGGTGAGTCATCTCTTCATCTGATATGCACCATGCACAACACAGACATGAGGTAATCATATCTTACCAAAGTCTTATTTTGCTCGAACAGGAAACTATAATGAAAGAAAAACTGGTATAAAAAAAGGTGAGGGGTGACATACATGCTTCTGAACAAAGAGCACAATAACAGAAAGTGAATGGTCATGGTTAAATAGCCAAATTGAAATCATTAAAAGGAGATATCATCCTGTCAATAAATAGGTATATGCCAAATAAATATATAAATGAGTAGAAAAAACATCAGCTATGTTAAACTCATGGGTCATAGTACCAGGTCTGCAGTAAAAGCCCAAATAGCACAGGAGGAGCTGGTCTTTCTGCTGACTCAGCATCTCTGACTCTTCATCTATTTCCATAGCAACACATTTATTCCACTCTACAACCATTATTACCTTACGTTGACTATTGGGTTTGACCTATTTGACTCCCTCAATGCAGCATTACATTAATGTGTCTCTTAAAAACACATTTAACTCCCTTTGCAAGACCCTTACCGCAGCAGGGGACACACATCCAAATACACACACTCAATGTTAGAAGAGATTAATTCACACTTTCATCACTGGGCCAGAGTCCCATGGGAGCCTGGAGGAGACTTGGGCAAAGTGACTGCAGGGGTTTGCAGAGGGTAATGGGTTATATGTGTGAATGTGCGTGTGTGTGTTCACTGCCAATAAAGGCTGCAGTAGAGCGCTGTCTCTAAGGGGCTCTAAAACAAACAGAGAGTGGACACAGCTATGGACAGAGTAAGCACTGAGGATATTTTTGTGTTTTATTTGACAAGTTTATAAATGTCCATTTCTTTTTCAGTACAACTGAAATGTAAACTCTAAATGTATCAGAATGCTGCACAACAGCAACCAATGTTAAATTACTGTATGTCACCAAGAAAACACAGTGTAACATTAAAAGCTTTTGCAGAGCTTATTTCCTTTGTGTGACAGCCATCAAAATTACTCTTCCTTGAAGGGATGGGCAAACTTTATTGAGTGTATTGAAATAACATGTTAAGTGTTAGTGGGAACGTCACTAAGGCTTTGGATTTCTGTGCATCACCATGAATGAGTGACTGCTCACTGCGCTGCACTTCATCACACCGAAG
Organism: Rhyacichthys aspro; assembly: GCA_036850595.1. Classification (NCBI taxonomy): domain Eukaryota; kingdom Metazoa; phylum Chordata; class Actinopteri; order Gobiiformes; family Rhyacichthyidae; genus Rhyacichthys; species Rhyacichthys aspro. Next base: position 14,847,107 of record CM072168.1, read on the forward strand.
TGCTCTGCTGCTTCAATCAATGCTCGCCTGCCTAATAAGTCCTGTTGTATTGCAGGGGCGGGCATTAGCTGATGCCGTTGTTACTGTGACTGTTCATTGCATTCTCTTGACTAAACATTAGTAAAAACAACACTTACACAAGAAAACATGAACAAACATTGTGCACAACCACCCGAATGCACTCAAACTTTGACAATAGACATTTTTTCTTTTTTTCAACATTTTTTCGACAATACTTTTTTGATAGTCATATCCTCAACAAAGTCTCATTCTTCCACTTGCATTACAGCCATAAGATAACTGTCTGTCTCTCCTCCTGAGGTTATGAAATTGTACACAGCTGTAGCATGTGGCGACAGAGCTGTAACAACCAGGAACACAGACAGGTGACCCTCTAGGTCTTTCTCTAAATCTCTCCTCCTGTCTCTGTGGGAAACCGCAGCTAATTATACCTCAGTAACATCCACCCAAAGGCACACCCAAAACAAAGCCTAATTTCACACAAATGATAAGTTAAACAAACTGTGTAACAGCAGCAATACACGAAGAACAAGAAGCACTTCCTTGGGAAATTATGACAAAAGCGCACTTAATAAGATTTGAAAACCATTCCTGTTCCTCTGCTGTGCCTCCACAACTTCTGCCTGTTACCAAGTTTACTTTCTACCAGCTGTCACACAAGCTATCCTGCAATCACTCCTGCTGTGTGCCCATTCTAAGCACAGACATTTGCATGTATTTAACCATACAGCATTTTGAGGCAGGCAGTCTAGAGATAGTTGCAACCAATTTTTGGTCTTGTGTTGTTGGTCAAATAAAGCTACTTTACTCTGTTGCCATGAAGAAGTCAAGAAGTTGTCAGTCTTCTATAACTCATAAAGATCTAATGTTTTTATAAATCTGTCAGATAGTTTTTGTTTTCTAATACAGTTCGAGAACAAACCTTAACAGGGGAGCTCCTGGTGGCCACGGGCAGCTCTCTGACAGCACTGCCCGTGGGAGAAGCGGATATCCCGGCTGCGTAGCCCTGGAGCGAGCCCCCGGCTAGGGACTGCCTGCTGCCTGTTCCTATGCCCCCTCCGCTGCCTCGTTGGGGCCGCTGCTTGATCCCATCCAGGAGGCGAACCAGGAGGATGTTTGCCGGGAGGTCGTCCACCCCGCAGTCCACCAGGATGCGGCACTCTGGGCAGCGGAGCTCGTTTCTGGAGCTCACTATGTTCTCCAAGCAGCGGCGACAGAAGGTGTGCTGGCACGGCAGCACCTTGGCCGTGGTGTCCAGGCGCTCCAGGCACACCGAGCACTCCAGCAGATCCAGCAGTGACGAAGACTCGTCCATGTCGGCGGAGAGGGTGAGCATCTGGGCTTCAGTGTCCGGGTCGCCGCGGAGACTTGTTTGTGTTCCGTGAAAAAGAAGCGGAGCTGCAGAACATTCTGGGAGGCGGACAAACCTCCACAACGGAGTCCCCCCGCGCGCCAAGAGGCAGTTCCCCGTGAGTTGCGAACACTCTCCGCTTTTCCGTCCCCTCTCTCCTTCTCCCGCAACGTGTTTGTGTTTCTGTCGTCCCCTCTCTGCTCCGTCTCCTCCTCTCTGCTCTCTCCAGCAGCAGCTGTGCACAAAACGGTGAGGTCACGCTCTCATCATCATCGTTCGCGCGCCCATCAGGATTGCTGCGCGCACACGAACCCAAGGCAGAGTGATACGGGAAGAGAGAGACCACCACAAATGCGAAGGTCCCCCACCGCTCCTGTTGTTGCCAGCCAGGTTTTCTTCCCACACCTTCAACGCTGGTTAAAAAGCAGGACTGGTCTCGCCGATGTAAAGCCTGAACGGGCGGTGAAACAATACATTCAGTCTATGCATTTAACTCTCCATAACTGCAGATATAATCATGCAAAAATTCTCTCAGCTTTTCAGTAAATCCAGCAATGTTAAGGTGTGATCTGAATTATGATGTTCATTAAGTCGTATATTTTCTAAATAATGCGCTGGGAGTACAATACTGAACAATACAACTCAAGGCTGAAAGCAGTGGGGGCATCACCTTGTGCTACGCACCTGGCGCAGACCTCCCCACATTACCTCAACGTCCTGAGCTGTACAGTGCTTCGAGATTTGATAGATTTGTGGCGACACCTGGTGGCAATAATATGCTATTGTTGTTGTGTTTCTGACATTGTCAATTGGAATTCCTACATTTTTGGACACAATATAGCGTAAGTAATAATTTTGTATTGAAATTTTAGAAACAATAGGTGATCATTTGTGTATGTGTGTTATAAAGCTGTTTAATGCATAGAATTTTTCACACCATGAGCCTTTATGACACTTTTAATAAAAAATAATGAAAAATGTCAAGGAAATTGTTTGTTTGCATTGTTAATTAGCTGTCCACACGCAGTCAGACATGAGTGTGTGTGTGTATGTGTGTGTTTTTCTCGCTCTGACTGAGGGTTAACTTTGCTGGTCCACCTGTTCAGACCTGCCCTGCTCTCACACTCTCACAGCCTAGAGTAGGGAAAGATTTACTCAAATGTGTGTGTCTGTTTGCCTCTGTGTGTATGTGTCTGTGTGGTATGACAAAGTGACGCCTTCCTGAGCATGATGGGGGCTCTACTTACCACCCACGAAGCAAAGCAAAGGCAGGAGTATGGGGAAGACTCATGTGTTAGCTACATAATAGAATTTAGTTCAAAACAATGAGGCCCATGGCACATTTTAGTCTTTTAAGTGCACACATGCGTGTTCTAAATGGAACAGAAAAGTAACCTGGAAGGAGCCTACGTGGAGAGAACACAATGCATCCATAGCTTCTGAACAAAAACTGTGAGCCATGTTGCACCAAACAAAGGGTAACTTAACTTCTGCAGTGGCTAAGCCCGCTTTGAATTGTATCTTGAGAGTAGGCCTATTTCTGCACTTGATGGCTTAATGTTGCAATAGCAGAGTAATTCAGCTGCTAAAATGTGTGTTTCTGTGCTGTTGTAAAACCCTGAATTTTAATGCTGTCACACAGGCCCACAAGTACTGGAAAGAATCCCAAACTTTATCAAACCCAATTGTGTCTTATGCCCAGTGAACGTCACTGAATTCTTCACAGCCAATAATTCAAAATGACAGAGGAACTAGACGAAAAATGATTATTACATAAACCTTTCCCCCAATCTATTTGAGCAGCACAGTCAGGGTTCCCTTTAGGACAAGAAGCTGTCAGTGCCAGACAAAGGCTGGGCGCTCTGAAAACAACAACATGTCAATTAGAGAAGCAGCATTTGTATCATGAGGTAGAATGAAAAGCATTGTGGAGTTGTATTCCAAGCTGTTTTTATTTTTGCTGAAAACTTCAAAACTTCATATTTCTGCAGAGCAAATGCTATGAATCAAAACTCGCCTGAAGATATTGATTTGTAGGCTATTCATATTTAAATGCCCCACTATTTCCATCCTTCTTTGTTTACTTTATATACCTCTATGCCTTTGTATGGGATATATTAGTCCCATTTTATTGATAATAATCATCTTCCAGGCCATCATTCCTCAACAAACAGATGGGTTTTCCCTGTGAATTCTCAAATTTCATTTTTATTCATTTCATATGCTCAAGATGATTAAATAATGTTATGAACAAATATATAAATTGAGTGCGTACCCATGCCTATATAACTTATTGAACAATGTCCTGCATTTTTGCAAAAGTAGGTTAGCTGACTCTGTGGTCACCATGGCAACTGCTGCATGGTTAAAGATCAGTTAAGAGAGAGATGCGTGTGTTTGTGTGTTTTTATCAGACAGTGTGCACTAACATCACTGAGAGGGCACTAAAAAGGTCAAAGAGTCTAGCCAGACAGTCTTGTGAGTTGAACACAGGCCTTGTAAGTCCAATCCATGTGAAAATGAATTATTTATTATTTGGTGTGGTGTATAATGTCTCTGCTTTGATTAAAGTTTTATGTCTACTTGAAAAATGAAATCTTAGATGTGCATTGGTTGTGCTATATAAGATACATTCCCTCATACACTTAGAACATAGCATTAAAGATGACTTCAATGTGTTGAAGTCCAGTGGGTTTATGTTTAATTGCCTAGAGAACATATTAACTGTGAAGAAAAAGACAGCCCTCTTTTAAATTTATCATCAGCCATAAAAAGTGCATTGAATCATATGTTCATCCTCACCCTTTACAAAGATCTAACTCTCCTTAGGGAACAAAAAGCCAAAGGAAGTTTGTTTTTAATGATTTTTTCCCATGTAAATTGAAGTTATACCAACTTCATTATACCAAGAGTCAAATTAGGCCTCTGCAGATTGCTGTCTCTGAGCTACTACTTTGAAGTGTTTCTGTTTCAGGGGTCATGTGGGGGGGGGTTGGGATTAAATGAGAATGAGCAGATGAGAGCTGGTCGGTGACAGCTGCTGAACAATGCTAAATCTTTGAAGAGTTGTTTGTTTATTTGTACATTATCAACAGCTGTGTTTACTGTATATGACCCTAATACAGTATGTGAAAGGTCTAATGTGCATTTTCTGTCGGGATCACTGTATGGAAAGTTTTACAAGGTGCTTAACAATATGTGCAATACTTAGTTGTGTTACTATACTATAAACTATTTCAAAAGTTACACTTTTATATTTGCAATTAAGTTTTATGTTATTTTTATTGTTTGCTGACCTCACTGACCTTTCCCGTAATGCTCTGTAGTGCATATTCTTCTCTGTGGGACATTGTTATTATTTTATTATCTTATGATATTTTGATATTAAACTGATTTATCAAACAATTTCATCTTGAAGGGCTAAAAACACAAGGCCATAAGTTAATTTTTTTTTGTTCTCGCGTTTTTTTTGTCATTCCTAGCATTAAGAAACTCATATTAATATATTTTTTTCTCACATGTCTCTGGGGCTCTGTAAATAAACACACAAGCCTATATCCCTTATAGTTTGTGTTATCATTACAAATAAGTCAAATCACGTTGTTACCTTATGCAAAGTCACATGGGAGTGTTGCTGTGTACTGCCATCCATCAAAGTAAGCACAGGTTTTGCTTAATATGTGTTTTTGTCCAATCAGTGACAGGGGAGCCATCTTTCTCTCAGCAGAACTCATCGCTCTTCCTGTTATCCTCTTCTCATCCGCTCTTTATCCTCTCTTCTCATCTAATCTCTTCTTCTCTCATCCCTCTGTTTAGTCAGGAAGCCCCTGGATTGACATCAATGCGCCTCTAACGAAAGGAGCAGACACACAGACACACAGTTATAGAGACAAGAAAGTGGAGAGAGCAGGAAGGAAATTGACTGAAACAGGTAAAATAAAAATGAAGAGTCACACAAGAATAAAAACATTAGACGAAGACAAGGAGAAAGTGGAAAGGATGGATAGAAAGAAAAGTGTCAGAGAGAGTAATTACAGGACTCCCGGTGTTTTCAAAGCATCTCTTTTATCTCACCCTTCCTGTGGCTAAGAATCAAGATGAAGTGGAAAGGAAGAGGAGGAGAAGTCCAAGCGCAAGTCCCAGACAGAGAACAGGCTCTAGTCATTCACATCACACACAAACACTCACACTACAGTGTACCTTATGATCCACGGGAGACTGGATAAGTTGAAAAGTCTCTGTGGTATGCAGGCCTCTTATTGAGAAGGAGGTACTCTTGTTTGTTGTGACATTTAGAATTGTTGACAGGGATTAAAGGCGGAAAGTTACTTGACAATATAGTACAGGCTACCTGTAAAAAGTGTGGTTAAAAAAATACAGTATGAATGTTTTCTGTTTAATTAGATCATTTATCATAAGTGGATGGTTAATAATTTTGAAACGAGATTGCCCTAAACCAGTTTAAACAGGTTCAAACAGTTTAAACTTCTCCAAACCTTTTTAATATGACAGAATTGCAGAGAAAAATAACTGTAAGTGGTGGTGTCATAGTCAAATAAACTGCCTCTTTTGCTTTATGCTTTCTTAATAGATTATTTATTTGCATCGTGTTGTATTTTGGGAAGAAAATAAAAACAAAAATGCGTTTGCAGTTTTGCTACATTTTGACTAAACTAAATAACGTTTGGTAAGTGACATTATTTGTTTAATTAGATACAGGCATGTGTGAATATTTACGGATAGACACACAAAAAATGTTGATTCCTCGAGTTTCTTCAAGCTAGGAACGAAAAAAACGCGAGAGCGACAAATCTTGGCCTCGCGTTTTTGGCCCTTCCCACGCATTAAGAAACTCGAGGAATCCTGTTATTATTTTCTTCTCAGATATTCTCTCTGGGACTTTTTAGCAGATAAATCAGTTACTTACCTTTTTATTAGTAGAAAAAGCTGCGTTTTTACTACACACTGAACCTCCTCATGTCCAGTTCCCTCTGCCAGTGGCTGTCCCCGGACACTAGGTGGCGGTGTAGAACTGTAGCCTACAGCAGGTTCTCAGTCCGCGCCAAGCAGTCTACCTGGGACACTTCTCCACTTTTGGTTTGGGCGGAGAAAAGTTCTCAGGAGGAGCCAGCAGACAGTCCGACATGCGCCAATGTGGAGGCTGAACACACGAGTTGAACAGATTGGAGTCCAAACTCAGAGACTAGCAGACCTCAGGAGATGCTCCTGCTCAGTCCACGGCGCTAGAGACTGAACGGCGACCCCTGACAGGACTGGTCCCGCCGCAGACCCCCTCAGTGCAGCGGACACAGTGAAGAGCAGCGCGCCCGCCTCCCTCAGCTCCAGGTAAGACGTCTCTCAGGAATGTGCAGACGGATTGCTGCAAGACTTTGGGGAAATTCCTGAGCAATACTTATTATATCAAACAAAATTTCACGTCTAGGAATAACTATGCGCAAGAAGCAAGTAGGAAGTGTGTAAAGTAGTGTTTATATTCCTACATTTAGCTGGTGAGTTTCATTTTAAGCTAAACCACAGTGACTGGACATCTTTAACCCCTGGTGCATCTTAATTGTTGAATTCAGACTGTCAAAGCTAACCTTGTTCAGACTATTTGACGTCTTCAATTTGTTGTGGAGCCCATAAATAATGAAAAAACATAGCCACAATCAGCATGAATGTCATGTTAATGTTAAATAAGGCAGCAGTCTGTGTATAATACAATGTGCATTGCCTGAAAATGTGAAATACTTGCTATAGGGCCTATGAGAGAGGTAGACTGCATGTTGGTGCAAAGGTTTTAGCCCAAGGTGTGATTGTTTCTCACATCACTAGTTCTGCCTTTTGACAAAGTTTTGAATCTCAAGTATGCAGACATAAACCCTGACTTCACTCATTTGTTATGTTGCGGTGAATTTCATCACAAAGACATTCGGTCTTTAGCAAAATATTGGAGATGATAGTTTTTTTTTAATAGTCACTGGGGTTTTGTATGTTGTAAGCAACTACATGTTTGTGACCTCAGACACCTTTCTTTGTGTGCATAATTGTTTTTTTGGTGCCGCCTGACTGTCCCGGGCCCCAGGGCCCCCGGGGGAAGTCCTGCCCGCAGACAGGCAGCTCGGCCCGGCTGGGGACATGCCGGGTCCTGCCGCATCTCTGAAGTCTGCTGGCTGGCTTTGAACTGTAGCTGCTGGAGGTGGAAATCAATCCATCTCTGTCCCCCCTCCTCTCCCCCTCTCTCTGTGTTACCTGTGTGTGTCTCTCGCTCACTGCAGCCCCCCAGCACATCCCCTCACCGCTGCCACTGAATCTTTCAAGTTCACAGACAGAAAGGCAAAGAGACACAGAAAGAAAAATGGGGGTGTTACTCATCTTCAAAAGAAATTAATATAGTTTCTGGAGATTAAAGGGATGAGGGCAGAAAACTCAGAAGCCATAGCCTGTAGTCGTCTCTGTCACATGCCTCTCAAATGAATTCATAATGTGTTTACTTAGCCTATTTGTCTCTTTATCTTTCATTACAGTCAGCACTTGAATTTACACAATGACCTTATTTATCCAGGCATGATCGAACAAAAGAGAAAGGGAACTCTAGTGTTTTTTGTGAACTTTATTGCTGTGATTTATTGTAAATGTCACAGCTGATTCCAATCTACACAGCATATCCCATTCCCTCAGAGCAAAATTTATGGCACTCCAGGGGCCCCTAACACTTGCCTGTTTCATAATGCTTCACACTTCTGAGACAACATTGGAATAGTGCGCCATTCAGAGTTTACTTATGGAAGTCGAGTTGTTTCAGCTTATCAGCTTATTAACAGATTTATGGTGCTTTGGTTGGGCTTTTATTCCCTATATCAACAGGGTCATGTGCCACCAGCCTGACACTTGCATTTAGATGTAAAGCTACATAACACAGAAAAAATGTGTATGTTTTTTTTTTTAACATTTCATCCTCTAAAAGCCACTCAAGCAGTAATTTTAGTTTTAGGAAATAACAGGTGATCTATTGATAAACAGTTGTAAAGTACTTATTTTTCAAGCCTTATTATATCAGTACATGTGGTCAACGAGATGGCACAAATAAAATCAAAGTGTATTTTTTAAGTCATTTAAAAAAACAATCACCAGGAAAAGTATTGTTATGATAATGATGCCACATGTGTTCTCAATATTGCGCAGCACTAATTCAGTCATAACCTTTTAGGAGTAGCCAATGAATCTCCATGACTCCTCACAGCAAAACAAAAGGTATAGCTGCCTTTAATTATATTCTAATTTATATGCTGCAATCCTTTCAAATCAACATAAAAGCAAAAGGCATATCTAATCATAGCTTTCATTCTTACCACTGTGATTTCTCTGCATGTGCTCTGTGCAGTCAGTCAACAGAGCACCATGTTAAATCAACGATTGAGCGCCCTCTGTTTCAGGTCTGGGAATGAAGTTTAATCAAATTGGGGTCAGAGTCACTGTATATACTCTAGTTATTCATCCATTTCTTTTGTGGGTTTTAGATGGGAGAACTGGCACATATTGTTCTTCTGTTGTTGAAAAATTAAAAACTGTGAATGAGGTTGTAAATAAGTGGGTGATATCTTTTATTTTCAGAATAGTTTTCAAATATGTCTTTTTTTTCACCCAAAACACACACAGTTAACAGCTGTCTATTGCTTGTTTACCTACCACTAGGACTTGTAAAAAGAAAAATGTGTTAGTTGAATCAGTGCAGAACAGATTTGTATTTTCCCCTTCATATTATGTGGTGTTGTGGAAAGCGCAGGATTAGACTCCATTTGGTTTCAAACTGCATACTCCCTCTACACCTGCATTGGATTGCATTAAGTATAAAAGTCTTGTTAGCTTGCTATTTGCAGTCTTCTAAGTAAGTCTTTAAATTCTCTTCTGACTTTTTAATGGATTGACAAAGATTTGTGCTTTGAAGAGGCCTCCAACCTCACAACCACATCAATACATCACTATAAACTGCAGCTCAGATGACTAGAATTATCCCCAGAGTTCTCCATAAGCCCCTAGATTTGTTTTAAGAAATCTCCACAGAGGAAGAAAATATGTATGTTTTTAATGCATCCATTGTATATATAAATGAATATTTGCATTCATCTAGTATTCAGGTAAGGCAAATCTACTTCATTAAAGTCCTAATCTGAAATGACTATTCCCAAGCTACCACAAACACCGAATGAATTTGTCTTGAACAAAGTGAAAGTTAAATAATCTAAATCATTTTTTGTGCTATAATGACATTGTTTTCTAATTACTTCATTATAGGTGTTGTTTAGAGAGGAAGCAACAAAGCGTTCTGATGAATTCCAGCCTGTAGATTAGCCTCCCCTTTGAGAGCCAGTGCAAAGTAAACAGAGACAGAGACAGAGACAGGAGAGAGCGCGATGTTCTGCCCCAGCGGAGCTAAAGAGGGGAACAGGGGATCAGTGCGAGGAGACGATGAAAGACAGATAACCGGCAGGCAAGGAATCAAAGACTGACGGGGGATAGGTGTGTGTGTGTATGGGACTTCCTTTCATGTACTGCAAGAGTTTGTTTTTCCTGTGCACTGAGTGGGAAGCTGACAGTAAGTCTGTAATTAACATAATCAAAAGATGAAGAGAGATGAATGAATATCACACATAAACACAGCTTCACAGATATCATTTACAGTATGAAATGTTACTCTTTAGCTATTATATTATTGGGGATGTTATGTGCTGCTTAAATAATGGGCACAGTCAAAGTATAATAACCGTCACTAAATACAGATACAGAAATAGTGAATTCCTTATGCTACTTAAAAATTTCCAAGTATTAGAAGTGATCATTTACACTGCTACCAAGACTGTTTTGACACTTAAGCTTAAATATGGTTAACAGTGACATGCCATAACATTGCAGTGGGATAAGACTAGAGTAAAAGGATATTTAGATGAAGGCCAGCTGCTTGAGGTTTGTGCCTGTCTCCAGATCTGTAACACCGGGGGCAGATCACTTTAATCAAGGCTTTATTTTAACATTAAACTTAGACGGCAATCATGTCACAAATTAGTCTTATTTATTTCTGCCTCATTTATCTCTGAGCCTTGATAGCCTTGTCTGCTCAGTGACAATGTAACGTTAGCTTCCAGTGTTATGATAGTGATTAATGAGCATTGTGCTGATTGGGCCACCTCTTTTAAGGTGTCAGATGTGTTTTTGTCTGATTAAAAAATTTAATCAGACAAAAACACATCTGACTCACCTCAAAGGTAAAAGTGGTTGGTCTAATTTGATTGACAGCAGCAACGCGACCCTGTTTCTGCACTCCAGCTGCCTCTATATCATAGAAATGAGAGAAATGCCAGCAGCACATTCCTTTCTTATAACTGCCTTTAGAAAACTAGAGCAGGGGCACTTATAGATTTTAAAATGCAATTGACAGCAGTTTAGCCATTAGCTTTTTTCCTAGCCAATTCACACTACTTTTTTAGAGGACATTTTCGAACGCTTGACATGGGGTTTGACTCTGTGAAGCATATTGTAACTTTATTAGAAGCACACGTGGATGATTGACTGGCACATAAATCATAAATCATATATAATGCTATGCTTTACTCTTGTCTTTATGTTTAAAATGCAGGGGGCATAGCAACAAACAGCAACACTAGAAGTTGCAATTATGTGAAAAATGTTTCAGGGTATCCAAGGGATGCAGGAGGTCTAAATGAAAGACTAGTCACTTGATGAAGGGGAAATCCATTTTTGTTATGATCAGATTTTAAGAAAATGAAATGTTAGATTTTGCTACATAAGTACACAAAGGGATTCTTATGGATAATATTCCTGTAAACTGATGCATTTACTGCCAATTTGATATTATTTTGCTCTTTTCTCACTGCCGTAGTTCTCTTAAATCACCAGGAACTGTTGCTTTATAGCCAACAGACCATATGTATATCACAGGGTGACAGTGATGATGACCATCTCTACTGTCAGATGTGAGTTTGAGCTGTTTGAAGTTTTTTGGCCAGACAAGAGTGTCCCTCTCTCATATAGTAAAAGTCCAGGTTGAAGAAAGTCTCAATGAGTAACATGTGTTTAACATCGTGCTTCAAGTTGGCATGTTGAGTTGTGGTCTGTGAGAATAAAATAAGTGGCTTTTATGGATAGTTCTCACTAGGAAAGCATTGATTACATATGGGAATTTGTGTTTATTAGAAGTAAAAGGATTTTGCTAAGTATATGTTAATGGAAATCATTAAAAAAGTAGAAAAAAACAGGGAAAGGGGATCCAAGACATCCAAAAATGAAGTTGCAAAACCAAAAAACAATGACAGAAGATCGACTTATCCTAATGTGAGCCACAATTTAGTTAGAAACCCTCCAAACCCAGATTCCCCAGCTCCGTTTGCTTCTGGTTTAATTGTCAATAGAAATTAAATGCAACAGAGGAGCCCACAAAGCATCCTGTTAGCTCATTCCTTATGTCCTTCTGGTTTGCTTCCTGGCTGCGTTCCCTGGCCACTGATTGGCCCATTAGTTAATCAGGCAGGAAGTCATTACCAAACGGCCTAATGAATATCCATTATGAGGTTAAGCACTGATGGTGAAAAGCTGTGGTGCTGAATGACATAAAGGTAATAAGGCACAGCAGAACGGAGACTAGTGCTTTGGTCCTGAAGGCAGACTGTCTAATTAAAGCATAGAAGAAACAATGATGAGCTTTAGAGTAAGAGCCTCTGAAAGATAGCAGTGTAAACAACTTCAAGGGAGAGCTGTGCCAAAAACAAGCGGATATAAAAATATACAATGTTTTGGAGTACCTTTAACTAATTACAAAAGAATGGAAATAGTAGGCATCAGACAAAATAGTTTGAATGTGAGTTAATATAGATAGAAGGTCACACCATTTGAAATAAAAACGCATGTCATCCGGTTAGATAAGACAAGTTAGATTTGAACATTTTCCAAATTCATTCTTGAGCTGCACAATACATTGCAAATGTATTGTTATTGCATAATAATCAGATAGCTAATCATATAGATTCATGCTTTAAGTGCACACTTGTTTTTGTATTTGAACATAATACAAAAATCTAAATAATTCTTAGCATTATCTATGATGCTACTTCAGACATACAACAATATTATGCTTATATAAATAGTAGGATGGCTCATATGAATATGTATGATTATTTGATATTGAATTATTGTGTTTTTAAATGATATATAATCAATACACGCACGTCTATAAAGTATTGCTGACAATGTTCATTGTTATTGTAGTATTTCAGGAGGTAGATCAAATAGGTTAACACACTATAAAACACTGACCACTTGCAAGATTTGAAATTGTGCTGGTTTCCAATTTCTGTGACATAAAGTTTAACTGTAATAGAGACAGTATTACAAACTCAAAAATAAGAACTGTAAGACAGCTCTGGCACCTCTCCATCAAAATCAACAGCTATGCAACGTATTAACAAGAAGCTCAAACTGTCTTTCTAAAGTAAAAATGGGTTTATGGGAATTTCCATGTGGCACTAAACCCTTTTACCTACAGGGCCTATATGCCATTTAACTTAATCTATAACATTTGCCTGTCAGTTATGCTGCAGTTTAAATCAATACCAACTTAATGTGCTTTGAAGTTTGTATCTGGATTCTCACCAAGACTAAGGCATTTAAATTGTCAATTCGGGCCAAGTTACTGACGAAAGACATCGGAAGTTTTTGATTTAGGTTTAAGAAACGGCCCGCTGGAATGTCATGTTGGATATCATGTTGAATTTTAATGGCAAAGCAATAGATAAAAGGAAGAAGAAGGCCTGCTAATTGACATTTAGATCTATAAAATTTAAGTTATACTGGTGACTTTTCCTCCGCAGAGCCCCATGCTTCGAGACTTGGTTTGACTGTACTCGGTAATGACACAGCTAAAGACAGAAAGGTTATTTATCTGAGATTATGTGGTCGTTAGAAGATTAATACCCTCAGGGGGCAAAAGACTTGAGCTGACTTTCATCTCAGACCTGCCCCGACAGAGAGAGGTGGGGTTAAAAAGACAGACAGAGGGTTGAAAGAGGCAGAAGAGACACTGTGAGGCTTCAAACGCCGCTCTGTCGAGGTGTATCTGTGCATCACTTTAACCCCATAATGAGTAGCCTTGAGGGGGTCCGTAGCCATTTGGCAGATCTTCATTTCCTGACTTTAAAAAAAAAAAAAAGACTGTCCTTTTATCTCACACACTTGTACATCCGTTGTGGCCCTAACCAAAGGGACTTTCGCACTCAAGCCAATGTTGCATATTTATTGACTATAGATTGGTGTTTGTGTATATATCTTGGTGTTTGTGTGTCTGAAGTCTGTGTGGAAACTATAATTAAACAAGATGAAGCCCCCAGGGATCGGTGGTATTAGTCGTCATTGAAGATCAGAAGCATTTCATTTAAGTTTGCGACATGGAAGAGTGAAATCTGAGTTTGGAGCCAGGCAGACTGATTTGACCTCTGATAGGCAGTCGCGGCAGCGGTTTCTTCCTGTCTTACTCTTCGTACCCGCACATATGCTCTTTGATATGCCCCACAATTTAGAGATAGAGTGAAAGTTTAGCTGTTAATGTGTTCAATTAAAGTTATCTGCCCCAGGGGCTTATCAGTCAACACTAAATATCCTCTTATTTCCAAACGGATTTTTTCTTGCTCTAAGGTGAAGGCTATTAAGTCATTTTCAAAGCTTTATCAATGAATGTTTTGCGTTTCTGTGTAAAACGCTTCTCAAGAAGTGATCCAAACATCCACTTTAGACATCATGAATATCACCTCGGGATATGCACATCCGTAGTTCTGACCCACAACTAGATTTCTCAACTTTTTTTCCTCTATATTTTTGTCTACCATATCTAGCAATTAACACTCAAAGCGTCTCAGTCAGAAATGCACTGAATAACAGTAATTACAGGTGTTTACGTGTTTATATACTCCACAGTGTGCGTGTTTGAGTGGGTGCATATTTGAGCTGACACTGTTTGGGGTTTGTCTGCAACCCTTATGTAAAAACATGAATATGACTTAAAGTATAGTTTTCTCAAAGCAAGGGCTCTAGACACGAACATAAAGTAGATTTTAGGTTTGTTCAGGACAAGTCAACCTTGTATCCCAAATTTAACGTGACTTTATTTCTGGTCATTACTGATTCCAAAATTTTGTAACATTAGATTCAGATGTATAGAATTACTGTTATGTTTTTTAATCTTTGTTGGTTTGAGGTGCTGTAGCAATGCAATTGTCTTGTGAAGTCAATACCTGGTTTTAGTTAGAGAAATATACCAGGACTTGGTGTGATATAGAATATATTTTGCAAATAAGAGTTACAAATGGTGTGACCTTAGACCATACAGATGTTCTCCAAACTTAACACATATGCTCTTAGTGTTTTTTAAGTTAACCAAGTGGTTTTGTAATGTAACCACTGCCTTCATTAAGCACATTGTCTTGGGTTTTATTTCCCATCTACTGCACCAATCAGCTCCCACTTTTCACAAAACACTTACAAATAACCAAATCAGATCAAGTAAATGGTGCCATGTTTTGTGTATAAAAACAAATCATGCTCATTCTAACAATTTTGGGGCAACAATAATTAAAAGTTTGTTGTACACATACAAGTTCCTTGTTCTGTAAATATCCGTATACAAAAAATGTATGCATTACAGCACAGCACAGAACAAATAAACCATTAACAAGTTTACTTAATTCAAAAGCGTTTGGTACGACAACACAATGCAGTTATGTGATTGGCTGGTGTTAAGAGACTGAAGTTGAAAACAGATTTGTCAATACTAAACTTTGGAAATCAATTTGTCCTTTTCCTGCCAGATTGACCACATACCACAACAGTTTTCTCATGATAAATGCATTTTCTGCTGTGTTATGCTGCTTATCAATTTTTATGTGCTTGCATTTGTACAAACCTCTGGATGGATGTCCAAAAAGACTTCAACTCTGCCTATTCAAATGAACGTAATTTCTCACAGCAAACAGAAAAAAATCCCACGTTGACACACGCCATTATGATTCGCTGCTTGCAGGGCTGTTATAGCTTTACACCCTTTAGTTTTCTTGCCAAAGTTGTTAAGATGCTATTTAGGAGCAAGAGAGTGAAGATTTTAGGATGGTTGCTAAAGCAAACATACTATCTCTAATGATGTTTACCCAACAACCACTTGTATATCCCACTACACTCTGTGTGAAAGGTAGAGATTGCCAAAACTTCTGTAATATACTCCAGGATGCATAAGTAGAAGAGACTAGGTTCATGCAAAGGTATTACAGGCTCACCTTGGCCATTATAATAACATAACGTCTGCATACTGTCAGACAGATGTCACAAAGATATTATAAGTAAGTGTTATTAAGTGATATCTTTGAGCATTATTGAAGCAGAGGTTAGCCAGCGGTGATTTGTGCTCACAGGTATGAGCCAGAGCAGTGCCATGGGCCGCTCGGCTGCTATTACATGTTTATTGGCGATGACGTGATGCTAATGGGACAGTGAACTCATCAGGGCCACACACACAGTCTCACAGAGCTATAGCACTACTGTTGGCAGGAATGCATCTATCCATGACTGGGCTGTTTTGTAATTTGAAATGTTGGAAAGGTTTAAGTACAAATTATTTACAGGGAAAGAATGAATGAATAACCCATTGTTTTGTGTTTGTGCTTAGGAAGAAGACGCCAAAATGTCAGAGAGGAGAGGTCGGAAAAAGTCTTTCTTCCTGTCCTCATTATTGGTAAGTAGATATTGTTTACATTTTGTATTTTTGAATGTTATCTTTTTGCGAATTTTGCCGAGAAGCCTTCTCAGGCAGTAGCTCTTTACCACAATGCTCTATATTTTTGGTATCATCCCTCAAAACACTTATTGGTTCCATAATGTGCATTGCAACCACATTTGACTCCGTTCTTGGCACAATAGAGTCCAGACTTTAACTATTAAGTGTCAGCAGCTTGCACAACGCTGCAACGCTTGTACCAATTAGTCAACCATTGAGCTTTTTTACAGAGGAGGTATCTGTATAATCTAGCAGGGAATCTGGAGATTCTCTGCTTGTTTTGTTGTTGACACCTACTGGCAGCGTTCCCAGCATCGTTCTCCACCTTACCCTGCCCATTTATGCTTTATTCTCCTCAGTCACTCAGTGCACATGCAGGCTGACACATGAGCAGTAAGCCAGCATATATTCAAATTAAGACAGTGGGTTAAATCAGTTCACCGAGCACTGGAATATATACATAAAGAGACCATACAAAGAAGTTTAAAATGTAAGTAAGTGAGTAAGATACAAAATGTAACATATATGGTTGGTACGCTCTCAAAAACAATGACTAAATATTCCCATCAGTACTAACTGCACATACTAATTGATTCATTCATTTTCTACCAATGGATTTTAAAGGGTGTAGGACAGGTTACTTAAACAAAAGTTACAAGTGTCATTAATGATGTTGCAAACAGACCATTTAGTAAACATCACTGGTTTTCAATAGACATCTTGGCTGAGGATGTGATAACTTACATAATGTGATCCTGTTTGCTTGATCTGATAAATGATGCCACCTGCATTTTCTAACCTGCAGGCAGAGGTGACATGTTGGTGATTGTAAAAGGGAAGTTTGTGGAAAGATGAAAAAGAAAACACAGAATCCTATTTTTGTTGCCAGCAGTTGTTTAGGAATTAATTGCATTCGCCTTAAAATGATGCCACTACACAGCTTTAGAGTTGTCAAATGACTGTTTTGCCTCAAAGGATCCAAATGTGATATTATATGCACTAAGTAATAGAAGACTTGTTAGTCACAAACTGCCTAGAGACACCAAAGATAGCATCTGCAATATCCATCTCATCTAAAGCAAGATTACAACAGACTATAACATGATGGGCATGTTTTCATTCTTAAAATGCTATTTGCATACATAAAATATGGATTCATAGCTCATACTTGAGAGGCGATTGAGTAATTATTAGGTTAATCATTTACCACAATTCACTTTGTAAAAGGTTAACATGAGTTTATTATGATCTAACGGAGCACATTTGCATATATTTACTCAAACTGTGTGTGCTATTATGGGAAGTTCATAAGAATAACACAAAACAGAGGGAGATGATATTCCAACAATAGGGGGTAAAGATGGAGACAGTTAGTCATGCACTCATTTACTTTGCTCCTATTTTTGTGGACTACACATACTTTCTGTAAAGCTTCATTTGTTTGGTAGGGTGCTGTTAAAGCTATAAATACCAGCTGCTACTGATCACAGTGACCAGTGATACACATGTAATGCATAAACTAACCAAAAAGGAGGAAGAACTGCTTTCCAGAATATACACCGCCTATGCCATGTGTATTTAATGATAACATAGTCTACATGTATACCTATAGTGCTTTGGGTCATTTTCCATGCCCAGAAGGCCTATTCTCTGACCGTCGTCTATGTCCATCCAGGTGTGCTGTATGTTTGCGAGTGCAGAGTATTCAAGCTGTGGAGAATATGAATTCTTCAACCAGACGAGTAACAGCTGCCAGGCATGTCCTCAGTGCCAGCCAGGACAAGAGCCACATATGGTAAGACACAAAACATGCATCATCGTGATAAGTAAGTGGATATAAGTGATAAGTATATCCAAAATAAGTTCTAAGTAATTAAAAAAAAAAGTAATGTTGTTACTGTACCGTGTTCATTTCAAACTATATCCTTCTGAAGCTGCTTATAAACGCAATAAACATCTGACCTCACGCCGAGACCACACACAGAAGTGCACGCATTGCTGCACAGTGAAGTGTGTCTAAAATCCCAATGAACAATTTCTTCTGCTTTATTGCGCTCATTGACTTGGATGTGAAGGTATGCATTATAGTAAACCACTAGCAGTAGTCACATAGTGATTTTACCTCCGACAGTCTGTCTGCCGTCAGCCAAAGAAAACAGAAACGCTTCAGTGGACACCCCAGGGTGCCACACCCTCCCCACAGAGACAGTCGACAAAATGAATTATTAAACACTGCTCTTTATGAATTTGTATTTTTTCTTTAGAAGTAACAAACATTCCTGCATCTATGTTGTAAGATTTTAGACCACACCAGCCAGACATTTTAAGTTACTTTAAGGTGGAAGTCTGAACAACATACAACTCCATCTTTTCCCCTTTTTGAGTTTTTCTGATTTTTTTCTTCTTTTTTTGAGTTCATGGTGAATAGTCAAGCACTGTAAAAACTGAGTCTTCATTTCATTGGCAAAGACATTCACAATACACACAATCCCCCAAGAGTTATATGCTACTCAAGTTTCACTGGAGTCAATGCATCCCTCATGAAACCACAGGGAGACAAATAGGCCAAAGGCTAAGTAACAGATGTATTTGATGCATCAATAAATTATGATCCATGTGGTGTCAAAATCCCATTATAATTTGTTTACATCATGTTTGTTTTTCTATTTACCATGCTACCATAAAGTCCTCTCTACTTTGTGACATAAGGCCTCTCATCTCGCTTTGCATCTGACTTGACAATGAGAAGCTCTGTTATTGGATAAGAACAGAGGCCTGTCATAACAAATAATGCATTCATTTATGAGCAAAGGAGACATGTCAGTGAGATGAGAGGAGCCCTTTGCACTTTCTCCTGTGCCGTCTGATCCTGGGGCTTCGTCGGCCTGTAATTCACGTGTTTCTCAATTCCACTGAGGGTTCCCTCCACAAGTGTGTCTCTTTATGTGTGTGTGTATGAGACACCCCTTTAATCAGGAGATAACCATAGGGTTCCTCTTCTTCTTTTGAACATAGTGTGCCTCCACACACACACACACACACACTCACTGCATGACACATCACATTGTGAGAGAGACACTCATGGCCATCTTGTATCCAGATTGTAGCGACAGTTGGCTTTGTATTCTTATAGTCAGAGTGAACACTAAGCACACTGGTGCATTGCACACACATGAAAGAACACAGCATATGGTCTGGGAAACAGAGAAAAGATATGTATGTATGTATCAGGAGCATTGTCCACTTGAGGCACAGTCTTAACAGCTGTAGAAAGTCTCTTTCTCGTCCAGTCTGCCTTATCCAGTCATAGCTGTACAGTAAAAATTAGTATTAAGTGGAAACCATCCAATAGATTTTTGGTATCATTACAAAACAAACAAACATTAGCTTCTGATGTAAGCACAACTGGTGGTAATTATTTGTTGCATATGATTTCTCTTCATCATTACTGAATCGATCTTTTACAATTGTTACATATCCAATGCCTAGATGTGAGATAAAATAAGTCAAATTTGCATCAAATAAACAGTATACTCGGTCTGTAAAAATACAGCCTTAATTGCTGCATTACAAAAGATCCAAAGATAACTTTAACCCAAAGTGACAAGATCACCCCATTAGCTAAGCCCATTATTATCTCAAAACAATCAGAGGGAGACTTATGTACATCTATTAGAAGAGAGGAATATTAAATTTCTGTGGGAGTCAGTGCACTGTAGCCCAAAGCTGTGAGGACTGTAGCATAGGCTTGTTCTAATAGACACATGAAAGCAGGAGAGAAATAGGAGATG
Organism: Rhyacichthys aspro; assembly: GCA_036850595.1. NCBI lineage: Eukaryota > Metazoa > Chordata > Actinopteri > Gobiiformes > Rhyacichthyidae > Rhyacichthys > Rhyacichthys aspro. The sequence continues at coordinate 14,867,100 of CM072168.1, forward strand.
AAAGAGAGACTGTGCTGTTTTTTGTACGGACTGTGTGTGTATACAAGTGTGTGTGTGTGTGCGTATGTGTGTGGGCCGTTGTTGTGCCTCCCCACTGAGAGGGATTAACATGCGGTGATGGGAGGAGATCAGTGCTAGAAGACAAAGTGATGAGCTGGTCATCTTAACCACTACCAGGCATCCAAAGCACATGGGCCTCTGTGACCAATCAGGTTTTTCTTTAGTCATCTCTAAACAGTAATGCCAGACTTGCTAAGGGCATGGGAACAGATGTGAACTTGTGTGGGAAGTGCTTTATCTTATTAACCATAAACAGTTCATTTAATAACACATTATTGGTGATGCCGCCTTTTATCATATATGGCTAATGTATGCTTCTGTTCTGGGGTGTTTTGCAGACCTGTGGCTATGGTGTGAAGGATGAAGACTTTGCATGTGTGCCGTGTCCTCAGGGGAAATACTCCAAAGGCAAGTATGAGATCTGCAGACGCCATAAAGACTGTGACGCCCTCTACAGAGCCACGGTGCTCATACCAGGGACTCCAGAGAGTGACGCTGAATGTGGACCATGTTTGCCGGGGTGAGCAAGAGCACATGGGCTTTGACATAACACAGCATATAGTGAACATTATGAGAACTATAGGTTAATAGTTCAGCGCTGAGGAGCAGCTTTACTAGAGAATTCTAGATGTTAACAATTGCATATAGCAAACAAACAAACTCTTTCTCAGTAGACCTTTGTTTGCACAGTTTAATTGATGTCAACACGTTCCTCACAATTATGGCTTTCTGTTTAAGCTGATGGCTAATAGCCTCCTAATTACTGCCAAAGATTGAAAATACTGCACACAAAGTTGTCTCACAAAATTGGGCTGTTGAAGTGTTCACATCTTAAACTAAAAATAGTTATTAGTGGTACTTTTTTAGTCTGGTTTTTTTTTCTACATCAAAAAGGACCACCAACAATAGTGCGTGAGAGAAATGGTCCTGACTTGTGCCATAATGTCCCATACAATATTTACACATACATTGAATACAGCTAGAAATGCCAATAATTCAAACTATAGTGAGCATTTGCTCTTTAACATATACGTAAATAAAACATACGTTTCTTTGGAGGTACACATACTGTAGCCTATAGGACAGGACCACCCTGTGTTCTTTAATTTAACACATCCTGTGCTGAGAAGATACTAATCCTCTACTTTCATATTACTGCCACAACATGAAGTCACTAAGGGACATGAAAATGTTACCAGATCTTCCATTCCTCTCTCATCTTCCTCATCATCCATCACTTCCCCTTTTCTGCCCTCTTTCATTTGTTTACAGACTGGGTTGTTCTGTCAAAAACAAAATGTTTGATTTATTTTGTTTATATGATATACTGTACACTTTATTTGTTACTAAATATTTAAGTGGCATAAATTAGTGGTGTCCATGGGAGAAAACCATGTAGAGAAAGTTTTTTCTTGTTTAAACCTCCCCCTTTGTCCTTAATTTAGACCTCATTGTGTTTGCTTTTGATTAGTGTAGCTGTTGCAGGACTGTATCTAAATGGTGAAGTTCACTGTTTTTGTGCCATAGAGTCTTTTGTGAATATAGGCATAAAAGCAAATGCTATGTAGAGTCTACACATGTTTAATGCAGATGAGAACAGGCCTGAACATCAGAGGTGGGAACTGTAGCCAAAACATGGACTCAATTAAAAGTACTGTTACTTTACTGAAGTAAAAGTAAAAACATTCACTAAATTTGACTTTCAACAAAACAAACAAAATAATATTATTGGACATAGAAGTTTTGAACTATTACTATGCGTTTTTGTCAAGTTTGGTGGTTCACAGACCGGGCCTTAAATTAGGGATGTTCAGTGCTACCCACCTTGCCACTGATATCTGAAAGTTATTTTTATGTATGTATTTTGAGATGTTACTTGAATCTCACAGTAAAGCTCTGTTCAAGTGAAAAAACCAAAACAAAAAAAAACCAAAACAAAAACATTAAACAAAAATATTGTGACACATATTATACATCTAAATTTATGGTTCTCTTTTTGCCCAAAGTAAAGTGGATTGTTTTAGGTACTTTTACATTTACATTAGAAAGGTAGGCATGGTTTAATTGCTTATTAAACAGTTTTTTATACATAGCACTCAACATCTACTGTAAGGGAGCAAATCTAAAAGACAGGAGTATTTATGCCTTAATATCGCTCTAATGGAGTCGCTCCAACATGTCATAGTAGGCTAATGCATTTGCACAGCGCTCATTAAGCGGCCTAGATTCTCATAAATTCTGCTCATGTTTCAAAATGATTTAAAACTACTTAAAATCATTTACCAGCCTGACTCCTGGTTGGCAGCGTATCCCTGTTGCTCTCAAAGACTTTTCGTAACTGAAGGCAGTTCCTGTACCCAGCTTTGTTTGGTGCCTTCAGGGCATCAATTATTTTCTCAGAGTCAAACTTTTCACCCCATATCTTCGTCCTCATATCTATCCACTCTGCGGCTAAAGACTTGAAAGGTGTCTGTCTCTCTCCTCCTCTAATTAACCTATTCTGTGGATTTGATCTATAATATTAGTATAACCAGTACTGATATTATTGGTTATTGGTGTTTTTGTCCTAGGTATTACATGCTGGAGAACAGACCCAGGAACCTGTACGGGATGGTGTGTCACTCCTGCCAGAACGCACCAGTCAACACCAAAGAGTGTAAGAGCACCTCACTATTTATTTATTTATTACAGTCTTTTCAAGCTTGTTTTTAAAATCCCCTTTCAACTACAAATTTTCCCTGTTTTGTTTTTGTCATTTATCTTCATAGAGTCCTGTCTTTAAAACCAGGCTTGTGTTCCGCTGAATTAAAAGCTTTAAAAACATTAAAGTTTTCTGTCTGAATCAAAGGGGATGAAGAGTAATGTAAAAGCAGATGTACTTCACGTTCAAAACACGGTCCCAGTTTATGGGAATAATTGAAGGTCAGGACAAGTGCTTTTGCATCATTTGCAGGGCCTGGTCTCTTTGTACATTTCTTTGTACGTTTCATATCTGATCATGATTATTTGTGTTATGTTGTGTATTCGGTTTGTTGAAAACTCCAGTAGATGGCAGTAAATAGTGGCAATAGTTTAGACTTAATGCAAGATACTAATATGAAAATAAGCTGTACTCTCTCTGATGTGAGTTTACACATTTGAACTGGAAATCCAAAATCCACTAATTTTGCTTACAGTTTAGGGATTTTTTTAATGAACCTTCATCAAACAGGAACTAAACTGGAACAAAAAAAACTGTAAGCATTTGGTCTAGCTTACTTTTACAATATTACGAGAAAAACATTACATTACATTACACTTGAAATATCCTTCAATTTCTCAGTAAGTTCTTATCATGTATTATTAATATGTATAGGGTAAAAAGATTCTAGTGGTGAATGTGTTGTTCAAAACACACCGAGCCCAAATGATTTATTGTTTTTGACCGTCACTGATACACACGGCATTGATGATCATTTTTATAGGCTCATAATTTCCCCAAAGCCCCCTCAAGTGTAATTGAAGAGTCTCGAAATGAACAGACTTGTTATTGTGTCAAAATTAATGAGTGTGTTTTGAAAGATGGAAACCCCAAACAGCAGTACAGGCCTGCAGAGAACGGGAGTGTTAAGTTTTGATCCATCGATGCACAGAAAACTATAAATGTGTGGGTACCAACAAACAGTTGCTTTTCAACAGTGCTCTAATTGTTTCTGACAGGCAAGGAAACGAGTGATTGAGTGATACTGGCAGGAGATGCAAGTAAAAGGGACTGGATAAGTTAAAAGCCACATTATGAGGCAACGATTGCATATGTTTTCCATGGCATAAGAATATGAGCAAAAAGTAGTGAACGGAAATAGAATACATGACCTTGAGTTTATTGACTTAAATGCATTATATTCGATGAAAGTCTTATGTTGGCAAGTCAGTTTTAAAGGGGCTCTGCTGACCCCCAATATTAACCTTTTATGTTGGATTTGTGGCATTGTGGCCTTCCCCTACAGGTACAAAATAAAATAACGCATTTTTAATTCATTGGCTTCACATCAAGCATGTTATTTACACATTTACATTTCCAGGCTATGTACTCCTCAAATCCAAACAAATAGGATTGCTTTTTTTAACCCAACAATCTGTTTTTGTGACAGAAAGGTAAAAAATTGTGCTAAAAGCTGGGAGTTCACTTGCTCAGGATAAAGGCAGGCTGACACTCGCCGTGTAATCTGTAAATTACCCTGGCTTCTGTGGTGCTCTGTGTGTGTGATAATTAAAACTCTAGTGGGTATGAGAAAGAAAGAGATGATTAGCGTGTTAGTGCTTGCATCCATGCTACTTTTTGGCAAGCAGATGTTAGGAGTTTGCAGGAATTACTGTTTTTAGTACCGTCACACCTTGATAAATCTTTGTCATTTGGCTCCTTTCCTATCAGACACTCATACACTTAATACAATAAGATGATTATCAGTCACAGTTCTCAATTTTGCCTCCAAAATTACAATCAAAGCATTTTGCCCACTATCTGTGAGTAAACAGCTTCTTGTAGAGTTATCACTGCCATCTTTACCCCTCAAATGTGCTTTGATTTGGTAAAAACTCAATCTCTATGTAATTTTGCTCTATTCTGTGATTGTTTGGACCTGGATTTCCACATGCAGAATGATCATGTTGGAGTGTGTTTTCAGCCTCCAAGTCATGATTAAGAGATTAAACCACAAGACGCTAAACAGAATTCCAGTTCAGGCTCATATCCTTATCCCGAAAGTGTAAACACATACCCTCATGTTAATGTCTGCAGCCACAGGGCATAGCGGTGTGTATGTGTGTGTGATGACATGAAGCTCTGAGACCACGGGAAGCAACAGGGCACATGCCAAAGACGTACAACAGTATATCACATTGGTGAAATAAGAGGCTGATTAAAAGAGTTGATTTATGAGTTGCCAGCAGTTTACAGCTCCATTAGGAGAGAGCAAAACAGTTGATGAAGAATGCAAAAAAAAAGAAAGACAGAGAGAAAAAAGGAGGGGGTTATGGAAAGTGAGCTGAACTGCCTCCCAGTATCCACAATTCCCATGAGTTTCTTCAGGACAAACAGCTTTTATTGGACATAGTTAATTGGAGTTTGTGAAATGTTACTGCTCCCAAAATGATGGCAGTAACATTGTCTATTGACCGAAAGTCAACAAAATGTGAAGCCAAAGCAAATTTTCCACTCCCAATTAAAGCCTCTGCAACAGTAACAAACATCTCACCCAGTGAGCTTTGCCAATGCTAAAATGTTAAATTGTAACATTGGGTGGCTGTGGTAATGCAGTAGGCTATTCCCACAACTTGAACTAATTGTGCACCATTTTTCTCATTTCAACCTCAAATATCTTTTAAATCCGAGCTAAAGTTTAGGGGTGTACGTGTAAACATGTAAACAAACTAAATAAGACATATTTCTGTTTTACAGGTAGAAACAAAGCGCCAGCACCACCTCCAGTTGATCCTGGTAGCACAACCATGTTCCCTCCTCGACATAAAGGTAACCTCAAAAATGTGTGTAAACAAGGCCCCTTCACTGTTTCTGCCCGTTCTGTCTGCAGTAGTAGTACAAAAATATCCTTACAACCCCTATGGTTTAATATCACTGGTTTCATGTTTCAGAGCCCACAGGACAGGGTCACCTAGCAACAGCTCTTATTATCGCAATGTCCACCATCTTCATCATGGCCATCGCCATTGTCCTCATCATCATGTTCTACATTTTGAAGGCCAAACCAAGTGGGCAAGGTGAGAGGCAGCACACACATATGTTCATGACCGATGTAAAAGACATTTGTGTCAAACTGCTGCCAGTTTTATCAAATGATCAATAAGGTTAGATTGAACTCATTCTCACCTGATTATAATTAGATATTTTTTAATCAATTCTCACAGCACATCAGTCTGACCTTATTTAATATTACTTCATCAAATCATCTCTATAAAAACCTCACAATTAAGTTTTATGACATTTGAACATTCCTCCTTTGTCAGTCTTTTTCTTTTTAACCAATCTCACATTTCAGTCGGGCTGTACAATATCAGGAAAAAATGTAATATGCCATAATGATGTTGAATTTTGCAATAACAGTATGACTTGCAATATTTGAATGCCAACTTTAGCATAATAAAAGTTGAACTGAAATCAAATATATAAAAATACAAGGCCTTCAGTCATCCTGGTGCCACTAACGTTTATGTTGATTTTTACCATAGTTAAATTTAAGACTCATTATTTTTTACAAGCACAGTATAAATGGCCATCTCATGGAATGTCTTCATATTATGACGGCTTAAGCTGTTCTTTGCAATCTGGGCATTGTCATTCTTGATATTCTGATAATGATAAATTTACATGATATGTATTTTATTGTGCAGCACTACAACTTTTAATCTAAAATCTAATCTGATCAGATGCTTTCTCAGATTGAGCCCCTGTGAAAAGATAAAATAATAATCCCATTATGTTTGTGTCTGCAGCCTGTTGCTCGGGACAAGTGGTGAAGGCTGTGGAAGCCCAGACGAACAAACAGGAAGACAAGAAAGATGTTCCTGGTGAGACGCACAAACATGATGTGGCTAATGAGGCTTCACAGTGTTTCAGATCTTTAGTGGCATCCTGTTTGTTGTCCTTTAGACACTTATATTACAGTCAGTAATTACCTATTTTTAGCTGTGGAAACAATGAGTCTGTTTTCATTCAAGGCTCCTGTTTATTAGCCCTATCCTGTTTTTACTTTTTGAAGTATAATTCAAAATATGATGCATATTTTTTCACCAGAAGCAGTTGGTGGTCACATTCATAATATCATATTCAGTTATAATCAATACATGATAACATAATTGTTGAAATTTAGGGATTTAAAACACACAGGCTTGATCCATTCGAGTATATTACTATCATAAATGTACAGTATACACATGAACCCCACATTACAGACATTAACAAACTTTAGGCATGGGGAAAAAATGCTGAATAAAACAAAGTAAGGCAAAGAATGGGTAAACATTAATTATCCACATCCGATTTCAGTGTAAACCATACTTTTTTTTTTCCTAACACATGTTCAACTATTTATGTTATAATATAGCACTAATTACTTCCAGCTACACACTAAGGAATTGCAAAATGTTGTTAATATGGACATTGATACAGCACATAGTTTACAGCAGAGGAATGAAAGCAGACCTTCATATTTACCACTGCAGGTTTCATCCAAAGTGTTCACTTTAGCATTTCAGACTCGCACAGCCCAATGTTTTAATGTGCACACACTATACATTTAGCATTCACGCTTTGTCTATTTTAATTCATTTTGGTGTAGACGGGCTGACAGAGCTGCACTTACATGAATACATCATGGTGGAATGTGAAGTCTCTCAAGCTAAAACCATACGTTGCTTTAGGCGCCATTTCTTTTCACAAAGATGCTCTGTTCAATTTCACTTCCAGACTGACTGACTGAATAACTGCTCACATGTGGCGGAGACCAAAAACACACGTCCGCACACGCACTTTTACTGTATCTGCGGTCAGAGACACATTATGTGGTGTACAATTAGGTTGCCAAGTTAACAATATAATATGATAAAGTTAGAGCATGACTAAAGTAATAAATATCGTAGTTATTTTGGGTTTCCACTTGAAGCGTGCGTGAATCACTGGTATGTGTGTACGTGGGAGAGGAGCCCATTGCTCGGAGCTGTACCGGAGCTACATGTCACTCATGTAGACACCGGCTTAATAAGGCTCTGAGATGAAAGACACACTCGCTGTATTTTGAACACACACACACACTAGACGTGCACATTAAATTTGTTCCACTTAGGGATTGAGTCATTATGCTGTCTGCCTCCATCAGTGTCCATGATGTAAGGGCAATTTCAATCTAATAGTCTCTATAATCATTTTATCTATCATTTTAGCTCCATTGTATTCTATATCTTTGGCCAGAACAGTGTGGCTTCTTAAGTGAACACTGCACTTTTAACTGTGTGCTTGACTCTATGGTAGTGATAAAGGTTTAGCACATAGATCTTGAATGTTTGTTTCTTAGCTTGGACCATAAGCCTCATCACAATGTCATACACAAACCAACATTTTTTAAGACAGCATAAAACACTAACTTCTGGCTAATGTTTAAAGCCCGGATTTTTATAAAAATTCAACCCATACATATTGAAAACCCCTTATGCTTTTTTCCAGATAATGTTGTGATCTATGCAGAGAAGGATGAGTTTGACAAACTAAAAGCTCCTCCTCAGAAGACAGTGAAAAGGTAAGCAAATCTATTTTAGTTCTGCAAACAATGAAAAGAAAGGCAACTGTGTGTTACGGAAAGTGGACCGAGAGGCCAACTGCTCCATACCATGATATTTAAAAATAAGGCAACAATTGTACATAGAGCAAAACAAAAGCAAAAAAGTAAGTAAAAGCTTTGATGAAGGATTTGAAATGAGTGATCTGCAAAACTCACATTGGACTGTTTCTTCTCAATAAATATCCTGTATATTTAACTTAATGATTTAATATGTGTTAGTGTTGCTTTAAAATAAAGTACTCCATGTGTGTTTGTTTGTGCTGAGTAAATATTCTGTTATAATGTTTTACTATCTATTGTGTTCTGTAAATGCACATAATGAGTATATATGTATGTTTACATTTGAACACGGCGTCACACAGACTCCCACACAACAGAAAAGGGATTTTATCATTTGTTTCGGCATCTGCCCATAATTAGGCCACCACTGAACAAGTCACAGCAGCACGATCGCTCTTGGCTTTTTGGTGTGTCTGGGGTATATGGTATATGTGTGTGGGAAAAAAAAGAAGGTTTTTTTTCATTTTTAATGAAGCAGAGAGCCATTATGTGGCTTGGACGAGGCAGATAGGAAGACTGTTGGTGGTGCAAGGTAGCATAGATGGAGCTTAGCACACACCCAGTCATGAACAGAAGGGAAGTCAAGCACATAGGGGTATTTTTTCCTGGCTTCACTTAAAACCTCCATTGCTAGGTAAAAGCAGACAACAAAAGACAGACAGTTTGCTCCCATTTGTCTGCCTGCATACATCTTATCCCCATGCACAGACAATGCTGCTTTATTGGCCATAGTGGCTATTGCAAAGGGGAAATATGGAAATACAAATCTACACTGTACTGTGCCTGTTGGGGAGCCCTGAATATATCCACTCTGCCAGTGTCTGGGGGTGTATTAGAGAATAGATGAGATACTCACAACAGCAACAGCAGCAGTAAACAGTGTGGTACAGCAGCATGCCAAACTGATGTGCTAACTCACTGCTTTAGCTGCCAGAGTGGGTGTTAGATGTCTGGGAAACAATGGTATTTTTGTGCATTTAGTCGAAAGAGTGGCACTGTGAAACAATGGCATTCTGTGAGGATTTTTGTCTACAGGGTGATTTTGAGAGAAACCCCATCAAGTCAGACAGATAGTGGACCTGTAATAAATAGTATTTTAGGTATTATGTGGTCAATTTAGGGCTATTTCAGTCATTCATTGGAACATTAAAACATAAGGCTTACTGTGGCAACAGCAACATTACTTTCTAATGTATTTGGTATAATAATGACAATTATGATCATCTGTGACTTATTACACACTGCAGTAAATGGTGCAGTGTCACAGCACACATGAGAGGGATTACTAAGTGTAAATTACTTATGGTATGAAGCAACACAGGGCTGAGGGTTATATTTTTTATTTTTCTGTCCCAAAAAAATCTTTGAAATGATTCACTTTGAACTGATACTATTTGATAGCTGTCAAATGTACAGCATCTCATTGCATACTTGAAATAGCCAAATCTCTGTTCTAAATGGGGATGTTGTATGGTAGTGGGGACAAGAAAGCCCCTGTCTACTACATATGCAACCCTTTAAATCAGAGCTTCTTTTCTGCTAATATATCTTTGCTGCACCAATGCACATTACTATTGCAAAACCATAACAGCAAAGCGTAAGCAATGTTAAACTTCTGTATCTAAACCTAAACCTGCCTTTGTTTTACTAACAAGGGTTTGAACAAGAAAGACAGTCAAGGAAGTTATACATTACATTTAAGATATTGTTTAAATTGACCCTTTCGGGACACTATAATTATTTCCATTGTACTTGTGCTGAATCTTATTGAATATGCAGTATGTAACCAATTTTAATAGCAGGACTAAAACACTGAGTTCCGAACTAAAAGTGTACTTGTTTTGTCCAGTGAAAATGATGCCTCCTCAGAAAATGAGCAGCTTTTGAGCCGCAGCATCGACAGCGATGAGGAGGCGGCATCAGACAAACAGGGGTCCGCTGACTCCAACAACCCCAACCCTAACCTGTGCCTGGGCAATGTGGGCAACAAACCCGACCTGTGCCTGCTCTCTCTGGGGCTCCTGGAACATGATCGGACTTGTAACGGCACCCCCAACATTACAGCCGGCCCGGTCAGCAGCATCCCAAGTCCTAACCACATCAGTAACGTCAACCATATCGCTAACACCAACCACATCAGCAACATGAACGCTCTCAACAACAACAATAAAACCCCAGGGGTAGGAACAGTGCATTTAAATGATAATGCTATAATATAATATGTTACAAACAAGCTTAGGTTCATTGTCATCAGTCATATTTAAAATCATTTTCCCTCACAGATGCTACAGAGTCGAAGAAAAAAGATTCTGGACCTGTACGCCAGAGCCTGCAGTGTGACTGAGGGTAATCCATTTGCTCTGAATCCATTTTTTGTTTCCTGTGGGCCTAGTCTACTAATCCAAATATATCATGATTGAAATGAGCTCTAATTTTAATTAATATCTACACACCTTTGCTCCTCTCTTAAGGTCTAAGCCCCACAGAGTTACCTTTCGACTGTCTGGAGAAGGCCAGTCGCATGTTGAGCTCGTCCTACAGCAGTGAGGCGGCCGTCGTGAAGACGTGGAGGCACTTGGCAGAGAGCTTTGGCCTGAAACGTGATGAGATCGGTGGCATGAGCGACGGCCTCCAGCTTTTTGAGAGGGTGAGCACAGCGGGCTACAGCATCCCAGACCTGCTGACTCGTCTGGTGCAGATTGAGAGGCTGGATGCCGTGGAGTCCCTCTGTGCAGATGTGTTGGGCAGCAGTGAGGTCACATCTACAGGCGGCCGCAGCTTTCACAGTCAGTTGGTCTGTCCCTCCCCATGTTCATCGCCGTCACAACGCTGTGCCAGTGTATAAAGCAGCGTGGGACAGCAGAGGACCCCCAGAGAGACTTTACAGACTGCAAAGACTAAAGTGAGAGGGGAACAGAGACTGTCCTCACAGCATATAAAAATCTACACATACATGAAGAATATCAGTGATGGCTCATGGTGCATTATGGGTGTTTCCATTCAAAGTGTCTGCATAACATATGTAGACTTTCCTAAATACCTTAACATAAGACCTTAAAAACTTTTTTTCTTCAAATATTTTCACATCACAAAATCACAGAAATCTTGGACAAATTAACAAAAATATCCAAGTTAACTGTGCAGGTCACATTTTCATGGAATATTTATGGAGGACTTAAAGCAAATGACCACAGAAATGATCTAAAGATGAGAAGATAATCACGAGAAGCTTTTGAGCTGTCGTTTCACCTTTGTCTTACTGTACACAAAGAAGAAAAATAATTATTTTTGATTGAGACTACATATCACAATGTTGCAATAACTAGATATTTGTGTCTTAAAACAAGAAAGTGGCCTATTTTGCATCTCGGTTCATGCAGTCATGATTGAGCCTTTAGCTGTGCTGCCACACATAACAGAGGGAGACAGCAGATAGGAGCTGCCTACTTAAAATGCAATCATAACGCCCAGCTGGTAATGCTAAAATATCATTCAGGCCTGCTTTATCTGGTAGATACTGCAGTTGAACTGTATTTTTGAAGACACCAAGTGCCAGCTCCTAAGAAAAAAAAGAAAAACTTTTTAAAATTTTAAAATTGGTATTAGTTTTAGGGACACAAATCTTACATTAAAATCTTGCTCAGATTGTTGTCATCTGTGTAAAAATATACTAACATACAAGAATTATACAAGAATTTATGTTTTTGATGCATTCAAGCAAACAGGGAAGGAAAAAGTCAACCATTTAAACATGAACAACATTGAGACAAGAGGACAAATTAAGGACAAAGTGATGTGTTAAGTCAAGCATAAATTTAACAAACAATTTTTCCCGTTCATGCATAGTTTCTTACTTTCCATACTTGCTACTACTTCCTCTGAAGTGACCCACTCTGTGACCCCTCCCCTCATAATTCTTCATCTCCCCTACCCCCTTTACCCTAATGCTGCGGTCTAGTGCTGCCGCCAGCCCTAATTATTTGGCGTGTGGCTGCCCGGGCCCCTAATAGGCTGAAGTGTTGTGGTTTACAGAGCCGGTGCAAAGTGCCTGTGATTTCCAGCACCCAATTAAGCATTTAGGGCCACTTAACCACTGAAGGCCCAGTGGAAAAGCTGTAAAACCCTGCATTAAAAAGAGACATGCAATGGCAGAGGCATGACTAAGTGCCCGATAGGGTTGCTGCTATGTGAACACTACCAAAATGTAGCCAGTCAAGGTAAACACAGTGCTAAGGCCTTTGTGTATTGTGTGAACGAACTTAGCTTTTGTGGTTGGCTCAGTCTTTCTACACTCTGCCCTATGGGACTAATATGGCAAATAAGAAAAATATGCCGTTGTTTAGGTTGTCCTCCTTCAGGAAGCAGCTCGAGCCTAGGGACTGATAAGCATTAGGTTCAACATAAAGAAAAGAGTCATGTCTATGGTCAAGGTTTCTTGTGGTTTCAAAACTCAGCTTTAACAATAAATGCCAAGGCTTGCTTTGATCTCACATCTTTGGAAGCGGACTGATCTGTATCTGATGCCTGATGTTGTCAACATAATGTCCCATGACTGCTCTGCACAAAATCAAACACAGCACCTCCTGCCAAGTCCTTTTTCAAATGTTTTCTGGGGCAGGCCTCCAGTATTTTAAATGAATTTTATGCATGCTTATATAGCGTGTATGTTTTCCTTAAGATCTCTTGTCAAGGCAAATAAAAACCCACCTTTGAATATACTGCCTTCATGTAGCAGTGTGGTCTTCACCCAGTTCAACTCAAAACAGGTTGAACGTATATTTCCTTTTTTAGGTTTTATGCTGTGGAGCTTTTGTAAATAATCTTATTTGTGGACTGAATTGAAATGGACCCCAGCCCTGTTTTCAGACAAGCAAAATCCTGTCTGGCATTAATATGCTGAGAGTGTGATGTACAGAAGCCAGATGAGAATAATTTACCTCATTCACTCATACAGTTTAGTGGAACATGTATGGACACATTCACTCACCACACAACCAAAGTATAACTGTATATATAACTTATTATTGTACATAATGTATACTTTAATAAAGATGTATGACAAAATGTTTCCACTTTATTACTGGTTACCATCATACTGTACATTAAACATTATTTTAGACCAAAACCCTTTTACCTAAATGAGAAAAAATCAAGGACATTTCTCACTGACAGCCATATAATTGACAGCAGACCCATTATAAAGCACAATATATGAGCTAAAATAAATAAATATAAAGAGCTTCTCACGTGCTCTACAGAAATGAGGCCAAACTATTCCTCTCCCCTGACAAACTACAGCAGCTTCAGGAGGTGTTTTTATACACAAGGGCATACACATGATCTCAAAATTTACATGTTTTCTGGGAGACATGAAAAACCTAAATGGCCCTTTTCTCTGGTGTCAGCTCTGCAATAATGTCTTAAATCACCTTTAATAGTCTCCACATGAATAATACATGCACTCATGCCCAACACTTTGCCTACAAGAAACATATTAGTGTTGAGGACGCTATACTCTACATGCTGAATCGGGTCCACACTTATCTGGATCAAAGAAGAGCTTTTGCGAATAAATCATGAATATTGTAATATAATGAAGAGATGCTTTTAGTGATAACATGACATTTCCTTCAAGGAGCTAATAAAATTTCTCCCCCCTTTACTAGAAGATAAGGCCATAGCCACTATATGTTATTAATGGACTTGGTAACTATGACTTACTCTCTTTCCCATGGTGCATACAATAACAATAAATAGCAAATAGTGCAATGAACATTTTTAAGAAAAACACAACTACGGGCATGCTAAATAAAAATAAGTAAACAAGTGTAATTTTATGTTTTTGACTCCTTCTAGTCTCCAGTATGTCAGAACATCTTGACTACCACATTTGCATGATCCAAATGAACAGTGAAGCGTATAGCGTGATATATGAGCACATAGCTACACTGCTCCATCACACATGGTTATTTGTCTATCATTCGGTTAACAGGGTCAGCTAATGGGCTAGAAACACAGAATGGAAAAAACGCTGCTTCAAACATTTTCCACTTCAATCAGAAATCAAATCAAATATTTAATTAAAGGTCATTATATGTTACATATTAACTCAATGCTTCATTTAATGAGAGATGATTTCACTGGAAAAAGACTCCAGGATAAGATTTTTAGACCATTACTGCATTAAGTCATTACTTCATGCCTTTGGATGCACTTTTATCTCGACCGCCGACTTGCTACTGCAAGAGGGAGACAAAGTGCCCTGTCAGTCGACTTAACAACCAATGTATTATCAAACATTAGTTTACTGACCACACTTGAGGTATAAGTAATTAAAAAAAAGAACACATCGTTCACTGAAATCAGATCTGTGGATTACCAAAAGATGCAATTTGACCTGCTTTGCTAAACAATTGTCTAAATCAAAAGGAATTTTGCTTTGGACAAAATTAACACTGCACCCTACCATCTTTTGATTTTGTAGACTTACTCTAGCAGCATGACTTCAGACATGACCATGGCAGCTGTCAACTTTTAACACCACTCTGTTATCAGGCTTTGTCTCTGTGTGGCAGTGCATTTGTGTCAAGTTTCCCAAGGCCTTGCAGCTAAATAACTTGGTTTGTATTTGCTGGCGGAGGATCTTAAAAGTGGCCGCTGTGATGCTGCTGTGGGGCATCGGAGCAGCTTTGTGCTCATCCTATCATCAGGTTTCAAACATCCCAAGTCCTACATCATTGTTCCTCATGATAAGCCCTGTCGAACTGTATGATAGCACAAAACAAGGACTTTTTGTCTCTGAGGTCTGAATTTGGCAAAGAAAATGGAGCCATAAAGTGCCTCTTCGGGGCAAGGAGTGCCAGCTCAAAAAGTAATTAAACTATAGTCTAACCTCCATCCCACATCTACGTGCACACACTCATCCTGCTCTGTCACCTGAATACACAGCCGTTCAGGTACCTAACTTGCTTGGATCTGTGTTTTGTGTATTTGTTAATGAGAGGTTTGCAATGTTTTAAGGTGGTTAATTGCTAATAAATCATATGTCACCTACTATTCCCGGAAAATATGCAATAAAGATTTGCTGATAGTATCCTAATATATGTTTGAAACACAATGACCACAGACTCAAATATCAAAGCTCAGAGAAACAAAATACTATCAATATATGAAACTGACTACAATTGTTTTTATTCTGCCTACAGCCCTGTATAAGGACCAATTAAAGTAGTAATTAAACAGAGTGCTCAAATGCAAGTTGAGCTGAGTTACTTTGCAGGTAAGTTGTTAAAAAATAATTGTTCCTCTAAAACGTGAATGTGCCAATGAACTGTGTGCAAATCATTACACACAGCCTTAACACCAACTATTTATAGGCAACTTTATGGGGTGTAGACCTAGACTTTTGAGTCAAGAACTGGTTTTGTATAAGTAAAAGGGTGGAAAATGGGTTCTTGGTAAGATAATCATTTAAAGCCATACTTTCTGTTTAAGTTATATTCCATTGGGATAGTTTTTTTGATAATAATAATACAAATACATCAATGTTGGATCATGTGGAAACTTGTGGGTTTCAAATGAAAAAGAAATTTGACATTAGAATTTATAAACTGCTGCCACCACAATCCACACTGTGACTCCACTCCTGGCATCTGCCTCCACACACTCATTCAGGTAAAGCAGCACAACTCATTGAATTGAATATTTTTTTCATATTGTGCCGGGTGGAACCAATATAAATTTGGTGGTCTGCTTCGACCAAATGCTGATTGACTTTATGAATGTGCTCAAGTGGAACCCCTAATGTTTCCTGCTGCCAGCCATCTCCCTTCCACCAAATAACATTTTAATTAGGTTTACCAGACAGACCAGAGCCAGGGGACTCTTTAAGGTAATTTAAGGAATTTTTGGTCCGCTGAAAAAACCCAAACGTAAATCAAGAACAGTGTTTAAAGTTGATTGGCACAGTTAAACATGTTAGTGAACACAGAGCAGACGCTGCTCTGCTGGCTGCAGCACAGACCAGACTCAATCAATTCCTGAAAATAAATAATCATCCGTCCGCAGTTCCTTAAATAGGCATTAGGGCCTTATTAAAGTGAAAATAGCAAAAAAAAATACAGCGTCAAATATTTATTCAGTCCTGGATTTAAAAGTGTATTGGACATTGTAGACAGCTTTGTTTTACAAGCTGGTTGTTTTACATCGTCTTTAAGTGTGACTCATATTACATGCCTCATTCAATGTCTTATTTTTGGTCATGCTTTGGAACATTAGGTGTTTTTTGTGTGGCTTTGTTAATGCATTTACAGCACATTGGTACATTAGAGCATGCAACCATTATTGTTATACTAACAGCCTGTTTTACTGTATAAGAGTATGTATTTATTGAAGAATGTATTATGCAGTGTAAAACCCTTTTGAGCTTGTGCAAAAAAAAGGTTGCAGTAACATGTGCCCATCAAATTTCAATTAGTTTATCACAAAATTTGTATAGCGCAGATAAGTCCCAATCATTTTTAATTATAATTTTGCATTCATCTATCAGATGATTCCACATTTATCCCAATTTTCAGAGTTTAAAATACACCGATTACACAAATATATAGCAGCAATAATTTATTTGTGTTTACAGTTTGTTTAGACCAAAAATATTCAGACTACAAAAACTATCATTGTTTCACTGATGTCTAATGGTAACACACAAAAGAAATCTGACAGATTGATTCTGACACATCTCTTTTTCCACCTGTAAAACTGCCATAGCTGTAATGCCGGACTTTTTCCAAGTTTCTGCTATCGCTAAAGAGTAAAAACTCAACTTCAATATCAGAAACAGGTTGCAGCTCTGGCAAAATGTTTCAGTCCTCTTCCAAAACCTTCAGTAAATCTCTGGACGGGGCATCCTTCAGATTGTTTTCTCTGACATCTCAGATGCTGTTGGTACTAAATTCTAAATATCTGCTGTAACTATCAGTCCTTTCAAACTGTTTTATCAACAGTACGTCTGTTGCTGCGGCCATAACTCCCAACAACCCACCCATGTGCTGGAGCAAACAAATAAGACATGTTTATACAAAACATATGGATTTCGGCACTGTACGTATATCTCAGCCAAGCATTGTCCTTTAGTTCTTTTTTTTTTATTGCCATTTAAAATCTTCACTGTTGTGACCTCTCTTCCTCTGTACACGAGACAACCATTAAAGGCACTGGCAAGCGTGACACTTGTTTGAAAAAAGGCCTTTTTTCAGCGCAGTAAGGCATCAGATTAGAGTTGGTGAGCACGGAAACAGATGGATTGCAAAGAGCCAAACATATGAAAATGTAAAAAGTACTTCTGACAAAGAGAGAACTTTAAAAACTGTATAAATAAAGAATATGCAGCAGCATGTGGCACTTGAGGTAGTGCGGGATACAGCAGCTGTCTTCAAGAATAGATTGAGCTGCTTTACACACTGTCGTCAGGATTGGTCCTAACAAGTCACTTAAGATTGTGAAGAATGGATGTGAGGTTGAGGCATAGGAAGGTGTGTGTGGGACCAAATTTGCGTTGAAGCTCTTGTATCTGAAGGTGAAGAGATGATGATTCAAAGAAACGACGGTTCTTTCTGGGGGAAAAAAAAAAAAGTTTCTAAATTGAATTTTATTTAGCATTTGAGCAACTGTTGCTCAAAAGGATTTCAGATTTTAGTAAAAAGTTTTGGATATCTAGTCTATTCCTAGTTTATAGCTAGTTGAAGAAAGAGGAGCAACACCAGAGACAAATCCAACAACGTAGGCTCAGACGGCCATAAGAAGATGCTTGGACTGGGTAGCGCTAGGTTGGTTACTCAGTACTTGAGCAGTTTTTTCAGTAATTACTAAAGCAGCAATTTAGATGTTCACTTTTACCTCAGTCATTTTTATTGCAAGTACCACATTAAGATATACCTGATAGTGGAGAGTTTCTGAAGAAGGATGCATAGCTTTTCCAACAATGGCAGCTCTAAATGAGGACTTTTAAGGAGCTGGGAGGCTGTTTGATAAAACTCCTCACAGCTACAGGCCTCCATGAAGGGCTTTAGGTAGCCTACAAACACACACACACACACACACACACACACACACACACACACACACAAAACATCATTCTGATCAACATGTAAACAAAGCATTTCTTCTTCTAAGGACAGATTTGTCAGACTTTCCAAATCTGCAAAGGAATGAGAAGTACATGAACACAAACAAGGCATAAAAACACTTTATCAATCAAATGCAGTGAAGCAAGGAAGCAGATGCTGGTCAGAGAAGTCCTGGGATGATTTCATTAAAAAGAGCTTCCACATTGTCACTGTTGACTTTGACCTTTCCCCATAACAAAACATAACCTCACACACAAACACATGGAGATGAAACAGACTACAGCAAAGCACATGTGGAGCCAACATTTCTTAGATTAATAAAAATAAATGTGAACCTTGTGAAGTCCTAAAATTAGTCGGTTCCGGGTAAACAAACATTTGTTTCTGCTAAAGTCACATTCCACTTCCTTCAAAAACTAACTTCCTGCTGTCGGAAAACCGCACATGGGGTGAAGAAATCAGATCTGAGAAATAGAGGGGTTTTATGGCTGGTGTAGTGGTCACGCTGGCATCTAACCACAGCATAAGATCGGAAAGGGAAGAATGAGATTAGGGTCCAATAAGAAAGGCACATAAAACAATCATATGAGAAGGATAAAGCAGAATGGGGCCGCGATAAAACTTCAGATCATCGTGAATAATGAATGTAATGTAAATCTAATGACTAACAACACTCAGTATTTATACGCATTCTAATAAGCTTGAAATTAAATTCACTATGTTGTCACTTATATGCAGGATTATCATAACACACAATTACAACCCCTTTATCTCCACAACACATATTGTCAATATTCAACAATGGTACTGGATGGTCCTAAGATTGTGCAGCTCTAGATGAACATTTCAACTTGTATATTCTACTATATACAAAATAAGGCGCACACTACATCGACAAACCATTACAAATACTATTCACACACACCATTAAGGTTATTACAGCTGCATGTTCCTAATGAACTTGCTTATTCATAATACATCGGAGCTGCGGGAGCTATCAAACACTAATGAAGAAGGTTAATATGTTGAAAGGTATTTACGGAGGTCATTAGAGGCTTTTCTTTACTGCAACACAGTAAAGACATAACGACTCACCGTGTAGTGAAAAGGTAACAAGGTGAAAATGGCTAGAACGCAGAGAAAGTAGCTCCATATGTCACCTTAAAAAAATTATTTACTGTTTGAAGCAGGTTTGTAGTAAAATATGTGCTTGCTGTATTTCTACCCTCTACGAATGTGATTATTTGTAATATTTTCTCTGAATGTGCGACTATACCATGCTCTATGGATTGTGTGCACGGCTACAACTATTTGTTTTGCCTTATTTTACAGGCAACCTTTAGGTGTAAGCCCCTCTCCTGTCTCCGCTCATTACTGCTTGTAAAACACAGTAATTAGTAAGGCTTACAGTCCCACTGAAACACACAACTGCACATTCAGCCCTGGCCCCTGCTGCCTCTGACACAAGGCTCTGTTGTCTATTAGCATTTCGCAGTCTTAAATGATACGGCTCATAACCCCGCTGAACTGGCAGGGAATACTCAAGTTTTTATGGCCACAACTTTCAAATGCACAGCGTGACCACTGCTTATGATGGATGGGAGCTGAGACACACCACCCCCCTTTCACATGTGGTAGCTATAAGGAGATGATACGGGGTGATTCTCCAAAAGAAGCTGGCATCAATCAAATCAAATAGTGATAGTAAAGGCAGTCTATAAATCAACGCTAGAAGAAAGATCACAACTGCTTTCTGGTATCCGTCAGCCCTAAACACACAGCAGGCCAAGTTATCAAGTTAATAGCGCATTTGGAATCATCTGTCTCAAGGCTAACACTGTGTTGATATGGCAATCTATGCTACAGCAGCCTAAACACTTTACAAGGTGCTCTAATGACTTCTGATAAAGAATATAGTTCATTTTTAGCATTGTTTTGGAATTACACACACATATATACTATACTTCACCAGCACTCTACGACTATGACATCTCTAGAAAATGTAACGCCAATGGACTTATTATTTTTGAGTATAGAATATTCTCCTTAATATACGATTATTTTATGGTTATGGTAGAACAAACATTAGTTGTGTAGTTTGTGTGCATAGACTTACAGGACTGTTGAGTGAGCTGCATCAGAATGTCTATAACGGGTGCATGTAGTCCTCCTCGTCCCGACCGCAGCATTGACAGCAGTGCACACACTCCTCCATAGTGTAAGAACAGGCCTCGGCTCTCCTCACACAGCAGTTCAGTACGCAGGTTATCCATTGCCTGGGCCAACACATCAGCTACAAACACAACACAAAAAAATGAACCCTAATTTTAGGAATTTTGTTTTAGTTTGTCTGTTGTTCATAAAACCATAAAAATGTATTCCTGAACAACACCTCATCATAAATACGTATCTACCCATGCTGTAATCTGTAATCTTTTATTTTCCCCCCAACTTTAACCTTTCATTCATCCATGGACACCTATCTCAAACCCAAAACATATTGTTCTTTAATTCTGAACACATGATCTGAGAGTGGTCAACATTTTAGGAGAATCTCAGAAGTAAAAAGATGCTTTTAGAGGTTTAGAACGTCTGGATTTATAAAACCTGACACAGGATAAAAGATTTCTTCTCTCTTTGAAGTGTACTGGGTCTCTGAATGGTACCTATTAACAATGAAGGGAAAACATATCTATTATGAACAATTTGGTTTTACATAAATAAAGAACCCCTGGTAAGCATGCCGACACACAAAAAAAAACTTTATTAAGGAGTGTAGGAGTTTTTAAGCATTATAAGCAGAAGCAAGGTCATTTGAGACGAAAGGTTCATAAAATGTGTCAGCATTTACTGAGATTTACACAGTGAGAGGCCATGGAGCAAAATCTGGATGCAGCTAAAAGAGATTTTAAGCACTTTCTGAATGATGTAATAGAAACTCATTAAACATTACAGTACAGATAAACTTCACATGTGTACTAAAGGAAAATAAAGGTCATCGAGTCATGTCTGTAAAGCATACGTGAAGGAACAGACAAAATTACATTAATCAGGGGAAAAACACGTCAGGCTAAATATGTATGAGGTGCTTGAATTGTATTTTTAAATTAATAAAACCCATTATAATATAACTGTATTTGTAACTGAAGGCCTTCTTTTTCTATAGACTGTTTGATGAATATGACAAAACATTATACTCTCACAGGCTCAATCCAGTATCAGTGTCACAGTTGGACAAACACCACTTTATGATAAGGTTACAGAATTTTTAAAAATAAACAACAAACCGATTAAAAGCTATATAAATGATTTACATAGATTGTAAAAGAAGTAAAAATGTGTCATTGAGATTTATTAAATCATCTTTTACGCAAAGATTATTCAACCCTATATTAATATATCTTTTCTTAGAAAAGTCTGGCACAAATGTTTTGGTCTTTTACCTTGTGAGACAGTGCGGAGTATTATCAGAATAGAGAGGATGCGTGTCTGTGGACATTGGCTTCGGTAAAGGGGCCACTTCCTGCAGGGTCCAGCAGTCACCTCACTGTGAAGATCAGGCAGGTCTAGATACTCAAACTGAGGATGGCTGTTTGGCTTTGATACTTCCTCTCCAATCCGCTGCAGTGTTGCTGATAACACCACATGCTATTCAAAACATACACAAACAAACACTGGTAATTGCAAATAACATGTCTGCATTGAGTTACTTCTGTTGCGAAACTTTCAAAAATAAAAACAATATGCCTACATTGATTTCCATCAAAAAACGTGTATAAAATACAAGGTCAGACTGTAAAGGAGCCAGCAGGCTTCTTCTCCCAGATCCTGTAAATAACTCATGGAGCCAATTAATCAGTCAAGTAAACTACCGCAACTTTCCAAAATGTATTTCCAAAGTTTATTCCCAATGAAATAGCCATATGTTCCTTCATGACATCTGTCCCTATAAACTCTAGGCATCATCCTTCATATTGGCTGGAAAATCATCAATTCTGTCCATCATATGAACATGTGAGAACAAAAAATCTTGTACAGAATTGAAAATATGGACCAAAAAGTGATGTGTTACCATTAGTTTGCTTGTTAGCAGTTTTACTGATATTTCTCCATTTGTTCAAGGGTTCAATATAAAGAGAGCTAGAACGCAAAAAGGATTAAAGGTCAGGCTTATGTGAAAATGAAATCACAGCACTCCTTATTTTGAGGACATGTGGTCCTTAAGCTAAAGATGATGCAAAAATATGAGTTAATATGTATTATGTTGCCCATGCCTAATAGTCAAATTAAAGGTCAGAAGCTCGTGTTTTAAGTTTTTTATGAAAATGCTTTGAGAGCCATTAATCATTTTCCACTTTCTCTTCAATTGTAAATTAAAACTGCATCAAAATAATAGGTCTTTCTGTTACTGTATGAAAATAATACCATTGGTGCCCACTTTCACATGGCCCGCTTGCAGCAAAAGTTTACACATGATCCCATTTACCTGTCTGTTATTGTCCAAGTATCTCAACGCCCAGTGGATGAGGCGTAGAAGGTTGCATACAAGCACAGGCTCCGACAAAGGTGTGTGAGGAAGCTGATCTGCCAATAAAGGCAGCACCTGAGGATACAAACACAACTTACTGTAGATAATTTATCACTTTAATCTCAATAAAACCCTTTATGTGGCATCAAGTATCACTCATTGTGGCCATGACACCAAACCATTTGTTGGAATATTCTTGCAATAAAATGAAAGTGAAACTGCACTGAGGAGTCGACCTTCAGGCATCTCTCGTTGAGCAAGATCTCTGAAGGCAAACACTGGCCTACATCTTTAACACTGGTTCCTGTTGTTGATGACGAGTACTCCTGTTCATCAAGTACCCAGTCCAGCAAAAGAGAAAGCAGCTTTACTGAGGGTGTTCCCTGAAGAGAACAAACAAATCAGCAGGAGTGAAACGACAACAGAAATGGTACTTATGATACGTCAGCAGAACATTCTGTAATTTTGAATAATGGTTAAAATAAACTGATTGGGTGACACAGTTAGTAAACCAATAATCAAGGCAAACGTTCACAAGAGCACAAAGTGCCCAATTTTCCATGAACGGACACATCAACACATACTCTAGGGAAGTACCTTGTGTTTGCCAGAGGCAGTAGTTCTGTCCTTTTTGGGAGGTTTAACACTCTCCATGCTTTTAACACTCATTTTTTGACATCCTCTAGATGCAGCACTGTGCTCGTATTTCCTCTGAAACAAAGCAATTAAATATAACAGTGGGGATTTATGTCACTATAAATGTCACTAACATTATAATTTATTTTAGGGAGAGGCTGTAATGAAAAAGTCAAAGTTTGTCTTACCTGTAGGTTTTCGAGTCGAGCCTGCACTCTCCTGGATTGTTTCTCCAACTTTTTATTTTGTTCACTCAGATCATTTAGCTTAATTAAAAAATCAGACAAATGTGCATAGTGAAAAGTACTGTTTAAAATCAATTCAAAGAATAATGTTATGTTAAGATTACTGTTGCACTTGTATGATTATATATACCCTTGCTTATGTTATAGCACCCTCTTGTGGAACCCCATGTTTCCTAAAAACTGAGCATGTATCTTATCTACATTTCCCAAATCAAGGCTTTGCTCTCTACAAACTTTTGGACTATGAAGAAGAGAAATATATATGATGGGGTTAGTGACAAGCTTCATATATTAACGATTTGAGGGTCTTTACATCTCACCTGTTTCTTCATGTTGTCATTTAGATCCTTGAGGGTTTCAAAACTAGATTTGAGTCTTTTGTTTTCCTTCGTCCTCTCTCGAAGAAGACCCTGCAGCTGAAGCACCTCTTGCTGATGTTTCTGGTGATAGACAAAAACCAAAAAGGCAAAACTACACTAATGATATATGTAGGTGCAAAAGTCATAAATCAACTCAGTTATTATACATTAAGGATAAACTGAATTTGTTGAATAGTTTATGTAACCTCCTCAGCAGAAAGCATCCGAGAGTGTAGCATTTCTTCCAGGCCCACAAGCTTCTCAAGAGCCTCCTCCTGTTGGTTCAACTTTTTCTCTCGTTCTTGTAGCTCCTTCTCCCACTGCAGCTGGTTTTGCCGCTCAGTCTGTGCACACACAAACATTAATTTACAATTGAAAGTAAGCTTAGTTGTGAAAGATATGGTTACATTTCCTCACATTTCAAAGCAATTTAACCAACAGCAAAGAAATTTTCAAACCTTGAAAAATCCAGGGTTTTTAAATATTTTTTTATTATGTATTATTCTGCTGCGTGGTATCAAGAATAAAGATTTATGCTAATTGTTCCTATTGTGTTTACCTTAAGTTGGTCATATATAGTCATCAGCTCTTGAAATACTTTTCCTATTCCCGAGGAAGAAGATAAAGAGCAAAAGTGAGACAGTTGCCGAGCTTTATCCATCTCTCTGTCAGTTTCCCGAGACCCAAGGCTACCATTGAGGCAGGAAGGCAAGGTCACATCTGGACAGATATGAAGGAAGTAAAGCCTGAGGAAAGCCTATTAAGTATTTATAACATGTAGCCAGGACAACACAAAACTGAACAAAAACAGGAAAGCAAAAAACCTTTTGGATGAAATGTAAAACAATTTATTTTTCAAAGAAATTGGAATATTACTGACTTATTGTTTATTATTAATAAACTTGTTAAAGCATCAGAGGCAATTTGACCAATCTAACGCAGTCAATTTAAATGATAGATACTGAAAATATTTCAGCACTTGCTAATATGACTTTCCTTTTGAGGTGTTCAGAGCAAACAAACTTCGTAAGTTGCATTAGATAAGTGAAGAGATATGATTGGACACACACCTGTTTCTGTAAAAAGTACTGGTGAATCCTGATGGGCATGTGCTGTGTAGTATTCATTCGCATCTGTATCACTGCCAGACCTATCAAAAGTTCTATGTTACACTTTGCTAACATAAATAAATATTGGGATTTATAGTGAAGATTAGACTTACTGGTCTGGTGTAATGATCACTCCTTTAAACAGTCCATGTAAAACTTTGCTGTAGCCCTTTATGTCCTTGCTGGACCTTTGTGCCTGAATGAGCCTCTGTAGAAGTTCTACAAGAAAATCGTAATATTTTACATAATTATGCCTTTATGTGAATTATTTGGATTAAAACACATAACACATTTTTTTCTTACCGTCTCTTAGACCATGAGCATTTTCTTCGAGATGTCGCAACTAAACCCCAATGTACAAAAAGACAGATAACTGTTAAAAGCAATGCAGACATACTACATGCTAATTTTCTAAAACATGCAATTTATTACACAGTTGGTATTGACAGAGCACTTTGCAAACGCAGCTGATTTTGTAGCCCATTAACGCCTGTTTTCATACCTGTTTTCTTTTGTCCAAATAGTTCATCTTTAGTTTCCCCGCTGTTGCCATGTTTTAATCCGCTGGTTTGAAAATTAGCAAAGAATTTCGTTGTTCTTTCAATCTTAAAAATCTAGTTAGAGATAATCTCTCCGTAAATAGTTTCGTGATTTCTTTCAGATATAAGGAGCTAATGTAAAATAAGTGTAAAAGATAATATTTATCCCTAGCTGTCTTTTCCACCTGGTTTTAAAAACGGAAGCAAAACACAAACATCCAAATTTGGCGGATGGATGACGTATGTAGAGCATGTGACAATCTTGAATCCTCTTGAATTTTCCACAGCGCTCTCTAGTGGAAGTAAGAGAAAGTCTGAAACACAGCAACTCAAAAAAACGTGTTTTTAATAATTGTATTTTTTTTCTTTTTCAGTTTTAGAGAGTGCACCAGCTCTAATAGCAAACGCGCTCAGCAGGCTACCAAACCCCAACTTCTTTCTTGTCAATTGCACCTGTCACAAAAAATAGTTTGACAAAAGATGCAATCAACCCAAAATCTGATTGCCTCAACCAATGCAGCTAAAACCTGCTTTGAGTTGACTTTTATAAATGAACAAGTTTTTTCCCAATTTTGGTTTTTGGTGTCCTGAGGCCAGCTACTTTCTTGTGTGTATTGATGGATTGCCCAGTGCCCACTCCGACCTCCAAAGGGGAAGTCGCCTGTAATTTCACCAATACACCACTAGGGGACAGTGTCTTATAAGACAACATGGGGTCGGCCTTGACTGTTGTCCTCTTGTGGCTGCAGGACCTCTCCCCTGCAGTGGCTAGTCCCCGAATTACCAATAACCATTGTGTACACATCTTTAATACAAGAGAATAAATAATTCTTAATAAGGATGGTATTTCACTTTCTTTTTCTCAATTTATTTGTAAAGGCCCAATGACAAACAATTAAAGTAGGCTATCAAGACCTTTAAAGATAATATTATAGGCTATAGCCTACAATAGAAATAGAAATTTCTGTAACAGCTCTAGCATTTGATTTACTTTTTTATGATATAATAGCCTACTTGATATTAATAGATATTAATAGATGTCTTTGGGTTAGTGCCATTTTTTTTAGGATGTCCAAAGAAATCAACCTTAGAGTTGTTCATTAATGTGATATTAAGCCTTGAAAGCAGTGCCAGTTTTACTTTATATTTGGTTTAAAACTAGTTTTGTTATGATTAATGTTGTCTAACTCTGTTTGGCTAATTAGAACCTATTTCCCATTAATATGTATTCTTGTAATTCAATCATCTTGTCCCTGCAGGGAAGGAAATTAGCGAGCAGGAATAACACAGACCTCCATTAGAGAGCTATTTGCTTTGTCCACTTTGTATGAAAATTGCTATTCTGTTTTGTTAATTGGTTGTATTGTGTCCTAATTAAGAGATTTTAAATGCATTTGTGCCTAAAATGAGTCAAGCAGTGTGTTAGGTGTGAATCCTATTTGTTGACTTTTGAAAGTCTATAAAAAGATTTGTGATTAGGTTGGAAAGGTTAGGTCAAATGTCAAGGTTGGGGTTAAAGGCCACATAAAAGAAGACATGTATACAGACTTAAGTAGCATGCACCTGTTTGCCTTCCCTTGGGAAAAAAAAATCTCAGTTTTAGTTGTAGTTTCTGTTTTAAATTTTATTTGACAAAGGCATCTACAGATAATGATAAGATGGTAATCACTGCTGATCGTTACTGAACAGTGGGACATTCACATGAAGTGCAATTCCCCTTTTTTTATTGTGGCAGTTTATGTAGGTCCCGAGGGCCCTGTTTTTAGCACACAGCCAAATGATATTTGCTGTGCTACTTGCCTGTGTACTGGTAATGAATTGTGTGTGTGTGTGTGTGTGTGTGTTTATGCTTATGTAGAGAGAATGGCATATTGCCACTAGTTATCGTCTGAACCTTCTGTTTTCTGACAAATGCATTAATGCTCTCTGAACAAGCCCAGGGGATTCTATGGGACAAAAGCAATCAAATCCTATCATTGAATTGAAACGATATTTTTCTGTTGTATTTGCTGGAGCAATTATCTCCAGTCTCATGACACAAAGCAGGCACATACGCGTAGAATACCCACACTGTCAATTAAGGTGGAGATGGCAGTGCTCTGCTGTGAAAATGATTGCATTTCCACTGGCATGGCCATATGAGTCCACAGAGCAGTATTACGTATGCTAATGCAAGCTGTAAAGATGGAGCTGGGGGTCAAGAGGGCCCCAGAGCAATCACACTGCCTGGACAAGACAACACATCCCTGGCATATGCAGCACTTCAGTGGGGAATTTCATCTAAAAAATATGGTCAATGAAAACTTGACTCTCTAAAACTCTTAAGCTTAATGCACAGCTTTTATTGAGCTAATACTGTAGCCTCTGAGGATAAGTGTGATTTAATGAATCAGAGTTATCTCACATACGATTGGACATGAGGCTGAGTTAATAGTAGGTTCACTGTTGCTTGCAATGATGAAAAACCCCACAATATATCGTATTAACACTGACCAACAACAATCAATACATGTAACACTTTAATTACTAATAATTTTAATCACGCAAAATATACAATATTTTAAGCTGTTCCTTTAATTCCAGCCTGCACTGCTTTCAAAAGCCCTGCAGGATTTACTCTCATAATCATTTCAACTCTTTAAAAGCTTATAATAACTTTGTCAGGATATATTTATTAGAGTAATTCTAAAAGATTTAATTGATACATGAATATTTTAATGTTTATAGCTTTTACTGTACACGGCCTTTGGGGCCTGTTCAAACTGAGAGGAGGAGATGCTAAGTCTTCAGAAGGAACCCTGCAAAGATCCTTTTGTTGTCATAGAAATGTATAAAGCTCTTTTAATTATTCAGCAGATTCATAGTTTAATCTGATTTTTAGATCAGTCTAATTATCTCGCTGCTGAAATATGAAGTGGATTTACTTATAATACTGCAGTAGATCAGAATGGCACAGAGCAAGGAAGCTGATGTAGGATTGGAAGTTGAGAGCATTATCTTTTCCCTGTCCTTTGCTTTTAGTCATACAGAATTTCTTGTGACCAACAAATCAGTGTCATTAAACCTGTTTTTTTCTAAATGACATCAGATTGCACCATACAACAGCACCAACACTGACACATGTGTAACCTCACAGTGAACCATGGTTCATGATCGTAAGATGGACCTCTGCATGAAACTGAAATTTTGTCACTTTAGTTGCGTCAAAGCCTCTGATTTTTTGATAGCAGTGGCCCTCTGTGCTGGAAGCATGAATTGACCTATTGTTTAGGCCATAGCCACCAGAGGCAACTACTAAAGGAGCAGAATACATTAACACTGTCCGTGATAGTCGAGATTGACCTCAACTCCTACACACAACACACACAATGCTCCCAGCATATGTGTATGTGTGTGCACATCTCTAGTCAATATGAGCAATGAATCATTTTTATATGAAAGTATCAGTGTCAAAATTGTTGAGCAGAAGACTTCATATCTTCATGACTATATATAGATATAGATATATAGTTATAGATATAGATATAGATATAGATATATAGACTCAGAAGGGGCTGTCCTGGTAAGCCTGTCATACAGTTTTGAGCCACTAGGGGGAGGCATCAGTGGCTGCAGCTCTCACCCGTCCTCTTCAACAAATCAAAGGTTAGAGAGCTAGAAAATAAATCATATATTATTATTATTATATTATTATAGCAGTATAGCAATTGTTTTGTTTTAATGGTGTATGCTAGTAAATGTCCCTGCTGTCAGCAACAGAAGGGTGATCCCATAACACAGATATGTTCAAAAACAAAGGGGGGGTCATTACCTATCCTGCCCTTATTTTGTCAAAACCAAATATAACCCCTTTAATATCTGAGAATAAGTGTGGTTTGAGCAACATTTTACCCTAACCTTTTCTAAGCCTCGCTTCACTTTTTAGAAGACCCTTAAAATAACAAGAAACAACAAGACAGAGAGCAAGTTCAGTCAAATACTCTTGAGACAGAGACTGATAACACCGAGGCAAAAGAGACTATTGGAGGCTAATAGAGAGATATGTTTGTGCGGACCTTCGTCAGCGACCCTGGCGGTGCTGTAATTCCTGCACGCTTGAGTCATGTGGGATGTTTCTGGCTAGTCTCGGGCCCCAGCAGCCCTTTTTTGGGAATGTCATGTTTTAACAACTCCGATGCCTTTTTAATTCCCGCTTCTGTAAGTCTGTCTGGAAGTATCGGAATGTATGTGAGACTGCAGGCCAGACGCTAATGTTTGGAAATAAACTGTGTGTGTTTAGTCCGATTGGCCTCATTCTCAGGGACATGGGAGCACGAGTCTAAGAATACACTCATCCAAATACACCTTACAAGAATTTGCCTGTAGTACCGAGCAGTGATAGGATGTGTGTTAAGACCGGGAACAATGCAATGGACGCGCTAATTTTTCATCATTATTATTATTCCCAGAGCAGTGCTGATGAGTGCTGATGGAATGGCTGCAATTCAACAGTGGAAGGCTCTCAGGAGACTGGCAGACTTAATGGACCATGCATGCTCTTATTATTATCTGTTGTGCCCAAGTGTGTGTGTGTGTGTGTGTGTTTTCTGTTCAAAAGGGAGGACCTTTAAAAATTAAATGAAGCTACAACAACATAAAAAAGACCTAATCTCTCCCTAAAGGCATAGTTTTTGAGACAAGAATAAGTCAATCTCCTCCTATGTCTTGAACAGAATAAAAACCATTTCAAAACTGCTCCAGACTGAAGATTACTGAGTTTGATAAACCAATGATGGCTTGTGGAAATTAATGTTTAGGATCAAGATATTCGCTCTCAAGTATTTTCTAAATGTGTGGCTGTGATCATTTGAAATAAACGTCTGAACAAACCTTGTAGAGCAATGTAAGAACCGGTAGAGATTCCTGTCATATTTTACACCTGGAATGTAATAACAACAGTAAATATGTTGTATAATATGACATTGAAGTACTGTGAATGCTTAACCATTTTGCAGAATAGCTCAGTATAATGTGTTGATTTGTAATACAATGCAAAAGTAAAGCTATTTTATCTATAGTTTTAACAATGCAGAAAAATAACACATGGCGTAATGGAAAGAGAAGCAGGTATAAGCTCCACACTGGGGTTAAGACCAGCCCAACCAGGACCAAGACATGAAAGAAAACTGACTGACACTAAGACAATGGGTTTAGACCAGTTTCAATTTGAGTTCAATAACGTTATCCAATGTTTACCCACATATCTTTGGACGGTGGGAGTAAGCAGTTCCCAGAGAGAAACCATTCTAACGCAGCCAGAACCCTAACCCATACACATTCACATTTTATTCCCATGATGGCTCTTTATTGTATGCCTCTTTCCATGAAAAACTGAAGGCTTGATGTAAATCTTTCACAGATGTTTCCAACAAAGCCTCAGTAAATATTTAAATCTATCACACGTCCCTTTCTTTGTTACAACTAATGTCCACTTCGCCAGATGGAGGTCAACTGACCCTGTCTTTGGAAGAGAAACCCGTGAGTCAAAAGGTTGGAGCATACATTAAAAGTAAATAACAAAAATGTCCATCAGTGGTTGTGTTTCTTTAGAACTAATGTGCTATTCTGCCAAGGTTGTGTAAGGCCCATCAAAGCTCATATAAACACATCAAACATAGAACAACACCCTGGCATCAAAAACTCTCCGACCCAGCTGTGTGTTAGCTGTGTGTTAGCCGTGTGCACGAGAGTCCAGATTCCTAATTTGCACACATGTGGGCACCACACCGACTCAAAGCTGGGTTTCAAGAAACTTGGCATGAGCTCCGTTAGCGTGAGAGCTGGTTGGACCTGTGTGATTGCTGAGAGCAGAAAGAAAAGAGGGCTTCTAGCACTAGTTCACAGTTTAACTTTGAGAGGTAAACACAGTGATGAGAACAAGGATTAGACAATGGAAAAAGAGCAAACTAAGGAGGGACCCTGGAACAAATTGCCGGAGGAGTTTGGGTAGTGCCTCCAGTGCAGTTTCCCAGTACCTGCTCAAAATGAACTTGGTTCTCAATAAATGGAAGTCTGCAAAATGAAAAATCACCCATCCAGAATAAGGTCAAGGTGCTCCTGAAGTACAAAGGCCCTAGACGTTCCTTGTAAAAGAAAGTATTATGTTGCAAGAAAAACATTGTTTATTGGAAAAGCTGGACCCATATCTGTCAGGTTCATTAACATCCAAACAAAATGAATGGCTGCAATATTTATTTATATTTATAACTTCAATCAAATCAAATCTGGCAAAACTACACAGTAAAGACTTATACCTGGCTTCATGTTTCATAGATTACATAAGTTGGCCCTTAGTGCAGTGAAATAACAACAGCATGGTGATCCCAAACACTTTGCTTTCAATGAAATGGAGATGAGAACACAATCAGCCCCAGAAATCAGATATAGACAGCATTAAAGCTGCATTATGTTGACGATGTACTAGATATTCAAAAGAACTAACTCTACTAACTAAACTAAGAATTAACTCTGCCTGTCCCATTTACAGCATTTGTATAATTAATTACACTGTGTCAAGTTTCTTATTGATTCTCCAAAAGTGGACTGCAAATAATAACTGATTTACACATCCTACAGTAAGTGTGGTGATTTTGAAAATTTGCAAACAAGGTTATTTCATTTTCAGCCAAATTATATCCTTTCTCACTTAATTAAACCCACACAATCCAGCTACTTAAGGCTGTTTAAAAACGTGGCAGCCAAATTGATCCACTTGTGAGGAAATATGTCATTACACAGAGAGTCCATTCTCCTCCAGATACTCCTCCTCATTTGCATTTTCTCAGTGTTAGCGGCAGTGCTCGACAAACTCTGTGCCTCACTTCCACACACAGACGTGCACAGTGTGAGTGAGGGGTGTGCGTGGGCAGACAGAATGGAGAGGAATCCCTGATAAGCCCCGTAGCCTGGCGGAGGGCATACACAGAGGAATGGCTGCTATGCCCGGCATTCACAACACTGTGTGGTGTCACCAAACAAAGCCTTCCCTTCTCCCCCCGTCAAAGACACCATTGTGGCGCGAGGAGAGGGCCTTTATATCACACACACATTCCACGCATGCAGCCCCCTCCACACTCCACTCACTCAAACCTAGAGCTGTACATGCACCGATACAGATGCAACCTCCTAGATGGCGTGATGTGCAGTGTTTAAAATATCCTAAAATATCATTAGTCCATGTGAGAGACAGGGTTTAGAATTGGTCTGCCAAAGATACCAATTTAGATACAGAAGAATCACCATTTATTTTCTTGTGTGGACTGTTATATCACTTTGTATCAGTAGGGGGAGTACTGAGCTACTAAGAAAGGCAGCCATTTACTTCCAACAGAATTTTGCTCAATGGTGCATAAACTGGAAAAGTGTCTGGTTTGTAAGTTTACTGCCCATATTGGTTGTTCACTGCAGCCTTTGTATGTTTTGGTCCCATGTTTCACCAGCTACTACATCCCATGTGATCCTGCTTTGACCAATGGGGAAACATGTGCTGAGCTGTGATTAACCTCTCCATCATAGTGTTGTAATTGTGTTTTGGTCATTTGAAAAATGTCAACAACCATTTTGGATCGTGTTTGCGCAGTGCTAGAGTCTGGACGTTTCTTGTTACATTGTGGTCTCAAATGGCTTCTGGGCCACACAGGCACTGACCACTGTTGAACTGTGTTTTATGCCTTTATTGTGGCATATTGTGGAGTGAGGTGTTTGTGGAAATAGGGAACACACATTCACATCACAGTATTACAACCCATCACATACTTTTTTTTTTTTTTTTTTTACCAATAATCCTTGCCCTGGTTAGCCTCTCATTTTATTCACAATTTGCTTTACTGTTAATTTCTGTTAAAGAGGAATCATCCCAAAATACAGACTTTACTGAAAGAAAAAGCTTTACAATTAAAATATATCACAAACTTTATAAATGCTTTTGGATTAAGTTTACAGTTGGGAAAAAAATAATTTGTTTACACTATCAGCATTGCCATTAGAAACACTGATAAAACTTCACACAAATCTTTAAATAATTCATAATTGTTTGCCAGACGTTTCCTTGTTATTTGTGTAGCTTTTGGCTGTCAGGCAGACTTCCTGCAGAGGGGATGACATCCGCAGCATGGAGCACCAGTGAGCATCACCTGTGAGGGGGGTGGCAGTGAGGAAGTCTGGGAAGTTAATGTCAGCTGACACACTCACAGGGGGGTTGACAGGGGCAGTGTATGTGGCCGGTACAGTGAGAGTGTGAGTGTGCTGGGCTCTTCCTGTTGCTCTGACAAGCTCCTGACTGCTCCTGCCACCTCCACCTCGGCCACAAAGGCCTCATGGGAAGGTGGACATGACAGGAGGGTGGGGCTCACATATGCCTCATGTCTGACTTCGCCGAGTGGCTCAGCAAACACCTGTCAATCACTGTCAGGGCCAGGACGAGAACTACAGTACAGTTGTAATGTGTGTTTCAGATAGAAGAGGGGCAAAGGCATGAAGAGCAGGCCTTTTATTGTTAAACACCACTAAATATGACTGCAATACACATCAGTAGAGCAAATAACTCATTTATTTTTGTTTGCAAGCCTCCGTTAAACCCCTAAGCAAAAGGACATTAAAAAGGGAAACCTTCCTTTTCATCTCACTTTAACTAAACTTTGTCAATGAAAGCCGCTACAGTATGCAAACTATAGTTATCGACAAGCTTCCAGTGGATTCTAGTATGTGCATGCAACGACAATAAATTTAACTCTCAAAAGGGTTTGAATAATTTCTCACCAACAAATAATCATTTGCCTTTACTTTGTCAACAACATTTGTCAATCTGTCATTGTATATCAGCGTGTTTGTATTTAGGAAGAGTGGGTGGGTATCCAAGTTGACAGGTTCAGACCGTTTGGGGCCGGCGCTCCTGTCATCCTTGCAGTGAGGGTCTCAGCATGGGGGTCATCAGCCCAGAGGAAGCTCCCATGTCCACTTCCCCTTGGGCTGTAGTGACAGGGCCTATACCAGGAGACCCGGCCCGGACAAGGCACCCAGCTGAGTGCCTCTATGGATGCAGGGTTCCCGGTTAGAAAACTGTATAAAGAGCCTGACAGTAGGGGCTAAGTACATGGACAATGGAGGGACAGTGAAGGGACAGTAGGAGAGTGGGGAATTAGCTGCCAATTAGGGAAAGTTTATGTGAAGAATGATGGATGTCAACCTGTCAGGACCGAGGGAGGTGGGGGATCATCCGGATAAGACCATGTTATCCCTCAGATTACACTCTGTCCTGACATGACACACACACACAGTGGTGCTTTGTGTGGGACTGATCAAATAGATTGATAACAAAAAAAAGAAGAAAAGTGACAAGTTTTGTAATGTTTAATTGTACCTACAGTACTTTGTGTTGTAAAAATGAAACTATCAGGATTTGATTTTATTGTTGTTTAAATACATAATAAAAATAATAATAAAATGTTTAATCAGCCAGCAGTGCAGTTTTCATTTGATATACATACATTTTTGTTTGGATTGCATTTAGAAGTGTCTTTATTTACTCAACATGCAGCCCTCAGAAATTAACTACAAAAAAAATTCGAAGATGGCACTTATTTCCAGAACAGTACAGTTTGTTTTGAGTATGAATATTTCAAATGGTGAAATGCATAATGTTTTAGATAAACGTATTTTTTTTGGCTTTTAATACTATATCAATCAGTCAAACTGTCACTTTGACCAGTTCTCTACATCCTATTATCAAACTGCTGTATTGACACACAGCTTGTCGCTGCTATTTCCTTGAGTCACAATAGTTTGTAAGTTGTTTTTATCCCAAGCAGATACCGGGTCTAAGTGACAGGTCTAAAGTAGGAAAGGATGTGGTCAATGGTCCAGGAATGTGCCTTTGTGGCAGTGGTATGTGTGGTATGGTCAGTATGGGACAGTAGCAGCAGGTAGGGTCACGTCTCTCAAGATGCATGATGGACAGGCAGGTGGCAGAGCTGAGATTCCCGCTAAAGCAGGTGCTGGACTCTAGTTAACTTTTGTATTTTTGGTTACATACAAATATTATTCAGTATAATTTCATGGCAACAGTAGTATTATTTGGATATAATACAACATTACCTTACTCTTAATAAGGCCTTTCACTGATTTCAGATTTGAAATGCTACAAAACATCAATTTAAAATACATGGTCTTATATAGATCCAAAATAATACACGTTGAAATGGTGCACTTGTGATAATGAGATTTGACTTGTTCATTCTGCCACAAATACATTAATAAACCAAATAAACCAAATCAGATCTGCATTGCCAACACAGCCATTTGCTAGTCTTAAGTTGATTTGTTTGAGAAGTAGCCATTTCACTCTTGCACAAGGCCATTAATCATGTCCTTCACAAGACTACAATATTAGCCTTTCATATCACATGATGATGTGAAATGGATGAAATTATTTAGTGATTTTGTTCATGTTGATATCATCCATCACTCTGGTAGCAATTGTGGATTCAGTTAGCCGCAAGTTGTTAATGGTGTATAGAAAATATTTCCTTTTTGTATGTAACTCCAATCCAAGAGCTGGAGGAAAAGGAAGTGCATATTGTGAGAGGAAAAAACAACCAAGGTGATCATATGAACACTTTTAAGTATCGTAAAAGGAAAATGATTAAGGGCAGGTTTATGCGCTCTACATGTTTTGTTCCAGTGGCTTGACCCATCTAGTAAATGCTCGATTTAAAAATAGCCCATTACATTCCTCTAGGAGCAGCTTATAAAGTTCTGGGAGCTGAATGTGTATTGCGGCCCAGTCTAGAGCAAAGAATGAGCAGGGGAAACAGGTGTTGGTTGCTAAATGCTTTCAGTAAGCGCAGGAATGACAGCTATGCACTGGCCTCTGTGGTTACTGGCACATTACCCAGAGTGGAGCTGACAGAAACAACTGACCGCTGTAGCTCGGCCCTTTATGAATGGAGCAACCCAGAGAATTTTGGTTACTATTTTATGTCTCCAGTAACACCCAGATTGTCCAAACTTATATTATCTGTATGTCCACATCAGGAAATGTATGGCATACTACTTTTGATCTTATGATGTAATGGCAGCTCTACAATGAAGCTTTCAGTAAATGGACTTGGTATGAGAAAAAAGGAATAAAGCTGAATTTATTGTGTATTGTTATATTTAGCAGTGTCTGTGATCAAAAATGTGAAAAACAGCGCAGTGTGCTCTGTGTGTGGGCAGGCGGAGGAATGTGGCTGGTCTGTGTAATGGCTGGATGTTCTTGCTATATATTGTAAACAGCTATAAATGTTGATCTTTTACTGTGGTGTATGTGTGTATTTAATTTTGATTTAACAGTCCGCCCTTGGCCCATGCAGGTCTAACAGACAGACACGCACTCCTAACTCATTCACTCATCGCAGACCTGTATAGACTTTCCTTCCCGTTTGGAGCGCATAAACACAGCCGTGTTGATACCGGAATAAAATGCTTTTACTTTTTGCCCACGGTCCTAATTAAACATCCTGAAGTGATAAAACTGAAGCCTGTTGGTTTATAGCCTAATATAAACAATGACAGCATTTCATTTCATTGCATTCATAATACCGACCTGTCTTGCTTCGAACAGATACAAGCCAGAATGGAGAAGATGGCAGAGCAATTCAATCTTTAGAACAAGATATTGTGCAGGACTAATTTGTTAAGTGTTCCTTCCAGCATTACTGTAAATGTTACTCTATCTTACTCCATCTGCTACAGTAAAGACTTGGCTGTGTGTGAAGTGTGGGCTTCTCTGTCCCTCCTACTATAAAACCTGATCAGGATAGGCTCTTTTGCTTTGATCCCACTAAAATTCCCACCATTCTTGAAACATTCAGTTCAACTTGTTCATTTCAGAACCAGAAATCTTCACAACTTTGCTTCCTTTTTCTCAGTTTCTGTTTGTCTTTGAGCTGTTTTGCTGTGTAAGCAGACATATACAGTACAGGAATCAACACTTTTGCCGTGCGAATTCCCTCCATTGATTCAGTGTTGACAAACCGTGTAGACCAACCAGCCAATGGGAGAGTTATTTAAATGGAAGTAGACTTCTTGAATATAAGCATGTGATTGGCCAAGGTTTACCAACACATGCTGAACATTCTCATCTATGAATATTCTTGCTATTCTTGATAATAAAGTCTATAGAGGACATCTTTAGGGCTCATTTTTGTCACAGATACTTATTATAGCAATATGCTGTTTCTCAATGAAAAACACCTGCACTCTGCATGTTTGTAACATTATGTTGATAAGATATTTAAGGCCATGTATATTTTTATATTACACATGATTCAGCTTATTCTTGTCCATGGATGAAGTTACTATTTAGGGTGCTGTGACTTTCTCATTTGTTTCATAATGGTTTCATTAAATTGGATGGAATTAAACAGTAATGATCTAATCCAATCTGTGTTTAATTTGATTAACTTTTCTATGTTGGGCCTGTTTAAATCCCTATTACATGGTTTGTTCATCAGCTGAGCATCATTAGGTTTGGTCTAAGGTTAGATGCATTTATAAAAAAACCTCCTCCGATAGAAACATCAGCGTCTACAACTGAGAAAATGTGGGTCGTCCTCTTCCTGGGTGTTCCACAAGCTCAGGAGTCGGGTATCATCTGAAACAGAGGAGACTCGGGCAATCATGCACAATCAGCAAGACAAGTGTGGTGTGACACTCCCAGCATGCTTCATTAGGCTGCCCTGTTGACACAAAGTGTGCTGAAATCGGAGATGTTCACTAATACCACTAATACTCCTCACACTTGCACAAGGAGGGTAAATTAGCTCTAATTACCCCAGTGATTTGTGGGAAAGAAGCGGGTCAATTCAAACGGGAACTATGTTTAAAAAGGGAAACGAGAAGAATGGGAAAAGTGGTATATATTTTTACACTGTGTCTCTCTGTCTTGTCCCTTTCTCGGTGCTGATCTTTGTATTTATTTGGGCTTGTTTTCAGACAGCTGGTGTTGTGTTGCTGATTGTCAGACTAATCATCTGCTCAATTACTGTGGAATGTGTGGTTGGGCCGTGTTATGACTGATCAGCTTTCCCTGCCGCTCCCTCACTCTCACTGTCGTTTCATCCTGACTCCAGCCGTTACTCCTCTCCAGCATCTGTTTTCTCTTTCGGTTTCTCAAGGCTTCATCTCTCGTGCTTTTCTCTTTTTGAGCCCAATAGACGTGATTCATGTGAGTTATTCAATCAGTTCAATAGCAGTGGTGTAGGCTCTTCTCACTTGCAACCTCAAACATAAACCAATGTCAGACCATGGTAGAAAGGGGTTTTAATGAATGTACTGTATATTTCTTTGCTTAAACTCCACTTCATACCACATTAGCTTTTTCTGCACTGTGTTCTGCACTCCTCTTGCACAGTGTGCAAATCAAACTAGCTAAGAGGCTTCTCGTCACCGCTGTTTACTGCAAAAAAAAAAAAAAAAAAGATTTCATACCAAAACAAAATTTTTCTAATTTCCTCAATTTAATATTTGCTTAATATTAATGGTTAATAGTTTTCTGTTTGAGCAAGAAATACAGAGGTTTGACAAAGCTGTCTGACTGCAGAAGCCTTCTGTAGTGAGTCAATTACACAGTGAAATGTCAGTAAAATGAAGAGGTTTTGAGCCGGACTTCTGTTTTGTGGAGAGCAATGATAGACATTCAGCCTCAGTCATAAAAGAGTCCAAAAGGGGACACCGTGGTCATCACAAAATACAGATTCCAGGAAAATAAAAGAGAAAATCGAAGTATTTCATCCCACTTCTTAAAATTAATGAAATGTCTGTCCCAAATGATAAATCAATTTTGGCTACAAAAGAAGCAATCAGTGCAATGAGTAAATCAGTGTCCAAAACCCACAGGCCCCAGATTGGGTTTGAGATCAACCACTCCTCATTCAGATCTTGTGTGTGTGTGTGCATTAAGACTTCCAACCAACATATTACAGCTTTTTTTTTTTTTTTTTTTTTTTGAGTAAGTATGAACTGAGATGATGCTATCAGAATATTGCTTTTAATCTCAGGATTATCGACATTTTTAATCTAAAGCTTATTGTAAACACTGGACATTTTCCTGCCCCTTTGGCTACTAACCAGTTTAATTCACTTTCATTCCCAGGACACTAGGTCTGTTCCTCAGTTTGTCTTCCTGCAGTGGAAGTGCCTGTGGTGCTTCTCCAAGGCTGCCTGTGGGATGCCTTTTAGCATATAGATGCGCTACATGCTGATGCACAGGCTACATGCTAATGCTAACTGAGAAATGTGGAGGAGGACAGTTGTTTTTGTATATATCTTTGGTAACTCATAGATCTTGTATGAACAAATAATAATGTCAGTTTGTAACTGAAGTATAGAAATCATGATAAATGTGTAACAGATGCAACCAAAACAACACATGACGAAATCAGGAAATAAGTTTGTAAATAAACAGATAAGTAAATAAATAAGTAAATGTATAATTATGCATTTGTCTGATTTTTGTCTGATTACATTTATTGAAAAGAAATGTATTACAAATAAAAAATATGGAAAAATGGCAACATGTCTCACTGCATCATCCATTTTAATCCATTACGATAGCAAAAAGTGCAAAACTATATTGTTACTTTGACAGATTTTGTTGATAATCATTGATGGATTGAGTTTCATTCACATTCTGCAGAAAATCCAAAAGCTACAATCTGATTTGGGTGTTGCTGCCAATCATACTGCAAACTCAATGCCCCTCTTAACCCCACTATTTAATGTTGGTTCTATTCATTGCTCCACTCTGTATTTTTTATTATTGACGCACTATTTATTTTTCTCTAACATGAAACACCTGCCATGAATCCAAATTATTTCAGCTGAACATGAAAATAAACGTAAATCTCATCCTTTTTCTGGTGTGGTTTGAAAACGCAAACAATAAAGCCTCTGTGTTGTTTAATATTGATCACAGGCTCTAATTGTATTGATTAATTTCACAAATTA
Source organism: Rhyacichthys aspro (assembly GCA_036850595.1). Lineage (NCBI taxonomy): Eukaryota > Metazoa > Chordata > Actinopteri > Gobiiformes > Rhyacichthyidae > Rhyacichthys > Rhyacichthys aspro. The sequence goes on from CM072168.1 coordinate 14,908,117, forward strand.
ACATGAGTTTTACTTTTTCAACATGATTATAATGTGGATAGAAATGCAGCTGCTTTTTTTTAGGAGATGGAAATCTAGAGATGAGGGAGAGGAGGCTGGAATGTTGGTGGGCTGTTATTGCTGATCATACCACCTGGTCCGACCACTCACCACACACACACGCACGCACGCACACACACACACACACACACACACACACACACACACACACACACACACACACACACACACACACACACACACACACAGTCAAAAGCCTCACCAGCTGCTGTTTATGTCAAGATAGGAGGCACAAATAATGCTCATCTTGAAACCACGCCAAAAATGAAGTAAAATAGGATATATGTATTATATAATTCATACCACCCACATTGCGATCACTCTTGGGAAGATCAGCAACGGTAGATAATAAAATGCCAAGCTGACTGAACAAAACAAACCAAACTACAGAGACACCTTGCCTAAATGGACTTTGACTGAGAGAAGGGTTTGAGTCTTGGGGCAAACTTCCTGTCCAGACAGGAAATGCATTCTTTGGTGTGGGTTTGTGAGTCTGGAACCATGTGTGTAGCTCGTGTGCATGTTTACGTGGGGACGGGCAACAGGCACGTCACGGTATCTTATAATAATTGTCTGTGGAATGCAATGCACTTCCCTTTGCAACTCTGCTCACCTTTGATGCACCAAGTTGCTGCAGAAGATGAATCTATTGAGTTCTGCTTGTCTTAGTTGTTGTTGCTCATTGTGTCATACTTTTTCTTTTTTTTTTTTATAATTTTTTTTTTTTTAGCAAAGTTAATGCTTCCTGACTGTAAAAACTGTTTATAATGAAACAAGCTAAGATTAAATTTAAACAAAGACAAGATGGGGCTGTTTAAAACACAAGAATGTAAGAATGTCAAAAATGCTGGACTTGAGTTTTCTGCACTAATCAAGGCAGCCGGGTGATAATACAAAAGAATATGTTGGCAGCATTTGTGATTATGTAATGGCTATGTTATGCATGATGAGTTACACAACAGACTATCCTCCTCCAGAGCAAGAATCTCAATGAATTAGCAGCTAGTCTGTCTAAAATAGCAAGGAATTTACTTGGAGGTAAGTGTTGCTTGCATATTTTTGGGGTGAGTCATCAAACCTCTGTCAAATTTAGCTCAACAATTTATTACTTAGACATACTGTAACAATATTTACACTTCAAATTCTCCAAATGCAAGGTAAGAAAGATAGTATTCAGTCACCAGTTTAGCAAAGATACTCCAGCAAAACTAATTTAGCATGTACACAAAAACATTTACAGTCATCAACAAACAAAACGTGGGTCAAAATCAAGCTCTTGAAACAGAACGACTTCATCTCACATTGCATAAAAAACAGGAAATTGTCTCTTTAACTGGCTGCCCCTTTGTAAAGTTAGTAGTTTTCTCGACTGACAGCCAACGTTTTAGATCAATGAGTAATAGCCTGAGTTCTTCTCCATAAGAAATTGTGTGGACAGTGCAAGACTTGAGTCTAAGCTCTACAGTAAGCATTCTACATCTACATTGTACATTACAGTGCTGGTGTTGCAGCCGTAAAGCTTCATAGTAGGTCCCTTTGGTATGAATTGTGCTGCGTATTCTTCTGGCCCAAGTCCCTTAGAACCAGACTGACGCCTTAGCTTTGGTTTGATCAAGAGCTGCAAAAACACAAGACAAAATGCCCATTTAAATGTGCACTTTTTAAGGGAGCACACGAGAAGCTGGACAAATGGTTGACAGCTGGGGGGTTCTGGGATATGTACCTGAGTCATACACCTCCAAGGATCCGTGTAGGCTGGAGGGGGTCCAGGATACAGGTGTGGTTGGGCTACTTGGGTCCATTTCTGTTTTGACCCCGTCACTAAGTGGGCTTGAATTGGCAGAGGGCTGGCTCTGGTTCCTAACGCCAGGCAGCAGCAACGGACTGAATCTAGGGTCTAACGTAGAGGTGTGTGCCGGGTATGAGTGGAGCATGGGATGATGGTGAGGGTGGTGGTGGCGGGGGTGCATATGAGCGTGGGGATGGGGGTGGTATACGTCGTGCACATTGGGATAGCCGGTAGGGCTCTGAGGGTTGAGGCTGTAGGTCCAGGAATCGGGAAGTGTTGCTGGTGGAGGAAGGCTGGTTTGGGAGAAGACATGGCCGGTCCATAGAGATCCTTCTGGGTTGAAGGAAACAGGGCTGGAGGAGAAGTCAGGGTGGACCGGGACGGATGGGACACAGGTACTGGGTTGGGATGGGCACGAGGTGTTCCAAACTGAGTTGCTTTGACCCTCAAGAGAAGATGCACCATCTGGAAAGTGAGACAGAGACTGACTTAAGCAAAAGCACGTAGCACTGCACTTCTCCAATGACACGAGATGATTGACAACTCCTTAGCCTTTTTAGTTAATGTAATGGTTGTTGAGTTGAACCCCAGGTACACAAACTGAATGGCTTACCTTTCCAAAGACCTGAAGAGGTTGATGCAGATGGCTGGGTGACTCGGATTGGCTTAGTCTCATTGTTAAAGCTGCTGGACTGACTGAGAGCCCTGGAGAAGTGTTCATCTACAACGTCCCCGATGTCACCTCGGAAGTAGGTGAACAATACGCAGCGGGAGCTCAAGTACTCCGCTTCAGCTGGTTGAGTACAATCCTTTAGCTCGCTGTCAGATGCCGATCTGCGAACTGATTCGGAGCCGGGGGTCTGACGATGAAGGCCTTGTGGCAGCATCCCTCGTGCTCCTCCTGACTGCTGCTCCATACACTCCTGCATCTTGTTGTAAACACTCAACTTTCTCTGCAAAAGACAGACAACCACTTTAGGATGCCATAATTAGGCCATTAAATTTGAATTAAATTTTCATCTGCAAGTGTCTTGGCTGAGGGTGAGTAAATGTGTTGTTTTTTCCCATGCCGCATTCCAGGCACTTGTAAGGCTCTATGCACATTCCTCAGTGACAGACTGGCTGTCATTACATCACCATTTGACTGCAGGATTAATAGTTTGGTGTCATTACGCCTGACCTGAGGTGAATACAAGACTTCAGATTGGAATCTAAACATTGAGAAGTTAAGTGATCGGGGGCGTGTATTGAAGAACAGAAGACAATCAATAGGCTACTGGAAAAAGTTATGATCAATGATTGATAGACTGAATGTAAGAAAAATAAAATATCTTAAGCTATAAATACATATTTTAGCACTATTTTCTTCAGTTACATAGTTTTTGAATGGCGGTAGGCAACATTTGAAATAGTCCAAAAAGCAAAATAAAACAAAGCACAAATAAAAAAAACTAAAAAAACCCAAAACAAAACAAATTCACTGAAATCTTTGGTGCAGCTAAAATGTTGTGTCTGTGATTAGTTTTGGTGCCACAACAAAGCCGTAGGTTCTCCTGGTGGTCCCCATCATTCAATTTTAAACTAAATTTGAATTATATTAAAACTATAAGCTTAAATTTGAATAAATCCCCTAATTGGAAAATATTTCCTGGCTTGATGTAGGTTTTCTAAAAATGATAATCCTCTTATTATCTTATATATCACAACATCTTAAACTCAAGTAGTTGGTATTAGATTCAGCTGGTCACAGCAAAATGCCTACACCATCTTTAATTACTGTTCAAAATGTAACCTTTACTTTGTGTGTAGTGAAAGTCCGTGTCTCTCACCTGTTGCTGCTGGTGGTTGTAGTACGTCGCTTTGTACGCAGCAGCTGGGAGGTAGTGCGCTCCATAGCTTTGGTGGTACATCACATCCAGGCAGCTCATAGCGAAGAGCGAGAGAGACGAGAAAGTCCTGACGAGAGAAACGCGCGCAACACGAGCGAGGGTGACTCTCCCTTCGACTTCAGACGGGCTGTATCCTCCGGGCCGCCGCTGCCTCCATATATGCCCAAACGCATACAAAGGCCATGTCGTCCAGTTTGCATAGAGACAATGCGCTTCCAGCTGTGCGCTCCACACAGCACCACCCCGCGCCACAGAATGGACCAGAGCAGTGTTAGGCACGTACGGTGTATCCGAAAAAAATCTCCTCGGACAAGTTTTTAGACAGCTTCTGATTGGATAAAGATTGTTTCCCTGTGTTTTAGAGGGGGGTTATATTTAGAGAGAGAGATGGGGACATTTACGCACGCCCACCAGGGAAGGGCCTGGTCCGCGCGATGCCGTTTAGCACCAGGGCACTTGTTCATGGTGCCTAAAACAGCTCAGCTCCATCACTATTTAATTAAAAAAAAAAAGCTTAAGTTTATCCATACACTTCTTAAATAACCCATTTTTCTAAACGTTGCTATTGGGAATGAACTTGGTTGCACAAATGAATGTGTAACTTTGTGAATTCAGTTACAGTTTCACAGCATTTGAAAGGAACGTTTTGCTGCATTAAAGCTACCTTTAAAAAACTGTTTTCTCAACAATATGCGACAGTTGTTCAGTGATCAGTCAGGTAAGTTCATTGTGGATAGTTATATATATATATATATATATATATAAATTATTATAATATCTGAATCTCTTGACCCCAACATTACATTATCTCCTTTACTGAAACCCCGTGTCTGACTGAGTTGAGCTTTTTGCTGCCATCTGTTGGTAAATACAAAGACATACAATATGGGCCAAGGCTTCGATTTTACAGAAACATTTAAATTGCATTCATCAATGAATAAAGTGAATTTAGTTGATTTTAGACTGATTCTGATACTGTTAAGTGTTTTATTACTGTTTTATTGAGTAACATTTATTAGTCTGGTATGTTAAAACATACCATAACATATGACTAATGTGCTGGATTTCCAGGGAACACATTTAAATAAATGTCAATTCATTACTCACTATTTAATTGGGACAGAGGTATACAACAAAAGTGGTTGTTGTGGTTTGGATTTTCTCAAAATCTTAAACTAAACTTTTAGCAGCTTTTTTAAATAGCATGAAAATATTACATTTTTTTATTTGGCCATAACACAAACCTAAAGTGATATCCTGTCGCCTGATCAGAAGAGACCTCAGGGACAACTTTCACTTTGATTTTGAAAATACAGCATGAATTATTGAGCTGATTGTGTGATTAGCAGACTTAAAAGTAGGGCAACATCTGGAAATAAAGAGGTTATGCAAAAGTTCTGCCTTCAGTGAGTTACAAACACATTTAGAGTGATGTTTGAAGAAAGTTTGAAGCCCCATCAATCACTTTAATCTTAGAGTGAGCTGTATTTCTTGTGCTGACAGCAGCTTCGACACTTCACCAACATCAGCATTCATACACATGAATGATGGAGATGGCAGCACTGCTGTGCATCACCATCTAGTGTTCTCACTGAGGATATCTTGTCTCCAAACTGACTTCACCGTTGCTTAAAAGTGGGGCAGTGGAGCACTCAGAGTGATGCCCTGAGACAGTGCAGGAAGTAGCAGCTACACACTTTTATATTGCGCACACACTAAGCCTACGTTACAGACACTTCTATGACACAGACTGGACCTGCAGGGCTTTCCACTGAACATCTGGAGCAGCCTGTGCCTCTGCTCCCCAGCTCCTTAATGAGGCAGGGAGATGGTTATTAGTGGATGTTTAAAAAGGGGAAACTGAGGGAGGAGATGGGGATGGACAGAAATGAAAGTGGAGTTGGAGAATTGTTTGCTTTTCTAGCTGTGAAACCCCTTAAAGTGATTCAGATCTAAAGAAATTTCACAACCTTATTAAAGTCTCACAACTTTAGATTAAAGACGCATTTTGAAAGAAAGTTTCTTTGCTGTGAGGGATTTAGCAAAGTGTCCCAGTGCAACCAAAAATAGGTCACAAACGCATATGCCCATCTAAACCTGAGGAGGCAAAACTCTAAACAAAACTGGAACTCTATTTTATAGTTTAGCAGACTTGTTTTCATTAATTTTCTCTTATTTGTTTGAATTGATTTTCTAAATGAAAGTTTTTTCAATCTCATATATGCCGAGGCAGGTGTGCAGTAGTGCTGTTCATAATGTCAGCTCACATTAAGCAGTGTGCAGCATCATGAGTTTTGTGATGTGGTTGTTGCCCATAGGAACAGACAACACCTGCCTGTGTCTCTTGACAGCTACATAGTGTGAAATATTAGGATGATGACAAGGATAACTGGACAGAAACATGCTGCTTTCTGACACAAATACCTGTTTTTATCCCACTGGACAAATGCAAACGACCATGAGTGGTTCCCATCTATATTAGACATTTTGAGACATTTTTATGCAATACTGCTGGGTTTTAGTTTTTGAAGATGTCTTCTGAAATGTCTCTTGTTCAAAACACTAGCACATATTCTAGGTAAAATCTATTTTCTAAACTCATTCATACAGATGACATAATGTATGTGAGCATAAATCAGTTAACTGTTAACCATTTACCTGAACTAAGTGAAATGTTGCTCTTTCATTATTTCACATCTGTGTGAGTGCTCACTTGCTGTAGATGATTTGTGCACAATTGCTGTTTCCCCCAACAGCATCAGCGTCAGCAGTGAACAAGTGGTGGGGGTGGGCTGCACACATTAAAGTCTAATTAAAGAACCATTAGTGCATCTTCAAGCGTGATGCAATATGAATAGATTTTTACTCTGTTTCACGTAAACTGCGTGTACGATAAGACTTGCCTCTAATTTAAAACTAGAACACTACAGTCTAGATGTACTATTCATTTTTGGGAAACAAACAACTCAGTGGAATCATTTGCCATGTGCTGCTGCTCTAATGAAACAAAGACATTCATTTGTAAGTTAATGGGGAAAAAAAATTCAATTTCAGTCAAATCTATTTTTTAACACAAGCACCACACTTATTTTTAATTATCTCAGTGATCTCACATGTTCAGTTCTAATTGTTCAAGCCATTACTCTGCACCTCATGGATACAAATGAGACTTTTAATTGAGCAGACAAAAAAGAAGTTACTTTAGAGTGTGAGTATGTGTGTGAGTCTGCAGCTCCACCACATCAGGGTTAACAAAGTGACCGGTGGATATTCAGACCCCTCATTCGCTGTGCTGACCTTGGTTAAAAAGCACATAATTGCAGTCTGAATCTTTGGGTTTTAGCTCAACATTCTGCACTGTTAAAGATAATGAAACCCACTCTGGTCTCACGGTAAAAGTTAATGAAATGACCGATGCTCAAAGACATGTCCATTTAGATGAAGAAAGATCCACTTAAAAAGACAGAGCTCATCCTTATGGGGGTCAGCCTGAGGGACATTTTGGTTTAAAACAAAAACTGGGCACGGTGTCAAAAAGAAGCTTAACATCCAGAGAAAATCAGGAAAAATGAGGAAACTTGGTATTATTCAAGCAGAACATTGAGGTTATATTTTGGATATACTTTATTACTAGACCCATAATGACATTCTTTTGCCCTGCTCTGAAAAGCAGAATATATTCTTATTATCTGTACTTGAAATAAAATCCAATCATATCATTTTTCACTTTTATGGAAGTGCTACAATAAGAACAAGATGAAAAAGAGACCTGCTATTCTCCTGAATCCCATCTGCTGTCTTGCAATAAAATATTGTATTGGTGTCTGTTTTTCTCTTACGGCAGTCGTTACTTTTCAGCAATAAATACATGGAAATAACAATGTGTTACTGAGAGTCACATTGAAATGAATAAAGCCATAGAGTGTATGGATCAAAATCAACATTCTTGGCTGGAATCTGTTAATTGCATTTAAACAAATTATTCTTATTTAAACAACAAAATTATATCTACTATAACAGACTATAAATATATTAAACATATTTTTCAGTTTATATGGAATACAATATTAGTGTAGATACTGTACAATTTCTATATGCCTGTCCATCCTGAGAGTGGATCCCTCCTTCTGTGGTTCTGAGGTCTCTCTTTTTCCCCGGCTGGGTTTTTTGAGTTTTTCCTCACCCTGATGGAGGGTCTAAGGACAGGGGATGTTGTCTTGTTCTGCCTGTTTGCATTTTACTGTCTGTTTTGTCAAGCCCTTTGAGACAATTGTTGTCGTGACACTGGGTTATACAAATAAAATTGAATTGAAATTGAATATGAGATAAGGCTAAACCTGAACTAGCACTAGACAAGGATCACAATGGGACTAAACCAAAGAAAATCCAGATCTAAACTAAGGACTGAATAGGGACTACAGGGACTAAACGGATGGGCAGTAAAATGGCCTTAGCCTATACATTCTTGACAATGTGGCAATCAGATAAAATGCATAATTAAGTGTATAAATGTGCACTTGTTCTGCATATGAAGTATCTGTTTCAACAACTGTCTGATTAATAAAGGCTGTGTCGCTGATTGATCTGATAAGTTCCCAAAGCTCGTCCCTCCTTTGCCGAGCGAAGGACTCGTCCTCCGTTGCCCTTCCAGTCGTAATGACTCTAATTCCCTCATGCTAATGGTGTCTGCGCCCGCTCCCCTGTTGGGACCACCAGCCTACTTGTAGTGGTCACAGCCTGGCCTGGGGGCGAGGAGGACCACAGACCAGGGACATGGAGAGGGGAGCGCCGTTCTGGTTTGATGCATGTAGGATCTATTCGCAGACAGATTGGTCTCCTCAGGCAAAAGGAACCTGTGGATAAAACACAGTGTCACTGAACCGTGTGGGAGCGTCTGCCTCATCCAAAATTGGCGCCAGCAGCAGAATTAAACAATAACATATTGCTGCTTGACCTTAAAACTATCAGTGTGTGTGTGTTTGTGTGTTCAACTCTGTACACCTGCATCCAAATGCTTAATCTGCATGTGTGTGTGGTGCTTGTGTGTGTGTGCTGTGGGAGTCTGGGGAGGGTGTGGATGGCAATGATGATGAGCAAACACTACGGGGGAGAATAATCTCTCATTACCCACAATTCCCTGATGCTGCACTGCGCCGGTGAGTGTGACAAGATTCGTCCCACGGGCAGAAATGAGTGGAGTCACTCAGTCGATTTATTAGGCCATCCCACCGAACTCCCGGGCCAGCTCCTCTCCTGCTGCTATCACCCTGTCGTCATGTCTCTTCATCCCTCCGTCGCCCGCTGGCTTCCATATGTCGTCTGTGGTACAGGAGCACTTTCACTAAACTCAGCTAAGTTAAAATCATGATGGATGAAAATCATTTCTACTTGATTTATATCATGTTTTAGCACAAATATTACCTAAAATCTAAGACATCTCACTTTAATTATAAATATTAGTATGAGGGCACATAATAGAAGGTGCAATGTACAATTTTTACAGGATTTCTTTACCCACACTTGATGACAGTGCAGTGTAAGTATGTAAGCGTGAAGCCAAAAAAACACAGTACTTCAGCATAAATTAAATACATAAATACTAACAATTACACGGTCCATCTAAAATCTTTACACACAATTCCCAGCATATGTACTAATGGAGGGGTGAACCAGTCTACGATTTAGCAGTACAGCCAGTAATTACTGATAGATTATTTCTGCATTGCATCTGAGGAAACCCAGATGTCTATCCTAAAAACTTTCATTTTTCAGTCAGAGGCCCCGCTGCAAAAATAATGTTATGCTAAAAGATGAATACTGTTATGATTAATGACAGTTTGAAGAAAGAAAATAACACTGAGGAGTTTGGCACCAACCGTCTTAAATTATTATTATTGTCTGAGTTTCCCCATTACTTCTTTGCAGGCTATTGTCTCCAGTGCTGTTATCTTTATCTGATACTTTCCACTGACTCATCATTTTTCATTCATTTCACTTTTATGTCACCTGCCGTCCGATCTCCTGTTTTCAGTCTTTCTTTCCTCTGATGCTCTGTGTCCACACTGCTTCCTTCTATCTGTCTTTCTCCGTCTGTGCAGCAGTGAAGTATCCATCCATCAGAGAGAAGAGTGCTGCTGAAATCCCACGTCTCCCATCACAGCCTCTTGACTTCAATGTGTTTGCATACAAACATATTTCAGCCTAGTTACATGTCAGGGCCCCAGCCTACATCCTCGTATCTTATACCCCATTATGAGCCTAGATTTATGCTAGATAAACATGAATTGAATGAGATATAGTCGCAGAAGAGGCTTAGGGGGCTTGGATATGACACTTAAAATTCTACTGCACATGACAACAGGGAAAATATCATATAATTCAAACAAATGCTGAAATATTCGTCAAATATAACTCTAACTCTAACCTGGTTTGCATTCTTTATTTGAATAAGAGTGAGTGCGTCTCCTGAATTGAACCCAACACCAAATCTTTTTTGGTACATGTCCATGAATCTGTGAAGTGCAGAAGACATGGAACAGTTGTTACAATGAAAACAACACAGTCGATAAATGTGAGGATTTGTGCGATTTTGTTGGAAGATACCTTTAAGCTGAAATGCTCGATGTGCTTTATGGAGAGGACTCCCACTGATGGTGCAGAGAACTCATTTCACACATGAACGTGCCGCTCTGCTGTGTGGCTCCTTCACTCTGTAGTTAGTGCCTTAACATTACACATCCTCTCGCCCCGGGCCACACAAGAGCGCAGGGAAAAGAGGGGGTACTGTAAAATTGGGATGAAAAAGACAGAACGAAACGAACAGATAAACTTCTTCTGAATATACCTACATTGTTCTTAGTTGAAGATTTATACACATGGTCACAATTTATAGATATTTTATAATTATTAGTCATTTGTTGATTTGATTGATTCAAAAGAACTTATGGATATAAATCTGGTGAAAAAGGCTATGGACATTTAAATGGTAGGCCTTTTTTTTGATTCCTTCCCATTAAAAGCTGCCAAACTGAAGTAAGTGATTGAATGTATTATGAATTGTACTGTATTATCAAATACTCAGAGTTTGATTGATAAGAACTTTGTGGGAAAAAGTATTAATTTTGTTGAATGAAAACATAACATTTTGAAATTGTGCTTTAGTAGCCTATACCAAAATAAAGGATATAACTTAAGAAGAAGAGATAAGCCTCCCATTTCATCCTATTATGATAAATTATTCTTATTAAATCACACTCTGATGCCCCTAAATGGAATATGTATGCAGCGCTATTTTGCAGCAGTTGTAACAGAGACCCATACAGGCTTAGTACCTGAAGCCCTCTGGGTGCTTCGGGCTAGATTTATCACCACAGGGGCCCCTCTGATGATGAGACCGTTTAGTAGGGGTCCCCGAAGTACTCCACTGATTAGTGCCAAACATCTTCCCTAATAACCTTAACAAGAACTATGCCTCAGGACGACATACCAGTGCACACAGACAAGACTGAAGCCACACACACACCTCTCCTTAGAGATGAAAAAGAGCTAAGGGCTACCCATCCTCCTCTACTCTCCTCAAAGTCACCCCTTTGGTTCTTTTCTCAACTTGTAATGTTGGGTTATTTTGGGGGGTGGGATCCCCTTATGTCTCGTTCTCATCTTGCTATTCTCAACACACATATAAATTGAGTTGGTCACGGTCCAAGAAGCCCACCAACCCACATGAAGTCTGCATCAATATAAAACAAGACAATACTAATGTATGAACACAGATAGGACAATAAAAGCACTGTCTCCTGGGAGAAAGTGATGGGGAAAGAAACAGCGGAGAAGGGAATTTATGGTGATGATAGAAGCTGTAGGAGGGAAACTATAGACAGTAGAAGTGATGTTTTTGAGGAGGCAATAATAAAGTGACGAACTGTTCTCATATTTGCTACATGAGAGCATTTTACTATATTTACAATTGGCATAGTATTTCTGTGCCAAAGTAAGTTTATAATTACAGTTTGGAGGAAAACAATGCCAAAAATGTGTTCCAATGTACTGAGATTTGTGGTGTTATAATGGATTTCATGGAAGAAGACTAACATTCAGGCAAACTAATACAATAATACTATTCAGGCTTGCACAAAATAACAAGGTCCAGACTTTTGAGACCTCAGTCCTGCATCTTATAGCTTTGATTCCGGTCCATTTAAATGTTACACTCCTGAATTCTGAGGAAATTACTCACGTAAGGCTCAGGCTGTCTTTATATGAATGAACAGTTGGTCTCTTTTCTTTCTTAATGATGCATTTATGTACAGTGTGACAACGAGCAGTGAAAGGAAACTGGTATGTTTACCACGATTTGTTTTGTATGTACTGACCCGGAAATATAAGGTGGAAATAGCAGGTTTTCTACGGTTTAAGTCTTTGAGTGGAAAATTTGTATCCTTAATTGTTTTTAATCGTGTCGAAATACCTTTTATTGTTGTTATATTTATTTTGTACGGAGGACACATGAATGCACCGTGAGAGTCCCGCCGTGACGTCAGCCGGAGTCAGCTGAGGGAGGACGAGCGACAGAAAGTAAACCAGGAAACCGAGGCTAAAGCAACCTACCGTCCTCATCTGTCGGCTAAACAGCAGCCTTTAACCTCGGTACCACTAAGTGACTTTAATTTATTGATAAGGTTTACATAAATTTGCGCCATGGCTTCTCTTTTCAAGAAGAAGACAGTAGATGGTAAGTTTGTTTTGTGTAAAAAGCTAGCTGACGCGTTTTTAGCCTTGTTGGTAGAATTCCGGGTTGTTCCCATGATAAATAAGCTGCTTTATTTAACTTGTCTAACCTGTTTTAGCTCTAGTTTTCTTTAGTTGTCACAGCTCATGGGTGACGACATTTCTTAAACTAGCTTCAGAGCGTAGCCAAACTTAATATAGCTTGGTTTTATGTGCTAGGCTATAGTAGTAAAGGCTAATATAGCTAAACTTCAAAACCAAAAACCTACAATGCGTGTGTTTTAAGTTGTAATGTGTCGCTATTGACTTAGTCTATAGATAGAGAAGGCGGTGTCTATATCAGGGCAGTGTGAGTAATGTAGAGTTAGGTAATTGGTTTGAACAGCGACCTATTATAAAGGCAAAACATCACATGAGCTAATGGAAAATAACATTTCAGGAAGTCCAGCAAGTCAAAAATAAATATATATGCTGTTTTTACACTGTGTTATTAAGAATTTGTCAGCTACATCTCAAGTCAGATGAAAAATAATGGAAATTTGCCCATAATAGTCACAGACCTGATGGACTACTTATTTTTGTGATACTGTAAGATTAACTAACATATTTTGTCCTGCTGTCAGCCTTAATACATTTTAGTAATTTCACTCATGTCAAAATTCTAAAAGACCAGTCTAAGTCTTTTCAATTTGTCTTCAGGCTAAGTAATTATCATTACAAGGTCAAATAGAGCACAAAATGAATGTCTCAGTCACACTTATATTAACTCCTAAAGCAGTTTTTGGAGAATTAGAAAGAATGATTGCTGACCTCTAGACAAAAAGTGACATTATATTGCATTTTTAAGTATTTCCTCTCTGTTGGTTGAGCTGAATCTTTTCACAGCACCACCTGCCAACTCCTCCCATCACTGTCATTCCAGTTTCGCCTATAGTGATCAGCCCCATACCAACTTACTGTGCTCGCTGCTATGACTGTCTGCAGGTCTTCACGGCGATGACAGTTTACATTCCCATCTCATCATCATCATCATCATCATCATCTTCTTTTCTCTCATTGTTTTCAAGTTTTTTGTTGTTGTCCGAGTCGGCAGATAGTTGAGGTTATGCGGCGAAAAAGAGGTGGGGGGATTTGAGATCAGACTTATTTGTAGGACGATATCCCTCCCACTTTGAGACGTTGACGGCACGTCACCTTATACGTATACATGCGTCGTACTTAGATATGGTCCAACATTTTTACATGTTGAGACGAAGATACTTTTCAGAAGGATAAAGCATTTTCAGACTTCTGTACACAGACTGTACATCTGACAGTACATAAATCATGAAAATGATTGAGGATTACTTGCATTATTTTGGGGAGTATATTTTTATGTCTCTAATATCTCCTTTAACAAGTAAAAATGGATTTTTAACTAGACTGAACATATTTAATTCCAAAGAAAAAAAAGTTATTAATGGAATATTCTTTTTTCCATTTTTTATGTATTAAGTAATCAGCCACAGATTTTAAGGATTTTTATACATTTTACCTAACTAGCCTGAATATTCACAAAATATGTAAATTTAAGTAAAATCCTTTATAGATGAAGTGGTTAAAAATGATTAGAGACTGTATTTTTTGAATAACTTTTTATGAATTCCTTTTTTTTTTTTTTTTTACAAAATGGGTATTGCACCTAAATAACACTTGAGATTCTTAGACACTAAAGGAAATTATGTGCCACTTGACAAGCTCAAAGGCAACTCAATGTTAAGTGTCACAAATTAATTATAGTTATATATTATAAGATGTCTAGGGATTTGTGTTGATGTGATGTGTCTTGATAAAGCCAAGGATTTTGAGGCTACATATTTTAAAAATGACATAGTGTAAAATCGAATAACAGTGGAACTTGTCTGGTTGCTCTGTAGTTTTAAGAATAAATTATTGCTTGTTATCTATATTCATTAAGTGTCTATTCTATGATAGATGGATGAGTTTTGGGATTGTTTTGAAGGTTAATATCTGACTGTGTTTTTGGTTGCCATTATTGCTGTTTAAAATGAATGAGTGTTTTCTTGTCACACATCGTCTCACATGATGCTGTGAGTGTTAAGCGGTGTCCTACTGTGTGTTTGCTACAAATACTGTGGTATGCTCCCTGAATAGATGGGTGTGTGTTAGATTTCATCTATTCATTCCCAGCTGCTTGCGCTCCATCTTAAATGAATTTGATCTCTGTGGATCAGTTTGAGGACACCTGCTCCAGCTGTGGCTAATATGCTCATTTTGTTCATCCCTCGTCAATTAATTCTGCTTTTTTCCTGACATGTGAAAAATAGCTTGATACAACTTGAATACATGCCATTTGTTTGAATTTTAAAGATTTCTAAGTTCATTTTGCAGTGATTAAGTTGGACACAAAATGGGCAATACTATATTTAGAAAAAGAATGACTGCATTTGAATTGAAATTGAATTATTTTTCTTTTCACCCTCCAAAGATGTCATCAGAGAGCAGTCGAAGGAGCTGCGCGGCACTCAACGACAGATCACACGGGACAGAGCAGCGCTGGAGAGGCAGGAGAAACAAATGGTGGGGTAGCACACGAGGACATCGAGACACACACATAGGAAGTGGGGCATTTTCCACTGATTTCTACTTATTGCATCAATGCTTTATTAAAAATCCTCAACTTCTTCAGCTGGTGGGCTAAATGGGACTAAATGAATAGAGAAGCTACATCTAACGGATGTCTTGGCTTGGGGCAAGAGATTGTCCTCTTAGTGTTTCCTACATACACACTCGTACATGAACATTTCCCTCGCTGTGATGAAAGAGACCCGCAGTGTCCTCAAGCCTCTGTTGTAGTAAGTAAATACAATACAGGACATAATTACCTCCCCGGGGAAGCAGATTTTATTCCTCATTAATGCTTTCTGCTAATTAGTATAGTTTTTTTGTTCAAGCTTTGTTGCACATTTTGAATAAAAAAGTCCCTTTTGCCATGAATTGGAAATGACCTAAATTTGCAGTTTAGCACAATTGCTGCTGTCTAGGCACACTTCAGTTTAGTTTGTAAGAGCACACTCAAAGACTCCTACATGAACTGCATTAAAATGGGGCAGAGGCTGTGCTGCACCAGACACTGAAGTCAAATTGCTCATTTTTACAGATCATTATTAAATCGCCAGCCAAAAAATACATTTTAATGTCTTTTAAGGGTAAAGCTTTTTGGTAACGTTCTTATGATTCCCTTGTCAGGATGGGCTGCCTATTGCTGGATAACAGGACATTGTTCATTCAGTTTTCAGAAATATTTACTGTCTATCAATATTCAGAGCACTGCAGTGTTGCATTCCTTCATGTTTCAGACCACCTCAGCCTGCAGCCCCTCCCTCTATCCCCCGGTTTTTCCAGACAGGGCTGTAAATAAGACATCACTCCACATCAGCAAAAGTCCCACTGCTCTCATCTGTGCCTTTTCTTGTTTATTGCAAACATTGTTTTTTCCCAAATAGCTGTGCACTAGGCGTTATTATTATTTGTACTATTATCTGTACACACGTTCTTCTCTGTCATAGCCATTGTTAGTATTAAGTTTGTTTCCAAGACAGAGACGCTGAGGCACACAGTGAAGTAGTAAACATCTATAGCTTTTCCACTTCAAATAAATATTTGATGTTATTTTCTGAAGAGGATGCTTTCAGTGCACAAGACATACACAAGACATAGTGGGGCTGTTGAGTAAGCGCCGCAAGGCTTGGCTAGCTCACTGCAACCTGGAGCTCAAGTCTTGTCTCTTGGGAAACTCATCCACACTGATGCCCACACAAGTTCCCTGTGGGCGTCAGTGTGTTTTCTGATGTTTACTAAACTAAAAGCATGTATTGCATCCCTTTAAGTGTGACCTGAACCAAATGGCTGTATTTATTAAGTCTATATTTGCCAACTTGTTAGTCTCTTGACAGCTTTGGGAGTATATTTAAAAAAAGTTAAAAAGTATAAAAGTAGTTGAAGGGCATTTGGATTACATCACTAGAGTTTGTGTACAAGATGAAACGGCAACTAAAACAGTAAAATTAACTAAATCAAATTGACAGCATTATATGTCTATCCTTTGGTACTTACATTTTATTTACATTTGAACACAGTGCTTTGTTAATCAAATGTCCCATCCACAGCTCTCACATTTTTTTTTCTTGTTTAGGAAGCAGAGATCAAGAAAATGGCAAAGAGTGGAAATCGAGAGGCTTGTAAAATTCTGGCCAAGCAGCTGGTTCAGTTGAGGAAGCAGAAGAATCGCACATATGCCGTTAGTTCAAAAGTTACCTCCATGTCGACGCAGACAAAGGTCATGAATTCTCAGATGAAAATGGCTAGTGCCATGTCCTCCACAGCCAAGGTGAGTTTTCGTCACAAGCTTTTTACTTCAGCTGATGGTTGTCATTTATTATTCTCTTCTGTTCCTTACATGTCTAAATGCAGTTCTTCCTGGTCACTCCATAACTGTTGATTTAAGTTGTCTTAATTGAACACACTGGTTTATTTAGTTGTAACAGGACAAATGAGAATTAAAAAACTAAAATGATCAGCTAAATCTGCCTTTACTTCACAGATGATAACGACATTAGATCATTGTAAAACATACTATCTTTTCTCCCAGAAAACTTGTGACATAAATGAGTCTTTACATGATGCATTATTATACCCAGTCCCTTGTGTTTATCAGTTGCTTCCAGTGTTGGCTGGTATTAGTATTTTATTGTGGTGATTAAGGTATAAATGTCTGATCTGTATGCTGTTAATGCCAAAGTGTGTAGCACATTTGCTAATGAAGTGTGAGAGGAAGTAATTGGCCTAAAGCAATGTACAGTGAAGAGTCATAGTCAGCAAACACAGTCAGGTCAAATATAATTAGGCTTCAGATTAATGGAGCATAAGAGAGATGCCTGTATGTGAGAGCGAATGTGCTAATTGTTTTATGTCAAACCGATGATATAGTGACAAAAGTTGCTATATTTGGTAGATGATTTTAAATTCTGTGTCAGGTACAGTAACGAGAAAATGCAATGCATCCTATCTGTACTGTTGCTGTGAAACTAGGCCATGTTCCTGCTGATCTTCCACAGGAAGGAGATCTATTATTCGTGAGGTAGTCTGTGTTATGCTAATGAACCAGTGGAAGCAGGCATTTAAATCCTAGATTCAGCAAAACTGATATTATCCTGGAATATAATGATTTGTCACAAAAAGGGTGCTATAGCAGTGAGTTTACTTGTTTTAACAATTTTAATTATTCTCACAGACAATGCAGGCAGTGAACAAAAAGATGGATCCACAGAAAACTTTGAAGACCATGCAGGACTTCCAGAAGGAGAACATGAAGATGGGCATGACAGAGGAAATGAGTAAGGACACACAGAGCATTCAATATACTCACACACACTCAGAGCTGTGGTATTTTTAGGGATGGCCAAACCAGATTGTCAGGATTTCCTTTCAGCTTGACGTGTGATGTAGTGACGTGTGTGGCAGTCTGTTCTGTGATGAGAAAGGAAAATGACATATGATTGTGGCATGTGCAGAGAGCATTGCTAATTAGATATAGAAAAAGACAGTTCAGTTATCTCAGTTTAAGGTCCAGACCTGTGTGTTTGACGCAGTTATCTCACCATTCTTCTCACTATCTTTGTGTTTGTTCAGTCAATGACACTTTGGACGAGATCTTTGATGAATCTGGGGATGAAGAGGAATCTCAGGACATTGTCAACCAGGTCTTGGATGAGATCGGCATTGAGATTTCAGGAAAGGTAAGATGTTGTAGCAAAAAAAAAAATCCCTGCCAATAAATATGCAGAGTAGCTACAGTCTTAATGGCTTTTCACATACTTAGGTAAAATGTGATCCAGCTACCACATGGTGGGGCTAGCCTTCAGCTCTTGTGGCTCCATCAACAGCCAGGCGGTCCATCTGCTGCATGTCTGGCTCCCCCTGGGGGCTTCATGAGTTATTACCTCTCTCAAAACAATGTACTACTGCACAAATTGTCCCATAAACAGGCCCGCAGCTGGATAGAACAAACAGGCAGCTCCATTTTAGATGAAGGAGGACTGCTATGTGTTTAGCTTCAGTAAAGACAGTTCACTAATATTCTAGCTTGTCTGACTGTCTGCCCAGTAAAGGAATAAAAGGCTTTATGATCAGGCCTACAGCTAAAAGAAAGTTTCACCCTTAACTTGCACCTCCATATGTGTCCTTTATTGTATTTGAATTGGTCTGCCACTTTTATTTGCAGAAATGCATTTAAACTACTACTAGTATTTTTCTTCCAGCTACATTTACAAATGCAATTTTATTTTTATTTGGTGGGTTTGTAACAGACTGTTTTAGCAAATGTTAAATACTGCTTAGACCATAAAACAGAACAAAAGTCTCTTCTCCAAAAATAATCAGTGAATTAAAATGAATTTTTGCCTTTGTCTGGGGTGTTGTACTTTGACTTTTTTTCCTCATTGTTCTTTTTTCCCTGTGTGTGATTGCAGATGGTGAGGGCTCCAGCTGCAGGAAAGAGCGTCCCAGGTGCTGCATCTTCTTCCAAAGCCACCATCTCAGACGACGAGATCGAGAGGCAGCTCCGAGCTCTGGGAGTGGACTAATTGTCCTTCTCATTGTATTAATGTTCACATTATACAGGAGAATGACATTAATACAAAATCATACAGACTCTGTGAGATGCTCCCAATTTGTCATAATTGAGATGCTACAAGTTTAACAAAGGGTGCAAACCAACAAACATAAAAAACATACACTCTAAGGCATGCAGACGTGTTTATTATCAGACATATTCACACACTTTGTAAGGCATGTTGCCTTACAAATTATGGGGTGACCTCAGATTTATTTATGCAAAATATAGACTTATTTGGAAAAGAGTTGCCACAGCCTGAAGGTTGACAGATGGTCGATGTTTGACCTCGAGAGCACTGAACCACCTACACTGTTGTTTACCAAACACCTCCTTATGAAGGGCTACAGTGTATAATATAACCTTTTGAACTATTTTCCCCATATGTTACTATAGTCTCAGCTGACTTTGATACATGATATATCTGCTTTTACAAAACTGAAGATCAACTCTCTCCAGCTAGTTTTAATGCATACAATAAACAAAGCACGCTAAGGTTTGTGGGCAGATGGAACTTACAGCTCCAAAATATGTTCCAACTCGGAGGCAGACTGTTGTTGGGGTTTTTGTAGAGAAAATGTTGCATTGTTTTAGGATGAAGTCAAAGGAAAGTTGAATGCAGCACTTGTATCACCATGTATCACAATAAGTCTGGCATGGAAACAAGTAACATGCCCCATGCCCAGTGTGTGAAATGGTTAGATCTGGAGATGGTGCACTTTCTAGCATCTTATTAGCACCACTGAAGTTGAATTCTGTACAGATCATATGTTAATGGAGCAAATTAGGATTACTGCAATACTGTCATATCAGAGTGTTTGGAGTCAATTGTTTGGTATTACTGAGTAATCAATTACATTTTTCTTGGCGTCTGGGTTGATGTGTTTTCTGTTAGGTTATTACTTGGGACATGGGATGTACATGGGGATTGAAGGGTGTCATGCAGTCCCTTTTCTATTTCAGCTGCTGTGCAGTTACGATCATTTGTTTTTAGCTGCCTCACTCAAAGACAAATACACTCAGACACTCACTACAGTCATTTGATGGATGCGTTTACTAAAATTGACACTGTGATCCAAAAGATATTTTCTTGTCCTCAGCCGAAGCTGCTCATGCAAGTCATGTCAGCTTTATGAGGCTGACAGAAACCTACTCACGTTATCAGATGTGCTTTTTGTCGTTCCGGTGTTTTCTTTCCAGGTTTAGTCCCATTGCCAAAATAAATTGGTTTTCAATCTTGCATGTAGCTGACATGTACAATAATGATCACATTTTATAATTGCTCTGCCCTGTGATTGACTGGAAAGACTTGTTTTCATTGTATGAGCTTGATGATGAAGATTTGCATACAATGAATATTCTCCTTTCATGCTTTGTCATTAATGAGTTACTTTGGAAAGGGGATGGCTTTTATAAGGAATAAAGTTTCTTCAGGTACGAGTGTGAGGGTCTGTTCTCTGTGAGCACTACTGCAGTGAACTTCAAATAACATTCATTAGAGACAGGATTCTTAAGAGCTGTTGGGGAAAGAAGCTGCACTAATATTATCAGAATCTTTAAACAAACCTTGTGTTGAATGGAAAATAATATTGACTAGTGCAAATGTATACTTTATAAAACACACCTCATCTTTATTGTTTCAGACAAACTTGCAGACAGCAAAGAGAAAAGTACAGTTTCTCCTTTGGATGCACACCAGCATGTCTTTGGCTTCAACACTACATTAATGTGACATTTTAATCTGTAGCTACAGATAAAACCAGAAGATAAGGGATGAAAGATCACATTCTGTAGTTTGCCTCTTCACTTTGCTATGACATTTCACATTAATCATTAATTTATGACACTAAGGACAGCAGCATAAAGGGCACATCTTCAAAAGTGAAAAATGAAGGCCTTTCTGACAACACCTGTCCTGCACACCTCAGGGACATTTGTTGTCAAAGTGTAGAAAGTTTGACCTGTCCCTGCTTCATAAATTAAACTGGTAGTGCATTTTAAAGTAGCTCAACACCATATATTATGAAGTATCTCAAATAAATAGGTTGTCATGAAGCTGAATATATATTAATGGATTTACCCTTATATTAATTTAAAACCATTTTACATCATAGAATTACTCAACAAGACCATACATTAATACAAAATACCATTAGGAACAAATGTTCTGTCCGTCAACAGAACAGTTTTACAAGCACTTATCTTGCCTTTGAGGAGGACAAAGTTGTTAATATCACTTTTAATCTGTACTTTCACTATTGAGTACTGAAGCAGTGCATCTGAAGCCAGTTATTTAGGACAAAAAACATAATTCAAGTCGAAGAAGCTTGTAAATAAATAACATTTCTCATTTTCTACCTAAAATAAACATATTGGTGTATTTAGTAAACCACAGAGGCCCCTGATATTACTACATCATTACTACAATCAATTATATCTCACTTACTTCAGCATTTGCTTAAATACTTTGAACAAAATATTAAAGAGCATACTCATGCTCACTTTGGTTAAACGTCTTTAGGACTCTCCTTCATCTATGTCATGGGCCGTGGTGTTTTGGTCATCTGTGTGATGCAGTTGGAGCTGATTTTGTTTAAACCTGAGCTCAGATTAAGGCTGGTTTTGACACGTTTCTCCCTTTGACGCCTGTTGCAGAACCAAACCCTCACTACCTCCTTTTCCAGGTGTAGACCTTTGGCGATGCGGGCTATTTCCTGCGACGATGGCTTATTCTTTTCCACAAAGCTACGTTCCAGAGCTTCTTTAGCTCCCAGGCTGCAATGGAAAAAATGTATGTAAACTCACAGCCCACAGCACAAATAATTAGACATTACTTTGAATTTGTTCAACTCAGTGATACCTGATGGTTGTTCTTCTTTTCCTTTTCCGTTCATTCATTCCAACTTTGTCATTATACAAGGCTACAGAGAAGAATATGCCAATCTTTAACACCGGATTTTGGCAAGGATAAACGAACAGCTGTCTGACTATAACACATAACAACCACAGCCAATGGAAATGACTAATCTAAGCAGGGATTACACTGAAAAATATTGTCTAAATGGGGATTAGTGGTTTCTATGTATATATGACTCACCACCAGCCAGCTCAGCTTCGTCAAGCCATTTTTCCAGAATGGCCTTGAGTTTGCAGGCATTTTTAAAACTCAGCTGCAGATTCTCAAAGCGGCAGATTGTGGTCTGGCTGAACTCTGAGCCGTGCACAGCAGCTAGAGCCTCACCAACATTTGTCTGGGTGTAGCCTGGAGGTCAAATGAAGCAGAAAAAGAAAAAGCAGCATTACAGGAAACAATCATGGACATATACTACATCTGCCGTGAACAGTCTTTATTTGGTAAATGTGCTCACCAAGTTTGATCCTCCGGATTTTGAAGTCGTTGGCAAACATCTCCAGCTCACGTATCTGTGGGGAGTCCATCGCAGGGGCATCGTCTTGCTCTCGAATGGTCTTCCTCTGGATGTCAATTTTTATCTCTCCAACACTGTGGCCCCCAGGGGTCTCATCAGTTGAGAGGATGGCCGGCGGCAGTGTAGAGAAACCATGGCTTAAAGCACACGATCCACTGCTTAGTCCATGATCCGGAAACTTGTACAAGCAAGGCGTAAGCGATCCTAGACAGACAAGTGGGGTGTGTGGAAAGAAAATGAGTAAGTGGAAACTCAAGGGAGACCTCACACTGTCAGAGAGGTATTGAAAGCAGCATGGCCACTATTCCCATGTGTGCTCTGACTGCCTCTATTATGACAATCCAGATAGGCCTGTGTAACTATGTCACTATTTAAAAATGTGCAGTCACAGACAGTTTATTTCATCTATCTGGATTGTGTTATATGTTTTACCTTCACCTCATGTAATCCAGGGTGAGTTTGGAAACTAAATAATAAAACCGGCCAAACAACAACAACTAAAAAACAAGGACAAGTTTGAGGTTTAAACCAATATTCTGAACCTTTCTTCTCGTTTCTAAAAAGGTGAATGCACAGCCACCTTAGGAGACCTCGTTCTTTTGTAAAGCATCTCTCTGCCATTAGGCTTCGTTTTGAGATGCTCTGCTTTTTCAGCCAGTGTAAATCTTATATGGTTGTATTCAGCTGAGTTCTTGTCTGCTAATTACTGCTTTATTCATATAGCACTTAATAATCAGATTACTGCCAGAAAGACAGATGGCTATGACTAATTACATTTTGGCATTTGATGCTTTCTAAAGCAGCACTATACTCCACAGCTGCAGCTAAAGATAAGAACTGTTCTAATTAATTTGACTTTACAATGTAATCAAACATCTTCATATTCATTAGAGTTGGATCAGTCAACAGACTGTAGCTCATAAAACAAGCAGCAACCAAACACTGTCATGGCTTTAGCCTTGATAGCTCACTCTAATGGCAGAACAATCACAGGTTGACTAATTCCTTGCATATAATAACTAAATTCAGTTCAAATTATTGTGCCCAACATTCAGGATGAGAAAATCCTTTGGCTTTAAAAATGCATTTCTATTCAGTGTTACTACTAAATTATGTATACCCTAAAGCTGAATGTTTGTGTTGATGCATTTCCCTCTGAGCTTTCTCATTATTTTGTTCATCCAGACTTTTATTGAAAGCTTTCGTCAAGTGCTGTATTTTTCCTGTGGTTTTGAGTAATGTCGTAGACGGCTGCTAGCTAGGATACATGTGACTGGGCTGAAATAGGTTACCAGACAATCTGTTTTCTGTGATTATTATGCTGACAAATGTTAACAGAAGTGTTTTATCCAAACCCACTGGTGTGCAGCCTCAGTTTGAGAGGTGAGGTACAACAAATTTGTTTTATTGGTGTTTAATTTTGTTTTGAATTTGCTAATATGGCAGAAATCACCAAGACATTTATATTTGTATATCTTTATAACTGCTCATAAGGAACCTTATGGTGACCTTGTTTGGCAGTACAGCGCATTGTAGCAAAAAATTTTTGCATCCATTATTACAAATCCAACACTTCCCCCTTGTGTTAGCAATTGTGTAATGCAGCTTAATTGTCTAAGAAGCGAAAAAAACAAACAAAAAAACAAACAAAAAAACCCCCAAACAAACCCAAAAATACATGCACTCTGTTTACTTCTACACAGCCTATGTCTATTGACTAGAGCCCTAGGTACCTTTTAGACTAATCTTAAACAATGGTAGATATTATTAGCCACAGTGATTTTCACCCTACAGGGTAGTTTGGAGCAATTTTGCAAACTGACAAAATTATTGATGACAACAGAAGAAAAAATGGTGATATCGGCCCACTGAATAGTTCAGTGGGATCTGAATAACAACTTGTCAGGACTGTGTCAAACAACAGTAAAATGTCTTTTGCTTTAAAATGTCATTGGCAATAGTCTTGATATCCCAGTAACAACCAGCTTGCGTAGTACCAAAATATCCTCACACAAATCAACTAAAAGCCATTATTCAGTGCATCCCTGTTTTTTAGCTTGGCTGGAGGTTATCTTTCCACAGTGCGGAAAAAGGGAGTAGCCTATACCTCGTTTGCGCCTGTTGCCTGCACTCGAACTCTCTGGAGACTGTGCATATAGGATACAGCAATGCTGCAGTGCACACGGGGAGTGTTTGTGTGCCATGGAGGCAGACAAGCAAACCCCTTTCAAAACAAACGTGGGCTAACTGGGTTTGTGAAAGCAGCTCGGCGCTTATGAGTAGATGGGCAGGGTCCCTCCAGCTGGCATACAAGTGCAGCAGCCAAACGCAGCAGCACAATAAACAAGCTTATGCAGAGGGGTAGGAAACAAAAAATAACCTGGCAAATTCCAGTAGAGTTGTATATTTACTCACACATTTAAAAAGGAACGTTAGATTTTTAAGTAAGGTCATTACTGCACACTGATAATTAGCTACTCTCACTGGTTGTGTAAACATGTGTTACTGGAATTGCTGGCCACAATGCTTCTTATTTTTGTGGTTGATTTTATTCATAATGTTCCAAATGACACAGTCTGCAAACCATTTCAGCTGTGGAAACAATGATGCTCAAAGGCTCAGTAGTTGGAGTGAACTTCCGGATTGTTAATTGTCGCTGAGTTCTTAGAGTGACACCTGAGTCGTTAAAAACCTTTAGTGCAGCTTTAAAAATGAAAGAGGTAATTTCTTTTTGTGACCCACTGTTATCTTCTAGTCTTGTTTCAATACTCACTGCGCTTTGGCCTTTCTTCTCAGACATTCAGGTGGTTGTGTGCACTGATTCATTAACTCCTTTCATTCAAAATACACTCACTGTTTGCACTTACTCCAGTTTCTGATTTTGTCATAAGTATTCCTTCCAGTCAGGCTAAATGGCAGCATTGCTAAGCCTTTAATTTGTGTTATGATCACCTGACAGTAACTTTATCCATTTAAGACAAGACGCCTTTTGATGCTATTAACTCCGACTGCTGTTTAATTTAAATCGAGCATAGCCTTTGACACCCGGCTATTTTATTAAACCATTAGCGGGTCAATAGAGCTGAGTCTACAATCCAAAAGTCTATTTAATTTATCAGGTGCAAATGTTAATTGGATCAAGCTGAGGTTAAATTAAAGAGTCATATTGATGGCCCATGTTTGCTCCTACTTGGTAATACCATACGTGATGAGGAATGGTGATAAATGGTCTTTTTTTTGTTCTTTACTTAACTGGTATATTAAAAAACCATGGAGGTAATGGCTCATAGTGGACAGAGTCTAATATATTTTTGCATGTGTGTGGGTGTTTCCTCTGGGTATAATGCCATGACACTATATAAGCACTATTGTTCCTGACCCACTCACAATGTGGCCAGTGTGATTTCACAGGAGAGAAGTGCTGGTGCTAGTGTTTACAGGAGATACAGTATATAATGGTCATGCTACTGATACTTAACTTCTATATACAGTGTCCAAATAACACCTACTCATAGTGTGACTCACTACAGTAACTCCACTCGACTGCAAGATAGATTTAGTGCAGGGCAAAGAGAGTGAACTATATTGTTGTAGAGGCCATAACAGAAAGAATGTGATAAAATGTCAACCAATTTTCTCTTTATTCGGGAAAATACACCAGTCTCTATGAGCAAGACACAGGGGCAAATCATCTTCCACTGCTTTGTTAAGTGAAAGCTGCAGCGCCAAGCGAGGTAATCAAGTCTGAAATTGATTTGAACTGGTTGCTGCTTTAAATTAAGTAGGAATAAACAGATTGTGCATTTAAATGACTGTATTTAAGGAGAAGTTCATTACTTTGCGTGTGTCTGTGCACTTGTGTAGGTCGTCTAAGTGTGTAATCATTACCTTGTAGTGGATTTGTAGCGCTCACCATGTTGGGGTGAGGGACGCCACATGTCTGCAGGATACGAGTCTGAGAGATACTGGCAGACAGCATCTCCTGAGCTGTAGAGACAGAAAATAATAAAGCTTATCACAGTTATTGCTGCAGAAGGTGATAAATGTGAGATAAAGTCATGTCTTTTGGAGCACAGTGTGTATGTGCTGAGACTTCAAAAAATTTGTGCTGGGTTTCATTGACTTATTGTGATGGAGGTAATTGTCACTGTTCCTTTTGAGGATGTCCCTCACCTGTCATCATGCCATAGGTGGCTTGCTGGTTGCTGTAGTGACAAGGGGTGACTGGATAATGTAGGCTCGGGGGGGCGTTGCCAAGTGCGTTGCCGAGGGACGTGGTGGAAAGATGCATGTGGGAGCGTTTCGATGGCTGACCCAGAGACAGTCCAGATGAGACTGAAAGAAAACAACAAATGATATAAATGTCTACATGTAAAGTTCTGTTACAGCTAACAGCAGTGGTTCTCAGCTGGGCTCATGTTGGGACCTACAGTTTTCTTTGATTTCATTGCAACACACTTTTTATAGAAACATATTTTTCAAATGTACACCAGAAAAAAAGTCATCATGACGTTTATGTCCTATTTTTGATATTATATGTGAGCAAACCCATGTTAATATATTCACGCGTTACAATCTTGTTTTCCACCATATATATTTTTAGTCATCCTCTGTGAGCCACAAAATCCCACCTGCAACCCTCTTTTGGGTCCTGACCCACCAATTTAGAATGCTAGGTTTTAAAGAAATCACATGTTATATATTAAAACTTGCAGAACAAAACAATAGCTAACTAATAAATTGTGTGTTTACTTATGTATGAGTTGCCATTATCAGGGTTAAATAAAAAAATAAAAAAAAAGACTTGCTGTTGGAAATTCTTCACTATGTTATAGAGGTAGTCACTGCCAGTATGGTAATGAAGGGCAATATTTTGGTTTTTATAGAAAGCCTTTATCAACCCAGTCAGTGTGGGGTCAGTGGTGACAAAGATGTGATTACAATGTGATTCAAACACATTAATTCTTCCTAATGTTGACGCTGAAGAGATTTACCCTAGTGTTGGTCATAATGCAGATCCGAGATAAATAAAGACAAAATTTTTGGTAAACATGCTCATTTTTAATGAAAGGCACTGAAGATGCTGCAAACCAAGCTGGTAATTTAGACCCAAGGATGGCGACTGGGAGATTATACACAGTATAAATGCAATAATGAAAGCTAATTACTGCTAAAACATGACACATTTTGAGAACTTTAGCATTTAAAATTTAAAACAGTCTCCTCTGCTAGGTACATTTTGTAATATCATTAAACATTACTCTGATTCTGTCTCTGTCTCTAATGAAATATTCATTCATGTTTTAATGGAGGTTATGGAGTTTAAGCTTTAATCCATTCCACTAATGTTGAGACGCCAATAACAGCCACTGCAGCTCATGATCAGACACAGTGCTGTTTTGTTATGTGTAAGCACTTTGTTTTGAGATCAACATAGCCTTCATCCAAATTTTGATCTACTGTATCTCATTGTTCTTCCTAATTTCACTGATTTTCAATTCGGCTTCATTTGATGGCCACACTTCACCTGTCACCAATAGAAGCATGTGTCTATTTCTGTGACAAAAATACTTGGAATAATTGTATTGTTTGAATAATTTAATGAACTATTTTAAGCAACACTTATGTTCTCCTTCAACTGTTCTCTTATCTTTTCCAGCCGATTGGGAGCTTTAACAATGAGCAGGCACAAACCGGCCCAGGAAGTTTCCCCTACAATGCTTCATGATGAGATGGACCTCAGGGAGTTTGTCATACTGATAACGTCTCCTCCTCAGAGTAATTATCCACTCAGTACAGACAGCTGTGCCAAACCAGCTGATTACATGAATTTACATAATGTGAACTGGATTTGAATAAATGTATTTTTGAATTAAATTTACTCTACCATTTTCTGGGAATGCAGCTTGCAGCTTGCACACATGTAGAGCTGAAGGTTCACCCAACAGAATCAATAGGATTACCACAGGGAATACAGATGCCTCTACCAATGTAACATCACAATAGACTTCAGCAGCCATTGTTACCTATGCTTTGTATTATTAAGACACTAAAAGCTTCCCACTTTGCAACAGTAAAAGCCTGTTTAAACAAGACAAATAGATTAAAAGTACAAAGCGCTGAAGAAAATGAACGTTTCAGCTCTAAGTGTGTTTACCATTGCAGAAGTGTGGGGCTTGTTTACCTGCAGAGACCATGCTGTGGGCATGGGATGTAGTAGACAGACAGTCACTGGTCGACGCGTGATGCATGAGGATCGGCAAAGTGGACTCTGCTCCCAGTGGCGTGAAAGAGTCTGCGTTGAAGGCCTGACATGCCATTCCTCCGCGGCCACTCACTCTCGACAGCTCCACTTGGTAAATTTGAAGAAATAGTTAACACAGCTTTATTGATTTTCACTTGATTTTTGCTTGTTTGTTTCAGCTAGTTTCAATCCACTGTGCTGTTTTTGTCCTGAAATCTATTCCCTGGCCTTTCTTTGTGCCGTCTTGTTATTTCTTAACCTAATTTGTCCCGGCTTCTTGTCGTCTTTTGTCAAGCCCTCTTTGGCCTTTTTCTTGCCTTGTCTTTTTCTTGTCTCCTCACACGATCTTGTCCTTTTTTCTCTGGCTCAGTCAAGCATACTTCTCAGTTCTGTTGAGTCCCTTGGGAATATGCAGGTAGAAAAGTGTGATAGGTTACCCACTTTTTTTGGCTTAAAAAATAAAATTAAATGGATGTCAGCACTTCAGCCAGTGCTCTTCTCATTTTTAGGCACTGCTACACTCAGCCAAAACTTCCGAGAAAAATAGAGATGAGCCTCAGGTCGCAGTTCAATGATTAGTCTGCTCAAAAGTGTTACTCAGACTCTCATTAAAGGTCTCTGCGATGCATAAATCTGTCTTTTCCTGTTTGCAGGAAAGCCAGTCCCTGTCATAGCCTCAGCATTTCATTGCCCCATCGACTGCAGGTATTTATATCCCACCTACCTCTCTCAACCTGTGAGCCCCTATTTCCTATCACCCCCTGCCTACCAATCCCATGTCAGTGCTGTCATTACTGGTGTTTGTCCTAACCTGTGTGCCTCTCATCCTGCTCCCAAAGCCAGGATTAGGGTACAGAGCCGTCGAGAAACTCGATCCCACCTTTCTCTTCCTCCTGGTTATCACTCTGCTCTTCTCAGTGATTTCAGAGCTGAACTGTGGCAGCGAACACTTAACTGCTCACAGACAAAAACGATTGTGCACAACCTCAGATCAATATAAAATGAATGAAATATTTTTCTTTTATTCCACTTATTTAACAGTGGTTTACTGAGAAGGTTTGTACAGCAATAAATGGAAACTATACTATACTATAAAAGGAAAAGTCATTTTCACTATACCTCTCTGTCAGCTTTTGCACTTACAGATTCATGTAACTGTTAAACCCAAGGCAGTAATGGAGAGCTGTAGCTATAAAATTCAGCACTGACGACAAATTAACCTAGAGAAGTCAGAAACATGTCCATAAAGAGTATTTGAAACTGTTGACTGAAACTATGGGACCTTATATTTTCTTTCATCCATAAATGAAGGTAACTTGACAGGTACTACTTTAGAACACATGTCCCGTCATAAATGATTTATAAATATGTTATAGATGGGTTATTATCAGGTTTATAACTTTATAAATCATCAATGATGTCTCATAATTTAAGATGTAGTCACCTGTTGTCAAAAAGTGAGCCCACTCTGCTGTTAAAAAAAGTAAAATGTTTTAAAAGCCTTTCAAAGCTCTATAGCCCTAGTAATAACCAGTTTGTACCTTATTTATAAAGCAGTAAGTCGCTTCTTTTAAGGTAGTACTGCTTGTCTTTTCAAATTAAGCATTAAAAATACACACAAGGACAACATTTGAAAGCCCTGGGAATCTATGGTTAAAATGTTTAATAACAAAACACTCTATAAAAAAACCTATAATAAATGCCAAAAGAAGAAAGGAATAGATCTGTCAAAGGGCAAAGACTATGTCGTTTAACACAGCCCTATTATTGGTAGTAGTTAACTAGATTTACTTTCATTTGTCAATACACAATACTCCACTGTTATCTGAATTTTCTGCTGTAAATGTGATTCAGTTTGTATCGACCCGCTTTGACCCCGGGGTCATGAGCGCTGCTTTTTACTTTTTGACCTCACACATCTCTAATCTCACACAGCATTACTTCAGAACGAGTCCGAGGAAAGGCGAGTATTGTATTCGGAGCGGTGTCCATAAAGTGTTGAAAGGCAAACGCTCGAGCTGAAGACAACACGCCTCAACAGGAGGATGGAGGTTAATCTGAGGAGCGTGGCCACCATGTGCACGCCGTTGTGTCTGTTTGTGTTTGTGTTTATCCTGGGATTTTGCTGCACTGTCGGAGATGTTGGTGGGCAGCAGCTGGGAAATAGGCTGTGGGTGGCAGGCACGACTCAACTCGCTGAAACACATGCTGTAAATTTAGGAGAACACACTTAGTCCTTTGACAATACCTTTTTGTATTCCCCCATTGTCTTTCAAGTAGTTTACGACATGGATACAGCACACAGCCTGTGGTTTAAGGATGTTTACTACATTTAAGAGACTTGAGAACATGTTGGCATCTAAAGACAATTAAGAGGACATCAAAGTCTTCTAATTTCAACCTGCCCACAATTAAGATAACTCTGAAAGCTTCCAACATTTTCCATGTCTAATATTTTCATTAATTTGGACTTGATAAAACCCATTTGACCATGTAGGAATAAAACAAACAGAAAAGCTTGGATATACTCCCAGCAACACCAGAATAATACTTAAAATACACTTTTTTTTCTCTCTCTCTTCTTTTATTTGAGCCAGCGACACCCACTCAGGCTAAAGACCATCTTCCCAGCTGGTACATGCTGTATTATTTTTGTACACAGAGACTGAGCCACCTCTGTTTTTATAGCACTCTTACAGCACTGTTAATGCTACTGTAAAGCGCCTTACACTATTAGCAGCCTTTAGAGCAAAGGGTTTCATCGTGATCAGACCAATGAATGTTAAAATGATTTCAAAATGGTGAACAATGACGGGAAGTGAAATTAAACAAGCATTAGCAGAGTATGTATGTGGTGTGTATTGGAGCTTTTCTGTGTGAGGAGGGTCTATTTTCCCTTTCTCTTCCGTTTTGTAATTGTTTTTGGGGTAAGACAGTAAATGAACAGTAAACATGAGGAAAACAAAAGCAGCGGACGGTGTTGGAGCTTGTGGAGATGACTCAACAGTGAAAGAACAGCGAACGCAGCCACAGAATATCTCCAAAACACTGGGCTCTTATGAAAGCATAACACTGCATGATTTGCCAGGTCTAAAACAGTAGATCCAATTTACTTAACTAATTGTCCTCAAGTACTGTATAAATGAGGTTGTGATGTTCCTCATTCACACTTACAATCAATCAATTAATATTTATTTGTACAGCAAAAAGACCAAATGGAGACCAAAGGGCATTTTGGCACCAGGTTTAACCTACTGCATTCTCCCTATATCATTTAGAAAAAAAAAAACCCTCAGAAATGAAAAACCAACATTACAATGGCTTTATTTTCTTAAATATTGTATTTGTAGCATATCTACATTAGATGTTACCAATAAGGAACAGTCTTTGAGTGAACTGTGATCTAAGTAGTGGACCCTTGAGATTAACAACAACAATGGCCCCAAAGGGCTTTACAAAGACAAAAGCAGCAAATAGACAAACAGGCTGTGCAAAACAACCCCCTTAAAATCAAGTCTTAAATCAGTCTGATGAAAATGAAAAGGGGGTCAGTGGAGTAAAAAGAGAATGAAGTTAACTGAAGCTGCATATTACTGTCTTCTCATACTATAACTATGTAATGTTGGGCCAAGACATGGGGGTTTTCAAATGCCCATATCATTTTTATACTTAAAAATGACCCAACTTAGGGGCCATTTACACAACTCTGTGCAATGTTGCAGCCATAATGAAGATGATGAAAAACGCTAGCAACTCAAATTCTAAATCAGTCTGAGAGGCTGATATGTGTAATAATGAAACACTTCCAGGAAAAGTCCTATTCATTTCGGTCACTGTCACACGGCAGACACAAGGAGTGATTAATACACAGATAATGTTTTAAAGCCACACTACTGGCAAATCTAACGTAAGATAATTTAACGTGGGATAAATCAAGGTGGAGGGAATGGACGGTGTCAACCTTTCCCATGGTCGAGCTCACACACAGACACACACATGGACAATAAGAGCTGAAATGTAATTAGTCAAAAGAGAATGAGTAAAAAGGGGTTCTCTTGAAGCACCTGCTCAGGGCGGCCCCTCCCCCTCCCTCTGAGTCCACACACACACAAACACAGGGTTATTCCAGGGCTGGACCACTGCTTAGATCTCATTTAGAGACTAATGTACAGAAAGGTTAGAAGCCACAACAACGTGAATCAAACTCCCGGCTTCATACACTGGTTCAATCAAAAGTCATCGCACACACACAGAGACACACAGCCGAGCGTGAGGATCCATCTGCTGATGTTGTGGGAACTGAGCGTGGAGACACATTCTCACAGGTATCACATCCGTACATACAGTGTAGGCACCAGCTGGACTGTGAGCGAGAGCATGACTGCTGCTGCTGCTGCTGCTGCTGCTGCTACTGCTGCGCATTTGAGACAAAGCGAAGGCAAAGTGACGTATCTCTCTAGAACCAGCATATTATAAAGTGTCAGCTTGAAGGAGTCTTGACCCTGAGACCACAAATAGATGCAACAAACCAGCACTTTGACTCTGTACATTTTTTTTATAAATGAGTTGCTGGTGCCTGTGTTTATTTCTGTGTCTGATTATGAGGAAATATGGCTCAGCGGTGCTTATTGGTTAAGAAAGACAGTACATGTGTGAAATAAATACCAAAGTAAGAATGAAATACATTGCTCAAGTGCAGTGACGACTAAATGACCCACAGGGTCAAACAGCTAGTTCAATGACTAAACTGTGTAAAAGGGCTGCACAGATTTTTTATGCATCTAAAAAAGAACTGTCAAGGAGCATGGCAACATCCTTTTTATTGAAGTTGTGATTCTCTCCACTTGTATTTATGCTTTTTAATGAAGATGGAAGACTGGCACAGCACAGAGAGGATGGTATGAGGGAATTCAGTGCAAGAAGAAAGCATAAAAATCTTGTTACAGCCCTTGGAAATGGGGCATGAGGGGTTTCAATATTGAGAATAATTAATAATCTTGAGATTTAAAAAGTGCCATATCCTTTTCAACTGATGTATCCTGCATTAGGTTTTGGTGCAGTAAAATACAGTGTGAACAGTAAATGATTTAGTTTAAACTATAAAGTTTTGAACAGCAGATGTGTCTAACTTTCAAATGTCAATAATTATTTTTTGCCACAACTGAAGTGAGCTTTATGCGGTAAATTTCCAAGGTGCACTTGAAAAAAATTTGTTGCCTGCGCGTGGGCGTGTGACTTTCCTTTTAATACTTTTGATACTTTGAATGCGTTTTCAAAATAACCTTGAATCAGAAGATCGAGACCTCTTTTATTTTCCAAGTATTTCCACACTAAGAAGCAACTCCTGTTTTGTTTTATAACCCAGATTCAAACCAATCAAATCAGAGAAAAAGGGGCACCATTGAGTCCTGCCAGAAGCTTTTGTGCCGTGTTGAATTTGTGCATGCTTTCTTTGTGCAGGGATGAACTCGGAGCGCAGTTTGTTGGATGGTTGAAAGCAGAGGTCAGATCTCCCGATGAATATGAAGTGCAATGTACTCGCCGCTTCAACCACCATCTGCCTAGAGCTGGGCCTGACTCACCAGACGCACAACAAACACAGCCCTAACACATCCAGCACGGCTAATTTCATCAACATATTCAAGAAACCTACATGGAACAGCAAAGGTTAAGCATCCATTCAGGGAAACAGGAGCAGCTCTTGATCTCTGTGGCAGATCACTATCTTCCCTCATTTTGTAAATGTCATCATCAAATATTTGCAGCTTAAATGACATTATCTAGACATTAATTTAATGATCCCTCTCTAAGGAGCACTGTTATTTGTCATGAGATTTAACAATGTAAATTCTCACAATTTTTACTATTAGAGTTCTTTCTGAATTCAGCGCATATTAAAATAGCAGAATGACAACAAGCCAAAACTAATTTATACATAATGCTTAAATAGCATCAGCTCATACAGGACTTTATGCGTTTACAGTTTACATGAAACACAAAAGAAGTGAGAAGCCAAGTCTCCTTGATCATTTTAATAGTCCTTGACAAACTGCATCTTTGAATCACACACAAGTAACCATTTAGGAAATACTGAAAACACAGCTTAATTTAAAAAAAAAAATTATGTGGAAAAATGAACCTACTGTGACATTGCCGCTTTCATTTTTCCTTTCCCCCAAAAAATCATGTCGGAGCCAGTGATCTTCTGCATCGAGCAGCACATGCTGCCTCTGTGTTCTTTCCCCAAAACAGTCACAAACATTATTGGGCTTGCTAAATGCTAAATATATTTATTTCACAGCATGCTGAATGTTTAAAGAGACTTTTATTTTACGATACATATACAGCTGTAGTTCGGCCTGAGTTTCGCCTCTCTTGTCTTTACATAGTCAACACTGCTGCTGGCTGCTTTAATGTTCTTAGTTGTCATATTTTTCCGCTTACACAGTGTTCTTGGCAGCACCCGCAGTTTGAAGGGCAGATAAGTGAAAAGTCGAATGCTGCTGAGGGATAGTTAACTTTGTTAAGAGGCAGAATTGAAGAAGATTCCACGTTTATGTCAAGCAACATATGATGAAAAAAAAAAAATCTCATCTTTGTAACAGGCGCTACCAGAGGAGCCACTTTATATTCAAGGCTCATTTGAAAGTAATATGTTGTATGTCTCCTCTTTGACATTTGAAATCTATCTTGCATTGTTTTCTGCTCTGAAAAAGAAAAAAAAGAAAAGCTGTCTGCATACATAAAGTTCAGCAGCATTAACCTAATGTTCCACGCTCTAGTAACCCTTTAAAAATAGCCTGTTCTTGACACGTGCTGCATCTCATCTGAAGGGTCGCCTCGCAAACCCTCTAAACTGATGCGGATTCAAAGACAGAGAGAGGGCCACAGATATACATAGATACAGTGAAGAGGCAAGAACAAAAGAGAGGACACAGTAAATCAGACATGTGCGTGGTACACATGATGCAATCAGCTTTATTCAAGTTATCTCTTGGCATTGACAGAAAGAGGGGAAAAAAAGAAATAAAACTCATACAGGATGAATGTAGGTGGTAGCTAGGCAACTAGGAGCCAAGGCAGGGCCGTTTCCTCCTGTGTCCTGAAAAGTCTACAAGCTTTATGAGTTTCCATCTATCTCCTCGTTTGCTGAATAAGGGCTAGGTCCTATGGGTGTCCGCAAATTAATGTGGCCACAGATTCAACTTCTTCATTACCTGCACAGTCAGAAGAAGGAAAACACACACACACACACACACACACACACACACACACACACACACACACACACACACACACACACACACACACACACACACACACATACAAACAAAAAGATTTATTGTACAATTTAAATGTAATGTATTTTGAGTGACTGTAATATCCACTGACTTTAATGAAATCCCAAGAGATGGTGTCTAAGTGTGTAGGTGCCTCTGCTGCTTATTCATACTAAACATGTTAAATTGTAAAGACAGCATGAGATTTCAGAGCCACCAGAGTGACTCAACCACACTTTGTTACTTTGTGTCCACAAATCCTCCAACAGTGCAGTATGTCATTCATTTTTGCACAAGTTTTTGCCACTTGAGCCTTAAATGTAATCATCTGACTACCATGGTTTAAGGTTGTAACATATTCTGTTGTTTGTGAGTAAAAACATTGACTTGGGCTATTTTTGCAATAGTATAGCATCCTTATTCCTAGATTTTAAAAGCATGCCTCGGACTGAGAGAAGAACTAGTCAAAATTCAATAGTCAGGGCAAGCTCACAGGGACCATAAAAACATGTTTTAGGAAGAGAATAGAGCATACTGTATATTATAATAATGTCATAACACATTATAATTGATCATATTTACAACAATTAGCAGAGTGCATTACAGTGGTCCCTTGCTATAACGCGGTTCATCTTTTGCGGCCTCGCTGTTTTGTTAGTGCAATTGTGCATGCTTTTTTTTTTTTTTTTACAGCGTATGAATGTGCATTGTGTTCTGTGTTTTTTTGGTCACCAATAAAATATTCTTTGTTTTCTACTTTCAAAAGTTTTGATGATATGATTAGGGTGTAGAAATACCCTAACCATGCATAAATAGATGACATATTTTGACATATTATACTCATATGTGATATAAACCCATTTAAAGCAATATCTGCAGAATTTACTCCAATGACATTCATCTCTTTTATTCTACACCCATTGTATGTGGAGATTAATCTGTAAACACTGTGTTTCACTATTTTCTCTTTTCTTTCATGCATGGGAGTGTGCACTTCTCAGCCAATCACAGCTCTCTCAGTTGACAAGAAAATGCAAAGATTTATGTAAACCTGTTTGACACAGATTGGGTTTCAACATCTATTCTATTCAATTCTGCCTACTATCCCTACTTTAATAGTGTGTTTTCAGAGATTGCAAAGTAGACCTCTCTATTGGACACCACATATTGAACATTTAAAATTTGATTTAATTTGATGTCAATTTCAGACGTGCTCTGAGTTAAGGGAGCAGAGTTTCTAAGTCTAGAAATGACCGGCCTAATTTGTGATTCATTGAGTGTGCTCTTGCCTCACCTGACCACCAGGAGGCTACCTGACAAACTAGAACAATCACTCAGGGACAAAACCACACAAAGACAGCAGGAGGGGGATTGGAGGGCGAATGATTAATTTGCAGAAAATTAAATTGCCGGGCGTGCAGTGATCTAGTTCCTCAGCACTTTGACCTCTGAGTCCTGATAATTCGTTTACGCTCACAGATGCACATTCAGCAGGGGCTCTGGCATCACTTCTGTCTCATGTCGACACGCTCGTCTGTGCTCAGTTCATTTCACAGAGAGATGATAGTAGCTGCGGTTAGAGAGACAAATCATTACATGGCATCGGAGCTTATATGACAGGTGCAGAATATACTGTGTATCTCACCGGCTCCTGACAGTCTGATAAGCTGGTTAACTTTATGTGTGCCTATTTGCCTATGACTATCCACTCGGGGCTCGTAACTTACTGACAGCTGTTCACATACAATAAAAGATAACCTCCTCTGCAGGTTCAAGCATTTGAGCCACAGCACAAAAAAGTTCTTCACCTGCTGAAGGTTACAGCCTTGTAGTGTTACTCAGGGCCGGTTTTGGACTTGAAGAGTAAAGGGGACTATCAGTGGTGGGTCGTCAGGGCCAGCAAGGCCTTCTCTGCTGGCCTAAACGTGCTCAAAAAAGTATATTTATTTTATTTTATTTTCATAAACATTTAAACAAAATTATTCTCTGTTCTCTTTATGTCATAAATTGCAATTATATTTTAGCTAGCTTTAATCAACAGAGCATGCCCCTGTGCACTATAAGTGAACGGACACAGTCAGTTGCAATAGCCAATCAGATCTGGATTCTGCAGACCAAGGCCAGCTAGAAGGTCTTACGTTGAACTGGACATGTACGC
Organism: Rhyacichthys aspro; assembly: GCA_036850595.1. Lineage (NCBI taxonomy): Eukaryota > Metazoa > Chordata > Actinopteri > Gobiiformes > Rhyacichthyidae > Rhyacichthys > Rhyacichthys aspro. The sequence goes on from CM072168.1 coordinate 14,946,365, forward strand.
GTCCTGTGATTGGATAAGCACTTGCTAGAGCCTGAAAGGCGTCAATTTGCAGAATATGGAACTAAACCCGGAGATCCAACAGCTATCGCTGTATTTTTAACCCATAATGGCCAAAGGAGGAGAAGAGATTGATCTGGTAGATATACTTTCCACGCCATTTTTAAGAGGGGCCTTTCACGAAAAGCTGGATATTGTGAGAAGAGGGGGGCCAACCCCTGTGCTAGCTAACCTTTCCCAGCAAGGAAAAGGGTTTGTCCGTCATTTCCAGACAGGCAACTATGAACGGTACCCGTGGCTCACAGCTTCTGAGAAACATTGCAAATTGGTGGCATTTTGTTTGGCATCTTTAAATTGCCTTTTTATTTTAAATTTTTGACAGTATCTGTGAACTTAGTTTCCTACTCTTAATTGTGAATGCATGCTTATTGGTTTGAAATGCTCCTGAAAGTGTTGCTTGACTAGTCTACATTGAGGTGATGTTGTAATGTGTAAGTAGGAAGTCGCTGAAGGCCTAAGTGTGAAATGCACGGCCCACCACTGGGGACTATACTTCAATAAGAGTAATAGAGTACTCAGAAGAGCTGAGTTTCTTTTAATGTATTGCATATGTTTCTTAGAAAAAAGTGAAAGTATGTATATTTTTATGGTCAACTTAGTACAGTTGTCCCTCGCTATAACGCGGTTCACCTTTCGTGGCCTCGCTGTTTCGCGGATTTTTTTAGTGCAATTTTGCATGCTTTTTTTTTTTTTTACAGCGTATGAACGCGCAATGTGTTCTGCGTCCTGAATGGCTAAGGTACTGTAGCCCATTGTCAATCAATCTCCTCCGTGCCGTGTCTCCTGTACAGTACAGAATGCGTTCGGCTTGTCAAATTTACATAAATGTTCGATTGCTAGCAGTGTGACTCTGAAGTGCTGTATGTTTGCAAGTTTTCTCCCCAACAAAACCCACAATGTCGATGAAACGTTCTGCACCGACAAAGGCACCTACGGTCGCACCCAAAAGACAGAAGATGCTAAGTTTTGAACTTTGAGAGTGTTTAAACAAGAGAGAAATGTGAGAAAATGTTAATGCCTGTCTGAGAAAAGTGTATAAAGTGTGTGGTGAGGGGTTTTACAGCCTTAAAACATATATAATAATTATAAAAAATAAAGCTGACTACTTTGCGGATTTCGCCTATTGCGGGTTATTTTTAGAACATAACCCCCGCGATAAACAAGGGACCACTGTACTGGTAAATAAAACTAGATATTGTTGTGGGTTCTTGGCTACAAAACTACTGCCTGGTGCATACACTTGATCCCTGTTCAATTCAAGTCAAAATATAACTGTGGCACAATCAGTGAAGGCTATATTTTATGTAATTAATTTGACTCACAGCACCAGGAAAATATTCCATGTCATGTATTATCAGCTATGTGCTAAATGACTATATTTAATGTGAAAACGGTTACTTGTGCTGCTGCAGACTGTGGATTATCACCAGTCTGTGCACTCATCTCTACGGAGAGTGTTAGCATGTTTTGTGCCCCTAACTGCTCTCATTTAATTCAGTCTAAGTACTCTTATCAGTCCCATTTCCTGCTGCACCAGCATTTCAGTGGCTGTTTGCAGTGCACAGCCTCTTCTATATGCCCACTCTGAATAGACCTGAACCACAGTTCAGCGCTGAGCAGCCCAAATGTCACCAGCTTCTGTGAGAAGGTGGTGATCAGGAAAGAGCTGAAAAGAGTAAACACAATCATTGTTTGGCTAGAAATATGCTCACACAAATCAATATATGCCCTTTAGGATTAAGATAAAAATTGGCTTAGTGCACTGGTACTTAATACATAGAGTCAAAACTAAGCTAAAGCCCCCACAAAAGACAGCCAAAGTAAGGTCAATGTGCCCAAGAAAACAAATAAAAACAGCATACTGACTACCAATTACAGCGGAGTTTATGGGCACCACAGAAGTGGACTTCACATCCATGTCCTAAAATGACTCAAAAATTTGAGAAAACGCAGAGCCAAGAACAAGCAAGTCAAACTTGCTTTTGGAAAGAAAGAAACATGACAAGTAAAATGTCATCATTACTGGCCAGAGGCAGGAGGAAACAGAAAGGACTGTGGAGAGCTGAATTTCATCTTGACTTTGTTGAATTTGCACACACACACACACACACACACACACACACACACACACACACACACACACACACACACACACACACACACACACACACACTGTGTGTCTCTGTGACTTGTACTTTCATTTTAGAGTCTGTTTGCACTGGCTTTTATATATTTTTTTAAGAAAACTGTCTCAGCCTAGTAAAAAGGAACGTACTGCAGACTCACAGGTAGATCAGTGTGCTCTGAGGCAAGGCTTAACTAAAATAAAGCTAAGTCATACAGACAAAGTAACCAAAGCCAAGGGATGGGTTTGGCAGACTGCGGCTTTAATGGTACAGAAAGAGACTTAGCAGCACCACTGGACATTTGGAGGAGTCTTTGGCAGCTCATTTTGGCAAAGCTCAGTTTCTTAAGTTAGCAGAGCCAGATTTATATACACACTTTATAAGCTGCTTACACCAAAAGATCATGAGTTGTTCATCATTCAACAGTTACAGTAAACTGATCTGCATCTGTACTAAAAGTCATGCCCCAGTGAAAAAATGCTGTAGACCCCATATAGTATATTGCAAAAGCAATTGTTTTTGAAAAAATCACACTCTATGATGCCATCTGCTGCTTATTATAAGTAATTTTAAGAAATGAACACTCAATAGAGATAGGAGAAACTCTAACGCAGTGAGCATGTCCGTCTCAAGTTGTGCACGCGTATAATAATACGCACGAGACGGACAAAAGCCTGGGAGGGGTTTGTGAGAGTGAGTAAGGAGCTAAGGACAGGTACTGTACAATCAGGTACTGGAGCTTTAAGTATAAGTACATGAGAGAGACGTTTATATGGGCCCTAACATAATTATGCTTAGGAACAAGTAGCACAGCAGTCTGCCAATAGCAAAGCCAAACAGAGTTAAACCTTAAACATATACAGGAGAACTGTAGAGTGAAATCTGAGAATCAGAGAACAAGAGGCAGGGCCAACACATGCACAATAAACTGCCATTGGATTGCAAAACATACAACCAATTAGAGAAATGAAGCAAGGGATAAAACCAGTCCAAAAAGATACAGTTGCCACAGTCTGCTGAGAATTGAAAGTTTTGGGTCTGGCTGGCCAATCCTGTTTGCTACATTCTTGTGGGACAGGATACCAGATGACGCAGTCTTTATTTGTTAATTGTTTTAATATTAAGCTATTTAAATTTTATATTGTGACAAAATAGAAAGAGTAAAACACCTGCCACTTACTTCTTCTTCACAGATGTCTTAAGTTACAAGTGACAGTTGAAACCATCCTCTCAGTGTCTTTGATGGAGCCATTGGGCTAAAGTGAAAGCCAAAAAGATGACAGTGATGGGCACAGGGCGTACTGCTGCGGCTCAAGGTTTAATATTCAGTCCAGGTCTCCAGGAAGAAAGACTGAGACAGCACATCAGTACACTGAAAAAATCAGTTGGATTTTTCTGTTGCAACTCAAAATATTTTTAACCCTAATAAATTAGGGTTAAAGAGCCTTTTATTTAAACAGACTGTTTGAGTTAAAGCAACAATATGTAACTTTACATACTGTAGACCCACTAAAGGACCAAAGGAGGCAATCGCTGCTTACATATGTAAATCTGATGGGTTCTGGTGGGATATGTCTTATGGTAATGTACCCTGTCACTCAGAGGTACATCCTGGAGAATCTGTGGAATGTCAAGAAATCATCCAAATGAAAGAGAGGCGATCATTTTAACAATTTCCAGGCTACATATTTTGAGGTAAAAAGTTACACAGTGTTGTGTTAAGGGTGAAATTTAATGACTGAAAAACAAAGTTACACAAAATAACCAAGTTGCTTATTCCGTAACTACAGCAGATTAAAACAAACACTGGGATTAAAAACACAGCCAAATTGAAAAAGGCTAATTCCGCTCTGGCTGTATTTGTCAGCGTCCTTTTGTGTGCTAAAGACCAGAGGCTCAGATCAAACGGTGAACGTGATGAAAAGAGCAGGTCTCCGCGGACTGAACGAGAAAGAAAGGATGAGAGGCAGAGATCAGAGAGAGGGACCAAATGAAGACTAATTTCCTCTGAAGATTCACATTGTAAGTAAAGGGCTTCAAAGAGTGGCAGCGTGAACCTGAGATCATTGGTCAGATTTTGTCATTGGAGTTCACAACAAGCTCATGCTGTGAAATCTATCTTATGTAAAATCGCTCCACCTCTGCAGACATTTTCATATTAGTCACAGTCAGCTTCATCCTTTTACTTTCTTGAAGGCCACCTCCACAGCAGTGCTTTTTAAAGGAACTAAGTTGAATGGGTGGTTTGTGCTTGAGCTGCTGACTTCCTGTTGATCCTCTAAAACTTTGATATTACTGCGGTGTAAATGTGATTTGAATCCCACAGTTAACATTCAATTACCCCAGCCAAATACACAGAGCACACATAAAACTTGCTCCAGCAGCTTTATGTTGTTGGAATTTTTAAACATTTAATGAGAACATTTGCATAAAATGTGCAATATATCACTTTTTATTATCTTTGTGAGGGTGAACAAAACATACATGCTTCCCAATAATGCTGCCAATAATGCTTGAATGTTTTTAGTGTCATTTTTAGTATTTGTACTTCATTACAGACTTCTCTTTTGGACACTTGCTCACTTCTGTATCCACTGTAGGGGAGTATTTACCTAAGTACACCCTAACACATAGTATACATAACTCACCTGAGTCTCTCTTCAACCAAGCTTTTGTCACCCATGTGGCCCTGATGGCATTCCAGTAGAAGATTTCAGATGCAGGAATTAGTCTCTCTTTTTCTTCCTTTTTTTTTGTTTGTCCTGAGTGACAAATTAAAGGAAATCAATATAGATGTCCTATTGAGGTATTGAGACACTGCAGTCTGCCAGAACATTGTCAGTGCAAATTCATATTGATTCAACAAGAGTGAATTTAATGGATGGATAAACTCCTTTGTTCCAAATCTATCTTAAAAGATTTTTTTTAGCAGCAAGATGTTCATTGCAGTGTCATTCAAAGACCAGTTGTTTTGCTGGTGCACTCATTTGTGTATTTCCATTCTCTTTTTCTCCCTGTTGTAGGTCTGTGTTTTGGACTCCATATAATACTAAGCTCTGTTTGTTGTTGTGTGGCATTTTCTCTCGAGGGGGATAGTTTTTATCTCAAGTTGTTAGTCTGAAGGGCAGCGACATGTTTTCTGGACAAAACGCTCCCAGGCTCATATGGTATAACAACATTGTAGCCCAGTTGTTATTCTCTCTGTTTGTTGTGAATTTTTCAGATGTTTTTTTCTAAAAGTACACCCATTTGGGAAATGCAGATGTCTGGGTTGGTGTCCTTTCTTTTAGCTGCAAAGAAATATTCTCAGCCTGACAGTGTAAGTGTTTGATAACCCACAGATATGTAACATTGAGCAGAGGGAGTCGGTCTGTATGCGTAGGTTTATGGTAAATGTCAATGTTAGGGTCAAACAGGCAAACAGCTGGTTGCATTTTTATTTAAAACAAAAAGCTGTGAAGCATGAGTTGTGTTTTAAATAGATAAAAAGATAAGAAGTTGGTTTATGGAAATAGGAGATGATAATGATGACTGTCAATCATGCTAAGTAAAAATATAAATCTTGTAGAATGTAGAAAGAAAATGTTGATAATGATATGACATACAGTACATGGGCGAAAAGTCTTCTTAGTATAGTATGGTAGAAAATGTATGCAGCAAAAATGTGTACCTGTAACAAAACTGCCCTATACATTTGACTATTTAAGCTTGTCCATTGGTTATAATTTTATTTTCCAATTGCCATAACAACCACCAACAAACACAAGGGACTCCCTCCTACACTACACAGCTTTACACTGGATGCCTCCACATGCCACTGTGAAGTCATGTCTAATTGGTTCACAGAGAAGGGGAGGAAGAGTCATTTTTCCTGGATGCAAATTGCATTATCCATAAAGATATTTATTTTTTTAAGGACATTGTCTGTGATGATCTAGATAATATTTATCTCTGTGGAATTGTAATTAAAAAATGTGTAGTCAAGCCTTTTGCCAGCTTTTGGCAAAAAGTATGTTGGAAAATATGAAATACTGTGTGACTCGTGTTTTTTTAAGCAGTGCTGATGATGTGGACAAGAATTACAAGACAAGATGTGCTTTTGTAACGGAAAATAGATGTTCTTGTGTAATAAAAAATCAAGACCTGCCAAGGTTTCTCTTATCAGCCAGACTTTTTAAAATAAAATGGATAAGAAAAATATGTTTTTAGACAGACTTTGACTCCAGTGATTACCTGTTACAGACCATGAACTACACAGATGCTACAATAAAACAACCATTACCCATTGCAAGCCTTTAAATATAGAAGTGCTGCAGATTTTCTGACAGGAACAATTTAATTCACCGGGACTCAGACTTTATTTACAGATGCTTTTATCAGCAGCACTCTTGCTGCTCTCATGTTTTATAAACTACATATACAAATTTACAGTGAGTTTAGCTGATTGCCTTTGACTTACGACTCCTCTTATGCTATTACATCTCTGTGGAGGCACATTTGTCACAATCACTATTTAAATGGTCCACTTGGATGAAATAAAACCTGCTTTTCCAGAGTAAATGTGAAAAACAAATACAAACTATCCTTTTATGAACTATACAAAAAGACTCTCCATGGCAACAGCGGATAGCACAGCAGCTGATAAAGGAACTTTTGAATTTGAATGTCATCTGCTACGGATTAGACTAACAATCAGTGTGGTAAAAGGAAAGACAAGTAAAAGTACAATTCAATCCTCTAACGTTAAGGCAAAACCATAATTATTATGATACTGTGGTTGGATACAGCTGAGGCCTGACCCATGACATGAGTGTGGACCTTACTGTGGTTTTACACGTGTGAAATTGAATCCCAGCTACACTGCTGCCCTAATGGCATATATAGTACACTGGGGACAAAAAAACAACAGTTCAGTTTGAGCAATGGCACCTTCTACAGTTGAGAGTCTCAAATTATTTCTGTAGCTTTCATACAAAGAAATTTAGTACAAATGTGTAAATGCTCAGACATCTTTTGTGCCACAAAATGTTTATGTGCACAGAGATGTAAATAGGTGTGAGGCATTCAAAGTGGCATTAAAATAATAAAAAACGGTACTCATTAGCTGTAGGTACAAAAGGGATAAGCAGTGCATTCTTATCCTATATGCCTGCTTTCGTTCTGCATTTTTGCTTTGAATGTATTTGTATGCTGATCATTTTGTTAGCCCATCTGCACATTTACAAGTCACTAAACATGGCTGAAGGTATATGGTGCTGTCACATAATGTTTGACTTCCCGTTTATTTCAGCATAATTCCACATGGCATTTATGTTTGATAATGTCGTGATATCCGTGCACATGACATGTACAGAACTTCTTGGCAGTCTGTTGACTAATAGGATTCTCATGCAATGTTATTAAAAAGGGAGGCTTGCTGTTAGTGAACCTCTCTGTCACTGATGTTTCCTTTATTTTGCTTTATTTTGCTTTGTTTTCCTTTGTTTTGTCTTGCCTAACAGAAGCTTTACGGTTGGGCCTGCCTTGATTCTACCTGAGGAGATAGTTGTACTGTTTTGGTTATTTTGGAGATAATTAAGAGTACAATTTTTTTTTGCCGTGGAATATAAACAATTCCACCACTCTATAACCTCACATGGAAGACCCTTTTTACAATTTTGTGTGATAAAACACTTTACTGTTTTGCCGCATGTGTTGCCTTGCTGTTTACTATGGCCCCTTTATTCAGTTCTGTACCTTGTGTGATTAAACTGTGTTTATGTCTGTGGGGAAATCTCAACTTTCTTTCCCTCTAATTGTATCCTCATGGTCTTTGGGTCCCTTTGTTGGTGGTATTTCATGTGTGAGTGTGTGTAGTGTTAAGCCCCTGTCACACTGGGCCATTTTACGCAGTCATATTGGGTTGATACATGTCACAGTGTGTGACTTGAATTTGCTTCAACCAGCAATTTGATGCATGTCCTACTGTGCTGAGTGTGTTACGGGCTACGATTCAACTATGGGCAGAAACAGGCAACCTCAACCTAAGTGGCTGTCATGTGCTTAAAAACAGAGAAGAAATTGAATTGGCACATTCTGCAAAGATAGCTTGAGGTAATTTGTCTTGCTAACTAATTTGAAGGAATATTATAAGAATACAAATAAACAATACATTACGTTATTACACTGAATGTGGGTCATAGCAGGATTTTCACATATTTTTCTAAACTCTCAGATATGTTGCAGGCAATCTTTGGTCTTCTGACAGTGCAAATGGTTATCTTTGATCCTTTTACACTGTGTGATGTGACCTAATTTAAAGCCACAACTAATTAGTCTTTCATAGGCGAAGGCAAAAATGGCAGTGTGACAGGCTTCAGCCAGAGCGCCCTTCTATGTCTCTGTGTTTTTTATTTTATCCTGGTGCTCCTCTCACATCAGTGTCATCAGTTTTTTTAAATTATTGCTTCTGATGAAACTAAAAATTCATTGCACTGCTCTTGCATGAACAGTAGCAAAAATGAATATTAATATCAAATGTAAAATGCCATTTTTTGCCCCGATGTATATTTAGGTGTGATCAGCCATTGCTCCTCATAGCAGGGTGCAAATAACAAACGCCCTATTGCAAATGCCCTGCATGCTGTCGGTATTAATAAAGTTCTGTTTAATGAACGGCGTTGGAGTCAGTCATTTGAGAGTTGCTTTCAGCTTATCTGTGACAGCGACAATGAGCCAAAACACTTGAGAGCAATCCCTATACAAAATGAAAATAAGCCCGCAGAGAGGGTCTTTGAAGTGTAAAGAAGAACATTGGAGGACACAGAAAGGTATTTTGATGTCGGACAAAATTGTTGGAGAAAGGAATGAGCTGATGCAACGTGGGGAAGAAGTGAGTCTGCAAAAGGGAGGATAATCAGAACTGTGTAGTGATCAAAGCCTGAAAGTTAAGTGAAAATGTTGCTCATTCTTACTAAAATAAATAAAAATACCTTCTGATATTGTCTGTTCCTCTGTTGAGAATACCTCAATATCACAAAAATGTATTTTATACCTTACTTACATTTTAACATTGTATAAAATTAAAATGATGTGATGCTTGATTTTTTTAGACTTTTTCGATTATAGAGAACACAAATCTAGGATGCTCTGTGTCTTATGGTTTTGTAGTCACTCCATGTAATAAACAGTCCATAACAATGCCTTACTGTTGAAATATCTGGTGATGGTCCATGGCATGGCTAAAGAACATACATGAAATCAAATCTTTTGTATAGAACTGTGACATTAAGTAACACATTTACAGTTTGAATGAGTATGTAATGAATAATTTCGGACAGTCAAATTGAGTTAAATGTTTGAGTCAAAGTGCCAAATGACAAGAGGATCGTGAAGAGAGTGTATCTGAGCTCCTGTCTCCTTACATCACTTGTGAACAATGAGTAATGCTATAGACCCCTGTGAGACATTAGCATGTCATATGCATACAGTAAATCTGCTAACGTCATATGTGCCCATTATAGCTTCGAACTCGAGGGTGCCAAATAAAATGGAAAAGGAGGGTGAAAATGAGTGTGGGGCAGGGTAACTGTAGAAAACTAGTTTGGGAACAGTGTAGTAATTCAATCTCTGACCTTTCTGCCTGTGGGAGTGGTGTAGGTGGTAAGTAGCTGTCGCCTTCTGCATGAGTTTAAGGTTGTGCTGCATTTCCAGAGGTGTTGCTGGTTCAACAATAGCATACAGTGTGTCAGCAGGCAGAGAGAACAAGAAGCGAGCTGTCGTTTGTTGCAACACAGTCACTCTCCAATTTGCCCTTGAAAATCTGCTTTTCAGTTGTGACAGAATGCCACTCATCTACCTGCTCCTCATCACTGCAGAAAACGCACACGGTTATTCAAAGAGTTTGGAGATAAGACAGTTTCTTCATCTGATACTGCAGTGAAATGCCTAGAGCTACAAACATTGCCGGCTTACCATGTGCATTTGGCAATGGACAAAAAGGCATTAGACACCTGAAATTGCAAGGTCTACGCAGAAAAGGGCATTTGGTACATGGCAACAGTCAATGTGTGTGCTGTTGGTGAGTAGGTAGAGAACAATAGCAACTTGCTCAATATTTTGCTGCTTTTCTTTGTGTGAGCATTTATACGACACAAGCTTAAGGCCAGAAGATACATGTCTCTGGATGTTTAAGACATGTACAGAATGCATAAAACACATAACAATGAGTTATACACAAGGACATGTGCTTCCTCATCAAAGACTGATCCACCTGATGGGATTAGCAAACTCATTGCTAAAGCCACAAAACCAACTTTAAAGTAAAATGCACCTTGCCATTTTTGAGATCTACATGTTTAGAACAGGAATATTGACTGTCAAAGAAATGCTGTGTAACTTTTTAGGCTTTGCACCTACTGAGAGATGAGACAGATGAAACTGTTGCATTGATATATATACACACCTTTTTAATTTGGTAACCATCAAAATAATTTTAAAGCTTTGTATTTTATGACAAAAAGTTACAGTTAGAAGTTGCTTTAAACACATATTACAAATGTTTTGTCCATTCTAGAGGAAGTGTTTTAAACATAGTCCTCATGAAAAATGAATGTGAAATACTGCCACTTTTGTTGCTGTCTCAAAAGTGGCCCAAGGCAGCTACAAACATTTCTGTTTTTCAGCCATTTTTATGTTTGATAAAAGAGTCAGCGTTTCCATTACAAACAAACTGAACTGAAAACTATCGTGATATTTTTCTACACCATATTTTTACATAGGCAAGACATATGCACACCAAGCAGTATGTATGGTTCAGAAAGTAGGTTTATGCAGCATTAGTTTGTAACTGTGTCACTTACCTCTGAATTCCTTTCAGGTCAGAAGCTTTTGAAAGGAAAGCCTATTTATTATGTAGTCAGTTGACCTCTTGCCAGCTCACACAGCGTAAATTGCTCACAGTTAGCGCTAAAAACATAGTCAGTTGGCGTTGAGCACCAGCAGTGGAGATGGAGTGCCAGCTATTCCCTTCCCAGCTGGAAGATAAACACATGCACAAAGTCACACTGCCTGTGGTGTCTGATGCCTTGACTCAAACGTGACAATGCGGGAAAGTGACACTCCAGTAAGTCTGCAGTGTCCTCGTCACTATCACATTTCAAATGCATCACTGTCTCCTCCGTCTGGTACCTCTGTGGGCATATTTTTCTTATTAAATCACATGATCTGAGCTTATACCATATACCATTTTTTTCAAGTATTTATTGTAATTGTTACAAAAGAACAACGAAATTACGTTTGGAGCATCCACATGTGTAGTTGATAAAGTGCAAACTTGGTAAAGTGCAAACCCAGTGTAATAAATAACCCCTATATAACCCCGGTGTAAACATTTAGCACAGTATGACATCAGTACAGCAACAGTAATGGCAGCAGCATCAGGGCATGTCACTGATAAAGTGCATTAGGGTAGCCTTACGGTAGTCAGCTGTCAGCCCAGTTTAAAGAAGCAGACAGGATCAATGTTACAGAGACCAAACCATGTACTGATGAAAATGGGGCCAAAGAAATTAGATTATAAACACTTTGTACTTCAATGTCCATTTAATTTTGATTCCTAGAGGTATATGTTCACACGATATGTTGCTGAGAAATGGCCCAGTTCTTGTCAGTTCAGACAGCCACATTTGTACTGAGGAGTGGTACAGTGGTTTCTCAAGTTTTAGAAGCATTGTTAGCTGTAATGAAAGTGTGTTTTCACTGGTCCTTTAACAGCCAAAGATAACACAAAGCCTGTATCATTTCTCCTGTCTGCTTCTATAAACTGGTGTTTTACTGACACTTATCTTCTGTAGGGATTAAGTTACCTATCTCATAGTATCTCATAGACTCGCTTTACAAAATTCTGGACAATCCTTTTAAATCCTCTATACCAGGCTCTTTAGCGCCCCCTTAGTGGCTCCCTGGAGCTTTTTCAAAAATATATGAAAATGGAAAAAGATGGGGAGATGTATATTTTTTGTTTTAATATGGTTTCTGTAGGAGGACAAACATGACACAAACATTCTTAACGTTTTCCAATGCTGTAAAAATGTGTATAACAAATATTAAATTTCAACATTTCTGTCAACGAAGATTTGCGTCATAGCCTGCGACACTAGTTTCAGCGCGGCGCTGTGCCAGGCTGTTGTAAACAAACCGGCGGGTGTGTCATGGACCATGGATCCCAAAGTGAAAAACAGAAAGATAGCTGATGACATTAATATTGTAATGGAAGTTAAACTTAAAGCACCAGATATCGTACAGCAGAGTAGTCACATGGTGCGTCATTCTCTCCAGGATGCGCTGCAGGGAAAATAAACATTTAATCATGAATGCTCATTATGTATTTGTAGCCTACTTAGTCATTTTGATAGTAGGCTAATATAGCTAATATACACTTACAGTCTGTGTTGCCTTCATATAAGGCTTATATAAGGCTTTTAATTTTTTGCGGCTCCAGACAGATTTTTTGTTGTTGTTTTTTTTTTTTTGGTCCAATATGGCTCTTTGAACATTTTGGGTTGCCGACCCCTGCCCTATACATCTCAGCTTATTCATATAAACCTAGAGCGCAGAATTTTTACCAAAATTTCTCTCCCACTCTCTTGGGATCCACATTGCTGTGCTTCAGATAGAATTTTTGAATCAGCATCTGTTTGGTGATTTTGTCTCGGCACTTCTCAGCAGGGTGCCATCACACACAGCTGTTTCATCATGTCAGACCAACATTAACTCCAAACGTCTGTCTCTTACAGTGTCTCCTGCCTTTAAATAATTTGTAATAATACACTCCATTTCCATGGTTTGTGAAGTTCCGTTTAAGTGGATGTGTTTCTTGGGATTATAGAAATAAATTATCAAACGTTTTCTCAAATAAACTTACATAAACTAAAAGCTGTAATCTGTTTATTGGTGTTCAGACTTAAGCTTGTGTAAATGTCAGCTGCACAAGGCAGAACAGAAGTGTAGTTGCCAGAAACGTTGGCAGTCTCCTGCTGTCTCAGTGGGGCAAAGTCAAATGAGGTGGACGCTTCACCACATAGGTCAAGTGTGGTCAAGCTTTGTTTGTGTTTAGTGTCACTTTCAGATTTCATACATTCACCGCTTGCAATTGTTATGAAATAAAGAAAATAGTTCTTGTAATTTTTGTAATATTTCACAGTTGTGATCATCTATAGCCATGCAAAACCAAAATAATTCACACACAATTAAATGTAAGATCTGAAAATATACTTTCTTTCTTGTATAATACGGTAATTTGCCCTTTTTTAACAGATGGAGGTATTTTTTTTAGTTCCAAATACTAAATACAGCTACCAAACGTCTCTGAAAATGAGCACTTACAGTAAGTCTTGCAGCCTATGGCATCATACTTTATCACCTGTCCATGGAAAAAGATTACATTAAGATATTTGATAGGGTTGGATCCATTAAAGGACAAACCAGAAGACTTTGGAAACTGCTCTCATGTCAAATCATCTGGATTACAGGTGATTGGCATTTGTGTCATTTGTCTTTTTTTTTTCTTTTTTAGTATTGCACTTAATGAGGTACCCTCTTTGTTAAAATTGCATTGCTGTCTTGTGTAACTCCATTTTTTGGACCAAACATTTCCCTTCTTTGAAGCCAGTGCCACCAACTGCTTTTGTTGGCGCCTTCAGAAGTTGTAATCCCAGCCATGAATCCCTGCTCTCCCTGAATAAATGTCTGGTGCATGTGGCCACAAATCCATGGCAACAAGCTTCTGTGGGGTTTACACAGGCTGCACAGACTCAACCCTAACAACTTGTACAAGACAATGTCTATCAACTGCATCCTATGGCACATAACTCGGAAATAGACAAGAGAGTGAGTTCAAGGTCTGCGTGGGCAGACTTTTACTGACAGAAAAATAATTATGTGCATGTTTCCAAAGCCTTTTATGTCAATATAATGAACAAACATAAGGATTTTTTTATGGACAATATTCCATACGTCAGAAAGAAACCTCACAATACATTCATGCAGTATTCAATAGTAAGTGTGGTTTTACATGCTACAACAACTGCAGTCTTGCAGTTATTTGATTTGGAAGCAAGGTGAACTGTTGGTTTGGTTTCTGAGGAGTTAACTCACTTGTCAGCAGGCAGACCTTGAAAACAGAAAGGCACTTCAATTTAATTTTCCATCATGCACTGCAACAAGAGTAATTTGATTTTCAACTTTGTTGTGAACCCAGGTTAAAATCAAGTTTTGGGTTCATTAGCTCAATGTAATTTCCTTACTCTCTCTCCCCAACTGTCTCTATCAAATAAGGGCAAAACCAATAAATGTATAAAAATAGAAAGCAATGAAAAACAGTATACATCATAGACAACCAAGAATAAACAGTTTGTCAAAGAAGTCTATGAATGAGCTTTGCACTTATTCAGCTACAAAATGTTGCTGGTGTGGTTGCATTTGTCCAATATATTCTACTCTGTGGCTTTCTAATGAACCCACACAGCACACTGTCAGAGCTAACAACGAGCTACCCCTGCTATAGTTCATGCTCAATGCTGTGACACACAGCATGTTTTGCCAATTAGTGTGTTTTCTGGTAAAGAAACACAAGGTTTATGTTTGATATTGCCTGTATTAATAAACACTCTTTCCAGACAAATTCTTGCACTGAAAGGCACTTAAAAGTGGTCGGTTTATTTATTTTAAAATGCTGATATTTGTAAGAGCTGCATTTCTTTTGGCTTTTGTTGCAAAAGCCAAATGCCCAGAAACAGAAATTTGTATGTGCACCTTCTTTCCCCTTGGCATCCACCTGACATCATGAAATACCATGCCTCTATCTTGACATTTAGACCAGAGGAAGGCTGCACACAGTATACGTGAATGTGCTATTGTTATTGAAGGAGCTAATGAGACCCAATAAAAAGGCTTAATGTTGAGAGCACAGACAAACGCACACATGTGTCCTTTTCTCAGTCAACCCCAGTGACTCAAAATATCAAGAGTGTTGAGTTGCCACTTTCTTTGTAACATAATGGTTTTCATGAGAAATTGGAGTAGGAGAGAGGGGTGGGGGATGGGTGTCCTCTGCCCTGCTGGTAATATTTGAAGAGACTGAATTTTTCATCAAATTCATCAAATTTAACAGAATGTGGGAAAGTTACTGCTTAGGCTTATAAACAGTAACTGGGCTTTTTTCTATAATTGCCAGGTTCTTTTGTTTTCTTCCTGTGGGGACTAAGAGCTGTGGCAATGAATACAGGTCTTTCTGTGGGGAGAGGGAAAGAGAAAGTCACTCAGGCAAAGATAATCCCACAATAGCTTGATTGAGAAAATTCACTGCAGTCTGTTTGGAAACACAGATAATCAGAGCTCAAAAGAGATCCCCAGGCATCTTATAATAGAGAAAAGATCATCTCACGTCAATTCTGTCTAAACTCTTAAAACAGTGAAACAGTTTTTAAGGAAATATTCAAACAAGCTTTCTATTTTCAAATTGTTTGATTGATTTGTACATAACGCACTGCAGAAATATCTGTGTGTAACACTATACAGACTGTCTTGTCAGTTTCTGTGAAGGCAGTGATTGACGTTTGCCTGGAATTTGACAGGTACAATCCACCTGTATACATACTTATCATAGGCATCATGGTCCACAGACACATCAATTACTGGCACACTGAACTCAGATATCACCAGTATGTAAATATTGGCTGTTGAAGCTGAGAAAAAACAACTATGTTTGTAGAGCAACATGAGAATTTAGTGCAAAGAGTAATAGTCTCAAAGTTAGCCATATATAGCTATGTACTGACACCAAAAAAAAAGGTTAAGCACAGCTAAACCTAACTCTCAAATACTGATGCAATTAGAGGTTCTTTTAAATCATGAACCCTAACCATTGACACTGCACATGGGTAAATAAACTGTGACAATGCTGCATAATCCCCTGTGTATGTCAAAATAATGAGACAGTTATTCGTTAAGGGAGCAATAGTCTACAGAAGGCTATTCAATAAAGTTGAAGAGCGTTCTATAAAAGACTTGCATTAAACTCTTGTAAAAATAACTCTGTTCTTGAATTAATGAGATGCAGGAATCTTTGAGACAACTGTCACATCTGCACACACTTCCTCCTCAGCCAAGTTCTTCAGTTCACTTGTCCTCAGCTGTGTATTGATAGACATACAGTGTATAATGCTAAATTATAATGTATTTTCAAGTTGCAAACTTGGTTGAAGTTGCTTAGGTTGTTTGCTACATCTTGTGGTTGCCTCAGCTTGGCAAATAATTAGTCTAAACTGTGTATCAACAACTGCCAAGATACCCATACAGTGACCTCTAATTAGTGAGCCATGTAGAGAGCTAACCTAGACTAGGCGAGACTCGTCAAATCAACATTAAAACATTAAATAGGGGCTACTGAAATTTGTGAAAACATACATTTCTTTAATGAGACAAATATTCATAATGTTCAACATCAGCCAATATTGTTATTTGTTTTAAATCTTCAGTATTTGTCTTGTACTAATGTCTTGTTAAGTTGTTTCTTTCTACTTTTTCAGTCCTCCTTGTGTGGCTTTGAAGAGCAGTATATACTAAGGTATCAATGCCGCGCCATTGCATAACCAGCATGATTTACTCAGTACAGTACTGCTCAGTGCATGTATTGTGAACCTGTAATCATCATTACTTGTGCTGAGACAATGCTTTATAAAATTACTGCAATTTTCTGATGCACTATTACTTTGTAATTAACAATGACAGAATGCTTCACTTCCTACGCAGGAGCTGTACAATGCAAATTCTTGAAGCTTAGCAATTCATGAAGGACATAAAGGAGTGTTTAAGTGATGTCATGGGGCATTTGCATTTATCATAATGAAGACTGTAGAGCTAAGGGTCATTGCATATTTAAATTCTTTTCTTCTTCCTCCTTTTTTTTAACATCTTACTTGACAAAATTCAAAGTGAAAATAAATTGCCTCATTTATTATGACACTGGATGACAGTCATCTGTCTAACAAGGTTTTATAGATATTTTGTCCCTAGACCCAAGCCTACACTTTTCCTCAAAACTAATTATTTCACAAACCCAGCAGATATCCCCCAATAATTATGCATGTGATAAAAGCTGTGTGTGCCTGCTACTCCTGGTCAGCACTGGATCGATGCTGGAGAACGTAGCCTACCTCTGGTCAACACACAAAAATGGGTGCCTTATCATAATGATGTGCTGATGAGTTTCATAGGGTGCATACTGATACTGAGTGGAAAGTATGTGATGAGAATTTTAAAGACCACATCACTAAGTTGGCAAACAAGACTGAAATCCCTACGATCCTAAATACATAGTGATATTAAAAAGGCCAATGTCTTCATTGCAGAGTAAAAGCTTGCTCTACAAGCAAAACGCACAATTTAAGTAAGAAGTGTTCGCCGCATCAGAGAGAAAGACAGCTTCAAATGAACAAAGCAAACAAATTACCTGCCACCTCCAGGGTCTGCTGCTCAATAGACATTATCTGAGCAGCCTTTATTTGATAGCATATATAAATGAAACCGGGCAGGGAAAATGATTTTGGTGTAATTTTCTGTGACCCAGCCTCCATTTACAGATCACTACTGTCACAAAAAAATGAAATGGAGCAAAAAAGTATAGGTTCTTTAGAAAACACTCTTTATAATGAAACAGTGTTGGACTGATAGGCTTCAGTTGCTTTGCAATAAAGTGAACACCTTCAGTTTAACATCAGTTTATGTTAAAGTTTTTATTAGAGCCATAGTTTAACTTAACTAGTCAGCACAAAAGAATTCAAAAGGTTTTAGTTAAGCTGCCAATTAGCCAATCCCGTCTGCACATTAGTGCTAATCAGTGCATCTGGATGTGCCAACATTTAGCAGACAGCTGGAATAACTTTGGCATATTTCACAGCTAACTGTCTTTTAAACTGACATACTGGTTTGGAGGAAAAGTGAAGCCAGTGTTGTGTATGTGACTCAAAGAAATCAGTTCAAGGGTCACCGTTCAGAGCATTCACATAATAGTCCTGGTAACTTCAATATAAAATGTTATTATAAAAAAAAAAAAAAAGATCAAATTTATAAAGTAATAATAATGTATTCCAAGTCACTTGTTTTTTTGTTTTGTTTTTTTAATTATTTACATTGGCGTCTATTTAAAAAAGAAATAATGTAATTTTAGTGGACAGAGTGACATGTGCACCCCATTAAGTATAATGTCAAATGCTGTGATGAGTGTGAAAATAATAAATATGGACATGAATAACAGAGAACATCGGCTCAGGTGTGCCAATATTTGAACAACATGATGCAATGTTGCTCTGATGCAACACTTTTGTGATTTCCCTTTTCTTGTAAAATCATCACTAAGTGTCTTTTAAAAACTGCTCCTACAGCTTAAACTGAACTGAAAATGGTCAGGTACACAGCAGGAATGAAAAGTGCATTACAACACTGTGTATACAAAAGACACCCAGTCATTATCTCTGTTTTTTCTGTGAGTACAGAGATGTAATTTAAAAGAAGATTCACTTTTCCTAATTCAATGACAAGCTTCAATGAACAATTTAATCTATTTGCTACAGGACAACTCTGTGCCCAAAAGCTGACTGAAGTTTGGCAGCAACCTCAAGGACTTGGAGCTTGTCGTAAAGAAACCCTCCCAAACCACCAGCTAGATTTAGAAACAAAGAGGGCCAGGTGGTAGTAGTTTTAAAGGCTTGGATAATAATTATAGCTCTTCACCTCTCCTCAGACCTGTCTTTGCTAGGATGGCCATTATAAAAAGATCAATGGTGAAAGATGCCCTCATTTTCCCATTTAGTAAGAGTGTGTAATGGCAGTGTAGTTTGTCACTGCTGTTCATCAGATTGGACTGGTATTATCCCTATGAGCTGCAGTTTTTTATATATATATATATATTTTTTTTTGCACCCGCTCGGTCAATGCCGAGATGAGTAACTGCTATTCAAAGAGTGACTCATCTCTGAACTAAAGAAGACTTGTATTTGTGGATGTGCACAAGTGGGTTTGATGTGTTTGCATGTGTGTGGTGGTCAGTTTAGTCTGTGGCACTTTGCATTGGGGCTTTTAAGCTGTTTGGCTCAACTGAGGGAGCATGAGCAAAAGCCAAACCCAGTGCAATCTGCTGTAATGTGTCCACTAGCTGAGATATTTATGGGGTCTGACTGATAAGTGCTTTTAGGCGCTTGATACCCATGTCAATTTTTAGACAGGAGCCAACATATTTTGTTCAGACAACAAATGTTCTAGCTTTCAGTGTCTTTCATTTGCATAACAATAAAAAGGCTCTGTGGATTATGTCTATACAGAACATACAGATGTCAAACAAATAGTAAGATATTGGGAAAAACACTCATCCTTAGGCTTAGAGACTATTATGTGATGTTGATGGGGTCATTAAAAAAACAAAAAGTGACTTGATCTAAAATTGTTAGCAGGCGTATGGTTTTATAGATAAATACTCTAAACCTACTGCTTCAGGTCTGTATTTATTGACCAGTGGCCACAGTGACAAACCTGACCAAAATGGGTTGTACATACACATACAACTTCATGATTTTAATGCCTAACTAAACTGTAGCAGATTAATAAAACTATCCATTCTTGGGATTCCTCAGTGGCTCTTCCAGCAGAACACATACCATATAAATGGAGCACCTTGGTTTGATTCTCAGCTCAGGCATATTTGCTAAAAGCTTACAGTGCACAACAAAAGAGACAATGACATTCTCTGTGCATTTCTATAAAGAAAACTACATAAAGAAAACGTTCTGTTTTCCGTTATCTCTTGATGTGTCTGTGATAATTTGCCCGCAGGCAAATCTGCCTCTTGGAGTCAACTTGACCCCTGCTGCTGTCCCTGAGTGTGGGTGGGAACTTGCCTCCTGTGCACCACAATACCATCCTTTGTGTTAGTGACCTTGAGCAGAATCGGACTTCTGCTTTGTGGGAAGACTGTCTTCAACTGTGATGCAACCTGAAACACAGGTGTCAACAATCCTAATGAAGCTGTCAGAGGTGTGGGTTCGCCCTCATGGATAAACAAGGGAAACTGCAGGAGGCTGAGCCCATATCTCTGGAGTGCATTGTTGCTGAACAGAATTACCTGCCCGTGTCTCTTGTGGTCAAGGATAGACCAGCATAAGCATTAACTGCAATAAATAATAGTTCTCAGAGACAGTCAATCACCATTGATCCACAGTAAGAAGCCCAAACAATCTACTGAGACCCCTGGGTATTGGTTTCCTGCATGTCTAAGTTGGCCTGACGGTATACAGCCTCATCTTTATTACATTAATACAGATTGATTTCTTAACTTTTTTTTTTTTCCATTGTCAACATGCAGTAAAGGAAAAAGGAAATCCTGTGTGTCTCCCTGTAGGAAGGGGAGACACTTGTTTCTCCCATCAGGAAACCTAATGAACAGTCTCAACCCACTAAGCGGAGAAAAGAGAGTGTGTTTATAAAACCAGCAAATACAGGTTGTCACAGAGACTGTAACTATAGACGCTGCTGTCACAAACCTATCTTTTATACTCATCTTTTATAATTAGTATTAGTGCTGTGGCTCTACTGTGGTTACCTGGACCATATACTTACTTCGTGGTAGAAATTAAATGTTCCCAAAGCAAGAAAGTGTTCAGCTGCAGTAGAAATGATGCACATCGCCCTCGCTACAGCTCTTTCTTAGTCATCTGTCATGGTCCCCAGCTCCCTACACATGTACCTGGGGATGTAGCATAACTAATAGGAATCCACATATTTCCCCGAATTGTAACTTTAACCAGAATATGCTTTCATAATCATCTTTCAATATACACCATGACACCCATATATTTCACACAAGTGACAAATAGCTCAAGGCATAAAAAAAAGTATTTTATAAAATCAAAGTGTAAGCTGAGGCTGTCTACCTTCACCACTGTTCCCACACACACAGATTGGACATTTGGTTACAATTCTGTTTGTTTGTTGCTCTTTATATGAGGTTGTGTGGGTGGTGAAATAGCAAACTTGTTCTGGTAATTATGGCCATTGGTTAAGTGAAAATGCTCTTCTAAGTGATCCTTTGTCATTTACGGTTCTTCTAGAGAATAACAGTTATTCACGTGTCTCCACAAATGTAACTACCCCAAAGATTTGGGGGACTGTTGCTCTTTTTAATTGCACATATGCTTTGCCCGTGATAGACATGATGATTATTAAAGTAAGTCCCATTCTCTAAACCGTGCAGAGACTCACAGGGTGACAACAACTTGAGCATCTTATACTGCTCTGCTCTATGCATTCAACCTTCTCAATCTAAAACCAGTGCGGCCCGAAGATATGTACACACTGTGATACGATTTATAGAAAATAACTAGTGAATGCAATGTTAAGAATTACAGATAATCGGTAAATTATGAATTTATCATTGAAATCAGTGGACACCAAGGTGCCTTAGAGTTTTAAATAGCCAACTCAGTGTTCAGATTATTTGCAGTAATCCTAAATGTCCTGTGCTCTTCTGAATGACTTCCCAGTTTTAGTCCACACTAATGTTAAATTGTTGCAACAACACAAATACATTGTGATGCTACAAAAACAACACTGAATAAAACATTAGTTTCACAGTGAGAAGGCGACACTGATGTAACCCAGTGTTTTTCTGACTTATCTAGAGATTGTGTCGTGGCTAAATTAATCGCTAATCAACAATCCAGCTGATTTATAGTCTTGCAACATATCATTTTGAATGAACAATCTGCTGACCTTGTTATATAACTTGGATGACAACACAGAAGAGTGAATAAAATAGGATTTGCAGCCTTAGGAGTACAAGCTTTTTCTATGGCAAGCTTCAAATAATTGGCAGCTTTACAGAGATTGTGTTGTTGTCTACCACACTATAAGATACACGCCTTAAATAAAGGCATACAAATTATTCTAAATGACAATAAATTAGCTAAATTCTTAATTGATGTGAGTGATCAGTGCAGTAAATGCATGACTAATCCAAGCCCTAGTCAGTCATTGTGTAATGTACTGTTGTATGAGCCATTAATCTTTACGAAAAGCATAGGATATTAAAAGGGCAATTTAGCTGAGTGCCAGAAAGGGACAAACACAAGCATGGCAGCATTGTGATCATAGTTTATTAATTTTGCTGTTTAATCTATTTAAGACAGAGAAACAGAACAGCCATTGCTCATGAGTTAGCTGACTAATTCCTAATCCTAATTATGTGTCTTTGCAAAAGAGAACAGAATACAGCACTGGTAAAACCACAAAGATTGCAAGATTACTGGAATGGTTCAAAGAAATTATGGGTGAAATGTCTGCCAAGAGTAGAACTGCAGCTTTTCAGCATAAATGGGAATTCAATAAGGTCTTTTCATGTTTGGGCCCGGGTTCCTCTGTAAGTGGGCAAAGTCTACTTCGAACTGGACTCCAACAGTGCTTCTGCAAGCTTCCTCAAGCTTCTGTCCCCTTCACCAGCTCTGGACTGTCTATTTGCTAAACTATTTTTAACAGCTGCATGTCTAAAGGCTGGGGAAATGGGCCCTATGTTTCGGACCTAGCTGGTAGTTTTCGATGAAAAACATTGACCAATACCTATTGACTACACTCTGGTTATGGACTTTATAAACTTTTAATTTAGGCAGGACAATCCAGAGCTTCTTCATGAGTGAGGAGAACTGCTGACTCCAACTTTTAAACTGGTATTCATTTAATTAATGGCATAAAGTTACATTTTATGAGGCTTTGAAAGGACATGAAAATTGCAAAGTAAGATCTCCTATGTAAACCATCCCAAATTAATTGGTGTCATTGTTATTAGTTTAAAATCCAGAAAATATCTTTGAAATACATGCCCATGTAAAAAAAAAAAAAAAAATCTGCTTGAACTGAGGAGACTGAAGCAGCTAAGTGCTTATGCAAAACTTATTCAACCGTTAATAAGAAAGATATAATGCTCTCAGTATCAGTTTTTTTGAACTACAAATGACGCTAATAAATTGGTTGAACTTCAACACTTGTGGGATCTGCTAGTTAATAAGGAATAAATAAGTCGGAAGCTTTCCACAAGCCTATTAACAAACCCCCCTATTAAATTGTGCTTTACTTCCTAGAGTTACTCAAGCACAACTCTCTGAGGGAACATAAGGACTCTCACAACCCACTACAGGAAACAACGAGCCCAAGAACAACCGCATGTATTTCAGACAAGACATATTTTTAACCAGTGTTTTATGAACACTCTGCTCCACTGCAACATAGTCTGTTTTAAAGAATCAACCTGAATTATTTCTATTTTCTAATAATTCTAATAGTGTCTAATGTTAAATGCTGAAGCTTTTGTGTTTTAAAATTTGTCCATGAGTCACCCTGTGTCCAAGTAAAATCTGTCAGTAAGGCAACACTTGGTTAGAGTTTTAACATCATTTGGCAGCAGACATTTTCTTTTTCCAATTGGCTAATATAAAATTGTTGAAGGCAGCAAACACCTTTGGAACAAAACAACATTTAGTTTGAAAACAAGAGAAGGAAATTGTCAATCAAAGTTTAAATTGGCATTAAATACAAGAAAAAGACCACAGTAAGTAATCAGAACTCTTTTAATAGCGGATTAGTCTCCTGTCTCTTTTTAGTCTCCAGTGTTTATTTCTGCATCACGGTCATTACATCCAGTCAAGAACTGTATTTATTTATATATTTTTTTACAGCCAACAAAGTGACTGCATTTACATAACATCCAGCTGAGTAAAGAGAACTGCAGAGAGAGGTGAGTGGAGAATGCAACAACCACAAGCCGAGTCATACCATCAGTGTTTCCCATCATGACCATTACAAATATTTGCATACATATTTAAGTGAATTAAACTGGGCTGTCTTTCTCTAATGAGGCAGAACCTTTCATCAGCTCTGCAGGCATTCGCACAGATTTCTCACATTCACAGTAAAATGGTTGTATGTGTTACTGTGAACTCACTTGTTTGCAAGGTGCTCTCTTTATACTGTGTTGCTATAAATTCACACTGCCTACTCAATAACAACATTCATCCAGGCCTATCTTGTTCAAC
This sequence comes from Rhyacichthys aspro, assembly GCA_036850595.1. NCBI lineage: Eukaryota > Metazoa > Chordata > Actinopteri > Gobiiformes > Rhyacichthyidae > Rhyacichthys > Rhyacichthys aspro. The sequence continues at coordinate 14,970,660 of CM072168.1, forward strand.
TCTAACCACGTGACCATCCACAATGAGCAAAAGCAGCCCACTCCCACAAACATGAACATCAAACAGAGACTCGATAAATGTTAGCGTATAAATCCGCCCCTTCACTGATTCACATATTGTAGTCAAATTGTTACAGAACATTGGTAAATACCCATAACTGCAAGGCTATTCATTTTTAAAGGGATAATGCTAGATTTCCATGGCGTAATTGTAAACATACTCCACTCTTTCAGTGCTTATCAGGGAATAAAAATCATTTTTCAGCTTTTCTTTTGTATTTGAGTCTCACATAGTTTTACTGTATTTTCATTTCTTCTGTGAGCTGTTATTGGCTGGGAACTAAATACTCAAATATATGTCCCTCCAGCTTAAACAGTGCTGAAATATACAAAGAAAGCAGTTGGTTTACAGTCACTGCTGTGTTGACAGAGCACAGAGATGAAATAGAAAAAAAAAAAGACATCATCTTAGAAATAATATAACATTTCATAAAAATCCTGCATATTATACTTTTAAATAAACCGTCATATGGCCCATGTTGTAATAAACCATTTTGGCTCATTTGGCAAAAGAGGTCCAGAATGCACTTCACGAAAGACCATAGGCGTATAGCTATAGTGTATGCCTTCTATTATTTAAAAGCTGAGTTTGATGCTGAGCCCCACCAAAGACAGTCCAAATGCTTAGAGCTGTTTTATTAAATGTGACACTTTTAAATCTTTTATGAACTTAACTTAAAATTCTCTTTGTGAACTTGGTACACGACTTCCACCGTCAGCTCTCTCCATATGGGATCCGGATTTGGGCGACATGAAATAAATAGTGAACTGAAATAGTCACCGCGGAGATGGACTCGGTTTGGGACCGTGAGTGTGCAGTTGTGTTTGTGCAACAGGAGAAGATGTCACACTGACTTCCACAGAAAGCGTTTGTCTTCTTATTAGCCCGGGTTAGCGGAGAGCTGTTATTATTCCTCTTATCTTGTCTTCACACCTCCTCCTGACTGACGCACCTCTCTCCGTGCTCCGTCTACGGCCAAGAAGCGCGCTCCCGCATGCGCGTCGCCGCTCTGTCGACAGTAAACGGGTGTCGGCGTGAACGCCTCTGTGCTCTTCATGGACATTAATAGGGATTGTAAGATTCTCTTTGACTGGTTTCTGCTGTGATTTATTCACTACAGCTGGAGCCGGGTAAGTTATTTTTTTTTTTCCGTTTTACTGATTGGCATTTTATCTGAAGAAAGCATGGTTTATCCGTTTGGAAAGCGATATTAAGAAGTAGTTTCGAGACAGGCGTTTCATGTGCGTATTAATTACACACACTGCATCTCATTGACTGATTGCTCTTTTTTAATTGGGTGTGGTTTGATATTGTACTTGATGCGTTCACAAATCTAGACAGAACACCCACTTTGTGTGCACATCCCCGACGTGCACAACTATTTTCATGCAAATATTAAAGAGGATAGAGTGTGCGCTGGGTAAGCCCGTACGTGTACCACCCCCCACCTCTTTTTTCATGTTTAAGAAGTTCGTTTTTGCGGAGCGTTGCCCACACCTACTGCAGTTATTACTGATCTTAATGAGAGGGTGGTTTAATTATGTAAGAGAGAAATGTAAGAAGCTGATGACAGACAGTGGGGGTCATATTTATTGACCACTGGCTAGATCTTTTAAAGACCTGTCTAATCAAGCTGGGGGATTAAGATTTTAATTAGAAGACTATTCTTTTCTGGAAGGTGCCTGGTATTGGATGCTCCTCGTGGGCTGGCATGTTGCTCTGAATGGCCAGCACTGTGACAAACTTCATGTTCATCACAGACTTGAGTGTTTATTTAAAGTTGGCAGCCTCTTTCAGAAATACCTGTTGGGAATCTCCTGTCATTTTGGTTTTTGCTGCATGACACATTTGATGGTGTAACCTTTTTAACACCGGCCCCTGAGGATCAAAGCTGCAACATGATATCATGTGAGGAAAAGGAGACGGTGCATTTGCAGTCACTGAACACTGAAAGTTTTTGACAGGAAGGGACTATGGGGGAATTTTAAGGGTCAAGTGTCAAGAGCATGACCAAGCTTGTGCACTCATCTTACAGTGTTTATCTGTGCTTTTTACACTGTGTGACAAATAAATCCATGGTTACTCAAAATGTGTGAAAGACAGATGAAAGAAAAAGCTTGGATGACTGTGGGTGGGTTTGGGACACATTTGCCTGTGAACAATAGCACTCAGTCTATATATCTGTATTTTGTAAGACCTCTGGGAAGACACAATGGAGCAGACCAATGTTACTCAACTAACATGAATGACTTTTTCATGTGTGTTTTTTTATGCAACATGATTCTCAATGGATTAAAACTGGGCTGACATTAACAATTGGTATAACTTCATTTTTTTCTCTTGATCTGATCAAATATTGCCTTTTCTTCGTTGTGTTGGCTCCAGAGCTTTGTACCTGACTTCCCTGCTTCTGTCTGAATGTTAATCAATGTTCAAAAACAGAATCAAATAATGGCTTTGCCCCACTACGGGGGGCTAGTGTGAGCCGGAAAAGACTAAATGCACAAGAAGTGAAACTCTCATTGACTGGTTTGATGAACAGGAAAGCAGCAGGAATCACATGCTTCATGGATCCAAACTAATTGAACACCTATGGGCAATGTTTGACTGATCTGTTTCACACTGCACTCTAGCACCATCATTAAAACCCCAAATAAATGATATGTTCTGGAAAAATGGCATCCGTCCAACCAGCCGTCTATACTCGATCCAAGCTTATTATGTGTTGTCATTATATAGTGTGCTTTTTGTAAAATATGATTAAGGGTCACTTTATTTAACCTAAACTATTAAGAGAGTTAGGTGTTTCACATGGTTACTGCATTAAGATGGACTAAGCATGCATAAATCCCCACAACCTTCACTCTATTATTTTAACATTGGATTGTAAAGGACACACTATATAATGCTTAAGCACTAAATGTTGGCACCAATTGTAAATCATAAAGTGGTCCCAACATGGACTGCTTTACCACTTCGACATCTTCACAGTACTTGAATTGAAATGAATTTATTTACAAAAATGCCTGCTATTATGAGCCTAGTGAACTATCCTTTTGTATGAAATATTGTCAGAGGCCCATTTGGTCTGAAGAACCCCATTTACTTATGTTACTTAATTACAGTGGTGGAGTTATCTTGGAAAAAAATAATGAACCCCAGTGATGAGTGTCTGAGTCAAACCAAGGACACATTGTGGCAGGAGGAAGATAACATGAGGACCAGGGTGCAACATGCATTTCTCAGCAGGCTGCCTAGTGGACTTTTCCTATGAGCCTGAATCATTTCCAGTTTTTCATTGCTCTTCTTACAATTTCCAAATATTAGCGGTGAAACCCTTCAAGAATATTAATTTATGCTCAACACGAGGCAGTGGTTATGCATCACTTCCCAACTCTAAGTGGAAACATTAATACTGTGCTCAAAAGGTTCGGTGTGTTATTTATATTCAGGACTCCTCTGTGACAGGAATACACTACATGCTGCTTACTGCTGTTTATTTTGTGCTCAACACACCTCCTTCTTATTTATATTGCCTTCCAGTTCATTGCTACAGTACATTTCCCATAGGAGATCACAATTCACAGAGCGAAAGACTACTGCAGAAATGATCACCATCTTACACACCTCTTCAGACAGATATGTAGAACCTGAGAATTATTTCATCAAATTCATACCCAAGGTTTCCAAATGCAAAAACAAATACAAACAATTTTCGGACGTAGAAACAAATGCATAATATATTGTTATATATTGTTCTGTAAAAGCAGAAACACATCAAAGGTAGCTCAAATAATGCCTCCATGGCTGAAGGCAGAGGGCTTAACATTTGTCATGGCGAACAAGTAGGAAGTATTTACAACTTAGGTAAATCGGCATATGACCTCAATATTTGCACATCACATTATCCAGAGGAAAAGTAAATAGAAAAAAAAAACATGAGTCTAAGAAATTCTTTGAGGTGAAGTCAGTGGTATAATACAAAACAAGACAATAAATAACAGAATTAAAATTAAACTGACTTGACATAACAAAAAAATAGAAATTTCTTACAGATCTTAATTGATATGGTATTGTACTGGAGACTTTATTAGTGATGGATGTCATAAGTATTTAGTTGTTTTTACAGAGATTTTGAACCCATTTTCTTCTGATTTGTTTTGTTGTGAGTCTGACTGATGATTATTGATCTGACAGTGCACGATGTGAAATAGTTTCACCGTATCATAAGTTACTTTGAGTCAAATAAGACAAGGACACAGCTCGATAGTTTCGATTAGGCCTCACTGGTTCTGCTTCTCACTGGTTACTTTATTAATGAAGCTGTTACGTACATAGACTTCAAACAAGGTTCAGCAAAGGGAAGGGGAGACTGTCTGTGGGGAAGTTAAATTAAAATATGTTAGACCATCACTTGTTGTCTACTTTGCCAGCGGCGAGTTACGAGATAAACATATATTGTCCTTTGCAGCGCTAAATACATTTGACCTAAGTTCATTCTTGTTTCCTCTCTCTTTGCCCCTGGCTATTAACAAGACATTGACAGATATCTGGAGTCCAGCTTTTAACTGAAATGTCACAAAGGTGAAAGTTTCAATCAAATACCAACTGGATACATCTTACCAATTCATGCCAAACAATGAAAATTGTTCTTTCAAAGCTTTCTGGTTCTTTTATTTGTCTTTACGCACTGACAGTTGTGAAAATAACACAATAAAATACTCCTGTGCAATCTTAAAAAGCCCGTAGCCATTCGGTAACCAATGTTTAATTAATTGTCACCAATCCATGACAGATGAGTATTCAAATTAGTGGCTCTTGTGCCAGCAGAAGTGTCCAAAAGTATGCAAATGCTCTTATTGTTTTTTATGGATCTTTGAAGGCATTTGACAGGGCTTCAAAACCAAGATAGCATAGAAACTCCTCGAACACACATTTCTATTTTTTGTTTTGCTTGTCTGTTGCCTGTGTGTTGTGTGGCAGCTCATACATCAACAGAATTGAGAAAAGATATGCAAGGGGTGTGCTCTTGTCTTGTTAGAAGACGTTCATTTTGCTGATTAAAAGGACTGGATAAAGGTGAACTTATTACCTATTACCTCTGAATAACCTGCAGGGGCTAAAGTAGACATGAAGCCACCATCTATCAGCTGACCATATCTAATAAAGTGGTCATCTCTGAGAGATGTTCTCCCCCCCAGGTCTCTTATGAAATGGAGCCCTAATGGAACAAGACTAAAAGCACAAAACCCCAATAGCAGCGCCAACAGGCAGCTGCGGCCATAACATTTCATAAAACAAGACTTGTGTGTGAGGTGGACAACATACTGCTGCTGTTGTAACTTTGTGTGTACCCAAACTCTGCTCGTCAAGATCAATGCATGCCCTGCCTTGTCCCATCATGCATCAGAAACCCACATTTCCAAAAGCTGCGTTTTCTGAAATCCCACTGGCATTTTGAACTCTGTTCACATTCATAACAAGAAAAAATCTATCTAAAAAGTTTCAGACAGTTGTAGACAGAGAGTGTAACAACATAACAAACGTCTGTCTTGTGTTGTACTGTCTCATTTCTAAACTGATGATGGGGTGCGCTGGCAGCTCAGGTAGAGCACACAGGATGCAGAAGACCCTGGTTCCAATCTTGGTTGTATCATTTATTAGGTTCGGGAGTGACTCAAAGATCACAGGCTAAATTCCCACCACCAATGGGGATGTTGGTTGAAGGGGGTTGAATGAGCAGCACCCTCATTCCAACACATTACCACGGCCCGGTGCTCTTGAGCAAGGCACCTAACCCCAACTGTTCCTCTGGGCATCGCACGGTGGCTGCCAACTCCCTCAGGTGTGTGTTGTGCTTGATGTGGTAAGTGAATTTCCCCATTGTGGGATCAATACAGTTACTTAATCTAAACTAATGAAACTTTGATGCTAATGCTATTTTGCCAACTCCCCCTGCTGCATCACTGAACTCTCAGCTACTGTTGCCTCAGACCTGGTAACAATTAATTTATCTTCTTTATTTTTCTGATTCCCTGCAAGCTGTTGTATTTTTTTCCACGATGAATGTCATAGTGGCACCAAATATTATATTCCTTATTTTCCAATTCTCCTGTATTGACTTGAGATTAACTGCTGATTAAAGTGCACCTCTTAACTATCAACTCTAAACCAGCAATACCCTTGGCCCATGTCCTGGATTAGTGCAGTTTGTATATTCTTCTGGTGTACAGACATTTTGTTACCATTTTGTTGAAGGTAATGAAAGCACATATCTTTTGATTCGTCTGCGTAGCAACAGCCTTGGACGCCTCATATTCAGAGGATTTCAGTAATGCCTACAAGTCCAGGGTATATTGTTGCTGTGGCACTCCTCTGTGCAGTTGGTAAAAAAGGATCTTAAGGTTACAATTCAATCAACAGGGATTTGTATGCTTGTATTTATGTGTATCTTAAAAACTACTCTAATCTGTGTGAAAAGTTACATGTATGTTAGTGACTAAAAGACTGCAAGGAAATATATTTTGTGCTACTTTATTCTTATGGAGTCAGGCTACTACGCCTTACAGTTTTGTTTAATGTCTTGGCCTTTATGACTATTGTGCTCAGTATTTTTTGGAATGGGGACTAGATAGACCAACTTGTTCAAGTCAGAGATTCTTCACAGGCTTTTGAGAGGTTTTTAAAGGTCTGTAATACATGATTGATCTTTTTAGAGCTATAGTTTCTGTTTTCTCTGTAGGAGGATTAGATGCATGCATGTGTTTGATCCTGTGTTCATGAGTGATACCCGTAAGGCATAATGATGAAGTATGTATAAATAACTATCCTCCAGATTTCTACTGTTGCTCACTTTTTTTTTTACAGCTTGCTACATGTTGTTGTATTGTAAAACTTATTTGGATATAACAAATAAATCACTTACCTATTGGAAACCTATTGGGATGTTGTAGTTGTGCTGATCTGGAGAGTGAATGTTGTTTGTTGTGTGTGATTTATTAATTTTCTCATCTTTTACCTTCATCGCTGATTTCAGTCCATGTTGAGTTTTCTGAATTGCTTTGTTGCTTTTGTGCGTTTTAATAATGTTTAATCTAGTTATATGTGACTGGGCTCCCTTGGTTCAGAACGAAAGTTTCATTAGAAAAGTAGAAAAAGGAAAAATTCATCTGTTAAAGTGCAGAACTCCTCTTCTTACCCTGCTTTTATTCTGAAAACCACAACCAGACCACAAATTATGGTCGACGTTTCTTTTGCATTTGTAAACGTGTTGGTCTGATGATAGTGTACCAGGTTGCCTTGAGGGAAAACAGTTGTTAAGATGTACTCTATTTATCATATAGAGGGGAAATAAACAAATTAAAGCAACTGCCCTTTAAGAAGAGCAATCATGTCATTATCAGAAAATAAGTGCCAAAATAGAGCATTTCAGACCACAAACAAAACAAAGTCTGATAAAACAGAAAAGTATTATACAGTTACACAGCAGTAAGTCACCCTATAGGAGCTCATTGTGTCAGGTCTCATCAAGTTAAGTGTTAAGTTCATCTCAAATACGCAATGCCAGGCAAAAGTTTGACTATACACTTTACTCTAAATTAAAGATGGGACTGCAGCTCTGTTATCTTTCAATGTTGCCAGCACACATCACTGCATTTCTCCACCTTAGCTCCTTGAACACCTCAGATGCATTGCTCTTTTGTTTTCTGAAGTCATCCCTGAGAGACAGACACGAGTAAGATTTGGGATGAGGATTTCCAAGTCCCTGATCTACAGTCAACAGTGAAATGTGTCATGTTAACGGTGTCAAGTGAGAGTACACGCAAAGATGCACCACTGACTTTTCATCAATGTTTGGAATATTTTTTGCTCTTTATTGTCCGCCATGTGTAATTTGGGTTGTGGCAGTGATGTGTGGAGCGGAGGCTAATGGGATGAGGGTGAGGGGTTCTGCTGAGCTCAATATCTGCAGAAAAAAAATTAGTTTGGAAAGCTAGAAACTCTCCTCATAATGTTATCCATTTGCAATTTATTCAAACCCTGGAGCTACGCACTAGTCTTTGGTGAGCATATTTTTACATTTAAAGCTACTTGATGCTGCACTGAGACTTTTTCTCACCTTGCATATCATCTGTTTCCCGTGGAGCACACAGTTAGAACATCAGCAGCACATCAAAGAAGCATTTAGCTCTTCTTTGTCACCACATGGTCACAAGACAAACTCGGGTGTTGTTATAAAGTAATAGATAAAAGGGAACATTCCATTAATATAAAATGCTCTATGGTTTTTACTCAGCTTTTTGCCTCATTAGCCTCTGCCGGTCGAGTTGAGATGCCCTCATTACATGGCTACCCTTAAGGAAATACATTAGCAGCGCTTTTACCACCTGCTGCTAAGAGGAACTGCGCATCAGGTAAACTACAAGCAATTAATGGAGCTTCAGAATAAAGCAATATCACCTCATTGTGCCCTCAGTTTGGCTGTGCGGTGTTAGAAACCTATTGTCCGCAGTGTTGTGTGTGTAATGGGTTTTTTCCTTCACGGGATGGTTTCTTTGCACCATGCCAAACACTGTAACCTAAAGGACTGACTTCTGAATGGCATTTAACTAGGGAGCAGCTTTGTTAAACCTCTCAGGGTTTAGACTCCACCACTGGTAATGCTATAGATTGAGACTGATTGAAGCAACATCTTCCCACCACAAAGACTGCTGCTGATGTATAGCCTTTTATCAACCTCTGCAGCAACTCTCTTATTTGTACTCACTATATTAATCAGATTAGCAATAGTGGTTGGTTGCTTTACTGAGATCAAGAATGATTCTCCTCTAATTGTTTGACATAAATGTGGGTCTATATCGTAAAGCCATCTGATAATGACTAACATTTACATGGCCTCAAGCGTTTTAGGTTGTGTGTGAAATGACATGGATGTAAACTGTTAGTGTTTACAGGAAGTCATCTTGAATTAGTGAAGCTATAACGCTGGTGCTGTAATGAAATAAAAACCATTGCTGACTATAAGTGAGGTGCTCCTGTCCATTCACTGGGGCTGGGCAATAAAAAAATTAAATCTGTTTGAAAAGCAGCAGCAGGCATTATGCATGCCTCAACCTCGGCCTCAGGATCCACTTCAAAAAAGGTGGAGATCGATTGTCTGTTGAATGGACGATAAATAATCCTTCATTGATCAAAAATGAGTAGCAAAAGGAAAAACCTAAAACGGATTTTATTTTTTTATTTTTAATAAAATGTTCTTTGTTCTTGTGATAAACAGCCAGGTATTCCAAGAGAAAACTTGGATTCTAGAAATTTGGGTCCTACCTCTCATGTGATGAAATACAGATCAGGCCTGTTATTGCCTTTAGAGCTTGCACCATGGAGTATTATATTAATGTATTCATAATTTTAAGCTTTGTTTCAATGAATTGTCAAGTGCAAAAATTATGAGGTTCCTTGGAATTGTTCTCCTGGGGCATGATTACAATAAATAATAAGACCAGGGTTTAAGCAGCTGTACAAATTCCACTCCATCTTGAAGCCAACAAGTTTCTCCCTGTTTCAGTTTTACAAATGAGTGAAAGAATTGAACAGTGTTGGAGATGACAATGTTGTCTCCAGCCAAATGCTCTGATGCTCTACTGCCTTGTACTTAATCTGGTCAGCACCAAAAACAGATAAAAGACCTGCTGGGTACAACCCGTTGAGCTTCTTGTAGACTTGTTATTTCTCCTCTTCAGAGAACACAGGGCAATTTATAAATGAAAGCAATGAGTGCAGTTGTTAAAAAGGCACTGTAAATGAATGATGCATCTGCTGTGCACATTTTTGGAACAGTCTTTTACAAACACGTTAGTAGCAGCTCATTTTTTGCAGCTGATATGTGATGGCTGTGGGTCTGGTGGTTTGTTTAAACTTGAGCACAGAGTGGCCAAACAATTTACACAGAAACAAAACAGCTCATTTTGGGTCCGTGATTGTTTGGTGATCATGATATCTCTTTGGGGGACTTACGTTTTCACTTACATTAACAACACACATTTGTGCTTTGATCACCTGATTAGGATAACTTATCGCTTTAACACTTCAGCAGCAGGCCACTAATTATATCATGCTACACACTGCTGCAGTGGGAAATATTTAAATAAAGGCTCTCATTAACTCAGAATTGTAAGCACCTTGTAACCTTCGTGTGCTGAGAGACTTTCCGCGGATGTCAGATAAAGTGGACCAACAGCTGAACCATTTTATAATATGTTCTAACAGTTCTATAGCTTTTAATTTAAATGCTAATAGTATTTAGCAGCATTCAATCAAGCATAATCTTCTAGAAAAAATATTTTGTTGTAATGTCCACACCACATGACAAACATTACTTGACATCACACTAGTCATAATAAATAAATAAATAAATAAATAAATAAAACAATCTTCTTTGGCTCAACTCTGTATGATATGTATGTGAATCAAGTTCATCAGACAGACTGATTGATGCCTCCAGAGTAAATTTGCGATATTATATGAAAAGTGTTTATACAGGTACCAGCTCCAGCTGCGTGTTTACTCTAGTACAGTATGTTAACGCAGTTAAACACAGCCAAACTCAATTTTCACGAACCAGAAAGTGAGCGCCTTACTTCTTTATGAGAAAATGTTCATCCAGAGATGAAAGGTGAAATCCATGCAGTAAATCTGCAATGCATAAACAGAGAAAATAAAATATATCAGGCTACATCAACACAACCACTACATAGGCAAATTACTGTTCTTGCTAAGCCACAAACAAACAACAAATCTACATTCATGTCATCTTGAACACTAAATGAACACTGTATAATAAATTAAATGAATAGAAACAAACAAAAAAACATTAGGGAACACTTGTTTACAAAGGCCATAATTTCTTTCTTGTTAATAAAAATTAAAACTGTGAACTAAGGATCTGTTTGATGAAATATATGCTTCCACAGAAAGGGGGACCACTAACTTGTTTAACTGTCGCTTAAAATTGTGTTTTGGGTATTCCCATCTATTTGATGATGCTGCACAGTCTATGGACAGAGCAGCTTGAGCAAACTGCTGATTTGGATGGAGACTCTGAGACAAGATTAGTGGGAGTGGCAGTTTTCAGATGGTTCAATGTGGTGGAGACAAAACTCATTTTTCATTTATGTTCACAGTGCCGTGCTGCAGTGTGACTCTCAAATATGTTGCAATGCATAAACCAAGAAAAGTCGTTTTATGTGCAGTTGCGGTTGTGTGCTTACTTATTATTTAGTGTAATTTCAGGGAGCTGGATGTCTGATTCAATTATTTAGTAGACATTTTTGTTTTTATATTGGAGTGCTTTGATGTAGTCCTTTCAAACTATTAGTCATGTCTCCTTCAAAGGGATTTAATCATGTGACTGGATGTTTTCATTCATACTCATGATGATACACACTAGTAACAATTACCTCATTTCAAGTTGAGGCCAGACTGCTTTTTTGATTGGTTGAAAATGGAGATGGGGATCCAAAAACGTGCCATGGCCTGGGATTTCTCCGTGCTTGCACTGTATGAAAGCTTTTAGGGGTCATTAAATGGAGAGAGCCTGGGTACTTGCTCGGTTCATTATTGTGTTCGGTTGTAAAATTAATACGCTACTCATAACTAAATTATGCTTCTGGGAAAAAGTGAGTCCAATCAGCTGTAGCACTCAGGTACATTTTAGCAGTGATGACCCTTAGCATATTTTGAAGAGGTGTGAGTCTCAGGATAATCCCGGTTCATTTTAAGGTTGGATACATTTTCACACACATTTTTTTTAAACCTGCTGTTTTTTAATTACACAGCTTTCACATACAGTGTAAGCATACAGTACGTACGTTTTCATGGATTGTCCAACAAGCTTTGACGATCTACATAACTGTGCCAGCCACTTTATTTTATGTGTGAATGTGTTTGTCCATTGTGTGTCATACATTCACTGTGTATGTGTAATGCATAAAACAAATCCAGAGTTTTGAGCTCCACTGGGCCATCGTTTTTCTGTCTGTTTTTGTAGATGATTCTGGCCGGCTGCATGGCTTCTCTTCTGTTGCAATGACTTCCTCACAAAGGGCAAACCTAAGAAAAAGGACTACATGAACTGCTAAATCTGATTTGTCCACAAGAGTGAATGTGAAAGTCATCTGTTGCCTGTCTTAGTTTTATGATTGATTGGAGATTCTTTCCCTTTTTCCCCAGAAAATGTCAACGTGAATAAGTGAAAATTCATACATAAAATCATAACACATCAAACTAAATAAAATGCTAAATATGATTCTAACATTATTGGTAACCAAAATTGCATGTATTGCTTCACAGGCCCATTATGAGTTTTTGACCAGCAGCAGCTTATTGGTGCACCATTACTCTACCGTCTATGGCTCGGTGACCAATGAGCAATATTAATAACAATCCCCGCAGTTCAATATTTGGGTCAATGTCCCTGTAAATGTTTCACAAGAGGGGTTTCTCCTCTGGCCTGAACATTGTGAGAGGAATTCTCAGCGAGTATTTGAGTAGTTAATACTTATCTGTGAAAAGCAGGTAGTGAGAACTGAGCCCAGCTGGAAACACATAGGGCCATTCAGTCAGGCTCAAAAGAAGGGCACAGATCAGTGAGTGGACATGTGTGAGTGGAGTGTAGCTTAAATCAGGCTGGATAATGGGAAGGCTTTGTAGTGTAACAAACACATAAATGAGAAATGAATTGTCTTTAATTGTATATATATTTGAAATGTATAATAGTAATAATAATAATCATATAAATCTGAAATAATTCCCAGGAATAGGACCTCTGTGGTAATGGTGCAGGAGGAGTTAATGGTTCCTACTAATGGTTCCATTCCATTAAAATTTCCCAAATGTTATTACAGCACTGTATCACTGTCAGCTTTAATTGCTAACGTGTTATTAAAATTGAAAAATCAAAATACAAGCTCTGTTTAATGTAAAGGACATTAACAGTTTATCTCAGGCGAGGTTAAAGAAAAATAGGAAAGGAAAATTATATTCCTCTTTTACGGTATTAGCGCTCTTACCTGAACTCTTTCTGAATCTCACAATCAGCATTTCCATGCACAACTCTCGTCCTTCACAGCAACTTGGCAGCTCATTGTCCTTCCTGGGACAAAGTGTCTTCAAGGCGGCATTTCAGGTGACAGATGCCAGGGAGACAGGGAGAGGTAGCCAACATTTTAAATGAAGGTGGTATTTATGTGTGCCAGTGGTGCTGATACATGTGCTTTTCTGATCCATGTGTGAAGTAAACTAATCTCTGTATCTGCCCCTCAAATGTGAAACAAGGGAGAATCTGCTTCGTCAGCCTCTGTTATCTGTGCAGACTGAATCCGTCGCTTGTAGACTGCTGAGACATCATCACTCTGACAAAGACTATTACTGTCAGAAAAAAATGACATTGAAACATGTTTTTTTTGATGATCTGTTAAAGTGCTACTAATACTTTAATTGGTACTCATTACAAAAAATTTATATTTTTCTGGAGCTCTATGTTGACTACAAAAATGATTCATGTTTAGTTGTAAAAGGACTAACCCAAGAGGTCTGCTTTTGTTTGATTTCAGTTGACTTCACTTCTCAAACAGTCACAAAAACTGCTCTTTGTTGTTAGCAGTTCTTGTCTCCTCTTACCTTGAGAAGAAGCTAAATTCTTGCAAGATCTCATGTTCTAGGTTTCACAAAGAAGTGTTATGCTGTTATTTTTTTGAAAAAAATAAAAAATAAAATTACCTTGTTATCGAGGGTTACTGGCCCTGATAAGCCCTAGATGTGTAACAGCCAATCTAACCCGTCAGGTCATGTCATCATCAATCCCTAGATTTACACCACTTAGAGCTGCCTAGTTTGATTGATAACGTGATATTATTGTTGAATATTGCAATGATAAGACTATTAAAATTTCCCATTTGTGATACAAATAATTTGTCTGATCCCTGTGGATTTGGGTTAGATCTCCAAGTGTCAGTACCAATGGATGCAGGATAAACAGCCTCTTAATGCTACTGGATAGACATAAAAACTACGAATAGTCCTAAAGAAACCAAACAGAATGAAATGGCTGTATAGGGAAGGGATTCCACACTCATTTCAAAGAAACAAGAAACAAGTGAATGGTATGATTGGTCAGGCTAATAAAAAGATATTTGCTCCTAATATAAAATCCAGGTAGTGAGTAGCCTATACCTAGCCACGCCAACCTACAATAAGGTGGTTGTTATGGGCAGTAACACTTAGTATGACTGACAAAAAAATGACTTTGCTATAAAGTGAATGTTCAGTGCTCTACATGTGTAACTTGTCATACTTTCTGCGGTAGTTTGAATTCATTATTAATTTATTTATTAGATGAATACATTAACAACATGTGGTGATGTTTTTGTCCTCTTCTTGGCTGCTCATACACTGTATTTAGGCCTCATGGGGATTACACATACATCACTTTTGTGATACACAGCCATGACTTATGATACAACAGCCTTTTATATGTCTTTAAATAAAACACATACTTCTAAATCCTCTGCAGCCATAGAGCTGACATTATTTTATATTTAGCTCAAACATTCACTTTGTATCTCCCAACTAATACTGATGAAATTCCACATCTGACAAATGTAACCTAATGAGGGACAGACTTGGTAAACATATGCTGTCAATCACAGTGTGAGATCTCTTCACACTCACAGAAACATACTGTACAATTGTACATTTTTGCACCAGTACACAGACATTGACATGCAAACAATTTTCACTTGCACAGCTGAAATCAGATGAGGACAGTGGTAGAGCTCAACAGATGTGCAGCAGTAATTATCATGTATCTTTCGCTACAGAATCTAATCTGCATATTAAGTAGCCTACTGTATAAGACTTTCACTTCATCCAAATATAGAAAAGAGAATGGCATCGCTATGCAGAGGAGGGCAATTTTATTTTCGTTAAAGAACAAAGTCACTCTTCTGAGGAAACTAAATACCTTTCATTGGCTCACTTTATAGGAGCAAAGCAATTTGCTCTGGAAAAGCTGTGAGGGGATTTGCAGTAAATGTATTTCACAGCCAAGGTAGTATAATGAAGTGTACCCAACTCTTCTTAACAATGTGTCAGCTTTATTCTCTGGTGAAACTTCACTTTCAGAAGTAATTTTCTTGTAGTAAGCTTGGAAATCAATTTCAGTTGCTCTGCTTAGAGGACCTGACCGTGGGGTTCATTACAATGAGATGGAGAAAAGTGAGCAACAGAAATCATTGGATTGGATATTGGATCCTAATTATTTGTGAAATGTGTTGTTAAAACATTTGAACCACAGTCAGACTGTATAAACATGTCACACTGTGTTATTATGATCAAGAATGAAAAAAGCAAATGATCTCAGCTTGTTTTCAATTTTACAGCATACATTGGTGTTTGGGACAGCTCCTGCCTCATACTGGTGTGAGAGGAGTAAAATCACAGACTAACTCAATACAGTGCTATCATAATACTTTGCCTGTGATACAATTATCAAAGTGACTTTGCAGGACAGTAATCTTTGACAGACCAAAATCTGTGTAACCAAATGAAGAAAAAAACTGATAAATATGCACTGAAGTGTCATTCAAAACTAGAACTGTTTCCAATTTCATCTTCAACTCTACGGCAACTTTTCCATGTCACAAGTGCCACACTCCCTGTTGTTAGAGCCACACACTTGCAAAGGTGTTCATACTGTGATAACATCTATTTGCAATACATCATATTTCCCAGCCCCAGTCCTTTGAGTTTATCCTTATTTATATGATAAGCACCTGCAGGAGGAGTTATGTATTGATGTAGTGATTATGGTCAGTGAAAGAATCCATTTATAGCTGCTGCACATTTCACATGAGGAAACCATGCTCTACATTTGCATATCAGTACTTTGTTCCACTTCTAATCTGCACAGTCCACAGCGGAGGATTAAAGGTAAATCATGCTTAAAGATAATCATGGATCATGCTAAGGTTATGCTACCTGACACGTATCCTCTTATGTCTCACCATTCACCTCCTCACCTTGCCCAGGTCCACCACATGGGAAACCACTGGTCTCACTACAGACCCCTCAGTCAGAGTTTGGCTGCTTCTTCTCTATAACCATGTTAACTAACTGTACTTCTTGTGTTTCTATAGCAACAGTTCCCACTCATATCTTCAGGATACTGAGCAATGCAGAGAGTGAAGAGAAGCCACAATGAATGATTGTCATATACCTGAGCATATTGATTCAGTTACACATGAGTAATATGAGAATTAATCTAATGCAATATTTTCTGCGATGTGTTATATTTACATTATCTGTAGGTATTCATCCTTCCTATAGATCTGTTATATGGTTGGTAGCCTGTTGCCAAAAAAATGTCTGTTTATTATATAAAAACTTATTACCTTTTTGTTTTCTGCTGAACTCTGAAAAATGTTATGCTGACCTTTAACAAAGGAGAGTAATCTGTGCATGTTTTAATTTTTTTTTTCTATTTATTTACTGTGAAATACTAAAGAGAATGTGAGCACTCTGTGAAAGAACTCCTCTTGTCTGTGGAAGAGTGACTCCAGACAGATATTTATTATAATCCACTGTTTATTAGACAAGGCAAGGCAAGGCAAGGCAAGTTTATTTATAGAGCACAATTCAGACACAAGGCAATTCAAAGTGCTTTACAGTAACAGTACATAAAATGAACAGAAAGCAAATAAAATCATTACATAAAACATAAATATAACCATTAATTAGGTTTTTTTTTTTGGTTTTTTTTTGGGGGTTGGGTCTGTTTTCATCTTCAGGAAGACTTAAAAATGGCTATTATTACTAATAGCCATTTTTGAAAAAATACAATAAAATGTGTTGCATTTGACACATTTTACAGGTGAGGCTCCTATCAGACACCCAACACATATTTTTAATGAAGTGATGATTTACTACACAGACAACTGCTTTGCCCTTCATTTCTCCTGGCATCTTTGCTTTATCACTTTCAAGGAGAGAGTGACTCCTAATATTTGATTTTGAGTGAGTACAAACACACACCTCCCTGGAGTGCTCCTTGAGAGGCTCCTGCCGTGAACCTGTTACTGACTGGCTCAAATCCAATAATCTGAACAGGGGGCGTATTACTGCCTGAATTTGTTTAGTGTAGGTTGGTCCATTTCACTTTGTTTTTGTGCCTTTTACAGAATCTCGGAAGGAGATGCCCTAATACTTTTTTTAGTAGTTGGTGAGCTGTGACAAAAAGTGTATTGGTCTGAAATCACTAACACTTTTAAAAGTCCTTTTCTCTCACTCCAGCTGTCTTCTCTTGGTGTGTGTTACAGGTGTTGATGAGTGACAGAGGTGATGTGATGGAAGGGCTTATTGACTGCACCGGTCAGAGCAGGCAATCTGCAGAGCACTGAGGAAACTGGAATCAACCATTCAAATTCTGACAGGTACCAGTGGATTGTTCAGTTTTATCATCAACTCTTAGGCAAGTTTAAACCGATTTTCAAGGCTGTGCCATCCATTTAATGTTTTAAGACCCTAAGCAATGCACAAGTCTATTATCTTCAAAAGCACATTTGAATGAAAACTTTCCTTTTAATCTACACCAACATGTATGAAGTGCAAATATCTCCCCAAAACTGAGATGGGACTTTGTTGGTTAGAGGGATAATACCTCCAGTTGTAATTGTTTACATGTATGTATGTATGTATGTGGTATTTATCATGTCAAGTAATTATTGCATTAGGCTGGAAATGCTGATGACACCACGTATGAATTGTGCAAAACAGAAATGTATTGTTTTGGATGTGTACTGTGGGTTAGTTTAATATTAAAACCTATATTCTTTGGGAGATTTAGTCACATCTGAGCCCGAACG
Organism: Rhyacichthys aspro; assembly: GCA_036850595.1. Taxonomy (NCBI): domain Eukaryota; kingdom Metazoa; phylum Chordata; class Actinopteri; order Gobiiformes; family Rhyacichthyidae; genus Rhyacichthys; species Rhyacichthys aspro. The sequence continues at coordinate 14,988,638 of CM072168.1, forward strand.
CTGCTGTTTCTCATCTTACAAGCCCAATGGTGCTCCAAGATGCATACATTTTGAGAGAAAATACAATAAACAAGTCACATTGGTTAAAGCAACAAAATTTATACGACATTTATTTAAACTTTTGTGTAAAATATAAAAAAGCAGAAGATAATGCACATACAAACAGAGAGTACAAGGATTCTGCAACCTGCTTAGAGCACAATATAAAGGTCACAGGCAGCATGTTAATAACATACATAACACTCACACAGAGGCTGTACTAGGTCGCCACCAGAATACCCTGAGTAAAAAAAATAAAAAAATAAAATGTTGGTGTTGGTGTTGTAACACTTGTTTTAACCACTAAAGTGCTTTGAAGTTCACTGTATCTAATTAGCTCACTAGGTTGAGCAGTGGACCAGGGTGTGAGAGATCAATCTACGAGACCCATAATAGTCAAAATATTTACTTTTGAGTGTTATGCTAAACAGCCACAGCGATGTTATGGTCTTACAATCCCTTAGTATTCCTAGTATCCTTATCGTATTATGCAACAGGAACAAGCTATTTAGCCGCTATGGATTATCATCATCACCATCAAAGAGAGAAGTTGCCCTCTTTTTTTGATTTGCCATCCACCACTTAAGTCCCATTTTAAATGTCATATTATACTAAAATGAATCTAAGAGAATTAAGAGAAAGAAGATGAAAGATGAAATGTTTTGTATGCCATAAATTAACACATTATTCCTCTGTGTATGATATCATATTCATATTGTACTTTTTATTGCAGAATGGATTTTGCCAATTGGACTGAGGGGGTTTTTGCCACAAGCAGCAGTGGTTATGACTCACTGGAGACTCCTGTTCTCCCCACCAGTAAGATCCTGCTGACTGTCACCCTGTCTATACTGGCCATTTTGACGACATTCTTCAACTGCTTGGTCATTACTGCTATCGGCGTCACCCGCAAGTTGCACCACCCGGCCAACTACCTCATCTGTTCATTAGCAGTGACTGACCTGCTGGTGGCTGTGCTCGTCATGCCTTTCAGTATCATCTACATCCAGAAAGAGCACTGGTTCATGGGTCAAGCAGTCTGTACCATCTGGTTAAGTGTGGACATCACCTGTTGCACATGCTCTATCCTTCACCTCGCTGCAATCGCCATTGACCGCTACCGAGCCATTACTGATGCAGTGGAGTACTCACGCAAGCGCACTGGTGCTCGAGCTGGGGCCATGGTCGCATTAGTGTGGCTTCTGTCTATTCTTATCTCACTTCCTCCAATACTGTGGCGTTACTACAGTGGAGACGCAGAGCACGAAGACCAGTGCATCATCACCCATCACCACATCACCTTCACCCTGTATACCACATTCGGAGCCTTTTATATACCCTTGCTCCTCATTCTTATCCTTTACTATAAAATCTACCGAGCAGCACAGACGCTCTACATGCGAAGGGAAGCTAGCCGGGCCAGCCGTCATTCATGCATGACCAATGGGAGCATGATCCCGTCGACTTATCCCACTGGAGAGGGTGAACCTGATAGAGGGCCACAAAGTCCTGAGCCCATCAGCCCAGCAGAGAAGTCTATCTCTGAACCTTCAACTGAGGAGCCCCCACGTGTAAGGGTCTCTGTAAAGCCATCTCATTTTAAATCGCGCCGGCTAGAGTCGCGAAGTGAGTCACGGAATGAATCACGCCGGAGTCAGTTTTACCAGGGACCACGGATCTCAGGCGCAAGGGAGCGCAAAGCAGCATCCACACTGGGGCTTATAATAGGGGCCTTTGTCATCTGTTGGTTACCATTCTTTGTCAAAGAGGTGATCGTCAACACCTGTGGTTCATGCAGTATTTCGATGGAAATGGCTGACTTTTTGACATGGTTGGGTTATGTCAATTCCCTCATCAATCCTCTAATTTATACCATCTTTAATGAGGACTTCAAAAAAGCTTTCCAAAGACTCATTAGGTGCAGCCATTATCTCTGATGGTTACAATTATGCATGGCTATACACATACAATTTCCTAAGATATGGCACCTTGCAAGGACGGAGTAATGGAAGTTTGGCTGGAAAATTGCAGTTGAATCCTGACTGAATGTGTTGAAGGGACAATGATCTCAAAGAGAAGAGGATTGACACCCATTTCTTCACTGACACTGACACTCCACGAGGCGCTTCAGCAGTCCAAATGGCAGCAGCTCAACACAAGCTCCTCATTGAAATCCAAGTCCTTCTATTAATAGCATAGCCGGATCTCCTTGATGTTAATTGCTGTGTGCTCACCCTGACATGTTGGTTTTTAGAAATGGGGCCACTGCTGACCTTTTTAGACGTTTCCCTTCAGAGTTTCAGCAATCAAACCCTTTTAAGATCTTAAAATAGCTAACCAATATGACTGTTCCACCAAATGACCTCAGTTCTATGTAGTTCATGCTGCTGGCTAAAATACAGGACATCTGTAAAATATACCACAACAGACCAAGATGTGACTTAATTTGGATGCGATATATTTCCACTGACTCTCACATTGTTTTAAGTGTTTTATTGGTTTCAGGGCGCAAAGACATTTCAATAAGTTTTGATTGTAACATGTTTTCATCTTAGCTTTTAAATGTTAATGTTTTGTCACATTTGGCTGGCTTTAGCTTTAATAAGGTGTTAAGATTTTTATAAAAACAGGTTTCATTTCGTTTTTACAAGCTGTTTCCATTGTAAACCATTATTTTAACTAGCTCAACTTTAACTAGTATTTGATTTTTTCGCTAGTTAAATTCATATTCATGAAGAAGCTTCAATATTTGTTATTTAACATATATTGACATATCCCGAAGCTATTAAACAACCATCCCTCACTGCCCACACCTACTCCTTCGCCAGCATTAGGTTAATGACTGTGAGAGCCACCAGTGGAGAATTCCTCATTACAACACTCCTACTCATGTACTTGGAATAGAAATACTATTTCTTTACTGCCTCCAAGAGGGCACATAAAATGTTGATGAAAATATTGTGGCTGAGTCAAGTGTAAGAGTGTGCTCTGTGCCAGCGAGATAAAGCGTGCCATTTATACTGTATGTCTTCGACAGATATGACCAGTATTTGTTTACTGTTGTTTTTGTCTCTCTCTGCTGTCTGAATAATCAGTAATAAATAATTAACAATCAAAAAGTGTTCATGAATGTCTTTGCAGTTTTAAATGTTTTACTTTTATTATGCAGTATACTGTATCGATCACATCGTTCATACATACACTTGGTAAATGAAAGTTGCAAGGAGAAATTTGGAACAGTAACAGGCCAACAGCCCCTAGCAAATGTCAGCCATATACTGGTATGTTGGCACTCTCATGTGGCTGGCAGAAGTACTACAGACCTTGTATTTAAAGGACTTATTCAAAATCTATTCATAAACTTCACTTTAGCTTTATAATACAAATAACTGTAACACTCTTATTTGCCATTATTTGCCAAATATCCATCATTATATAAAGTTGCATATTTGGCTCTGTTTTTCTCTTTTCTCATTCTGTAATAAAACAATAAAATATTTGGAATACTGCATCACATTATGCATCGATTATTAATGGCACATCATTCCTTCTCACTGAAACCATGTACGTTGGCCTACTTTTGCGCTAGGGGCCTTTTTAACCAAATTCCACCCAAATATGTTGTTCATAATTTAGATATTGGCTGTACTAGTACTTTTACTTCTATAATTAATACTCATAACCAGTCAATTTTCTTTAGGCCTGATGATTTCAACAAAATTGTCCACATCAAGTTTGCAAGAGCCATTTCCCCTTTTATTTGCACCACCAGCCACTATGTGGCGCTGCACCCGATGTATCTGGCGTGAACTAATGCCTCTTTAAAGGCGTTCGGAGTTAGCAGTTTTTTGGCGTGCGGTTTTTGACTGTTAAAGTGTTTGTGTTGTATATCATGTGTAGAAGTTGCATCAGGTCCAAATATCACCCTGGCAGTAAAGTCCAAGCGCTGGGGTTCTGGACACTGGATAGTCCCTGGTTTACCAGTCTTGTGACTCAAATGGGACATTGGGCTCTCCACATACTTCTTTTTGAAATGCTCAAACTATTGGTGAATCTTTACTCTCTAAAGTAAATGGTATACATGTTTATCAATATAAATGTTTAATGCGTACTCAAGATGTTCCAGAAATTTCCAAAAGTTCAATAGATTACTCTTGTAAACTCAAGGTTGCCATGTTGGTCGTTACTGTTCCCGGGGCAAGGGAGAAAAGTGTTCTTTCAATCTGGCAACTTAGGCTATGCGCCTGAAACAGAGTCCAGTATGGCGGACTGCGAAAGTGATTTGGAAACAGACGGGCTTGATTTAGCTCTGGAAACGCTGTGTAATAAACACTGTAAGGACGTCTTGTCTTTGAACAGCAAAGGTTATTGCTCTGAGTTTTGTGAGGTATGTCGGACCCATTTTCCCTTGACTTTCTACAGAATCAATGCCTGTTTATAGCTAATTGCTAATGTTAGCCTCCGCTGAAGCAACACTATTCATTTATTGTTTTAGTAAAGCCTGGCTCAGGTTGTGAATTAATGCGGTTACATGTGTAGTTAGATAAAAGATTAGACTCGCTCTCTGTTGTTCTACTATATTAGGACTGCTCTCATTTGATTTCCTTTAACATTTTCTTAGCATGTCTGTTAGCCAGTTCGGCTAAGTGTAACAAAATCCTAGTTTTAACAAACCAATGATTTACCAGTGGTGCATTGTTTTTAGTATAGAAATGACTCTTTAATGCCTTTAAACGTACGCTATGTGTACAAAGAACCTTTTTGTTTTCTTTTTTCAGCTTTCAGTATCTTTAGATTTTGCTAATTTGTCCAACCCTTTAACGCGACTTGTTGACCTAAACCTCTATGGATATTAAGATATACCAGATTACAGTAGTTACATATTTACAAACTAAATGTGTGCTGCATTTGAGTATTTTGAATGCTTCAATCTGATGTGTGGCTTATTTTGCATTAATGCTATAAAACAATATTAATATAATAAAACCCAACTAAATGTAGTGGCATTATTATAATGTAGATATTACAGAAATACATCTCTTTCAATATTATACATAGCTATTCATGTTGTATTTATAGAGGAGCAATACTCTACATATTTCATCTGAGTTACTATTTGACCAAAATTAATTTTGAAATTGTATCTACTTGTGCATCCAGTGCACAAAGTGATGAGACCTTTAAATTGTTGTTGATGATTTTTTTTTATCTTCCCAGTTGGTTGAAGAATATACTGGACAATGGCAGGTCCCTCTCCCACAACTAAAGGTGCTACGGACATCACTTTGCAGTTTTACCAAAGCCACTGCTGCCTTCCCTGATGACTGCCAGCACATCCTTTATGTTCTCAGCAGCCTATCCTTGTAAGGGTCGAGATAGTAGCTTGAAACAATAATATGTCAACTTGTTGTCCAAATGTTGTTTTATTTTTGATTGTAATACCATACAATGTTTATCTCCAAGTGACTGTTTCTCTCACTTTGTTACAGGAGCTTCTTTGAACTGTTGTTGTTTTTTGGCAAAGAAGAATATGGGGAGCAGCCTTTAAAAGGCATCCTTAACTCTTTTCTGGTAAACTCTTTCAATTGTTCCTACTTAAACCATTATTAATCTTGATTTTCTTTAATGCTTGTTCTTTTTTATAAGTACACTTGTTTTACAAATGGGTGTTGAATGAAATATGTATGTTTTGTAGGAGTGCCACTCTCAGTTATTGAGACACAGAAATGTCTACCTCCAGCACGTCAAGCAGACCATTAAAACAGGAGGTCCTTGGGACAATCCTGTATTGAAAGGGATCTTAAAAGAGGCAGTGATGCCACAAAAACAGGGTAGGTACTTGTGTAACTGTCTAAGTGCGTTAAAGAATACATAAAGAATGATGTATACCTCTCATGTATAAATTAGAAAACACATTCACCACATGCATATTTATATTTATAACATAAATGTCAATGTGTTTATTAAAATATTTACATATGTAATATATTTATGTAAATGTAATACAGTTTATCTCTGTGTACTTGTGTTGAATAATGTGTTAATTTTCCAATAATTAGGAAATTAAAATACTTTTTTGCCACTATTAAATTACATCCTAATTATTCAATTAATTTCTTTCTTTTATTTCTTGTCTTACAGTCAAGGACTACTTGAGCTCAGAGTTGCCAGTCTTCCTAGAGCTGCGAGTTCGATATTTGCAGGCCTGTGAGCGTATGCAGGAAGCAATGGCACTCGCTAAAAGCTGTCTTGAGAACCGTGAAACTGGAAACCATTTGTTCTTCCACCAGGCCTACCTGACCTGCCTTTACAAAGCATCGCTACATGAACATCTTCTCAAAGAAGTAAGTGTCAAAAAGCCAAATGAACAACCACAAAATCACAATACCTTATAACATTTGGTGTGTCTGTCTTCAGATGGCAGAAATTGATGGCCGTGATGCTGTAGAGATCATCTGTAATACAGAGAGTGTGGAAAAAGATGAGCTCCTGTTGTCACTTTGTAAAACCTTTCTTACCCAGCAGTTACACAATGGAGACATGTACTACATTTGGTAAGTTATGCCTAAAGTATTTTGTCAACTGTAAAGTTTTTTGTATTTAGAAAATATAAACTGTAAAATAAAAAAATAACAGTTACAACTAGTGGAAGATTCCATAAAGTCTTCTTTTATGTGACAATTTTCTTGTGCTTTTGGTGCTTTCCTGCAGGGATTTGGTGTTCATTTGGAGCAGGTTGTACCTTAGAGCGCATCCATCAAGAGAAGGGTTCCTCCCTGAGTGTCTGCAGTTGGCCTCCTCTGCAACTAATGTCAGAGCCATCTTCCCTTTCATCAAACTGGTCAACACAGAGGTAAGACATGACTGCTATAACAATTTTATTTTCTAAATATTGTAATTGTTGTAATTTATGAACTATAAATGTTTCCATTATGATTTGTGGTGTTACAGAACATGTCATCACTTCTTCCTCATTAACTGAACGTTTCATTTTGCGTGTTTTTAAGCTTGGAGACGAAGGGATTCAAGTCTGTGTGGAGCTTTGCGCCTGGGCTCTGCAGCTGTGTGACATGCACTCTGACAATGTAACCCAGTCACTAGTCTGCAAGACCATTGCCTTCCTGCTTCCCCACGATCTGGAGATCTGTCGAGCCTGTGCCCTGCTTGTCTTCTGCCAAGAACGAAGCCTGGAGGCTTACCGCACTGTATGCCTGCTATACATGCATCCTGATGATGAGCCGCATCCTCGCAACAGCCCTGTCAAGACCTCTGTTCGCTTCCATATTCTACAGGTTTGCAGATCGGTGTATGAGAGAATTTATTGTAATATTGATTCTATAGACACACTAATAATGTCTGTAATGTCTTACCCTCTCCAGAAGCTAAAGGAGCAACTGTGTTTTGACCCTGAATTTTGGAACCTCCTCACTTTAAGGACCCATTGCTTGGAGCTGATGAGTGACAAAGTCATGCAGGCTGCTGTTCTCAATGAGATGGAAGAAGAGAAGAAATATTGTGAAACATTGTCAACATCTAATTGTGTTAATGATCCAGCCACTGAAGGTTCAAATCCAGCAGAGTGCAGTGACATTGTGTCTATAAACCTTCCAGATGACAACGCAGATGGTGACGCAGTAAAGCCTCTGGCAGAATCTGATAACGTACCAAAAAAGAGAAAATGGACAAGAAGGCAACAAACAAAAAAGGAATTGTTGGCTGATGAGGAGGTTTATCCCGGGGATGATCCAGAAGTCATTTACAACATCAATCCCACTTATTTGAGCAAGGCAACTGTGTATTCACTGAGATGCAACCACAGAAACAGAGAAAATGCTGCTCCTGTGAAATTCCCTTTCAACCGTAAAAGAGAGTACTTGACAAGATGTGTGAAGAGCCAGATTTTGAAACACAAGGGTCACAGTAAAAGATGGCTACAGGGCGTTCAGACACTAGAGCCAGAAGAAGCAGTGAAATTGAAAAAGATTATGTATAAAGGCAAGAAACGAGGACGGAAACCTTTATCAAGAGTTGAACTCAGTTTCCCTGACAATGAAATAGAGTTTGTAGTGGAGTCAGACTCTCCAGACAAAGAGAAAGTCACACCTGAAATATTGAGTGAACAGGAAGCAAGTCAGCATGAGCAAATAAATGATGATGCAACATCCAATGATTTGGTCTGCAGCAGGGCTGAAACTGGTGTTTGTGACAATCTGCCTAAAGAGGCTAAAGCTCTTGTTCGGGCAGTTGCCGCTAATCCAGATCTTGATGGTCCGCCTTTAGAGTTGCTGGACTGTCCAGTAGAGATTTTTCATAATTACTTTTTCAACTCCAATTCTGTTGATAAAGAGACTGTGCAGCCTGAAGGCTCCACTGAAGCACCAGACCAACACAATGAATGCACAGAAACAGAGGCATCAATGGAAATAGAAGAGATAAAACCTAAGGTTTGTTTTGTCACACAAATGCACACATAAGGTATATTAATTCTATTAATCTTCAAGTACTTTTGTTGGTTTAACTTTTCTTAATATTTTTCTCATTCCAGATAAAAGGGAAGACCACATGGAAAGAAAGATTAGTGCGTGCACAAAAATATGCCCACCTGTCATACCATTGCACCTTCTGCCACAAAGAATATAAAGGCTTGAATGTTATGAGACATGCACTCTCACACATGAAGAAGAAATGCAAGTGTATCCTATGTGGAAAACGCTTTAAACAGTTTTCTTTGGCCAAAAAGCACATCATGGACCACATTGACGAAATGAGTAAACACAAACCAAGTAATAATAAGGAGCAAGAGACAGACAGTGATAAACAGACTCCTACAACTAATGGCATGGAAAACCAGAATCCAGATCAGAATGAAAAACAGACTTCAGTTTCAATGGAGGAACCTCAAGTTAAACAGAGACCACCTGCAAGATCCAAACTGGCAAACCTCAAAAGGGAAGAGCGAATTATTAGAAATCTGCGCATCCTTGTTAGAAAGACATTTGTGCTCCATAAAAATAATGCTAAGGTCAATATTACCAGGGAGTTAGACTTTAAGGATGAACAGGTGATCATTAAAGACGACCTGGTAATATTAAAGCATGTGCCTGTGCAAGAGAAAGGAGTGGATGGAGTAGATGAATTGAAGAACACATCTGTGAAGAATGAAGAAGAAGACAAAGGAGATGAGGAAAAGAATAATACATCTGTGCAGGAGCAAGAGGTGAACAAAAGAGAAGATCAAATGGAAAACACATCAGTGAAGGATGGGGAGGAGGGAGAGGAGAATCCGGTGAAAGAAAACTGTCATGGTGCAGACTTTGTATACCACTTGTGTCCTGCAGAGGCTTGTGATCGAGTATTCTTGAAGATTGGCAGCACACTAACAAAGCATGCAGTTAGGTTTCATCTAAATGAAGAGAACGTCCTGGAAAAGACTTACATATGGGCCCGACAGAAGTGCACCCTGTGCTGCAGGTGAGGTCTTCTGAGTTTCACCCTAGTCTCAATCCAGCATGCAACTGAGGAAATACCTTTCATTTAACACCAATAATCTGATGTTTTAATAGCTTTGCAGTTAAACTAAAATCAGATTGAAGCCATGTTTTTAAGACGATGTTGTCCTTCTCTGACATTTGAATAAATACCAAGTTAATCAGTATTCTAGGCTCCAAGCAACACTGTACTTTGGCAATGTGTCATTTCAACCATTTGTTTTTATACATAAATGTTGTTCACTGTTCACTTGACTTAAAGTGTACTTTCCATTCCAGGCAAATGCAGTTTCTCCAGCAATATAAAGACCACATGAAACTTCACTTGGAGTATCCCCAGTACTTCTGTCACCATCTGGACTGTGACCAGCGCTTTGCAACACTACAGGAGCTACGCACACATGAGAGCAAGCACAATCCCTTTAGACCCCAGTGCTCCTTCACAGCCTGTGAAAGTCTGTTCTCAAGCCTCCACAGCCTCTATGATCACGAGTGGAGACACTACATCCCAGCACCTCAAAAAACAGACTTTGAGCTTGGCCCGAACAAGCAGATAAGGCAGAACGCAGAAGCTCCCTGGAAGCAGAGGGTGAAGGTGGAGGAAATGTGGCTGCAAAATAAAAACAGCCCCAGGGAGGAAACATGCATAACTGAAGCTCATATGAATGAATCAAAGATCACAAATCTATCTATGTTCAATTCAAGTGATGATTTAGAGAACACGGGAAGTGAGGAGGCCAATGCTGACACCAAAACAATTAATGGATATGACGATGAAAAAAGCGACCAGGTGTTACATTCTCCTGAGAAACTTGCTGCCAAAAAGGCTAAAAAGAAAGAGCGTCCAGAGAGGGATCCTCTGAATGTCAAAGACCACACAGATATCTCTATTTTATCTTCAGGCCCCCTAAAGAAAGTGGAAGAGCCTGTCATTGCAGAACACAAAACTTTTAAACCCGATGATCCTGCCTATGCACCCTTAGTCAAAGCCCCTTTCATCCGGCCGCCACCTTCCACCTACCTGAATGAGTCTGAGCTCTCGATGCGCAAGAGGAAAGCAGACGATGAAACTCTGGTTAAAAAATACACGTACTGGAACCAAAAGAAAAAGGAGAACACCTCAAAAGTGGAGACGCAGAACACTCAAGCTGCACCGGAGCCAAAGATAAGGCATCGCTGTGAAAAATGTCTGTCCTCCTTTGGCACAGTGCAAGAATTAGACAAACACAAATCCCTTAACACCTGCTCTGCACTTTTTGGATTTGACTCAGATGATGAAAGTATGTAAACTAAGACAAACTATTAACATGGGCCTGTTGTTTGGATTTATGTAACTAATTCTTCATTTTCTTTTTAGGTTGATGAGCAAACAGAAGCTATAAATAAATTGGTCCTTGTTTTCTGCAAACTAGCTCATGGATTACCATCCACAGGACACACATAACTTTTGATTTCATCCATACTTTTGTCATTAATAGTTTTTTAGTAGGAATCTGCAGTAAAACAGAAGTCATTTGGTTTTGGTTTTTGAGGATGTGGAACTTTTAAAGCACTAACTTGGTTTATAAGAATTTGTTTTTTTTGTTGGTTTTTTTTTCAGATAAACTTTATCACAGCCACTTCCATTTTTAATACCACAATATTTCTTTTCTCACTAAACAGTCTGGTTTATTTGTCCAATTATGTATATTCATTATTAATATAGTAATATAACACTAGGAAAATGAAAATCATGAACGTTTATATTGTAAGGTGATGGTGAAAATCTGGTTTTCCCAACACTAATGGCCTTGACCTCATCTGTCTGTGATAACTTTACAAAATGCCTACTTGTAAAGTTGTCACAGGCTGATCAGTTCAGCTCCTTTCTTTTATGTAAAGGAACAACCAAAATTTTTCCATCATAAGGCACAATATTAAACTGATGATTCTTTGACTTGCATCTTAACTTGCATGTAAAAGTGCGTCATTGGAGACAACACAATAGCACTTCTGAGGTATTGAACAGTGAATAAAAAAGTGTACGTGGCCCATTCACAGACCTCAGAGGATCTGGTGAATTTTTTTTTGGGACTAAATGAAAAATCGAGGGAAAGACAACTCTTAGGTCTGCATGTAAAATGACTGTAGTCTTCCAATACATCATGAAGATCCATAAAAATATTTATAGTTTTAGTAGCAGCACAGTAGAAACAGTCACATACATGTTGAAGCCGATCTTCATTTAGCTGTAATTGCAGAAAGTTGTGTGTGAACATAATTTTAGTTTTTGGTATAAAATCATGACATTTTCAAGCCCTGTATACGTTTCTATAATGAACTGAACCTCATCACAGTGACCTTCTGTCAGTGCCATAACAGAATCAGTGTTGGATGATATTAACATCCCAATCTGCAACAGAACCAGAACCCTCTTTTAACGTTTAACGTTTTCAATGGTATCAATAAACAGCATTGGTTGTTGATGTACTGTATATACCTGTGAGATTGATGTGTATAATAACTTTTTAAAGTCTTTTTATGGGATGTGATCTTACTTGCTTATTTATATGTAAAAATGTGAATAGACAGGATTTCTAAAGTTGATGATAGTCCTTTTATTTTTCTAAAACAAAAAAAAAAAAGACTGGGTTTGTTTCAATAAACAAAAGATGAACCTAAACTGTCTTTTGATGAGTGATTGATTTGTTCGGTTGCTGTTAAATTATAAAGACAAGAACTGTTACACACAAAAGCATGTGAGGGACAAAATACAGACTTTGTATAATTTATTATTTTCTTCCCAAATATATATATATATATATTTCAGTCATATTGCTTGTGAAAGAGGAAGTATCATCAGAGGTGCTTACGAAAGGGTTTTTGCATCACATGCCAGAGCGACTGGCCATTTTTAAACAAGACTGGGATCTCACTTATAAAAGGGGTTTAAAAACACTCCCTTTTTCCCCTTTTTTAGCAGTTACCCTGCAATAAATTACACTCAATGCATTTCATGCTATAGTTCCTTATTTCCAGTTCAGTCCAATAATAGCTGGAGTAATTAGTTTGACAGTATTGAATTCAATATTACAAGTTAAAGTACCCAACGTCCATTTGTCCTGACAGTTTAGTGAAGGCTTTGCCTACTCAGTATGGCTGAATGATGCAGTCCTGTCAAGGATAGCAGCTAACATTTGGGTTGTGCAGTACCTCATGCAGTGCATTCCAGTTTAAAACATGCTATTTTAATGTGCTGAGATATGGCCTAGAAACACTGTAGCTGCTCAGGTCAGACCAAAAGTGTGCAGCTTACTGTGCATTAAGATGTTTTCACTTTTCTTTTGGGTTATAAATCTCTAAATACAAACCAGATATGTTTTAAATTAACATAATCTAAGTTCAAGGCCAAGTATAATAAAAAGCTATTTAAGTTTGAGAAACAGTATAAATCCAGTTGTGTTCATAAACATTAACAGTATTCAAACTTGGGGACAGACATGCAAGTGTTAAATGTGCATCACAAGCAAACTGATAATGACTATTTCTAAGTCCTTTAAACTTCTCTAAATACCTGCCTAACATGCCTGCCAATGGTAGCACTTTTTAAAAGAAAAGACCTTGATCTTGAAGTGAACAGTGTTGGTTTACATGAAAACACCAAAACACAAAAAACAGAACATTTCTTTATAAAAGAGGTCACATTATACAACTCTGTTTTTAGATAAGGTTACTTCATTATCCTATTGTCACATTATTAAAAGTGAACTTGTAGTTATAGCTCAATATGCACTGTAGCAGCAACAACTAAAAGCATTGTGTTAAAAAGCACAAATTAGTTTTTAGCCTCTACATTGATCAAGTGACCTGAACATAAATCTGGGTCATGTACATTATTTATACATTATTTTTACACACAGGGTTTAATATCCATTCATTAACAGGTTTGTTATCATTGTGAAAACTTGTTACCTTGAGTATTGTTGTAAATTAACTGATTTAATATGGCTTTTTAAGGCGTTGTGCTTGAGGCCAATAAGTGGCCTACGTTGCACCTGCTCTGATTAATAATGCCACCAAAGTGTGTTTGTAGGTTGGACAGAATATGAGACTCCTGAGTTGCTTGCATGCTGTATGAAAGAGTAAGGTAAACTTTTCTTTTTTTTCAGGTTTGCAATGCTTTTGTCATTTTTTAGATAAAATACTTATTTTTAAAAATTAAAAACAGAGGTAAAGGAACATATTGCACATATTTACAGTGGTTATTGCATAAAAGTATTTGCATGGTTAAGAACCACTTAACTGCATCTGACAGGCTTGTCATCCTTCATCCTGATGCAGTTAATCAACAGTAAGCATATAATAATAGACGATGTGAAAGCTGGATTTGTGCATGAGCATGCTCAGTGGCTGCTGTTGCTGCTCCAGTCGTAGGGGAGGTAGCTCACTTTGGTCTTGCCCGAAGACAACACATCCTCCAAACTGGATTTCTTTGGAGAGTCGCTCATGTGCTCTAGTACCCAGTTCAACAGCTTCAGGACACACAGAACGAAACACTATTAGCTTTAAATCATACAACACAATTCAGAAATTGACACATTCATATTCACAGATTCATATTAAACCAAGGGTCAAACCTGCCTTCTCATCAGTGCCACCAAAGTCGCCCTTGTACCACTTGAAAATCTGACTGAGTCGTACTTCTCTTTTCCCAGAATCCACCACACAGCCATCATCGTTTTCTAGGAAGGCTTCAGCCGCAGTGCGGAGCTGGTTGTCAATGTCCTGTCAAATCAACATTTTAGGCCAAAGATTTTAATTAGTACCATTTCGAAGGCACTGTTGTAGCATGTTCAGATCCCATAGTACAAACTTTAAGTCCAATTAAAAGAGCTGACTGAAAGAACAACCTATAGAACATTCACTTTTGTACCTGAGGGGTGTAGGTTTTGATTGGTGGACAGCCCTTTGCACCACAGTTCAAGGCAAAATGAATGAGAGGCTCAACCTCTGGCAGGGCCACCTAGTGGAAAACATCAGCAATTACACTGTTTAATTTAAAACAATAAAACGTTAAATTTGAATAATCCTGTTCAAATACCAGTAGCCTTGGGTCTGTTTTGGAGAAGGGTCTGCGTAGTTGTGCTATACCCTTTTGGTTCCCCCTCAGAACACCATTTTCAATGTCCTGTAAGGTGAATACCTCCCCTCCAATCAGATAACTCACATAGTTGAAGAACTGTGACATGATAACAGAAAATAGAAGAATGTATTTATTATCTTGGCACACACATAATGAACTTCATAAGGGTACTTTTATTTCTTGTTGTCTTACCCTGTATCTTTGCCATATGTTGGTGGGGGTCCCCAGGCGCATGCATCCATGGATGACCAGAGCATTGTAGATGTTGATAAAGAAGGCCAACTTTTCTTCACGGCTCAGAGATAACAGCTCCACCCTCTGCAGCTGTATGGCTAGCTCACAGTAGCGCTCAAACACAGGGTTTGCTGACATGCCTTTGTAGTCCACAGACTGTGAGAGGACCAAGAGACAAACATGTTCAACATATAGTAATGCTCATATTGCACTATATGCTGCATTATAATGTGATTGGCATGCTATACTTTTTTTGTCCATGTAGGGCAATATGTTCTCTGCATTTAACCCATTCAATGTGCAGTGTTGCTGGGGCGACCTTTTAGGAGCAGTAGTTTGGCCACTAATATACATGATCTGTTTTAGTGTTGCTTCCTTATTGAATTGTCAATGAACTAGAGAAGTATCTTGTGAGGTTTTCTGTTGACCTTGTTTTGCTCTAAATGGGTTTCAAAAGGTAAAACAATAAGTGAGTCAGACATCAGTAAGGACATTACCTTGCCATCAGCAGAAAGATGTTCTGAAAACAACTTCAGAATCAGGTCCCGTAAAAGCAAGGAGAGCTCAGCAGCTGAGAGGAAGGAATATTGGGAAATTATGTTTATGTTGGTAGTAGTATATGGTAAAGATGTTTTTAGCATCTTGTAGCATGATTTGCGGAAAATGTAAAAAAGAAAACCACTGCTGATAAATATTACAACTTCATATAAAATTCTCTGTAGTTACAAACCCAACTTGTTAGTGGTTATCTGGAAGTTTGTCATTTTAAAACAAAATGCTGCTAAAACACATTTTAGCTAAAACAGTTTTGAAATAGGGTTTGAATGAGATATTTTGTGCTTTGTGATACCAATTTGAACTTACTGATAGAATAAATACACAGTCTTATACATTGTTACAGATGATTCATGCAACATACATTTCTTTGTTGTTTAAATGGAGAAAGGGAAACTTTTAGAAAGTGCAGATAGACACATATATCATTCAGCCCCTATTACCTCAATGCTAATAGACCTGATGCAGAGTATAAAGCTGCCCCAAACAGTAGACAATATGCCAAGCCAAGCCATCACCAAAGAGAGCAGAGTTAAAAGCTTTTGCCAACACCCGTTAGCTTGAACACAAACATTTACTGTTCCTTTTCTGGTTGAATGTGTACAGTCCTAACCTACCCTGGATGGTACTGCAGGCTGCAGTTTGTCCTGAGTTGAGAGCAGAATGAGGGTCATCCTCCAGCAACCTATACAGCGTTTCTCCAGTTTCTTTACCTTCTGCAAAACTGTCATCCTGATTCCCAGAGCCACGCACACAGACCATGTACTTCTTCTGCAACAAAGCCTGGCCTGTATTATAAGCTTCTGTTCGAGCTAGTACACACAACACCACCATCAAAGGTCAATATATCTCCTTAACTTTTGGATCCTTTTTAGAAATGTGACTCTACCCTTACTTACCCATCCCCTTTTCTTTTTGCAGCCAGTCAACCAGCTCATCACCTGAGAAGCTTTTTTTGTACACAGTCAGTCCTTTTCTATGACTGCCAATCACAGTGCCATGTTTGAGGTCCTCAACCAGGTCTGCCAATTGATCTCTTTCACACTTAAACCCTGCGGGAGCAGAAGTATGTTGTGCTGTGTACAACAATTAGTTGTATGTTTCCATAAGACAAAAGATTAATATAATTAAATATGATTATTGTTTTTCTTTTTTTAGCCTCTAATAGATGTGGTGCTGTTTCACATAATAAATCTATATAATTACATTTCTGAATTTCATTAACATAGCCACCTGCAGACAGGTTTTGTTTGCACAGGTGGAGGCCTAATACGCTTTCCTTGTGCTGGGCTTATCCAGCTCAAGTTTCCTGTATCGACTGTCTTTCTTGGCATTAGTGACAGGAGATAAGCACACACTCACACCTGCTGTTTCAAACCCATTTTCTGGTGTATGCCAGCACTATTTCATAACAGCTTGTTCTTATCTCTACTTCAAACAAAGATGACTATGCAGCTCTAACCCCTCCTTCCTTCAGTTTTTCACTGTTTTTACTGCAAGTAGCGAAAACCAAGAATTTCACAATAATCAGGACAAATTAGTTGACTAGAGATGGGATTCATCATATAAATGCCCTTATGTTTTCAAGAATACCTCCATCAGCCTCAGAAGTGTCTTCTGAAGGGCTCTCCATTGGTAAGGGTGGCAAGTCCACTGAAACAGGCTCTTCCTTCACCAGATTCACCAATCTCTCAAGCTCTGTAGGAGCCTGGGGAGTTCATGACAAGCAATCAATGTAAAATAGATCCCAGCTTTGGTCATCATGTATTTTCTATATTTGTTTTCCCCCTCAAATAAAACCTAACTCTAACTAGGGATAATAAAAAAACTGAAATGATAATTACAAAAAGGATGCAAACTAAATAAGTAAAAAATGTGTAAAATCTACTGAAGTTACATTGGTGTATGCTATAAAAATAGAAAGTGTTTGGTAGGCATCCTCACCATTTTCTGCAGATCATCATTACCCCCGACATGAACGCTGTTGAAAAAGATCTGAGGCACAGTACTACGTCCAGTCAGCTCCTTCACCCTGGCTCTCAGCTCTGGGTGCTTCCCTAGGTCCACCTCACAGACTGGGACACCTAGACGCCACAGGGTGGCCTTGGCCTGCACACAGTGAGGGCAGCCCTGGATAGTGTACACAGTCACCCGGCCCCGAGGACTGCTCTCCATTTCCTTCATCTACAGATATGTTAAGGCAACAGACCAAAGAAAATAACATATATAATAACTCAGCTGAATGTGTACATTTTAATAAAAGCACCAAGAAAGTAATGAAAAGGAAGTACGCAGATTTTCATGTATCTTTGAAAATGTTTTTGGTTTTTTTTTATCATAACTCTCACAAACTCTCACAAAAGTGTTAAGTACAGTTCCTTCTTTAAAATGTCACAGTTTTGCCACAGGTATTGCAACAGTGCTATTTGTAAAAACAAAGTTCCACGTTTTCATTTTAGTCCTGCTGCATTGGATTCATATTTTCTTATCTTCCAATCTAACAGGAGATGTGGCTGTGTGACAAATGATATCCAAGGCTATAATAAAGTATTCTGTTTTAACACAGAACATGTTGGGAAACAGTGAATAGCTTAAATACGTGTAACAATAGTTACATTGTAAGTATTGACAAGACTGAAAATCAAGAAACTACGAAGAATCATTAACCATGTAGCTTAATGTTTAAAATAACATTGACATTGTTACCTTTTCAACGTAACGGTGATGTCCCCGTCGCTGTATAAAAATGTTGGCAAGATATTAAATCGCACTGTTCAGTTGTCCCTTAATTTGAAACATAACTCGTTAAAAAAATCTTTGCTCTTGACAACAACAAAGCAGGAGCTTCCTTGAGGTAAATAATCCAGCTGAAGTGATAGTCACTGCGGCAGGCTGCGTATCCATGAGGCTAACCTCCTGATGCCTTCACAGGTTGTACGTAAACATGAACTTCAACCAACTGTGCGATATGGTAGTCTTTATAGTAATGTTTGGCACACGCGTAAAGATATGTAGTCAAATGGACAGGACTTCACTTTAGTTAGGTATTTTATTTGATCAAAGGACCCAAATAGCCTCTTTAAATATGGCCAATGTATTGTAATGAGTCACGGGGCTACCGTACATTGTCCTCGGAACGTTTTGGAAACTATTGTTTCTGTCCGGTTGATTTGGTGGAGGGACCTTCAATGGACGGAGGGCTGTTTACAGTTAGCAGGGTAGAAAATGTCAGGGCTATCAGAAAAGGAACGTGCTGGATGTACAAAAATGTTAAAGTTAATGACAAGGGCCGACTTACTATCACTCAGTGACACTGTCACGAATAAGATGATTGTAGTGGAGAACGATAAAGGTACGGTTTCCCTTTAAATCAGCTAACTGAGGCATGCTAAAATACAGATCTGGTAGTGCTAGTGATTTTAGTGTTAAATAATGGTTTAGGTGTGGTTTTCCTGGTTGTGTCTACAAAACGGAGACAACCAAACTATCAAACCATATATCAACTGTCAACAAAGACAGACTCACGGCATAACACTCTTTTTTATCACAGAGGCGATGGAAACTATCCTGTCTTTTACCAAAACTGCAGAGGAGCTTCTGAGGAGAAAGAAGGTTCATCGTGACCTGATATTCAAATATCTGGCCAAAGAAGGGGTTGTTATGGCCCCTAACAGCGAGAAACACATGCTTATTAAAAGGACTCTAGAATTTTGGTCATGTAATAAGGTAGGCCTACAATAGTACATGAAAGAAGAGGGTTATAGGACAAAGTTCAATGCAAATGTAGAACTTTGAAAAAATGTATGCATGGGTCTTATGAATACTGATGGAATTATCAATAATAACAATAAAGCTAAAAAACAGACTGTACAACACCCCTAGTGCTTAGACCCTCCACCTGCGTGAGAAAAAAAATATTTATATAGATTGACAGACAGTTTGGCAAAGGCAATGAGATATTTGTAAGAGAATTTGTATACTGCCTTAGAGCTGCGAAGTATTGGAACACATAGATAAACTGCAGAGATTCTGGATGACTGAAGCAGGAGAAGTTTATTACCATCACATACAGGCCCGGAGACAGTTGAACAGTCAACACAGAGTAGCACTGAACATTCAAGTCTGGCTATGCTTTCATAGGACTGAGCTTATAAAACCTCATAGAAGATCAGTGCGTAAACAATGCAATAACAAAAGAGATGTTATTCAGCTGATAAGGCTCGAGGTTGGAGACATGTTGTCCTCCTGATGTCTAGGTATCTGTTGACAGAGCCCAAGGATCAGGGCATCACAACCTTACAATAGATTCATAATTCTCCAACAATATTAATACATGAATCTATAACTGTTAAAGCTATATCAATGAATGTGTTTTGGCACAAGATTTACATTTACCTTTCTTTCCTTTAAGGTGATGGATAATGAACGAATTAAAGGAGAGACTGAAGACAGCAGAGCGGGACAGTCCTCAGGGACAGTATCAGACTCTACAGACGTGAAAGCAGAGTCAGGGTTTGATCCTCAGGTTCTTGGCCAGCAGTTTTGCCAGTGGTTCTTTAATCTTTTGAACAGCCAAAACCCTACTTTGGGACAAAAGCCTCAAGTCTGGGGACCACAGCACTTTTGGCCTGATGTGAAGCTGCACCTTCTTGCAAGGTAAAAATAATAATTCCAGCAAAATTGTCTCTAGTTTCACGAAGAGCTCCAGACAGCTGTACCTTTCTCTTTCTAATGATGGCTAGTGAAACAGCCTTGCCCAAAATGTAAATGACCAATAACATTGGGGTACATTTGTCAACAGACAACAGTACATTTGTCAACAGACAAATATTTATATTTTATTTATAATTTATATATATTTGTTGGGATGTCTTTCTCAGAGCTTGTGGGGAACAGATGGAGGAATTCCTTGGTGCAGAACTTGTAAATCTTCGTCTCCTGGCCTTGACTCAGGAAGAGCGCCTCCTGCTAAGCCCTAATCTGGAGCCCCATGGTCTCAGGGCCCTGTCTTCACCCCATGGCTGTGTGCTGGTGGCTGTGGCTGGGACCATCCACAGAGACATGGCTTGTCTGGGAATTTTTGAGCAGATATTTGGTCTTATCCGATCCCCTGTGGACAACAACTGGAAAATAAAGTTTATTAACCTGAAAATCAAGGGACATGATGCAATCGATGAAAAAGAGGTGTCAGCCCCCACTTTAACGTATAACTCTAGTGAATTACAGCTTCTCTGTAGCTGATAGTGATTTTACATGATTACATTGATTTAGTCACTTTTTTACTGAACATGTTTACTCATATTCTATTTTATAGAATCTGGAGGTTGTTGTTATAGAACCACTGGATTGTATTTATGCCTGAAATGTTGAGCTTACTGGCATGTGCCTTACATAGTTAATTATTCATGTAAATATGTAAAATAAAAAGATTATATCACATGGTCTAGTATGTACTAAATAAAAGTTCATTACATGGGCAGAAGAAAAGTTCTAATCTTGTGCCAATGCAATACATTTTTAAACAAGCCAAGTCTTCCTTGTTTTTTGAGGGTAAGAATCACTTTCTTGAGCACATTTGTTTTATAATAGGTTTAGATTAAATAAGCTCTAACCAAAACAAACACATTAGTGTCAAGAGCAGTTCTCATGCTGTTTCTGTGTTTCCTGTTTTACATTATGAATGCATAAAATAAATGAACAACATCATAGTATATATACTATTTACTTGTTAAAGAAGGTTTGATTTTGACACAGATCGATGTTTAGTTATTGCATCATGTCAAACTGGATTTTACTGTTCCTGCCAGCTAACACCAGTTGTGATGAGAGTTATGAGAGGAAGGAGGAAGTCCTGTCTTCCTGTCCAGAGGGAGGGCTATGTCTCAATAAACCATGTAATTTCTTACAATTTTTTGGGCCTTCGACTGTTACCTTTTATTTGTAGTTCTCCCACTTAAAATCTATTTTCTTTCATTATTAAAATCTGTCTCTCAATCGTTTTGAGTCACAGGGCGTAAATGTTCTGCTAGGGCACTGAGAAAACTGCTATAACTGTGGTTTTGGTGGCAAATGTTACATATGGGAAATTATTCTTGGCAACCATTTCAAAGGCTCCTGGAATAGTTCATATGTTCAAGTGTGTGGGTCGGAGCCGTTTGGCCCTTTGTGCTTGGCTGAGCCATAGTTGTGGTGAGGGTGAAACCACTGCAGCCATTGATCTCAGCCTGTTCACCTTTCAGAAAGAATAATAACAAGCTGTTGCCTTCTGTCTTTATGGCACTTGGCTTCTTTACGTTTTAATAGGCGGTTTGGCCACGGGCTCAGCTCTGACGCACAACGTTCAGAAATACCACGGCAGTGGCGTCTGGGGATGGTTTTCACTCTGGAGGGCTGTTTTCCTTTAATGGTGGAGTGGATTTTTTATAAGAAAACATGTGAAAAGTTAAGAGTCACAAGTCTTTGAAACAGCTTATGGTTGCAACCAGGAAAAGTTATACTGATTTTCCCACCTTTACAGTAAAATTTTGTTTTATTGCATCCCCACTCCTCAACAGTCAATGATGATTTTACAGAACTGTTAATGCCAAAGAGTATTAGAAAGGTCTGCATTCAGTCAAGGGTTTTTCTAAGTCATATTTTAGCCAACACATTTAGTCCCACCTGTAACAACAGTTAGACTCAGGCGTTTGGATTTATCCTGCACTTCTCTTTTGGATGAAATATTCAATTGCCCCTTTGTGCTACTTATGTAAAAATAATTCCAGGGAGGCCAGAAGAGGGCAGACAAGCTACATCATAAAAGAAGACTGACTTTGATCCAGAGCCAACAGAAGAATGGGGATAATCCTTTTAAGACTATTAAGTGAGGAAACTCATCAATTTCTGAGTGCAGTCTGATTGAGTCTATGTTGTACTGCATTTCTAGCTGGCCGCAGCCACTGAGAAAACTGTAAATTTGTCTGGTATGAATTGTCCTCCATTAAAGTAATGGGCTTCTAAAAGAGAGATACGTTAAAGCCGTGTCTTTCATAGGCACAAAAGCACGTTATTGAAGTGTCTGTAATTCATTGGTTCCCGCAAAGGTGTCAGAGACAGCTTTAATACGCTGCAGCTTGCACCCTCTGGACAATAAAGAGCAGGATTTATGAAAGGCAAGGGAATTAATCAATAAGCAATAATATTTCTCCTGGTGACAAAACATATTGGAGTGGAATTCAAGTTAGTTATTTTGTCATTTGTGTTGGACTTGCCCTCTAACCCGGCAGTGTTTCATTAACCAGGTCGCTGAAAAAGAAATGAACATTAACACCTTTCAGGAATGGTGTTAGGGCATAAACAGCAGAAGAAAAGTGGACTGTAGGGCGGGGTCACTGGGTAAAGTCTTGTGTGGAGTGAAGTTTTGTTCCACTTAACAAGACTCAATACCATCATCAGTATTCAGTACAGATGATTATTCCGTTGTACAATAGATTGTGTTTAGGGTCTACAAAGTGTTTCAGTAACACTTCATTTGCATCGCTTTCTACTTTGATATTAGTGAAAGAAATTATCCTTAATGATAATCTCTTCCACTAATATCTTACTCAGCTTTATGTCCCATTGAGGTTAAACAAGCAAAAGACGAGCCAGCTGTCTGATTTTATTGAGCTCCCTGGCATTGGGAAAGAAAGACAGACCAGCATCCACTATGATCCAGGATAAAGGCAACATCTTAATATATATACTAAATGTGACATGCAAGAAGAAAGGTTAGCTTTTTAGATGTTTCAGTGTTTCAATCTTTTGAATTTCCTTGCATTGCTCTGGTGGATGTTGGAAGAACAAGAGTAGATAGTTTCCTGGAAAGGTACATGCACTTAAGATGCCAGCAAATTGAGGTAATAACATTTACATTTCAAGGATATTACACAAGGACAAAGCAGGTTTAACAACACAATGTCAGCCTTTAGGTCACGTTTAACGACAAACATATGTTTTCCTTTTTTCTTAGATGGTCTTTTAGGTCTTAATGGGAGTGGACCTGACCGTTTACTTTCTGGGAATCACAGAATGCATCTCCTCATTGTTACATTCCCCTGATGTTAGAGCTGACATCACTGTCCTCATTCAGCACAAGTGGGTTTGAATCAAAGACGGCCATGACAGTCCATGCGTGTTCCTCTTGGCCTGACCGGTGTCTCCTTACACATGCATCATTATGTCACATAAACAGAGGAAACATGAGAGTGCTGGGGGAACGAACAGTGTTCAAAGAAATGGGTCTAGGTTTGAGTGAAAAGATCCCAGCCTGTGACACAGTCATTTAACATCAATTAAGGCAAACAACAAGCAGTTTCTAAACACAGCTGGATCCAATGTGTTTATTTACACTGGAGCAGATATGTGTATTTGAAGTATACATGCAGCCAAGGATGTTTCAATCAGAAAACCACAGAGGTTACAAAAATATCCCTCACATTGAGCTGTACTTGAGTTGCACACAATGACCTCCCCTCTTTTCCTCTCTTTATCTCATTATGTCTCTCTCACATAGTAGTTCCACTGTGCAGCTCAGCGCTCTTTCATATGCAGTGCATGCATCCTGCTGCGGGCCTTTTCCCTGGCCTCCTCTAGAACAAAATAGAGGAGATGGTGTTATCTGAGCACTGCCAGGAGCTTGTCAGCTTGGATTGCGCCCGGCTGACCGAGTGGCCAGTTGGTGGATGAGTGCCGATGCCAGGCTTCCCAGCGCCTTTCCTCCGCGGACATCTGCTGTGGAGTTTGTCTGTGGCTGCATCTTAATCCGCCATCTCTTCAGCTCCAGCCATGCCTGGCCGCGTCGAGCTAGCAGCTCTCCGCTTGCCTCGCTTCTATTAATTGCCCTTGCCTGGCTCGCTGTTTGCTTCTGATTACACTCATTAATTTCAATTCCCCAGGAATTCACCGACCACTGTTGCTGCCTTTAGATGCACTCACATTTCACAGAACATGCACAGACAGGACAGTGCAGTTGTAAAGGCACCACCTTGAATTTGAGGTACACTTTCATTTTGAAAAATCAATTTCTGTGTAATGTTGCAACTATGGACAAGAATAGTTGGTCCATTTGCTGACAGGGAAGTTTAGGGCAAAATGGGTGAGGCCTCAGTGAAGCCTGGCTCCTACAGACTTTCATTTTAAAAGAAAAAGAAATGCATCAGAATCTGGTCTTTTTTTTTTTTTTATAGAAACACTTTATTTTCTGAAGCCTCAATTAAAGTGTATTGTTCTGTTTTAAATTATTTTGAGTCATAAAGAGGCCAAACACCTGCTCCACTGACACTTTATGAGGTAAAGTATTTCAACTGCTGCATTAATAGACTGCTATATTTAACTGTGCAGCCACCACTCTTCACATTTGGACTTTTCCTAAATATGATTCTGTCTTCTACCCCAGTTGACACTGTTCATGTTATGCATTGACGTATTAGAGCATTTGTGAGCTAGGCATTAACTGGTTGGATTTATTTCTTATATTTTGCACCATCTGTGTGGAACTTGCAATATTATTTATCATCATTAATGGTGAAACAGGCCCATCACAGACAAAAGAAGAACTAGTTTTTCTACAGGGTTTTTTAATTAATATTGCACTCCCTGTATAAAAAACATTTATTATTCATTAATTATCCAGGCTTAATAAAGACTCAACTGTCATTAATTCCATGTGTCATTTCCATAGCGCACATATGTATAGCCTCTGTACCACTGTCATTAGCCCCTGACCATTTGACTCATTAACAGCTGTGAGCCCTGTCTCCTTCGTGCCTCTTAGTAACGCAGTGGACAAAGAGAAAGGAGCTTTGACCAGCAGCTCATAAGTCAGTGTCCTTGTCCCAGCAGGTGGACCACATCTGGTAAAATCCCAGCATCTGTGCTGCCAGGGTGGCCTTGTAATTATAGCGGCAGCAGTGCTACAGACTTTGTTCAAAATTGCCTGGAAAAATGTATGTCAAACTGGATTATTACGTTTGACTCAATACATTTCCAAGCTCATGGACAAGCGCTTTCCTCCAATGCAGCGTAACAGCAGCAAACCTGAAAATCATTAAACTGCATTTGAGAGTTGTAAGCCGATTTTATGTACAAATATAAAATTGACTCCCAAAAATGTCAAAGCCAATGCATTGCACAGCATAACACATAAAAGAAACAGTTTTGGCCCCTGCTCATATTTACACATTTCATCTTCTGTTAACTGTACAATGAATGTCCTATAAGCCTGTACATTTTTAGCCTTCAAGAAGGACAGCAATGGACCACATGTGACGCACCAGCAGCCACTGTCTCGGATTTTCAGGAAAGCTGTAACACCCTTATAATAATATTATAATACCAGGCTGTGTGGCCTTTTGCCTTCTGTCGCTCTGTCACCTCACGGTCTGGAAGTGAGGCTTCTGGTCTGACTCATCAGACAGCTGTACCTTAAAAAGCCTCTTGAGGGCGTCACCTAAGGGGTCAGTGCGCTGGGCTGTGATTCGACGACCAGGCGCGCATAAAAACCCCTGAAGCTTGACCACTTCCTTTCTGAGCCCACGTAACCCAATTAGCGAACCGGTGCACGGTTGGAGAAAGTGAAAACATTCCAGACTGGTTTTCCCATGTGGGCTGTATTCATTTATTAAATACATTTCTTGTTTCTTCCCCTTTTCCTGAAATGTTCTACAAGTGATTTTAATGGTCCACCCAGACTAACTCGATGTCATGCCGGTGGGTTGCCAATATACCGTACTCCAGACACGGCAGAGTAGCTCACATTATTGTGTTAACCCGCAAGCTATCTGTTAAAAGAACTCTCCGATAACGAGGGAAGATTGTCTGTGCTCTTGATAAAACTACACGACCCAGTGGGCAGTGTGGCCTGTGGGGCTGTCAAAAAGCAAGGGGGCGAGGGAAGATTGGGAGCCCCTGTAGAAGGTCATATTGATTGCAAAGGCGTCCTGTGGATCGTTTTGTGTGTTTGTGGGATACCAAACTAATGCAGCAGCCTGAAGGCCTGAACAACACAAACTGGCAGAGGAAGAGAGTGAAATCAATGACTGTCTCACACTGGGCCCTTATCAGCTCGTCTAATCATCTAAAGTGGCTCCCTCAGCGCCTACAGTACCTCCAACGAAAAGAAAGAGTGTGTGGAAATCACCATCAGTACCACGCAGCAATTGATTCCAGCTTTAAACTTGGGACACTCTACATCATTTTAAAATTCTAACTAAAAGAAAGAAAACTTGCAAAAGAGTAGATTTACAATTATAATTAACCGTTGAACTGGCACAAGATATCACAGAAACTTGTGATATGTGACCAAATTCTTTAGCAGCACAACAGTACTAATATGTCTCATACTTTCATTAATCTATTCTACCAGGTTGTTAACTCAGTAGGAAGAATGGAGAGAGCTTAATGTGGAATTGTTTAGACACAAATATCTCAGTTTCTCAGAGCTGATTGGAAATGCATTGGAGGCTCCATTTGCCTGTTGAGACTACAGGCCTCCAGTGTCTCCTCCTTTCCTTGCTGACTTCTGACAGAGCCAGATAGGCCTCTGCGGTGCTGACAGCCAAATGTCCTCATCCATCCTCATCCGAGAGGCCCACCGGCGTCATCAGCCCCGTCTACATTTCCCCTGACAAAACCCCAAAGCCGAATTCTCTCACCCCAAGCTCAAGCAAAGCAATAGGGCTCTGAGATTCCCCGCGGAGACTCTGTCAATATGTCATCATCATCAGAGCTGCCAGTTGGCAGCGCAAGAACCCACTGCACATGTGTCAGCAAAAAGTGTTTCCATTTTATTAGGATTTCTTTCCACTGGATAGTCATTGCAGGATATAAACATCTTCTCTGTATTCAGTAAAAAATGGTCACAAGCCAGGCAGCCAGTGATGTTCTTCCCATTCCTGCGATGGCGAGGTATTTGTGAAGATGAACAGATACATTGGGGAACAGTGGCAGGATACTTTCAGCTAGGTAGAGGCACAAAAGCAGATCTAAGCACTTACTGTCCAAGTCGGGCCTGCTGACAAACCAATTCTAGGCAACTCCCAAAGCAAACCGACTGATTCATAGGATTATACTCCTTCAATACCAATGTAGCATATGAATTATTTAGCCTTTCCTTGAGGTGCAAAGCTACAAAGAAGAAATCTAAAGCTCTGGTTATGGGACTAGAAAGCCATTCTCTTTTGTCACAGCAGAGATTCTTCAAAAAAGAAAAGCCTTTAGATGCACACCTCTTTTGCTATTCTTTTTTCTTTTCAAGCGTGGCTTTATTTGATATCTTTAACAATGGAATACCCCCAAAAACTAACTAAAACTAACTTTCTGCTAAAAAAAAACAAAACAAAAAAACAAACAAAAAAACATTTAAAAACTGATTCAACCAAAAACCAAAACCAGTCTTCTTGGTTCTACGCATCACTCACACCACACTCATATCCGTCCTGAGATTATTGCTGCTTTTAGTGTAATTTTAGAGGAAATTGCCACTCTGTAGTACTTTATTCCATAAGTAAAAAAAATATAGCTGAACACGTCACACATTTCTTTCACCTCACCACATGATGAGTCTGAGTTTCAGCACAATCACCAATGTTATTGTCCTCCATGATACATTGCATTCAATCCCCTTAAACATGAGGTATCTGGTAACTTGATATGAGTAACATATTTCTCTGCCAACATTTGAAAGTACAATGTCTAAGTGTAAACTCTAGCCTTTCTGGATTGTAGTTGGAGTGATGAAGTGACAATGAAAGCTGTGTTTAAAGTGATGTGTGACCTTTGACCCTCGACTGTTTTTCATCACCAGGTCATCCATCTTCATTTTCTCGCAGTGGTTACTGTGCTGTAAAGCATTAATTCGAACACCTCGAGGTGTTTTGATAACTCACTCGGTCAGCGCTGAACACACCCAAGCTGTCTGCAATGACGTCCATCAGTCACTACTTTGTTTCAATAAGGGATCGGGTAACTTATCACTTACTGTAACTGAGTCCTGTAAAACGCAATCAGGCTCTCCAAGAATGTTAAAGGAAAAACACAGCACTTTCTTAATCATATTTAAAAAAAAAAAAATGTATATGCCACAGAAAAATTGTATATTTCCGATTCTTGTGGCCACCGTTTCTTTATCTTCAACCACTGGCCAGGATTTAAGCATTATTAACAGGAAGATTTTAATGTAGATAAAAATAAGCAGATGAAAAGTCTTGTGGCTTTGGAAAAGAATTCTATGACCTGAGCCAACACCAAATATCAGACCCTCTGTTACTGATTCTATTCTATTTTTGTACTCTAGATGGGTTTGGGTCTTGGGGTCAGGCTTAAAACAATTTACCGAGAGCTCAGGAGAGTTAGGAATTGAAATTTTGACCAGCCTTTACGCACAACATTGGTGGTGAGTTTGTATAAGTGTGGTCTTGACTAGAAAACTAACTGACAGTGTCTTATTCTGTCCTGTCTACCGTACAGTCCTCTGTCCTCTATAAATCTTGAGTGTCTTATAAAGTAAATGAGTGTTGAAATGAGTGTGTTTTAGCTTCACTCAGTGGCCCGCCTCTCAAGGACGCTGACTGACATTTTATACAGCGTCTGCACTTAAGTGGTATTGATGGCGTTCAATTTAACAGTATCCCAATTTAATAAGGATACTGCAAGATATCTGGCCCTTTCAGAGTGCTGTTTAAGAGACATGAGAATGAGACGGAGACAAGAGGTTAGAATTAAATGATGTACTTTATCAAAAGCAATTATTGTTAGATGATGTTAAACAGGCTAAAACTCAGACACATTTATACTGTCAAGTGTGGCACAGTTGGACAAAGGAGCTTTTTGTCCTCTATACACTGGATATGTGCTGAAAACATAGCTGTCATGCCATTTGTCCTCGTGGTCAAAACAGCCTGTGTTTACGGCATATTGTATGCAACCAGTGAGATGTGCAACTAGTGTTAAGTTACTGAAAAAGTTGTGGAAAGATGGAGCAGAAAAAGCCAAATGGGACCTTTGACTACCCTTTAAGTCATTTTGTTTCTCAAATAATATTCTCATCGAATATTTTAAAAAGCATCCAAACTATTTCTCACAGGAGAAAAAAATTACTATTTATATACTGGTCAGGACACTGTGTAGAACGCCTACTGTACACTACATGCCCTGAGCCAAAGCATCCTAAATGTCTAGGGGCAATTTTGTCTTCCTCAGCCTCTCCAAAGATCTAGGGTACAACATCTACTCCCAGCCATGTTTTATTAATCCATGCATCCCTAAACTAGGCCATGCACACAGAGCACACACCACCCACTTGTCCTTTGTGCAGATTGTATTACCTTTTGGTGTTTTCACTTAACTCAGGTCAAATACCAAGAACAATGCACGTTTTATTTATGCGGTAGGCCTTTCCATTTTGGTAGCAAAAATGGGTGTATTGTATGTAATTTCATGTCTGTGCTGAATCAAAACACATACTATCCAAATGACTATGCACTTGCACACAACCAAAGAAGTGCATCTAAACAAGACTGAAAGCCTGCTTTAATTTTAGAGCCATCAGCTTTGCCCTTTCTCCTTTAATTGCCATCGGGCATGAGTCTAGACACTCGACCACACAAGGCGACACTGCTGCCCCAGTCCCTAAGACACTGCCATCTGTGTGTGACTGTGTGTGCTGTTTAGCCTTATGTACGCCAAGTTATTAAGACACAGAAGAAAGGGAAAAGAGGTTCACTTGGCAAAGATATGAATATTAGGCTTTGAGAGAAGGACAGTGGCAGAGAAATGTGACTCCTCTCTCACAGCTTCAACAGCACAAAAGGTGTGTGGCAGACGCTGTCACCTGACCTGGCTACCATTTTAATTAAAGCCTTAATGATGGGCTTTTAAATGAGGAGCGACTTTTCATCACACATAATCACTTGGCACTAGTTAACGCTGGCAGAATTGCAACCATCTGCTCGCCTAAGAACACATTGTCATCATTCTTGATGGAGCAGAAGTTCATGTACAGTATTTATACTGGGAGACCCCATTATGTGACACTCTCTAGTTACACATTGTTGTGTAATTGTGTGCACTCAAAAATGTGTCATGTCATCAAAAATACCTCAACATTGTATTTTACTTTAATGTTAAGTTAAAACAAAATTGTTCTGTATAGTTTTCAATTCAAAGTACTATTTCAGCACTAACGGTTTGGAAAACTAGCTGCCTTCTGGTGCAACACTGAAGGATGTTAGTGGTCAATGAACAGCCTAACATCTAAAATATCTACTTTTTATGAACTGACTAACCTTTAAACCAATAGCAGAAGAAAGGCTGATCTGACAAATGCAACCTAAAGCAAAATAAAACTTTTGATCAAATAAAAAGTTGTTTGAAGAGCAGCAGTCTTGTTTACTCAAAGCCAGAGGACTAATTAGCTGCTTAGAAATATCAGCTGCATGTGATGAATTTTCATAAAAGTGCAAACACTGTTAATTCAACATTTCCATTTAGGGATGACATTATAATATCATCAAAGCATGATTTTAATGATACTATAGTTTTAGTAACTTTGACAGACTTTTATTAGTGTCTGCTCCTTCTGCAAACTGCAGTGAAGGTGAGACACTTCAAGTGAAGGAGTTTCAGGTCAAATGAGGAGGCAGGATTATTTACTAGCTTTGTGCTGCTTTGTTCCCTTTGGGGATGGGATCAAAGTGAAGTGAAGTAGAGGACCGTATAGATGCATAACAAGAGGAGGAAGTTACAAAGGTAGCTGCAAATCAATGCATTCAGTGAAAAAACTGGGCTGTTTCTGTTAACAGTGCTTTTTGGTTTTAAAATAAAGACAGTATTTTACATTACTTTATGTTTTATATTACTTTACATTGCTCTTTTTATTATAAATATATATAGCATAAGACTCTTTTTTCTCTATCGTTCTATCGATGAGCATGTTGTACTAGGAATGAGCTGTTCTGATCTGATCTATTGTCGGGGGTTACTTTAAGTATAACATAATGAGTGTATATCTCTGTATAAATGCAGAGCTATATGACAGTATTCAATTCTCAATTAACAGCTCTGTATTCAATACGATTCAATTATGCATAGACTTTAATCAGACTTCATCAGCTGATAAGACATGAAAGAAAACCTGTCACCAAAACTTCTAGTTGAAGTTAGTTTCAACTGTTGTGTGTGTGATTAGACTGTGATATCTTTTGGTCCAAAGAGTTGTCTGATTTTGTATTATTTATGCCACTGCTTAGGCTAGATCCTCTGTCTCATTTTCATTATTAGCAGTGTGACAGTCTGGCTGGGGTTAGTTAAAAAGCAGAGTAAAAGCAACTTCAGTTCTCATCTTTAAAAGTTTACGTAAGTTCAATTCACTCATGTGTCTTTATGTGAACCATTAAGCCTGTCTGGTAGCTGTTTAGATCTCCTGTGATTATTTACCACTGTTTTCCGTTTCAAATCTGAGCCTCTTATGAGCCATGACAAACGTTACAAGCACTGCTTTTCACGCCTGGCTCTTAACCAATGTGTCACGACAGCCAATTGACTCTGTGTGATCTCCGCTCTTCTTCCACTGAACTGTTGCAGATATGATCAGAGCTCGGGTGCAGATGTGAGGCTGGGAAATGGTGGCAGTTCACTGCAGATGAATTGTGCCCCGGAGAGGAGGAAGTGTAGTTTTTCTATCTGAGGAAAAGATCAGAGGAGACAGATAATTCAGTTATCACATCTGCAGTGATTAGGGAGCAGGACGTGGTTTAGCGATAAGGATCTGGGGCCTTGTGAGACACTGAGTCTTGCTAGTAAAGGCAATAAGAATCATTACTATGTCTGCTTTACTCCCTGAGTCATCTGTTTGCTTCACCTTGCCTTGTATTTCCATTTGGCAAAATAAACATGTTACTTGACCTCCTAAACATTTGGAAAACATTATTTGTTCATCTGATAGATACATCTTCAATTGACCAGTTTTCAGTCATTGTTTCTCATAAACTGGTGCTTGAATCTTATGTTTCTGGTGTAGCTTTCATAAAAATCTGCTTTATTGTCCGTGCCACCTGGGGGACGACATGACAGGCCTTCTCACAGACTCTGTAGCTGTAATTAACAGCCTCCTCTCAGACTGTGAGCACATACACTCACAGACCCTCAAGACAATGCACTTTTTCACCCATTTCTGTTCCTTGTGTAGCTCGTACTTGTCAGCCTCATCATTATCCTGTCATGTTTGGTCCCACCAGATGCCATCACACTCTGCTACATTACAGCTGAGGACTGGGGACATAAAGTGAGGTTTTGTTCATATATCCCATTGTGTTTGTACATCGTGTTCAACATTATTACTTTCATGTAACTGTCTGTTAGCTGGGGATTATTGATATTTCTCAAAACCAGTCTCAAAAGCCTTGGCATTTGCTTTTGAAGGAAACAAAAGATATTCTTTAGTTACGTTATTATGAGTCTGTTTTTAGAGCTGTATTGCACATTCAAATTGATAAAGAGCCACAGAAATAAAGAATAACTATGAAAATGGATAATACTTTGCCTTTGTGCTTGATTTCAACAGGTGGACAGATTTCAGTCAGTAGCTTCTCAATATGGAGTGAAATACTGAACACACTGTGTATACATCTGCATCGTATAAAAAGGCTTGTGGTTTGTGAAAGCCAAAGTATAAAGAGAGGAGGCCACTGACCAGACATATGGTTTAAGGCTGACTAAGCACTACAGATGGGGCACTAAGCACAGATGGCACGTCTACTGTCAGGTATGCACATGTTGGCGGTCAAATACAAGGTGTTGGAATACCATAGAGGACGCCAGGTTTCCTGTTCAGCTGCTCACTAAAAAATGTAGTGCCACACTGAATTGCACTGCTCTATAATATGTTATATACTGATGGTTTGGGGGATTCACTTTAGGACAAGAGTTATTTTCAGTATGCTTAATACAGCTTTTTTACTTACCTTATTTCTAAGCTATGAAATCTTGCTTCTTTGCTTCCAAAATCTGCTATTTAGGTTTTAAGGTTCTATGTGTCTTGTCTTTAAAGTGAGTCAATATAAATAAATTACTGTAAATTAATACAGTTCTTGTTGTACACACACTTGGATTCATTTGTGTTAGCTTAAGAATGATCAACTGCACACTGCAACTTGCACACTGTTACTGCTGTAGAGGAGCACCCCCCCCAAAAAAAACAAAACAAAACAAACAAAACAAAACAAAACCAAACAAAAAAAAAACAAAAACAAAAAACAAACAAAAAAAAACCAAAAAAAAAAAACCCCAAAAAACAAACAAACAAACAAACAAACAAAAAAACAAACAAAAAAAACAACATCCCTGTTCTTCTGAGGTCATAGAGGTTAGTCTATAGGCTATCTGGGAGGGCTTCTATAGAAAGTTTTTGCAAGAAGGTATTTAACAGGTACTGAATGTATACCTGGCTGGTGGATGAATGATTGGACTTATAAGCCAAAATTTGGTACCAAGCTGTAACATAAAATTTAGCAATTAGATTTTTTAAAGACTAATTAGATCAATTACCACAGTTGTACATGTATCATAAAAAAAGAAGTGCTGGAGAGTTTGTAGTAGCTAAAATAGTGTATGCTCTGCCTGTTCTGAACGTTGATTTGGTGATTCCGTGAGCACTGCCACTTCCCAGCAGCCATTGCATGAATTTGTCACTCTGTTTCCCAGTCTCATAAAACGTCAGGGAAAGTACCGAACTGTGTCCATTCCAGGGGTCTGTTTGTGGCCCATCTGTATGATTGGTGAGGAGTGGTCCCTCCTCCAGTGCAATAAACTCAAACTGCAGCAGCGCTCACCTGCGTGTTGTCTGCACAGATTTGGACAGTGCCGACTTGGCTAAGTAAGTATTTGCACGCGAACTGGTGTTACTGGATCCACCTCAGTGTCAAGCGCTTCCATAAGTTAAAAAATTGAAGAGGAGGAGGGTCTTGTGGCTGTCGGCCTGGCAGTTTAATTCAGACTTTATTATCCGTGCTTGGTTCTATAATAAGCAGGAACTGTCCTGTCCGATTAGGCACGCTCGGCGGCGCTCTACGTCCCCCGCCCCACAGACTGCCCCACCTCCCACCGTTCCCCCGGCCCAACCCGCACTCAGTGACAGGAAGCTTTTCCCTCCTTCTTGCTCTGTCTGCTCCACAAACTTAACTCATTACGAGCCACTTGAACTCCTTCCATCTACTCCATTTAAGTCATTTTCTTTTGTCTTTTTTCCACTATAATTAATTGTGGATCTGACCATTACCTCATTCATAGGGTAACTTGTGTTTGTTCATTGAAGATAAATATAATAACTTTTGTGAAAACAGTTAGATATTAATTATATGAATTTACAGTGAAATTTGGAGTTGTACTCGTCTGCCTAAAGCTGCTATTGGCGATGACAAGACTGATGGGCATGATGAAAAATGGTCAATACACGGTCCACTAAAAGAGAACTGAAGAAATGCAATTACTATAATTAAAAAGAATAAAAATAAAAATAAAAATAACATAAAATAGTTATCATTAAGATAACATAAGATGAGATAAAATGAGACATTCTGTACATTATTTATCCCCAAGGAAAAGCTGATAAGTTCTTATATTTTAGCTGAATTAATCTGTGAAAACATTGTGAGAAATCCAGAAAAAAAGAAAAGAAAAGTGATAGGTTTACACTTGATGTCTAAAAGAAGATGGGGAGTGGTATGGGAGTTAACTTTATGTGTAAGATTTTTGTTTTTAATACTTTTAACACACCCACTCCTTTCTTCTTTTAAATATGATTTTAATCTTGTTGACACATCACACCATACTTTACCATCTCCATAAATGTAAATTACTTAAAATATACACCACATGAAACGATTGTGCCAAGTGTCAGAGTTTGACGAGCTTGAAAAACTGAGCTCTTTATAAAGCGATCTGGTGAATCTGGGGTCAGCCTCTTCCTTCTGCAGAGTGATCGTCTTTGGCCCGGGGCAGGCTTCTGCTGCTCTACTGAAGGGAATTCAGCAGCATACATCTATATCACTGTGGGCCACTCACCAATGATGGACAATTTCACCCTGTTCACAACTTCACAGAACAACATGGAAGTGTAGATTTGACAGAAATCAATGAGAGAAAGGAGGAGGAAGTTTTCCTCTTTCTCTGTTGTTGTTTACGTAATTTTATTTTTTTCACAGCACCAGAAAATTGACCCAGGACTCAATTCGAGTAAATAGGACAAGCGTTGCATATGGTGTCTGCACATTTTGTCGTTTTCTGGGATGGTTAGGTTATGCAAGCCTCCCTTTCACTGCTAATTCCATCAAAGCTTTGGGAACACTTTTAATTGGGCGTCTCTATTTTTGGTTGTCTTCCAGTGCTGTGGAAAGGCAAGCGCGGCGAATGTAAAGCTGCGCGATAACAGACCCATTCGCCACAGTACTGAGTTTGACCCTGCAACCAGCCTCCATGACGGATGTGAGATGATTCTTAGCCCCGCAGCTCGGCACGACACACTCTCAAATACACTCTGGCTCAATCTCGCTCTGCTTTTGCCTGTGTCTTATTCTGTCGCTCTGTGTTACTGTGCAGATCGACTGTGCGCTGTATGCTGTCAATGTAAAGCTGCTAGCCGTAGCCACCCACTGCAGCTTTAAGGAGCAGTGACTCATCTGAATACATCACTAAACTCGCAGTGTGTGTGTGTGTGTGTGTGTGTGTAAGTGTGTGTACAAGTGTTTGAGTGGTTGTTATATCACCCTGGCCTTACGTTTTTAGGGCTTCCATGCTTTGGTGACAAGAAGAGCTGTTTTAAAAGGATAGAGACATCTGTGTAATGATATGGGAGACATATAAGAGTCTATAAGAGTTCAGAGTGTCTCCACAGTATACGGCTGCCAATTAGAAAGAAGCAGGCCGGTGCATATGGCGTGCTGCAGATCTGTGGTAAGAGCTCGCAGTCAGCCAGCACTGAGCGCTTTTTACTGCCACGGTTTTGAGTCTCCCCCTTCGCTTCTCTGCATTATTAAATAATGTCTGAATAATTCACAGCTGTACGTATCAAACAAACATTTTTGCAACTTGCACCAACAAATAGGTGAGGGGGGAGGTAGTGCATGTGTTTAATCTATGGGAAAGGGGTGAAAACATGAGGAAGTGTGAATGAGAAAAATAGGCATAATTGATAATTATTGGATGTTTTGATTGTTTTGTGTCCGTGTGTAAAAGTTTGAGGAAGCTAAAGATTCTTAAAGGAGGCCATGCCATTATGAATATGTTTCCTTTATGTTTCATTTTGATTGTATTGGATTATATTTATCATGTTGTGCCTGTAAAGGTTATACTCATGCATGTCTACACTGCTTTCACTTTGAGCTGCTCTGTATTTTGACAGCATGAACCCTACTGTAAATGTGGTGTGATATACATGCAGTGAATACATTGTGACTTCTGCGGTGGTGCCTTCACTATGTTACTATGCAGAGTGTGTGCGGTGCAGGTCGTCAGATGCTGCTGAGCGATGATAGGTCCTGTCTAACTCCCCGCGATGACGCTGCGTCGCGATGGCGGCCGAGGACTGACTCGTGTGCTGACTTGTTAGTCACGCTTTGATGCACAGTTTAAGCAGGACTCCAGGAAGAAGGCCTGATGCGCATGTGCAAACACACTGTACAGAAAGTACACACAGACTGGGAGAGCCTCCAAGGGAAACAGCTCTATCATTTAGTAGGCTGACATGAAACCATCCTCATGGGTTTTAAAGGGATGACTTCAGAACACTGACACAATCTAAAATAAATGCTCTTTTAATCAGTCATATGTTCAGAAATAATGATATTTCCTAAGTCTGACTCAAGCTAAACAGAATGTCACGTGTAGTATTAATTTGATTTAAAATGTAGGGTTTTATTTATGGTCCGCATGCTGTACATCTCCTTTAAATAAGTAACCCAATTGTACGTTTATACAAGACGTAAGAATAAATAAGACAAGAAAAAAATAAATAAATGTGAAACTTTTACATATTTTACCAAATCACAACCAAATTATAATCCAGTAAAACAGATGTATGATATCTGGCCTTTTTATCTTAAGAAATATAATTTTAATAATTTTTCATCACATTCAAGTTTTTAGGTAATTATTGAATGTCACTTTTTTACATGTTGAAAACAAAATTATTATTATACCTTGTTTTTCCATTAACAGGCAACATTAGTTACAGGCCTAAGTTAACACCATTTAAATACATTTAAATGAAGAATATTTACATGTTTTACTGACACTTTTCTTGATGAAAATAATGTAAAAATGATATTCCTCATCCGTGTATTGACATTTGCAGTTATTAGTGTGTTGTAAGTTTGTTAGTTCATAGTCTTAGTATAAAAATAATTATCAAAATGATTCAAGACTATACCAACAATATAAAAACTCAGAGTAAGTGTGTGTTTGCCTTTTGTTATTCCAGTGCTTATAGCAGTTTTAAACTACTCCAAATGAGGCCTTGTAGTTTCTTCTCCAATGCTGCAGCCCATAAAGTTAACGTTGCTTTGTTATATATTTTATTACATTTTGGAAAAATGGCACAAATCAAGTAATTTATTGAATTTTATTTTACCAGCAAACTATGAATTTACCATTGCCATTCCATTAAATACAAGACAATAAAAAACAATAACCTGGCTTTGGCCTATTGCGGATGATGTTAAGACAGTGTATTTCCTGCCTTTATATATTCTTGATCTAACATCTCATTTATAATTTGAAAACAGTACATTTTTGCAGCGTATTTTGTGGTAAACCTGTAGTACCCTGGCACTCTGCCAAGTCCTGGTCCCGAACGCTCCCTGTGGTGCGTTTGTTCAAAAGCTGCTGGCTCATTGCTTCGCACGACGCAGCGAGGAACACTCACTCGCTTCTCTCACATGCAATAAAGTTTGTTGCCTCATGTGGGGGATCTCTGCCTCTTTTTGCAGCACACTTTTTAGGCCCATAATTTATACATTTACCTTACTTGCTTCTGCGTGCGTCGACCTCCTGCATTTTTTAAAGCGTGGGTATTGAGGGATTTTCTGTCATGCTCTCTTGCTTTGTCCTGATCACGCAAGCTGCTGCCATCCCACTTTAGAGGAACACTGGTGGAGCTCACAGGCCTCATCGTGCCACTACACACGTGCACAGGCCGCCATGGTGACAAACAGCAACCACGTAGACTTCTGCCACACTGTCTCGTGCCATTGCGTGAGTTTTTGTGCACACACACTCAGAGGGGCTGGTCACGGGTGTGTGTGGCGCGCACGGTGAAGCAGACGAGCCCCTGAGCTGCTCCCAGAGGACGACACATGGCAGACCAAAATAGAGAAAGAGGGAGAGCCCGACATGAACACATTTACTGAGCACACAGACAGTTCCTGGACACAGTCACTGAATTATTCTCTGTCTTTGCCCAGCTACACCTCACACTTTTGTGTTTCCAACTAAAGTAATGTACACAAAAACATTTATCAGGTACTGTCATTTTGTTGCTGATGCATTACAGAAATTGAATGTCAGGTTTTTCCATGTACTTTCAAGAACATATATTTTTCATCAGTTGTTACCTTTCACTAGTTTAGAACAGTTACACCTCCAGCACAAAAGAAAATTTATCAATAAATAAATAAAAAAGGAAAATAATTAAAATAACATTCTTCTTTTGTATTTTGTACAGACAATTATTGTTGATGACAAAGGTTAAAAGGACATTCACAAGACACATGTGACAAGATGGATCGAATGGGTTTTGGTAGCAAGCTTTTACTATTACTATTACCGAGTCCTGGGTCAAGTCTGAGTACTGATAATCGCAAATGGATATGTACATTTACGTCACTGCAACCATGAAGTAAATTCATACAAAACAATACAAAACTGACTAAATTTCAGAATGTAAACACAATAATTAGTTGTAGCATTCTAAAACACCATTTCCTATTCCAACATTTCATTATCCTTTTTTGTTTAAATACAAAATAAAGTGTGCTTTCTAGAGAGTGGTCTATAGGTCTGGAATACCTCTGAGCACTAAAGGGCCTGGTGTTTTTTTTAACACTAACGTCGATAACTATGTACAAAGACATAGCTGTAATACTATAATAAGTAAGAATAAGTACACATTGAGTGTGTATGTAGCATCTCCAAGCTCAGTTAAATGTCATTAATGTTGGCTTTCTTTAAACAGAACACTGATTTGTCTTTTTAAATGTGTTTTATGCATTTAAAGTATTAATTGTTCTGTTCAATTACACATTTTTGTTAAAACAACATATTAGATTTGCAGCTTTACAGCTATGTATATGTATTTTAATGTAGAATATTTTGCATGCAAGACTTTTTATGATTAAACAACTTCTAAAACACAATTAAAAATAGTTATATGGCTATAAACCAAATATACAATTACTATACTCTATAATTTACTTATTTACTTAATACTGAAGCATTTGTGTTATTATTCTACAATAAACCCAGATGAGTACAGATGGTGAGGAAGCCCACTCCTCATCCTCCCATCTCTGTGCTGCTCCGTGCGCTGTCATGTAGATTTCCTCTCTAACATATAAATTTAGGTCAGGCCACAGGCTTCACAGCAAAATGTGGAAATGGATCGCTTCACACCACTTAATCTTATTGAGAGAGAGAGAGAGAGAGAGAGAGTAGAAAAACAAGAGGGACTGATGTGAAGGAGAGGAGGAATAAAAGAGCGAGAAGTGTCCATGTTCACACTGCAGGAAAAGGAGGCATAAATCTGTATTTCCATGAATGTTACATGAAGTTGAGCCTGGCTCCCCCTTTCCAAATGCTGAAATGTGAAATAGGTCTGAAATCCCTTTCCTTCACAACCATTACCTGTTGTGCCAATCATAACTGTTTATCTAAAGTTGGGTCAACTTTGTATGAGTCATGTTTTGGAAGTCTTTTGTTGGTATTCGTTTTTGTTTCTCTGATTGTTTTAATGTCTATCCAAATGTGTCTAGAGGAGGTTTATTCTGCATCTCTGGAAATGTGAGCAGCTCCTGTGTTACAATGATCTATATTATATATCTTACATATCAAC
Source organism: Rhyacichthys aspro (assembly GCA_036850595.1). Taxonomy (NCBI): domain Eukaryota; kingdom Metazoa; phylum Chordata; class Actinopteri; order Gobiiformes; family Rhyacichthyidae; genus Rhyacichthys; species Rhyacichthys aspro. The sequence continues at coordinate 15,029,193 of CM072168.1, forward strand.
ATCCAAATTCAATTCAGTTACTTCACGTCCACCGTTGCCTAAAGTGCGAACGAATCCTCACAAGACCATATCTGGGGGAATGTAGGTAATAAGATGTGATGACAAAGAAGACAGAAAAAAAAAACAAAAAAACAGAGAGGAAAAGGAAGTATGAAAGATAAGTGAGGAAGACAGCATGCCGCTCACGTCTGATTGCAAAGCTGTTTGCCAGAGTCTCAGCTCCCAGTGCTGGCAGTGTGCATACTAACAGACAGGCCATATGGCTTCATTATGAGCTACACACACACACACACACCAGGCATAAGGATAGACCCATCGAGATGAAATCATAACTATACACATGACACACACAGGTGCAGAGACTTGGAGGAGGAGTGTGACCAATCGAATGAAAGCAGCGAGGAGAAAACACGTTGAGTTCTTCGTTCTCTGTGGGCTACCAGGACGAGCAGAGCTGGCCCAATTACTGACACTCACACACAGTTACACACACACCTTTCTGAGCATTCTGGGAAATCATCATCATTATCAGACACACATGGCGAGCAAATATTTGAAATCCACGCTGCAAATGACAGTCTTTATGTAGATTCAGAAACAAGTTTTAACCGGACACTGGGGAGTGTTAGTCAGAGGTGTTTAGGAAGAAGAGTGTGGCTCCATAGGCTGCACTTGACACACATCACAGTCATTAGTGTCATGACCCACAGGATGGATGATCCAGAGGAGGGGCTTTGTACATGGCTCAGGGGTCCCAAAGGTGTCCTCAGAGACGGTGAGTGTTAAACAGGGAGGCAGCAGGACGAGCCAGGACTTACATTTGACACACTGACATACAGTTTAAATATAGGAACATTTGAAAACATGTAACTAGAAAGACACTAACAATAACAGCAAACTATATCACTTTGAAAGACAGAGTTTGAACAACAATGGGAATGTAATTAATCCTGAAAATTCATGTGGAAATGGATCTTTTGCAAAATAAACAAATAAATGTATATTTTTGTTAAATACGAAAAAAAAAAGCAGTTGTTTTGCATGAATTATTATTATGTGAAAACTGATGATATGCAATGGTTAATTTTAAAGAAGAATACAAATAAGTAATGAAATGTATAATACTGTATAATAGCACTATGTTACAATAGGTTGCTGTCTTCTATGCATTTATGAAAAATCCCCAAAAATAAAAAGCCAAAAATAGCTATCTTAAATGTCTGACTTCTTAACATTTATTAAACTGATATAAGTCTCTACTATTTTCACAATGAACTCTCTCCAAATTCTGTCAATTGCAGCTCATTCTTTTTCTTAATTTGTTAACATATAAGAAATATGAAAAGAAATACATTTATCATATTCTCATCCTTTCACAACAAACAATGCTAATGACTAGACTTCATGGTGTTTTTAATAACATTTTAATTGCTGATTTACCACCGTTGTCTGCTCTTACTCCGGTGTAATCACCATATTATTTCAGAATTAGCAGGAGAACAAAGTGTTTCAATAGATTTAACAGAGTCCTGCCGAGCAGAGAGCAGACATTTTTATCAGATGATGTGGTGAGTATGGATTTTTCTGTGGTTTCCTATTACAGTATACACCGGCTTATTGAATCCAACTAAGCATGTAATCCTAGTGTTGCTGACTCCTCTTCATTTGAAATCACTTTGTAATTCACTTGACATTATTAGATACCCACTCATATGTTATTCTAATATAATGAATTATTTGAATAGCCTGAAAACATATTAGTTGGAGATTTGTAATGAGACTGCACTGGATTTTTTCAGTGAATTCCTGACGGTAACTGTAGTGGTTTGTGATTTGATAAGGTCACATTGGGTTCAGTGGCATTTCCCTTAAAAACTTAGCAGACACACACTGATTTAAACTGATCAAATATGTTTATATCAGTGTTCATGTTTCCATCAACTATGAAGCAAAAGTTTGCCAAAAAGAAGCTAAATAGATATGGATTTAGCAGAATCTAAGGAAAAAAGATCTCACTTTTCACAGGTTTTGTGAGATTATCAGTAAGAACACACTGAGCTGATTCTAATGCAGACAGCAAGAGTCACACCACAGCAGCAGGACCCATCCACCTCTGAGTGACAGCAATGTATCTGGAACTGTTTCTCTTAAAAACTCCTGTTATTCCTGTTTTATATTTGGTAAAAAGTTGTCCTGTTTAATATACATTTTTTAATGTTATCCGTTTATTCTTGTACAAAACAACAACAACAAAAAAATGACGGTTATATCCCACGTAATCTACAAAAACGTTTGAGCCATCTGAAGAAAGCACAAAAAAGGTTGTTCAGAGCTGTTTGGTACTGTTTCATCAATATTTTTTTTAATTTTTAAAACATTGTCAATTTAGTAATCATTCCAGTAAAATTTGACATCATCTCAAAACAATTAAATACTAAATAAAAACGTATCTTAACTTATCTTAACCTTATCTTTAACGCTTTGGTTTCTCATTTTTTGTTTTTTATCTTTCAAGGCTGAGATCAGATTATACTGGTAAAAAATATTAGTAAAAATAATGTTCAAAAGAGATTAGTGTGGATAAAAACATACACAGTTTATTTCTTCTGACATTAGGAAAATATCTGTCATTGCGATGCCGCAGACAGAGACACGGACATGCTGAGTATTATATTACATGGCATTATTGTGGAGAAAAAGCGTATGGTATGTTTTTCGATTGGAACCACTACAAAGGAAAATTGTTTTCATCAAAAGCAGTACGAACTGAACATTGTGTTTAATTGGCGGCTGACAACAGCGAGTGCTTTATGGACCCCCTGCTTCTTTTGTTCACGTTAATTCATCTGGGCCAAGTTATAGGAGCAGATGAATGGATGCTGATGGAAAGAGAATAGAGCCCTGCAGTCTCAATCACCGCTGGACCGCTGCTCTCATGGTTCTGAGCTTTTGGGGGGGACTGAAGAGCGGAGGGTGGTGCCTGTTGCCTAGATACAGTCCGGATCCCGGCTAGAGGTCCCGCTGCTTTATTGGACAACACGCTTGACCCTCTAGTGACCCCAAATTGGCCCCTGACCCGAGTAGTCACACCTAATCAATGCACGCCGACTCAGGGAACCTACCTGCTGCTGGGCACATACGGAGCACAGGGCGGCGCCACGCATCAGTGTCACACAAAGTGACATCTGCAAGCATTTAAACTCACATTGGCTGTAATTACTCGCCGCTATGTTGTCATCGACGTGACGTGCGGCATCTCAGAAATGTGCTTAAAGTGGTTCCCTACTATGTTAAAGATTTTTTTTTACGAGAAGCATAAATCTTCAAGTACGTATGGTTTATGAATGAATGCTATACGTTTGGATATTTTTTTTATGAGATTTAATTATATTTATATCAATCAAAGTCTCATGAGTTACTGTCAGAAGCTGAGAAAAAGTCAAATGAAAAAGCATTTCTGGAGTCTAAAAGGTCAGGGCCTTTTGCTGTGAGGCCCCCAGTGTGCCATATGAGTTCATTTTGGCCGGAGGACTTCTGCTGCTTGGCACTCACTTCAATATGTTCTTTTTCATTGGTTGAAGGAAATCAATAGAGCAAAAATATTTGATGGACAGAGATGTATTGCTTTGTTGAAGAGTGGCTCCCCATAGGCCACATCCACACTGATATGTTTTATTTTTATTTATTTTGTTATTTTGAAAGAAAATCTCTGTCACCTGTAAACTTTTATATACATTATAATTTGTCTGGGGAAAAAAAAAAAAAGCCTGTTCACTCAACAAAACAATCCCGTATTTCATTTTAACTAAAATACTGCCCTAACCTCCTTGTCCCTTACATAGCCCTCTTTGGACATATCTAGATCTCCATAAATCACTGTCTCAAAATCAGTCTGTAAAATTAACATTCTCATCTAAATTTGAAAACAGTCACCCCTCTTTGTTCTTTATGGAGGACTGACGCTCTGATTCCAACACTGTGTAGTATTTCAGCCCCTGCGCTCCAGAAATAAGACACAAAATTAGTTCAGTTTATTAATGTTTCTTTTATGCATTTATGTTTTCTTCCACTGTATTTAAATTTATGTGTGTAATAAAAAGGCCAATAATAATAACTATTAACAATAAAATACAGTTATGACCATTTTTGTCACAGTTTAATCAATCATTTAACTCTAAAAATGTGTGAATATTTAATGTAAATATCCTGTGCAGTAATTTTCTACTGATATTATTCTCCTACAAAAAAAGTATTAGAAGACTCCTCTCATGTTTCTTTTGGATGTGGGAGTAGTAAGCTGCAAAAAATGCTTATAAAAACCTAATGGTATTAGTGTGTGCATAACTCCAATCCCTGATAATGATGATCCAGGAGAATGTTCTGATTTATTTTCCCTGGTGCAGTGATGAGATCTGCTCCATGTGTGTTGGGCGTGGGTCTGTCACCAGTCTGTCCGCGCATATGAACCATCCGCTAAGCCTGTGGATTTCTTCATTCTGCAGCCTGACATGAGGAGAAATAGGACGACACGCCCAGTGATCTCTCAGATTGCTTTTCAGTGACCAACTGCCTCACACTGTTCACACACAAGGCACAGGTTTGGCTTGGTAGCACCGCTTCACACACTTATTCAAACTCTTCTTTACAGATCATTTCAAATAAACAGTGAACAACCGAATCTTTGGGCTTGGACCTTTTACCGAATATAGTCAAAGTCTGACAATTCTCAGTGTAAAATTGAAGTCACAGAGCACTGTATTGTTCATTGTTGGTTTGTTGATGAATTTGAGCCAGACATCAGCTCGCTCTGCAAAACCAGCTGCTGAATAGGCTCCATTACTTGTCTATGGTTGCAATGCAAGAGGAAAAAAACAAATCAAAATGTGTTTTATTGTCAGCATCTTTATGACTATGGCAGGTTTGTTTCACTGAGAAGCTGCTAACTGTCCTTTGTGATCGAATTATGTTGCACCATAAAAGTAAACATATTTACATTATGCTCCGTACAGAGGGTTAAGTGCTCCACAGATACACAGACTGTGATGAGATAGATCTAAGGAGTTGTTTTCCGCAGCTGAGAATTGTTTGTGTTGTGGCTTTGGTGTAATTACACGAGCTTTTCTGAGCCGGATGGAATAGTTTAGTGCATGTAAAAGTTTCCAGTTACTGTGGCCGAACATGCAGCGTGTGGAGCGGGAGCAGAGCAGTGGATTTGGCGTTGATCTGTCAGTGTTTGGGAGAAATGGACACAGCATGCTGCCATTAGGACAAGAACTGTGCTTTCTACATAAAAGCGTGCAATAACAAAAGGCTAGATATACATTTAGCTCTTTGAGTGTTTGGAGATGACAGCATGTTTAGGCTTGCATTCCTTTTTTACCACATAAAGCCAAGGAAATGAGGAAATGGACTGACTGAATTTTGGCCAAGAAAAAAAAAATGCATGTTCAAAGTTATAATCTTTATCATTTCAGGCAGCAGAATGTTAAAATGTATATTTACTGTTTGCACTGATGAGATCGGATACATCGTCTAACAACCGTATCCCAGATCTCACATGTTTGATGTTTCCACAGAAAATGGGAAGTTATATAAACTTGGCTGATGCAGCTTGGCAGTTTTCTCTGTCATATTTTTATTACAAAAATCCTTATTTCTGTGCTGGAAATATTGTGATTATTGTATCCATAATTTATCACAAAAACAATTGTACCTAAATCAACATATCCCCTTTCCTGCTAAATTCAACTTGCAGAGTAAAATATTGAAAAAACATTACCTTTGCGGATTACTTTCTTTTTTTTCATCATAAAAGCATTTGAAACATTACATTGGACATGTAAGATTTGGAAAATATGGCTCCTTTAGGTGTGTTTTTCCTCTTTATATCATTTATCAGCTGCGTAAGCCTGCATGCAGGAATGATTAAAAGGTTGATCTTGGCCACTGTGGCAACAAAAGCCACCCAATTTGCCCGCTGACCAATCTATCCACCTGACCACAGCACCTCAGCTCACATAAATCTGCCGCAGCGCTCCGCTCTTGGCCGCTGGCTCGTTTGCTTTATGTGTGTGTGTGCTTTGTGTTCTTGTAGATTTGCATTCCTAGGAAGTAAGTGTGTGACCTGGCCAGGACGTTTCCTCTTCGAGACAGATTGGAGGTTTTGTGATCCTGGGTGTGCCGTGAACATCCATCCCAGTGATGGTCTGGTTGTCGTAGTGATTTAAGGCTTACACTGGCCATTCCTTCAGGCAGGTCCAGCTAGACGCTTTCCAGTATTCCAATTTGGTTTCATAAAAGCATACCACGTGAATAAAAGCAAACTTTTTATTCCTTAAAGTTGGTTTTGTGCACGCACATACTCACGCATCCCACAGTTCTCAGTCCGTTTCAAGTACTGTTCAAGTAATAAAGTGCACTCAGAGTATAGCTGAATCGTCCAGGCTCTAGGATAGAATTTTGGGAGTGCTGGCTGTCCATTCACACAAAGCCGATTTTGCATCAGCCAGCATAGAAGCGAGCGTTGCTTTGAAGTGCTCTAATCCTTCCTCTACCTTCAGACAACCTTTTTCTAATTCACATCCGAGCCACAGAGGCAGCAAAGTGTCGACTGTACGGTCCAACCTCTTAACCTTATGATCATCTTAATACATAAAGGTCACAGTATATACATGTTTTTACATTGCAGGAACAGTGTACAAAGGTTTGCTTATTTGAAAATGCATTCTAAGCATCATACTCTGTGGGTTTGGATGGATAAATCTTCCTATGCAGCAATGCCAAAGTTTTTTTCTCTGTTACTCTTAAACAAAATACCAAGCATCTAGAGTTTGTCAATATAAAGGCCTACGAATACAACTTTTAGGAGCACACACAACTCTGACATCTAGCAGGCTTTGGATTACATACATTGTTTATTATACGTTGCTGTAAAATTAGCTTGACTCTGAATCAGCCATACTGACTCATTTCACTAAATATTCTCTTGTCTCTGTGAAATGGGTCACAAATGCTTTCCCTTCACATTCCATTTCCAATCAGTACAGATCCCGTTCGACTAATCATAACATTTGATCTAAAATGGGATGGGATTTATGCAGTGCTTCATTTCTCTAATTGGCCATGGGTATCCAGTTGTGTCCAGAAGCTGCTCATTCTGGGCATCCATTGGTACTGTGCCCTCAATTTTTTTTACAGAAATGGCTGTAAAAAATACAATCAAATCTACAAACATCTCAAAAATGCACTAAAATGAGGCATATTGAAAATTTAATTAGCAGAAAATTTTACAAATAACTACCAAATATGAATGTGTATTATGTCTATGCCCACTTAAACTAATTTGTCTTTGATTATGCATGAGAGAATTTGTATAGTTTAGCATATTTTGTTGAACATCTTTGTATCTTGTATGTGCTTACCTCCTCTACTACATAGCTGTACAAATTTTTAAAAAAGGCAGGCATCTTACATGAGATCCATACGAAGGCCTCATCAAACCGTAGCGGACTGAGAGTAGTCATGGTGGGTGGTACAACTGAGCTGACAGCCCACTGCGGCCTGCTGCTTTTTATTCTCCACACACACACATTAGCAGTTTACCATTTCCCCTTTACTGCACTCTACCAAACGAAAAACACCCCTCTACAACAAAGGCCAACTCAGAAATATGACTCACAATTGGGTCACTTTGTAGCTCATCCAATAGGAGCTGTTCTTATTGGTGGGTGGTCTGTCTATTTGCCTTCTGGTTCCTTGCTTGAACCAATCCCCGACCAGATGGGGTCACTAAAGGCTCACGGACAGCTCCCCTATAGGCCGGGGTGGTTATAATGCTGAGACCGGAACATCAATAATAGCACTTGCCAGGCCTTGCTGTGTGAATGTGTGTGTCCTGGTCGGTATATTTCCATCTATATAATTGTTTGGTTTATCATAGACTCATGAATAATCCTCTTTCTGTCTTGTCTGACACTCTGTAAACTGCTGTGTGTTTGTCTCTTGCCCCCAGAATTGGAGCAGCACTGTGAATGTTGGCCGTCTCTCTCTCTCTTCCTTCTTTTCTGTGTGGACATCCTTTGAATGAAAGCAATCTCAGCCTTTCAAGACGACGTTTTGCTCATCAAAGCTTCTGAAAACATTATTCTACTGTTTTTGAAGTCAAGATCCTTTTACTTTGGTTGAAATCCTATTGTCATGGTTCTATGTCTTTTCCTGATTTTTAAATTATACCATATGTGGGCTATACGTGGCATCGCAACAGCGGCCAAATTTCAAGTCACTTAAAAGACTGTTATGATTGATTTTCACAGCTAGTTTCCTCTACTTTTTCTTTTTAAACGTCTGTCTTAAGCCTCTGTATTGTAATAAAACTTTGAAGAATAAAAAGAAGGACCAGAGTGACCTTCATGAAAAGACCTGGAAGGATGGACTGATGGTTTGTTAGAAATCCCCAAGGGTTTTGGTTCGATGAATGATAAACTCCACTAAAGTTTTAGCATCTTTATTATTGATCTTTGAGCGTCTGACATCAGCATTAAAGGGCACATTTACAATACTACTGAGCCCAAATTGAAATGTTATTATTGGTAACTTGAATTTGTGGCAGATGATTTTGGTTTATATTTCTATTTTCATTTTTTTTTAAAGCACATCCACCAAAGATGGCAAATCCTGCATAAAGAAGCTGGTTTTGGCAAAGACTCTTAAACTTTTTTTTTTTCTGCAAATAGCAAATTAACTCAGCTCAACTGCAGCGCTCAAGTGTCTAATTTAGTATTTTTAACTTATGTGCTCATTTAGATGAATGGAAAAATCTGTGAGTGTATTTTTTTTTTTTTGTCACTTGAAAAAAGGGTCTGTATGATTGGGGGGGGGGGGGGGGGGGGGGGGGGGGGGGGGGGGGGGGGACCCCCCACCACCCCCCCGGGGGGGGGGGGGGGGGGGGGGGGGGGGGGGCGGGGGGGGGGGGGGGGGGGGGGGGGGGGGGGGGGGGGGGGGGGCCCCCCCCCGGGGGGGGGGGGGGGGGGCCAAAAAAAAAAAAAAAATAGGAAAAAGGGGGGGGGGGGAAAATGGAAAAAAAGGGGGGGGAAAAAAAAGGGTGGGGGGGGTCTATGAAGACTGATTAAATTAACTAAAATGTTAAAATATATTGTCAGCAATGAGTTCAGAATTTTATATACTGAGCCCATTTATTTATAGACATTTGCTAATTTTAAATCAGGACAGGATTGATGTCTTTCATTACATTCCCTATAATTGCTATAAGTTTATAGTTTAAAAAACATACTTAAAGTATGTCATTGCTCTTCAAACAGACGTTTGTGCTCAGCTCCAGTTCTGGTTCAGAAAGCCAGCATTGCTCTCCAACAGAAGGATAATCAATATGGCTGAGGTTTTCCTCTCATACTGGGTGCTCTGATGATTTATCCAGGCAGCCAAAGGGATACTGAAAAGAACTGTTTTTAGTTGGTGGGTGGAGAGGTAAAAGGGAAATATTTGCAAGATGATAGTAGTCGATAGAAGTGGCTTATCCAAGTGAACGTTCTGGCAGTAAGACGACACTTCCTCTCCTGTCGTAAGACTGAAGAGTGCTTTGTCACTGCCCTAATTGGATGTGATTATATTATAACCGAGAGGGAACGATCCCACTCGCTGACAGGGGCAAATCAGGATGCTTGTTCTACCACAAATTACTGCTTATTGAATTAATTTCCATTGAATAAAAGCTGGCAAAGATGTGATGTGTCATTGAGAAGCTTCATAGCATTGTTTGGATAGAAATGTGACAGTGGGCGGGTAAATTTACGAGCTGACAAAAAAGATATTGCCAAATATGCTTCTAATGAGGCCATAAATACAAGTCGATCTGATAAATCCACATTTCCTGCAATTCATTCTCTACAAAGGCACATTCATCCTTTGCAACCTCTTGATGGTTTAATGATGATAACATACTGAATAGAAAACAAAATTTTGTAGATGAAACCCTTTATATAGTTTGTGTTTACATCAAACCAGACTTAAATTGAAGAAATACTAGGTTGTTCAGCTCTGTTTGCCACAGTAATTATTATTACAGTTTAGTATTTCCAGTAATCCCCTGCACAATATACAATGTCTTCACATGTGAAAATGAATTTAGTTTAATAGATACAATATGTAGGGTTTCCATTAAACATTCATTCACTCTACGTATTTGACAGTAATCCCAGCCAATCCCAGCTCACACAAGACAAGTAAATATAACAAAACCATGCATCGGGGCTGTGGTTCATTTATCAAAGATTAAGAGTGACTTGAAACCAGATCCATGTGATTTATGTAGGTCTTTATTGAAGCTCTATATACTGATTTTTACTCTTAATATACATTTTTCACAACTGCAACATGGCCGTGTTGAAAGGACATACAGAGATTATACTTTGCATCCAACACATGGATGGAATCTGGGAACCTTATACAGTCTTTTAGGACCAATATAACATAATCTAAAGATTACACAGATTTCAATTGTGAGTCTGGGGTGAATAGAATATATAACAGAGCTAACATTGTAGATATAAAGGTTAAAAAATTAATTTTTTTTTTTTTTTTTGGGTCCCCCACACACAATTTTTTCCCCTCAAAAATATATATATATTTTGGGCAACTCAATAAAATTTTTTTTTTTGAAGGGCAACTCAAAAAGAAACTTTTTTGCATTCTGTTTTGTAATACTTATAAAGTGCATTGCGTCCATTGTGTCTGATTGGTTCACTGGGATGAGGTAAGGATTAGGATGAGGGAGACCACGGTTCGAGAAAGAAATAAAAACAAACTTCGAATTGATACTCAGACTTTTTTTTTGCTTGCCATTCAGGAGTAATTAACAGGAGAAAGAAAATGGAAATGGAGCGCTGATTTTCTTTTTTTCACTTGCCGTTCAGGGCTTCCGTAGCTCAGCATTCATTAGGCCTGGTCTCCCCAAACACTGCGTTATCTACAGGAAACTTTACTGTGTTGAACTCCTGATCACCCTGATAAACCGCCGGCTAATTAAACACGGGCTCAGACAATGTGTTCCTGCATGTGTATATGCATATTTATGTGTGTGTAATCCATGGAGTGAGTCGTTTTATCTTCTCTCCAGCTCCTCCTCCCCTTCCTCTCCTTGTCTGTCGGGCTCAGGGAAATGATGCCGAATGCTGAATGCTGAAAATATGGCACGAGCTGAAAGCAGCATTTAAATCTTGACAGTGGCTGGGATTAGCTAGGTAACGAGGAGGACGGCTCAGGAAAAACAAGCCGGTGAGGTGAACGCGAGGACAGGGAGGCGGGCGGAGAAGGAGGAGGATTCTTGTAAAAAAAAAAAATGGGACAAATTTCAGCACAAAGTTTTATAATTATCCCAGAAACTACCTCTATTTTTTGCAACTTTAAAGTTTTGGCTATTTTTAATAATGAAGCTTTTCCTCTGTCCTTCCACGCTCTTCTGACACTCCAATGGCCTCAAGTTTTTAACTTATCTCATGGCCCTTTAGTAAAACATCATTATCCGCGTTTGAAAAGGCACCAAAGTGAATAAGAAAGGAACACTTAAAGGAAGCACAGGCTGCCTTTAATGTTCTTTTTGATCAGACCACATGTGCCCTGCTAAACATGAATCTGCCTGTGTCCTGTCTTTTAACTTATTCATGTCCTCTTGTTCATGCAGCCCTTGTCTCAATGAAAAAAATGAAGCCTGTTCTTATTAAATGAATGGCAGAATTTATTAAATTTCCCATCTTGTCCCCTGGTAACACAAGTCTCTCCCCTCCCGGACCTATGTTGGTACCTCTAGTTTGTAAAAATGACACTGAACACTGAAATGTTTAATGACTGCTTTTGTCCATGTCTCTTTGTGCTGTGCCAGCTATGATCAAACAATGTCCTGCAACAGCATTTGTCCTCCTTTAGAAAGTGTACACTTCAGTGGTTACTATGTGTTGCTTTAATTCCAGGAGAAAGTTCCGTATAAATAATTATTATTTATGTCAAAACAACCAGTATTTTGTCACCTTTTTCAATATTACACTGCATCCTACCACTACATCCGATCCATTACCATGTGTTCTTAAGCCTGAATAAACATTGCCACTTTATTAAATGTTGAAGAAAGAGAGGGGCATGACCAAACAGTGGGCTTTCTGTTTCATGAAGCGGGATGAAGTCAAAAAGAATTGTGATTGAGATGGAAAACTTTCCACTTACTGTGTTGTTTGACATGAATACAGTATCTATACACTCATCTCGATGGTCTTGTGGTTGTTGGCGAAGCATTAAAGGAAGTCAGTGGTTCCACCATATGCCTGCCGCCTGTGTGCGTTGCATATGTAAAATGCAAATGTATTATTTATGAGCTGTTATGCAATCTCCATGCCAGGCCCTTATAGTTTGGCTGAATTTAGATGCAGACAGCAAAGGGGGATTTTTTTTTTTCCATTTATAATACAGGCATCACATTGACATATACTGACACGTCTTCCATTATGTCACTCACAGCAGGGTTTAGGAGGAATATAAAAGAGCACACCAACTTTAACTGGGCTGACACACTTAAACTGTTTACCATCCACTCAATGTGAAATAAAAAAAAATCCTCATGAGCTTTGATCCATAATACCTTGTGCAAAGTATGAATATGTAGAGACTAATTTTGAGTTATTAAGAGGATTAATGCTGGATCTACAGTAGTTTGGTTTCCAGGTTCAAGTTATTAACACTTTATGATCCAGTGCTCTTAAATGAGGTCAAATTTACACTCTGTCACATGTTTTATTGGTGCTCTTTGTGAGTCACCTTGTATTTCATATTGTAAGCCTCCAGAGCCTTCTTAAATTTTCCAGCTGGACATTTTATCCGTGCTGCAAAGGTACGTCTCTAATTAGGTCACTCTCTAATTTTTGACCAGATTTCCCTAAATTTTACACACTGCCATAATAAAACTCACATGTTCTATTTCAATACATGGCATTTAACTGCATTTTGACATCTGTTCCTTTTGGAAAAGACCCTAAAAATGGTGGTATGTCTTTTTCTTATGCTTTAAACGTCTCTAGTTTTACATTCAAAGATGTTGTACTCAGTTGTACAATAAATCTTTCTTACTCTCACCTGGCACCATACCACTGACAGACACACAGCGAGTTTAAAAAGGTTTTAAACGCTTTTGTAAAATGTGCTTCGAGGGGGTTGTGGCGTGTAGTTTGTTTGACGCCCATTGATGCTATCTCTGCCGCACACTCCCAATGAGACTCAGTTCACTCAGCTCAAGTTCATCACGATGCAAACAGCAATACGCTTCCTCCTCCTCCCATAGGTTGAATCTGCACAGTAAATTGAACTGAGAAATTCTTGATGCAGCATGAATCAACAATTGTAATTTGCAGTTTGTGCATTTGTTACAGTTGCAAGAAACAATTCTATACTGCATTGTCTTTGGTTATTTTGAATGTGATCATCGCTCCCTTTAAAATGTTTATGTGATGAAACAGGAGGATATAGTTTAAATGTGTCAAAATACTTTAGTTTGCTTACATCCAAATGTGATATGATAAGGTTAGTTAAACGCTTTATTGTAAGGCACAGAAAGGTTGCCAGGTGCAGCAAAGTTGAGTGCAAAAAAGTGAGTAAGATATGATCAGCGCCAGTGTAGATCTCTAATGGGCAGACTTCATTAGGCACTTTAATTCTACAGTTATTAAGATAACTTCATTAAATCAATATGCCCGACCCTTATCATGCACCAGACCCGTGCTTATATTCTTGACCAATCACATAAATCTAAAATACACAGGCATTAATTAGCTATAGCTGCTCCAAAACAGCATTTTTAGTTCTATTCAAATGGGGCACAGACAAAGGGGTGATAATGAGGCTTGGACTAGAAAGTGAGTGGAAATGAGCTCAATGCTTTCCTACAGTTTAGCTTTTATTACTGTAGTTAAGTGTACAGATGTGATGCTTCAATTCAGGTTGGGATGAATCATCTCCTGGAGCTCTTTAGGTGTGACAAAGATGTGTGGCAATAGGTGCACAAAAAAGATGGATGATTCTACAAAGAACACAATTCAGGGCACTTTATGATAAGCAGCTTAAGGAGTTTGTATTGGTCAAATGCTACTACAGCTTACCACCAATCTGCTAATTCAAGTTACAACATTTACCAGGGCATCTTCACACACACTGTTGTGATGTCCATATCTGCCCTGCTGATGTCCCAGACCCTGTGGCTTCACTGCATGAGCTTTGCACAGAATTTGTTGATATATAACATACAGACGTTTGACATATAGTTTCATTATTTTTCTTTAATGTGACTTTTCAACATCACAATTCACATTACCAAACCAATGCTAATGACACATATGGCCCAGCCTGTGGAATATGATTAGAATAGGTCAGGTTAAGGTCTTTCAGATGATGAATAAAATATTGATTAAGTCTACAATAACCATGCATTTAATTTAACCACAGAGTATTCATCATATTAATGAAGGATGGTTGAGACAGCTCTATCCGGTTTGAAAATAAAAGGCGACTATTGGTGCCATTTATCAGGCTAACCTTAGTTGTCACAGATATGTCCGTGCTTGGAGGCTGTCACTTTGCTGTCGTATCAGTGAGGAGTCCACAGAGAGAGCATAGACAGGCCCTCTGAACTCGACCACTCACTGGTTCAAATCCTGACACATCAAACACGCAGAGACCTGACAGACTGACAGAGTTGCCTCCTGGAATACTGACCACGGGCTGACCATGGGAAGTCACACACAAGGTCATTTTATCTGTGCCAGTAGTAAGCTGTCACACTGTAGTTTAATTGTCCTCAGATACATCATAACAAGACCATTACACAATTGCATTTATGGCTTGCACATAATTCAGTTCAAATTTGTTTGAAGAATAGTGTTTCTGGTTGTTATACTAAAATATTTTTTCTGATTTACTATTTTTAACCATATCTTAAAACATGCTATTGGTTTAGCCTTAGGAAAAAGAGTGCTGCATATGTTCATGCTTTCTTGTGCTTAATGTTTTGGAGACTGCTATGGATAAAAAGCTTACCTGCTAAAGCTACTTGGCTGTCATAAGTGCATTTTGGAGTTGGCTATGTAGGGGAAGCTTGCAGCATATGCCACAATTGGCTGCTTTCCCCCAGTTTACTTTCATGACTTGAATTCATGAATTGACATGAATTCTTATGTCTATAAACATGTTTACTATCATGTTGTCAAATTTGTCTTCAAAACTTTGCGATTTTCCATTTAATTAAAGTGTTTGGCTCAGTGGCAACACACAAGTTCAGATGGTGCTGCTTTCCATATAAACTGCATTTTGGCTACACAGAACACATTATTTTTGGCACTTTTTTTGAATAAGCAAAGAAATGGTCTACTTTGGTGGGTTTTTATATTTAATGGTTTTTCACCATTGTACTGCAGTAACTTTACTAATCTCTTCATTACAATGCTTAAAGAACAAAACAATAATATGTCTGATGTCCATATTCCCAATTTACAGTAAAACATGGCGACACACAATAAGCTCATCCCACCAAAGACAGTGGAGTGGAGGGATGCTGTGGCTGAGGTGGGCTTGTTAGCGGTGCATTAGAGGACAGGACACATGTTGGGAGGCGTCACTGAGAGACAACAACAACATAATCGACTCAGGAACACTGAACGCTCCCCTGTTAGCGTGCCCTCTTATCCTTGCGGCTCAGCGGAATCCTTTGTTGTTTGTTCAATGGTGGCATTGTGCTGGCATGTCATCCCTTTACGCTCATTGTCTCTCACCTTTAGCCAGACAGTGAGTAGGGAACTCTAAAAGGGGGACCGCAACCTTATGGCACATTTATTTGTCCTTAGATCACTGGCTTTCTGTTATTTCAGTTATTTGCTCCAGAAATACAAGTGCAACTTCATTAATGCCTAGGTTTTCTCCAAATTAATTTCATTGTTCATTTACCTGTTTAGTTTTCTTTGCTTCAGTCTTTTATTTTTGCCCGTTTTTCCCGTACTGATCCTTTAATGTGCTGTCTGCTCTAACCCTGTCACCCATGTGACAGAAGTGATATCTGTGAGTTAGGGGATCTCAAACACTCTCAAGCACAGTCAGTCACCACAGAGCCACAGCTGGAGTCAGAGCCAGTATTAATCCTATTTCTGCTTGTTAATGGGATTATGTCTTTTAATTAAAGACTAGTGTAGAGCAATTATGAGCTGTGAGAGGATGTGGCACAGTTCACTGTGGTGTAAGGATTCAAGGTGCTAGATCTGCTGATGATGTGGCATCTCCACAACTGGTTTTATAAGATTAATAATGCAGTATTGTAATAGTATATGTATGTGTTAGTTGCTGATGAGGAGCCAAGAAATAAGAGTTAGCCCCAAATAAACAAACAATCAACAACTGTAAAAGGTCTAATTTTGTATTTCTTTCTTTTTTTTATTTTCATATTTAATTCTTACTTTATCTTTATCTTACTTTTACCACTTTTATACAGCATATACAGGTCATTCTTAAAGATTAGACTCTCATCCAGCTGCTCTTTAATTACTATCAAGCGTTAGTTTTGTAGTTCACTACTATCTCTTGTCAGTGGCTACAGCTTACATAGCTTAGGTTTCCTAAATCTTTATCAGGAAAGTTTCCTTTGGGTTTATGCTGCTAAGCATTCAGATTTGAATAGCCATAATAAAAACTTTTGTATGAATGAAGAGATATAAGATGGACACTTTCTCTATTGCTCTTTTCTACACTAAATTCAATGACCATAGACACTAACATCTAACACTAACATCTTCACGGCTTCAGTATATGGTGAGTATTCAATCTGCAAGAAACCATTCTATTTCTATGTGGAATTTATAGTCACCAATTCATATAAAAGGATGTATTTTCCAGCTGAAAAAGCACTTAAAGCTCTTTTACGTCAAGCATCCATTCATGCCGACCCATGCATGTACATCCAGTAGACCTATTGACCACCTCGCTCAGACACTAGTTCCAGTTTCAGTGTTACATGCCCTGTTCACACACACACACTGATCCTCTCTTTATTATCCCAGACTTACCCAATTACCTGCAGTTGCACAAATGATTAGTTCTTTATTTTTTCCTTTGAGAACATGAGTGTGTTTTGTCCCAATTAGCTCCTGCAGAGGTGCTAGCAGCCACCCGGCTAGCCCTCAGCATGATGAAACCCAACTCACCTTCCACTGCTCCTACCAGACATTAAAATGAGCTTGAGGCTATGAAAAAGAAAGTATGTTTCTGCAGACAGAGGAAAAAGACAGAATAAAGGGGGAAAATAATTGAAATCCAGTGAAAGAATCAGAGTGATGAAAGGAAAGGAGTGCATGACAGAGAGAGCAAACAGAGAAGATACTGGTCTGTTCAGAAGTATGCTGCTTTGTTACTTAAAGCAACACCATGTAACCTTTCAGGATCTGTGCCCTCTCCTCCTAGGATTCAACTGGACAGTAATTGTTTCATTTTTGGGGTACTGGCAAACACTGGAAACAAGTGTGGGAAATCTGTAAACTGTTGAGTTGTGTTCAGTCTTAGGACATCGTGATGGTTGAAATATCACTGTAAAAATATTATTACTTTTATTTAATTACACACAAACAAAGTCCATGAATAACTCTGTTGTATTAGGTTGGGCAACGTTAAAGGTACTGATAACAAAGGCCCCCAGAACGAACCTCAAAATGATCACTGCCAGCTGTTTGCTTTGTCCCATAATGAGGTGTGATTAATGTGATGCACTGTTTATTTGGCTTTGTCATATTAACACAGAGTTCCTAATGTATTGCACTTTTTAACAAGAAGAGCGGTGTTGATTGCTGTTCATTGTAAATGTTTTCATATGAGACTCCATAAAGCTTTTATTAGCGCCATAGAGAGAGATGAGGGTTGCAGCTTCATTTTATTTAGTTTATTGTCAGCATTGTCAGCTTCTGTTTCCCATGTTTAAACCTTTTTTATGGCTAAGTTGTGCTATTTTATAAAATAATATTTTCCATGAAGGAATAACTGAAGAACTACAGCCAGTACAACAGATTACGTAGCGAAAAATAGTATCAGAGAAAACTCAGATTCATTCAAGTGATTAGGGTGTATATAAAAATATATTCTTAAGTGTCACCCATTAATACAATAGTAACTGGTTCTAGTATTGGTAAAAATAAAGAAAACCCTATACAATGATATTGTGTGTACTTTTTCAT
The DNA here is from genome assembly GCA_036850595.1 of Rhyacichthys aspro. Classification (NCBI taxonomy): domain Eukaryota; kingdom Metazoa; phylum Chordata; class Actinopteri; order Gobiiformes; family Rhyacichthyidae; genus Rhyacichthys; species Rhyacichthys aspro. The sequence continues at coordinate 15,047,450 of CM072168.1, forward strand.
TTGTGTGCTGGCTAAAAAAAAAAAAAAAAAGGTTTACATGCTTTACATGAACGCACCTCAGGCGTATGGTATTTGAAATGAAAAAAAAACAATGTTCACAAAATATGTGTATATATGGGATTAAATTCTTCTACATCTTTCTTTGGTGCAGGTTACTGCAGGTTAACACATTCAAATGTAAAACCTTCATCATTTCCCTTCATCTGCAGAACAAACAAGTCAATTCAAAGAAAGAATAGAAAAAAAAATACAAGAGCTAAACCTCTGACTCTTATAAGTAGGCTTATTTTGTCTTTGCATTTCCAGATTAACCTCTTAGTTGAATCAAATCATTCCCTGAGCTCCACTTCTCTTTATCTGCCCTACCTTTCCTCCCATCTGTCTTAATCTCATTACAGATGTCAATAGAAAAGCTGCTTGGTTTCCCCCGATAAACACAACTATTACCCCACTGTGACCCCCAGCACTGTTTACCTTGTTAACAGCACACGGACCCCAAACACACTCTCATTTCCTTTTCTATAGCTCTTGTTTATGTGCATTACCCGTGTACGTGTGTGTGGCTGCGCAGAGACACCGGAGCCAGTAGCGACAGTGTTTTTTCAGTTGTCCTACATTATTTCCTGAAATGCCTGCGTTGGAAGGAGCAGAGGTGAAAGTGGAAGTGGGGCCCGGTCCAATGCAATTAGAACTAGAAAGAACCTATTTCCCTCATCCCTGGAGAGTGCAATTGAAGTTAAAATGGATTAAATTAAATTAGTACACTTTTGGCTATCTTGCCTGCATGACGACTAAAATAACTGGCTCAATCAAAATGCCTGGCTCAAGAAGTACCAAACCCATCAGAACTACAGGATAGGATGTTTTAGCTTGTTTACTACCCTTTACCTGCCCACTGTACCTTTATGTAAAGTAATGTATTCTGTATGGCTCTGTCATAATGTAAGAAAGCAAGTCAGTCCAAATGCTATTTAATGTGTTCTAAAATGTGACAGGGACAATATTATTTTGAGTTGTGACAAAGCTTGATTTAACTATCTCACAGGCCCCATGGATGGTTTTGACGATGGCAGATGTCATCTTTTGTCTTCACACTGAGACCTCCTCTGGATAAAAGTCCAGAGTGCAGTGCTTGAGGTCAAGACTGCCACATCCGATGCCTAGTGTATGTTGCCAGAATGAATCAAGGACCACATTCTCAGGTGGACACAGTCAGGTGAAAGGAAGAAGGGCGTAGAAGAGAAGGAACTGATACGGGGGCTTTGAGTGAAAACATTGCCAAATATTAGAGTTTGGTTTTGGTCATGAAAGATTCCAGATGAAGTAAAGAAAAAGCTATGGTCAGATTACAAGTTAATATTCCATTAAATTCCACTTCCCTTGAGTAAGAAGACTCCCATGTGCCGCAGTGTTTCCTTTATACCACAACTTTAAACAAGTGGAATATGTGACAATATATAACTCTATATGAAATGTAGTTAATTAATCATGTTTATTTGGAGTTGAACCGCTCTGATGACAAGACTTTCTCTGAATTAATTCTTAATTACTTTTGGAACGTTCCACCGAAATGATGGAGTATGTGTCACGCATTAACCACAAAGAACGCCACCTGTCGTGTTGAAGTCAAGCCTCTTACTAAACCCTCACAAGCAGCACCGCTAATGAAATAAATCCAAGCACAAGGTCCTCTCAAGTATAAAAAACGAATCTATCTCCATGAGTGTCCACGTGTATAAATGATGAGTCATTTGTCAGCTGTGAGGATTACATGTGCTACCCAGAGCTTTGACAGGCCTCCATAGGGATCTATAGGGATAAGAACACCACATGTCATTACCTAACTATGATCTAATTAACTCACTCTCCCCTCCTATCCCACATACACACCACTTGACCTTTTCTAGATCCGTGTGACCTGCACCAAACTTCACTGGTGTCTGTTCTGTGTCTTTACAATTTCACAAGCACCACTCAGTATCACATTTCTAACTCTCTGTCTCTGTGCCCCTGGGCATTGCTAAAGGATGAGGCCACAGGGACATCAGAATCATATCGCTCCCAGAGTCCCATCCCACTGGAGCACTTTCTTCTGTAACATTACCTTGGTTCTGTTTGACCATACAACATAAGCTCTGTTGAAATCTTGTGCCATATTCATGCTTCTTCATGCCCAAGGTTGTGCCCACAGTGAAAGGATGTGAGAGTGAATGGCTGTCTGTAAGTGTAAGTCTGTTACTGTGTATGTACAATTTTCTCCATTCTCTATTCCTAGTATTTACATTGTCTTCCTCTGCTATTGTCCGCGAGAATTCTTCCTAGTTATTCTATTCTCTCCATTTGCCCCTGGCCTCCACAGAGGTCACTGCAAGTTTGGGCAGGTGGTAAAAGTTGGGATTGATTGAACAATAGAGTAGACCCTTTCTCAAACACTGGTATTGTTTAAGTTGAATATTCAAACCTTGGCCGATATCTGACCCTGACGTTATGTTTTATAAAAATCCCTGCTCAATGTTTTCGACAAATAAACAAACTAAAAGTAACAAAACACAACCTTCACAACAGCAGAAACAATTCCCATGCAGGCACACACAACGGTAAAACTGAATCCCATTCTGTCAACTATTGTCAGACCTTCTATAACTTACTGCTATTAGCACAGTGTGAATCCTCTGTTTACCTTTGTGCCACTTCCCCGAACTCAAAACATGTATCAGTAGATTCCACCTTGATGTTGTCATTTGGGTAAAACACAGACGTTGGCAGTTTTCCACTGAGCTTTCATCATCTATTTTCCTTCACATTCACTTTGGTTGTCTCTTTGCAGCTCGCTTTACTGTTGTCAACTGGAGCATATGCTTTTTGCTCATGAATGGTAAACAAATGGCTGGCAGAAGTCAAACACAATTAAACACAAACAGACAACAAAGAAGATGATTTTGTGTCTTTGTAGTGGTGCATCTCTAAAGTATGTGGTTTCAGCTGAACAGAAAGAGAACAGACTGGGGAAAGAAGTCACTTCTACTGTTTTGGTTTCACTAATGTGCACATGATTTATGGTTGCAACTCAATATTTATGGTTTACAAAAAGTGTTGCAGTGATGCCTTCTTCACATTTTTGTCAAGCCGCTCATTCCTCCTTGATCCCCACAAAAATGTATGTAAAAAATGTGTATGTTTACACCTAAGCTTGCATGGAATAATTTTAGAAAACTATATGAGTATGGATAGAAATTGAAACTAAACATAACCACACTTGTCTTAACCACAATCATTTAAACCATTTCCCTTAATATGAATGTAGTAATCATTGTTTTTCATATTGCAAGAACTCATCCAGAGTCCATGATAACTCCAGTGGTTTTATATCTACCCACCACTCCCTGCATTGTTTCTATTGGTAAACCCTACCAATATAGAGTGGGTCATCTAAATTGATCCGATAGCATCACATGGTGGGACAACATTGATCTGTTGTTAACCTGGTGCGTTTGTAGTTAATGTCTGACTTTAATACATACAGTAGGCCCACTGCAAGGCGTCTGAGCAAGAGGACTCTATCAGCATCCATGGTAAGTCTGCTCTGTCGTTCTGCTCGCAGCCCAGTCTGGCAGCATGCTCCCCATCAGGCCTACCATCTGCTGGGCTCTCAGCAGCTTGTTTAGAGGTTAATAGCTTCATGATCCCCCTATCAGGCTGCCCATCTTCAAATGGCTAATTCTTCCTCTCTGGCAACGATTAGCGAGGCCTACAGCGCTGCCTTCCTCCGTTACTTTTCAGAATCAGACAGGCTATCATCCGGACTACAATCGCAGCTTGTTACCGGACATGCGATATCAGACCAAAATAGATTTTCACATAATGTACAGCCACAGCACTATGGCACATTGGAGCCATTGGATAAAGATCAATATCTCATTCTCAGAAGCATTGGGCTTTGTAACAGCTCTGTGTTTTGACAGCCCACGGTTGACATCTTGATATGAATGAGATTTTATGAGACAATTAAGTTTGATCATGTAGCGAGAATGATATGCTCCTGTTGACACAAATCAGTCTGTGACGGTGTCATTATACCAAATAGAAGATGGCGAAAGTATTTTGCTGAAATATTTTGCACAAAGACAATGTTTATTAGTTTAGAGGCCTCAAAGACTACCATCTCATTTGTAGGACATGCTTGCCATTGCAGCAGTAGATTCCTATGGGAAATCCAACAGAGATGCTCTGTGTTAATGTGTTAGCTGTGGGCTTTCACGGGAGCTGGCACGGTAAATCTGAAGAGATCAACGTGTGTCAGGACAGCAGGGACCCCTCTGCTCCCTGGAGGAGCCTGCCAGTTTGACTTTTACTGAACCCTATCCATAACTGACTGATTTTCTTAGAAAAATCTCTAACTGCCTCAAATTAAGTTTAAGGGATATTTTTTCTACTGTGACTTCTTCATGACCCCTAGAAATTTGCATATTACATAGCTGAGAACTGAATATTAAGCGCTAGAGCGAATTACTGTCTCTCAGTTGTTATTCCCTGTGCAGCTCGAGGTAGTGTGCAAACGGACGGGCAGGCATTTAAAACCTCTTTTTGAAGATAATGTGATTTTTTTCATTTGGTGATAAGGATGTGTCATGGAATGTTTCATTATTTTGGACACTAAGCATTTTTTTCTTCTCTATAGCTTACTGGGAGGAACAAAAATAATCCAGTGTCATATTATCGCTGGTTCAGATGAGGAAAGAGAGTGAGGGAGTTATTCTCTGTGATTGCTGTCGGATCATCCTCAGGGATCTGGTCTGATTCTGATGATGCTTCCAGACGTCAAAGCTCCTAGTCTTGGGGCCATAAGATGATGTTTTTTGACTACAATTTGACAATAAAAGATTTGCTGGTTCTTAAAAAGACCAAACATATCTTAGATCTATCCTCATTATACATTCTGACTTGACAATTTCTAATTATTATTATTCTTATACAAATGTAATAAAACAACAACAAACAAATGAAGTTCTGACAGTCCCAAGTGAAATGAATGATGTTCTTGGCTCTCTTTGGAGACAGAAGTCTTTCATCTAATCACAATAATGACGCAGACAATTAGTGGTATCAGCTGGTCATGATTAAAATGTAGAACTGTCTACAAAAAAAGAGTTTTGGGTGTGTTAAAGCCTGAGACAAGACAGAGATCTCTGAAAAAAGTGGCTATCGACTTTGACTATTGCAACAATAGAGAAAGAGCCATGAAAATTTCTTTGAATGAACCTTTTCACCTCTGCCTTATCTTTAGAGCACACTCTCCAAAGTCCAAAACATGTTCTGCTCAGTGAACCTTTTCAGCCATGTGAAATTGGGTATCTGGTTTCAGATGATTGCTCCAGCCCATGCATATGCATTATATAAACATGAAAAGGCCCGATGGCTCTAAGGGAAACTATGATCTCTCAACACATTCTAATTAAAACTCTCTTTCTCCTCCACATTGGCAAAAAGTCAGCTGCATTCCCCTTCTTGAAAATGTTATTCCTAATTTTCTCAAAAACCTTCTTTCCCGATTGTTATTTTTTTCCATTGTGCCGTGGAAACACTGATATCACTGTCTCTCAATTCTCCAGCGACTTTCCATGTGGGTGTAATTGGTGATAATCATGGAGCAGTGTACATTCCTGTAGATGCTACTGGGCAAAGACTCAATATGGACATTTGAAGGTTTCCTAAACTCCTCACCTACTCTCGCCCCTTTGTCACCGGATGGAGGCGTGAAAAAAGATTGATGAGCATTCCCTTTCAACTGCTTTTCTGACACTATGCCAGGGCTGAGAAAAAATGATGATTGTGAGAAGCAGACGTATACTCCAACAACACACATGCTGCTGGAGATGTGAGAAAGACAGAGTGCCAACTAACAGACAGGGAAGGTGTTATGTCTGACACTGTATCACACTGCTTTTTGAAAAGGCATGAATTATTATATTATTTTTTGTTTGGATTTTCTTTCTCAAAATCTGAAATACTGTATGTGCTGGTCCTTAATGCTTTTTCATTACTCAGTCTTAACCACCACTAAACTAATCTTCATTTTCAGGTGTAGTTTAGAATAGGTCTATGTTCTCTCCCTCATTCTGCAATTGAGAACCTACTGTTGGACATAAACTTTATCTTAGTGAGACCTTGGGCTGTTGTGTAACATTTCTACTTCAATATGTAGCACCAAAATGTATGTGATCACAAGATTACATGTGAGTACACCAACAATTACTCGGGCTTGATGTCCTAAAAAGATAATAAACTGAATTGTATAATTTCTGTCAAAAACCTAAGCACTTCCCTGATCTTTGGGAAAAGGCCTCTAAACAAAGCACTCAAACAGCACGTTCGATGCTGAGATCACTGGTTATCTTAAACCTCTCCCAAATATTTACACAACGTAGTTGAGAGTCCATAAGCTGGATAGCAAGTTAATACATAACAAATGTGGGTTGGACTTTGTCATGAGGGGCACTTGTTTAAATGTCCTGGTTCGCTGGGATCAGTGTGATTGTTGGAGTCCTGTCTAAACAGAGGGGTATAGAGACAAACAGTGACCTCTCACAGGCTGATCATTCTTACCACATGGAGCATGTTTGTACAAACCTGCCGTGGCTTCAACCCAGGAATGCATGTCTGATTCCTCTTCATCTCCTCATCCCTTTCTTCTTTTTATGAATTCATGAGCCCATGCATTGTTTTGAAATACATTTTTCTGAAAAATAAAATTCTGTTTACCATACTACCATACATACTGCCAGACTGATAAATGACAGTTTACATGACAGCTATTAACTCATGATGGATGTCCTCATCTACTTCTGATGATCCAGGGTGGTTTTTGTTTTTGTCTGTGGCTGCTGAAGTATGAGAACAGGTCAAGATTTGCCCTTAAAGGGTTAAGAAGACATCTCCAGGTGAAACAAATCATAGAGAGAGACGTTGTTGACTTTGTTGAACAAGAGCTACACAGGTTTGTAATGAACTTGACAAATGAACCACAATTATGTCCATTTATGGGTTCATAATTCATTTTTTTATAGATACTTTCAGACTTTAACTGTTTAAAAATGATTTTGCATAGTGAACTTCTTGGTGTCTGTTCAATGTTGATGCTCACCATAACAATAATGTCTATGGCCTTGGTAATGGTTGTTGAGTTACACAAATGCTGGAGTTTCTCAAACTCTGGAGTTTTGTTTACATTACCTGAAAACTCTTATGAAGATTGAAATTAAAATGCATTAATCTGACTGTAGCCTCTGCTTCGTGTCTCAGGTGTGAATGTGACTACGTAAAACTGGAAATGACAATAATTCCTGGCTCAGGGTATTTGCTCAATGCCCTCTGCTTAGCTCCGCTGTTAGCATCAACTAACGTTTTGCAAGTCAATACAGTTGTTTAGTATAGTGATTATCAAAAGACTCATAGATTGATAATATCACTCTCATTTTTCCAAATATCACATAACATTAAAAGAGCCCAGACCACATCAGCAAGTGGCTCACCCATGGGAAAGTCACCCGGGTCAGCAACACTAATGCACCTTGAAATGTCTAAATAAAGACCTCCTGTTGGCCAGTGTATCGTTGTCTAACTAGTTTATCCTAAGGGAATGTCTGTATTTATTATGTCTAATATGCACTAATGTGAGGACTAATGCTCATGAATTAGGATTGTGACTACTATTCCATCCTTCTTCCCTTGGTTTATGTTGATAATTTTGAATATACATTACAAGATTTACACTTCAAACCTTTACTTTAACCCATACATTACAACAGAAAAAACATCAGGCTTATTCTGAAATTGGTGGTTTATTTGTACAATCAATTTTATTTGTACATTTTCTTTTTGCTTTCTTCTCATATTCCACCAAACTAAGTCCTTTAATCTGCCCCAATTGGTTGTGGATCACAGAGGTTAGTCTGCAGATTCTGGTGGTATCTGATCATGGGGACTATGTTTCTGCTTTGTTCTGTGTTTGTGTACATGTCTGATACATAATATGGGTGAGCACCTCTCTCATGACTCAATAGCCTGTGAGCAAGTAATGAAAGTATGAAAACACATTCCTCCTCAACACCCATGACATTAGGGTTTAGTGAATGGTTAAACAATGATAAGATTTTATTTTTTTAGTCATTATTGTAACAGTTTGAACGAGAACAGTACCTGGTAATAGAAAAGTTAATAGAATAATAAAGCAACATCATTTAAATTATGTGAATATATATGAATATGCATTTATACATGCATGGTATAGATATATACATATGCAGTCTGTGCTGGCAAGTCCCCACCTCTGCTGTTGTCTACTTATATCTATTCAGAACAAGTTTATAAAGGAAAAACTCCAACCAGAGGGTGCGGTGGTTAAGGTCTGACCAACCACATCCACTGGTGATGCAGGGGGCAAACCCAGTCTCTTGTATAAGCTTGCTTCTGCAAAGGTTGATGCGATCATTCATGAGTTAAGGTCACTTATTGTTCCTGTTAGTGGTGACCGTCACTAGACAAGTCTTCCATAAAGAGAACTCTGCTCTCCTTTGAGATCTGTCTGTCTCAATGTGATCGATAATCCAACCTCAGTCTTCATGTTGGATAGAGTGCCTTGGTGTGTGTGTGTGTAACCCTATACTGCAGAGAGGCCTCAATAAGAAGAGGAAAGCTCCTGTCTGACCTCCAACATGCATCATTTTCCCCTTTCCTTGTCTCTCTTTGCTTTCGTTGTTCACATTTGATCCTTTCCTTTCTTCCCTTCTCGACGATCTCCTTGTCTTTTCACCTGTCTTCATGTATCACTGCTCCTGTCTGTCTATCATTCAGTCAGTCAGTCACTAATAAATTGGTTTGCTCTGCTGAGAGTCTGTCTTCACATTGGGCGCTGATTACTGTCAGAGCATCTGTCATCTTCAGTGTATGTCACGCTGATCGATGGGGTGTGTGTTTCTTTCTAGGTGTGGGCCACATCAGTGGAGCCACATTGCTGTGTTTTGGGCTTTGTGGAAGTAAGAAGGTCAGGTCTGCTTGGATCCAATCGATGACTTCAGAGACAAACTGTCTATTCCTTCCTATAACTATCCATTTCACAAACTCACATAATCACAGGCCTCAATTCAGTGAAGTGAAAACTAAATGAGAGGTCCCTTCTGCCAGATATCCACACCTTTGAGACCATGTCAGGTGTTAGGGTCACTGCACACCATTGGAAAAGCAGCTCTGAGATTAGAGGTGATTAAGGCTCATGTGAGATCATTGTAATAAAGCTGCTGAGGCTGTTCAGTTCCCTCCCAGAGTGAGATCAGGATCATACGAAACACCTGCCTCTTTTGTGCTCATATAATCTATTTATCTGCGCAAGCATGAGCACAATTTTAATCATGCACCTCATCTACAGCATTTGTGACTAATCGGATACCCATTGAGGAAAGAAATTGCACATTTCACCTTTGTTGCATTTTGCGGCACTTCTGTACATGTAGTCATGTGTGTGTGTGTGTGTGTGTGTGTTTGAGACTGAACCCTCTTTTGTATTGACTTAATTAATAGACTCATTACCATCCAATCTCACTGTGTCCTTTCCCTTTTTCTGCCTGCAGATGAAACCTGGTGATATCCTTTTCTGTCCACTGAAGAATTATACCTCTGGAGACAAGAAGCTGATATGCCAACCTGTTCTCGTCCCAGGGTGTAATAAAAGAGACGTCTGGTCAATGGCCCATTGTGTTTTCTTGCGATGGATCCCAATGTCAACACACCAGGTTTGCCCCATTGAGCATGTTGGGTCAAACACACAATTTCTCAAAAGGTAGAAAGCTTGGGGGGTTGGGGGACATTAAAGTCAGATATCAAACACTGCTTGCATCTTGACCCATCTTTCATCTTGAGGAATTACATTTAAGAATTATAGAAAATAATAAAATTATGCTATGTTTGAGGAAAAAGTGCAGATTTAATTGCTTGATTGCTGTATTTAGCTGTCTTTTAAAAATGGATGTGCCTCCTTGTTTTTGTGGCTGGGATGGTGCATACAGAATCAAAGGCTTCTGTAAAGCTGTAAATATCACAACTACAAGTTTAATTAAAGACAATGTCTTTTTATAGCAGGTTGTTACAGCAAGTGTTTTGTGAGGCGTTATGGTTACGTAAAAAATAAAAAGTGTTAACTGAGTTAACTGAACTGTGTCAGACCTGCTAGAATATCCATGGGGCTTACCACCACAGTGAATTAATCACCTTGATGTTTGTTGACTCAAACATCAAGGTGATGAATATAGTTAGAAAAGTCAAACTAAATGATGCAGTCACAACCTTTAACTACTATTCAGTATGTGCAAGTCATCAGAACAGGAGCTAATGCCCAACACTTTCTAAAGGAGGTAAATGGCAGTAACCAAACATACCCACTGGGACACCATATGTGTAAGTACATATGTAGATTTGTGTAAATTTGTACATCACTTTGAATTCATAAATTATGCATATTGGGATGTTTTTCCTGCCAGCCCTAACTATCCCTTGTCTTAATGAGTGTGACTGCAGAGAGTTTTTATTATCAGCGCTCAGTTAGCTGGCCATCTCTCGTGTTTGTTTTGTTTACTCCATCACCAGAGGCCGTTTGGCTTTAATCAGTGTGGCCCTCTTATTGTCTGGGTTTAATCAGGCCAGGGTGACCTCAAGCACCAGAAACTCATCTCTCCTATAGGAGAAGAGAGGCAAATCTGTTACAGCTATGGGTCAGCACAATATTGCTCCAAAAATGTGATTTTATATATCACTGCAAAGGCTCAAGAACACTTCCAAAAGTCACTGTCTGTGAACACACTTCAGCCAACATAGACCACCTCCAGAAATGCAGGCTTTTTCTCTGGGCCAAAGCTCATGCTGTGAAAAAAGAATATCAGATTTTGATTCATCAGATCATAGAACAGATTCCCATTTGCCTCAGCCCATTGTAAATGAGCTTTGGCCCAGAGAAAGCACTGGTGTTTGTGATTCCAGTACAGAATCATGCCTGCAGTGATGCTTGAGCCCGAAGATCACGAGCATTCAATACTCACCTCTGGCCTTGTCCCTTGCACACAAAGATTTCTCTTTTCTGGATCTTTATGACATTATGTTCTGTAGATGGTAGGATATTCCATGTTTTTTGCAATTCTATGTTGAAGAATATTTTTTTGAAGTTATTTATTGGTGAACCTCTGCCCATGTCTACTCCTGAGCGACTCTGTCTTTCTAAAATACTCCTTTTATACCACGTCTTAAACCTAGCTGCAACCTTAGCTGCGAAATGCTCCTCTGGTTGTTTATTGCATTCTGTTGTTATTTACACTTTACACAGTATCCTGACGTTTATATATATTTTTCTTTTACTGTTCTGTTTGTCTGTAATTGTTATTAGATGTGCCAATACTTAGAATTAAAAAGCAAGTTGCACACATCCGTCAGTGAAAAGAACCTGGATGGTTTTTGTTGGCTCTTGTATACAGCGCTGTTTTGATGTCAGTTTTATGTTTGAATTTGTTAAGTGAATGGGACTAACTGTGCCAGTGTTTAGCCCACCCACATTACATTACCCTGTGAACAAAGTGGCTGCAGATACTACATGCTGAACCTCTAACAGGGTGATGGATAGCTCCCACCTGTCAACATGACATTTGTACTGGTCCCATCTTTTGTACGAATGCCTCTATGTGTCTCTAGCTCTACATTATAGACATAAAGACCACAGTAAGGGCACAACACACATCATTCACTGTGAAGACTGGACAATGTATGCAAATGGAACCCAGCATGGCTACTGGTGTAAATCTTCCCTTCTCTTTGGTACACTCACTTTCCCAGCATGCTCGTCACTTCACACACATTAACTCACAAGTATTAGTTATTAAAATACTTGGCAATGTCACGTAAATACAGCTAATCACTGTTTAATGCATACAATTAGGAACAAATTAACTCATTTAATTTGAATTCAGTCAAGTTGTCCATTTAAGGGGACTGTGGTTTGGAGCAGCTGAGAAAAGGTTGCTTGTCAAAACAGTCTCTATAAATACACCTTTCTGTGGATCCTAGTCAAGTGTGGCTTGATGTGAAAGAATATTAATTTTTTGCTGCTGACTGAAGCAGGAGAGGCTGGAAAACAACTACTTTGTCCTTGCAAGGAGGTGTGTTTCTGCTTGCGTTGGCCTAAAGCCTTTATGTAAGTGTGTATGTGTGTGGGAGTAGCTGACTGAAGGGCGAGACTGCGAAGCGAGGAGGAGGAAGACTGAGGGGGTAATTGATGACTGTTGGTTTGAGCTGCTCTTATAAGCGTAGCACACACTTAGAAGGTGTAGAGAGACAAAGAGTATGTTTCCATCCAACTGTCAAGTGGATTTCCTCTTTATTAATGCACTTTTGGTTTGATTTAAAGTGCCTCAAGAAAAATGAATCAAGAATTTGTCACTGATTCATTCCAGTTGAAATATGTGTATATTTCTGTAACCATGACGATGAATGGACTCCACTTTTCCAATAACATAATTATTTTGTGCCCAGACCTTGACAATAAATGCCAGTGTCTAGTTTTTTCAGATTTTTCTTCTTCCACCAACATTGTTTCATGACAGAGCAATGCAATCGCCTTGATTATAAAATAAAACCTAACTGTCAGCCCTGTTTGTTTGTGCATTTCCTCTAAATATCAGCCCGATTTAATGTGATTCATCATGGCAGCAATTTTCCCACGTTGTTTCTCATAGAGAGCTATAATAAAACAACATAAATTGCAAGGTAAGGTTACTCATCCTATACTGACAACATGTTCTTATATAATACTAGGTGTACGGTTATTCTTTGGTGACCTGCTTTAAAGAACCATGATTACTTTAGACCCCGGTGTGTAAATGCCAGCCACATTTTTACATTTTTTTTTCTTAAATTGAGGAATCAGAAATGTAATTTTACTTTTTATCATAAAATCCATATCCATAACATCATTTGAATGAGTAGCTACAAAGTCATTTGTCTCCAACAAAACAAAAATAATCCCTTTGTTTTAGATACAGTGCACCCAGCTGACCAAACAGTATGTATGTATGTGTGATCAAATAATTGCATGAGAACTCACATCTCATCTTAAATATATATAGAGCAGTGTAACAGTCACATCTGACTTCGCACATGTAGTTGTAGATGAAGTTATTTATTGGGTGCAAATACTGAAAAGTTAAATGTTAAAACAAAACAAAAAAACAAAACAAAACAATGAGTAGGCTTATGTATCAATAGAGAATTTCATTAACACACTGGACCCTGTTTGTCACCTGATCACAGTTGGTCATTGGTGCTGAAGTGAACCGAAAGTCTCATGAATATTTACACCAATTCCAAACCCTAAGTCAAAGGGAAGCCAAAGAAAAACACGATTACAGATAAAGCTATGAATATAATTCCATTAGTACAAATAATCCATTTGAATCTGACCCAATATAGTATAGTATTGTGTGTGTATGTATGACACAAAACAGCCCCAGCTCAGCATTTTTACCAGTGTGTTTGTGTAACTGTGGGATACCATGTCCAAACATAAAGCAAATAGGATTTTCTACCATCTTTCTCTCACTATTTTATTTACTCTCTGAGTGCGCTTGTGTGAGTGTGTGTGTGTGTGTGAGTGTGTGTGTGTGTGTGTGAGTGTGTGTGTGTGTGTGGAGACAGAGACAGAAAGAAAGCGCGTCTACTCTATATATTGTGAGGCTTAGTTTCCCACTGCGGTCATCCAGATTGCCCGTCTCTGTGTACGACATGCTAGATAAATCCTGTTGGCACACATGCACACAAACACACACCATACACACTGTGGAAGCCAAGAGATGTGGGCTAGCGGGTTCAGCTTAACCACAGTGAACTCTGGGCCATCCAAAACAAACTAAGTACATTCAGGGATTGGGCTTTTTCAAATCTTCAGCCGAATTACCCATGTAATATCAGGTGTTATCCTAAACCCTGCAAATTTTTATGTCAAGTAACATTCAAAATGGGACCACCTTATTTTAAAAGTTGAAGGTTTATGCTCAGTTTATTCATCTATTCGAGGGTTCACGCACTGTGTTCACAATCAGCCCCCGTAGCTTATTTAAAAAGTCAGATTGATTTATTTTGGAGTCGAGAGCTCCTCATATCAAAAAGGCAATTAGCAGCCTCTTCTGTTGTTGCAGCAAACAAAGATCCTCGTCATTTTAATTTAATGAGCAAAGTCTGGCTCCAAATGAGAATCACAGTTGGAATTTAATAACGGTTGCCACTCCCTCTCTGTAAAAAAAAAAAAAAAAAATAGACAAAAAAATGCTACGAGGCTCCAGCAGACTGGTGTTGTCACAGTATAAGGTAGCATTCAAAGACATTATGGGAAAACAGAGCCGGGCAGTCTCATTAGGAGATGTCCACACCAGGCTTGGACAGAAGATTCATGACAATGCTAATAGGCAGGCAGCAGTGGGTAAGATTTCACTTGAATAATGGATGTTGTGTATTGAGAGGAGCTGGGGCTCCTCTGATATGTTTTGACTTCTTCAGATGTTCCACTACAACAGAGTGAGAACATAACAATAAGAAATCAACAGAGGCCATTACAGTTATCATGGCACAATGCACACAACTCTATTTAGAATGAACTCACACACTTAACTTGCAAAAGGTGATGTACTGACCTATTACATTATTATATATTTAACTGTTACATGCCCAATCTGGATCATCACAGGCAAAGCTCAGCCCAGAATATTTTTTTTCTAGCATTGGGTAATATTAAAATGGCAGCTTGTGTAAGTGAATGCTTTTCATGTCAGTCTGTTTATTTAGAGCTGATCATTAGACAGAGGGTTGACACAATGAGATGATTAAAGCAAAGAATGAAGGAAAGTGGTATATGCATATGTAGTGCAAATATCAGTCAAAAAGTGTCAGTTATGAGTTATATTTTTCAACATTTGGATTACTCATATTATATAGAATTTCATAACACTCTCCCTGACATCTGCAATCATTGAGATTCCTTCTTCCAACAATCTCCACCTTTATTTGCATAAAAGATGGCGTCTGAATGCTATCCATTCTTTGTGGAGATCTTTTGTGAAAAATCACAAATTAAGACTAAGAGAGCAGATTATTTGCAGACGTTTATGTCAAGGCTCCTTTTTGTGTGTTAGAAAGCAGCCGGTTAGCATTCATGCTGGGAGCTGGAGTATTGTGGCACTAATGGAGCATTAGATTGGGGTTAAGCGTCTGAATGAGGAGTGGTCCACTGGCTCTGGCCCTGGGCTATGCATACAGGGCCACCGCTTTGCATTAGCATAATTGCTGGACACCAGAGCACAGCAGAAGGTACTGAGCAATCCCTATTCCAGCTCACCTAATTCACTCTGATTGAGTCGGGGCAATCGGTGCTGAACTCGTAGAACTGCCCTGGGACGTGGAGGAGGATGGATCTGGTGAAGCAGTGCTGGAAAAAACATGAATAAAGCCACAGTGCAGTAAATATTACAAGGACTTCCTTTCTTCAATCTTTCCTTCCTCAGTAGGGAGCTTGTCCTCCCATGGTCCCATGGTCTTTGTTCAAATTTTTCACAATGTTATATTAATCAGTTTCTTATTTGTTCATTTATTTTTTCTAGTTAACATAGCTCTGGGTAACTTTTTGTAGAATAGTCTCAATGTTTTTATGGTCACAGAACCATAAAAAGGACACAACAACTCAGCTCAAACATGATGCATATACACAGTATACACTAAATGTTGAGATGTAAGTTGAAACATATTGAAATGTTTCTCAGTGTTTCTTTAAAATCAGTGAAATTGGTTTGTCCTTCCTTGTTTTTTGGTAAAGTTATTGCAAAGTGTATTTTAGGGTGTAAAAGGCATTAAGCAGGCTAGAGACAAATGTAAAACATTGCCTTTTTTGCAATAATGAAGACATTTGAAGAAGGTAACTATAGTGGCCAAATGTCTGCTCCTTCCAATTACTGTGATAAAGAGTCTTTACAACCAGCCCGGTCCTTCCTGTATCACAATACATGACAGAGAAAGAGAGAAGGTCTCACTTTACACATGTGCTTTTCACACAATTGTTGAACGCAGTGCTCTCTCCTCTTCTTCCTACTTGTCTTTCTCCTGGGATGGGCCCTATTTTAAATTTAATGAAAGAGGAGACTGAAATGGGACCCAAGAGAGTCCCAAAACAATTATTGCTGGACAATGGTGCAAAAACAAAGATGTGATGAAATACAGGCAGGAGTGAAAGTGAATTGGAAGGAGAAAAGAATTTAAACTGGACAATCTGACCACTTTATTATAACAGATTAACAGTTTAAACAGCTCAATGCACAGATCTGGTGCTGTGAGGCCACCTCGTTAGTCTCTGAAAGAAAATTATTCTTTTGTGACACCTGTATGGGGTGTATTTTCCAGTGCTGTCTGCCACTTTCTGTTCATTGAATTGCACAGTCCTTATTGCTCTGCTTCTCATTTTTGTTCTATCCATGTTAAGAGGAGTCCACCGAGACAGACACATCCAAAGCAAGCTGTCCTTCACATAAAAGGGTCACATAGAAGTTCTAAAATATAGACTGTGTAAATGCATCAGGTTCACCAGCCACCAGTTAGAAAAGTTTTTAATAAATACTTTAGTTGTTTTAGCAGTGATGGTGCCGGCACTGTGGTCTAGTGAAGTCCAGTGTGTGTCAAATCCATCAGGCTAGTTAGAAATACAAGGTGTTGAATTTGATATGGTGGGTTTCTCGAGTGCCTCATCGTAATAACATAATGACCCCCAAGGCTCTTATGATCACTAGGTCTCTCTTTGCTTTGAAGATGAATGAATTGGAGGTTAGCAGTGGAGTGAGATTGGTTTAACACTTTGCCACAGACCCCCGTTTTCACACAGCGCTCCCGCCTTAATGAGTCTTAGATGGGGCCGGTGCCCTCGACACAGCTCCTGCGAGGGGTCCCTGAACTCGGACAAGCGGTACCCCTCCCACCTTGGGATATTGCTCCACTCCCTCTGCTTTGGATTCCTTTTGAGCTTGTTTACCATGCCACCAAACCTATTCAGACCGTAGTCAGCAGGTCTTCCAGAGCCTTACAGAACTGCTGAACTCTCCCTAACCTACTAATCAGACCTCTCCTCCTTTTCAGCCCGCCAACATAAAGCCCCATCTTGACCACCATTTTGTAGGTCAGCTACTGTGGGCTTTGTGCAGGCCTTAGCAGCACCACAGAAAGATCCTCCTCCTATTGATGCTTCCCGAGCAGTTAGCCGAGCCACCCAGACACCTCCCTGTGCAGATGGAGGCATCCAAAGGCATCCAGTTTATTAAGCTGTCACTGCGCATCTAAATCTGTTCTCTATTGCTTTGGTACAGGCCCTTCCACAGAGAGAGGGAGCCTTTGTGCAAGACCAAGGTATTCAAAGAGGTATAAAAAAAATCACACATACACACTAAAACTAATGCACACACACTGCTAAAATGAGATGCAAATCCGACGATTCACTTGGCAGTCAGGGTGTGCTTTTCTTTGTATATTTTTGTGTGCATATAGTGTGCATGAGGTGTGTGTGTGGCTAATTCCTGTAGCATGGTTTCATTCTGCGCTGGCAGAGCAGCCAGTGTACAGTTGAGCAGCCGTAACACAGTTGTTGGTACCGGAGCATTGTGTGACGGTGGCAGGGAGAGAAATTACTTAAGAAGCCGGGACAATGGCTTCAGTTAAAGCAAGCTACAGTGAGGGCAGACAGCCAAAGTGCAGAAGATGAGCAATAAAGGGTGACAGAGAGGGAGAGAGGGGAAAGGAGCCTGAACTGGATCCTGGTTCAAGACATTCAGCTTCCTTTAGACACAAATATTCTAACACTAACTACAATTTGCATGGCTAATGGCAGTTCAGCTCTGTTATTTGTGTGCCTCACATGGGACTGACCCTGGATACGAAAACCAGTCACCTAACATTTATATTAGTCTAACCCCGTTCTAGGGCAGCAGTTGTACTTAATGCATAGCCTTCAGCAGCAGACAAGACAACACAAGTTAAGATGCACAGCCTGTTTACATTGAGTTTAACACCGCTGAGTACCTAATTGTATGTAATTACATGGAGAGTTTGGGTGGCACAGTTTCACCACTTAACCTTCAATTTGCAAAAATAATTCAATATGCACCTAATGTGATCATAATGACTGTTTTGTTTTGGTGGTCTATGAAATACCATTTTATACCAGTATTCCAAGAGAGTGTAACATCACCCACTGCAAGATACTGAAAAGTGCAAAAAAAAAAAAAATGTGTAGCTGAGAAAGTGGGATGTGGATGTGTGAAGAAAAATGAAGAGTGTAAAAGCCTCATATTAAATCATACTGGGGCCAAAAATAATCAATTTGGATTGTTTTATCCTTTTGCAATATTAGAATTTGCAGTAAAATGGATGCTATTTTTACTGATACCAAAATGATTAACCAGTATTTACATCCAAACCCATATTAATACATAATTTCTCAGTGTCCTAATGGGACACATTTAGTGCCTCTTTAACAAAGAAGCCCTTGCAGTTCTTTATGGGTGGCTTTCTGTGTCTGTGTGTGTTTGGCTAAAATCTGGAAATTAAAGGCTCAGATGTAAATTCTAGTATTAGGAAGAAAAATGACTAGTGAGCCTCTCAGTAACGCCCCTGTTGTTAATGATAACCTACTGGGACTGGGTTAACACACACATGTGCACTACAGCTGTGAAAAAACAGGAAGAGGAAATGAGCAAGTGATCCAATAGGCTCATCCATCACTCGAATTTACCAAGTAAGTCCTTTCTTATTCCCAAAGCCTTATATACTGATATTCTTACGCCAAAAGACCACTGAACCATGCAGCAACAGCATGACCCTTGACCCTGCCCCCTCTGTCTGAAGTAATGACAATAATAATCTTGTGTTTTAATAATATTTCTCATATAGTTTGTGTGAAGTGTTGAAATATGACCCAATTAACAAGTGCTGCCCTTTTGTTTTCATTTCATCTAATGGAAATGAAAATGGGGGTAAGGCAGATATTTCCCTCCGTGTGGCTCTGTGAAATGGGTTACACATGTACAGTACTGGTTCATTTTTTTACGTCCTTTGGTTGGATGCTAGGTGCGCAGAGACTTGGTTATATTTGGGCAAGGCCTAAACAAACAGTATTGCCTTTCCTCTGAGAATCTGTCGATTTGGTCTGGTAATCGTTTTCAACTGGAGGACTGGGCAAACAGTGGCCCTGTGTGAGTGCTACAGATGGTATGTGAAAACAGGTATAATTGCACTGTGCTGCTTAAGTAAACCTACTGTAGAGATCAGGTTGCTGTAGTGGACTCCCACTCAGTGGTTTTGTTTTTAAAATGAGGTGTATGAGACTGGATTAATATCTCATAATTGTACAGAAAGGAATTTGCGATAGTTAGGTATACATTTTAATCTACAATATTTCTTAGTCTGTCACACACAAAGCTTTACTTAACGTGGAGTGAAACAATAACCTTAATAGCCAATTCTTTCGACTTTTGAAGGATATATTGCTGCTATGAATCTCAACTGGACGGCTAATGTATTAGAAGTGCAAAAGTAATAGGCAAACAGCCCTGAGCTGCAAATAGCAGACACATTAAAGCCTGGAGGAGTTCCAGGGAAATCTTTCAATTACACAGAGTGAATAGCACTCTATTTGGACGGCGAGATGGATAACTTATAGAATGGCAGAGCAATGAAGTAAACTGTGCTATAGATTTAATTAGAATTAACACGGGTGTGGGAGCTTACGGCGGCTGAAAAAAGATGGGTAAAGGCCAGGTGGATGGCAAATCAATGTTTTGAAGGCAAGCTGAACAAAGACATGAGTGGTAGAAAAGCCCTCACAGATGCAAGAAGATGGAGAAAAAGAGGAGGGGCATATTGTTTGAAGGTAATGGCCATGCATTCAAAGGTAACTGCATTAATGGAAATCTAATAATAATGTGTTTCTCTATCATTTGATTAGCTTGATACATTCTGTTGAAAGCTCTTGGCAACCACAGGTACAACAGACAAAATCACAACTCTATCATTACACACTAGCATTTTTATAATGTTTGTCTGCCACAGAAAAGCGGAAGCAGAAAATGAGTTTTTAAATTAAAATCAGGTCTCAGTTAAATCTATGCTAACATGTTGGAGAAGTATGGCCACTATGTGAAAAGATAGCAATGCAGAGGTGTGAATGTATTCCTTGTTTTATCTATGCAGCTCAAAATGTATTACACATAAATGTAAATTACTGAAATAAATGTGCACTATTTCTGTGTCAGAAGAAAGCATTAACAGTCATTCACCTGAACACACAGCAGGACAGGTGTAAAATAAAAAGTAACATCTTAAAAGCCTCCGCGGACTCTTCCAATTGAGATAGTCTGCCTCGGTCCGTCAGTCAATCTGATAGCGCCTCTGCCAGAACCTCCAGCATCTACTCATGAAGTACTGGTCTTCAGTGAACTCTGAAGCACTCCTTCCCAGACATGTGGTTCTTATTTTACAGCCAGAAGAGCCAGATTAACATAAAAGAGGGTGTGTAACAGTTTGTGTATTGAAAACACTGCCTGGGGCTGAAGGAGGAGAGGCCGTGGCTGGATTACCTCATTTAGGGCCCTTTACAATGCTGTTTACTTTTTAAAGTGTGCATCTTAATGAGGTATTAAAATGACTGTGAGTATAACCAGGTCAGTGGTCTTCTTTAGCAGATGCCTTGAACAGTTACAAGAGGACATGCCGGTTTAAGTAGAAACAGAACTATATACTGCAGCACCATGACATTTTGTTTAACTCTATTGTACACAGCACATCAAGGCTGTTTGGAAATGTGTTGTTGAAGTGATTTGGGGGGAAAAGTGTGTTGCATGCAGCATGGGACCCCAGGAATGTTGTTGTCTGGAGATACATGGATCACAACAAATGAATGCCTGTACCTGATACACTCCCACAATGCACTGGGGTCATTCAGAAAGCCAGGTCTGTCACACCTACATAGTCCTGTGATTTGGAGCTGTTTCCCATGTTGTACTGTATAGTAAGTAAATGACACGCAACCAGGGCTCCCTCACCTCCCAAAGTGGGACTGGGGACTATCTGATGAGATCCAGCACATCCTTTCTAATGTATCACAAAAGGGCTTTGTTAAGTTACATATAAATACAGCTATTATGCAGCCTTCATAGCAATAAACACTCTTTTTTAAACTTTTTTTTCCTGCTCAGCGCTCCAGGAACACGCCCAACCTCCAGCTTCACAAATTAACAACTTATAAGTTACCCAATAGCAATCTGTAACACTGCAAAAACAAATGACTGATTATGCCATTAGCCACATTTAAACAAAACAATTAAGAGCACTTTTATTTCAAAAAGGAAATAGTGTCTATATATGCAGATACTCTACATTGTGCACTATGGCTTTAAATACACATTTAAGAGAACTAAACAATATTTATGTGATCAAGGTGCAGACTTTGTGCTGTATGTTTTCATGGACACAAATTATTTTAATTGACTAGTGTGTAACTCAAACCCTCAGCTGCCTCTACATAAAGGGTTAATATTGATCCAACCTTTTCCTGAAGTACAGTAACAGAAACACTAGAACTGTAATTTATAGTTTTATCTTTTTTTCTGGCAAAATTTACTGCCAAATTAAATAAAATACCAGCAGTCACACATCTGTATCGGGACAAAAATGAAATCCTGGAGCGCATTCACAGGTGAGAGCCATTTTGGAGTTATTTCTCTGCGAGTGCCCCGCTGACCTGAGCAGGGGAGCTACTGGCTTGCAGGGTCCATGTGCATGTCTGTACATATCTAATGCATGCCTGGGTAAATGATTTAAAATAAAACAGACATGCTTCACAGAAATAGCTGAAGAAACTGTCAATCTAGACCGTACTTTTGGAGGGTAAAACTATAATGGTCTTTTATTCTTAGAACGTGATCAAAATGGAGGTTAATGATTTTTCATTAACCACCTTCTTTACTTATTCACTGATAAGATGGGTCTCACATTTTAAGGTGCTGGTATTAAATAGATATGATTTAATGGAAAAGATTGACACTTGGGCTTTATGGTAGTAAGTCCCTCAGCCATTCACACATGACTTTTTGTGGAGCTCTTTCTTGCTTTAGGGGAAAGGGCCAGATGTGAGGGAGCCCATTGTCATGAAAAAAATTAATGCATTTTTTTTTTTTTAAATGTGATTAAATAATAATACGGCAGGTAATGAATCTCCATCTCTGCCATTTCATTACTCAGTTCGGCCGTGTTATCAAGCCCTATATATAGCCTCATTAGAAATTCCATTTCTTACAGCTAGATTCATGTAAAAAATGGTTCTCACTGCACATCAGGTGTATGTTTTACTTCACATAAGACCCAGTGCTGCACTTTGGGCCTTTTTTTTTACCATCTGCTTGAGTTAAGCCAACAGAAAAAAGTACAGAAAAAGAAGGGCTTTGCAATAGGAATCTGAAAAAGATGTGAAAAACTGAGCGAAACACATGATGAAACCTTCAGTCATTTTGGAATAGGATACATGCCATAGCTATTATATTTATGGAGGCTTTCTTGTTGCAAACGCAGCTCAAGCAATTATAAAAAGAGATACAAATATAAATATAAATGTTTTTACTGTCTGCTGGCTATAGAGTCAAAAGAAAGACAAAAGATACTCTTCAATCTCTCAGTCTGTCTGCACAATTCAGTGGAAACAGATGTGAACTCCACAATGCTCCACTTGGGATACTCTCATCTAAGCGTGGTCAGTGCTTACGGCAACTTTCTCGATCTCAATAGAGCCTCCCATCTCCTTCGCCTTCTCCCACTTAGCTCCTGGGAAACATGAAGTGTGTAATTTACAAGAGGAAATAGTTTTTAATTTTGGAAGGAAACTTGTGTGAGCTCATTTGCAACAATGATCTTTACCGTCACTGAGGAGGCTGCGGTCATGCAGTGGTAAACCGCAAAGCACAAGAGTGTTCCTTATCCCTGCAATTCCAGAGTGTCCCAGAAAGTATTGAAAAGAAGGGGATAAATGTGATATGTAATTAACATTTCCTTTCACTAAGATTTGGTGGGCTCATTACAAACTTTGTTAATACAGCTCAGATGACCTTTGTGTAGCTCAGCTGAGCACAGTGGCGTATAATGAACTTGACCCTGAGGTGGGCCAGATGATGTCCTAATCAGAGTCAATGAGCTAATCTTTCTCGACAGAAGGGTGAAAGGTCACAGATGAAGCTGAGATAAGAGACGGGCCTAATGAATAACAATAGGTGGATTAACTGGAGGCCAATCCCAAAAAGAGAATGCACTGGGGCCAATCATATTCCACACATTTCACAGAGAGAATGGACACTATGTCCTCAGGATGGAGAGTTGATGTCTTATTTTGGAGTGTTAATAATAATAATGTATATAGAATTGGATTCAAAATATACAAATAATAACTAGTAAATAAATAAATAAATAAATATATCACAAAAACAGTCAGAGGTGAACCAGTATGCAACCTTAAACTGACTCCAGAGACACCAAGCAATGTTTTCATGGACATCCTCAGTTTCTTTTTTTAATTGTCTTTTTGTTTGTTTTTCACAATAAGAATTTAAAAAGTATTTGAACAAACAAAAAAAACAGAATGAGCAGTGTTCTGAATTCATTTTGAAACAGTACCTTTATTACTTTTTACATGATTTATCACTATGTTGAATACCTACAATACAATGAATGTAAAGTACAGACTGATTATTTGGTAGAGCACTGCAGACTGCAAACTCCTTACACATGTACAATCCGGGGTGTACCTCTGCGCCCAGCAGTGACTCTCCCTGGGGGTATTTCCTTCAAATTTCCACAAAGGTCACTGGGGGAGGACACATCCCCAGCGTTGACCCCTGGGGGTCACAGCAGCTCTGTATGACGGAGATAAAGGGAGTCCAATAATAGAATAAGACCATACATTGTGTGTGTGCGTCTGGGCTTCATACATTCGACCATGGATGAATCCCCTCTGATGGATTTGCACTCTCACACGAGCTTTTGGACAATCCTGTGTGTGTTGCTGTTTGCTCTGTGTTAGTGTGTGCTGTGGATAATGGTCAGTTCTGCATTAAACACTAAGCAGTTTGTCTTTGGTTAGGTGCAAGTGCAGCAGATAACTGTTTACATTTCTGTCTCCACAAGACGAAAATCCTTGAGTCCACAGTCCATACATTACTTTGTGTTTACTTTATGGATTAGATACCTTAGATAATTGAAGATAACGCGGAGGCTGAGAAGGTCTGTCAGTGTTGCCTTCGAGGACAATGTCACACTACCCATTCCATTTCAAATGTAAACATTAGGTTTTGAATACACAAGAAATAGTAAACATTATATATAATACAGTGATTATATTGATTTCAATAATGTTACACTGATTTGTTTATACAATTAATGACTAGTCTTGAGATGAATCATTGTCTGTGTACTGTATAGAAAAACACAGAGCACCATCTACTTCTTTTGTTAATGCACAGAGTGAAGCAGTGCAGCGTTTACCGGCTACTTCAATTCAATACCTCAGCTTAAGGCAGATGAATTTTGAAGAAGAGCTTTTAAAATGATTGAATTCTCCTCTGGGATTAACGCTTATTTTAATTGAACTCAACTATTCTTTTGTATGTGTCTGGTTTGACCTATTCCAGGCGCCTGATAGCATCCATAATTTATGCACTGAACCGTGAGTTAAATGCATCTATAGTGTCTGTAATGTTAGACAGCAGAGGTTCTCTCATACACATGCACATTTCATACAATCTCCTGTTTAAAATGGCTGACTGACAGACTGTGAATAACTGAGTGAAATAAATATTGAATTATGAAATATAGATAGTGAAATCAAAAACGCAACTGTGATGTGTGAACTCAAAGGGATAATCGCTCAAAGGGGACAAAACAGTGGAACAAAATTAAAATCAACACCAAAAGCACAGGGCAGAGAATGTATTAAGCTTTTGAAATTAAATTGAATATTTAAAAAGGTGCTATCAACAACTACATTTCTTTAACGGTGTTGTGAGTGTGGCATGCTTTTTATTAATTCAATCGACTGGTATTAATGTCCACGTAGCTTGTAAAATATGACACTGATTAATAGTTGCTGGATAGGAGCCTTGTGAACATGTTGAACTGGGCACACATTTTGAACTTGACTCTGTTTGACTCTGTAATACAATTTCACAGTAGAAAACCCAAAAATGGTTTTAACTGAGAATTTTTAATTGAGTTGTGATAGTGAATGGATGTAATTGCCCTAGAAACTAGTTAAATCCTCCTTAAATCCTGCATTCAAAAATATGAATTCTGACATTTTAACATCATCCCAGTATTGTTTTTGCTGTTTCACAGATCATATATATTCTGAACACACACATTAGCAGCCACTTCCTATTTGTAATGGAGGAATGAAATACAGTTGGCAAAGCAGGTGATCTACAGTACAAAGAGTGCTGTCATTTCCAACAGCCATAGTTAAATTAATTTCAGCTAAGACTTACTGGAATAGTTGATTAAATAGTCAATCAATGTTTTTTGGCAACTGAGCAAATAACTTACAGTAATCGATTACTATGATACAACAATTTGTCTTTAAAAACCTAAAACAGTCAAGTCAAAATATTGTATAGAACGGCAACCAGATCTTACTTTAAAAAGATCTGCACATATGGCAATGTGTTATTTCAAACTAACATTTTTTTTCATGGTAAAAATACTTCCTGCTTTAATAAATTGGTTTAAAAAAATGCTGTGCTTAAAATGAGTGTTGTGTATTTCTCATCTAGCAACAGATTTTTCAATCATTGATTTTTTTCCCCCTCTCTGTTCCATGTTGTGTCACATTCCTCTCTCTTTCTTTCCACTCTTCTCATATGAACACAAATGCTAGACTAATGTCAGACTAATTGCAGCACTGAAGCGTCTCTAGACTCTTTTTCAGAAAACTTAATCGTGTGGACAGGCGGAGTGAACTAATTATCTGAGCGCTGTTTTCCCAGCCAAAGCTGGTAATTTAGCAGCAATTGACCTCCTGCAGTTTTGCCAGCAAATGAAAACATGTAGGCCAGTCTGCTAACGAGGGGCCCAGAGACCCCCGGGTCCGCCCGGGCCTTGGTCTGCACAGTGGACACAGAACCCCACACTTCAGCTCCAATTTACCTCGGCGGCACCTCCAGGGGAGACACGGCCGTCCTCACACCGGGGAATGACTTAAGCTCGCTGCAAGTGAGGAAAGGCCTGTCGGGACAAAAACTTAATACCACTATTGTCTGGAAAACAGGATGTACTTCTTTCTGAGGCAGTTCACTGATGGACAGATCGTCTGGACTGGGCCCAAAAACCTCCTTCACAATTCTCCATTTCCTTTCACTGTTTTGGTTATGACTGACAGTTTCTGTGTTCAAGCATTTCTTACAATTAGACCGGAGAGCACTAGTGAAGTTTTGGAAAATGGACATGTGTCTACTCCATTGGCTTTAATAATCATCTGGGACAAGCAATTACAGAAAAAAGCCAGTTTGACATTTTGTCCTCAGTTGCCGTTCTTCTGATTTTCTCTCTTTCTTTCCTTTCTCTTATTGTATAAATCACTATGAGTATAATTAAAAATGAACTGATAGAGAAGATTAGAACTGATTAGCAAAATATTTTTTCATACTATACTACTGTGTAAACTACCAGCAAAATGTAATAAAAACAAAAAAAAAACCCAAACATAAATTGTTCAGTATATGTTTTGTAGAGCGTTGATGTTTTATCTGTTAAAAATTCAGCGGCGTATGTAGATGAACTTGAGCACTGCGTTTTGTTAATGGTGATTAGGATCACAATGCAGTGCTTGCTATATGTTGATTTTGTTAAGTTTTACCTCTAGACTAATTTGCAAGATGTTACATTTATTATACCATTATCTAATCTCAGCCAAAAAAAAGCCATGTTCATTTTTTTTTTTTTTTTTTTCCAAAACTGACAATGACTGATTTTTTCTAAAAAAGTCATTTTAATCTATTCAGTTGACTCTTGGATCTCTGGTTTTATTGCAGAATAAACACAATAAGACACTAAACCTCTGGCTGACATGTGTTTACATGTCCTTCACAGTGATTTGTGTTGTTGGATATGCTCTATGCTCCAGTCTGTGTATGGATGTGTATGAATGTGTGTGAGAGAGAGTCAGATAGAGACACACCCGGAGAATTGCAGTTAATTTCCTTTGTGTGGTTAGCTTAAGCAAACACTGCAGCTTTATAAAGAGTGAGTAAGTGCATGGCCATGGTGCGTTAATATGTGTCTCGGAGTTTGTGTGTGTCTTAATGGGTTAGTAAGTCCACCGCAGTGATACATTATAGCTGTTGTGAGTATTTTATCGCCTTCAGTTTGTAATGCCAGTAAATGAGTGAGACAGAGGACGCCTGCTGTCCATACGCTGCCATGAACTAGCTCTAATTCATATCTGAATGGAGTATCTCAGTTTTCTTGGATACATCCCAAAACCTTTGAATAGAAACATTATTATTATAATGCCAAAACCATATAACATTGCACTGTATAAGGGGATTATTATTGTTAACCACGACAAGCTTTTTTAAGATCAATACAGATTCAAGGCAGAAGTGCTGCGTAGTCTGTTTGTGGCATTTATCTAAAGGGTAGACGGTGCTCCAACAATTGGGTTCAATACATTCATAGATTTTTATCTTAAAAAGAGAACGAAATGGTAATGGAAAAAACTGAGCAACCTAATGTGCCTGTCTCCTCCATCCAGGAAAAATAAGTAGGAGCCCAATGCATTTAGTGTCATCCCACACACTGTTTTATTCGTTAAAATAATTGATTATAGGAAACAATTGTAAATGGCACTTGTCTTATTCACCTTTGAGAAGTTTTTTTTTTCAAGCCCTGAGCACAAAGCTGTTATGTGAAGATGACGTCTATCAGGGAGTTAACTGTTGCACCAGCTCTAGTTCTTCTTCTTTATTCTGTTTCCACTATTTATGGCCGTGTTTTTATTTTGTTTGAACTGTGTATCGTATTATATTTGATAATGTTTTGAGTTCTGTTTTGCATTCTTTATAAAGATTGGTTGTTGGCAATTTTCCCCTTTTGCCTTCATTAGGTAGAGGTGGACAGTAATGAGACAGTAGATTAAGGAAAAGGGTCTTGACTACAAAGAGTTATCTAAACACAACTGTTACAATATGTTGTCTTACATGCTTGTAAAAACACAAAATAAATGCTTTAATATGCATAAACCTTTTCAAGGATCCTGCTATTTCTTTTTTCGTACTAAAGAGTAATCAGCAATACTTACTCCAAACACAGCACAAACCCTTTTGAAATGAACAATGGAAACATTTTATGCGACTTTAGTTAAGTCACCTGTAACTAAAAATGACATGTTGAACAACTCTTTACAAATGTCTGGATACTGCCCCTGTTTAAACGCTGTCTAAATATTTTGAGTATGTGTCTCCAGTGTCAGTAAATCATTGTTATCTCTCTTCCAAAGTTATTGTTTTTCATCTGCAGCTGAAGGTAAATATTTGTACTCTGAAGTGAAACTAACAGATTGTAAACAGTATGGCAGGTCTCTATTGTAATCAGAGGATGTGTGCACACCGCTGTCAACCCGGGACATGTTCCTTATGTTTGCTCCGTGCGTCCGTTGTATCGAGCTGCCGTTCCTGATTACTTTTGATTAGTTTTCATTTGTTCCTCTGTGTTTGGACATCAATCATTGTCTTCCTTTACTAGAGCGGCTCCCAGCTGGGTGCATCAGTGTGTGTGTGTACTTGAATGTCTCACAGGTGGTGTGCAGTAAAATCTATAGGAGATTAGAGAGAAACAAACAGAATGTAAATGGCCAAGAAGTGTGAAGGTGGGGTGCTTCTGCCCACTGTGCTGGCAGTGAGCCTGCATGTGTTATGTAGCAGTTTCAAACTGACATATTACTTCACAGATGCAGATGTAGTACCAGGAAACAGATATGTTTCAGAAATGAGACATGTCAGAATGTATTGCATATGTTAAATGTTTATTTACTTTAAAAAGGAACATTTATGTAAGAGTAAAAATGTAACAACTCTAAAAAGGGATTTTGGTTATTAACTGTAATAGTAACAGCCTGTGAAATGAGACCTTAACACATCATCTTGACTTTATTATGATTATAATTATTTTTACAAAAACAAGAATGCAGCCTCAAAATCATTTTGATGGTTCCACAAAATAAAAAAGGAAGAAAGCAGTGCACCCAGGTCAGCAGTTAGAGTTCACTGTTACTCTGAGTGACCGAGCTTGTCACTTTTTATGGAAAAAATCTGTGATGAACTCATCTCCACAGTGTGTTGCACTGTGCATGTAAAATAAACAAGAGTTGGGGTAATTCTTTATTGCTGTTATCTTTTTTTATTAGCTTTGGGAAAACTATTAGTTTTGTGACTTTTCAGGGTATTGCCAACAAAAACAGCTAATTTTGTCTTTTGTTTTCAACTAGCCACTTTCCTCTTGACTGCTTGTGCAAGCATTAGAGCAGATATTTGTTCATACATGTCCTATTGTGTTGGGTTTTCATCATGTTGGTTTTCAGAATGCTACAGTACCTTTCTCAAAGCTGGTAAAGATGAAGTAACTGCTATCTTGTGTATCTTGTAAATCCTTGACCAGGCTCCACTCTGTCAGCTGGCTGTTACTTATGAGACAGTGAAGCCCTCCGTTGCCCTGGATCATCTAAAACTTGATAGATTGCTGTAAGGGAGGAGAAAAATAAATCTAACTCGAAGGCCTTCTTTTCTGTGTGGTATGATGGAGCGAGGGGAGTTGGGGCGCAGTGCGAAGATGCGAGTACTGGCACAGGACAAAAGAGGGCCAGTTTCCATGAAAGCCTATGGGAGGATGAGGCGGGGGCTTGGCAGAGGCAGCAGAGAGGGAGGGAGGGATGGCTGCGTCTGACTGAGATGTCTGACTTGTGGCTGAGCTTTTCGACCTGGCAGGGCAAGTGACGGCCTTGGCTTTCAAGTGCAGACAGAAGGGAGGAAGGCAAGGAAATGAAGGCGTGATGAATCATGTGTGGAAAAATGCAGTGATTGTTTAATTCAGCATCTTTTCCAATAAATACTCCCAGTCTCTTTGGAAACAGAGGCGAGGCGTATCAGAGGTTTCTCGACCTGTCACTTAACCTAGTGGCAATCAGCAACTCTTACTGTTCACTTATTCTCCACATACAGTCGCTGTGATGTTTAGGTTTAATTTCCCCAGTGTTCACTTGTCTCTTTGTCTTTGTTGTAAAGCAATGTTACACCATTACATTTATCTACTTTTGTCATTTATGAGAGAACTTTACATTCTTGTTTTAATTCAAAGTCATCTAGGAATAAACAATAGTGGTGTACTGAGAGAGAACGAAGGAAAAAGAAAAATGTTACAAGTGACAATTATGTTTGTGGGAAATGCAGATCATAATCATGCCAAGTAATACCTATTACCATTACCATTTTAGCAGAATGGTCACTTGAGCACTTTTTCACTCTTTATTTGCAATCACAATGCTGCTCTCTCTGATATTGCTCGAGTGGTTAAGCCTTGGCACAAGCTCAATCAGTGCAGATAGATAGACGGAGATGAAGAGAGGCAGAGACGAGACTGGAGGACGGTGGATGTGTTTATATGCTTTGTTCGTTTGGCATAGTGAGTGCGATCTAAGTGGTGCTGGAGTATCCTGGCAGACAGAATGGCACCTCTAATCACATTCAATAAATCCTGCTTGGAAAGCCCAGAAACGGCAGAACAAACTCAAGCACACTCACCTTGTCTCATCTACTTCTCACATTGGAGGCATTCACTTGGTCAGTCCTCACTCTATCTTTCTGGACTCTGTTGCTCAAAGTGATTATCCAAGCATGAGCTGTTGGATACAAAGGCACTTTCAGGCCGACCAACAATGCATTACACAGAATTTCACTCCCAGATGACTCATGTCTCTAGAGATGTTTTAATTAAAACGGTTACATTATTTGACCCCTTTAAAGCTGTTTAGTAACAGATCCCAATCAGCCATAACATGATGAGTATGCTGCGTAAGTTCCCTTTTGCCCCAAACAACACTGACATGTTGAGGCCATGACACTATTTAATCCAGGACATCCAACAGAAGACTAGTTGTGGGTGTTCCTTTTCTTTTTTGCCCATATTTTGCTGCAGATTGGGCTTTTTGGGAAATGTTTTGAATCATTTAGTGTCCCTGGTTGATGGTAACCTTCCTCATCATAGTCTTGTGGTAATATATAGTAATCCACCTCAAAACAATTGATTTATTTCACTGTCCATGCCATTTAACTAAAACAAAAGACTCAGCTCATATGTTATGTCAATTTATACCAAAGAATAGAGCCGAGTGTCCTTTCATAACATAAACTCCTGGAACAAGCGTGTTGAGGTGAGGGATGGCGTGATGCTAAGCATGTGTGTCAGGGAAATTGTGCCACTGGGCCTGTGTCACTATGCTTCACATTATCTAACATTGTGTATGTTGGTGAGTCTCAGCACGCGATCCATGAGGCCTCAGGCTGATCCACTGCATTGTGTGTTGACATGTGCACAATAATTACATGGCACCATGAACACTATTGTGTTTATCTCGATACTTTTACCCTTGTATCAACAATGATGCTGTGCCAAAGTTTGGGAAGCTGTGATTTCCTATAGGAGGCTGACTAATGAACTGTACCAAAGCAACAACAAACAAACATGTCTGCATGTTTATCAGGCATGGAGAATTAGGTGTCAAACAAATCAGTTGTTAGAAGATTCCTTCATTCAGCATTTTTACTTTTCATAGACTCCATTTGGTCTATTCTGGAATATTGGTGTAGTGAGGGCACATGATGACTGTAAAGGTTCGGGAACAGCACTTGCCCTCAAACCTGCCTCTTCCTGTCATATGTCTATTAATAGCATCTAGTCTCATAATTGTTCTTCTCATTTTCATGCTCAGCCTTCTCGTCTTGTTTCAGTATTCACCTTCTCTCTGCACTTAGCTGGACATCAAGGAGAAAGCCTCAAGCCCCCATTGGACTTGACAATCTGCATAGCCTAAAAACTTCATTCATCTTCTACTGAATAATGTTCAAGGTCAAGGCTTGGTCATTGGTCAAGGCTGATATATTACACTTTAACATCTCATGGTGATATGGGTAATGATGGGGGTTGATTCTAATTTCTGACTTCTGGTTTGAACTCTGCAGACTCTAAACACACTCCACACTGACTTCTTACCTGAACAGACAGCTAATCACCCAAACTACAGAAGGCAATGCAGGAATATCTACTAATTGGGCAGAGTTGCTGTAATTTCTGTGTTTGTTTGTGCCTCGCAATTAGACATGTTTTGGCGTGCCATTTGGACTGTATAAGATGTTTTTTGAGGATGAGTGCATGGCTCATAATCTGAATCACAGGCGATTGCAATCATCCATATATTAGAGCGGATCAAACAAACACTCTTCCTGCTAGATCAGATATTCATTCAAATGACTCACAAAATCAAAAATATCCCTCTTTAGCAGAATGTCTTTACAAGTGAAGATGTGTGATGATTCTTTTCATGAAAATGTTTGTAGCACTCGAGGAGGTCTTGGCAGATTAATGCTGCTGATAAATTCCTAGGATGAGATTGAGAAACAGCTGGCTGCATGGGGTGATTTTCTGGGTTGTTGTTTCTTTAATGCGTTGTGCACTCACACCGGGATGTACTGTAAGGCAGTACAGAGCATGAAGTATGAGAGTCAAAGTGGAGTTCCTCTCCAGAAGCCTGCCATTACTCAAACACTCATGCACACAGCTTTATGGAATCCGTCTGTGGTTCAGTACAGCTATCTTAGCAATTACAGCAGTTTCCCACGGGCTCTAGCAAAGGGCCTGTTAGCTAATATGCTAATGAAGACAAATGGAGGTAATCTCCCTCTTCACAGTCCTGGTAGCACAGAAAGAATAAAGCTCATGGAAAAAGATATCATCATGGTTAAAGACAGGGAATACTGTTTTCCAATGTTTTATTCCAATGTAATCTATGTAATCAAGTGTTATTTATAACTGTTCAAACCACTGATACCTTAAATATACCAATCAGCCCAGAGGTAAAAAATAGATTAATTAAAATCACTGTTTAATTTACTGATTAAACTGCAGCATTTGAAATTTAATCAGAAATATAAAAAGCAGGGGTAAATATGTGTCGGTCTAATGCTGAGCTCATAAGTAGAAGTCTAAGTTGTTTTTTTAAAATAAAGTTGCTTAAATGAAAAAAACTATGCTGTTTGCGTTGAAGTGGTCATTATGTGAAAATGTGTAAAAGTATCCCTTAACATGCAACTTATTTTATCACTCAAGATTGTTTTAAATGAACTTAACCTTTGACTTTACAATGACCATTATGCTTTTACTTTGAAAATGAAACATTGAATTTCTCTGATTGGACAAAATGACTTTGCGATACGCAGTTACTGGCAGGTAGTCAACCCACCAAGTATTCATCTGACAGTACCCACCCTGATGATTTTGTAGCAGACCATGTGACCAGTCAGGTGACCTTTTGCCTTGATAGATCAGACAAACAGCACAGGATAATGGAAATCCCACTTCACACAGTTTACACACTTGTCAGGCTGTTGCTGTGGTACATTGTCTGAAACAGGAAGGGCATCAGACACTCTTTACATGAAAGACAACCACTGTGACGACTGACGAGGGTTTTACCGCTCCTTATTACAGCGTTTCAGTTGGATGTGGTACAAACACACTCATCACAGTGCTGTTTGGAGCACTGTGAGTGTGTCATAAAGCCAGGCAACATAATGACATGGAGCCCATTACACATGGTATTTAGAGATTAGACTAACACTGTGGTTTTGTGGTCTCCAGTCATGCTGATGGTAACCATGTGTTCTTCTGTATATACATGCTCAAAGTGAACTGACAAATAATGGGATAATGGATGCCAGCATACCTGATCCATGATGAAGCAAAGTTCGGCTTTTTACCGGAACAAACACTGATTAAGAGCAATAGAAGGAGGTCTAAAACAGAAGTACTGCTGCCAGTAAAAGTTTATTTTTAAAGAGTTTTAAATGTCCATATTTCATAGCCAGTGAAGCAGGTTTATTTGATGAGCCAGCAATTCAAGCAAAGTTGTCAGCAATGTATAATCACGAATGTGACATCCTCCCATTAAGAGACAATGTGATTATTTTCAACTGAGCAAACAGAATCACTCAAGAAGCACTTATAATTGTTCAATTTCCCACATCAGCAGCTCACTGACACTTTTTTAGCACATTTCCCTTTATCTGTTTATCATCACACTGGCTAATCTGGTCTTCAGGGCTTTTTTGCATGCATAATTCATGTTTATTACCGTAAAGGCATATTATGTGCTAATGTGCTAAGGTGGAATGGCTAGATTGTGTGCACTGTGTAACCTGTTGCATTCATCTAAGAAGCTAGATCAAAAAGTAAAAGGTAGTGACTTTTCTAAATATAGTCATCACTCATTCTATAAACTGCCATCTTCAGCAGCTTCACAAGCCCACTGCTAAGTCATGTTATTCATACTATGTTACGCATTGTGCAAAACACAGTATAGGCTTATTGCTGTATACTTATGGGTCTGCTCTACACTGTTTGAAAGAGCTTGAGTTCAAATGTTTATCCTGTGATGTAGACTAATGAATAGCTTCATTGTAAGAAATGTTTATCTATGTTTTCAGTGGGCTTGTAATCTGCATAATATGCATCACTGTGGGCTTTGAGTGTTGCCACAAACAAAATGGCATTCGACTGAGGTTTTTCCAGTAGGACACACTGATGTTACTACTCTTCAAATGGATCTGTGATATAATGTGTAGATGTGCACCACACCCTTAGCCTTGGTTTTCACCATGCTTGCCAAATAGCTCATGCTAGCTCCCCAGGCTCGACCCAAAGCAGATGACAGAAACTGAAATGGTTTACAGAGCAACACAAAGAAATCACTATGAGGACATTGCGTTACATCCTGCTCTGCTGTAAATTTACCTTAAAATTCAAGACAACATTTGTCTTATATTATCAATCTGCACATGAGAATAATTATAATGTTATTTTGTGTCTACAGTGCAGGCCTCTGATTCAAGGGCCCAAGAAAAAAGCTCCTCTGCAAATATACAGTGGAGAGAGTGCCACTTAATGAGTAGGTGTTGAAATAATTAAATCCATGTAATATAATTAGTCATTAGACGCTGGTAGGTGTCACTCAGCTGCCTTTTTTCAGCTCGGCTGTGTGTCGCTGCAGGTAACTCTAACAGCAGCTATGATTAATGAAAAAGGCCCACCTCATTTAGTGACTCTGGCAGATGACAACAAGTGAAAGTTTCTGTTTTGATCGCTCACGAAGCGAATTGAAGCAAAATGTAGCTAAAAGAAAAATGCTAAAATGACAGTGCCAACTTTTTTCTACTTTCACTTTTTTGCCTTTTACATGGACAATCAATGCAGTGCTTTTATTTCTCGGTCTAACTACCATCTATCCATTTCCTTCCATATAACCCAGAGCTGGGTTGCAGAGGCAGGATTCAAAGCAATGCCCAGACTTCCCACTCTAACCCTAACCCTAACCCAGATACTTCCTCCAGCTGTTTTGGGGGGGCATAAGAAAGCACAGTCTCTTTGTTTGTGAGCTGATAATGTCACTTGTTTGCATAGTTTATTTTCCATTCTAACCTCTTCCAAAAACATCAATTTGTATTTCATTTTCAGGACCATTACAAGTACAACACTTGTGAATGTGAATATATATATCTAGCAGAATCCTGCTATTGTGTGTGTGCATGTGTGCTACCTTGCTCCACTGTGTCTTCCATTTTGTACTGTCTTCCTGTCCCACTGCACCATAAGTAAACACAACTGTCTGTACTCACACTTTATTTATGCAAAGAGTGATGAGTGTGTGATGTGTTGTCTGTGTGAACAACACTTCCAGGGAAAGGTGCAGGGACAGTCGACAGCGCAGACAACAATGATTCACCCAGTGAGACGAACAGATCCACTGAGCCACAGGCCAGTTGGGTTTTATTACAGAAGTTGTGTAAAGACAACACACACACACAGACACATGAGGGTGCTTTTCTTTTGAATATTTCAGTGCATTGTCTCGGCAACAGCACTACAATAGCTCTGTTGACGACTTACTGAAGACGACTCAACAAACGAGATCTCTTAATATTAGCTCTGCCATTTTTATAAAACACTCTGACCCTACTATCTGGCACTAATTGACAAATGTCTAATAAATTAATAATAAAATGTAAATGGAAATAAAAACAGAATTCAAGTTTGTGTAATCCAAAGGAAAATAAATGAAGCAATATGGTGGAAAATGCTTTGGGCCCACATGTAGCAGTTAAGAGAGTGCCACTGTAGGTGGTAACATTACTGTGCTCTTGATAAATCCTTTTGGTGGCAGGTTTAGATTGTTCCAGACAACTTCTGGATCACGCTTATTATTGATCAAACTCCTGCTGCTAGAAACTTTCATTCATTCACCTTCTACCCCTTATTGTGTCAAGGCCCGCAGGGGGCTGGACCCTATCTCCGGTCAATCACAAGGCCAACAACAACAACAACAACAAGATAGAGACAAACACTGGCAGACAACCACCCATACTCACGTTCACCCACTGTGGATAATTTCAGTCGACCAATTGGGAGGAAGTCGGACATGCAGACCTCACAGGGAGGACGTGGCCCGGGGACATCAGACACACAACCTTCATGCAGTGAGGCAGAAGTACCAGCTCCAACTATAACCTTATTCATTATTACAACAAAAATGCTTATTACTAGGGTCACTAGATGTTAGCTTTGAGCACATACAGTACAGTGAATACAAAGGGGTTTAAATACATACATACATATACATATGTGTCACTGTTGTTCTTGGAAGTGGACTGCATTGCTGTCAAATAGTTGGCAAAGTCATATCCACACTAAACCTAAACATATGTATGTGTTGCCTGTTAATGTGAATATGTATGCATAGATCTAATCCTATAGCAGATGGACCAGGAATAGTATCCAAGACAATGCTGGCAGAAGGACCACCAGAGGGTTGGAGATGGGGGTCACTGTTTGCTAAAGATTTATGAGAGCTGATTCAATAGCAAACATGTTCTTTTATTAGGAACAACGATCATCACAAAAGACACTGTTACATCCATTTGAGCTAATTATTGCAGTCAGTGTTTGGCTAAGGCTGTTGTAACATCATGCAATGACTCTCTTATGGCAAATTCACATACATTTTTGATCAAACATACCCCTTCTTTACAGCAAAACAACAGTGTTTCATGTGATACTGCTGATTTATGGTGTACCCAAAACATTTAATGGGCACAAAGCTGAATGTTGCTGGACTTAAACTTCAAGGGACTGGGTCATTAGGTAGGTTATAATGATGCAGCCAAATGCACTCGTTTTGTACCAAAATGGAAAAAGCGAGCGTCTGTCTGTGTGTTTGCATTCTTGTCTCCTTGTGACAAAACCTCAGTGCCATCAAGGAGCCCAAATGTTGTTTTCTCCCTCTCTAATTACCAACTCTCATGGTTTGGCCTGCAGTTGTGCTCCAGTAAATAAACCCTCATGTCAGACTGTTTGCTTTCAAGGCATTGCTCATAGGTTCAAATGTTTCCAGGTAGAGGAGTTTTGTTTCAGAGATATAATCAAAAACAGCTTTATAAGGTGCTTTCTGGTATGTGTCTCAGACCTGAAATAAACTGGTGAGCTGGTTCAGGGAAGTGTGAATGCAAAGTCAATGGTGGAAATCCCAAGAGAAAGTTGATGTTGGTAATTTGTAGCTTGAACCAAAAAGTGGTGTGTTGTTGAATGTCAATCATGGCAGAACTGAAACATTCCACCCAGAAAACTACCAAAATGGCACAACTGGAGTTTTCCCTTTGGCATGGCACACCCTGGACGACACATTTATGTATAAATGTCTATGAGATTTAACCAATGACCTTCTAGCTGTGAGAGATGAGCACAGTGCAACCCTGATTCTCTTATTTTAATCATTCATAGTGACTACAGCACATTCTTACTTTACGTATTTGCCCATTTTTTGGTAGTTACTCAAATTCTTTACACAAAAACCAGCAGCAACATTGGTGAACACTTGAAAACTAAACGTCTTATTGGCACGCTTGAGTTTTTGGAGTTGTGTTATTTCACTTGGACATGGAACTATTACTAGTGTCTTTCCAAATCCCCAGCACGTAAACAAAACAACCTCTTTATCTCTTTATGCAACACAAGGGAAGACAAAGTTTGCTCTGATGTGGAAAGTAGGCACCAATGAACAAGAGTTTTCAAGAAATTAAACAAAACCAGGTTGTGTTTATTTAAAGCCATGTGATTAACTAGACAAAATAATATACTTTTACGGCAAAACTGATCGAACATATAATTATTTTTCAATGCACTTTTATGAAAAATGATGACAAAAACAAACTTTGCCATTGTATTGTGTTGCTAATCTGGCACTAAAAGTATTACTTGTTTATATTAACCACAAGGCCTCTTTGTTTTTCACAATAATGAACTCATTTTAATAATAACCAAAAAGCACACCATTAAAGGAGGGAATCTGTTCTCCTTTGTCTTCATCTTTTCTTGAAACAACTATAATAATGTTGTGTTTATGTTTCTGATGGACCTGGTTTACATCAAGACAGGCTTGTGGTCTTGAGTTAATATATAAAAATGAACTTCAAATGTGAGCTTGTTTTATTAAAATGGGCTCAAAACAAAAGCATCTTCATCCAAAAATAAATGTAGTATTTTGTCGCCTAAAGAGATGCTTTTTATGTTGTATGTAACATTTAGCCACATACAGTATGGGAACACAAGAAAAACATAATTGTTGGAACATTTAAGTCATATACAGTATAAACATTATTTCTGGAGACAAAAAATGTGAGGTCTATAATTATGCTGTAAAACATTTTACATTCAAAATTTGATGATCCACTTTTTGGCTTTTCTGATGGAATAACACAGATGTCTCCTTGTTCTAATGTCAGTAACATAGAAACCCAACCCAAAATGAGAAATTGCACTTTCGACTGTTGTTTTCACAGAAGATACCAAATAATGGAACATTTTGAGCAACTGAGTGTGAGGAAAACAGAGAGTTGTTGGAAATGGAGAGAGGCCCATTTCTGTCCCACTACTGTGTCCTAGGCCCTGTCCAATCAGAGGCACATTTCTCTTGCCGTCTGTGGCTGAGGAGGAGAATTTGCCATAGAAATCCATAACCCAATTATTCAGTGATGCATAGGCAGGAAATGGAGAGGCACTTCATTTCTGTGTGTAATAGTGTGACACCCTCAACTACACACATTACACAAGATACTCAAAGTGCTGCATAAACAGCGCCATGGTGCAATTAACTTTGAGAGAATCAAACGTGTAAAACTGTTGTATTCTTTGAAACGTGGAGTTGTATTTTACAACAAAACCTGGAACAAACTGGGACAGACTATTGTCTTGCTCATCATGTACATTGTTTTCATACAGTATATTTCACCAAGGGGTGCACGGTAGCAGAGCGTGAGTTCAAATCCCGGCCGACTCAAAACATCCTTGGCTGAGAAAGTGGCTGACTCAAACATCGTCGGCTAACTCTGGTCTTTCTGAGAGGAATCTGCATGTCCTCCCCGTGTCACCGCCCAAAGACATGCATGTATAGGTCAATTGGCAACTCTAAAGTATCCCTAGTGAAAGAATGTGCGAGTGAATGGTTGTCTGTCAATGTTTGTCTATAACAGTCAGATAGAAAAGGGTAGAAAATGAATGAATATTTCATCTGATCATCAAAGATCATGGACAAATGTGTAGAGGAGTGCTTTGTTGTTTGGGGTCAGAGCTGCCTGTTATGTACAATGGTTGAGGTGGAGCATTAAGATAAGTTAAAACATGGAAGACCCAGACTCGCAGATGTGTGTTATATTTATCAAAAACAATGCTTTTGTTAGAAATATTGCTTACAGTATATACCAAAAACATATTTTGTTTTGTTTTTTTCAAATCTGGACAAAATTGAAGATATCCATTTCTCCATTTACTTTTCCTATTGGTGCACCACTGTGTAGCTTAAGAATTCAAACTGTAATCATGATGACATGTTTTTAATACAATAATGACAAGTGATAATAATTGCACTTGCGTCTGACCACAGTGCTATTGGTTGATATTCCCTGTAATAAAGGCTGTGGTGCTGGCAGTGGGGAGCAGCCGTCCCCAGTATGAAGTTTGGTGTAGGGGGGATAGTGTTACATGCCAGCAGCCCGCCGCCTCACCCTGCGTCTCTGTGAATGTGAGTGTGGAGGAATGTGCAGCCTGAGAACCGCAGGGAGGAAGAGCGCACTGACAGCGAGCAGTAACGCAGCCAGCCCTTGTCACCGTTAGTTTATCTGTTTGTTTGTTTGAGTGTTACTGTGCGATGAGGAAAAACGCCTGACCTCAGTTGCTTCAAAGCTGGTACTAAACAACATCTGTTCTGAGAGCGTGGAGCGCAGCACAGCCGTGTCATGACACAGGATGACTTACAATTGCGGCTTTAAATCAATATTACCCTCCATCTCATAGCGGATTGTTCCACTGGCAAGACTTCAAGAATGGACAAGTAGTCATTGAGAAGAGGGAAGAAAATGTTGGATGGAGACAGAAGGGACTCCATGCATTTTTCCAATTTACCACAATCAAAAGCAGATTTTTAGCAATTAGTTTGAAGTAACATGCAGGTTTGAAAATACAGACAGTACCCTTCGGACTAAAATATAAAAACCATCATCAATGAGTGTGTTTGACAGTCTCCAGCTCCACAAATGATAAAACAGACTTTTGAGATTACATTAGGTTTTTAATGATTATAAAATCTAAATCTGGAACCCTTAGTACCGTAGTATTGTGATTGAACTTATTTACTCATAAAAAACATATGCTTTCATGTGAAGAGAGAAGACAATGCATGATATTTCAATAGTTTCAAAACAAAACATCAAGCAACTAGTTCACTCCCATCAACTACATTATGACTTGGAGTTACCATTAATGATACAGCTAAATATACAATGCAGCTTAATATATTCATTCAATATGTCTGATGTAAATGTAGTCATGAGTACTGTTTAATTTACACAATTTAATTTACAAATGTAAATTAAATTACATACTTAATTAATTAATTATTATTGTGTTTAGCATTGAATTTTAGTATTAACACTGCTTTCTCTCCTTACTGTGAATGAAGTCCCTTTTAATGGACTATTATAAACTGACTCCTTAAGACAAAGGAAGGCCCCCTTTCAGACTCCAGCCTCCACCTTTAGAATTTACTGTGAGCCCTAAAGCCCCTTGTATCAATCTTTCCCGAGGTGTAATAAGTGAATTGGTGCACCGTAGAGGATGATGTATAACGCAGGCTGGCACCTCTAAAGCTCACTGTAAATCCACATGCCACGGCCACTTAATGCAGCACAAGACCTCCTGGCATCGCCTCTCGCCGTATCCACTGACAGGCCTGAAACCTGAGCGTCACAGCTCCACCACTTTACCCACAAGTCAATGAATCACAACCAGCTTCATTAAATTGATGATAAATCTGTCCGTGTCATTTAAAAGTTCTCAACTGTACCGAATGAGGAAAGCATGATATATATGTAAGTACTGCACTGTAAATTGCACATATGAGTGGGTAAAGGTTCAGCATAATATTTATTCAATAAGTGACTATTAACATTTTATATAAATTAATGGAATGTGCATTGTTGTAGGTTGTTCTACATTAACACAGGAAATAAAACAATATCACGTCTCTTCAGATTCGTGTTT
This sequence comes from Rhyacichthys aspro, assembly GCA_036850595.1. Classification (NCBI taxonomy): domain Eukaryota; kingdom Metazoa; phylum Chordata; class Actinopteri; order Gobiiformes; family Rhyacichthyidae; genus Rhyacichthys; species Rhyacichthys aspro. The sequence goes on from CM072168.1 coordinate 15,089,507, forward strand.
AATTTATACTCCATTGTTGTTGGTCCGTGTTTTTGCATCTTTTAATTTGGTTTTCTCATACATCTCTGGCCCTGCTGGACCCCTGTGTGCAACCCCCCACCACAACAGCTGGTGTCTCAGCGTGGACCCTCACTTTGCTGCAGTCCAGCCTTTCACTACGGATCAAGTACTTTGTTGTCAGAGGCCCCTCGCGGTCGTCACAGTGGAGCTGAACGCAAAAACAACACACGTCCATCCACAGTGTGATGAATAGGACTTAAATAAGCATCAGTTTTATGAAAGCACTGTAATTCTTCATATTTATATTGCTTCTATGATATTATACATAGGCAGCACTACACTGCACTACACAACAACTTAAGCTTAAGACCAAACTTTCACCACTGTCTTGAAACTGAATATAAATGTTGGAGGCTATTGTTAGAAGCCTGTCATATTTTCATATGTAAGGGTATTAAAATTGTTATATGATATTCTTATATTTGAGTATTGAAATTGTTTTAGAATATGTATTAATTAGGTGTAAAAAAAAAAGGCAATTACAACAAAACTGTGTGCATTTTTATATGATGACCCAATAAACCATGGAACTTTTGACTTAATTATGATATTATGTTGTTATTAATATTACTTTCTGTCATAGACAATATATTTACTTAGTGACTTGGTAAAAAATTGCAACTGTACCACTCAGTAGATTCACTTTTAAGAATGATTCCCACATGGAGAAGTTTTTTACCAAAATGCCCAGTTTGCTTAAAAATTGTATTAACTTAAATTTTAAAAGAATATGTCCAATATAAAATCTAGTGTCAAGTATTTTAATCAACTGATCAAGCCCTTCATCCAAAGCCTTGATTAATCTGTTATAAGAGAAAAGTGCATTTGTTGATAATAGTGATTAAAGGTAATCAGGTCACGAGCTTCACCTTTTAGTTCAGAGGGAAATTCCCATTAACTCCCTGCTCTGCTCGCTTCCCTTTGGTCTCTCTCAGTGACCTGTGTTGAACCCACGCTTGCTCTGACTGTCTCACTGCTTGCGCCGCGGCTCTGTAGGACCCTGCGGAAACCTGCGCGCAGCCAGTGAGCGCACGAGGAGCCGGGGAGAGAGCGAGGAGCGCGAGCAGTGGAGGAGAAGAAGAAGAAGACGCTCTCAGATCAGTGAGTGGCTTCATGGAGTTGTGTACCTCTGATCCGCCGCCATGGATTGCACTGCGCGATCACTTCTTCTTTCCGTTTTATGTCTTTTACTGCGCTGCGTTCCTCCCGCGTTCACCATCATCTACCCCCCCAATGAAGGTAAGGGACTCCGCTTGTTTATGCGCGCGCGCGTGTGTGTGTGTTTGAGACACATGGGGACACTGTACAGACGCGCCTCTGTCCCAAATTTGAGTGAGAGGAAGAACAGCGTGGGGCGTGAAGGTGACACAGTGGAGACATAGAGACACTAATGGAGTAAACTTGAAGACAAAGGACGAAGCCTGGTTTGGGATCAGCTGAAGATGAAATGGGGTGAACACGCGCGAGGATGACAGGAGTTGAGATCCGCGGCGTGTAAAAGGAACTCCACTGTCTACATTTCGTTCACAGCGATGTTTAGATCTTTATAAAGGAATATAGGTTACAGACGTCTGAGCAGACAGTCAGACACTCATGAACATTTAAAGAGTGTAAACAGAGCGCAGGCACAGACGAGAGTGAGTAAAAGGACCAATATTTGGCTTTAGCGATAGTGTTGGGAGCTGATGTGACTCGTCCTGTAAACACTCCATGTTAAAGTCAGATCAGTGTGTTTTATAGTATATCCAGAGTCTCCATATTAAGGTTGAACGTGAGTGAGAAAACGCGACAGACGAAACAAAGTCCTTCTGCTTTCCATGTTTTTAGTTTGGGGTCTCTCTTTAGAAACACCACGGACTGTAACCCAGATCAGAGCTGTATTCACGGACTTACTTTTCTCATTGCTTCAGTTTTGATCTAATCTGTTATTGATGTCCGGTGCCATGAATAAGAGAATGCGTTTTTATTTTTATTTACGTGTGTGTAGAGTTTGCTAGTTAAATAATCACAGAGAGCACAGAGTAGACTGAGAAAAGTTACGCACGAGAGACACAGGATAAAAATCCAAGTGCGCAGTGAATCTTTTTATGGAAATACATTTTAGCTTTTGCGAAATTTATTCAAAATCTCCAGTGAAATATTCCATAATTACACCGCATTTTCATGTTGTTTAACTCACATAGGCTGTAAACTTTTACCCATTTTTATTCACCGTACTTTATTTATCTTACTTAGACCAAAAACATTTATCAAAAGAAATATTATCAGTCGGACGAGAAAAGTTTGCGAAGTGAGGAAACATGACAAAACAAGCGTTTGAAAAGTTATACAAACTTTTAGGCCGAGGCCACAGTGTGGGGTCAGTCTGGTCTGAGGTGTCCCCACAGTCTCATCAGTCGGGCACTAAACGATAAAGCACATACATTTGTTCTGTCTTTTTATAACTAGAACTCTTCCATAAAAGGGGTTCTTTGCTGTGAAGTTAGAGTAAACCTCTGAGTTTGTTGTGAGATGTAGTTGTGTCATGTTCGTCTGGATATTGAGAATGCCATTTGTATTTGATCTGAGCATTTAGCTCTAAATCGCGACGGGGGCAAAAATGGACTTTAGAGGAAATGTGTGTCAGGACAAAAGTGGGTTGGATATTCAAGAAAGTAACTGGATCTGCGTCTCGTGAGTGTTTTATTTTGGAAAAAAAGGGAGGCAGTTATTAGTTTATTCACGTTGTTATTAAACGAGCCAACAAAAAGTTTAAATCAGTGGCTCAGTTCTCTAGTGAAAAATCCAAGTGCCCAGAGAAACTGACAAGTGTGTGTGCGTGACGAGGGGAAGGGGTGAAGCCTTTACGTGTGTGTGTTTGTCCAAGCAAAGAGAGGGAGAGAGAGAGAGGGAGAAGTGGTGGAGAGAGAGAGAGGAAAAGTTGAAAAGTAGATTCCAAAAGTGAACGGACGGAAGGGAGGACGGATGGACAGTGTGCGCTATCCGACACATACTGATATCCCAACTAAGAGCCACGATATAGAACCTGGTCAAGAACAAATGTGGAGTGCACAGCAGTGTTAACATAAAATAATGAGTGATGAAATTGACCTTCCGGGGGCATCAATCTGCCAGAGAGTGTCAGTATCGAGCTGCCGCCTTCTATAGGATCAGAGAAAGTCATACAAATATGACTGATATGAACCAGTGACCGTGAACACCGTGAACACGGTGGAGAGGTTCAGAGCTTTTTGCCTCGTATTTTTGTTGTATTTATTGAATGGTTCAAAATGTCGTTGCTTTGTGCGCAACAGAAAGTTAGTGTTGTGACAATGGACCTTTACGCACACGAGGAGCCGCATGGAACAAATGAGAAACGGCACTTCTTCACTTAAACAAATGTATAAAATATTATTTTGAACAAAAACAAGGTCTGATTTGACACTGAATATGGTGCGGTTCAGTGTCACACACAGTAACTGAATTCATACACTTCAAGGAGCTCTTTAGGGAAAAGGATGAAAAAGGAGAAAACTCTAATTGCTGCTTTTTTTTACAAAATTCATTTATTTTGGCGTTTTTTGTTTTAGTTTTTTTATCGGTAGTTTACGCTGGATTGAAGCTTTGCTGAAAGTGAAAGATCACTGCGTGAGACCGTTCTGTCCTCGCTCAACTTGAAATTCATGCTGCACTTTTTCTCTGAGGTGTTCATAAACGTATTATGAAAATGTCCGTGTATTAACTGGTTAATTTTAACTTTAGCTTTATGTGTGCTGTGGGAACCTCTTATATAACACATGAAATAACAAATAAATCCGCAAATTGATTGATGATAAAAGAAAAAAATGGTTTAGGCCAAATAATCACTACTTGAAACGGGGCGATGGGAAACATAACTGATCTATTATTTCCCGTCTTTAAAGAGACCAAGTTTATTCAATTTCCCTCTTTTGTTCCACTTTGCTTTGACCAACATTTTTCAAGAATAGTATTTACTGTGTGGCTTTCTCTAATGAGCCTTTATAAAACTTAGAGGAACTTACGGAAACTTTGAACACGGAGAGAAAATTCCCTGTTTTAAAAATCTATCTACCATAAAACGAGCTCTTCTGGAAACGTTTCTCTTAAATAGTCGAAAAATAAATCAAAGTAAGTTTAATTGCGTGTGCTGTCGTGGCGTGAGCTGGGTGCGCTGCGGGGCGTCGGGAGGCCGTGAGTATTTTTAGCCCCAGATGGTGAGGCTTGGCCCGCGGAGCCAGGCGCACACGTCCCGCTGTTAACGCACGGGGTCTGTGAGCTCGGGCACCTATAACCAGTGCTACTAACGCCTGTCATAATAACTCACCCACCTCTAGGCCTCCAGTCATGTGTGGGGATCAAACCTTTAGCTTAAAGACAGGGTAGGCTTTTTTTGTTGTTTTTTTGATAGGCAAACTTACAGGACACATTTGCAGCTCCTTGTCAAACTTTTTGAGTCAGAAAGATGATGGCATGCCATTTTGTACAGTGACTGACAGCTGCAAAGGCAGATCTCTGTTCTCTATTCACAATAGTCATCTGTGTCTTATAAACAGTCTGTGTGGCTCTAAAATTAAAGAAGTACCATGGAAGCAGCAAAGTCTCCAAAGAAAGACATGCACTCTAAGAGGCTATTACTGCAAACAGTCCATCCCAGAATTAACAGTTGCCTCAAATCATTTTAAAGCCATCTTTTGCATAGAATAGTGTAAATATATGGCCTACTGTACCTTTAAGAGGAAGCGTGGTTCTATAGTGCCACATGTTTTGAGCTTTTGTGTAAATGAAAAAGTATGTGCATGCAGGTTTAGTGTGGACATATAGCAGAGTACAGCTTTATGTTGAGCGCAGGAGGAAGCAGGATGCAGTCTGTGTGAGTTCGTATGACCGGGATTATAGTGTAGAGGCAGGTGAAGGAAATAAAAGGAGGGAAAGAGAAGAAAACGAGGAAGAATGGAAGGAAATAGGAACGAGAGCAGAGAGGGTTGGGAAAGCAGCAGCAGTAACATCAGACAGAGCGACTGTGCACTTGAATAATTCATAATGGGAGGTGAACACTTCACCCTTTAACACAGACACAAGTCGCCTGGCTTTGGCTGCACTGCGGCCTGCCAACCTCCACATCCACTTCTCTCCGTCTCAGATGCCACATATCAGGACAGCATGTGCTTCCCTTTAACATGTTCTGTTCACTTTGCCATGTGTTAAACTGGACTGGCATCTCTGACTCATGGCTGAATATATAGTTTGTCTTATGGAATTTTAAAGCTAGGGTAGGCATTTCATGGCCCACTGAGCAAAAGAATAATAAAAATGCCACAGTTTTAATTGACTCCAACAAGCTAAACAGGGATGAATAGCAGCCACAAATAAATGAATTATAGTGGCCCACATAGTAGCAATTTGTCAAGAACCTTTTTCGAAAAATCCTTTATGGATGCAAATACTGCCTGTTTAACTCTCTTGCACAACAGCTAAAGCAAACTTACAACCAACGAACATCCTGTAAAACAATCAAAAACAACCCACAAGACATTTCTTCTGATCTCTTCTCTTTTATCCACCAGTTATGCCAGGTTTTCTGACGCTAGCCCAAATATGTGTTGTAATATCGATTCACCTATTTCTACCTCGATGATGTTTTGCTCCTGCTCAGAGACAGCCCGGCTCAGCTATTAATACTCCGAGTTCCCGTTTAGAGGCACTCCCTGATGGGGCAGGGGCTATATGCTTGGCTGACGCTAGCTTGCTAACTGAGAGTGTGTGTGGGGCGAGAGTCAGAAAGACTGTCAGCAATGTTTGTGCCTGCAAAAGTATGCACTTGAAGGGACAAACATCTTAGGTAATTTGGGGTGGGGGGCATATAGGGTAAAATACTGTATAATGTTGAGGTATAAGTATAAATGCCATGCATTTTTCCCTTTATCTTTCTTGGTCAATGGGAGAACCAGTGCATGCAATTTTTACTAAACAATGAATTGACAATAAAATATCTGAAGGTTGATATATTCAGAGAGCCTTAACCTAAAACAAAGTTAAAAAAAATTGTCAAACTCAAAAAAAATAAATAAAAAATAAAATAAATAAAAAAATCTTATTAACAAAACTAATTCCAATACTAATGAAGCATGCATTTTTTGTAAAGTTTGTGTAAAATGTATTTGTTGCCACATGGCACCAATCAGTGAATAAAGACCTATTTTTTGGTCAACAAATGGTCTCCTCACTATTGATTTAGATTATTGATACAGACCTACTCTTGGGCAACTTATTAAAACATTTTCATATAATAAAAGATTTTGTTTTTGTAAAAGCATATAATTTAACAGTAATACATGATCTGTGATTGATATAGCTGAATGCATAGTTTTAACAAAAAGGCTTAGAGCGCTGAGCGCTGCTCAAACGACATGGTTCTGGTCAATAAACTCATGTACGTACTCTAGCGTCAGTATCGAAGGGTGTATGCCATTTGACAGTTCTGTCAGTGCTCACATTGTTTATGCACTTACATACATATATGTTTGTGTGTGTGTGTGTGTGTGTGTGTGTGTGTGGGTGGGTGCTGATTCTCCGGCCAAGTGCAGCTGGAGGGGACTTTTTCCCCCATGTGATATGAGTGCCGTCTAATTTTCTGCTCTCAAATTCCCCGCTCGGCTCAATTTGAGTAGTAGGCTCGGCTCGTTGAGAAATGTAAATTGGAAGCAATGGCCCTGGATGCTGAGCTGCTATTATCTGACATGAACAGATAGCTTCATTAGACCCTAATAGGAATGTGTCTACTGCCACTCAACTGGCTGAGTGGGCCTGGCGTGGCTACAGCTCAGGTGAACCACAATTTAGCAGCTTTTGGAGCCTGGGATGTGGTAATAAGTCTCCCATTGTGTGTATGTGGATTCTCTTATTGAGGGTCTTTTCGCTACACTGGCTGATGTTTATCAGGCCTGCTGGGAGAAAATGATGATTTCCATCTCAATCTTTATTCTAATGCGAAACAAGAATTAGTTTATGAAATGGAAAGGTGCTTCTTTCAGTGAATTTGGTTTAGGTGAATTTAGTTTAGCGCCAGCAGTCCTTATTCATGACTTGCAAATAGTCAGAGCCCAGTGTTTGCATAAAAGTAACTAACTTGATCAATAGAATAAAAACATGCCATATTTTGATGTAAATATATGTACATCTGCTTTGCCCATTGTTTGGATAAAAGTGTCTTCCTGCATTTGATGATTTCGGGATTTCAGTTTGATTTACATATTTCTGCTTTCTGTTTAAAAAACAAAAAACAAAACAAAAAAAAAGAACCTTAAATTGTTATTGTTAGATTTTTTTTGTTGTTGTTGTTAATTTGAGTGTTTGATTTCTTATTATCTATTTTTTCTTATAAATTACATATTGAAAGATTCTAGTCCAATTTTTTATTATATTAAAATCTACTAGTTTGTGAAATTTTTTATTTATTTATTTTTTTAAATATATAGCTGGTGCAATTGTCTTACCTCTGTTCATGCTGCAATTTTGTCCATTTCTTATTCTTTGAAAAAGGAACAAGAAGCGCTCACAATCTGTGTATTGTTTAATGTGTTTCCAAACAGAAGTGACAGTTTGGCTCCTGAACTGGGCCATGCACATAACATAAGGCCGCCAGTGCATTCCCTGCTCCATATGTCACGGCCCTTACACAAGCTTGTATTTAATGACATTCATTTACACTCAGCCATCTGCATACACTAAGAATAGACCAGTTGTAGCTAATTTTTCTGTGCTTAAGAAGATGCCATGTTTCTGAGATAATTTGGCTGGATTTCATATAAAGCAAAAGCTGTTGAAGCACCAGTTTTTCCTATTTTTGTCCGACAGCTTGAGCAATGTGTGGCACCAAGTGTGTACTTTGTAGTGTATTCACGTACTACAGTTTACCTGGAACTAAACATAGGCTACACTCAATGGCAACACTCCCATTTCTTTCCATCAAAGACATAGTTTATAGGTTTTTCACTTAAGGCTCGATTTGTTTTACCAAAACTTAATAAACAATCAATATGTTTGGTCACAGAAATGTCAGTGGCTTTAAAAGAGAAAAGGCTAATTTAACAAATATGTGCTGCTAGAGCTGAAAATTAAAACAGAGAATTATATTGATTAAAGGACCTCATTGACCTTTTTTTGTAATCTCATTGCTTATTATGATAATAATGTACTTACTGTACTTACCAAGTCTTTTAACTGATTCTTCAGTTCATGCCAGTCGTCTATTTTTACACCCCTCATGCTCTGTAGACTGTTATTTAGTCAGAGTCTTCCCAAAACGCTGACAAGATGTCCGAAAGATGGGTTTCTTTTCACTCAAACAACACATTAGAAGCATACGCTCTCTCTCAGTGATGATAACAATCACATTGTCCAGCTGTGGCTTCAAGGATCTGTTTGCTGCTCCATTTTGTTTTTTCAAAACCACAGAACACGCTTTTATTGTTTGGACAGGATCAAGATATTATGTAGTGTGTGTGTTTGCGGCAGCTGGGACAATAGAGAGATGATCAGTGCTGGAGTTTGGGATCCCTCCTGCGGGATTTGATAAAAGCTAATAGAGGCTAACAAGGGCTGGACACTCATAAGTTCCTCTGTGTTTCTTGTCCACAGTAAACCTGTTAGACTCAAAAGCAAGCCAAGGGGAGTTAGGATGGATTTCCTACCCAGCGCATGGGGTGAGTATTTTTATCTTTTCTTTAACCCAAACAATCTTTGAATACAACATGCATGATATAAGTTTGTGCCCTGTGCCATGTAAAAGGATTGCCTGGACTCCTGCCGTTCTCACTATGTCATGTTGACCCAAAGAGCCAAGTGCAGATTAACCCACTTTTCTTCAGGCGTTTTGTCCGTTCTCTGTCTCACAGGTTAAAGGTTAAGCATTCGGAGCTTGCCATATGGTCAGGATGCTTAAAGGGGAAAATGTACAGTGTGGTTGCGTGAGTGTTTGTGAATGTGATGTGTTTTAAGAAAGATTACAGCATTAGTGGATTTCAGGACGCAGGCACAACACAGCATCCACAAAAGAAGGTCCAAAGGCTTACCCTCTTTTTTACTAAACATAATATCAATGTACAGACACAAATAGCAGTTTAGCCGTGTCAGCACTCTAATGCTATTGTGCAGATTTCACTTGTTAATCCTCACTTTGTGTAACTGCACCACCCCAAACTGTCAATTCTGCACAATTAATAAAGTAATGCACATTGCGTTGTCAAGCTTAATCAGGGGTTTAAGCTGTGGATTTGAGTAATTCAGTCAGTCCAAATGATTTAGGTTTTATAATGATCACTAACAACTGGGTTTTCACTGCAAAGTATTTTTTTCAGGTATTCCTAAGAATATTTATTATAAAAATACCCTCAACATATATAAATACATTTTAAAATAAGTGGAATACCAAGTCTTTTTTTTTTAAATTTGTCTGGTAATAAAATGACCACTAAGACCAGAGGTCCTGTCAATACTGAACAGAGCTCATATGGTGGTTAAAATTAAGCATTATGAATTATTTGGTAATGTTTAGAGTAAAGTAAATGAAAAAAAGGCATGTTGTCAGCTTGTCATCATGTTTTGATGTTTTTTCCTATGCTACACGGTGCCATACTGTCTTTCTCTAACCATAATCAGCAGTTCCTGCCTAAACCTAAACAGCACATTGACACAAATATATACAATGTAAACACACTGTGTTTTATGTAATTCCACTACAGTGACACAGTGCAGGTCTGGTTTCTAGAGAAAATTATTTAGAGGCTTTTTTGAATGTCAAAATGAGTATGAAGTGTCCCAAATAGTAAACCCTTTGGTTCTATCGATTGATAATGGAAAGGGAAACACAAAATGGCCCTGTTGCAGTATATAGGTAGGCTTCCATTTTTCCAGTGACACAGGAGGAACCACTTTTTTACTCAAGCTTATATTGCTTCTGTTAGATGGAAAAGTATTTTTGATTTAAAAACGTGTGTAGCTCTTGTATGATGTTTACCTTAGCTGAAGTTCTCCTGCACACACTGCAGTGAAAACAGAAGGCTCTTCATGGGTCACCTGTACCTGCTCCATGTTGTACTGACCTGACTGTACATTCAGTGGAAACATGACTATACTGTAATATTCGGTGTATGTATGCTATATACTAATACTAATACTAGATACTAGATACATAAATATATTTGACTCAAAGATTAAAAAGAATTCTTAGTCAGTGCAAACTACTCAGAGGAAAACCTATAATGAGCACTTAAAATAAATAAAATAAAAACTAAACCTTACAACTGCAGCACCATTGCCACTTTGAGAAAAGAGGAAAAAAAAAAAAGCAAAAAAAAAAAGCTTGCTGCTTCATCCATCAACCTCTCTGCTACCAAAGTCCCTCTAGTGAGCTTTAGCTTAGTGTTTATTTGTCTTACTAGTTAGACTACTGTGCCTCGGGGCTAGCCCACCGACACACATGCACACATACGCACAATTCGCTTCCTCGTTTTTTCCTTTATTAAGTGTTAGAATTACTCCTTGGCAGTGGCTTAAGGTAATCCAGTCATTTGTTCCATTGAGCTGCCAAACCTTGTTTCACTCAGCCCTGGCAGCGTCATAACACAGAGGAACGAACTGTTATAAAAGCACTGGGTCAAAGCACAATTGCAGGTTACGGGACAACAGCGTGACCGGTCCGCGGAGGAGATTGATGTTGTGCTCGAATGAGGTTTTTCACATGTGAGCGAGCAGAAAAGAGCATACCAATACAAGAGACTTGATCCACCGCCGGACAGTGGAATGTGCGTCGGAGGATACAGAGTGCGAATGGAGAGCTCTGCTTTATTTCAAGTGATTGACTTTGAACAAGAAGAAAAGGCTGGGACCAGAATAGTTTTTACACTTCATAAAAACACTTTAGGAATAGGACAGTGGCACTCGTAAATGAGAATGACTCTGGAGAAAAAATAAAAGACATGAGAAGATCAAAACTGGCAGCACAGTCTTACTTTGTTGCCATATTTTTCCTTCTAAAACCTAGAATATGGCAGACCTGAGTTTGTGCTCCAAAACAAAGTGGACATTGACAAATCTCTGTTGGGTAAAATTTATATTTTTTTGGCTCAGATTTTAAATAAATAAATAAAGTGTGGATTTTTTCTATAGGAGATGGGGTGGGTGACTTAAATAAGAATATCTCGGGACAAGAACAAAGGACAGGAGAGAATCAAAACCAGGGAGAGAAAGGGACTATAATGAAGGATAGAAAAAAGATGAGAGAGGAGAGAGAAAGCTGATGATCAAGTCCTCAAGGTGAATCATCTGTAATTACTCACGTCATCCACCGACTGCGCTCCGATAAGCAGCCTGCCCTGGGAGACTGCTGCTCACAAATGATTTCTCATAATGTGGCAGTGGCACTGGGCCCAAGCATACACACACACACAGTCATTCATGTTGATGGAGAGGCCACAGCTATTGGCCTACCGAGACACAACATGCTCCTGTTTGAACAAAGTAAGAGCTTAGCCTCCCCAGGACAGCAGGTCCACTGATATTGACCAGACTATGTCCTATGTTTAGGCTCTTTGTTGCATATTATGATGAAAACTCATGAAATAAAGATGTAACATTCTGAAATAAGTTTAGTTTCAAGAGCCACACTTGGTTAGGGAAAGGGATAGAGTTGGGCTTTGAGTGATTTGAGGGTTTTTAGTTTAGTTACTTTACTTAGTTAGGTAGGTCTGCAAACAATAGTAAATATTGAATTTGCAAAGTTAAGTTTCAAACCAAAAATGTCAGAAATCAAATGAGCACAAACCTGGGTTTCTTAAACATTTTTGTGCATCCAAACACTGACAAATTGTTCTAGAAAGTGTTACATGCATTCTCAGAGACTGTGTTGGCAACCACACACAGTCACTCATGTTGATGGAGAAGTGCAGCTATTGGCCTACGGAGACACAACATGCTTGGGCCTGAACAAATTAAGAGCTTAGCCTCCCCAGGACGACGGGTCCACAGCCACCGTCCGGACTAAGTGTGTGATCCAGATATAGTGTTATCTGTCCGGGAGGCAGACTGATTGCAGAGCAGTGTCCAGGGGGCTTAGGCCTTCACAAAGACTAAGAGAGTGTCCGAGATTACATTCTTGCATGCTTAGACAGCATTCTTTAGCTACAAACATTTGCCCCAGACGCTTCTGGTGCATGCACATCAGAATTAATAGCCACAAGCAAAGTGAAAGCCTTTATCCTGAAGAGCAAACAGTGCAAAGGGCTTTGGCTTTACATTTTCACATACACTGACTGGAGAACATGACGTCTAGAGATAACCTTGATTTAATGTATACAGAAATTCAGTATAAATAAAATAAATATGTTTTTAATTACAAAAATACCAGTGCCTTTAAGCAGTTTACACCTTCCAATCTTTGGTCAAATATTATATAAGTAAGTGGGTGTGATTATTATTAATAATGTTTTTTATGTCATGAATTGCAGTTGACGTCAAGTTCTAAAATACTGCTAAGGTATACTCTGGTACCAAAAAGTGAACTTCAAGCTCTCAATGAAGCTGTTATACCCTTCCCCATAAGCTCACTGGACTTTTTTCTCCTATTTGCTCTTTCTATACAGTTTTTGAGAGTCTTATCCCGCTTACACATTCCAATGAAAGCAGAGGTGGGGGCTTGCCATACAAAGAAGTGCAATCTAAAAAAAAATATTTTGGACTAGGGCCACCCGTTCAGTCAGCCAGCTTTCTTCCCATATTTTTTTCTCTCTAAACACAGGCGGCTGTTTCAACTTCTATACTTGCCCAAGGGCTCTTAGAGAAACCCTTGCACTGCTGCCGCCCTCTCTGCAAATTCAGCTTGACCAGCATGAACCGCGGCCCTAACACCAAAAAGAGCCGGAGAGCGAGGAAAAGCCCATCCATAAACGAGGATTAGCAGGTCAAGGCAAGGAACTAGGAAGGAAGCACAGGACGAATGAAGCCCAATGTATGGAGTTACCTTGTCCTTGGAAAGAATGAGAAAGAGTTCATTGTAAATCCCTGCAGATATGCTCAAGGACAGCCACAAAAGTAAATAAAAACATAATGCAATGATATGCACTGGAGCTTCATTGTTCGCAGCAGTTGTTGTTTATGTGTCCTTGGGCAGAACATAAACACCAGATTAGGAGTGAAAGGCTCTTCAAAGACAGGAGAAAAGGACACGGGAAGGATCCAAGTGTATTTCGGGATGTGCCTTTGCCCACACCGGCCTCGTTCTCCGGGTGATATTCTGCAGTTGTCGTCTCTGTGACCTTTGTGACCTCTGTGCAGAGCTCAAAACAAACTGCCAGCTCATTTGTAGACTGCAACCCGGTCTTTAGATCAAACCACTCTGTAGCCACTGAGGTAATGGAAAGGTTTGGATATTGTATATGATTCATGAGCCTGTAATGCGGGTTAAAACATACATTTCACTAATACAAATTACACACAGACCAAACAATATGAGTCTATTGTAAATATGGAAAGATGCATTATTCCATGGATTTGTGGGAGCTCATTTCTTAGTTCTGATGAAATATTTATAAAGCTGTTTTTTTTGTTTGTTTTTTTTTGCCTTTGTTTTTTTTTTTTTTCCCTTTTGTCTGTTAATGAAAATATGATTCATGAATACATATGCAGTTGCTGTTGTGTGTCTTTCAGCAACATGGAGTAGGATCAGAGAAACACTTTATTTCAACAATGCCGTTGTACACATTGATGATAGAAAACATAAAACCCAGGTTGTATCTGGACCTTTTGTATTTGATGAAATGAAAATCAAAACTTCGATACTGTGCATCAAAAAGTGCTGACATATACAGCAAGCAACTTTATTTATCATAATGTATACATTTTACATATCTGAGGACTGCACATTCAAATTCGAAATGCAAATAGTGTTTTCAGAGAACTCATGTCTTATTAACAAGCATGGCTCCATTGTAACGCACACCATGAATATATAAAAATAGACATTAGTGTTTGTTTAGTTTTTATTAGAAAAAAGATGACTACAAAGCAAACAAAGAAAGAAGAAAAACATCTAATTGTTGATTGTCTGAGTGGTGTGGGTCCATATTTCCTTAATCCCAGCTGGTGTTTGCCCTAATGCATTGTTACCCTACACTTGTTCGACTCTTAGACCTTCAGGACTTTGAAGTAAATGCTCTTGTGTGCTGACTCTGTGACTCTGAGTCGTGCCTGTTGCCGTAGTTCTAAGATCAGATTACCACACTTCATTTTACTGTCCCTTTAACTACTTCACCTACAGCACAGATCAGAGAGGCCAGGGGCAGGATCACACCAGACCTCTCCCTAGCTGTGACCGTAGGGGTCAGGGTCACGGGTCACTCAGGCTGGTGCAGGGTCTTGGTGTTGTTATATATCAATTAAAGGGCAGAGGGAGTGGAGTAACTGCCCCCTGGAGAGAAACAAGGCTTGGCTAGTCACCTTAGACCTTAATTTATCCTTGTTGGCACTTCTGTGCATTCAAGCAGAGAGCTGCCTTTGCTACTGGCAGCACTTTTAGGGAATTAGGTTATACATTGAATCCGTTGTAGTGCTCAAAGCTGCCATTTCCTTCCAGTTCTATTTAAAATATGTTCCAATTAAAGATTTACTTTCTGCTCGTGTGACAAGTGGTGTCATTCATTTATTTTCTACGGTTTATCCTATATGAGGTGCAATGCCTGGAGCTTATCCCAGCTGTTTTGGGAATGAGGTGGACTACACTCTGGGCAATCACCAGGGGTAACACTCAGAAACATATACTGATGGGCAACCATTTTAACTTCAACTTTAGCAACTTCGATCCACCAGTTCACCTCAGATTGACTCTGATGGTAGCAGTGAGCCAGAGTGCCCAGAGACAGCCTACAGTAGCACAGGGAGGATATACACAGAAAGGCTGCTGCTGGCCAACACTGGGATCACACCCACAGCTTTTTTTCTGTGACACAGGAGTGCTAACCACCGTCAAAATGCACTCTAAGTGAATTCATCTGAGGTAATGTTTGAAAAGAAGAGGGTGGTATCTGCATGTTGTGAATCTTATGCTCCAGAATAGGATCCTCACATCACAGGCTAACATTGACTTTGGCTAAGTTAAACTGTATTCTCTGGAAAAGGATAAGACACACACAGATATACACACACACCTGGGTTTGATTTGAAACCCCATGTGTTTGAGACCAGAAGAGATACATCACACTCTTTTGTTTGAGATTCAGCCCAGACTAAATAGTGTAGGACATAAAAAGAAACATTATCAACACAGACATCAGCTACTTGGCTCATAACCACAAATGCTCCACAGTGTCATCCATAGAAGAGATATGAATGGGGACAGTTGTGGACATGTGTAAATCTGTCTGTGTAAAATGTCTTCCAACATGTGGAGGTCTGTCTTTCTCTATGATACTGAACACTGCAAACGCTTTCTTTTTGAAATGAATACAATTTTCATGTGCCAGTAGAAGTTACTTAGCAGATTTATAGTTATTCAATCTTAATCATTACTTGATGTTAACCTATTCAAATATTGTTGATCTTATCTTTCAACTAAACATATGAAGATAGTTTGTGGTTCGAGAGTATTCAGCTTTTGTTTGTTTTTTATCCAGACAGTGAAAAGAAAAATCTATTTGTAAATCTCTTGTTTCTAATATCCCATATGTGAATGCAATGTTAATGCACTGTACAGTTTCGTAACGACTCATTAACCTTCTATCTATTCTTCTATGTATAGCATGTTCACATTTTGGCTGCAACATAAAAATGCTGTAAAATGAATCACAGAGCAGGATGTATGCGTTACACCATGTTTAAGTGTGTAGCCTACATTGTCTTATCAAACACTGTCAGCAGCCACATTACTCATGATGTCAGATCCTGTCTTTCGACTGCTTTGTGTTGTGTCAGGCCAATGTCATCGAACCTTTTTGCACGTCATCACGTCATTTCTTGCCCTTCTACTCTGAACAGAGTCATTAAACTCTTGGTTAACAGGGGGTGAAAGATATGAAAAGTCTTGGTTCACCTTTTGCTATTTTAGCCTCCTGCTTGATTGGTGTCTCCTTTTCCTTGTTATGGTAAGACCAACTGGGAGCTGCGCTGATGAATGAGGTGATGCCGAGTAAAGCATGACAGAGGAGACTAAACACAAACTTTGCGCCAGGATTTTTCTTTTGGTTGTTGTGTAGTAGCTCTATCCGACTCACGCAGTTCTCCTTCCAAAGCACAATATATCAGTGAATTGTCTATTCAGCAGGTGTCACTGATAGGATGCACTGGTTTGCCATAGACATTTTTTCTGCGGTTGACTACAGTGTCTATGCAGTGTTAATGCTCATTTATGACACTGTGCGCCCCTTTTGAAAATGGAAACTCACACATACTGACCTGACCTGCTTCCTTTTTGTTTTTTTAGAACT
The DNA here is from genome assembly GCA_036850595.1 of Rhyacichthys aspro. NCBI lineage: Eukaryota > Metazoa > Chordata > Actinopteri > Gobiiformes > Rhyacichthyidae > Rhyacichthys > Rhyacichthys aspro. The sequence continues at coordinate 15,106,039 of CM072168.1, forward strand.
TTTTATAATAAATCTAAAGGTCAAACCCTTGAAATTGAAGTACCACTTGCAAACCTCCATGAAGCTAAAAATCCCCTTCAGCTTTAGTGTCGGACAATATTTTTGCTCTATTAAGCATGCATGTCAATCTAAGAAGGGTTTTTGAAACTTTCCTCAGATGAAAATCAAGTGGCTATTCTGTGGCCTGAGAGCTCCTCCAAACAGCAGACACCCCTATGCTTTACACTCCCCCAGATGCACTCCAAAAGTGTAATAGAGAGCCTAGACTTCTTAGCTCGTCATTAATTTCTGTGTTCTGGCTGAGAGCACCTGCTGTGTCTGCCAGCTACGAAACTTTAAACACTTCACATGAGCCGTATGTGAGTGTATGTGTGGGTTTATGTTTCCATTAATGCTTGTGTGAAAGAAGCGATAACTCAGTTTCCACTCACATTGTTTCTCTCTCATGCACTTGCTCATTCAGGCACACATTCATTCTGAAATTCACTAGAAGGGGGAAAAATACACTGCAAAACATTCATTTACACATTCTGGCCCATTCGTTTTAATGACTGTCATTTTAACCACAATGAAGCCAATGTTTTTAGCTGTTTTGTCCATTTATCATCGTTCTCATTCAGTGTTCATTTGCCTGGACAGCCGAAGCCAAAGCACATGATCAATGAGTCTTCCCGCTGTGTCTTGAATTCAAAAAGAATTGACCACGCTTTCTTCTCTCTTCTCCTCTCTCATTGCTTTCTCCCAGTGGAGGGAAAATGTAAGATAGACACAAACGTTCCTGGTATACTCTTATATCTGTCTATACTATCCGTAGATGCTTCTTTTTTCTGTTTTGTTTTTTAGTGAATTCAGCACGTTTCAGTAGAAGTAGAATTGTGATGCAAATAACCAACTCTGCAGCTTGAACGTCCTCACTTGTAGAGTAAAAAGAACTTGTTAGTAAAAAGGGTGTAAAAAACACTAGGAGATTTCGCTAATATTTATTCACAATTAGGCATGCTAAATACAAATCTGAAAGAAATGAGGTGGTAAATCACACTTCATGAGTATTTTCACAGTTGGGCAAAGTGGAAAATTTGGCTAAGGCGGCAAGTTTGCCTTTAATTAATTTGGGTACTTTGCAAAGAGATCTGGTAGTGTGATTTTTCACCCTTAAGTGTTTATTAGATGTTTAGTATTCAGCAAGTGTAAGTCTAAATTATTCATTTGTAAATGCTTACAGGGTGGAAATAACTTTATTTTTCTTCATATCCTCCCCCTTCTCCCTCATCCTTTCCTTCCACATTCTTGCTAAACCAAATATTTCAAATTCTCTACCATTTCCTATACTTTTTCTGTCACTCTCAACTTTCTTTTGCCCTATCTGCTGCTTGTGCCTCCCTTTGCTTTGCTTCCTTTATCCAATTTGGTTCCTCTTTTTCCGTGCCTCTGTTCCTCTCCTTCTATCCATCTCTATCTTTTCCAGTGGGAAGAGATCAGTGGTGTGGATGAGCACTACACCCCTATAAGGACCTTCCAGGTTTGCAACGTTATGGAGTATAGCCAGAACAACTGGCTCCGCACCAACTGGATCCCTCGCCAGTCGGCCCAGAAGGTCTACGTCGAGCTCAAGTTTACACTGAGGGACTGCAACTCCATCCCATTGGTCCTGGGCACCTGCAAGGAGACCTTCAACCTCCTGTATTTGGAGGCAGATGACGATCAGGGCAGCCATTTTCGAGAGCACATGTTCTCTAAGATTGACACCATCGCTGCAGACGAGAGCTTCACGCAAATGGACCTGGGTGATCGCATTCTGAAGCTCAACACTGAGGTACGAGAAGTGGGTCCCATGACTAAGAAGGGCTTCTATCTGGCCTTCCAAGATGTGGGGGCTTGTGTTGCCCTAGTTTCGGTCAGGGTCTACTTTAAGAAGTGTCCGAACACTGTGAGGAATCTGGCCCTCTTTCCTGATACGGTACCAATGGACTCTCAGTCGTTGGTGGAAGTCAAAGGGTCATGTGTCAATCACTCCAAAGAGGAAGAACCTCCCCGAATGTACTGCAGCACAGAAGGAGAGTGGCTTGTACCAATCGGGAAGTGTCTATGTAATCCTGGCTATGAAGAAAGAAGCAACACCTGCCAAAGTAAGTCAGAGTTTCCAATCTTTACCACTTCATTACATTAATGTCGTATATCTCTTCTGCTGTCCCACCATGGAAAGTTCCTGATTCAATAACCATGCACCATTTGATGAAGAGACTCTGCTACTTCATATATGTCAGTCTAAAAGTACCCGATCATTACCAATAGGTGTGTGTGTGTGTGAGTGCATGGCGGCATGTTTGCGGATATGAATGTATATTCCCATGTGTTGTAGGTTTTGATGTGTTTTCCAGGCTTTTGAGGTAAAGAAAGCATTGCTCACCAGAGCCATTCTACATCACATCATTAGCCCTGGAAACATCTGAATCAAAGGAGCTAAGATAGGACTGATAGAGCAGAAGAAAGAAGAGTGTTGGAGTGAATGGTGACTGGTGCAATAGTTGTGGTCATGGTTGTGGGTGCTGGTGGAGCCAGGAGTAGGCAGAGTCTAATGGTAGTGTCTCAGAGATGTTTGCAAAAGTCAGATTGTGTAGCTTGCTTTGTAGTATTCCACCACCCTGAACTTGATTTCATTATCATTCTGCTGTATGGGTTAGAAGTGTAGGAGAAGTACCAACAATCACAGTCACACAAATCACTCCGGGTGTTTCATAAGTTTTGAAGAAGAAGTATTAAGACTTAAGTATTAGTTTCCCTTTAGCAGAGGTTAGCTGAGGTGATAGCCGACGCAGCTGGTCTCTAATGATTTTAACAGTCCTTTGATTGTCCTTGATCCTCTTCACTTCATTTCAGAACATTAAGTAAATGATGTTCCTCTGTTTATGTTAATATCCCCCTTTGACTAAAGCAGCCCATGGGTTCAAAGGTTAAATGCCACAGTAGGCCTTTCATCTTAGAGCATAAGAACCACTTTATTCAAGAGTCTCAACGGAACGACTTAAACTTAAATTAAAAATTGAAACCACTGCGGCTAACATAGCAATCTGCATTAATGGCTACATTGTTTTGTGACTGTGCTTCAGCCTATCAAAAGTTAGAAGTACAATTAGGTCACTGAAGTTTTCAAAGTCTTAAAACAACATGTTGACAGCAGTCCATATGGTACTATCCGTGTTTGATCTTTCAGCACAATAAAAAAAAAAAAAGCTTTGTTGGGAATTAGAAGTACCACTTGCATGTGTCACACAGACTCTCACTCTCACTTTCTGGTGGCGAGAGGCAATGACTTGTCTGTTTAAAAAGGAAGTCTGCCTTCAGCCCTAGTTACTGTGCTTGGTCCCAAATGCTCCCATGTTCAGCAGCTCTCTCCTCTCCTGAGTCATGTCTAGTGTTAATTAAAGATCAAAGGCAGTGTCCCAGGTCATACCCCTGCTGTCAGGGCCAAGGAAAGCTCTTTTTGTGGGACTTTGGGCTCTATGGGGTCTATGGGCTCAGCCTGTCTCAGCTGTGCGGAAATTTCTGTTTTTGTTGTTGGTTTAGACAAGTAGATAAGAAAGCACAACGAAGTGGACGTAAAGTGAAGATACTTCAACAATATACTACTGTTGTCATGTATGTGCTCTTGAATAGCCAAGTTAAAACATTTTAATGCCATCTCCATTTTCCAGAGACAAATGAGAATCCACATACATACATTACAGGCAAAGTCAGCTCTTGCCCCCGATGATCCACCCTCCTATCACTTCCTTTCTCTTTGACTTGTGTGAATATTTGGATGTATTTGACAATCTCTTATTAGTTTCCGAGAGGTCTAATGGACTCTAATAAGGTCTTATGTTACCCTGTAGTGGGACAGCTGCACCAACAGGCCCCAGTGTGCAGCCATCAGGGGCCCCCACCAGCAGGTCGCTTGCTGTCCAGGCCTGCTGTGTTAACAGATAGATGGTGCATAGGGTTAGGTCACCTCGTGGCTTGAAGGAGGCAAGAAGCTGAAAACTTATTTACAGTGGTACATCCAGCTCTAACAACATCCCACACATAACCCCATGAGTAGTTTAGCCCGGCTGCTGTCAATGTTAATGGGGATGAAAATTGTGCAGTCTAGACATGGTTTATTTTTGGTAGAATTAATTAGACTGACCTCTTGAAGAGCTCCTCTGTGTCCTATAAACTTCTTTACATCGTTGTTTAGGGCTGTCCCATAATAAACAACCAAGTTTTAGTTGATGAAAAGAGTCATATAACGTTCAAGTAGCAAGTAAGGATTGGGAAAGGTAAGCATCCTTACCATTCTATTTTCATTGTGTAGCATTGTGCAGTGTTTATTAGGATCTACAATATATGGGAAGTTATTTCTAGTTTTATTTGAAACTGCGTGTCTCTGTGTTCAAATATGTTACTAGTTTGTCTGTCAGTTGTTAACATGGCACCACTTTGCTTTCTTTAACCACAATGCCTTGGTCTTCTGAAGGATCTTCACTTTGTGTCTGTGAGTGAGAGGAAGAGAGGGAGCCATAGCCGTCTTTGTTTATTTAGAGTATGGAGTGTGTTCAAGGGCTTTAAAAGAGTATGCTCTTGTATTAGACTGTCATTATCCTGCTGGCCTGTGAGTGTCTGTGCTTATGCTTGTAGCCAGAAATGTTTGTGAAAGCAAGGATGTTTTTTCAGTGGCGCCGCCAACTGAACACATGAAATGTGTCTGGCCCAAGCAATGGGACACCAACGGCATCTGCAGTCATGTGGCTAATGGCTGCACTGTATGTGGAACATTACATAGTGTTGCAAAGGCCTTAGTGTACATTGCAGGAAGCATATTTTGATATTTCATCATCCTTATCAGAGCAGGAGATGTCATCGGATCGTTGTCAGCGACAAAATAGTTTGAGTGGATGTGCAGTTTTGTCGACTGAATGGATGTGTCAGTCATCATGCGGATTACTGTATGTGTTGTGAGTGGCCTCGGCCTTTCCACAAAGATCGAGATGGCAGATCTCATCTCACTAAGTCAGTCTTTCATCTGTCATTAGAATGGACTGCAGCAGGTGAAGCGGCTCCTATCTACAATCAGTGTGAAATTCCTGCAACACTAATTTGATCCTACAAAAGCAAACTGATGTCTATTGGGTTTCGGTGTTTGCACTGCCATTGCCGGCAGCTGTTCTTTTGTTTCATTGAGGAGAGACCCAGGTTTACATTCTTGCAGGATTTATCAAGATATTCAATCCTCAGAGTTGCCAAGGCCATAATGCTTATTACATTGACAGAGAATCTATGCAAAATACAAGGACATATAAACAAATAAATGCCAACCTTTGTCTGGTTTTATGTAATTTTTATAAAGTTATCCTAAGTTCCATTAACATGATAACATTGTTAACATTGCACTTATTCTTGTTGCAAGATGCACTTTGGTATTTTTCTGTCACACAGTTGAGGCTGGATGCTGTGAATTCTTGATAGTATTGGCCTGCTTCTTGCTCTTTTGGACGTACTCTGTTTGTTTGTCCAAGCCATGGTATAACTGGACACCTTCACAAGAGCCTGTCTCTCTCACACAGAGAATTCACAGAATGCACTTCCATGCAGTGCTCCACATCTCCTTAATGGCTAAAAAACTATTATGCAGTATTTCCTTTGTTGCTAAATATATGCTTTTCTTCATGGGCCATTGTGTCTGCCTGTTTATTCCGACTCCACAAAGACTCTAATGCAGCATCATGCTACCTGTCAAGTTCACACTTTACAATGGTAGCAGTATTTTAGTGTGGCAAATAATAACAAGCTGGCTATGTGCAGCACAGTACTATTGGCAAGAATTGTTATTTCACTGCCAATCCAGTGCTGCCCTCTTTTTGTTTGGGTCAAATAAAGAGTTAAACTGTATGTGGCTCTGTTTTAGCACCCTCGTCCCACTGGATCAGTGCTCTTTTCTCTTGTCATTTTAGCTTAGTGAGAGCGCTCACTGTTGCAGTGTTTTTGGCTGTGGGCTCCCTGGCCTGTAGCCTTTTTGGGCATAAAACGAGAGCGAAGGCTCAGATAATAAACGTTCAGGTCTGGATTGAGAGCTCCAGTGATACACGTCTTGTATCATGATATATCATAACACCACAATGTGCAATTTCTTATTTATTCTTTTGGAGTGTCAAAACAACTTGCACTAAACTGTGAAATCTTCTAAAAAATCTAAAACCTCTGATTTGGGATAGCAAACTTTGGCTTCATTAACCTGTAATATGTTTTCTCATATTGTATAATCTGTTTAAATACAAGGTCAATATGTTTACTCCAATCTGAATTATAAACTGTTCTACAAAGTTGACTAACAGTGATCTTCTATAACCTTGATATAAATGGAAAATGAAGGCTACATGGCTAATTAACACATGGTAGGAAGCCTGCGGCGATCTAGCATCACAACAGCAGATGAGAGGAAAAGAGAATGGCGGGAAAGAGGAAACGGCAGATTAAAGAGGAAGAGATGCTACAGCTGTAGTTCAAAGGCAGGCACTTACTAAGTCAGCAATGAATATGTGCATGAACTAAACAAAAGCTGTAGGTGACAGTATACGTACACACAGTGTATACTCCATAGTCATAGAAGATCATACATTATTCACTTCACTGAGTTTCCCTGCAGTTTTCATTCTGTTGAGGATATTTGTCCATGGATTCAGCTGCAGCCAATAGATGCAGGAGAGTCTGTCCTTTCTGGCGATCATTGCCTGTTTACTTTTCTCTTTTATGGGCCTTTTTGTGCAAGCTGGGGGCCTGTCACTCTACGGCACTGGTGCTTTTGGGACTTCAAAGCCTCTGGTAACCACAGGCCCAGGAATTCAACTTAACACACACTCACAATAACAGCCACAGATAGAGAGAATGAAAGAGAGCACGCTGCCCCTGGGGTATAATATAGACCTCATTTAAAACTGCTTGGTTTGGCTGTTTTTGTCATTGGTATCCGCACAGAATTTACGAAAAAAGTGGCGTAACAAGCTTCAACTATATAACCATCCATCTATGTAATAATATTTAGCAAATACAATCCTCATCCTTTTAACTGTTCAATGTCCATTAGTGTAAGAGCTCAAGCAACTACAGCCAATTCAATTATCACCATCATAATCATATTAGTGTAGCATTGTAAGAGACACTATCAGGCTCTTATCTCTTGTCCTTGCTGCCCTTGATGTAACCTCAGACACACAGGGCTGCGGCTGTCAAGTGCCTCACTTATCTGGAGCGCTCCTGTTGGCATGTATGGAGACACTGTGAGTGGCTGTCAGAGGAATCATCTCATTGTATTCCAGCGATGCGTTCACTGCAGACAGACCTCTCAGTGTCATTTCAGTTTTAAAAACCCAAGCATAACAATATAAATGTCTATCTTCCTGCCACTGTCTGATCTAGCCCTGTTTCTGCATCAAATGTCAGTGTAAAGAAAAATAAATAAATAAAAAGGTGTCTGTTCCACTGTAGTGTTTAATGACAGGAAGCAGTGTCTTTGTGAGTCATACAGCATGGAAATGAGAGTTTGTTTTGTTTTTGTTTTTTTCAAATTTACTGTCTGAGAGCTTTAGCACAATGCTTTTTTCTGTTGAAACTTCAGGTGGCCAGTGCTATTCCAAAACATTCAGTGCCTATGTCTGCCTTTGCTGACAATGCAGTTTATATGTGTATGGTCAAAACCAACAAGATAATCATCAACGATGCATTCATTTCATCATTTCCTCTTTTTTGTCAAATTCAAACCAGTACTTTCTTAATACTTAATGCATACACAGAGGAGATATCCAATCTTTTTTCATTCATAGATCACAAGAACAACTAATTGACAGTACATAAAGTATAGCTCATTTATTCGTTTAAGTAATTCCTAAACGTTAAGAGTCAGCTGAATAGAACTATCCTTTTCTGACTGTTTTTGACCTTGACTTGGTTACAGTGTAAGCAAGAATCAGCCTTTTCTAGCATTTTTATGAGTTACAGAAAAGATTGTTCTATTATTCTATTTTCAGTTTTGTTTCTTGTCTGTGGTTTGGAGAAAGAGGAGGTGGGTGCAGTAGGAGGCAGTCTGTCAATAGATGCAGGTCATTAGTAAACCTCGAGTAAAAGTGAAGAGAAGAAATGCTGACCACTGCTGAAAGTGCTCACACATAAGCTTGTGAAAATGCAAACACCCCCTGCAGATAGTACAACTGAACTGATGTATCTCCTTAAAACAGAATGCAATTATGTTCACCACCCAAACAGCCTTTTAGTTATGCAAACTCACAAAATAAAGTGGCCCTTCTCAAGAAGATCTCACTGACAGATCTGAAGTGATCCACAGAGTCTGCCTCCACGCATCCCTGACTCTTCCCACTCCCACACTTGTAAAGACAAAAGGAAAGGTCCCTTCACTCGTTTATTTTACACCCCCCGAGAGTGGGCTGGTGACATTTTACCTTCAGCCATGGCGCTTGACTCAGTAATAGTGTCCTTCTGAATGACATGCTCTGTGGTGTGTGGATATGAAAGTGTGCATATGAGAGGAGGGGTCATTTGCGTGTGATCCATTCTACAGATTTACATGCACATGAGCGTGTGAGACTGCTCTGATTAAAGATGGTCAGGCCTCAGTGATCAGGCCTTTAGCTGTACGAGCGGTCTGAATGCCAAACACAACAGAGCATGCCCAGAGCAGCCAAGCATTGAGACAGTCACACCAGACCCTACTGGACCAACTAAAGGTCTGCACCATTTTGGTCTGCCGTGAAAAAGTAAAGCATTTTAAATGAAGAAATTTTCTTTGTAAAGTAAATAGGAGCTCACACATTATCAAATAAACTGCATATTGAAAATGCATAAAAATGTGATTTGCATTATTAAGCATAAATTGATGTAAACTTGTGCGTAAACCTGTGGACAAACTCAACATTTACAGCTTTTTAGTCACTTGTAATAACTATAGTGTACGGACACGTTTCACGCTGTGTGTCACACAACCAGAAGTAGCAAAACGCCGGGTAAGTTGACTTCCGGTCCCATTATTTTCCAATATATTGATCAGGAAAAATGGCTCAATCGACCTGGAAATGTAACTGTAGTGTTCCAGTTTAAGCTTGTGTTTAAGCTTTCACGACTTCCCCAAAAAAAAGCCGAGCTCATCGAACAGATTTTAATTTTTTACAAATATTTTGGTAGATATTGTAGCTTATGTTCTTTTTGTGTTTATGTACATCAGATAACGGATCAGTGATTATAAATAAAATATTTGTAAAAATAAAATGTGACTGAGTAGAAACATATCCAAAGACAGAATACAGCGTTTTTACACGCTCGTCATTTAAATCCCCTGTCGCTCACCTGATCTCACAGTAACGCCCATTCTTTTGCCAGCTCGCTCATATGTTGACTGTCGGCTCGACTTTCTTCCCAAGTCATTTCAAGCAAATTTGGATGGGACAGCGTCTTTTCAGACGTCTGAAGTTAAATAAATATCATCCTCATTAAAATGAAGCCCACAAACGTATGTGCTCCCTCGAAGAATTTTCAAATGTGGCGCTCTCATCTCTTCTGATTGCATTCACCCAGCAAGATCACAGCTGCTTATCTGATGGAAAGTCGTGAAAGCTTAAACATGGATGGCTCTGCTTGTTTGATGAGCAAAATGGAACACTACAGTTACATTTCCAGGTCGATTGAGCCATTTTTCCTGATCAATATATCGGAAAATAATGGGACCAGAAGTCAACTTACCTGGTGTTTTGCTACTTCCGGTTGTGTAAATGCACAGCGTGAAATGGGTCTAAAACTTTTGACTTGATTTGATGTTGGTTTTTATTTACTGAAAGTGTTTGGATAGCTTCACCAAGAAACCACTGATGTCTTTTGGGGCGAAATATGTTTTTACTTTTGGAAGAGTTCTGTGGAACAATTCAGAGAAATTCATCTTTTCCAGTTGCCTCTGCTGTGGAGCCTTTAGATAAGTGTCACTTGTTCCCGGACAAAGGGTCCAACCTTTAAAGGTTAAAGATGCTGTGGAGATGAGCACTGACCTTTCTTATAAATTACACACACTTACTCATTTTCTATCCCTCCCCTCGTGCTCACAAAGACACAAATGTGCGTAGAAGGTTATAAGGCATGTGACAATGAGCTGAGAAAAAATGTCAGATGGCAGTGTCCAACAAGATTACTGTACTCATCATCCATAGAGTCTCCACCCCGTTCAATTCATTTCCCTTCATCACACCCTGTTCAGATGGTTGGCACCACGCATTTGTCAAGGTGAAGGTAGCACAGCCCCCGCTTGGTGATACATCCCACCAATTTTTCCATTTCTTCTGCTCTGCTAGTCTTTTGCTATTAAGTTTTCAATTTCAGCCCCTGGAGGTGATGCCAAAGTGCAAAGCCTCAAGGAATGTTAGAGAAATCAGACTGATTAATGCAGGCCCTGCACACTGACTCCTGTCAGTCGGCCTGCTTTCTCAGCTGCCTTTGTGGCACCACCAGACTGATATGTGGACACCTTTAAACTAGAATTACAGTTCTGTGTCTCCAACTGTAATATTATAACTTGCATATAATCAAATTACAAATGTGCTGAAGGGGCCTTGAAAGAAGCTTTCGAATTGGGATTGTTTGCTGTGATAATAATTTTTACACAGGCTGACGTATTGTTACTGAGGAGGGAAATACCACACAGATACCACCTTATTCTTTTAATTTAAAGACAATACTATATCTTTTTTCTCTCTTTTCTAGTTTTTACACTTAAAAGCAACTCACCAACTGATTCTTGTAGAGGGTTCTCATTCATGTAATCAGTGGTGCATGCACGTATGTGTATAGGTGAGTTACAGATGACAGCTGAGTGCTAAGGGTAATTGAAGAGTGTGCTATTGATGACGCTTTGTCTTTAACGAGCTTCAGCCAATTAATCCATTGATTTACATGCAAATTTCTCCTGAAAGGTTAGAGACTGTGAATGCCATCTGCATGTATTTACCATGCTAATGTCTGTCTGAGTGACACGCACATGCCTGACTCTTACACAGAAATTTAGAGGTTGAGAGACATCACGGCTTGATCACTGATGGATTACACTGCATCCTATTATCAGCCAAATAAGGTGTTAATTACTGTGTCATAGTTTAGATGGGTGTACGCACCTTTTAATGATCAAATAAACATGATCTTGTCTGTCAGTCTTCACGTATCTCTGTACTTCAGAACTGCTGTTTTGTTTTGTTTTTTTCATTTTTCATGGCATACAAGGCATATCTACAATTGTCCCAATAGTTTAAAGATGAATTATTTTACTGTTTGGTTTCTGGTCAAATTGGTCCATAAATAGGAATCCACAGCTGTTGGAATTGTGTTCCCAAACTGTGAATGTCTGTGTCTCAATAGTGAACTGGAAGGTCCTTCATCATACCCATATCTAATGTAAAGAATAGAGCTTTTTGGCAGGCTTTCACCCAAAACCAGTGAGTCCCGGTGCTATCAGCCAGATAACTCAGTGAGTGGGGTTCAGTGTTAATTGCCAGTGTGCTCAGCTCAAGTGAGATACTCAGTAGATTGTACCCAGGTGGGAGAAGAAAAGGCTCCATCTTCATTTCTCAAAGCTGCCACTGAGATAATTATGATGGTGTGTGCACATATGTGTGCTGTTGATTTTTTCATGAATTTATCCCTCATTATAGCCTCTTAGGACTGTGTACATTGGTATAAGCACTAATAGCTCTACACACTTATGTGGGCACAACTATTCAGTATATATTGTCATGCTGATTCAAAGAGTTTCCCTACACTCGAGACTCTGGCTTCATGTTGACATGCATGCGTGTGTTTGTACATCCCAGCGAGGCGAGGCAAGAATTGGCACATGCTAAAACATGCAACTTCCAAAGCCAACAGTTCTGTTAAGTGAGATGTGCTGTGCTATAATGATGCCATCTATCACTCCCTTCATCTTTCCATGCCTTTATTCCCTCACTCTTCCATCAACGTCTCTGTGGCCTCATTAATTTAGGCTGGACTATTTATGGGCCTGTAAAAACAATAAGGAAAGAGAAGAAGGGATTTACTGGCACAACTGACACTGGGGTTGCATGGGAAAGATGAGGGAGTCTGTTGGGTTAGATGGAGCATACCACATCACATTCATTTAATTGCACTAGATTCTTAACATCTGGTTAACATTGGGTGATGTTTTCATATATGCAGTGCACTGTGTTTTTGGAAACATTACAGCTGCTGTGTTTAATATTTCAGAATCATTGAAAATTTAGTCGGCCTACACATATTCTTTATCTTTGTAAGATTTGGTGTAACATTACATCTTATAAATGTGGAAAGTTAGTCCACATTTCATCAGATGCATTAGCTGTATTCGGAAATTTTCTTCTGTTCCAATCTCTGGTTTTAATTCCAGATAGTATACAGTGAATAGTGTAAATGCAGCTTTGACTGTTTGTTTAGATTGATTATGAATGTTAGTTTGTCACTCACTGACTCACTCACTCATTCACAAATTCATGTAGAACAAAGGGGTTTATTTGAATTAATTATTTGTAGGTTCTGAGGCATTTCAAGGGGTTAGACAAACCTGAAGATTGCTTAGGGCCCCAACTGGAAATGGACCTCCAATCATGGTTGATTACATTTAATAGTTGATTTGCAAAGTAGATAACCACTATTAAAAGTAAATATAATCATATGAGAGAAACTATTTTTGCACATTTTCAGGATGAATTCAATCGATTTATTGTACATTCAGAAGTTTTAAATGGGAAATAAACTTAATAAATAGACAGATCTTTTAAAATGATTTGTTTTTTGCGAATTAACAGTACAAAATACTGGATATCGTATTTTAGTCCACAATGTAAACAGACCCGACACACCATCCTTATTTGGTTAAGAACTCCAGTGTTGACCTCAGTTTCACAATATGTTTTGGTTACTGGGCAGCGTTGTTGTATTTCTTTGTCTCCTCAGACTTTCTACTTTCTCAGTTCATTAAACAGAATATAGATTCCATTTTGTGTTCTTCAAAACCTGTAGAAAAAATCCAGAATCCAGAAACAAGTTGTAAGTATGTAAAGTTTACAATAGCTCTGTTCAGTGTTTAGTTTAGACTCAGCAGAAAATGTTCAGAGCATTTACTAAGAACACAGAAAAGCTTTAGCAAACAATAAATCCAGCAGCCCATCCACAGTCTTGGGTACTTCTGTGTTCTCAGGAAACTGCACAAAGAAGCTGTTGATAGCTGTATGTGCCAACAGCAAGTAAATGGTGTGCTACCCATAACATTTCTGTGAGTGATGAGAACTACTGCTCTCAGCCCTTTACCAAATGGATGGTTCCTCCTTCTGTACTTCATGTTTGCGGTTCAAAGACTTTCAACCACAAGAGTCCTGTCAGCCGGTGTCAGCCAGTGAACTATAGCAACCTGTGGCTTATGTCGGTGAAAAGTATGTAACACACACTATAGGCTGCTCTGTAAGGGGTGCTATCCCGCTCCCGCTGGTTCCTTTGAGGCCTAAAACACGAAGCCACATGAAGCTGCGTGAAGTCGGTGGACCCTGAAACGCGAGGCCATAAACACTTAACTGGTGTCAATTCTCTGAAAAGTGGCGACATGATGAAAAAAATATGTTACAGAGAAGACAATAAGAGATAAATGACTGGTTAAGCGTTTACTGCAAGAGGGAAACTGGCTCAAAAATGCTTCCTTTTGTTTGAGTCCATGTTTCCACGTCGTATTCCTCCATTTCCAGCGGCGAGTCCACTCCACCAGATTTTTTTGAAATGATGAACTGTTGTGGGTGGTGTTTTTTTGCAGAGAGTGTGGGGGTTATCGGCCAGCTCCAGAGTAAAATACCATGTGTGCACCCAGCAGGAGAACATTCCTGCTAGCCCCATGATTTCCTCAGGTCATTCATGCAGCACTCCAGCCCCACTGTAATGGCATTGTCCAGGGTTTCAGCCATCCTGCCAGGCCCCCCACACTTCAAGCTTTTGGCCTCCCTCACACCACCCGCTACAGCTGCCCATCAAGCGCACTGGGCCTCCGCAGCGGGATGGGACAGCGGGAGGGTCAAAAAGATGTGGGTTAGCGCTTACACTGCATTTATGTCACTGGAAAATGACAGTGTTAGCAACAACAGTTTGGTATAACTTTCACGGTCGAAGTTTTTTAAGTGCACAGTTCAGTGTAAATATTAGCACTGTCTAGTTATCTTCAATCGTAAAGAGATGTACTCAGAGGCATTCATCCTTACAACAGTTTATGGTTTGCTTATGACTGCCAGCATGCTTTTCACATCTGGAGAGCAGAAAGACGTTTTAAAAAACTTCACACCTGGCTCTAACATTTGAAATGTATTAGTATTTTGTGTTATGAGTCTATAGTAAAGAGCTGCCCCATGACAAAAGGGGAAACAACTTGTCCTGCTTACATTTACTGAGCTTCACACGGCCATTCTTCAGTGAAAAGGAAACATATAGGAAGCCGTTTGAGCCAAGCAAGCCAACACAGTAGCCGCTGCTTTATTCTGGGTAATTGACAAAGTGAATGTATAGGAGAATAGCAAAGAGGAGGAGGGACGGCATCTGCTACTTATGAATTCAACAAAGTAACACACCTCTTTTCGCAAAGCGTCTTTCTTGTTTCACTCTTTCTCCCATTCTCTGTATGTTAAAAAGGCCTGTTCATCATTATTCAAGGACGGAACTGATTAAAGGTGATTAAGCCATGCCCATCCATCACTCTCGCCTTTCAGCCTGTCATTGGCCCCAGAATTAAGAGGCAAGCCGCCTTATAGTACATCCACACAGTTGGACGTTTATGTGTGGGAGAGAATGAGGCTATGTATCTTTTCTAATTTTCACCATTACACTAATTACAAATAATGTCTCCTAAAGAGAAGAAACAACAAAGTAGAATTTGTAATAATGGTGTGTAACACTAAAACAATACACATTGGCAAGTGAATAGTGGCTTGAACGCAAATGGCCCATGACACTCCATTCTTTTCAAGATTCTTTAGCAACTCAATGATGAATGTCCACATTTGCCTTTGACAAATGAAAGCAGTGAGAACCTTTCATGCTCTAGTCATTCCTCATTGCATTAACCCTACAGTAATGATGCTAAGATGGGAGTGATTGATTTCACTGATGCCCTATTTTTAGGGAAATGAGACTAATAGGCACTTTGGCTTCAAACTTGGTAGAATGTATTACAATCAACTCTGCACCTGAAGCTTGTGAGGATTTGTTAAAAATCTCATATTTAGCTTCACCTGAAATGAATGGATGAAAAGTTTAAGTCCAGTTTTTAAGACTGAGTGAGGCGAGTTTCATTGCAGGTTTTACACACTGCTGAGTTAGGTTTCACAAGCTGTGGTCACAGAGGAAGTAAAGGGTGACACATAATGGCCAGGATCACATTTTTCACAATAAACTTTGTGGGAATTGTGCATAAACTTCCTCGGCTTTTAAAACACTGTGTAGAAATGAGTACTTGTGTACCAGTTGAAAAGTTCACACTGGATTATATTTTTGTTGATTTCTGCGAATACAGCATATAGGCACACTGCAAGACCCTATTTGTTGAGCATATACCAGGAAACAAGCCAGAGTTTTTCAAAAATAAAACATCATCATCCATGCTTTTAGACCTTATCTTCCATGTTGAGCTTACACTGTACCACAGAAATGCAGAGTAAAACCTTCATAACCTGATGTAATGCAGAAACATTTCATCCACAAACCTGTGATAATGACTGGAATCTTGTGATTAAACTTTTGCCTCCCACTGAGAAGAGATGGGGCTCCACTGAATCCCACTTAGGCTGCTTCTCTGGAATATGCTTCTTTCTGCTGAAATTACACTTTTACACTCAAAATAATAAAAAAATAATAAAAAACCCAAGGGCACAAAGTTTAGAAAAGTTTAGAAAGTCACTTGGTAGCAGAATTAAACCTTTGTTGTGATTTCAGTTGAACCATGTCTGTGTCATTAATGTCATAGTGGATTCATCTAGGTATCCTTCGTACTATGTACACCCCATGCTTGTTTTTGTAGAAGCTGCACTTCGGCTTTGATATGTCTGAGCTACATTGTAGTAACTTCAGACACAGTGGGTTGGGACTAGAGCCATGGGCACTGTAAGATGTGCATGAGATGGCAGACACATACAAACAGTCTGTAGATTTCATTGTGGCAGGTGGACATTTTATGAACATATGCTGAATATACAACATTAGCTCATGTTAAAAAGTGTACTTGTATAAACAGAATGGTAAGTCAGAGCGCAGCAGCTGAAACTGAATAAAGAGGGACAGTTAGAGAAGAGCACAAGAGGTCAGGGAGGGAAAGGTGAGAGGCTTGATGCGGACTTAGATGCCAGGATGTCTGGCTCTGTCTGGGGTTCACCTGCGCTGGTCTGTCACACACACGCATGGCTTATACGTGCATAAAGCCACACACTTACGCTCCAAGGGCATTGAATGGTTGACGTATATTCTTGTGTAATCTTTTTCCAGGGGGCTGATTTATAGTGAGGTGGATCTCTCTTTGTGACCCACTACCCTTGTGAGAGTGTGTCTCCCTCCCACAGCAGAAACACATGGCGGGACGCCCCACAGTGAGGTGTGTCAGTTGAGAAGTGATTTAGGACTGCTCTGCCCCAGCGACTACAGAGGCACCTGCCCCAGGAATCCCAGCACTCACATGCACACATACACTCCAGTGCAATATGTGCACATGAATACACACATGCACACTAAACCAGCTGGGGGTGGATCATAATTTTCAGTTATGAATTCCTGGATTTTCTCAGTGGACGAAGGGAAAACATATAGTTTACTGCACATCCTCAGTGGAATCTAAACAACACTTAAAAGCTACTATTATAAGCCGTTAAAGGCCCATTTGTCATACACTTTATTCACAGACATGCTCTATATTTTAAGATAGAACTGTGCTTTGAATACTCCAGTATTGTTGACAGCACACTCGTGTTACATCTATGCAGCACTGAATATATTGTTTGTTTTTTCAAACATTGTCCCAGGTCATATAGTGTCACTAGAGAACAAAACAAACCCAAGGAGATGCAGCTCATTTGAATGCAGCTCAGTATAAATGAAAAGGCCTTCAACATTAACACTGTTGTTATTATTATGTTGTGAACAAACCCTTGATCAGATTGCCTCTAGTTTTATTCCCTGCAGCATGCAGAAGAATCTTATTAGTCACAGGCTCCACAGAGGAATCTCTAGACCTTAACAAATAGATTGTGACCTTTTGTCGTCTGTCAGAGATTCATAGTGTGATGTTCACTTCAAGGTGAAAACTAATGAGATTCAAGTGGAGTATTTGGATTGGTGTGATTTAATGAGGTGTGATAAGATGTGCTATTTTACAAAAGGACATAGTATCATTTTAAATCGAAGTGTTTAAATTAAATTGCCTGAAGGCCTCCTTTTATTTCCCACTGCTCAAACGTTCAACACCATTTTGTATTTTAGGCAATGGACACAATGGTCACCTTTGGAAGACACTGAAAACTGTCATCTAATAGTCACTGAATGTAGTATAACATGTACAACCCCACCAATGTCAAGTCATTTCTGGTTCCTTCATATTTTTCTTTAACGCCAGGAGTTTGTTGACGGACAGTTAAGTTAATTGCTTAGAAAAATAGTACTGTGGAAATGTTTCACTTTAACTGGCAACAAACTTAAACCACTATTTAACTATTTAAGTTGATTAATACACTTGTGTGTTTGTTGTCCCTCAGTTCTCTTTCTTACAGCATCTATCCACCGATATAAAACCAGAGTAACTCTTTGGGCAATATTAGAGCCAGCATGTCATGTTGTCAAGCGAGCCGAGCCTGGGGGCTCTTTAGCATATGGCAGTGAGAGGCTGCATACTGAGATGCGGGAGTAGTTGGTGCCTGTCAATGTATGCATAGGCTTGTGTGTATGTGTGTGTTTATGTGTCCTTCAGCTGTCCTCAGGTGCTTTAGCAGTCAAAGAGGTCCTCCCCGGTGGGCTGTACAACACTTACCCACCCAGACATAGCAGGAAGCAACACTCTCATGGGGTGCACTGCCTCAAACCATATGGAGGTCTCTCCGTTGAAATTACAATCATTGTGAGGGCTGATAAAGTGTAGCGGAACAGAAATTAGACAGAAACAGTATGCTATGTCCTGTAAACAAATACACTGAACAGTACAAGACAGAGGGTTAAATCTGCATGTGCACTGCCCAACATCTCTTTGCTTAAGTCTTGCCGATGGAGCAAATTGAGTGAAGTGGGTCAGCATCATTGTTTGTGTGTGTGTGTGTGTGTGTGTGTGTGTGTGTGTGTGTGTGTGTGTGTGTGTGTGTGTGTGTGTGTGTGTGTGTGTGTGTGTGTGTGTGTGTGTCCAGCAGCGTTGTAGATGACCTATTTTCTCTTGAAGTACAGAGCGTGTCCTCACTGGCACTGGTCAATAATTCGAGTCCCAAAAAAGACTCCAATGAAAAGATGATATGGGATAACTAGAAATGTGGGGGGAGTGTTGAAAAACACTTTGGGATCCACTGTTTTTAATTTTCCCGTATCACTGAGCAAATGGTTCGGCTGTCGCTACTGGTTACTGTTGTCACACACTGGATTGTAGCACAAAGGCTTGCTAAATCACCACCATGAGGACAAGCAGTGTGTTTTGTGCGAGTGTGTGTTTGGTGTACATAGCAGGTTTTTATCTGTCGCATTCAGAGCAGCACAATGGTCCTGTAAAGGGATGAGCGGATGCAAATAGGTTTAAAGGTTGTGCGGAGTATGTTCCCAGGGAGTTTAAGAGAGGAATGTCGCTTATGTGTGTGTTTGGGTGAGCGAGAGGGTATTGAAAGGTCAGCGTTATCTGCTACAGCACTATGACGGAGACATGCAAACACTGTCACAGATAACTGCACATGGACAAGTGGGAAAGATTTATGAAAACAGCCGCGATTGTTCTGCAGTGGGACAAATGTCTAGAGGCATTTGGTTTGAAGATGTGTGTGCTGCATTATGAATAAAGTCACAAATATTAAAAAACAACGAATACATTAAAAACGAAGTCAGTGTATTGTAGTATGTTATTGATTATTGCTGCATATTAAACTTGAGAGGTTTGTCCTTCTGGTGTTGCTGTACCACTGCATAATGTAGCAGTATAACATAGTAATTACACCAAAAAATGATATTCTGCATTTTTCTTTTATTTCACTCAAACTTGAACTCAATGTGTACAGGATGAAAACAAGTAGAGTTTCATATCATTGTGTCTCTTCCCATAATGCACTTGTTGGCGATATTCTAGACTCTGATCTCTATGCTTCGCTGCTCGTCCTGGATTTTCTCAGTGACCTGGCTAATCTCTGGAGTGTGCATAGTGCGGCGAGCAGTTATTGCACCTTTGATGGATACGGCGGGGAGTTGATGCATACCTTTGCATGTGTGGGGTCTGTACAGTACTTACCCCGCTTTGTCCCAGTTTATTGTCCTTGTAACAAGCTGCTATTGTGTCTCCCATGGTGTGTGAGCAACTACTGTACTACGACTCCCCTTTATGTGCAGCTGTGCAGTAGCGCCCGCAAGTCAAAGATTATTCTGTAGAAATGGCAAGCCAGAGCCAGAATAGACTTATACAGTGTAAAGGCCACACAAGATGAGACGGAAACCATTGATAATGCATACAGTGTTTTATTATTCCTGTCAAGACTGTTTTGTTTAATCTGTGAAAAAGATATTGAAATCAAATCAAGGGGCTCCATAATCTTGATGCTTGTGGAGCTCTTTAGTCTCGAATATTGATGCAGTACATTCACTCTTTAAAACAGATCCAAGGTCTCAAAGTATGATACATGTGGATTGTCATTGCAGCCCATCACAGACAACATATGTAAAAAACACAATGCTTAAAGGTGCCCTGTGCATGAAAAAATGATCAATCAGTTAGTAACCTGCATTTTGTGTTGTTTCTTCTTTCTAAATAAGTTTGCAGCATCCTCAAATCCTGCTATGAGTTGTATTAGATAGAGCAAGTGGCTTACATAATTCATTATTTGCATTGTTATGTTTGCTACAATAGCTTTAACATAAAAGTTGAGCTCCGAAGTGAGTCCTGCTTTCTCTTGGCCTTCCTGCCAGTTACAATAGTGGCTACATTGTTCTCCATCCCATTACACCTCCTCCTCCTCTTGTCTTTCACCTTCTCGCTTCCATCTCCTCTCTCCTTCCTCCACTTCCTTTTTCTCATCCTCCTCATCAGCCGGCTTTATTATGTAAATCACAGTTGGATCAGATCACTCAATTAGCCTTACTGTGCTCGTTCGCACAACCACCTAAACAATAGCACACATAGACACTCTGTTCGTTGCACAAACAGACACTGCTGGTGGTTCTTTGGTATCATTAGTATTCTGGACTCTGAGGCTCACACACACTGTGCATCTGGGCGGCAGAAGAGACTCTTAAAGTGTACAGATAAGTAGTTGAACAGTGGGGTCTCTCCAGGACATCAACCCACAGTTAGCATCACGAACTACACTCTGCTCATCCATTCTCAGCGGACTGAGCTGCTTAAATGCATCCTGTGAGGTCAGGCCAATATCAGGCTTACAGCAAAGGGACAAATAAATCTCTTCTTGAAAAGAAGAAAAATGTTCTCTTTCAGAAACACTTTATAATAACTACACACTATAAAAATATAATATATTAGATAAGTATTAGTAATGGCATCATCATTTATAAAGCATTATGCCTACTCGACATAATGATGAGTGCTAAAATAAAAATAATAACTCATGTATAGTCATAGCTACAAATTATATTTGGTATCTGTAAACCATTTATTCATTGAATCCTCATTACTGTATTAACATTTGTATTAATGCTGTTGCGTACAGTGCCTTCTCAGTCACAAAGGCAAATTCGTATTTCCAGTATCATAGTTACAGGTAACAGTTGAATTTGTCCATAGTTTATAAGGACTGCGTAACAATCTCAGTTAACAGCAGATGGATTGCTGGGCATTTGCAGACCCAAACTATTATTTATGACAATTGCTCTCATTTATATTTCAGAATAAAATAAGTCCTCTTTCAGTATAATGTCAGTATACCAACAATTACTCTTTACAAATGAATTCTAATATTAATCTTTATGGATTAACGTCTCACATTGTTGCTGTACTAGGGTGATCATTTGGTCTGTGTTTGATCAGAGTCTATATGTACATTTCCATGTCATATATTGGCCTTTACATGATCACATTTTTATGCTTTTAAATGATGCAATGTTTTGGCATGACATACTACTCATGAGTATTTGTGGAGGTATATTAACTACAAGAGTCAGGAATCTGTTACCTTATGATTGATGCTTGGTAATTGTTTTGACTTTTGTTTCCTTGGATATAAACTAACAAAGTTCCCCATTTCCTTAAAAGCACTATTATACTGCAGTAAAAATGGCCAAACAAGTCGTATATGAACGTTTTGTAAAGACTCTGACCTTTCTGTAACTTGTTACTGTTTGGCCCAAAGGGATTTTCGTGGCAGGGGGCAAGATGTTTACTGTTGCTATGTTTCCAGTAACATTACAAGTGGCTCCGGATAGAGCTGCCAGCCAAATGCCTAAACTGTCAAAGTAAATAACTTTTCCATTTCAAAGAGAGCTATTCCAATTAAAGCAGGAAGGATGGAGAGCAAGACAGAGATCGGAAAGACAGAGAAAGGCAGTGGGTAGAGGGTTGGCAGGATGGCAGGCAGAGGGAGGGGCAGGCGGAGATGGAAGAGGAGGAGAGAGGGAGTGAAAGTCATCGCAATCGTGTCGGATTAACAGAGGCAAGAGGCGGACCTGGTATGAAAACAGGAAATCAATTGTTGGGTCACTTCCATTTGAAGCTGCTGTGTGTTTTTTTAACTAAGGACCTAATTGTTCATATCCAACCTTCAATTGTCTCATCATATGTTTACGTAATTCCACACTGATTTAGAACCAACACAAATCGGTCTCTTTCTTCTCTCTGGCTCCTTAGAACATGCCTCGTAACCAAAGCCAGTCACAAGGTCAGGTCAGGTTTTCAGCTAACGTTCATAAAGGCCCACTACATGAGCCAGTCCGACAGGCATGTACATTATTGATGAAGGTTTCCGATGGCCTCCACTATTGATCGAGCAAATTGCACCCCTAGTTATTTTACAACCAGCATCATGTGGCTGTTACACTTCACAGATGCAGTCTGCGTGTCGCATGTGGAAGCGCCTGTGTTTTATTTGTTAATGTGGAAAGCGGAATGTCAGCTTTGTACTGACAGTAATAGATTTCCAACATCTTGTTTCTGCTGCTCGTTTTGATTAAAAAGCTATCCACTGGGACGCGTTTGTATTTTTCATTTTCTAAATATTAAATTCTTTCCCCATTTGTCAAAGCACTGATGGTCTCTTGAAGCACGGACTATTCTGAGTTATTATTTTCACACGCAAACCCACAGCTTTTAATTAATCGCACATAGTTTGTCATCCCAACATGTGCTGTGTTTCATCTCCTCGGGTGCAAACACATATGCTCTGACACATTTCATCATCCGATCTCCTCGTGAGCGCAGACACACAAACGCTTCTGGTGAGCGTCAGCATCGCCACTGTGAATGGAGAAGTCTGATTTTACCATCAGTTCTGTCGGAGAGCCCGTCATCCTGGCACACTTCACGTTCCCATCCTTCTCCAGCGCTTATAAAAATATTTTGAGGGTTTTGTGGTTGAGGAAATACAACATATCAAGACTGTCATAAGAAAAGCTCATACTTTACTTACTGCAGCTTAGGTTATTAATTTTTATACTAAACCTTTACGAGAGCCGCTCTGTGCCTAATAAGTTTCACGGCTGTGTTACGCACTGTAAAGTCCCAGTTTATTTTTAACTTACAAGGGGAAACAGGCTTTTGCTAAATCATTCCCCCCAATATACTCTACATCCATC
Source organism: Rhyacichthys aspro (assembly GCA_036850595.1). Classification (NCBI taxonomy): domain Eukaryota; kingdom Metazoa; phylum Chordata; class Actinopteri; order Gobiiformes; family Rhyacichthyidae; genus Rhyacichthys; species Rhyacichthys aspro. Next base: position 15,129,082 of record CM072168.1, read on the forward strand.
ACTTTAAAAGGATTGTGCTCGAAATATAAGTCTGGTGTCAATGTGTACTTTCCCCAAAGTCAACAGACGCCAAGGGAAAACGTAGTCCATAAATCCATTAAGATGACTTTTAGTGCAAAATCTGCTGCAATAGAATGTACGTAGTAAGTGGTGAATAACTGGACTTGAATGAATGAGTTAGAACAAGGCAGATTCAGCAGAAGACTTAATTGATAAGTCTATACCGAGATTAGAAACACAAGCAAAAGCAGGCTTGGTTCCATAAAAGAATACAGAAAGGCTAGACAGGATACAGGGATCAGAGAGAAAGAGGTGATGTCCTGGAGGAAACAGACCTGAGCTGGGAATCAAACACGAGTCCCTTTGTTTATGTGTAAAAAAGAAAATTTAAATGTTACCTCCTTAATTATTTACTTTCTTATCTGTAACGGTGACGATGTCTCGAGTAAATTGAAGCAGAGACTATATTCACAACTTTTTTTGTTATTCTGCTGAAAATACCAGTAAAGGCTAGTGCTCAAGGCCTCAGTCTGCTAATATTAGGAGATTTTTGGTGTATACATTTATATCTACTGTGCTTTAGGTTCCTATGTGTGGAATGCATTGCACTATAATCAATTCACACATAAAAAAGAGTGCAATTTTCTTCATAAAGCTGCACACTTAAGATCAAAAACACAGGAAAGCATATGCAACTATAGGGCTATATGTAATTTCCAGTTGACTATGATGAAGATGTCTGGAGCTAATATAAGCAGTAGCTCAAACAAAACCAGACCCTTTTGGACTGAAGCCCAGAGTTTAATGAACAGCTCTGTTTGGTGTTATGTTTAAAATAACAGTAAATGCCATACTGTGCTCAGAGGCACCACATTAATGCTCACTCTGCTAATTTTATGAGCTCAATCCACTCTACCTTTGGAGTGGTGTGCTAGTCTTGTTTCACTTCTCATGTGTGTTTCAGCTGACATTGCAGATTTCGTGGTGATTCTGTTATCTGATTGGCTAACTATGCTAACTGTCAGCTTCTATAAAACGTTGTGTTGTCCAATCAGGGTGGTCTGGTTTGTATGTGTCAGCAGGCTCCACTGGTACACCATCATATTGGACTGTTTAAACCCCTTCACATATTATTAGTCTGTCTCACACATGCACACTGCGGAGGGCAGGTAGTGAAGTATTCAGTGCAGTGGGGGGACCTGGCTGTGCCAGTGTCAGTGATGGATATGGCACTAGTATCAGCACGTCCACCACTGGGAGCTCTCCGACCAGTTTTGCTGAACTCACAATTTCTGCTTTCACTGCTATTGCATCCAGTTTTTTTAAGGTGTGTGCAAAACGAAAAGAATTGCAATTTGACAAAAAATACAGTGTGGTCTAATGTGTGTTGTGTGTTGTGTGTTGTTGTGTTGGATACTTATTAAGGCAAATAATAAATAATAAAAAAAGAGTATTAAAAAAGGGCAGTAGTGTATATTTGTATGTATATTTATTTATAAGAGTCATTACACAATGCCATCTTTGTTTGAACAATGGCTTTACGTAATTATTATAAAATTAATTATTTTGAGTATTCAATGCATATCTACATTCACATTACTGTTTTTTATAAGTGCTTCCATAAAGCAGCTGATGAGTACACAAGTGTTTACAAATGCAGCAGTAGTAGTTTTATATTAATTATATTTCTTTACTTGATCAATCAACGACTGATCAACTGTAGAAACAGCAGAATATACCCTGGGTTAAGGATGATGGCCATATCACAAATAAACATAGTTTAGGCAATACTCAAGAAACAAAAAAGACTGGACAGACAGTGATGTTATTTATACTATAATAACCATTGGCAGAAAACTTGTTCGGCTAAACTTTATATTCCTTATTACGTCTGTATTTAGCAGATGGCTCTGTGTTAAATAAGCTATGGATGAGGTCTGCAGAGATTCTGCTGCAATTGCATGCATCAAAGAAGTCATGAGACCCAGTTCCACTCAGAGTACAGCTCGGGTCAGTACGGCAAAGTCTGGTGTGGTGACCCTCTGAAAAGGCTTTTGTTTGTCTGCCCCATGTGCAGTTTTTAGCTCCATCTTTTGAGCTGTCGTACCACACTGAAGGGACCTAAGACAGGGTCACCAAACTGGTTTGGAACAGTATGATGATTATTTGAGATGCTTTTGAAAATTTAAAAACACCTCTAAAAGTTTGCTGTATTGGCAAAATGTTGTCTTCTGAAGAAAACATAATTTTGTTACTTGCATACTCAGCATTAAAATTTGGTCCCAGGCAACCCTTTATTTATTTTTTTCTTCCCATGGCACTTTACTCCATGATTAAAGCATAAGTTACCTGACTTTTCATGTGCTCCTTTAGTATGAACATGAAACACTTGTTCTTTTCATCTTGATCTTCCTACACACAAACATCCATGCGATCTACTTCAAACGTGTACAGCAATGTCACCTAGCTTGTGTAGATTGCAGCAGTTTCGGCGAGAAGGCGTTCAAAGAGCTGCTGAGTGCACATATAATGGTACAGATATTTAAAGAGAAAAGCCCTTTTATCTGAGGGGACAGTTTGAATTATTCATGTTGTGCCTTCTGTGAGACAAAGACGTAGAGAAAGAAAAATACGAGCAAAGACATTTCAGAGAGTTATTGTTTCTTGTCAGCAGTCAGTGCTTTCTTGTTCTATAAGCAGCAGTTTTACATTCTCCTCTAACACTATATTTATGTGTGTGACTATGCATTAAATCGTCCTCATTTTTCACATCTCACTTGTTTAAGAGAATGTCTTAGATAGCTGTTGTTATTTTCCGTGTTGCCTCACTTACACTGTCTCTGTCTTTTGTCTCCAGTGTGCAGAGCCGGCTTCTACAAATCTACAGTGGGAAACATGGAGTGTTCAAAGTGTCCACCTCACAGTTTTTCTCACCACGAGGGTTCACTGCACTGTGGCTGTGAGAAGAATTACTTTAGGGCTGAAGGAGACCCCGCCTCCATGGCCTGTACCCGTAAGTATTTGAGGTGATGGTTTCAGTTAGCTTCAGGCACACCAAGAAAGACCGGAATCTATGAAACACTGTGAGTTCAGTTCAGGGTTTGAAGAGGTGCTATATTAGCTTTGGTGCCATAATGGGATTCAATCAGATTATTTTAACTTACAGCTTGATCTGGCAGTGAATATAATTATTCTGTAAATATGACGAACAGAAGTTTACACAAAATTATTTATTATCAATAACATTTACAATATTAGCAATGAAGGTCTTGCATGCATCATCAGTTCTCCTCAATCTTCTTCTTCTCTTTGTGGCTTTGTGTCTCAAGGTTGCCCTAATTGGATTTAATGATCACTGTAACAGACAAAAATCTTAGGTAGTCCTATTTTTATTTCATTAACTTTATTTAATATCAAGCATTAAATACACATTGTAATTTATGTAATGAAAAATCCTCCTTAATTCAGAACTGTATACTGTTCCCAAGAATCCCCTGTCAGTTCATGCTGATATTATACACATACATAAAAAATGTAGACAAATGTTCAAGTAGTGTCCATTATCCTGTTTTGGGAGCTATTAAAGCTGACAAAATTCCTGACTACCCAAAAAGTATTTATCACCTTTTCCCTAACATCATTTAGATGAGTTACAGATGCAGATGCCTGCTTAAACCTTTCACAATAGATCCTCTATAAAACTATAAATTACTGCATTCCCTCATGTCACATTATGGAAATGCCTGTTACAGTAGAGTATAAGGGAAAGCATGAGGAAAACAAAAGAGGAAAAATGCATAATGGCCGCCCCCGTCATAGATTGAATCCTAATTAGAAAGACAGTCACGGCAGGTCTCTGTCTCTGTTGTGATTATCTGTACAGCATCTTGTCAGCTACACAAATTCTGCTCATCGGGACAGATTGAGCGACGCGAGGGCTGCAGAGATAATGATGGTGATTAGCCGAGGAGACAGATAGTACTGTTAGCGTTAGAGGTTATTTAAAGTTGACTTTGGTGAAACTTACAGAAAGATTAGAACCTGTGAATGGACAGGAGCTGACTGTCACAGCCACCAGTGATGAATGGGGATTACTTTTCACAGCATAGATTTACAATAGCAGTACACTGTCATTTTGGATTGGATATTGGAGGATTCAAAACAGAAGTCACAGATGCACATATTTCAACAGCTGCAACAAATAGTGTAACATGAGAAAAGGCTAAAGTCTACAGGATGTAAGAATTCATATTTATATCACTAATATTACAGTTTTTGGCTCAGATATTGTGGCCTGACTCATACCTCTGTCCTATACACTTTCTGTTGGGACAGTTCTCTGTCTCGACCTCCACAGTGTGTTGTGTCCATAGGCCTATTGTGATAACACGCAGTGACAGCATTTTATCTATAATGAGTGTTCATAATGGTGGTCACACATCCTGCTTAAAGTGGAAGTAACAGATTCCAAGAGCATCCTGATAAGTGTCAGATGTTTTATTTCAAGATGGCTGCAATTCAGCAACAGGATGTAATTTTCTTTGAATTGGTGTTTGGGAAATTTCTGAGATGACATGATAATGATATAAGCACATACTGCATGCTTGTGCTGAGTAAAGTGTGGGACTTGGTACTCTTTAAGGGAAAATTCCACTACCACCACTTGGAACTATGACTTAACAGTATATGACAATGAAAACACTTCAGCTTTACTGTAAGAATAACCCATACAAGTTTGTTTGTTTGATGGGTTTGCACCTCTGCAATAGTTTCTTCCCAGTCTGATGGACTTTATTAACAAAATAACTTTATTGAACTGGATTATTTGTGGTGCTAATTTGATTTCTTCTGTGATGAGTCTATATTTATTAGGATCAGTGCCTTAACACATTGTTATTAAGGAGATGATGCCAGCCTTGTAAGACTCCATCAGTCTTTCAAATTCACACTTTGGGTGCCTTTTTCCAGCCAATATGGAAGGCATATTGAGGCACAGGGTGTATGCATAACTTTGGAGTGAAGTCAGTTCTTGTCAAATAAAACACAGCAAATAAAGCATTTTATCTGTAGACTCAAAGATTGCTTCTTTCCTCCTTCTGCTCATCTGAATGATTTGGCAGAGCTGTTTTGTTCACCATGTAATTACGGCCACAGCTTTGATATGAAAATCTGGAACCATTCAGAGAGTTCTGTTTGTAATAAGATCTCTCACTTTTATATGTCAGCTCCAGTCTGCTTTTATTCGTTTTGAAGAGCTGATGTGCTGTGGCCCTGCATTCCTTTTACTTATTCAGCAGAAGAATGGAAACAAACAGAACATTTACATAAGTGCAATATTTCTTCAACATTACAGTTATTCAACGACAGTGACAAAACACAGCTCCACTGCTCACATTGTAGACCTCATACATCAGCGACGTTGTGGTTTTTAGCCATTGTATTTAGGCTTATGTTTGTATCTATTAATAGGTTCTATGTAATCATTGTTAACAATAATCATGATTATTTTTTATTACATTACAAACTGTCATTGGGGAAAAAACTTTAGAGACATAGTTGTACTGTGGGATTTCATGGTTTATTTTGTTTAATGCATATCACTAAATCAGACTCAATAAACCAACTGTGATTGACATAGAAATAATTAAACAGGGAATTTAATAAATGTCATGGAAGCTTAAGAGACTTTTTTTTTTTTTTTTCAAAAAGGAAGTCAAGTCAACTTTGAGTCCTTAAAGTTATTTGTCTTCCCTCGTGCAGGTCCTCCTTCAGTTCCTCGCAATGTCATCTCCTCCATCAACGAGACCTCTGTTATTCTGGACTGGAGCTGGCCGGAGGACACAGGCGGACGGAGGGACATTACCTTCACTGTTTTGTGCAAGCGTTGTCGTGGCGGCAGTGGAAATGGCAGCAATGGAGGCGCCACGAGATGTGAGCCGTGCAGGAGTAACGTGCGCTTCTTTCCCAGAGCCACTGGCCTCCAAAACACCACAGTGACGGTGGGAGACCTGCTGGCCCACACTAACTACACCTTTGAGATCGAGGCACAGAATGGTGTGTCAGCGCTGGCTCCGAAGATGAGACAGTACGCCGCAGTCACCATCACCACTAACCAAGCAGGTAGAAAGTAAATTCTGTATTCACAAAACATCAAACCACAAAAGCATTTTTATCTACTTTAACTTTGTTTTGGATTAAATGATTTGGAGCCAAAGTAAATATAAGGCAGAGATAAGTATTCTATCAAAAAGGAAACAATAACATTGAGGAATTGATCGAAAAGAAAATGACTAAATTACAGACTACCCACTGAAATGTAGTTTGGCCAAAAACACATAGTAATGTTCTGTACTGATGTCTGAATTGAAGCAGAAGATTTGACTGACTTTGTCGAACTATTTCTAAAGTAAATAAAATTAGATACTACTATTACAGCCTCTAGGTTCATACTGCCACACACTTTCAGTCACTGATATATGCAAACCCATTTTGCACTCACAGTAATCATAAATGTTTATCATTACTCACCATAATTATTATCCATGAAACAGAAGCAGTTGTATAGAAGACATGTCATTTAACAGTTTAGATAGACAGGGGATATTCTGCTGAAAGATAACACAAAGCAGAAGATAAGTGTGAGTATATGCTGAATATAGTTCATGTTACATACCAAAAAGGGCATTAAATTGTAAAAGTTCACAGAATGTATTAAAGTTCAAAAACACTAGGTAGTGCACACCAAAATAGGCACAATATAGAAACATAACAGTCATTACACATAAACCAGTCGTGGCACTTAGAGGGCAATCATCTAAAAACATAACACTATTTAATAGAGTTGATTTTAATTAAGAGCCAGTGAACCGTTTGCCAAATGTTTCTCTTTTGGCACTTCTTGGGAAATCATGCTCTGTTGTTTTGTGTGACATGTGATAACAAATGCATTGTGTTGTGTGTGTAATTAATGTCACATTGATGTCACAAAAGTCCAAACAAGTAAGTTGAGTAAACTGTGGAAAAATTACAAAAGTGACAAAACATGACAACAGACATCTTGAAACCATCTCCATAACCATAAGTCATAAAGCAAGGCTGTTAACTCATACTTTCCTAACTTTCTCTGTCTGAATACTGTAATCATACTAAAGTTTATAAGCTCCAAACACATGCAGTCCAGACATCAGCCTCGGACATTTACAAGACGATCCAAGGCCGCCATTCTCTTGTTTAACGACAAGGATCAAGTGTCTTCCTCCTTCACAAAAATCCTCTTAACACAAGGATGGGCTCCTAAAGCTGCCATCAATCTTTTTTGGACAAATATCTCTCAGCACTTAGAAGAAAAAGAGGACTACAGACAGTGCTGCTGTGAAATTCCAGGAGTAAAATAAATCTAGTTGCAGTAAGTGCCAAACCTCAGAAATCCCTGAGTCTAGCGAGGAATGCACAAAGGTCTTACCACAGGATATTAATTTATTATCTTTTCTGTCTTTTCACAAACACATTCGACTTTGTTTGTGTTTTTGTGTCAGCATTAGTTCTCTTCCACCCATCATTTCCATGTGAGTGATTTGTTATCTTTCTGTTCTTCATCTAAACTATTACTCATTTGACCCAACACATATTTCCTCATCTTCTTTTCATGCTTTCATATTTCTGCACTGAATGTTTTCATTTAAAGACCTCAGATCATGATGAATTGATCAGATTTTGTTTCATCTGTTCTTATTGGTTTTGTAGTCTGCCAAGTGACGATTAAGAGCTGCCTTAAGTGGGGATTTTTCAAAGCAGGATGGTCAGGGGCACACTTATGTGGGGATAAGGGAGTCTTTTCCCTCTTAGACAGCAAGCTGAGGGGACAGATAATGAGCTTTAATAGTAAATATTACTATATAATACTGTAAATGGGCACCACAATTATGTCAAATCTATGCACATGCCTTTGGAGAGATTTAAACTTGTGCCAAGACCTTAGTTTGCATTCAGAACAAGGTTAAACACAGTAATTTTATCAAAAAGACAAAAGTGCAGATGAAGATTCAGCAAGGTCAAAAATCATACGTGAAAAGAGTGCCAAAATACCCCAAATAGCTGACAGTAGGGAAAAAAAACTTAGAACACAAGGGTTACAAAGACAATGTGACACAGATGAGACAGGCTACAGCATTTTTTATTCTATTGGCCAATATCTGTGCCAGTATACCTCATTTAGTAACAGAAAAATGGCTGTACACTGTCGCACTTATTTAACCTTTATTTTACCAACTTATTTACAAGTTGTTATTATTTTATATCAGGAAAAATATATAGAAAGTTTGTGTTTTTTCTGATACTGTGCTTATGTAATTATAATGTTACCACAAAGAGAGAGCAAGGAGCAATAATATGTGACTCAATGTAACTCAGGTGTTATTATAGGCGTATTAAAGAAGGTTTTGTGTGAATTTTAGAACCAGCAGTCACTAATCATAATGCTCCTGTGTCGTTTTACCCGAGCTGACTGGATTCTCTGACAGGCATATATGGCCTGTCTGTAAAATATGTGTGTCACAGCCTTACATCATATAGCCTACTATATATCTAGAGTTGAGTAAAAGTGAAGGGCAAACACAGGAAGGATACATAAATCATGCATGTAGACATTCACTAAACTAGAAACAAGTGTAATAAGTATGCAAATAGTAAAAGGCCACATGAAGGTGAGCCCATACACACACACACACACACACACAGCTCAGGGGTGTGTGGCTGTCAAGGGCTAACCATGACCTCTGAGAAGTGACACGACAACCATGAGCAGCAGGTGATGTACTGCTTATTTAAACATGTGAGATAAATAAGGATTCAATCACCTTTGGGCTGTTAAGGAAGGGCAGTGAACATTACAAACTGTATGTGTAAAGAGTTCATTTACATTTGAAACACTCCATTCATTACACAATCACTTAGGAACATAGAAATAATAACATCATAAACCCAAATACAAAAACGCAGGTTGTGCTTAAAAAGGCATCTAAATGAAAATGGGATGCATGTGTGATTATGAGAGCTGTTGTTTTTACTAAGTAGCTTTAATGAAGTGCATCCAAGCCTGCCTAGTACTAAATATTGACATGATGAGTTCACTGCTTATTTAAACTCTAAAGACATTTGTCTAGTTATTTCAACATTTATATATAAAACATCTGATTGTGCACGATCATTTGGATTCTTGTTCATAGTCAGACAGTCATTTTACTTTATTTTATTAACATTGTAACCTTATTGAAAAATGAACACAGTTATTTCCAAGTTATTTTACTCCACTTTCAACTTTTTTTTCCTGCCTTGACCTTTAAGCAGCGTTAAAGTAAAACATTTGAAAAGGAAGATTTTTGTTATACATATCATTTGGATTCAGCTACACACTCTCCATCAGCCCAGACTTTACAAGGATTATGTATTTCAGCGCACAAGCCCCACTCTGTGTACTTTCTCTCACACACTGAAAGATGGCAGAGCTGTTAAATTAAGAGTGGCTGGCTTCTCTGTCAAGGCTCTGTTAAACTGATCCATCCTCTCACCTTCACTGGCCTCTGCTCATTGTTGTGTCTATGCTAAAGCAGACTGTCTGTAATCCACTTAAGCGCTACAGGTTACTTGGCACAGTGTAGAATGAGGAAAAGGCACCTGCGTTGTACTGTAGTGTTCTTACTTGAACACTACATCTTTCAATACAGTCTGACTGACTTGTGGGAATGTGCAGTTTGGAGATGGAGAGATTTAGCTTTACTCTTTGCTTTGAATTGAATTGCCTTTAAACCATCAGCCTAATGACACTATTGCATCAGTAATAACTATAAGAAATAGTTGGGGGTTTTTTTTGTTTTTTTTTACTGTTCTCTGAACGTTCAATTTAATGCATATAACAGTTGTAATCACACTGTATTCTGACTACCCTCTTAAACATGCAATGTTTTGTTTATGAATAAGTGCATAGTAAAACTACACTCCAAACAGAGACTATAAAGTATTTCCACTTCCTCTCTTATAGTGTTGTAGTCACTGTGCTGTAACTAAAACTGCATGAACGGATCAATGGAAGCCCATATTTTAATGTCATTATGGCCTGGTACAGCTTAGACAGAAACAAAGAGTGACAGAAGATGAAGTGTTTAGCAACACCCCGGTGAGGGCGGCGATAGAAGGAAAGTGGGGGAAAGGAACTTGAATCTGCCTGTGAGCGTCCCAGACACAGTAAATCATTACCACCATAAACCACAGAGCCAATAAAAAGCACAGCCTCACCCCGCTCTCAGAACCAGAGGGAACGCAGTCGAGGAGGAGCAGGGGGTACAGACACACATTCTCCCCATCTGGATTCATTACAGGAGAAAAAATAACTTCCCGCCCAAACACACACAAGTATACGCTCTGAAACACACACGGACGCACTCGGCAGCCATATAATCACAATCGAGAGAGAGGCTCGAACATTTCAAAGACAAACATGTTTTTTCCTGTGGTCTAATAAAATTAAAAGTCAATGCCTCAGATTCTGGTCTGCCCCCGAAGCTGCCTCGCAATTATAGAGCAGTAAAAAGGCAAATGAGAAAGGGAGCGAGGGAGGAGAGTCGCAGAGAGGGATGGCAGAGGGATGTGGTGATGGGGACCATGTGAAATCCCCACGGCGACATGATGCATTAGTGATGGACTGGTGAGTGGGACTGGCAAAGAGAAACCAGAATAATATAGTCGTGGAGATAAAAAAGCTTCTTAATGATGATAATGTACTCACTGAAGTTTAAGGTACGTTTGCAGTGGATGATATGGTATGGATACTGTTGATACGGTGCACTTTTAGAGCTGTTTTCAATGTCAAAAGGGGTACACGGCGTCCCAAACAAGTTTACTGTGCTTCTCCAGTAACCTCTCTGCTTTGTTTCAAACAGTGTTGTATGGTTATGGAGATAAACAGTGCAGTGACAAGAAGAGAAAAGACTCTAAAATCAGGAAATTTGTACAGGTCACTTAATATAAGGTTTAGAAAGCTGGGAATAAACTGGAAAAAAAACATTTTTTTCTGTTTTTTGCATGGCCATCCATGCTACAAGCATTTACTCAATGACTTTCACTCAAGACAAAACACAGTCAGTACACCTGTGACACTCTAATCCTGAAGTGACTGACTTGGTTCTACTACTGATACTCCAGCAGTGATTTTATCTTTATTAGCATTAGGAAATTACTACCAATAACTGCTTTGATTAAAGATAAGGGCAGTTCAGGAGATTGCTTTGTTTCGGATATAACTTGTTGTAACACCTACTCCACAGAGGTTAGATACATAAACCTCTAAGTAAGAGCTCTATTCTGTGGATGTAGAGGCATGGCACACTCTTTGTATGGGGCCACACTGTCTCATTCTACTCACGACCCAGGGCCACAGCCTTTAATGCGGCCCCGCTGGGCAGCAAAGTGAATTATCCTAACAGGAACCATAGACAATTGCCAGGATGTAACACTGGGGACTGAACTTCCACTGAACCGTCTGTCTCTCTGTGTTTTCCTCATCTGCAGCTCCCTCTCCTGTGACAATGATCAGAAAAGAGAAGACGTCTAGAAACAGTGTGTCCCTGTCGTGGCAGGAGCCCGAGAGGCCCAACGGCATCATCCTCGACTATGAGATCAAGTATTACGAGAAGGTTGGTCAATACAGTAGCTCATCATTACTTTTCCTTCTTTAAATGCCAGGATGTGCAGGGTGGTCCCCTACCATCCAAAAGTATGTACAATAGGTCCACTATGGGCCCAGGGCTCTGATTATTGCCCCCATTTGAGTCAAATGGAAATCCCATGTTTCACATACCTATGTCACAGCCAGTCTAACACTAGCATTACAAAACAGACATGAACTGCTAAAATTAGATAAATGTTTTTATACCACATTTGGACAACAACTTTTCTCATAGATGATATGCATTGTGGACTGGGTTGCTTTAGAGAGTAGTTTTCCTTTATCCTTTTTTCCCTCATATTCCTATTTCATTCTTTGCCTGTACAATTTATACTGCCCTCCTTTCTCCTCCCATCCTTAAAACAGTTACAGGTTTTATAGTGGACAGTAAACAACTCTGCGGGGTCCCAGTCCTTCCTAGGTGCACAACATTTGCTGACTTTTTATTTATTGTATGCAATTACATGGCCATCAGCCGTGGATGTGTGTTTGTGTCAGTCTGTGTGTGGCTGTCCCAGATCGTAGTCTCCTCCATTGCCTACAGTGGCCCCTAATCTCTTGATTAGTAGGCTGACAAAAGCTGTTTCCGCTCTAAACTCTGCTCCCTGCTCAGCCGGCCTTGTCTAAGATGTTAAACCAAGGCTGGAAAACGGAAAGAGGAAAAGTTAATGGTGCAGGGGTCAACGCTTACTGATTCCCGACTTTATTCACAAATGCATATTCAATTATACAGAAAAGGACTGACAAAAATGGTTGGTCTTTGCACTGATCCTGTTAATCACTGGGTCTTTCAGGAATTACCCGAGACACGTAGGGATAGAGACACACAAACTGAGTTCCCAGAGGATTCTCCACAGTAGCTGTATACCCAGGGATCTAAGCCCCAAACAAAAGCGCCCACAATGCACAAGGCTGAACTAGGACAAGCAGAAACCCCATTCCAACAGAGCGAGAGGACTCCTCATGACTGTCCCCAAGCTGAACTGTAGCACTTATAGGCCAGAGAGCTCTTCGAAACAGATACAGACATAATTACATTCATGCATAAACAAGATGGTGAAAGAGAGATTTTTAGGAAGATGTTGAAGCAGACTTTTTTTCTGCTGTTATCCTCTTTCCTTCTGTATTTATACCAGACAGACTCAGTGAGCATTAGCATGTAATCAAATAGAAACTTAACTATGGGTTATCTTACACAGTAAACAGTGAAAAGTATCAAGAGTTTTAGTGTATGTTTGAAAAGGATATTTGTAAAGAAAACTAAAATGTTCTGCTAAAGAAGGACAGTATAGGGTAGTTTTATTCTTTGTGTGGGAAAATCTATGAGCTGCATACCCTTTAGCTGTTTCCCATTCAAACTTCTGAAAATATTGCCAGATGCTATGCCCATGTGTTTTACTCATAACCTTACCCTTACATCTACAAGAAATAATCTGCCACTCTGCTTCAACACAATTAAAACTGAGACTAAACTTTCTTTGGAAATTCGGGAATATTTGGAGTCATTCTTGGAAATTCCCAACCAGAAGTCTCCACTCCACTTCCACAACACTTTACCGCGATAAATCACTTCTAAGTGCACTTTGAGCAAATAGAATTTGTGGGAATACACTTTTGGGATTATTTTTGCCTGTTCTATCTCTGGAATCTCCCAAGCTTCAAACACACTGCCATGTTTAGACTTTGAAGATGGAAGGAATGGACGTGGCATGATTCTGCTGTACATAACATTGCTATAATTTGCTGCAGCTTTGTTTAGATTGTCAAAACAAGACGTGGACCAAATTAAGCTGCAACTGTGCAAAGCGTACACAGTCTATCACGGTATTCTACGTATACAGTCCAAGCAACACCTGCATGTGATTTGGAGGGATCACCGCTGTCCTGAGCCCTGAACAGTGACAAGCTAAGAGTGGATTTATCGTTGTGATGTGGAGCCGTCCCAGCGTGGTTCTGTTGTATCAGTTACCTTCTCACACGCACACAAACACACACACACCAGTTACAAAAGCTTAGTGCTCCATAAAACTGATCCCTGTCATTAATGGGTGTGAGGTTTCTCTTGGAAAGCATTTGTGTATGTGCAGTGCTGTCTGTACCAATGAGTTCCTGTTAATAACTCGGTCTATAAAATTAGAATTGGACGCCGTACGTGAACAAGCCCTGGATATTTTTACAAGCTTGGCTACGCTGCAAGACATGTAGATCAGTTCCAAACTACAAAAACATTTCCACATCACAAAGTTGTCAGATACCACTCCATCACTTAAAAGTACATTATGTTACTTTTTGTAGTATACACTTCGTAAAAAAATGATCACATTTGTCAAATTGTAGACTCACAAGAAACATTTATATTAATAACTAAATAAAAACAACACTTTGGCATTGCTCTGTAGAAATAATATGAAGACAATACATAAAACAGACATTTAAACTCCACTGAATCCAGCAGAAAGAGCCATCAGTTGCATTATTTTCTGTTCTTACATCTGTCCAGAGTCGGAAAACCGAGCATGTGTTAGTAGAAGCTCACTTATGTTTTGAACACATCTTTCATTAACATTTTGGTTCCAGTTTTTATAATAAATTCATCAATGGACTCATCATGACAACAGCATGTCCCTGCAGGGCTACCGTATAGACATAAAATACAAACATTTTTGCCTTGAATTATTTTACATTGTGTTAAACTTTGTTTCAAAACATCTAATGCTGTCATCACAATCTGTCATTACTCTCTTATTAAGTAGTCGTAAATTTAATCTCTCATTAAATTGTGCCTTTTATTCTTCAAAGTGCCTTAAAATTCCCCAGTCCTTTATGGAGACAAAGTTGTGTACTCTCTATCCAGCCCTCTCTTTTTCTTCTTCTTCTTCTTCACCCAAGTCCTGCCCTCTTGTCTTTAGGACGCCGTTTTTCTTCCCTCCACATCTGGAAACAATGTGGCGTCTGCAGATCCTCCTGTTGTTTTATCAGAGCTTATCAGTAGGAGAGAAGTCGTAAAACTGAAAGAGCATAATTCTCCACATTAGTAAAAATGCCGAAGTGTTGGGAATATTTGTGTGTTTTGCCAAAAAGTGTACCTACGCCTTGCTCATACCGTAATTCCTTTTACATGATGCTGTATAAAGCCTCTCTGACTAAACAACTGACTGTACATTATCCTCTTCTGTGTGCTTGTGTCTGACAGGAGGAGCAGGAGACCAGTTACACTATACTTCGCGCTCGAGGTTGTAATGTGACGCTGAATGGTCTGAAGCCCAACACGGCTTACCTTCTCCAGATCAGAGCTCGCACAGCAGCCGGATATGGAGCCAGTAGTCCCAGCTTTCAGTTTGAGACCAGCCCCGACTGTAAGCAATGCACTCAAATAGTCCTTGAGAACTGGTTATTTATGTATCCATCAAGTTTGCATTTTTTTTTTTTTTTTACATTAATTGTAAGTATCAATATTTGTAAGGCCAGACTGTGAAAACATATGTGTCCATCACTCACTCATTTATTCCAGAATCAGACTTTTATTTTGGACACTACTCATTAGTCATTTTCTCATCACCATTGATTACATTATGACAATGAAAACATGCCACTTTGAAGGCTGCATATTTTTCCATGTCTGTAGATTTGACCATGGCCTTTTTTAGTAAAATTGCCTAAATTGTATGCGCAATCTTATGTGAACTTGTACTTTTTGTGTATAGGATTTCTTGTGTTTATCTCTGAAATGCTACATTGAAATGCCATGTTGAAATGCCGTACAGATTCTTGTGCATAAATATTAATGTTGCCCACTGCCTGTTGTGTCTTCCAGCAGCCTTCTCTATTTCCGGTGAGAACAGCCAAGTTGTCCTGATCGCCATTTCCGCCGCTGTGGCCATCATCCTGCTCACGGTGCTGCTCTACGTCCTGATTGGCAGGTCTGTCCACCAAACACTCCCACAGTTTGAGTAGCGTCTCCTTTGAACGCACCACTGTTTCTGTATTCAAGGCCTAAGTATTATGTGGTAACAGACTTTCCAGTGTAATCATTTACCTGTCATAAGGCCAGAATATTTCCTAATGTCTCTGGTGTTATTTTTGTAAGAGATATGTCTGTGTGGGTGTGTGCATTCCTGTGTGTGGCTGAAGTTGGCAGTCCGGAGCATTCAGTGAGAGTATAAATCCATGGCTCATTATAAGACTTACTGATCCTCTCTTGGCTTATAAGAGCCTGGATTACACACATAGCTCATGCTTCCATCCTCTGCCTCTGGGTGAAGTCTTACTGGACGATGTGGCACTTCTTGTGACCCTGTTCTGTTTGGATTGGCAGGTTTTGTTGCCGCAGTAAATCCAAACATCCTGATGAGAAAAGACTGCACTTTGGCAATGGTCACTGTAAGTACTGGTTCCTCAACTTGGTTTGATGTATCTATCTTCTTTCAACTAAGCAGAAATGCAGCGAGGCGGCTGGATTATTGGTAGTTAAGTAGATGAAAAGTGTCTTCATCGAGGCCTGTCATGTTGGAGAAGTCACTTCCTAACATGAAGTGGTTTTCCCATGGTTCATTTGGACACATGAGAAGACAGTAATCAGGAAAAGATCATGAAGTGGTTTCTCAGCCCATTTGCAAACAAATCCAAGAGGCTTTAGCAAAAACTAGAAGCCAGTTACAGAGTGTTCTGTTCATTGAAGGTTAACGATTATTAATGATAGCTTTTATAGAGAAAAGTTCAAATTGGTACATTTCAGATCTCTTTAAATGTCTCTTTTTGTATGAGAAGTCGACCCTGAAGAAAAAAGAAGGGTCAACAGATCCTTTTAAATTTACATCCAGCTCACTGACCTTGCAGTGTTTTTATCAACCCACAATGTTATTTATTGGGAAAGCCGCCACCTTTAGCCTTGCCCTTTGCATTGATCCCAGAACTCCCATGTGGATAAACACTGCTCTGTAAAGTAAGGATGGGTCAAACTCAAAGCATTCATTTCCCAACTGGGACCAATAAAGTGAAACTTTACTACTTGTTTATTGAGATTTAGTGTCGGACACAAGTTTCTGTTATTGCTTGTAATGTGTGTGGAGTACAGAATCACAAATCAAGCTTACAGTCAGGGTTATCTTAAACACTGTGCTTTGACACTGCTATGCATCACTAAATGTTTGTAGAATGTGATTAAATGTTAAACCATTCTCTGATGTTGCAGTGCGTCTTCCGGGGATCAGGACTTATGTGGACCCACACACATACGAAGACCCCAGTCAAGCTGTGCATGAGTTTGCCAAGGAGTTGGATGCATCTAGCATTTCCATTGACAAAGTTGTAGGAGCAGGTAAGAATGCATACGATACATGACCCATACATTTCACACAGTGCATGTGAAAGCCCAACATTAATTTCAATTTGCTTAAAACAAACACTCTTTTTGTGTCCGCCATTTTGTTTCCCATTCTCACATTAACACCTCCCATTCACGTTTCAACTCGTTCATGCTCTATTTGAATGGAAAACATACACCGGCGGCAAATGTAAAGCAGTAGTGCACCATATTGGCATTTTCATAGCAGCGGGCCAATTTGACTGTGTGCCATATAACTCACAGCTGGAAGTGAGAAAACATTTAATGCCCCAGCTTGAAGCCCCTTCCTCTCAGTGATGAGGGCCAGGGTAGGAAAATGAACGCCAGCTATTTCTGTTTCCCTTTTAGATGCTTCATTGCCATCTTTCCCATCTTCACTCTTTATTTCTCACACCAACTTTTCCAAATTCCTAACTGTCTTGAGTTAAGTGTAACATTTGTGGTTTGGTACTTTCCAGTGACAAACTAGCATGTGTTCCTCATATAGAAATGTGTTAGCCATAGAAACCTTTGATGAACTTAGACCCCACTTCACATGTACAATGATGAATAGTAGATTAAGACTGCACTCCATATAGTCTCCATAGTCCTACAGTGTGTGGAATACATCTTGTGGAAACCTCAACAGCACCACTTTGCACTATTTATTTTCTGATTTCTTTTATGTTATTGTAATTAGGGCCGTGCAATGAATCGAATTTTCGATCACAAAACCTATGTTTTGTTACTCGGTTTGTATGAGATTGTGGAAGTGTTCTACACTGTTAATCTTATTTATTTATTTATTTATTATTTTAAGGAGAATTCACTGTTTTGTTCAGTAAATCCCAAATATTTCCAAAGTCAATGAGTGATTGTGTAAGATAATGATGATTTCAATAATGAGCAAAATAATTGCCATCACGTTTTGTTTTGTTTTTTTCTTTCAAGCAGCCCTAACTGTAATTGTTTAAAGTTGAGTTGTACTGTAATAATAAAACATGGCACTGGTATTTGTCTGGTAAACAAATCACACTGGTTTCAAAGAAAGCCCTATAGTTGCATCAGTAGTAGAGAAGAGTACGTTTCAAAACTGAATGGAACTGCTATCTAATATTACTGTAAGTTAAAGAATCAATTGTGCAGTGTAAAGGAAGGGCAAAGGCAGAGAGCACCTGCAGTCCTCTCTTCATATCTGCCCTGACAACCTGAGCAGAGGTGCAGACGGGAGGGTAATGCATTGTGATTCATTTAGAGTGCAGACAGGATAGATGGAGACCGAGGCACATAGCACATAACTGCAGGCTGCTCTCCCGAGTCCCAGCAGCCCCTCCACACTGTAAAGCTGTCAGAGTGGCCTGTGAGCCTAGTACCTGACTCCACACTCCACTCTGCCATGCATTTTTCATCGTACAAAGCAGAGACAAAGCATATTTATCTAACGGTGCTTACACTTACAGATCGGTTATATTTATAAAGTGGATACGGGTGAGTTTTATATTGTAGGATTTTTCAATAACTGGGAATATCTTGTCCTGTACTATAATATCTTTAAAGTTGATATAGTATTTCAAATTCTACATGTCATAATGGCTGTTCAGCACAATAATATCAGTGTCATCCATCGATAGCTGAAGTCTTATACCCCACACACAGCTGAGTACACACTATAGAAAGATACAGAACAGAACTCTATTCATTTTTAATGTGCACTGTAGCTGAGATAACGTATATTTATTTTAGTATTTCTTCATGGTATCAGTATGTAACTAGCAGTGTCATTTTTATCTATTTATATCTGTGGGAATGGTAAATGTTAATCCTTATTCCTTAATGGACATCTGTTTGAAAAAAAGAGTTTTAAAGTCTGTTATTAAAGCAACACTATGTAACGTTTAACCTTAAATCTTAAAATATATTACCTCAAACTTGGACTAGAGTTTCTCCTGCAGATACTGAAAACATACATACAAAACAGGACATTAAGAGAAGCAAATGCATGATAATATTACTGTAACATGTCAGTCCACATGTGCTCTGTCTTTGCTGGTGTCTTAAACAAAAGCATGCTGTTTGTGCTGTTTGTGAGAAGCAGAAGCAGAAGCAGACATGCCCTAACTGTGACACAGGGGAGGCTTGTTGCTCATGCTGTGTCAAATTGAAGTATATGATTTCAACTTCTGATTTATTTTGACTTAAGGAGGCTTTCCCTTGGATTTTGTAAGGTGGTTGTCAATGATACCATATTGTTTTTCCAATTGCATTTGTAAAAGTAGACCCAAACTAACACATGTCCGATTCGTCACAGTGTATGCCACTTGGTTTTATAATGGCACAGTTTGAATGTGGAGTTTAATTATAATGTCTGTTTAGGTTAATGTGCACATTAGTTTTATGAGTGTGTACAAGCTGTCTAAACAATACACAACATACCTTCTCTTTCTCTGTTCCAAACTCAGTCCCCATCTGTCTTCATTAAACACGCTCAGTTTAAGACTTTGATCTTTCGGCCAATGTTGATTGCGTGTTAAAAGACAGAAAACACACACTTGACTTAGCTTACATGGGTCGAACTGTGACATCAAAGTCAAATACCTAGCTCTGCTCAGACCAGGAAAGGGATGGGTGCCCCTAATCAAGACCTGGATCTTCTTTCTCTCACTGACCACATAAGAGGTGGCTTGGCCTGGCTCGAGTGTCCACTGAGAATGGAACAGAACAGGCATGCTTCTGGTATTTAGAAAGGTTGCAATTATAATAGTTTAAGTTCTTCCAGACCCCAGTGCTTGGAGTACTGGACTGGATGACCCCTGCTCTCTGTGTTATGGGAAACATGTCTCAGCACTGACATCACCCTCAATATTCATACATAATAATAAGTGCCACACAAACACGGCTAGCATACACCCACTGCTCTTCTTCTACTGTCTAGCCAAATCCCTGTCACATGCTGTTACATGGCTGGGTGCCTTTGATGTGCCCTACAAAGCCTTACAGTACCTTTTGAAACACACAGACACACTCATACAGCTCCAGCTCACTCTACTGTAGCCTCCTGGACAAAGAGAGATTTGGTGTCTTATTCACAAGATCCTCAATCTGACTCTAAATTTCTCATAGGGGTGACACTGGGTGGAAATGCTTTATGCAGGCTTAAAGATTGCTGCTATTTTGGGTTTCATACAGTAAAGTAGTAATATGCAGTACAGTACATCAATAGAAGTAATCTAGTAAGCACCTGAAAACACTGGATAGCACAACATATCCAAGTTTGGATTTATATTTATGTGTAAATCATTCACTTATGTTGTTGATAATGGAACACTTTCTGGCTTGGTCAAAATGTATCCACAAGCACCTTTTCTCATCTCCCATCCATTATTTTTGTGTCTTAGGTGAGTTTGGTGAAGTGTGCAGTGGACGTCTAAAGCTGCCCAGTAAAAAAGAAATCTGTGTGGCCATCAAGACTCTGAAGGGTGGATACACCGACAAACAGAGGCGGGACTTCCTCGCTGAGGCATCCATCATGGGACAGTTTGACCACCCTAACATCATCAGACTGGAAGGAGTGGTGACCCGCAGTAAGTACATGCAGCCGCGACTAATGAGGTTTACACGTCCGATATATTGAGCTTCAAAACCACAGTGAATGAAGTTCAATAAGAAATAACGGTAAATAATTTACATTAACTGCGAACATAATTAGCATCTCCTGACAATTGTTTTACAGATTCTTCATTTTTAATCGTCTTTGACAAATGGCCCTAAAGTGGCCGGTACTTGTGTGAAAGAAACAGGAGTTTTATTGAGTTGCAGTGATGTAAATCTCTGCAGATCAATGAGCTCTGATCAAAGCCTGTGTCCAAAGCAGGCATAAATCCATAAATCCATATCTCTGACTCGTTCCCCTCTGGGCCTCTTTATAAGATCATTAGCACACACAAGGCCTCCTTAAAAAGGAACGAATGCAGAAAAAGTCAAATAATAAGTGTGAACTTTGTGGAGGAGGAACAGGCCAGGTCTGGATAGCTCCCTGCGGCTCGGTGCTCGTTAAGTACTTCTGCCACTGCAGTTATTTTAAAGACTGCAAGACAGTACCTGAGGAACTTCCATGATTTTTAATTTCTTTTGAGTTTCTTTTGTTCTTCTTTTCTCCATATGAAGTTAAAAAGTGAAAGTGGATGTGAATGTGTGAGAAAGGTGGAAATATAAATGCACACTCCAAGGCTGCAGCATAAAGAGATAGGAGGATTTTCAATTAAAAAATAAAATAAAATAAAAAAATGCTCACATATGGACACCCTTTTTATTCCGCATATAGCCCTATAGTAAGATAGTTATGAGTCTATTGCACATTGTACTGTATGTCCTGCCTGTATTTCACTGTTTACATCCAACTATGACCTGTTTGGGACCCACCAGGTAACATGAGCATGCCCCAGGTAAAAAAAAAGAAGTGGGTGTTTAGTAGTCTTTGCTTTTAACTTTCTTTAGATTGCTAAGGTTTACTTTTTTCATCTTCAAAATTTCATTTCAGTTGTCACTAATAGTAATAGATTTAACATAATGTACCATTCATCCTATGTATTTTTGTACATTTTTCTATACTAGTTCAGGGGCTTTTTTAGATATTAACACAAAAATCAACCATGAAAAGTTGGACTTTTCCTGTGTAAAAACTGGCATGTATAGCTGGCATGCGCCTTGGAACTGTTTTTGTAATATATCATAGAGCACTGTTTAGACTGTGTAAACACCCAGAGTGGAACTGAGTGCACAAACAGACTGCTGTGTAAAGACTGATAAATGCAGGCCATAGTTTCAGGATGTCGATTTGACACGCTTTCTCACACAGGCACACACACTCACAATGCTTTAGGGTGATTTATTAAGCTGCTCCTGTTAATTCTTAATAATACTGGGACTTTCACAGCCCATTTACCTTGCTGCTGCTTTTGGCGGATCCACACATTGCGTATTACACACACACTGATACAGATGCATGTATTCTGTTCTCTTTCCAAGTAGACATTTTCACACAATCACTTCTGTTCAATGAACAAATGGGCTTTGGGCCCTTGTTCTAGCTGCCAGTGTTAGTAAAGAGAAAAGAGGAAGAGAGAGGAGGACAGGAGGGAGGAACGGGTGGATGTCCTTGTCTGTCTTTATAAAAAGCTGTCTGTGAGTGAATGGAGTGATCCATTATGGCCTTTTAGGGACATGGGACTGGGTATGGGGACATGCATGTTTGTATTAGTATTTGAAAAGAAATGTGAGTATCAGTTATGATTTATGTCAAGTAAATCAATGAGTTGTAATGTAAACACAACAACAAAGCTCTGTTATATCCTGCTTTATACATAAATTTCTACCACTGCTAATGCAGCAATGGTATTAGTCTAAAAATATAAACGCTGCAGTGAATTGTAACACTGAATTCCCCAAATACAGGTAAATTCAATGATAAATGCTTTCACTTAATATTGCCATCAGATGTTGAACAATGAAATGTAAAATAACATTATCTGTTTAAACAGCCCATTTAGTCCTATAGACTCAGAATTTGCATGTTATACTGTACAGGGTTACAGCAAAGTCTTTTAATGTCAATGCATTACATTACAGATTTTATATAAGGTTTTATATCACACAGGACCTTGTTTAACTGCACAGAGACAGTAATCACACTGCTGAAAGTGACCTGCTGATTGTATAGAGCTATTAAGGAGACAAATATAAGAGTAAATCGGTCTGTACAATATTTTCAACCAGGAAGCATATTGTTTATTTTTGAACTTTACACCTCATTAAACTAAGGCGCTCCTTCCATCTGGATTAATTACCTCATAGCACTGTGCTACAAAGTGCAATAAGTATTGGGTTAGCGACTTGCATTGGATGTAATAGATGAACAGAACGTAAAGGAGGAGCGATATGAAAAGTGAAAAGAGAAAGTTAAGATTGGTCAGGAACAAAAGAGGGCAATGGGGCGAGTGGTAAGGGCATGTTAATCAGAATAAAACAGAAAAAGCCCTAGGGTTGGAAGCAAGTGAAGAGAGAAGCAGGAAGAACACAGGCATCTGGGACACAAATATGTCCTGACACCAGCGCTCTTCCCTTAACAGCCACTGATTTAAAGGTCCCTTTTCCCTCCCTGGTAATAAACCCTGTGTTGGCCTTAGTCTGATCATCAACAGATGATAGCAGGCATCGCGGATTTACTAGCAGCTCTTCCATAGAAATAAAGATGTCACCCTCTGACAGCTGACCTGCTGGGACCCTAAAACTAGCGCTCAGCATGAGTGTGTGAGAAGGTGTGACATGCAGAAATAGAGTCAGTTCAACCTGTTCTCTATCAGGAAAGTGTCTGCTTTAAGTCAAGTTACAGCCCACTGCTTGACTGTCTCATTTCACCATTATCACAATATAAATCTGAATGCAATAGGACGTCCGGATGGGACATGGGATATGCTTGGTCGCAGAGAACATTATTCACAGCTATATCTGCATTTGTACTACACCACTGATATGAAGCAGCAGTTGAGGAAACCCTCTTCTCTGTTGCAGGTAAACCAGTCATGATCGTCACAGAATACATGGAGAATGGATCCCTCGACAGCTTCTTAAGAGTAAGTTGCAAAATAGTGGCTACAATTTTTATACTGTATTATTGTAGACCTTCTCACAGTTTCCCTGGAGTTGGTTAGATGAGCTGTTATTGGTCAAAGTTGTGTTTGTGGGACAACAACAACAAAAAAAGGTTGCTTATCGGAAATGACATACTGGAACTTTGAAATGTCACAAAAAGTAAAAATGCAATTTGTGTGCCTTTTCTTCAGCCGCATATGTAAAATATACTAACAAAGGCAGTGAAGTTTTTTAATGTCCAGCCCAAAAGATATACACTTATTATTTTCTCTAGTGCCAATAGGCCTACTATGTTGCTACTCTCCATGAAGAGCTTTTCAAGTGACAGAGATTTATTGACTTGTGTATCATATGAGATCTCTAGTGATTTATCCCTTAAAGCCTGTCTAAGTAGGAGTTCTGAATATTTGATTCTTGCCATATGTCTGACTCCTAAAGAGAAATGGACCTGCCTTCGCAAAATTATTCTAAACTAAGCCGCCAAGCCACAACACTGGCATAAGGCATGTGCACCAATGCCTGTTTTAGCCCTTTTCCACATGTCTGCACAGCATCCAGACACATCCATGACGGGCAGCAGTTTGTCTTGACGTCTTCCCAGAACTCTGCATTTTATCACAACAGAAATGTGTCACATATGAGGAACCCACACAAACATGCAGATCCAGTATAGGTTTTGTCTAAATGTGAGCCTTTAAAATGAGGAAGCCAGGTGGTCTGGCCACTAATTGCTCCAGACTAAATGGAACCCAGGATGAACTAGGTCGGTTTTCAAAGCAAAACACCCCTCGTTTCACTCTCTGTAACCTGCACTGTGACCAACACACAGCCAGAAAAAGGAAATGCCATGGGTGAAAATGGAAGAGAAATGGACAATGATGTTTATAACTTCTGTTACATGGAGTGGATTGAAGGGTTAAGCACTGTCAAACTCTGACAAACAGTGGAAATAGTGATGTGTTTTAACTCCAAAGTAAAAATCACATCACATGTTTTAATTAAAATCAGAGCAGAAAAATCACAAAGAAAATTAAAGATCTTTCAGTTAAAAGGGTTAATTTCTCACTTCTATAATTGTCCTTTGCTTTGAGATTTCACAAGTAAATTGAAAATAAGGTGCAGAGTGTCAAAGGTGCCTTATAAAGGGTAATGAAAATGCAGAAGATACTAATGAAAAAAGGTGCCATTTAATGCAAATGATCAGAAATGTCAGAGTCATTTTCTGCTCTATAAAATATCCTCTACATAAACCATTACATCAATGCTTTTTTTCATTCTTATATTCTTATTTTTCAGAAGCACGACGCTCAGTTTACAGGCATCCAGTTGGTGGGCATGCTGCGTGGCATTGCCTCAGGCATGAAGTATCTGTCAGACATGGGCTACGTTCACAGAGACCTGGCAGCACGCAACATCCTGGTCAACAGTAACCTGGTGTGTAAAGTGTCAGACTTCGGCCTGTCCAGAGTCCTGGAGGACGACCCCGAGGCGGCCTACACCACCAGGGTGAGCTTAATGCACTGGAAACAAGAAGTTACACAGGATTACATTTGCATGATTACTATTGAGATTATATATATATTATTTATGATGTCTAGTGGACTGTTTGTACAACTCTTAAATACTGGACATATTAACAATACGAAACCCACACAATAACAGCTTTGTTGGAAAACTCTTGCCAAAACACAAATGGAATTTTAACTACAAATTTTCCGACATATTGCAAGACTGAAGGAAAATATCAGTGCACCTCAAAAATTCCAATTACTAGTTGGTTTATACAAGCATGGTTTTAGAAAATATATCATTTTTATTACATGAATCATTTTACTAAGCTATAAATACATAGGATGCACATCTTAAAGTGAAGCCCACAGTGCACCATATTCTAGTCTGATGTGTGTGCGTGAGTGTGTGTGTGTGTGGTCATTTTCGTCATGGTATCTTGTGGTCTGGGCCATGCATGCAGCCCCTTTAAACATAGTATAATTTTCTGGCTGAGAATTGCTTGTCAAATAAACAGCAGGCGCTCCATTTGCCTTTCTCCCAGAAATACATAATCTAAAATAATAGGACAGAATAATAAACTCTGCTACGTTACAGTCACTGACAATGCTGCACACATGCACTAATTCTGAGCTATTCTCTCACAAACTTTGTTTTTTATCTGTCTGGCTTCTACTTACTATGCAAATGGCCTCTTTGATGGCATGGTATCCATCCAAAAGCAGAAGCAGAGTAGTCATTCATCATGTGTTCAGTTTGTGAATTATGAATTCCTTTTTCTAAAACTATGCATATAATATTGCAGGCTACATAGAGTGAATTAGGCTGCTATGTTACAATACCAGCTCATGTAAATTACAGCAGTTAGCAGTTGTTAGTTCAGTAACTGGGCTCTGAAAATGACCATGGACTGTTATCAATTCATCACTTGTTTTCAGCTTTCTACTAGCATCATATTTAGATCTCAAATTCACTGATCATACACAGAAATTCTGAATTGTAAGCGAGAACATAGAGGAAGATTTTTTTTTTCTTTCTAAGCAACTCCAGGAAGCCGCAGGGAGCAGTTTGAACACCAAGTGACGCAAAACCTTAGAACTTAGAACAACAATTCTTTCAAATGAATAAGTGTGTCTTTTATAAAAACGCTACTTCACACATGTAAGTGAAACTGCACAGAATATCTTTGCAACTTTGACTTATGTCAGCAATGTGAGTTAAACATCAGTGTGGTTTTACTTGAGAATATCATAGAAACATTTAACCATCACACGGTTGGCTTATATCATTGAGTTCAGCCACAAACAGTAAAAAAAAACTAAACATTTGATTATCACCTGTGTCAGATTCTGCTCAGTGCTGCTGCTGTTTGGAGGAAAGTAAAGAAGCCTGACCAAAGCGCCCAGTTACCTACCTGCTAGCTGTGGCAAACAAAAGCCACCCACTTGAAGATAGCATTAAACAATTTCATACTGACTAACAGACTTTTTCTTCCAAAAGGCCAAAAGGGTAAAGTGCCACAGTCCAGCCTCTACTAGATACAAATGACTATATATTAAATAAATGTACATGTTTTTTTAGGGAGGAAAAATCCCAATTCGATGGACAGCTCCAGAGGCTATTGCCTATAGGAAGTTTACATCAGCCAGCGATGCTTGGAGTTATGGCATCGTTCTCTGGGAAGTGATGTCATACGGAGAGCGGCCATATTGGGAAATGTCCAATCAAGATGTAAGTGTCGAGAATATTCCAAAAGTCAGATAAAGTGTTCCCAAATATGTATCAGTATTTTCATGTGTGTATGTGTGTGTGTTTTTTTCTTTTGGAATATGAAGGTAATAAAAGCTGTGGACGAGGGGTACCGCCTGCCCCCGCCCATGGACTGCCCTGCAACCCTCTACCAGCTGATGTTGGACTGCTGGCAGAAGGAGAGGAACAACCGGCCTAAGTTTGAACAGATAGTCAGTATTCTGGACAAACTTATCCGCAACCCTGGTACCCTCAAAATCACAGCCAATACCACATCCAGGTATGACACTGTGTATTCTCTTAGTTTATTTGCACTCATATGTTTTCAAAGGCGGTCAAAAAAGGCGGTCCCTTCCTTTTAAACACATTTGTTATTGGTGTTCAGAGTGTTTAAAACTTGTTTGGTAATGATGACGCCTGTAAGGAGTGATAGCAGCTGTAGTTCCCCCAATAATTACTGCATGACAATAACAAGTTGAGGCTGTGCAGCAGGAGTGGAAAGGTAGGACATTTGCACTGGATTGTCCTTTCTTCCTCTCTGCGAACATGGCTGTTTATTTTTGGAACAAAGCTGTATAAGGGCTTGACACAAACATTGCTATCCTGATTCCTGTGTTTTCAGACAGTTATGTGAATGGCTCATGCTGTTACTTACAATCTACTTCAAAGTTGTGATTATACTTGCTGCTCAGTTTTTATACATTCCTTAATGCATTTTTTTTTTCATTTTATTTGCCCCTGTTGTACTGTTCTCCTTTGTTGGGACCCTCAGTCTCCCATGGGACTGTGGGGTAGCCACTGGAGCCAATAAAGGATTGTCAGTTCTGGTTAGGGAGGGGCGTGCAGGCACTCGGCTTCCAGCAGACGGCTGTGGTATTATGGAGACGTCAAAGCTCATAACATTGACTAATGATTTCTTAAGAAAGTGGAAATAGGTCCCTTGGAGTTTGCATGTAATTTTCCTGATTGGCTTTTAACACAGGGCGAGCACAGGCTGGCGACAGAGGCGAGGTGGTGATTTATTACTGCTGTGTGTGTGTGTGTTGGTGTATGTAAGGTGTGAGTGCCGTGGTGGCAGTGGCACAGCGGGAGCAGCTGCGCTCAGCTCTACGCACCTCGTTTGTCTCAGGGCTGTCCCGGCCGGCTAATGGAACACCCCCCTTCCTTCCTCGGCATGCCCAGACCAAAGTCTAAAGCTGGAGATATGCATCTGGGGGTGCGACCCTGAAGCTCCACTGTCACTGCCTGTGGTTGGGGATTGGGGCCAGTGTGTGCTGAGGTTGTCTGTTGGCAGAGACAATTATCAAAGGTCAATGAGTCCAGACAAGGTTATGTATTAAATATCTCTCTTTCAATCAGCATTACACTGGTCCATGGCCATTTTTGCCAGTAGTTGTAAGGCAACATAAGGCAACATGTAACAGGACAATTAAATTGGTAATAACATTTATGATTTATTTTACCATACCCCTCAGCTACCAAATAAAAGTGATTCTCAAGTCAAGAACTTGGAAGGGAAATAGAAAAGCAGGACTGAAATCAATATTCACAAGCAATGAACTAAGGTTTCCAAATTAGACGAATCCAAAATAATTGAGGAAAAAGCTCTAGAAGACAAATATTTTGAAACCAATCTGCCAAATGACGAAACTTTATATTTTCATTCGAAATGAAGGTTCATTTAAACGGTCTTGTGAACACATGCCTCCACACTGACTTGGTGTTCAGAGAGACACACGCTTGACTGGAGTCAAATTAAAATGTCACACTTCAATCAGTTTAGCTTGATAAATTCCATCAGACCACCTGAGGAGTGTATTGATTAAAGCTACATTATATCCATCATATCCAACAGATGCCAACTTGATACTAATCATAATTTTAATTTAGACGGTTAGCGCACCAGCTCACAGCTGCCTTGGTTAGACTGAGGCCTGGATTCTTGGAGCACAGTCTCTGCAGCACACATGTATCTGTTCAAGAGCCTCTCATCTCTCGAGAGCACTAAAACAAGAGATTGTCCAGCTCTGGTTATTTAGAGGTCAAAGAAATGAAAGACAGAGCAAAAGGTGCAGGGAAAGGTAACACAAGAGAAGATAGGCTCTATTATCTCTCAAGTGTATTCATTCTTTCTTCATTCTTTTCTGCATTCCAGTCTGCTCTGTGTCTCTCTCCAATCATGTGGTCTCCTGTGCTGCATTGAGATGTTGCTGAAATTGTAAGAACAAAAGAAACAGAAAGTGGTAAGGGAAGCGAAACAAGGTCATTGGTAGTTTACCTCTCAGAGGAGGCAAGAGAAGAGGAGACACGTGGAGAAGAGATGAAGGAAAGGATCAATAGCAAGCTCAGTAAAAAGTTACCAAAAAAAGACATCTTTGATATATACTGTATTTCTTCCTTTCAATTAGAAAAGCATAATAATAACAACCATATTTAATTATGCTAACTAAAATGACTCTGCTTTTTACACAAGAATGTATCTCTGCTCTTAGGGAGATTTACACACTTCCTTTTTCACAAGCTAGACTCCCTTCCTTTTTCCTACAAACCAGGCTCTCCAGGGGGTCCCCGGGGGCCCCCTCAGCATTTTGACAGGCCTCTTATCTGGCAGGAAAAGACTCAATCATTAAAACAACACCCACTCCGCAACTTCAAATGCATTCTCTTTCCCCCCAGTTTCATCTTGTCGCTGTTTGAGATGTCATCACCGCTTTCTTCTTTGTGTCGGCTTTGGATGCTGGGTGTTTTTACCGCGCCATGATTGTCTATGATGGAATTCATCTGTGTTCCTTATGCTCCAAATCGTAAATTCACATGTTGCAACAGAATTTGTGAAGGATTTAAGCTACTTTAAGCTGCTGAGATTTTCCTTGACATCATTAAGAATTTCCCATATTGTAGAGAGATTTTTTTCTATAAGAAGTGAAGTCTCTTTGACCTTCTAGTGAGACTTACCTTTTGTTTTATTGCTTTGTGGGATTACACCTGTTATTTCCCAGAAGCCTCATGCCCATGGATTTATACACATGGACGTAAACATAGTATTTGATGTGCAGTCTTTCTCTCCAGATCAGTTCGACAGAGGTAAACTTCCTGGTATTCTAATGAGTTTATTTACAAGGCTATGAACAGGATTTCCTCAGGGAGGACTGATGTTTTTCTTGTCCTGTGGAGTTTTTCTTCTCCTGTGCCGTCTTGCCTGCTTTATTCTCCTATGTATTTGTATTGATGCAAAATGTGTGCTGTAATAAACCAGTATTAAATTACCATCATAATCAATTGAAATAAAAAACATGATTATGTAAAATGAACATATAAATACGTGCCAGACTTTATCTCTTCAGGTGAAATGTTTCAGACTGATGATCTGACTTTGAGAGGGGAAGACTGATGGCTACACTGTACTACGTCACCATGAGATAGGCCAGATCTGTCACATGTTGTGCTTTCATTGTTTGCTGGCCACACTAATTATTGCGTGTTTCATTAAAGGTGGAAATAGACTGATGGTCAGAAGGTACATCACATTTTTCAAGTTGTTCTGTTTGTTATTACATTACATTACATGCATGTCCATGATAAGCACATCAATTGTTTTGAACAATAAACAATTGACACCTCGTTTAAATCTTTCAATGACTATTGTAGCAAAAGTTTTCCTACCCTACGATATACTACACTATAATCATTGCTTTAGTGTATAATCCTGTGATCAACTATACGATGCTGTGTTGAGATTTAATTACTATAACCGAATTTAAACTAAATTTCTTTTCAGCTATTCAAATGAGCTGTACTGTGTTGTGGTTGACTCTTAAACTAGATTGAAAGTATGTAAATAAATGGTGATACAATGGCATATAGCTTACAGCTTAAATAGTTTAAACAGTCTTTGTACTGTCATTATTAACTTCCTTTCTTGTGTTAAAGTCTAGTGCTTCTGTGGGGGTTTTACCTTCATCTCTCCCCTCTTGGGCAGTCATCAATCAGAGATGTTCAGAACAGTGCCCGCAGCCTTTCCTTCACCCTTTACTGTTGACTGAGCGCTCTAAAGCCCAATGCGGTGCATTTAATTTGATTTGATCCAATTGAAACCATCAAGTCTAATCAAATCTAATGTTGCAGTGTTGTGCCACATGCTCCGTGTACAGCAGGAAACGGTAATGACATTAGACAGACCCTGATACCGCTTTTGTTAGTAATCTTGTACTTAAATATGTTCAATACATTATGGTAATATTTTGTGCAGCAGCTTGATTACCCTCTTGTATTACAAGGCCAAAAGGAAACACGTGGGTTAACTGTGTGCAGTAAAAGACTCCATGTATTTTTGAAAAACACACAACAATAACAACATAACACTATATTTCATCCAGTCAAGAGTCAAGATTTTTTCTTGTCTTCAGGCCAGCCAACCTGTTGCTGGACAGAAGCAGTTCAGAGGTTCCTGTTTCAATGGGGTCCATGGCTGACTGGATGGATGGAATGAGGACATTACCGTGTAAGGAAGCCTTCTCTGGGGTCAGCTACAGCTCCTGCGACACATTGGCCAAGACTTCTACAGAGTAAGGCCAATACACACAAGCACATATTTTTTTATGTCACTTGTGTGCAGACCACAGTAAGGCTCCATGTTTCTAAAGGATGTTTATAGCGAGCCTTTTCCAAAACATGCTGAAGAAAAACAAAGGTCACTGTGTAAAACAGTTGAACAAAATACCAACATATTCCTGTTTGTACAGGTGCCTAGAAGGAACAAACATGCAACATGTTTTAGGGCATTCATAAACTAAAATGGTGAAAGTAAAATCACTGTCAGACTTTTTTCAACTGAGTTTGTATACAGATAACAGCATGCCCCTGTTGGGTGAAATAAATGTTCATATGCTCTAAAGAAAGGAGTGACAAAAAAGTACACATCATACATTTAAAAGCAAAAACATACATATATGTATAGAGTGAAAACATCCAGGATTATAATGCCAAATCTAGATTAAATATCAAGAGGTCAAAGTGCAGGGTGTCTTAACCTCAGTTTTAGCATGAGTTATGTTGTGAAGTGGGTACAGTAAATCTGATTTATAGAACAGCTTTTGAACTACTCATTAAAAGTAAATTTATAGGTAAAACACCTACATGTGCTTGCTTTATCCCTAAATATCTGCAGAAGCACGAGGCACCTCAGATTTGGCTCAGCTTGGTTCATCTGGTCTCAGTAACAGAAGTCAGACTTTGAGTCCAGGGCTGGGTTGAGACTCTGGAGAGAAGTTACATTCAAATTGATCTTATTTTGTGGTGCACCTTTTGCTCACTTTCTTTCTCTCCCATTTACTCGCTCTGCTGGGCGGCTGCTGCCTAATTGATGTGGTATGTGATTTGGTAAATAATTGGACGTTTCTAATTATTGTGATCAAAGGAGCCATTCACTGTGGTAATAACAATGTGGGGAGGGGGACAGTGGTCAATGTTAAGCCAATCACAGACTGGGCAGTCGTTAATGCAGTGGGGCTTATGAGGGAATGTGTTTACACATATTTTCTCCAACACTGATCCATTTAGTGGTTATGTGCCATGTGAAAAATGAAATAATAATATCAACAAGTAAGTTCATGCTGTATAAAGAAATATTTCCATGTTAACAATGTTTCCAGTGAGTAATGATATGATACCCCCAAGTGTATTTTTTATTAATTTATTTATTTTTTCAATAAATGCAAAATGTATGTACAAATTAACATTGATTCTTTAGATGTGGGGGACTAGGTTCTTGGAAAAAAAAACATGATGACCTTTGAAATAATGATGACTTTTTATGTTCCATCTTATGTGTGGGATTGTGTTGGGATTTGCAGGTTGTTGCTGAAGGTGACTGGCTCTATACATGCCACTGAAAACTGCTAAAAAGACTAACTGTACTTTATTTTTGTTGTATTCATACTGTTACGTATAGTATTTTAAAAGGACGTTGGTACACTTCATATGACATAACAATAACTAATATTAATGCTCACTAATAGACTGGTTATGGGGGCATTTTAGGAACAATCTGAATGTCTCATGCTGATTTTCTCACACTCACTTTGGCTCTGTGCAGTGTCATCTCTCTGGGGAACAGTGTAATTATGTCTAATGTAGTTTTGTAAGGGCATATGTTTAATCATTGAAGTGTTCTTCTCAGTACACATTGTACGAAACAGAACTGCTAACACTGCAGAATATCCAAATCTACTGAGTCTGATATAATTCGTCAGAGATAGGCTACATGCTAAAGTAATCTTATTGGTGTACAATCCTTTTTTTCTGTTGCTAGTTGCAAAATTGGATGAGTGCAGTATTAATCCACTGAAATGGGGGTTAAAGCACCCGAGGCTACCTCAGCTAGAAGCACTAGAGGTTTTGGCTAAAGCTAAGCATTGCTCAATATAGATCGCTCTATCGATTTGTACAGTTCTAATCTAGTCCTTGATATTCAGCACAAGGCCTGGCAACACTTTGACCTCTGAGGAACAATAATCATACGTTGGCTGTGGAGCGCTGACTCATCTATTTGAGTGATGGAAGCCTTTTCAGATTGGATATTTGTCAGATCAACTCAGGAAATACTGCATAGTTGAAATCATTCTGAATTAGGTTTAATTGTAGTATTTAAATAACATGAGTACAGTGGGCATATTAGAAACACCAGTCTTTTAATTTGTTGTTTGCATTTGGTGTATCTTTATCTGCAAAAGACATTTATGTGCATTTTCATACAAATAGTGAGCCCAAGTGCTTTAGAGTCAAAAGAGTGGATGGAAACACTGAGTCATAAGTCAATTTATAACAGCTTTAACCTATGAGTAAAAAGTTGTGTTTAATGTGCATTATTGCAAAGGGAAAGAGTTCACTCTAAATCACTCTAAAGGGCTAAACTATTGCTATGAGAAATCAAATGGAATATGTGAACCTGAGAGTATTGTTTCTCAGTGGAATGACATTAAGACACAATAGATATGAATTACTGCAGTGTTGTGCTTCCAAAGGTCCAACAGCAATAAACAATCTGATCTGTGTTATATGAGAAGATTTCACTCTACATTTGGATAAAAAGCAAAATTACATCAAAATAAATCACAGAACATCCTGGGAAACCACAACAGTACATTATACTTAGTAGATGTTACCACTAGACTTGATGATTTAGTTTTATTTGCTTTGTGCTTTTATTACTTTTAACTTAATTGCATTAATGGCTGAATTTTCTGAATCACAATAACAGAACTTTTATGCTTCGTTCCAGTTTTGGCATCGTAATGTAGTTTAAACATTGACCCAAATCCATGAATGGCTTTAAAATAACCACACACCACCATTTGTTGCTTTAGTAAGATAACATCAATCTAGGTTTAGGTTTATTTTGACTTTAAAGTGTTGTGGTGATTCTGTTTTGGGGTTGTTGTTGTTGTTTTTTTCCCCTGTACACTATCTTATCTATCCATAGAAGACAGAAAACATGTTTTAATTCAATCTAAGGTGAACTGTAATTAATGTTGCTGGGCCTGGTGTTTCTCAGTAGAGTGGTATTGACGGAGGTCCATGTCACACCGGCCACTTGTCCTGAGTGGGAGCCGTCGATGGGGATCACCACTCTTTAACAGCAGCTCCACAGTGCCCCTGCAGTGTTTGGATGGTGCGTGAAGAACAGCGGCTTAGGATCACTCTATTTCAATGAATAATCATGGATGGATTATACTTGTGTGAAAACTGAAGGGATAGTTAATTGACTAAAGTGTCAGCAGAAAGTCACATCACAACCTGAGTATACTTTCTGGGAACAATAAAACCTTAGATATGCTTAAGCTTCAGTAAACCCAGTAATGGGCAAATTATATTTGAATTAACTATCCCTTTAATAGTTTATCACTTATTGTCTTGTCATTTTAATTAAGACCTGCTGTTACTGGCTGCTTCAGCAAACTAAATACTCAGCTGCGCACAATTAATAAACCACTGCATTGTTTTAAATTCCTAATAAATAATGTATTTAAAACTACTGGCTAAAAATCAAGTGTTTTGAAAGCTTTAATGTGTCGACATAACAGCACCACTTTGTCTGTGGCTCCACTGCTTTTACTAATACAGTTGTTGTTGTTGTTTTTTTCCCCTGTACACTATCTTATCTATCCATAGAAGACAGAAAACATGTTTTAATTCAATCTAAGGTGAACTGTAATTAATGTTGCTGGGCCTGGTGTTTCTCAGTAGAGTGGTATTGACGGAGGTCCATGTCACACCGGCCACTTGTCCTGAGTGGGAGCCGTCGATGGGGATCACCACTCTTTAACAGCAGCTCCACAGTGCCCCTGCAGTGTTTGGATGGTGCGTGAAGAACAGCGGCTTAGGATCACTCTATTTCAATGAATAATCATGGATGGATTATACTTGTGTGAAAACTGAAGGGATAGTTAATTGACTAAAGTGTCAGCAGAAAGTCACATCACAACCTGAGTATACTTTCTGGGAACAATAAAACCTTAGATATGCTTAAGCTTCAGTAAACCCAGTAATGGGCAAATTATATTTGAATTAACTATCCCTTTAATAGTTTATCACTTATTGTCTTGTCATTTTAATTAAGACCTGCTGTTACTGGCTGCTTCAGCAAACTAAATACTCAGCTGCGCACAATTAATAAACCACTGCATTGTTTTAAATTCCTAATAAATAATGTATTTAAAACTACTGGCTAAAAATCAAGTGTTTTGAAAGCTTTAATGTGTCGACATAACAGCACCACTTTGTCTGTGGCTCCACTGCTTTTACTAATACAGTTGTTGTTGTTGTTAATGCACTGTAAGACTCTAGTATTTACTGTGATTTTACCATTGTTTCTGCTGCTGTTTGACAAATGCCTTTGTTTTAATGAAGCTTACTAACTGCTCTGTGTATTTGATGTGTGAATTATGGAACAAGCAAAAAAGCTTTACATATTTTGATGCATGTAACTAAACAAATATAGTATTAAATGGATTCATCTGAGTCAGGTTTTATCCTGTACATGCACCCATGCTGCTTCCCTCACTCTCCAAAAGAAAGTCTAATATCATTTTTATAGCACTCAGTCCTTTCATGGCAGAGTCATAATAGCAGCTGTCAGTGTGGCCCCTAGAGGCCTTCCCCCTCTTTGTTAGTCATGTAGTGTATACGCAGTAACACTGACTAAAGCACCTTAAGATATGTGGAGCCAGTTGCCCACTGGGAAATGCAGTTCTGTGTGAAAGACAACTGCATGAGAAGTAAAGGGAGCAGCGCTGGGAGTGTGTCTTTAGATGACACATGGCTGTCACCATCTCCAAAACTAACACTGCCTCTGTTTTTGTATCCTCCAGGGATCTGAAAAAGGTTGGCGTGACTATCGTCGGACCGTCGAAGAAGATCGTAAGCAGCCTCAAAGCCCTAGATTCTACCACCAAGAACGGCCCGGTACCTGTTTAAGAAGAGAAACCTGTATGTTGTAACTTCGGTTGCTAATCGCACTCTGACACATGAGAGTGTACGTCCCAACTTGGAAATGGAAGAAAAAGAGTAGGTCATTAAAATGAAGGCGTTCCTAGTGTTTCTGAAAGACATCATTAGGTTCGGAGAAAAGGAGTTCAGCGTGGAAAAGTGCACTGGCTGATCCCTACAGATGCCTTAAAGACAAAAAAAAACAAGGAGAACGAATAAGGGTACCAAGGAGGTCCGAGGGACATTGTCAGGGACACATACCGGACTGCTGCTGGGGACAAGCACGCTAACAGTCCCTAAAAAAGCAGTCTTTGGTAAACCGTGAAAATATTTGGATAATTGCACCAGACAGTAGCATCTTGTGCATTTGTGGACCGTTCCTGGATTATTGAAGTCTGAGGCATGAGACTTACTTCTTACTACCTACATTAACTTCCTCTATCCATGAGAGAACTGAGCTGGACAGTAACCAAGCCATTTTACTTTGTAGCTCTAACCCATAGCATTTGCATTAAGCGCTCACCTAAAAGCAATAACTGTGATAATCAGCCCAATCATATGGTCTCCTGACACTTGTATTTGATGCTGTGCTTTGAAGGTGCAGGCTAACACATTTCACACCTATTATTTTCTTCCTGCTGGTGTCTTTTTTTTCTGTCTGTGCTCTTGAATGGTTGTTGAACACTTCTTGTGCAGTTCCCACAAACCAATGCCCCTTTGGTCAAAACTCAGGATGTGGAGTTTCTCAGTTTGATTTTCTCAGTGGTGAGAGGAACTTAAAGAGGGAAAAGGAGCGTGAATTGACAAAGCGGCGTCATTAGAGCAGCTGTTTCAGGTGGCTTTGGGTTGCAAAAGTGTGTTACAAATGACAGCTTGTTTGGACTTTGGACTTTAAAGGGACAAAGCAAGCATATTCACAATACTTTACACAATATTCAGTATCTTTTACATCTGTGCAGAATCCACAGCCTACAGTGGAGCAACAGAGGTACTGAATGGCCCATTTGCTTCCTTATACTTTCATCACTTATTAACAAAGCCATGAGAGGGTAGTCATTTTTCGGATCTATGAAAAGGGAGTTTGTTCTAACCATATACTAACTCATAATTCTTTTGTATTGCAAAAAGTTGAGTGCCTCCTGTTTTTGAGTTGGATAATGTTGGAATCACAACAAAAACAGATTCAGTTTGAGTTGGGTTTGAAGTGTTATTCTTTTCTTCTGTCACATGTTGGCCTGTGTCATCATTTCTCTGATTAAACTAGGACTGCAAATGCCCTGAAAGAGATGCAACACTTTCATCAAAGATCACTTTGTTAATGAGTTTGTGTATTTTATGTCCAGGATGGGCTTTCCTAAAGGCACCTTCAGTAAGTGATCTTTGCACTGTTTAAAGATGCTAAAGTCTTGCTCCAATGTCACACAGCTAGTGTTTTAGAATGGCACATATCCAGAGTTTCCTGACAGGCTCCTTAGTTCATGCTGTTGGGTGGGTACAAGAGAGGCTAAGTCAAACCCCTTCTGCTTGATTCTAGTCTAGCTTCACACATTCATCCTTTTGTGCCAAGAAAATCAGTGTTTGTCAAAGAGAAATACCACTTGTAAACAGTTTTGTAGAAATAGACCTCTTAAACCATTCAAACTGTCCAGATGCCTGTCAGAGATTACATTTAAAAACTAGTTGTTAGTTAAAGGTATATTACAGTATTTAGTAAAAAGGGTGAGATTAAACTATAAATGTAAATGTCCTATAGTTTTAACACACTTCTCAGTTTGGAGAAGCAGACAAGAGCTTTGAAACAGGCTTTGTTTAACTGTCTCAACCAGTTAAAATGTGCTTTTAACTACAATTTGTTGCATTTAAATATATTGTCGGACAAGTCTCCTCAGTTTATGTCAACCAAAAATAGTGTTTTCTCAATTACATTAAGTAGTCCAGTGTTTTGAATGCCCAGTGTTAGTGAAGTGTGACCACAGTTAACTACTCTGTGGAATAAGTTACCTATTGCTTTTAATGTTCTTCTAAAATATAACCACCAGTTTGGTAACATAGGCAAGGGAAGACAATGTATATGTTTACATCATTTGGAAACATTCAACTACATCTTTTTCTTATTCTTTTACACTTTTATGATCATAATTTCAAACTGTGCACTTCAGTTAAAAATATGGAGAAATATAAACCATGTTTTCTAAAGTCTCTGTGGATGTCCAACAGATGGAGCCTGACTTAGCCTCTCTACATACTTAAGAGGGGGCAATATTTATGAGTGTCCCAAGCACTTCGTACACAATACTTGAGCACTTTGAATGGACTGATAATGCCTTTAGCTGAACGGACAGCAGTGACAGTGGTGCTTTTAGGAAACCCAGGCCTGTCGAGTGTCTGGTGGTACTCTGTTCTACCTGTGGATGCTGCTGTTGCTGCTACATGTTCAGATTAATATGTACATAGTGTAAAACATCTTAATGACAGCAACTAGCACTACAGAGCCCGTTCTGTGTACATGGCCATCCCTCTTTGTACAAATGTTTGTATGTATAAAGGAAGAAATTAAATTGTGCAACATTTTTAATTAAAATCAAGACAAAAATCATTTGTATTATATCTGTATTTTGAATTATATTTGTCTGTTTTTTTTTTCTTTTCTACAATAAAAAGGCAATTATAATTACATTATTATTTATTTGCTAACATTATAAAGAACAATGTTGTGTTTGTAGCATACAGTAAATTATGTGTTAGTGCTATATGTGTTTTGTTTTGGACTTACTTTATGAACATCAGAGAGAGCAATACTGTTATCCATGTCCGATTTCCAGACCCTCATTCTGTCTCTGAACTGACCCGCCTGTCTGTGTGAGAGTTTGTGTGCAAATGTAGATGGCCTTGTCTACTAATGTCAAATGATTTGTAGTGGAAACATTTATATTTTTATAATAAATATTGGCAAAATATTTTCCACAAAATGGATGATGACAGAGCTGTTCCTGTGTTTTTATTTTATTAGCTCATGAGTACAGCGCTGACAGCTGTGAGGATAGGTCAACAACAGAGGGATTAGGACACATCCAAGACACTCACATCTGTTACTTTCTACAGGTGTTTTTCCCCCGCTTTTACCATTAGCCTATTTAAACAAATAGACAATTTAAGCTTCAATTAGTTCCTTTATTACTTGTTCCTGTCACTCTCCATCTCCAACATTCATAATGAATGAAGATGTAGGAAATTCTGTTTTTTACATTTTAAAAGTGAACTAATCATCTGATTCTGTTTGTATTCAGACAGCAACTGTTCCTGCAGGGCTACAATAGGTGCTCACAGGCCATAGAAAGGAGAGGTGGAGATGTGGAATTGCAAGCTGCAATGTTGCCACCGAAAGCCAAGAAAAACTGGACACTTCATCCTCAACAATACTATAAAGTGATCAGAAGCCATTTGCAACAAGGCCAAGATAACTGCAAGCAAGGTAAAATCCAGTAGGCCTACACTGCAAGTTAATCTTTCTGATATAGTAAGCCAAAATAGATTAAAAATAAATATATACATAGGAGCCTCATTGCAATGCATCTGGACACACTTTCACTATAACACCCAGGTGGCGTCATCATCAGATATTTTGTTTGGACATATAATTTATAGATAAAGTGTGTGCCAAAGCAGTAGATGAACATAAAGTTTAACATCAAAGTGGCTCTTCAGATCAACAAATAAAACTTCCTCTGTGCTTCCATGTGTTGAAAAGATCTGAGTCCAAAAGTCATAACTCAGATGTCACCCTGTTCATTTAAGATTGTATAGATCAAGGTCTTGGCACATGTCGTGATCTTTGGAATAAAAGACAGCAATCTCATGTGAGTGACATATACAGTGTACCGGGCAGGTGTTTTAGATCACAGGGCAAAATGGAAACAGAGACACAGACTACAGAGGTTATGAATGGACAAAGTGAATCCTTTGTGTTCGCAAATGGATTAAATTTTGTTATTAAAGCCAACAAAACACTTCTAGTCTGTTGTGTCTTTTGGTCCAGTGTTAAAAATATAAATAAATGTAAAGCGAACTGAACTAAATGGATCATTTCCTGTTTTGGTGTGAAAGTGTGGACACACATTTAAGTTTATTGTATACAATGTCAGTGTCACTAGGGACACAACAATAACAGACCTATATTTTTCCTGTCCACATCTGTGAACCAGCTCCTAATTTAAGCTCCTCATCTCACTGCTGCCCCTCCTTGTTCCTTTGACCACATATAGTCATGGACTTGGTTTCTGATTAAGTCTGGTTAAAGTCCATTTGTTGCATGATTTGAATGTGGAAGTCCTGAGCTCGCTCTCATCGCGCTGCCTGTGTGGAGATGAGATGTGTCACCGTGGGAGAGAGTGATGTCCGCTCTGCTCAATGTTGAAAGGCTGACACTATCCAGATGTTCCCAGGCAGATGTGCACACAAAGGGAAAACAGGACATTTCCCCATCTGAGAAACAATGAACACAGTCTTCTTGACAGCACCACCAACACATTCTTGTTTTTTATCTCAAAGTGCCCATGATGCGGAAAGCACAGAGATTGTGGGAAAGACAAAGGGAGGTCGGAGAAAAACATGGGAGATGTGAGAAGATAAAGCCGCTGAGGATGAAAGGCAGGTGCGTTAAAAAAAATGTGCTGCCGGTGTCAGTTTGGTAGAGCAGATTAGATGGTTTTAAACAATATGGTCTGATAATGCATCAGTGCAGTGGAGATTAACCAGCACCATTCATCATGTTGTTTGGCAGCACGCAGCTCAGATGTGCCCCTTTTAGCTTTTTTCATATACAACGTATGGTTACACCTGGAGAGTAATGATAATGAGAAACTAAGCCATACTGAGTTTGAACAGGTGTTAATATGCAATCAGAAAATACACCTTTCACAAGAAAACTCTCAAATAACCTGTTCATGTAGAGTCACATCTGCAGAAAGATAAATATAAACTATACCCCAGCGTGTGTGAAAGCCTTTACAACAACTCCATTTTAATATCATCTCCATGCACTTTGGACATGGTATTATTATTATTATTATTTTTATTTTTTTTATATATTTTTTTTTATTATTTTGAGGAGGGTTGTAGGGAGGGGTGAGGGTGAGGAAGTAAAGTATGTTATTCGAGGTGGAGGAAAGCCCCCCCCCCCCACCTGAAGGGGACTTCGGGTGAGTTTTGTTTTCAAGGCTTTATCATTGTTGTTATATTACAGTTGCCTTTTCCATTGCTATAGCACTTGCTTTGAGTGAAAAAATTAGAAGAGCCACAGTTCTTTCACTGAAGTAAAATTCCTTTTGCGTTCTCTATTCGGCTCTTTGGTTTGTGCTAAATAAAAGACCAGGCTCCAGCTGTGTGCAGCTGTTTCACAGGCTTGCCGCCATCTTGTATTCTCTTAAAGCACTGTTTAGCTTTCCCAACGGCATGCTGGGAGGATGTCTTCCTCATAAACTGACTTCCTGGGTTCAAAGATCATTAATAAAAGACAAGGATGTCATGTGTTAATTACAGTCACACTGTTTATCTGTCGGCATACAAGAATTATGGTGTTTAGACTGCACAAAATTTGAGAAACACACAGTGAGGCAGAGAAAGAAGATACTACACTGCAGAGAGCGCAAAGCTGTGATAATACTGTTTCTGCCACATAGTGTACATGTGTTGTGTTTGGCTTTCACTCTAAGGTGCAGTAGACACAGATCACAACACTCATAGTCTCTATAAACTAACATATGGGCCTCATATTTTTTTAACTCTGACAACCCAAAGCTGATTTTTAGAAATAGTCTCTTTCAATCAGTCCAGACAGGGACAAAGATTTTGGACACTCAGCTTTTAAGGGTAATTTTGTTGGGATTTACCAGAATTATACGATACAGAAGTATTTTCAAACCCATTTTTTCACTAAATGACTTCGATATTGTGTCATTACAGTTTGTGCCGCAGCAGCCTTTAGCCACGTCACTCTGGCTCTCAGCCCACGGAGCTATAGAGGAGATCAGACTAATGTAATGCTAGCTGAGGGGACAGTGCTATTAGCACTCAGTGTTAATAGCTGCAGCCTGTAGAGCGGCGCTGTGCATGCTGACTATTGACACCTCTGTCCGGAGCAGGGAGAATTGATTTTCCATGAAAGCTGATTGATGTGGAGAGACTGCTGGCACTCTGATGTCAGCACTTTGTCAATTTCCCGATTCCCTTTTTCCTTTTCTATATGTCATTCATCTCTTTCTCTACTCCTTTTTCACCCAATTCTGTTACACTTTTTTAATTCACAGATTCTTTGTCATAGTACTTTCTTCTCTTCTTCTGGAATTTTATTTCAGCTCTTGGGCTATAACCTTTATTGAAATTCAATGAGATACACTCAGCAATGCTTACAAAACCACCCCAGAATAATGTGGTTAAATACTGAGCACTGAGCACCAACTGGAAATGATGATCATTTGTCCCTGCTTCAGGAAACACTTTTTTCTATCTAGTACCTCTTCTTCCTCCATGTTTTTTTAAGAGACCAGGTTTGTAAGGAGTGCATTGTTGAACATTTAATTTCTACTACAACACTATAAATGTGGCATATAATCTCAGTGTGCTATAATTATTGTTGTGGATCCGCATGTGCACATAATAGGTGTATTTCACAGAATGGCATAATGCATGCCATAGTTATACCATATCAACATAAAAGTGATACATTAACTCAGATATATCCAAACAGTAGCAGTATAGTTTGTTCAGTACATTTTTCTCTCTTTCTCTGACTTCACACTCATTTCCTCACAGAAGTTCCTCTCGATGTGCCATTACTCTAACTTTCTTCTTCCTTATCTTTGTTCAGTCCACATATTAAAGCCATACATCACCAGGATCAAACCAATGTGCGAGTCAGCGACAGACTGATTTACTGCCAGGTTTCCTCTGTGTCTGTGAGTTTTATGATTGGGGTCGAGGGCCACGGACGCAGGGATACATTTCTGACAAGGTCTCTCTTTGGCTACTGGTGTTTCCAGCATTTTCATGCCTTCCCTCTCAGCATGACCCCTGTGGATTGCAAGGCCACGTGTTAATGCCACTTTGGACCGGAACAGCTGAGGTGTTGCCAGTCGGCTGTGAATGCCTCCGTTGGTAGGAATGGTCAGTCAGGACCACACTGGCACTCTGGTATCTGAAAATGCAATCTAACATTTCATAAAACATACAGTGTCCGTATGTTTATAAGAATCATATTTAGAATCATTCTATATAGTCATCATATCAAATCTATGTTTATGTGAGTGTGTGAGTTACTGTTGTGTGTATATACAGTAAGTGAAGGAAAGTGTGAAGTCAGCAGAGTATGAGTTTTATGACAAACTGCTGATTTGAGTGTCAAGCTGCATCGCGACCTGTTTACACTCTTTATGTCTATGTTTGCTCACACTTTACCAGATGATAATCTGTCTGTATTTACTTATTATAGTGTCAAAAATGAACTGGGATAATGCTGACATCACTACTGACTGCTTACATTTGTTTATTTTTAAAGGCACAGATGTATTTTATGACATTGTGTAATGCTCAGAAAAAGCCATTTCTTGTAAGCAATGTGTCCTCTTCTATTTCTTAGATGATGAATCACACAGTTGCTGTTTATTGCAGATGTGACTAAGCCAGATTTTCTATCAACTGTCCACTTATGCAAATTGCCCAAAGAGGCCAAAAAAAAAAAAAATTGAGAGAAGCTGACTTTATTGTACATGAACAGAATTGAAGTCACAAACTGTTTTTCTTTCTTCCCACTGTTTTATAGTTTGCATTTGAGATAAGGAGCATAGGATACAAAAGTTATGATTTTTAGTTCACAATCTTTGTTCTCTTCCCAATCAGTCAATCGAACTTACCAAGGACTACTTCCTTTTTAAAAGCCATTTTGAAAAGCCATTCGTGTTACATGGCTCAAAGCGGCAATGTGTTTCAACAGTTCTAGTAAATAATTTGTTGTTTTTGAGTGTGGATCATATCCCCTTTTAGATTTAAA
This sequence comes from Rhyacichthys aspro, assembly GCA_036850595.1. Lineage (NCBI taxonomy): Eukaryota > Metazoa > Chordata > Actinopteri > Gobiiformes > Rhyacichthyidae > Rhyacichthys > Rhyacichthys aspro. The sequence goes on from CM072168.1 coordinate 15,173,560, forward strand.
TAGTACAGTAGAGGGTGGTTTGATGACTGAATTGGGTCCCTGCTGCTGCGGTGCTCCTCCCTCGCTGCCACTGTTACTGTACATACACATGAGGAGAGTAAAGCTATTTATTTTTGTGTTAATTCTGCCTGACATTTACAATTACTGCAGTGTTTGTGTGCAGCGGTGCTTGCTTTAATAGGGCTGTTGACTGTCAAACTTGGTTAAATCTCTTTAGATCTCAGCACTCCTTTCAAAGGGGCCTTATTGTTTGTGCGACAGTGTGTGTGCTTAGATCACATATTACAGTCTAAATCAATACACTGTGATATATTCTGGAAGCCGAATGAAGGTTGGAGTTTTTATTTGATCACAGGTACATAAACTTTTGCAGGACCCCTGTGAGTGTCAAGAAAGCTGAAACTTATTGCTATTGTGACAATTTTATAGAGAGATTGCAGGCACATATCATTCATAAATATATATAAGATCACTACGAGAGTTCAGCCATGCATTTTGAGGTCCTGTGGTATATGGAGAATTCCTTTGGCAGCCATAAAAGTTTTTTTATCCCGATAATTCTAGACATATTCTGTTTTAAGTCTAATTGCATTTTACAGGTAGTATCACAATCCATCCCAGTTTCTTGTCTATTTCTATTTTATCTCTACCATGCATGGACGTATATGGACGAAGCTCATTGCCACAAGACAAAAAAGTTTTGTGTTTCAGGGTTTAAGCAGGCAGTATAGCCCTTGCATATGAGGTGTTTTTACACTGAGTCATGTTCTGTGTGATCGACACTGAACAATGGGCTTAAAGATGGGACAGTGCAATAACATCATAAAATATAAAATTTGTGTTTTAGCCGACTTGAGCATTTTTATTAGAAAATAATAGTGTAGGCGTCCTGTCAACACTACACCAGTTATTTTATTTTACATTACTGTCAAGGGGAAAACTCTTTCTGGGCTGCAATACTACTAGTGTCCACTGGTGGAACTGGCAGCAGGGAAGAGAGGGGCGTATCCAGATCTTATATTACACAAAGTTTTCAAACAAAGAAATAGCCTGGTCTCTGTGGATATGACACAAAGCCACTGAGTTGACAACTTATAAAGGGTTTTTTACAATTTATCTGTCCACAACTCTTAGCTTTAAACATAAGCTTGTCACTTTTGACGATTGTCATAGAAGCAAAGTTAACAGATCAATTCAGAGAGCAAAAGACAAGCTTTTCATTTTTTGCTCTATAACTCCTGCCTCCTAGCTCCTCTCCAGTTACAGTCATCCGAACAGTTGAGGGAAGTGGCGGCTGTAATGCACTAATGACATGAACAGTTAGCAGGGACAAAAGACAGACAGACAGACTCTCCGGGACTGTCAGACATGTCGGTATTGATTCGGTAAGATGACACTTAGTCCTAATGGAGACATTATCTAGTTATTACGGCTTTTTAGTGGCTGACTGGAGGAACAAGCTTAACATTTAGGGGAAATATAAAGCCCTTTTTGCTTTATTGATCACATGGCTGGCTACATGTATATTTACACTGAGAGACATTCCATGTATGGTTTGAGTTACAATATGTTCTTCTGCTTTTAATACGGCACCAAAACATTTTAAAAAGTCAAACATCCGCATACAGTTTTTGTACAATATTCATGCTATGGGTTGTTTTTGAAGTGATACATGTATACATTTTAGAAAATTGCAGTTAATTTGTTGATTGGATTATTTCAAAGGGTCAGTAAGAAAATAGAATAAGAAGTAAAAAAGCATGAAATGTTAATAGAAAATTGCTGGAGAAATGTTGACAGAGTATTGGGTTTCGTCTCTGAGTGCACCTCACTTCCTGAAGCTTGGCAGATGAGTCGCAGACAGACGCTGAAGCAGGGCGCCCTGCCTGTTTTCCCCCATAACAGAGGTACTGAAGGGCTATCAGAGACCTCGTAAGGATGTGATGGTCTGCTAGCACCTCAGCCTCAACGCACGGAAAATCTGAGGACAGATCCTAGTAAAGGTCCAGTCCGATCAAATCCAATCCACACAAACCCTCCAAATCCCCCTTCCTTCTGAAAGGCAAGGTGGGGAGATGGGAGGAATATTTTCATTGTATTAAGCAGGATTCGCTGGTCTTCGTCAAGCCCTTAAGCTTTGGGATAGACGACCCGGACGGATGATCACTTCATCCCACTCGGAAAGTCATCCTTCCAGCTTCGGTTCTGGTCCAGAGGATATGAACTGGGCTCAGACTGACATCACTGATGGACGCATACTCTCAAGCTAAAATGTATACAGGGGGCAGTTTGACTAAAAGGGGCACAAGGCTCAACAGGACTTTGTCTCAAAGCATCTTGTTACAGTATCACAGTTGTCCCAGAAGACATTTAAGCTGTAGGGACTTTCCCCTGAGTCCAAAAAGCCATTTTGAGGAATTCCTAAAGTTACATGAAGTACTAGTAAGACAAGTATTAAGACAAGAACCAGAAGTACTGGAGCTATGACCTTAAAGGAAGTTGTAAAAAAAAAAGATAAAAGTTAAAAAAAAAAACATTGAGCAAGTAGTTTATTGCTCTGAGTTAGCCAATTGACTTAAACCGGCTGCTACCTAGTTGTATCCTTTTATATTAATTGTAGTTTAAGATGGTAGCAAGACAATTAAAGTGATTAAACATTTTTTTTGTTCTTCATAGTACAAAAGTATGAAACGTCACTGTTATTTTTGGGATCGCCCACATAAGCAACACTACTCAAAGTGTGGGTGATGTGTTGTACCGTGACATGACATCAAACAACAATAAATAGAGAAAAAACCATCAGCTTTCACTGTGATTTAGAAAGAAACAATGGTTTGTTAATTCTGTTAATAAACCATCAGACATTAAATGTAACTTTCTGATAAAACACTCTCCATAGCACAAGTGTTTGGTTACCTTGAGTTGTGCCACTGCTGCAGAGCCTGCACATCTCATCTGTCATTCTTAATGTGTGTCTGGGTAAGATCAGAGCTGGTAGCATCTGTTTATGAGACTCTGTGTTAGGGTGACCCAACACAAACAGGCAATACAGAAGACTCCTACAGCCATTGCTTCACACTGACTGCTCTCAATCTAAACCAAAAATGTAGGACTTGATGTAAAAGACTTGATTTAGTTTTAACAGAATACATGAAGAAGGACTCCATTCAGGAGGTGCAATAGTATCTCTTGGCATGCACCTTTAGTTCAGCTGGAAACATCATCACGGCGCGACATTTATGTGAAGGAAGGAGTGATAGTCATCTTTTTGCCGGGTCTTACCCCGAGGTGCTTTGGGAACATTCTGGAAATCAAGTTAGGTCTCGAAGAAAAATGTTTGTTCAGTGGGCCATCCGAAAGGAACTGTAAATTTCTCTATTATTCTTTTTATTTGTACTGAGCTATAAAAGTTGTTTGTTTTTGTTATGTTTGTTTGTTTTCCTGTACAGTATGTAATGTTAAACCACAAAATGTAAGAGACGTCTCCAGCTGTGTGGAAATGGAACAACAGAGAAAAGGAACTGTTTTTATGAAGAGCAAACATCTAGTAGCCAACATTTACTGGAAGGCTATATTAGGGTCAAAGTTGATTAAAATGATATTAAAATGACAGAAATATGCTCTACTACAACAAAGCACCACAAACAAAATTTAGAGAACAATTTCTGTGAATTCTCATCGATTTGCACAGGCCACATTATTGGTCACAACAAGCTGGTTAGGCCAAGGTTCACTTTGGTTGGAGCAGTTCACAATGGATTTTCATGAGTTTGTAAACTCACAAATCTCACGAGAATGTAACTGCAGTGCAGGGTAAATGTTTATGTTGCACAGTAGTGACTTTAGTGACTTGAAATGAGCTTGGAATTCAACATTACAAATGCCTTAATGCCATGTTTTATTTTCCACTAGGTCACATGACACTTCATTACAATCAAGCAGGGATTTCCATTAAAAATGTTTTACTAAGACATTTTTTCCATTTTTTTTTCAATGCTGTAAATTGCACAAGTCATAGGTTGAGGGGGATAGTTTTGCCAAACAAAACTTCATCCAATCAGTTTGTTCTTTCAGTTCTTCATCTTATCATCTGTCATCTGTGTTTCTACTCACTTACAACAAATTGTATGTATATTTCATCAGATGACTTACTGAATATAAAACCATATAATAAACAAATTTCCAGCCATTCTGCCAACAACAACGGACAGTAACAAGTAATTGTCTCATTCCCCAGCTGCACTATTCCCATACACTGTGTAATTCCCCCTTTGGTGTAATTGCATGTAAAAGCCATTATCATCTGAGTCCATGCTAATCATATTTTGAGGATAGGCTCAGGGGCAATTGTTGAACTTTCTGTCAATGTGTTTGAGACAGAAATGCAGTCTTGGCACTGGCATCGCTGCAGCTGCTTCATTTTTTTCTGGACCCTAAACCACTACAGATTGCTTTTCACTCAGCCCTATAGTGGACTGCAGAGTTCTTTGAGATGACTTGTACTTTCATTCTTCTCGCTGTACCTTTAGAGTTGGCACTTTTCTCCTTGAGATGAAAGATTGAGCACAGTATGGCTAGAAAAAGACGAGTGCAAGAGAAAACGTGATGGGTAAAGAACAAAGGGAAAGCAGAGTGGGATGAAGGGGTTCATGTAAGCAGGGCATGTACAGACAGCTGTCACATTTGAGAAACACTCACGGACTCATCAGTCAAAAGAGCTGCACCTGCACTGGGTGTGTGACATACACACAAGCATATGTCACTGATAAAGTACACACAATAGTTCTTGAGCAAAAGGCACTTTTGCAAAGCCACTGGGGCATGTTTACATATATTTATATCCACTATATATCTGGCAAATGGGGAATATACTGCATTACTTTTCTTACTCACCTGTAATATCCCCAAAACCTGTTTAATGTCAACCATATCTCACATTTAAGACCTAACCATATAGGGTTATATTACATACACGTCCATAATAACATTGAAATAGGTTTACATTTACCAAACGTTTTAATTGTGGAAGTAATGAAGTCACATATGATAATTATCTAAAAATCCTGCTTGATGTAATAATATGGAACATGATACATTAACTATACTAAATGTTTACTCATGAACATAGAATGTATGTGTATTTTATTGGATAATTCTTCACCATGATTTCAAAACTCTCTGTTTTTAAATAATTTATTTCCCTCCAAGAGTCCTTTTTTGACAAGATCCTAATTGGATCTAATTTGGTATTTTGGTTTTCTGCTTTCCAGCCATAGTTTTCTGGACAGCAGCTCCAATTTGAATGTTTCCCAACAGCATCTCACTGGAAGTTTGCTTGATTTGAATATGTACATACAAAATGTGAACAAATATATTCATAAGTCTCATGAAACATTCATCACAGTGATATGCAGTAATGACTCCGCCATCACATTGCTCAGGAAAATATATGGCTTCTAATTACTATGCCATCAAGCTTATTTGGCCTTGTTATATATCAAACATAATGTGGGCCAGGATCCCAATCAGAGGCAGTTTGTGAGCTGACATGTTCACTCTGCTGCAAAATAAAGTTTCACATAAAAACTAAAGAGACATGGGTTCCTAAAAGTCTGCTTTTAGCTGGCACTGATTTTTCTGATTAGCAATTCAATCCAATTGTTTGAAAATATACAGAGTTATAATGTTATAGATTAGTAGTATATCTGTAAGAAAAACTATTTGTTTGGACAGCCATCATACAACAAATACACTTGGGAAATGCTGTGATACTTCTTTCTCTCTCTTTTTATTCTTTCTTTTCAGCCGTCCAACTTATGTCTCTGCTTGTCAACTGAGTTTAGTGTAATTTACCTTTAAAAGTATATTATGAGGTTGTAAGAGACCGATATAATCATGTCCTCTATACATTTGGAGTTCATATTGCTTCCAAGCCTCCTCAGTCATTGCCAATAGAAGACTGAATACCCCCCTTTGATTTTTGTAAACTGTCCTGAGTTACTATTGTATTGTAGTTAAAAAGCAGCAGACGACTAGGCGTGATTACATTATATCCAATTTGAACCCTGTACCATGCTAAATAGCTGCAGTAGCAGGTCTGTTTCCCGTCAGAGCGGCTGTCCACAGTTTGACACTGGCCTAAGGGGAAAACTGTGTAAGCACTTCCACTGCCATTGTTCTACATGAGCGTTAAATTGAAACCAAAGTGTGGGGCTTTGAAAGAATTCATATTGTTGTCAGTAATATAAAATGTACTATTTTACATATAATTAGAGAAGGCTTTTTACTCATGTTTACTCATGTGTGAAGTACAATGCAGTAGTCCTCTAAAAAGATCGAAACAAAAGCTAAACTGTTTTAAAAGTGATTTTAATTGAGGCTATGAGACAAACATTTTATGTAAAAGTATGGCTATTTTTTTGTTTAACTTCATGAAGTGAAATGTGATTACTTTACAGTGGAGGTTAACTGGCAGTGGGAGTCATCTTAAAAGTCAAAACAGCCTCATTTTTTCCTCTTGTAGCTACACAAAGGCCAGTTTGGAAGGATATGAAAGAGAGTTTACATCATGTGGTCCACGTAGTCTGCTTCTGATGAGGCCGATTATCCAGCCTTCAATTAATACCAGTTCAACTGCAAACCACGGAGCGGTGAAAGCTAATTCCTTCCTTTAAACAAGAACAGGCCTCACTGAGAGATTTTTTGGATCAGGGGTTTTGAAAGAACTATGCTTTAAACTCAAAGCAGGCAGCTAATCATCGCCTGTCTCCTGGACACTCTGAGACAAGAGGCAACACATACTTCTAATTTAAAAGAGAAATGAGGAATGTGGATATTAAATTATTAATCCAATGATCTCAGCAGTGTTCAGCGTCAACTCTCTTTAGAAGTTTTGTAATTTATTATGTATTATATTACTTAGCATGCTTGTATTTTTCAGAACAGATCCCTGACAACTCATTGATAATGGAGAGAAAGTTTAATTGGGTTTTGTGTTTGACACAGCTATCCTTATTTTATTTGTAAAAACCTTCATTCCCACAATATAGGCTTGCGACATGTTTAAAAATCACATTCAGGAAATGTATTATCTGAATGTAATTTGATGCTAACAGGATTGGACACATCACAATATGAACAGTCAACCACTATCTATTTACGGCTTATGAGACTACATTTACACGTAACAAGTCAGAGGCTAAAAGGTATTTTTCATGGAAGACAGTGGAAACTCAGTCAAACAAATGATGTTAGCGAATGTCAGTGTCACTCCTGATCACCTCACGGCAACAAAAGCAGATATTCATGTTTGAATAATATAAGGCCTATACAGACACACAAAAACAATCTGAAATATAGACACATTTGGTCATGACCACAGGCAATCAGTGCACTACAGCTCTGAAACTTGCTCTGTGCGCTGAATGCCTCTGCACTTATAGCTTTTTTAGCAAAACATCCCACATTTTCCTTTTGTCCGCCTTCATCTAATGAAGTCTTGCAGGATGACATCACAGCACTGGACGTCTTGATTCACCAACTGCTAAACCATTTGCCAGTCTTTGGGTGATACAGACTCATTGTGTACGGTAAATTCCCAGTGACCAAATTTCAAATACTTCAAAGGCAACAGATGTGTTTCCTCAATTGAAATCATTCTTAATGTATCTGGTGTAGCATTGAGATGAAATAAAATGTGTTCTGTAACTTTGGGCTGAATGAATGGTCCTCTTGGCTCGCATGAAGGAACCAGGCGCTGGATTACAAGCCTTTATAGGCCTAGTGTTAATGTTTAATGCGTGCCTTAGGGCCTAGTATGCTTATTACAGATCAGTCAAAGCAACTGTTGCATTTCAAAAGGTCTGCAGTATAGACGAAGCTGTTTATACTGTACTTTTTTAATGTAGGCTATAAAGTTATTGCACACTGCGGTGGCCAAGGCGGCTGGCATGATGTCTGCCGGTCTAATGTGCACAGAGTTAGTCCACTGGGGTTTCATGAGGATTTGTTGAGCTGTTGATGTTTTAAATCTGCAGACTACGGGATGTGGATGTTCGTTTGTGTGACTGTTGTTTGTGTGAATAAGGGTTGAGCTTTGTGGAAAGTGAGTAGTGTGCACAATACACCAGTAATAAGATCAAATCAAAGGACAAAAATAAGACAACAAACGTAACAAACTTTTTACAAAATAGAAACAGGGGAGACAAAAGAAGTATTTTAAATAGTTTCATGTTATAAGTTAAAGCCTCCACCACAACAACCACCAACAAAAAAAAAAAAAGTGGTGCACTTCATGTTAACTAACCATCAAACCATCAAATTTGGAATATATTAATGTAAATTTTTTAGCTCAATTTACACTTAGAAACAATAATAATAATAACAGTTTTATATAATACCCACAATATATTTGACACAACATAACACTAACTCTTTATTTTAAGTCCAGCCATAATGCAGTGCAACTGCTGTAACAAAACCTTTAACCTCATGCCTTTTTACCTGGAGAGACTCAGACGGAAACAGACAATAGATGCATTATTACAATATTTACTGAAAGTAAAACTTTGGTACTTGGACTTTGGCGGGAGAGATGTGATGGATTATAGAAAAAGTGCAGCATAGATGTTTTGACAAGTCCTCCCGGAGCCTAGACACTGGTGGTGATGAGAAGAGGTGGCTGATGATGAGGAGTAACACTCCACGGCTGAGGTGGTGATATGGTGGAGGAGGTTGAACAGCTGGGTGACAAAGCAGGTAGGATGCTTTAATGACGGCACCTTATCAATGATTGGCTGAGACAGGGAGGTAAGGAAGCTGCAGGAGGAGACGAAGGGGGATCTTCCAGGCTCAATTTATGCTTCAGCTTCAGATACTTTTTTTCAGCCTAAGACTATGTAAAGTCAAAGTTATATTGTTGTAAATTAAATGCTTTAGCTATTAGCGCTGCATATATAAACTCCTAACAATATTTCAAATGTAGTCATTTTTAGGTGAATCACATTTGTCCAAAAGGAAATAATGTGATTGGTCTGTCATTGTCTGTCATTGTCTGTAAACGTTAGCCCAGCGATCATGAGGTAATTGTTCAGGGTGTACCGTGCCTGACACCATAAGGGAGAACCATTAAGGATGTGTGGTAGAAAATGAATTAATATTAATTACTTCACTGAAATGATAGATTGAACTCTGGCCCCTTTGTCAATAAAAACAAAATTAATTTGTGAGTTTTTGCAAGCACTGGAAAATGGCCTAGTTTAACACTACTAATAAAAGATTTTAAAAAAGGGGTGCATTTATAGATAAACGATAGAACAGTTAATCTCATTATAAGAGCCAATTACTTTAATTTCATAGACTATTCATATATGTTTCATGTCAAAATAGTGAATATCTTCCGTGCTGTGTTCTGCAATAAATTACTTTTTCTATAGTGTTGAAAATAATTGTAATTTATGATAATGCAGTCCTATTATTAAAATCAATCATTAATTACAAGCAGTAAAAGTGTGGTTTGCGTATCAAAGACCAACGACAGGCTTAAGAGGCTGCTTTGAAAGATCCATTGTGAATATTGTGCTTGCTATGAGGCAATAAATGTTGATGAATGAATGATTAGCTTTCATTTTGTGCAATATTTCATTTCATAAGCCCGAGTGCCCATTTATGTAAATAGTGTCGTTCATTTTGAAACAAAGCCTTTTCAATGTGGTGTATGAGCTTTGCCTGCCTCGACTGGAAAAAAACATTGCATTAGAGAATTTAAATTGATGATGTTTGTTTGAGTAAAGTCCTAAACATGGACGAACAAGAGCACGTGTCACGCTCAAAGCTGCATGTTTAACGGTACCTGTCATTAACTGATTTGACATTGTTTCTAAACATGTCAGAAATGGCTCAAGTTTGTTATGGGGCAATTTGTGTGATTCTTACACATGCTGAATTAATGGCTGCCATATGATTAATAGGGGCAATAAATGAGGGACCACCGTGACTGAGTGACTGCAGGCAAAGTGGAGGCTAAGCTCTTTTGGATGTATTTGTTGACAGTGAAATCATACAGGGAAGTTCAACATGAAGTCAGAAGTGGTGAGGAAGGCTCATCTCGTCTCAAGTCGTTTCAAATTGTGAATGTCATGGTTCTGCCCATTGGTTATGGTTTAATCTGTTAAAGTAGCTAGACTTTTTGGCTTATTATGATGTTCCCATCCAGAGTGTTGTGTGGGTAGTGGTTTGTGGAGCCTTTTTAGACAGGCATAATCAAAATACTCCAAATGTACAAGTTGTTATGCCTTCTGAAACTCTAAGTGTAAATGCAGATTGCTCAGGATGACCAGAAGGTAAGTTATGTGTTTCAGTTTTGGGTAGAAGACAAATGTTTTACAGTAAGCACATGTCTCCCTTTTTACATACCAAACCAGTAGGATGCCATTTTCACTGGTTAATATCTCAATCCATCAAACATTCAACCTTTGCTTTTCTTTCTTTTTCACCTCTTTACTTCAAACAGCCTGGTACCTCCTCGTCTGTCTCCATCTCCATCTCTCTCTCGGTGGGATTTGAGCACTAAAGCACTTTCCCTATGGCCTCCAACCTCTCAGGTCACATCCTCCTTGTCCCTGACCTCCAGACTTAGAGTGAGCCTTGGGAAAGTGTCGGCGGACTGATTTACCGATACCCGCGACGGCGAGGCTCGGCAGAGGTCAACGGGAGGCTCCTATTCCTTCACGATCCCACGGACTAGACCTGCTCCCGGGTTAGTGGTGATTTAGTGATAGGGTGCTCTGGATCTAAAGAGCTGTGTCAGAGGACGCTCTTACGGGAAATGGTGAAATCTGAGAAGTGTGTTGCAATGGAGCGTCTTTATTTGCAAGTTTATTATTTAACAGAGTTGGCTTCTGCGTTTATGTTCACATTTATGGAAGTCCCAGTGAAAGTTTTCAGGATATGCTCTGCCTAAAGGCCAGGGGGCAATAGAAAAAACAAACATGGCTGCTCATCATCACAGAGAGTGGCATGTGGCAGATACAGAAGCCTCGTGGACAGACATGGTACATTTAATTTACCAAATTCTGTGCAAAAATAACTCTCTTAGTATCTAGCGTTACAGCAATCTGCTTTTATTTACAGCAATGCCAGGATGTCACATTTACTTTGCTAAAGTTGGTTTAGATTTGAGCTCAACACAAATATGAATATCTGGGAATAAGATGAAGTAAAAAAAAAATTAATTTTATACCTCAAGCCACACTAATGCTTATATAACTTACATTGCAATACATTGTGAATAAAATCAGGTGGATGATAGCTTTGTTTATTAAAATGGACTATTATTTTTGTTTCAAGTCAGGGAATAATCAGAATAAATAAGATGTTATAATTCTACAATGTTACATACTGAAGATACTCTCAAATGAGTGTCTTTACCACACGGGTTAACATACTGTATGTCATGCAACTTTGTGTCAGGATCACTGCACATATGGAGACAGTGTCCTGCTTTCGAGGATTAACCTGTCATCCTGCTTTCATGATGTGCATGTTTACATTGCAGTTTAAGCAGTGTTTGTGTGTGTTTGTTTATCTGGCAGAGGGGAGTAAACACATTGTGTGCCAATGAAACCATGTGTCCGCGCCATCAGTTTATTTGCTCACATTTTCAAAGAGCCAATTAGCGTTAACCATCTGCTATTTTATTTTATAATACAAAGAGCTGTACCTTTTAGGTCACTCACTCATTAATTTGAAGTGTATTTATGTAAGTGAAGCCAAATGTATACAGTATGGATCCCATTTAGATTTTGGTGTATCTCTAAAATGTGAAATGAGATTTGTTTATGGTTTATATTTATGAATAGCTTGTGTATGCACTTGATTTGTGTGAGTACTATATCTGATCTTTATTACTTTACAACTGCAAAGGAACTTGACATCTACATTGATCAATATCATAAAATCAATACAAATGTAGTAAATTTCCTCAACACCTCATGTAGAAACCTAACTCAACTGAAACAATAGTAATCTGGTTAAACCACAAGTGTGAGAAGGGAAGAAGATACTCAGAATCTCACATGTGTAGCTGGTAGTTGGGGCACTTCTGGCCAAGAAGTGAGGTGAGAATAGCATTTTTTTTCTCATTTGAGACTTGATTCAAGGTTAGCCAAGTGAGAAACAGCTCACCATGAATGTGTTACAGCTCAGCCTCACATTGCTTGTCCCTCCAAAAGGTGGAATATTGACTCCTCTCATACCTTTGTTTTGCAGCAGTGTTCATCACCTACAGTGGGGGATCCCTGTTGTTTAAGGTACGGTGTGTTCACTTTGTGCGGTGTGATAATTAAATAGAGTCTGTGGGGGATGTAAGCAGCCTCAAGGTTGAATGGATCATTTTGCTCTTGTGTGAAATGTATTTTTCATAAGCACAGAATGTGTTCAAGGCAAAGCAAAAGTCAAGCCAAGTGCATCCTTACAAAGCACTTTGAGAATTGTGTATTTAGATGTAAATGCAGCAGAACTTTAATTAGAAAAATGCTATCTTCATGTATTTGATAATTACAGTTTGCATTAAAATCTATAAAAGCACCAGAAACATAAAGCTGTTCTAATCTAATTAAAAACAAAGTTGTGTTCTGAACATAACTCCCTTCTCTCATGTTGCCTGTTTATGTGTGATTTATTGAAAGCAATCATGAGTGTGAGAAAGACCTGCCTCGTAGTTTGACCCTGGGAATATTGATAAGCCACATGCAGATACAAAATCCAAAGAGATTATGTGATTAATTTTGTTGAGAAAGGCTTTAGCCTTACGCATAGTTTTAATGTGGGATACAAGTATACGTTTATGTACATATTTTGACACTGACAGTCCAAATAGGTGATTCCATTCATACCAATGTTCCCTCATCAGCAGATTTCAGTAGCTTTAGTCCCATACAGTGTGTCTGAGTGTAACAGATGGGCCTCGGCAGGGAGCAAGGTGAGCATGTGCCATTGCCTGTTGCCCCCTCAGGACCTATTAAACTTGTACAACAACCTGGCTAATTAGTGCTTTGTGCACACCCATGCAGAGGTACGTGCACACATACAGAAACTGCTAAATAAGTCAATACAACTCAGTACAAAGATCATTTCAGTTGGATTTTATTGTGTTGTAGGATAATTGTCAAAACCAAAATTACTCACACAAATGACCTAAAGGACATTGTTTACTGTTTTACAGTTGTAGCTGAGGCATTTGACATAAAGTCCATTACCCTCACTGAGACAAATGCTCGGCCCACAGATACTGTATGATCCATCAGATCTATCATGCAATGATAGCAGCTGAGTTTATTCAAGCACAGCTGGGATTATTCAAACATGTCAAAGTGGAACACCAAGGCCAGAGAGCTGACAAATAAGATGAAGGGCCCTGTTGCATTGTTGACACATAAGTGTTGTGAGCTGCATGAACATACCACATCATGCTTTAAAGTTACCCATTATTTTATCCTTGTATTTATGAAACAATTGTCAAGACAAATAAGGAGTATGTTTATGTAATGGGTTGTACATTACATACATACATACATACATACATACATACACACATACATACATACATACATACATACACACACACATACATACATACATGCATACATACATACACACATACATACTGTATGCTATGTTGTATTTGTACAACCTGTTTCATGTTCGCTGACATAACACTAGTTAAAGGATACAAAGTCCACTCATTGAAGTTCTTAAGGTTGGCTTATATCCACTAATGATTTTGAGATATTGAGAGGCAATATGAGACTTTGGAATAAAAAAAGTAATTTCAGCTTATATTCTTGACCTCTTTCAGACCGTCTATTAAGACTTTGTACCTGAAGCCCATATGAACACTGGATAGCTTTTTGAGCTGCTGTTTGCTTCTGCCTGGATGTTCAGCCCTACATTCATGTATGAACACACATGTGTGTTTTCCTCATGGTAAGGCTGAGATAAATGCACGCTTGTCAGTGATGAATCTTCGAAATCTGTAAAACATTGGTGTCCTTGAAATTCAAGGTCTGCCATATGCTGGCCGGGACGCAGCCATGGGATATAAGTGGGTCTGTGTGTGTGTGTGTGTGTGTGTGTGTGTGTGTGTGTGTGTGTGTGTGTGTGTGTGAGAGGATAGCGTGATACCTCCAGGCGCTGTCACACCACCAAGATGTCCGCTAGATGCCGTCTGTTTCACAAAGGTCAGTGGGTCACATGAAGAAGTGGGTAATTCTGCAATGACTGCATCACAGTTTTCATGGAGAGGTTAGAGCTTAGATTTAAGGACAATATTATTAACCTTCACTGGAATTTCAAGTGTATAATTACTCAGCTTTAGTATGCTGTGTTCACAAATAATTAGATAGATTATTGATCCCTACTAGTTACATCATAGTTAATATACAGTTATTACACTGTGACATGACATTTAGTGAATTATTTGAAGTATGAATACACCTTCTGCTCCTAGACTGTGCTCTTTGAAGACTAAAAATCTGCAATTTCAATCATTTACTTAAATCTCAAACATATTATTAGCCTTCCTTATTCCATATAAAGAAATAATTGATATTTCGGTCAAAGAAATCTCGATTACAGTGATTACAAATGGCATTTGAATATAAATTACAGCTATGAATTTAGAGTAACTGTATGAGCCGTGATACATTAGCATATATAAGTGAAGGCAATCTCAGTGTGTTGAATGGTAATAGGAGTTCAGAATCGCTCACAGTAGAGACGAAGCTGAATGAGGTTTGCTAATTAAATAGCAGCGTTAGAATTCCCTCTCTGTGGTGTTCACACACACACACACACACACATATAATCACAATGGCAAAGCAGTGTGTGTTCGGCAGAGCAGGAGGTCTCTGAGGCCTCATCTCACGGCGAGCAAGGTACAGCCATAAAAGTGACAGGCCAACTAATTATCCCCAAAATTACAACGTCTTAATGTTCAGACTCACAGCAATGTTCAGTGCAACACGGGCTGCGTATATAATATATCTTTGTGCGTGGAGAGCGCTGGCTGGTGTTTTTTTTCTGCAGACAGCTGGAGGTGGTCCTATGCATGCCGAGCAGAGGACAGATGTATGTAGCTGTTCTTTGTTCTCTCACTCTGACAAAGGCATTTGGTAAAGAAAAAAAAATAGAATAGAGCAGATTTTGTTCCATTTATTCTTTATTTGTGATTCCTTGAGCACTGTGTAATCCTTCAGTTGTATTCAGGTCTAATGTTCACATCCATAGCCTTAGTAATCCCACTGTTCTCCAACCATGTGACAGCACCTAAACCCGATTATTCTCTTCCATGTTCTTTGTCATACATTATAAACCGACAGATTTAATTCTACACAATTGCTAATAATACAATTCATTCAGACAGAAAGATGAAGGCTGCCTCTGTGCATGTAATCCCTGAGTTTGTGTGACAAAAGATAGGCAGTGTGATAAGACATGTGCAAATACCATCATCGATTGCATCTCCGCTATAAGTCTCCAATGCCCGGACGAGTGAGCGGACGCAGGATTACACAAGGAACAAGAAAGGATTTGCCCGATCTCATTCTGCTCGTGACAAAACACTGTAATGACATGTCAGCCAACTCCATACGACAGTAGATGTGCTTTATTCTGTCCTCTGTTGACACATTGGAAATCACCAGACATGTAGGTATAAAAATTGATTATGGAATTTATGGAACGTATGGAAACTCTTAAACAACCAGAGAGCACAAGTAAAAAATCCTCAATAGCTCTAGATCGGTTTTTCAAAAGCTTTTCTTTTTCAAAATCTACATAAGTATTTTTTTTAAATCCAAGTCTGGGTGCATTAGTGGTTCAGTTGGTTGAGTGTGCCACACACGCAGTGACCTGGGTTTGAATCCCAGCTCAGGTCCATTAACTGTATGTCATCCTTATCCTGTTTGATTACTTTCTGTCACATAAAGGTGAAAAAGCTCAAATAAATCCTTAAGAAAAATCCAACTTTTTGCAAGCCTGTGATAACAAACCCTCCCCTGTCAACTTCAATACATTTCCCATATGTTACAATAATGCAGCACCACAAACCGTCTCCAACATGTAAGCTTTACCATACGTTATTCCTGCATCTAACCATTCATCCCTTCAAATTTGTAGCTTGCACATAAACAAATGTGAAAACAATAATATGTCTACACTTTGAAGTTACAAAAAAAGTGTTGTCTATGATTAGTTAAACAAAAAAAAAAACTGCAGAAATTCACTGGGAGCATGAACACTACAAACTATAGGTTTCTGGACAAACTTTTAATTTCTTTATTTCTTTCTTCTTCTTTTTTTCATGTGTTAAAAAGTTTTTCTCACAAAACCCAAGTACAAGATGATAGACAGAATGGAGATGGAGACACTGATGAATGGATATTGGCTGCTGAAAAAGGAGTGAGATGGATAGAGAGGAGACGGATGGACATCTGGGTCATGACGATGGAACCGTAGATTGATTTGGAACGAGTTTGAGGACTCAGTGTGGGTCAAAGACACCATCTATATTACTGTCTGAGACTATTCATCTCATCTACTGATAACCTGGATTCTCACTGTTCACAGAACAGAAGCAGTGAAAGTAAAGGGTGAATTATAAAGTAAGAAAGGGGTTACAAGAACAAATCAAAACATGGCTGCCATAATATACTGAATATTTTATAACAAAGTAACAAAACTGCTGTTATTTTTAAATCAAGTCTGATTAACTTGTTAAAAGTCAAAAACACACTGTGCAAACAGATTCTTATGGAGAGGCCTTTCTGTCCTTTAACACCAAATAAACACCAAATAAATGGTGACATTGATGGTGACATAACTGGAAATATCTTTTTTCATCATTGTAAAATGCATATGCATCATCATTAAATTGTTAATTAGTATTTTATAAACAGCCATTGCAGCATAGCAGCACCACCTGCTGATTACAGTTTTTTAAGCAGAACTGTACTATATCAGAGCTGAAGTGTACTTGATGTTATGTGCTCTTACCAATTAGGGTTGCACTTATTTCCCTCCATATTATAAGTTCTATAATGCCTTGGAAACTGAAGTGGATTTTCACAGTCGTCAGCACACACCACGTGTCCACGTGTAGATAAAAATGTAGATTGTATAGTGCTGTTCCAGAGGCTTTACTTGAAACAATGAAAGATGAAAAGCCTCTACACAGGAGACAATATCATATAAAAGGTATACTGGCTGGTATGTTTATTTTTCATGATGATGTTGTATCTATTCTTGTTTGTATCTATTCTGATGATGTTGTATCTATTCTTGTTTGAGATATATATATATATATATATATATATATATATATATATATATATATATATATATATATATATATATATATATATATATATATATATATATATTATATATATATATTTATCATTTCTCATTCTTCTTTATACCTTCATCGTCATTCATCGTCTGAATGACGCAACTGATGCAACTGCCAAAGGTTTGCTCAGAGTGTGGAGAGAAAAGTCAGAGAAGCAGGTGGTCAGACACTGAAGTGTGAATGAGGTTTTCCAGGTGTGCGGCCACATCATTCACTACAATTATTGAATCCATGAGCTGCAGTAGCTGTTGACACATCCTTCTGCCAATAGAGAGAGTAGGAGCGAGGGAGGCAGGGGTATAGTGTGTGAAAAAGGGATCTACACCTCTCCTCACAGTGTTATCACTCTGAGGTAAACACAGGAAGTAAAGGCATTATCTCACACAAGTGACCAGTCATGAAAGACCCACACTGTGAAAATGAATTCTTGAAGCAAAAAATCCTCTCATTCATGTTTTCCCATACTTCAGCACTTCACTGATTTGACTTTAGGTGGGTAATTAAAGCTGCGTATTTTACCAATTGTACAAAGTCAAGGCGTATCCTAAGCTGATAGCTACTTGGATTTTCTTATCAACTCTAGAAAGCGACTAGAGAAATGAGAAGGTAAAATGGTTACGTTAAATAGCCATCTTTCTCATTTCAAGCCACATACTGTTCTACCAACTTGAATTAACTCTCATTTTCATCCAGTCACAGCCTGAGACTTTTAAAGTTGCTGTAAAAGTCAGCACAGAGTAAATATTCTACTCAGAATTATTACCATGTGTTATTTTATCTTAATTATTAAATGGGACCCGTGATTTTCCAGCAAAAGATAAGGGTTTAAAAAGGAACATGTTTGCTGATTTTGGACTAGAAACCACTTGGCAAGCTCTCCAATTTATCTCAAAAGGCTCAATTCATTTTTTTTATTTTTTTTTTTTATTGGTTTAACAAAAGAATGCGTCAGTTGTAATTTTGAGGTGCCATTACAAAATAACATGCCGCTGTATTGTTTGCATAATGTGACACATTTAGTACCTACCTATTGCATTGCGCTGAACACACAAAATGAAACCACATTTCACCAAAGAGTCAGTGAGCCGCAGCAGGTCCCGTTTACGTTAATTCCTGTTTTTGCTGCGATTACGGCCCACGGGGGTATCTTTACACAACGACAGAGTAATAATCATATTAGTAGACTGGAGGGATTGATCACTACATAGCAAAACATCAGACACCTAGACTCGCATAAACACAAGCACATTTGGACCTTTTCCCAGTCACACAGTGGATTAATGGCTTTTGGCTGGTGTTCAGTGCTCGGTGTGTGTGTCTCCATGTTGCTGCATACTACCATATGGCTGAGCAGTTGTGCAAAATGCAAACGACTTCCTCCCTATCTGATGTATGGATCGGGAACGATAATCCTGTGTTATGAATGAGAAGCACAGTAAGTCATTTCTCTGTTGTTTCTTCTAAAGTAGACACATGGCAGTCTCTCCACAACGGTGCTCCTCTTTCCAGCTGAGAAGTAGTTTCAGTCCTTTCGTTTCTCACTTGCTGCTAAACACTGTCAGGCAGAGTTGAGAAAATGGATGACTTTGTCGCACATTCAAACACTGCAGGTTCAAACTGTTGTGCACATCTTGAAACTATTAGGCCTGAAGGTATTTATCATAAACGCGGCATATCTCCGAGCATGAGTATGTGCGTCCACTTTCAATGTGGGTCATACGGATCGCGCTGGTAACAAGAACCGCAGGGAGTTGCATCGGAGCACATGAACTTGATTGAGAGCTGGTGTGAGACGCAGGAGATAAATCAAAATTTTCCCATGTATATAACGGTTTTATGAGACTCTCTCGTGAACTTTACTAAAGGAAACAAATGTGTCATTATTTTATATGTTACAGTAAATTTCTCCATTGTTTGATTGAGAGGACAGATTTCAGACGCAGAGAGAAATATTTGGATAAAAAGTGTTGATGCTCATTTTATGTGTAACACAAAAAAGTACAGCAACAGTTTGTTACTTTTTATCTCAAAATATGAGGAGTAAATATTATTAAATAAGAGTTTCAAATTAGTTTTGATTGTTTCTTGACATGAATAAGAAAAATTCACAATGTGTGGCGATAATCATTACTCTGAGCTATGGGTCATACTAACATACATTTACATCAAAACTTTATTCTTTTTTTTTTCTTTTATTTTTACATAATGACAGCTACAATTAAAATAATGCAACTTTTAATGTAACTTTTGAAGATGTGTTTGTTTTAAATGGCCAACCATTACTGATTCTTTGTTCCACATAATATCAATATTGCAATGAGGCACCATATAGTAATTTTATTAATTTATATAATGGATGAGACCCCGCTGGACTTCCACTACAACATTTAGCAACATTTGTCAAAGCACACTGAGAAATAAAGGCCATGTTCTATTCCCTGTCCTCCTATTTGAAAATAGTAAGCACCAGGTGCAGGCTTCCTCTTCCAATACAAACACTTCAAACATGTCTGAGAAAGCTACCAGGCTTTGTGAGCTTAACGCACATCTTTAGAAAAAGGCCATTTTCATTATTTTAACTCACTTTCAAAAACAGCACAGCATGCTGTCTTTGAAAAAAACCCTTTAACTTCAGACTTCAAGTGATGTGGTCAGAACGTAAGTGTGACTTAAAGAGAAATAGATGAACCGTACTGAAGCTGATATGCCACATTTAATATAAGGCAAATCTTTCATTTTAACATGAATTGGGGTTATTACTTTTTTGCTCATCTAACCAACCACAAGACCATTGTTGAAAGGAGTTGAAGGCTCTGCACCTGCCGTGGGTTTCTGAGCCTTATGAAACACATCAGGCCTGTCTTTGACTTGGATTGATTTGCCGTGACATCTGGACGCAATATGAGCCTACAAACACATGCTAGTCAATACACTGTAGTCATGCAAGAACACACACACACAAACACACACACACACTCACACACACTGCTCTTCACAATGTCACATACACATTCAACAGACAGGACTTAACAAGCTAAGTTTGTGAGTAAACATGCATTTAATACAGAGTAACACTAACCCAAAAAAAGATAATTTTTTTTCAATATAATATTTCCATGTATTAATTATATTTAGTGTATGACATAGTTGACAATACTGTAAAAAAATGAAAAAGAAAAATGTAAATTAATGTACAGTATTGTGCTGTACTTGCTATCCAGGTGAAATAAATAAATAAACAAATCTAGTTCTTTATTTTTTTTTCTTCTTAGTGCATACTGGTAAACATTAGCAGACTATTAATAAATAGCCTAGTAAGAATATATTACTTTATTTATGTATATAATTTTACACAAGCTTCCTGTTCACATCTTAAACATTGATAACAATGTAATTTAATGGTGAATATCAAAGTAGGAGCACTGCATTTTAAATGATGAATAAATCAATTACATATAATTCACTTACGCATGATACATTTTTAACATATAAAACTGCAGTTAAAGCAAAAGTGAAAACTGTAAACTTATATATATTAATTATAATGTTATATTAACAGACAATACAAATACACACTTTCGACCGTATAGAGAAACACAAGAACACACATCCATGACATATTGTATGAAATGAACTAACTGTATTCAAGCAACAGAAATATATTAATGTCTCTGCTCATGATGTGTCATTTTTCCAGACAAAAGTATCAGAATGAAAGAAACTTGTGCTATTCGATCTTTAGCATCCTGTTTTAATTTATTACGGTGCTCCAGTGGTCCACCCGCCCTGCAGCTCTCCTCCCACCCACGTCCCATCATCCATCAGAGGGGCCTGGGGTCGAGGAAGACACCCTACTGGTCCGTAGCACGACACGACGGCTGTGTTTAGTGTCAGTCACACCTCTGAGATCGGCATTGAACTTTCTCCGTACCATCACTACACAACTTCATTTTTTGTCTCTGTCTTTAGCTTTGTCCCTGGAGTTGATTTTACTTTCTAATGTTTCCTGTCAAAAGTTGAGCTTGCTTAAAAAAAAGGGGAAAATACCATGTCAAAAGCAGCTTATCAGTACCGACATTTGTAAAGGCATAAAGCAGGGCTGGCTATTTTTAGGGTCTTGTTTTACTCAAACCTCAGCAGCTGGCGTCTATATTTAAAGAGTATAATGATATCAACAAGACATGCTCCAATCAAAAGACAAGCATGGCCTATGTTACTGACTCCAGCCTCAACATCAAACAGGCCCATGTTTCGGTTTTTGTGGTGGAGGGATACTTTACACCTAAGTCTCCTGAAAACCACACAAACTTCTTTTGACAGCTACCTAAAATGTATGATTTATAGCATGCATGTGACAGTTTACATTTGCAGGGTATATGTTTGCTCCTGCTTGCTCCGGTAATCAGTGGCGCAAAAGGATCTAAACAAACTGAGCATTTCCGAAAAAAATAAACATGTTTACCACAAATTTATAAGGTTGCGTCCAATCAACTAAATTTAGCTTGGCCTGGTAATGTATTCTGACTGGGAAGTAAAAAATATGAATCAAATTTCAATCAAAAATAGGCCTTTTGTAACAGATTAAATGTGTGCTCTATAAACATGCATCACCAGTTAACATGATAAAAACAAACTGGACATCCATCACAATTCTTTTTACTGTTTTTTACAAATGATAATTCTAATGATTTTTGCTAAATAAATAAAATAATACTCATAGTAATAATAATAATAAAAGGATAACTGCTGATGTATTTGGCAAACTAAACACTTATTGAAGTCAGCTACGGTAGCCCTGCAAGGACATGCTGTTGTCTATTAACCAACCTAGTGAAAACAGGTCTGATGGTGCTTTCAAGTACACAATCATAATAAAATGAAACTAAATTAATTTGGTTCAAAAATTGTCTTAATGTTCATGAAAGAATGTGTGATCAAATACAATGTTCTTCTCCTTCAACCTTTAAAACAAACTAATCAGATTTATGCCACTATGTAATTGATTTTAAGTGTTGAGCATCTGCTAAAAAGATGTGTTTAAAACTAGAAGAGTACCTGCAGTAGTTCTTCTAACTTTCTTTATAGTTTAGAGTATTTAAGTGAAGTCTCTTGTGTTTGGTTGTGTGTCCATGTTGATGACAATGATGAGCAGCATGAGGATGTACGATGTGTTTGGGACTTTGCTGCAAATAATATTAGTGCTGTTTCCTGCATTCTCAGCTGTTTAATACATCAGATTGTAAAGCAACCAAATGCACAGATGGAGTCTATCCTCTTTTCTTTTCTTCTGCTTTTAATGTAGGTCGAATGTTAATGGAAAAAGTATGATTTGTGGAGCCTTAGATGAAGCTGGTTATAAAAGCACGGTGAGACGCCCGCGGCAGATTGTAACACACCGACAGAACGCCATTCATTTATTTTAATTGTGCTCCACCTGCTATGATAATCAGGACTTTAAAAGGAAGAATTTCCATTTTCAATTAAAAAACAGCACTGACTGCATAGGAATGAAGCTTACCATATTATGAAATTGAAGATATGCTCATTAAGAACTGAAAAAAATTAACATAAGTTTCTTTTATGAAGGGTTGTTGTAGGCTAAAATCCAAAATAGTCTCTTCTTTAAAGTCCCCTAATTTTATTAAATTATAGAAATGTCCCTAATTAAAATGTTTAAATCTAACTATCCAACTGATAAAGTTATTTCTTCAAATTAAATTAAATGTCTAAATATACCAAAAAATGGTATAATTGAAGGATTTCTATGAATGTGTCATATTTTGGCATTGGCCCTATTCTTTTTCTGATTTATTTTATCAGCCCAAAGTCTCCCATATGTTTCTCTGAGTGGTTTCAGACCATCAGTGTTGAGTGGCATCTTGGTCCCAAAGGAGATCATTAGCAGTAAAGAACCTCTTCGTCAGTGCTGGCCCACAATGCATCACATACAGCCTTTGTTAAATAATTAAGACAGGACAAATTTACAGTGCCTGGAACTGTGTCCGACAATAACAGGACTACACTACTCAGGTAACTGTGGGATCACCCAAAAGCCTCGTAAGGGTTCAGAGGTGAGTTTAAACATTCATGTTTGTTCTTGTATCTGTCTGTGGAGAGACCTAGATGTGGATTAAATGACTACTGTAATCAATAAATTACACACAAAATAAAATGAAATCTTTATAAATATTGTTGAAATTACTACTGACTTTTATATAAAAAACCCACACAAATCTGTCTCAATTGTATTAGAGCCATACATAAATTGAAGTGACATTATGAATGACTCATTTGTATTTTTGAACCTGACATTTGAAAATATTGTTTTAAATTATTAATTTACTATATTTTTTGACAGTGAGTATAGAGTTTGAGATATTTTTACATGACCTGTATTTAACCACATAATAGTCTGTGGTTAAAATCATATTTTGCCTTTTCTGCATGATATAAAATGGTTACATTCACTTGCAGTTTCAATTTTGATAAAATAATGACCTTGAACTGTTGAATATTGAAGTCAATTTAACAAACCTCATAATTTGGATGTGTAGCACCTTTATTATATCAGGGTTTTGGCAAGAGTCACGTTTACCAATAATACATGTGTGATATAATTAATACCAAAATATTTAAAAAACTACACTTCCAACAAAAGCAGTTTTCTTTTTTATATCATTTTCCATTTAAAACCATTCCTTTGCTTTATCACAACAGCACAACACATTTTTTTTCTTTTTTTCCTGAAATGCATGCTACCCCTGTCATACATACATGTTCCTGTGTCCTAAAGTGATTTTTAAGTGCTGTGTGAAGTGACAATAGACAAATGCAGCAGTGCACAGAAGCAGAGGACAGACAGAGACAAGCGGGGCATGGTAATGACTATATCCATCAATGTGACACACACCAGCACTTCTTTATGGATCACAGGCTTTAAGTGGCGAGCCATGGCAGGTTCAACAATAATACACAACACAATACCAAGCACGGAGCTGATTTATTACAACACTGACCCGCTCCCACTCTTCTTGTTCAAACATAACCTTGAATGTGTTTACAGTGCACAGGTGGTAATCAAATCTAAAGGCGTTTCCGTATGTATCCGGTATAAATCCCACATGTAACACAGGCCATCAGTCCCGGGCTGGTTATTTAAAGGAATCATGTCAGCAGTAATGATAAAAAAGGCCACCATTAAAGCCAGTCCTTATTTGAACAAAAGGGCAACTTTACTCAATGAACTATCCTTGCTCATTCTGTAATCACTAGACTGGCCTTGTCAGGTACTAAGCCTTGGATGCCATCTTTTTTTTATTTTAGGGTAATCTGTACTTTTAAACAAGAGCACCATAGACTGTGAGTAATTGTTTTGTTTTCCAATTCTTCAGCAACTTTAGTAAAATGTAAAAATAAAAGGTGGAAATTGCTTTATGATTAAAACATGAGACAGGTTCGAGGGTCAGGTCCCATAGGTATCATGTTTTTCCGTGGTCTCCAGTGAAAACACAGCGCTATAGGAGCTGAAATCCATTTGACCTCACCTGTCTGGATGAAAAGACAATGGAGAATAATGTTCCGTAGTATATAAAGTAAAAGCCGGTTAATTTCAGTGTCCACTCTGTTGACCTTGTGCATTTTAACTCCGAGTGTTAGTGTATTCCTCAGTCAAACCGTGGCCCCGTCTGTAGCCTTGCTTTACGTGACTGGAGCTCATATCAGGGAGAATAATTTATGGCGCCTATGAATAAGAGATGCTGTGGAGTTTCCAATGATTCGGCTGTGATATGGAAACAGTCTGAAATATTTGGACAGCGGAGAATTGAGTGATCAGTGTTCGCCGGTCTGTTGTTGGCAAACACATGACACTGAGCCCAGCTGTCGTGACGACCCAGAAGGCCATAGGAGAGGAGTGGGAAACAGACTGCAGATAGATCCACATTTAATGGAAAAATGCTCCTGTTAACTGTTAATAGGCGTGTCATTTAAAACACAATTTGCATTATTTGTAGCGTTCTTTTTTATTTTTTAAATACCTAGATCTTAAAATGATTTGTTGCAGGCATGATAAAATGAACAGGCCGTAGAGCACACATGAACAAAGTAAAGAATTGGTATGTTGAATAGATTTAATTATAATTGGACCTTCATTCAAATATAAATTTGCTATCTTTATATTTAAAGGAAGGCACATTCAGGAATTAAAAGAAAATTTTAACAACTTTTTAAGTTTTTACATGTCCAAATACTGGCCATTGTAGTCATTTGAATTATTCATTACCCAAATCTTCTTTTCCCCTGATCTAGAAGTAAGGCATGGATCTTCACTTATTGTTATACATTAATAAATAAATGTAGAAAGGTATAAGGCTACAGTCTGCTATTTGTAACTCAACGTGTACAGTATGTTCTTCCCAATTCCCAAACATGCCCCAATTCCTCAAAAGGGTGTGTTTCCAACCATAATAAAGCCACTACACATGAATTATTTTAGCTCGCACTTTAACAACAAGCACAACGTGTCAACATCATGATAAATGTCCTGTCTGTGAAGGTTTGGTGCCTTCTCTGTGGGACTCCTGACAAGATGGATTGAACCACTACCTAGTTCCTGGTGTCCACTCTGAAGGGAAGCAGTAGCTTGAAAAATCCTTGAAAACCGTCATCTGGAGAATGTAGCACACATTGAAAAACCAGCTGTCTAAAAGTCAAAACGTCCGAGAGTATTTACGAGCACTATTCAGATAGGAAATTTAAGAGCACAACTGTGGCAGCTGTGTCATTTTGATGTCACGGCCCGAAGTGTGCACACATTTTCCTCAGTGGAATCCATAGGTATTGGTTTCATCCGGCCTCAGTGGAACCTGGACAGACACATGACAGAGGAGATGGGGTGAGGAAGACGAGGGAGCCAAGATGTCCTGAGGAAGAGGATGTGTCACATGGGATGACACACTGTCTCCAGATGCACTGGATCTTCCTTCATAAAAATGAAATGTGATGTATAGTACAGTGAATATCTTTCTCTTCAAGCTCAGGAAACACTGACAGGTAAATCAACTTGATATTTAAATTAACTTGTTACAAAACTCGCCTTAGATATTAGATCTAGCTGCAACAGTCACCTGACGTCATCAATAATGTCTTATCACTCCCATTAAATATACAGTGATTGAAGAATTATCCTGACATTTGTCTCTGGGATTTGATAACTCAAGCCACACACAAAAATCTATTTCTTTTATCTTTAAAAAAATTGAAATTGTAAATGCTGTTCTTTATCTGGCTTTGCCTGTGTAGATATTGTGTAGATATATTATATAGACAGACATTTTCCTCCATCATTCTATTGTATATGCACATGAGATTTCACCATTTAATATTTGCAACAAAAAAAATGGCATGTAGATATATCAAGCCCTGCCTACACAGAACAACATCTTCTGATATTGGTTGCGTGTCAAACTGCCTTTTTACCTGTATTACACTTAGGTTTTCTGGACAATTGATGTACACCTGAATATACATTTTCCTTTTGGCCAATAAAAGATATGATTTTTTTTTTTTTTTTTTAATCCGAGGTGATTATTATCTCACACATTGTGCATTGTATTCAGATCTTCAATCTTGAGAAACCCTGTCCTGCCTTCTTCTTTACCCTTTTATTATAGCAATGAAGGTTCAATAACACGTTCAAATACAGGTCATGTTACAGAAAAAAAACTAATGTTTCCAACTTGGATGAAAAAAAAGATTGATGCACTCTAGTTTTTATCACTCAATCCATTTTAGCTGCTTGTCAGATTCGTGGCTTGTGACACTGAATAAAAAACCCAAACTTTTCACACTACATTGAAATCTCTCAACAGTTTCTTCGACATATGTCCCTTTAGGGCCTACATCAGCCGTTCGCTCTTCCCAGCATCCTTCTCACTCCAGTGTGTCTCCTGTTGTAGATTTTGCGGAGCATATGAACCCTGTCACAATCCCTCCTCATCACTATTCATTGGTCTGGTTGTCTCTGTCCCCCAGCTGACTGAGATGTCAAATAGGACTGCAGGGATGTGAGCACACTTTATGAGGACTAACTGTCTGTTCATGGCTATGAAGATGAGAAGAAATCACATCAGTATCTCTTTCCAATAAAAGTAACTACTTCAGGCCTAAGGTTCGGGATAGGTGTTAAAACATTCATAATTCAAAGTCACGGGCAAGGTGAGGTTTTAGCATGGTAATGTAGGATGAAGGTGAGGATTTATGTGGAGAATGTGTGAGTGGGATGTGTGTAATGGAGTAGAAAGGTTTCATATATTAGAAATGTAAACCTGTTCTTGTTTGTGTATTACTTTGTAGAAAATGTACAGCTATTGATTCCTTGTTTGTGTTTTCAGCTTCATTCATATATTGTTACTGCAACAAAAAAATGTCAATGTTGTTAACCAAAAGGAAAATCTGAGCTACTGTCTAGTGCACCGATTAAAGGACACCAAAAACCAAGCTAGCTTATTACCAGTGTATTGGACTGAACTAATATGATCACAATGTACAATTATGTTGGAACTAATTCATTTCAAAAATGTTTATGCATATTGTGTCCTCAGTTTGATGGTATGTCTCCTTCATTCTACAATTCTGAATCCATCTAAATATTAAATGCACCTATCAAGACATGCTGATTATTTAGTTCTATTTTACTGTTGTAGCCTTTCAGGGACATGCTCTGGTCCATGAAGAAACCGAGTGGAAGTAAGTCAGATTACGAGTTCACATATCGTGTACACTTTAAATGTCCATATCTGAACTGGAAAATGCAAATAGAGCTATTTTAAGGTCATTGTAGACTCACTGTTTGAGAATATAATTTTTTACTCCATATCATAAATTTCCACACAATAAATTGTTATTAGAGTCAGCTATTCCCTCTTAAACACATCCTTTCAATTTAAACCAATATTGGCATTCTTTCTCCCTTCTCCTTTGTATTTTCTACAGCACACCGACACCAGATTAAAAGTCTCAAACCCTTGAATAGTCCTCCGTCGTTTATTGCATTTCCCAGAAGTGCACTGTTCAGTGAACGCAGCGGCGGTGGTAATAGCTCTTCTGTCATCTGGTGGAATCCCTCCCTTTTCCAGAGCCATGCCTCCAGACTGAATAGCAATTTAAATGCTGTTCACTTCACATTTATTTGAAATCTCATTAACTGGATATAAAGAGCCAGAGAGATGTGTTGTAAATAGAATATCTTTTCCACATGGATGAGGGGAAATTTATTCATGATTAGTTTCTTTTTTCTTTTTTGCCTCTTTCCTTTCAGAGAGCAAGTATAGAGAATGTCTGTAAAGTGTCGGGGTTTTCAGGAGAGAAGACTTGTATTTTCTCTCTATTAAATTTAACCTGACACAACAGGCCTCAAGGAAACACAGGAAAACTCAATGCATTGTTAACGATAGGAGTGTTTACTTTGTTGATAAAAGTTTGTTTTTTACAAATTGAGGATGGTGTTACATTTATTGTGACTATGTTATTAGTTATGGGCTTAGGCACAGAAACTATTAAGCTAGAAAATGGATACATACATAGAAGGGAGTTTAATATTGCAGTCCCCATAAAAAGCATTTACTGTAAACCACTAATCCCCTTTTTCTTTTACATTTAGGCCTCTTCTATTAGCAGCATTATTTGCAAACCAAAAAAATGTGTTAAACTTTATGGTAAAATTAGACTAATGTGACTAAATCAGCCAAGAAACAGTTTCATGAAGTTTCATCATTTAAGATTTGTAAAGAGGCTATTTCTTCTAAAACAGATTAGCACCAAGTTGTTTTCACCAATACACATTTGGATGAGATCATTCAAAATAAAAATGTACTGAAAATGAAAGTATCTTTTGCCATGTCTGGAGAAACAATCCTAAATGGCGCCTAAGTGTCTTCATCTCCTTGTCTCTCGCCTCATCGTTTCATCTTGTTGTGTATATTCAGTTTTGTGGAGCAGTGTGGCTATGACAAGTAATGGAGGTAAATAAATAAGTACCTCAAAAGTTTAGAAGAATTTTCTTTCTAATCTGACATGTTTGATACACATGCTGTCCTCACCACTGTTAATCATCCCCAGCACCACACTCTGTTTCTGTGTGTTGTCATCACTAAGGTGTGATGTGTATACAGCTAGGCTTTAATCATACACACACAATGGAGGGCAGAAAAAGCACAAAGAGTTTTTTTGGTAATATTTCTGTGAGCAGTACTCTACACCGTTGGGGAAAGCACACTCAAAAGTATTAATAAATGCATGAGCCATATTGAACACATTTTTACGCAGTGTACTGTTTTACTGTTTACAGTGTTTTGAGCTAAGGAACAGTAAAAGCTGGCTGAAAGAACAAATGCAGAAGTTATAGAAAGCCCAGATGTTTTCTCTCAAATCTGGTGGATTTGGAGACATTCTCTGTTATTCCTTCCTTAAAGAGAAAACCCCCACATGTCACTTCCTGTTATGATATTGATGAAAAAATTTAAATGGCATAAGTATTGTCAAAGTATTGTCAAAGACTCATAAGATCAACATTGTGTGGATCCTTTTTTTAAGCTGGTTCTTTTAGCTATATAGCGGGTTGATAGTGGTGTTAGCCCAGTGCAGGATTTTTTTAATTGGTCATAGAGATCAAAATACATAAGCGCTGGGAATATGTTACAAGAACACTGCTGGGTCCTAATAACAATGTGACTTACTGTAAAGATCAATACTACTTATTCACAATGCCTCAATGATTTTTATGTTACTGTCTAGTGTACACTTATATGTACACTTAAATACATTTGTAGTGTTTGCAATACATCTAAATGT
Organism: Rhyacichthys aspro; assembly: GCA_036850595.1. Classification (NCBI taxonomy): domain Eukaryota; kingdom Metazoa; phylum Chordata; class Actinopteri; order Gobiiformes; family Rhyacichthyidae; genus Rhyacichthys; species Rhyacichthys aspro. The sequence continues at coordinate 15,203,816 of CM072168.1, forward strand.
CTTACTGTCAGCAGCGCTCTCGAGTCTGGCCGTTAGACGAGACAAAACTTTCCACTTGTGATTATAAGAGCAGAAATTGTGCTTGAATGCATTTACCGCTCGTGCTGCAGACCGCACACTGTTATCCAATAGAGTAAATAACATTACGAAGCTTAGGGAGCCATCTAATCAATTTCTGCAGAGTTTGATGACAAGGTAAAGTACAGCATGGAGTCAGGATCGTGTTACCTGCTACACAGACAGGATCTAGACGACATCAACTCTATTGGTCTTAATAGGCAGTGTGCAGTTTCACAAGGTCAGGCTACTGTCCTGGAGGCTGACCACTCCAATACAAGGCTGGACCCGAAAGTTCAAATAGGTAATGACATTAATCCTTTTTTTTAAATTGTAATGATATCAACATCTAACATCTACTTGAGAGAGTAGATAAGGGTAAATTCTTCTTTCTTTTGGCATGTGGGAAGATGTCAGTCATGATTAGTTCACTTTAAAAACAATTTAACAAAATACATTTTTGTTTGACATTTACATAGAACCTAAAAACCACTGAATCCTTTTTAAGTTTTACATTTTTCAGAGACAAATGCAAAGACTTTGATTATGAGGTGATCATAAACCAGAAAAATATTTTTGTTTGAGTGACATGTTGCAATATTTTTAGCACGTTTAATACCTGCTGCCATCAAGGTAAATAAAAACTCTGAGATTCCAGACTCTACTTTGTCTTCTGCTTCTTAAGAAAGATCATGAAGACAAAAGGAGAGAAAAACAGAAATTTTACAAACTACAATCAGTAAACACTATATGAATATATCAGGGTGTCATTGCATTTTCAAAATACTCTTTTAGTGACATGAAAGTTTTGGAAAAGGTTCTTGCACGGAAGATTTATCATTTCCATGTGAGTTAATTATTGCTCTTGGTCTCAAAAGGCGAGAGCACTACATCAACAGAACAACAGCCCAACATTTTCACGGCTTGGTTTCTCAGTGAGGCTGAATGTGTTTGCCTCCTCATTACAAAAAGGATTAGTCATCGGGGAGCCACGCCGTTTCCTTTGAGCCCAGACACTGGTAAAACAAGGCAGCGTCCTCAGAGACATGTTTTATTCAGCCACGTCTCAGTTCATTTTCACCTCTCCTTTGTCCTGATGTGCATGTCAGCTGTGCCTCGGCTGGCCTTCCTACAACACCTTTTACTGCGGAGCACATAAATCAATACATCAGTCGGAAGAACAGAAAGGAATATTACACCGGCTGCCATAAACGTGCAGGTGCTGTTTGACCCACGTAGGAACAAATGACGCACCATAAAATGAAAAGCTAGAAAGACCTATTGTAATTGTTTTAATGAAGCTCTTCCGTGAATACAGCCAGATTCATCAATATAATTCTTGGATATTAGCTCCCTCTGCTGGTTACTTTTTAATACTCCCAGATGATTTCTTGTCATGACGGAAAATAAAAAGACCAAGAGCAAACTAAAAGTAATGAGCAGAACGAGCAGCGCAAATCGTAACATACAGTTTTGTTTTTCATAGTCCAATTTGTCCAAACATATTGTCAAACTCACTAAAATATGTAACCACAAAGTCATTTTGACAACATTAAAAAGCAAAAAAATAACCTATGAACCAAAGATACACACTGATATGAGAGCCATGTGAGTTTGCAGCAATAAAGCATATTACCGAGCCTTTAGTGTGTGCAAATGCTGGAAGGTATATTGCAAAATTGTGTAGAGGTCTATTTTGATCAGAAAATTAAAATAAATACAGTTTATTTTTATATTAAGTGAACAAGTAGTAAATTCAGTTTATTTTAGACATATAAATGATTAAAAAAAACACACACACATAACAGTTAAAAATTGTTCAAACAAAAATACACAGAAGCCCACAAAGCAGGGGGAAGAAGTATAATTATTATACACTATAGTGACTGTGCAATAAATTTGACTTGGTTCAGCTACAGTCAATGTAATCCTATTTTAACACATTTTCTTAATATTCTGCATTCAAAGCATCAGATTCAGCTTCTCCACGTCTGACTTTTTCTGGCTTGTCCTCAATAAATGTGCAACTATTGTGTTACCATCTGATGCCACCATGTCATCAGCGACACTTACAGTTGGTTCATGCTTCATATGTGTACGCAAGTCTCACACATTCATCCTAGTTTGGCTCACATCCTTCTTGAGAAAAGCACAATGGAAGCTGAGTAACGCCTGCCTTCTTGGATCTGAGTGACAAGTTGATTGCAGGTTTGCTTCACAGCTGCAGCGCCATGCGTCGTCTCTACTCCTAGTGTTTCCATCGTGTTTTACATCTGTCAATAGAGCCGCATCGTCTGCTAGCCAAACTGGAACGTTCTGAAAGAAAAGTGTTTACAGCTGAGCCAAAGGGAGAGCGTTAATCAAAGTGTGCTGAGTGTCTGAAAATGAGTGTGTGAAGATTCAGACTGTCAGCTGAACGGGGACTGTATCACTGATAACGTGTGACAATGAGCTGACAGTCATACTAAACTCCAAATGCTCCCCATTGTTTTACACCACTTTCACATGTGTTGATTGTTAAAGTCAGCGCTCATTCATCCACCCACCTGTCAAAAAAAAAAAGACGAAAACAGCTTTTGAGTCAGTGTAGCAGCTCCGCACAGATGTGTCTATAACCATTTGTTCGATCTGCATGGGACCGCTGCAGATGGCTCGCACACGGGTATCATGCACTGACCTTCCCACAGATCTGATTACACCAGAACATACATCACTCTGACGTTATATTTAAGTCTGAGCATTCATCCTTCCATACGTGATATAGAAGAGTCGACTTTAGACATAGCTGGTTTACAATCTGGGCCCTTTGGTTTATATCCTGCACAGAGATTTTAAAGCCTTTCAACATGAGTGTCCATAAAGGCACTAAGATAAATTAGGAGTAAAAAGGATTCATGTCAAGGTTTACAACAGTTCTGTGGAATAAACATTTGTTTTGTCATTATTTGGGTTTGCTTCACATATAAGTCTTAAGGGATTAGGGTGCTTCACTTGAAATTAATCATTCATTCATATTCTACTGTTTATCCTGGATCAGCAGCTGGAGTCACCAGATAATTGCAGTGCTAACACACTTTCACAGTGAAAATAATAAAGCCCAATTTATTCATTATTGCAAAGGGAATATGTACTAACCAACATTTAGGCTTTAGCTGCTTCAATGTCCTCCAGGTGTATCAGTGTTGGATGGACTTTTTGACACTGTTGTCTAAAAAAGGTCACATAAAATATAACTAAAAGGTCACATAAAATATAACTGCACCCACATTTAAAGTTTCTTTAAACTTCATTTGCTAAACAGGTTATTACTGTTTTGAATGCTAATGTTCAAATCACAGCTAGAACTAGTCTTCATTTAACTAATACAATCAAATCAAGTTGAAGAGATGGAACACCCCTGGATGTACCGAAAACAATAGGTATACTGAATATAAATCACATTAGCTAATCTGAGTTATTTTTCCCCACAAATATGTACAGTATGAATGTGAAATAACTGGTAGAGATAGCTGAGACATGTTATGGAAAATACAATGTATGTGTTGAAAACAAAAGCCTTGTGTCCTTAGAGAAAAACTAAACAAAAAAACATTGGCAGACACTAACAGAATATAGTCTCTCTACATCACTTCCCTGAGCAGTGGTCTGACCCTGATGGAGTAAACTTTAGTTGGTCGAGTGCCACTGGATCGGCTGGAGTTACCGAACAGTTCCTTTGTGATTTATCACCTTCTGAGGGTCCTGATGTCTCTGTTCACATTTTGATGGGAGTGATAAAACCAAGCCGTAAAGTAATGTCAGCTCTCTATAACCACAGCTGGCGTTACTCACAGGAGGCCTGCTTTGATGTGCTTCACACATTTGGAGAATAGCTTTAGCTTTGTGATCCACACACAGTGTGACTGGCAGCACTGAATCAAGAAAGACTTCTGCAGAGCTCAGTCTCATACACACTGCTGTTAATGCAGCAGTAAACTTATATAACTTGAATTTAAACATTGTCATTATACAATTATCGTTAATGAACATATATTACTTTTCATACATTATGTAAACTATATAAATTTGGTATTTCATTTGCACATATGTACAGCAGTCTGACTTGATATGTTGACAATATTGCTTCAAATTTCAAAGAAAAGATTAAAAAAAAAAAAAGTTTTGACACAAGGGTAAGATTTGTAAGAGAAAAACACATTATAACAGAGAATATAATTAATGGTATTACTAAATGTATATTAAATAAGGGCTTGAATAAACTGTACACATTTCTATTTCCATATCTACTGCATATTAACATGTCCTCAGCCACAGGACACCTGCCAGCCCTGCAGGACTGTCACTCTAACACATGACCTAGAGCGTGAACCCCATCCACAAAGAACTGACCCTGAAAGGCCCCGTACAGGACAATCCAGGCATTGGTTCAGGGCCAGTAGAGGGAGGTAGTGTCCCTGCTTCCTCTGGATGGTCCACAGGGAGCACAGGCCAGGCTCTCAAAAGTATTTAGTAGTTAACGAACAATGGAATCAAGAGCCCCTAACAACAAAAAGTTCAGACAAGCCAAGGAAAAAAATACTTAAAGTAAGTTTTTAATTTGATTTTAATTTACTTTTTCATTTCTGTTAAGGATATTTCATCATGGTTGTTGTATTAATATTAATATATTGTTTCATAGGATGTGTGTGTGTTAGAGGCAACTAAAAAAACGAGACAACTTCTGCTTCAGAGAAGATAGTGTAGGTCAACACATTTGGGAGCAGGAGCTTTCTGCGTGCAGCAACTATAAAAAAAAACCCACACACAATAATCCAAGGGTCAAAGGTTAAACCGGATCCAGCGAGGAATGGGAAAAAAATATATCTCAGAGGCTCCAAGCGAGATGGCTCCAGATGAAATATTGGATAACAAGCCGAGCACTGGCAGTAAACATGATGAATCAACCAGTGAAAACATTACAGAACAGTTGTTGTGCAGAGTCGTACCCTGGGAGCCCAAGTGCTCGGGACTTGTGGGAAAAAGTGGTTGTGGTTACTCCACACAGCTCCTGAGATGAAGGCAGAGAAAGGCAGGTTTCAGACGCTTATGAACTGACCACTGCACATATTCTCATGACATGTTGTTCAATAAATCTATAAATACCAGAAAGTAATTGGCAAATTTTCTTTCACAATGCAGTTAATTTATTCACATTTTAAACATTTTATAGCCATTAATTTTGGGTATTTGCTGATAATACTTTATTCAGATTTTCCAGATCATAACAAATGTATTTAATGGCCAAAAATAATAAAAAAAATAAAACAATATTTTACTTACAGTACAGTAGTGTATTACTGTAACAATATAATATTTTTGCACGTGAAATCAGACATTTAAATATGGAAACAAAATTGGACATCAAATTGGTTTACTATTTATTGCAGTTGATAATTGGAGGCGCTTGTAACAGGTCAAGTTGTTTCTAAAATTATTTTTCATTAAGTGTCAAATTAAGTTGTTTGCTAAACTCAAGATTTTCTGAGTAAAGACCTGCATAACCTTTATTACAATGCTGCTGGTTAGTACTTCTTTACAACTGATGTGTAATTTAATGGCAGTAGTTAGTTATAGAGAGGGAATGAGTATATTCTGCACTGAGTGCTTAACACTTGACAATTATCTCTGTGAACACTGGATGGCATTGTTGCTGTTTAGGAAGCCTGTAATTTGCAGCAGGACTTCATTTGAGCTCATGAAGTCACTATGCATCAAAATAATTGAATTCCACTAAATGTGTTATTCTGATCACACACACTAAAGAAGTCCTCAAACAATATGCCAATCACAGACAACAGCTATGTCATCTTAAACTTTAGTCATGTATGTGTCAGTTCGTAGGAAACAGTGCACAGTGCACACAACACTGTATCCACAGATTAAGAAGTGTGGTTTTTACATGAGCACTTGTCATTGATATATTCATATTAACAGTGTACACAATTTACAAACAAACAGCCTTGTCCCAGGAATGTTCCCGACTAAAATATCAGCTGTGTTGACATGTTCCTTGGGAATAGCACACAAACCAGATTTTCTGGTTGTGCTTTGACACACCCAGTGTTCCTGTATTTAGTCCTGGACACCAGATACCATAGGTCACTGATGCTTTGGAAACACCACTCTTCCTCCCCACTACAGGCCACTTTTAACACTTCATTATCCAGTATCTCTCAGTGATTACAGAATACAATGATTTCATGTCTGTGTCATAACAACGGCAGGAGTGAGTTTATTAGAAACAGATTTAATATTAAATATAATATTACTTATCCTCCTTCAGGCAAAGACATAAATAGTCCTTATTCTGTTTCTCCACTTGCCTTAGAACCTGTGCTTTTGTGCAGCAAAGTGATATCAATAACAAGGACACATGATACAAGTGCATGTCCTCAAGGTGACAGGTAAAGGTAATAATTATTCAGTCCAGAGTAAAAGTCGTGGCCTTGGTTAAATCCAAACACTTACTGAATACCAGTGTTCAAAATTTTGTTTCAAAATTTTCATCAAAAAGCTGTACCGTAATTGCTAATAAGGCTTTGTTTCAACATATGTTTTGTTGATATAATGTCTTTAAATAAGACTCTAAAAGTGCTGGTAAATACTAGAGCTCATAAAAAAATTAAGAACTCAGTGTTCATTTAGCAGTGACTGAAGCAGTGGTGTCATCTCGTGACCTCTGTCAGATGACGGAGAAGGTCTCCAATAAGCAGCAACGTCAGAGACTAGTACTTGCTGAACTGTCTCTTCCAATACACATCCTCTTGAAAGCAACAAGCGCATCAGACTCCAAATCTGATCTTTCCACCTAATTGTTTTCTATGCTTCACTGAATCTGCCTCACCATCGTTCAGTCCAGCAACAGAAACCACTGTAACTTACACTTAAAATGCTGTTTGAACCCAGTGTTTAGTCTCAACACAAAGTGAGTCAGTAAACCCGTCTCCCTCAGTAGTACACTGTGTTATAAGCAGCATCTCCACGGTGGGCAGCAACAGCAGCACAGTTGCCGGAGAGGGTTCTTCTTCTTGTACCTTGCAGCCAGTTTAAACTTCTCGTTGGAGGCAGCCACATAGTCCTGTGTTCTCTCTACATTAGTCTGTATGTGGTCTATGAAGGCGCCTTGTTCTTCCACCAGCATAAAAACATCCATGAATAGGTCCCTTAACTCCTTCATATTGTTTTCCAGACTCAGCAGTTCCTGTTGATGTGAAATACAAATGGCTTTAATTAGGGAAATGGATATGCTGTAATTCACAGAATGTAACTTGAAATAAGAGGAATACATTTATTATAAAATGCAGATTTAGTAGCTCTGTTGGCACCACTTTAATCTGGGTTAGTCTACAGATAATTAGGAAAATCAAACCTCTGCTTAAATGAATGACAATCAAATTTATTGAGCTACAGAGGTCAAAAGGTGCTAAACTCATAAAGAGTCAGAAGAAATTGATTATTAAAGTTAACTAAATAATGTTTTAGGCCAAAGCCAATGTCACAGAGGAAGACAAATATTAGAAAGCAGGAAAGGCATATGCTGCAGTAAATGGCATAATGTAAGAAATACTGCAATGGTTTTGAGGCAAGTTTGATGACTACAATAGGATTATACTGTACATCCTTAAAGATCAGGTAAATATCATTTTCTAAGCCAAATAAATAAATATAATTTGAGCCAGTCAACAAAAGAGTGGATTCAGCAATATCCCATTCTCAGACAACTAGAACAAATGCAAAAAATTTTGTTAACAGATAAAATGCATCTGTGGCTGTGTAGATCCTATATTGAACAGCATGAATATCTGCCATATTCCATAAGATTAACATTTGGAGATTAGAGCTGTAACACAAGGCAGGAAGGCACAGCACTGCCAAAAGCCTGTATAATACCTCAGCTTATGGTAGAAAAATGCTGAACAACAAAAAACGTTTGAATTTCCCCTTGGTGATTAAAAGTTTTTCAATGTCATTTCTGGATGTCCTGTAAACACCAACTTTAATGTGACATCCTGCCAAATGTACTTAATACCCGAGCCTCACCTTGTGTCGCTGCTCGATCTCAGATAACTGCGAGCGCGTGATTCTGGCATCGTTTAACAGGTTCTCATTGAAGACCTCCCATTTCCCAGCAGCAACCATCTCGTTCACTTCGTCCTCCGTCACATCCCTCCCCGATACCTCCAGCTGCCGGATAATGAAGTGCTTACAGCGCTCCTGCTTTGTCAGCAGACTTTCATTATAGAGCCGCATTACCTGGAAAATAATCATAACACAGAGAAGGAAGCATCATGGGAAATGGGAATTTAAAATGATGTGAGTAAGCTGTCGTTATTACTTTCATTAGTTGTGATTTTAGCAGGAGGTAGGATAGTATTCCCAACCTGGTGGAATTTGCGGGACAGTGCTGCATGCTGGGAGCGCTGTATTCTAGCTGTAACAGAAGAAGGTCCCTGCAGATCCTCTGTCCTCTGGACCTGTTTTGAAAGTGCATCTAAGCGTCTGTGTATACTTTCTGCTTGGAGCTTTATGTCTCGGGTAATGCTGCTCTCTTTCTTCATCACACTAAAACGCCGCATGGTCGCCACCAGCGTCTTCTGCTGCTGGCTGAACTTAAGGACCTACATAACAAACACAATAAAAACAATTACCATCTGAAGTTATTTTATCAAGAAATACTAGTATACACCCTGTAGACATGCTTTACCTCGATATCCAGTTCTGTGATATCATCTCGAATGTGCTGAATCTCTGACAGGATATTATCAATAATGGGCTCCTCCTCAAACACCACAGCTTCTGGCGTTATGACCCCGACCACCACTGAGTCATCATTATCGCCTTCCGCTGAGAACGGGTTGGTGTTCTCACTCGGCGCTTCAGAGAAGTCCTGGGCCCTCTGCTGCAACTCCTCCAGGCGGTCCCGCATTGTTACACAAACTTATCGTGGAGCAGCAGCGGTGCTAACGAGACAGTCAAACAGAGGAATATAAATAGTGCGTTCTTGTTTTCTGCAAGAGAGACAACATGGTATAAATGAATCTTATTAACACAATTGTACTGTTGATGTGAGGAAATAGTTTACACTGCATCAATAAATAATTATAATATATTGACCTGACCTAATTTGTCATCAACACATACAAAAATCTATTCACCACCAGTCGATTCATATTGACCTATGAGAAAAAGGGAATTTCCATGCAACTTGTAGCTCGAAGCATCCTTTAAAGCTATTTTCTGGGGATTTGAGCAGTGAAGTATCTTGTGTGTTCATGACCTCAGCACTCCTGCATTACTGCGTTAAAACATACTCTGAGTAATTAAATGCAAGACATCAGCTCAAGAGCCTATTTCAACAACACTCCTCAAACACAGTGTTTCAAAGAGGGACAAGCAGTTCACACTTTTCCTTATCTCTACAAAAAGACACTCAGTGATACAAGATACAGAGCTGGGTTTTCTCGTGGATACACTGGATGCCAGAGAATCTATCTTCGATCTGTGATATGAGCATAACTAATGAGGCACGGCTGCACTCTGCTGAGCACTCAAACATATTTTTAACTCTGTGAGCAACACAAGGTAAACAGGCAGAAAGTTTATCTGCGACATCAGTCAAATTGACTCCAGCTCCTTTTCCCATGAGAACCCAGATGCTTGTTTGTGTTCAGCAACACACTCAGCAAAAGTAGAGAAAGGCTCACTGACAACTTTTGAAATGTAGCCTTGATAAACACATTAACTAAAATAGACACAAAATAGACATCAGAGCTGTGTACCAGCTCTCCATTTTCAAGGGATTTTCACAGCGGCTTTTTGAGCACAATTCAGCCTCAGCAAAACATTCCTGATTAAAATTATGACATACTGAATTAGCTTCTTGAAGTGTTTTCGATATGAATACATTCACTAACAAATTCCTGAGCTCTCATTTAGTGAAAATTACAGTGTAGCTTAGTAGATTGAACTCAGTTTGGGAGGCCTTAAACATATTGTTTGGTGGGTAGAAAAAGTAGCAGTAATCTAAAGCATTTCAAATCAAGGCTGATCTCATTTCTGTGTGGACTTCAAACCGGAAAACATCCCATTTTGTTCAAAAGTGTGTGGGTGGAGAATCTTGTGTGTGTGTAAGTAACTATTACAAAGTAGGAGCTGAAAGAATGTAAAAGTGTCTATTGTTCTGCAGCTAGAGCTCTGTCCTGCTTTGTTCCTACCTGGCTGACCCACAAGAGCCGATTAAAAGCATTGCTCAAAGGATTAGGAAGCACATTCTCTTCTGTTTAGCCTAAAAACCTGGAAGAAAAGGAGAAAGTGGGTTGTGTGAAGCTTCCTGGCACTTTCTCTCACAAACTGAACACACATTTGTCCTCTAAAACAAGCTAACATTATTTTCTCAGTGTCCACCCACTGCTTTGTGTTTATAAGGGAAGTGTTCTGTTGACACTTTGAGTCCTTTGTATGCAGGTAGAATAGAAGGAGTGTGTAAATATCATTGTAATCACAGGTCAAACACTTGTACAATACTTTCAGGTCATCAAGAATTAGTGTTTAATACTTTAGAATGGGGCTCTTAACACTACTTCTATGTGAATCAATCAAAAGATAAGATTTGAAATGACATTACTATACCTTACACTTAAATTGTTTTAACAAAATTTTCTTAAGATTTTTCAAGAGATTAACCCTTACCTTAGAGTTTATAGTTCATCGCATGCCTCCAGTTGAATTCCTGGGAATATATGTCCAAAAGCAACTCACATTCTTCCAACTTATTCCACATGAAGTCCCATTCCCCTAATTGTCATCATCTTACAGCCTATAACAGTCGTGCCACCACCTGTTTATCAGAACAGTTACTTTTACAGACACTGAAACTTCTCAGAAACTCTGGTTGGGCCAGTTATAAGTCCCTCCCAATCCTTGGAGTTGGGCCAATAGGAGGGAGTCTATTTGCTTATCTAAAGAAATGAGAAGTGACGTGATTGAGTAAATGGGGGAGAGACAGCATGAAGCGCACAAAGCCTCCCCTCAGGCTGCTTCATCTGGAAAACAGAGCTGAGCCAATGCATTGTGTACATGACTGAGGCCAAACAATGGCCATGGTGTCAACTGGGGTCTTAATTCCAGTGTGAAGTGTCACGGTTTGCCGACTTGGCCCTCTTGGTCCCAGGCTATTGTACTCCTTTGGCCTCACTAACTCTTTTGAGACGCTTTTGACAGATTTTTACTGACGAGCTCTGAAAATGCAGGAGCCTTCCAAACACAGGCAAGGACGCGGTGGCTGTGTGCAGAGTGCAGCCCAACACACCGGGAGAAGCTGTTTGAAGTGTGGCATCAGAGGAGAGAGGGAGACAAGTCTGAGGATGAGAGGAGATCGGAGGGGACAAGAGTTCACTCTGCGTCACTGCCAAACTTTGAAGATGCCTCTTAGATTTTTTGACAGGTCTTTGCCTCATCTATAGGTTAAAATTTGTAAATGCAACAACAGTTTTAAGGTTACAGTCACTTAGGTGTCTGTTTAGATGCACTTAACACTGTTTTAACACATTTATTTATTTATTTTTCCTCAATCAAACCTTTGACTTTCAGTATCTTTTCAAAAGTGCTTGGACCTGTGCTTCAGCCAACAGTTTGTTTCAGCTAATTGTTGAAAAAGTAATTATGCAAACAGTCACTTTTACTGCTACTTCAGTCAATGTTGTAAAGAAACATAACTTTTACAAGAGATCTTATCTGCTACACTTAATGTTGTTTTAAAGTAACACTACATACATTTTAATGCATATTAAGGCACAACAATCCCATCAGATTTTGCCACAGTGCAGATGCAAACTAATGACTTTTCTGGTTGCAGTTATGTAGTGTTGTATCAATGTCAAATGTATATCATTTTTCACACTGACCAGGTTCAGAATAATACAACAAAACACAAAATAAATCCAGTTTCCAATCATTTCTGTGATTAAAACTATCTGTAACAAGGCTAAGAAATGTTCAGTTTACTTGAAAACAATTATGTTTGAGACTGAATCACTTCCTGTGCCCACTCCCTACAGTCTAAAATAAACCAAGACAAATCTCTAGCCTCACCTTTTCATACTTGAAAATGTAAGGATATATGATTAGAATGCAAAAGTGTTTCCTAATAGTTACTGATGGATAACACTACAGGACAAAATATCACTGTAACTCACAAAGTTGAAATGAAATGACCACTGACCTCCAACAGAGCAGTAAAAAGAGTGTGCCAGTGTGCTGCTGTGACTGTAGCAATAGAGTTACTGTGACTCAGTGTAACTCTTAAAGTGTTCTGTGGGTGGTACTGCAACGGAAGGGATGTCAGGACAAGAACTTTGATATTCTTTAGTTCAGGCTCCAGAGAGAAACCAAACAGAAAAAGAAAGAAAGGCACAGTCAAAACGTAAACAACAACTTTTAAAGGAACATTTATAAACTGCTTGACAATATGCATGTGATTGTCTAAGACGTGGGAGGAGGCAGAGAATGAGAAACTGATCCAGCTCTCGAGGACAATGAGACCAATCATGACAAAGTGATACAATTTGTCATGATTGATTACATTTGACACGATGTAAATCTGGGAAGGGAAATTTTGAGGTTCGCTGAAGTATTCTGAGGTACTTCAGACTGGTGTATGTCCTAATCATGAAAATTAACTGTTCACAAGTTAAAATTTTGACAGAAGATTGATTCTTTTTCAAAGCATTTACAAAATATTGATCTGTTTCTGCAAAACATAAAACAACCCAATTTAGTCTATAATCCATAAGGTAGTGAAAATAAGCATTTGAGCCATGAAACATAAATCCAAGAAAAATTGAGGGCATTATAGTTTACATGTCTTTACTAGATCACCTTAATATTTTATCCCAACAGCTTTTATATTCGCATTCGTACTTTGGCAGTTCTGTCCATTTGAATGTCATTTCCAAGTTAACAAATAAAACTTAATGTTAACCTTGGAGGTGTGTAAATATTTAAAGTATATTCAGCAAAACAGATTTACAAAGAGGATTTACCATTTTGCTTTTTGCATGTTAACATTTGTTCCCATGTACTTCATAAATTGGTTATGTCACAAATGTGGTTGTTCATGAAACTAATGCACTTCATAGCCCACTGAGCTTCACATATGGGTCATACAACAGCCCTAAGAGTGAAAAAAGAATGAGATAAATGAGTAGGAGAGAAAACTGGTCAGAGGGGCAAGGATAATGAGGTCAAAACCATGGTCATTAAGCCAATCGCAAAGATTGATACTGAGGCTGGTGGCCTTGTCTACTGAAAGACAGCCACGGCTGATCTGGATATTAACGCTTCCATTGGGAACACATTTGTGCCTACAGGGTTATTATGTATTTTAATTCACTGTTTAGCAGCAAGAAACTGTCACTGACCAACAAGAACCACCAAGTAATAGGTCATCATCTAAAAGCATTTACCAAATAATACATGGACTGATCTCAAAGTAGGAATCTACAACTACTGCTTTAATGTTGAACAGATGTTTATTGAGAATTCTGCCCTCCAGGTGACAGCTGCAAACACATGGGGCTTTTACACACCCCTTACAGCCAGTGTGCTTCAGTAAACATGCACAGAGAAACAGTGGTGGCACAGGACATCAATATTAGCAAATGTTGTGCAACTATGCGCTTCCTATGCATCCTATTCTGTTTAAATGTGCACTGTATGATTATGCCTCTACTCAGGTTGTAGCGACTAAAGAACTTATTATGCATAGTGTCATATATTATGCAACATTTCACTTTGCTGAGATGACTTTCACCAACAGCAAAGCTCCTTAGCCTGCCGTTATGTCACAATGTACACTGTGTATCATGTTGTTGCTGTGTCAGAACAGTTTGTTTTTTCATTGCTAAATTCATTGATATATTCATCGCTATTTCTGCAGTTTTTGAAGAGAATTGCGCAGTCTCAATGCAGGGACCACAGATTTATCTACCAGAAGACTTCTCAGCAATATACTTTAAGCTAAAAGGAAGAGTCAACTTATGCACAGCAGGCCTCTGTCCTCCATGAGGCCACAGCTCCACACAATCCAACAAGTGTAACTGTGCACTTCACCCCTTAGTGCCACAAGACTGTCAAACCATCTTCTGCCTTTGTAGTAGAAAGTATACAATACAGATTAATAGTGTCTTGTACTGCACAGAGGAAACTCTAGAAAGATTGACCTAAGATCAGTGTTCCATGGTAAGATATTCCATTCGGCTTTGTGGTACAAGGAGCAATGATGAGAGCAGAGATTATCATTAGTGATACTGCACTCTATGATTAGCAGCTGAGGTAATGATAGGGCAGCATGGCAGTACAACTCTATCATCAAAGGGAACCACACAAAGATTATAAATGTATGCTTTTAAAGTCCTTGAACAATTACTGCTCCGTCAAATGCAGGACTAAGTGTTAACATCACACCACAGTTTTCATTTTGAACTGTTAGGCAGTGACATTCATTTCATTTTGCTTTGCATGAGAATACATGTGAACAACTGGAGACTTTAAAACAAATGTATAGGAAAACATTACTGCTGAAGACAGTGCAGGTTTTCTTTTTTTAAGTTTTTTGAATAAGACTTGAAATATCTTAAAGCTCATATTATGTATTTGAGAAGCCACTGTTCACATGAAAAAGTTCTCAGATGAAACTGCAAACTACTGCAAAATCATTCCATATTTTTAACAAAACACTGCATTTTAGGAGCTGGAACTACCGGTAATGAAAATGGACTAGGGTGTATGCTCTTGTTGAAAACCTATGTGTAAGAAGAAAAAAGAACTACAGAGAAGCTCTGTTTGTACTGCACACATTAAAAGGTTTATTACAATTCTTCCAGCAAAAGTTCATCTGCTGGAGGAATATTGTTTCTGTCATCAGTGTGTGTGTGTGTGTGTGTGTGTGTGTGTGTTTTCTATGTGGCATCCTGTTTATTTAAAGCACTATAGAAAGCCTCTTTGATGCTCCTTCACATGATATCGGTTTTAGAAATCCCCAGTATCACGCCTCAGCTGGCTTTGTGCTCCACATGACACAATAAGACAAACCACTGCCCCCTTCTGCTGCAACCTGCTTTGTGTGGGACGTGTAATGTTCATGCCACACAAACTCTTTTGACAGGATTAACGTGATAAACAACTCAAAAAGAGATGCTAAAAAGCACATGTTTAATTTGGATAGATATATCTGTACTCAAAAACTGAATTCTGTGTGGTAGATTTCTCATAACACTGAGCTAAGCTGTTGTTACTTCAAAAAATACACTACCACCTGCTGGCCTGACACACACACAGCGCTCACTTTTGCAGAAGCATTAGAATATGGTTTAATAAAGTTACAGAGGTTATTTTCAGAATGCAAAGGCGCAGCTTTTTTGATGTCAGGAAAACTGTTGTTGTGTACACAGGGCCTTAACGTTGAAATCCCGACTGATGTTGTGTACATACGAAGAGAAGAGCAAACAGGCTCAGTCAGGACAGACGCACACTAGAGGCCAGCTTAATGTGAGCATGACCCAGTGCTTTGTGTCTGCCCGCTTTGATAGGGATTTATCAAGAGTTAAGCAAATATGAGTCACAGAAAAATGCATATTCAAAAGATGGATGTGGACTGTGTGTGTTTGACAAGATATTCCAGATAAGAAGGAAATAAATATATTTACTAATCAAATTGTTTGGCTGTCCCACCATTCTATCCTATTATCTATAGAATTTTAGGATAGGAAATCATGCAGAAAAATATCACCTTAGTTTGAAAAGGTCATCTCATGTAGTCCACAAACCTTATCAATCATATCACATGTGGATGGTATTGACACATGTGCTGCATTCATGTGTACTCTCTGGGGCTTATAAATCTATAAAAAGTGAGGTGCACCATTATATCAATTATCAGAAATGCCAGATCTGAGATTGGCTGCTGTTAGCTGCCATTTCCCATCTCCTGGGGAAAGTAATTGTCAATGTAGAGGCAAAGCGGCCATGTTCTTCAAATCCACACCGTGACAATGGCTGTGACTTTGACAGGTAGCTGACAGAGAAGAAGTAGAAGAGGAGGTGGTGGTGGATGTGGCTGTACCGGTCACTTCAGCTTTAGACCACACACCCACAGACATATATGGAAGTATACTGCCAGCAGGCCACCTCTAATCGAGATGGAAGAGCGCAGTGGCAGATCGAAATGCCTGCAGATGACAAGGTGGAAATGGATTGGCTGCCGTGCCCTTGTCATGTTGCTCCATCTGCACCAAAGAGAGAGGAAGACAGATGGATTCCATGGCAGAAGGCTGGGCTGGTTCAGAGAGACAGGTTGGAGCAGATGCCAAACACTACTGGGACAGAATAAAGGCTGTAAGAAAAGTGAATTTGCCTGATGAGATAATCGATTGATGTGAAAAACAAACTAGAGCGGTCTAAAAGGTACTAAACAGGGTTGATGACTTTGTTCATAATTTCATGTAAAAGGCTGTAGTGGATGTGAGGCAGAAGTGAGATGGTTCTGTACAGCTCTGGCTAGATAAATAGAAGAACAGAAAAGAACAAGTACAAGAATAAAAAGGCTGTTTGTTATACTGTAAATAAATAAATAAATACTATACTAATTTTCCATATGGAGTTTTCACCTATCCATGTTTTTTATGCTTCTGGAACTGTATGGGAACAACAGTATATTAAAACTTTGGAAGAATAAACTTCTATGTGCATTTCTATGAACTGACAACAAGCAAATAAACTCAGATGTTTTAGGTCAGTTTTGCAGATGACTGAGAAAAAATGTTTTGTGTGGATAACTTGCTCCTTATTTTGTTTTGGGTCTGTCTTTTCTAAATGTGACTTGGCAAGATTTAGATCGGGATATGCACTGATTTAAATGCTGGCAGCTAGGATTATATCACAACGGTGAGGCCCTCATATTACTGAATAACAGTGGCACATTTCAATGCTGTTTTCAGTCAATACTCCAAAGTGTTACCAGATATTGGTCTCTGAAAATAGCTGACGATATGAATCTGCCATTTGCTACATTGAAAAAAATATTTTACCTTGAGTTTGTTGTGAATTGTTTTTCTTTACTATTTCTGTAAAACAATCCAAATTATTCCTCAGATACCTGTGGTTCCTGCCTGTGAAGAAATATAAGATAAGCATGCTCGATGAAAGTTTAAATTGGGTCATCATTTTGCTGCCTTATTCCCTTCTGAGGCGGCTCATTCATGGACCAAATAACACAAAATGAACAAGAATCTCTTTCGCTTTCAAAACTGAAGCTACAGTATCATTGCAAAGCCCCTCCTATCCAATGTGCTACACCAGCTAAAACTCCTACCGTGGCTGATATCCTATATCTACCTGCGCACAAGTCTCATGGGGAGCCCTTTCTATCCCTGACCGTCTTTTACAGGTCACTGATCTCCTATTACAGCTCCGAGATCTGAAACATGTTCCCAACTATCCTCTTCCGGCTTTAGGAGGACTCAGGAGCAGAGACATGTAGGGGATAGTAATGCACTTCACAGAGATGTTTAGAAGTCATGCGTTCTGTAGTTGTACTTCAAACGTGCACTATATGTTGAGTATGAGGGCATTTAATTAAAGCCTCTGACATGAAGGAATATGGGAGTTGCTTCTCATCATCACTAGCGGCTCATTGAAGTCTAATGTTTTAATTAGCTGAAGGATTTTGTTGACGCCACATTGCCTAGAGCAGTGGGACTGCAATGTTTTTTTTCTAAGGTGATGTGGTGGCAAATACCGGGAGGCAGGTTAATATGGTTTTTCCCTCCCCTGGGAATTAATCACCTCGCCTCATAACTACCAGCCAACATAATCATCCATGGGAGAGATAGTGTAAGTCTGCCAAGAGCAAACTGGGAGGCAGCTCTGAGGGTAAATGGAAAGGGAGGCAAAACCGGACATCCCTATATCCCAATTTTAATGTAATACTGTCACACAAAAAAGTTTACTGTACATCGATTCACAGAGAAGCATAATATAGTAAGAAATAAGAGATACCAGGGAATAGTTCAAACACCTCAAGTCCAATCTGGTCTAATAATGCATTTAAGGCCACTTGAAAGCTACATTGAAAAAATCTTATTACATTGCAGTAAATGAGCTGGGTACATCCAGTAAAGCCACAATCTGAAAGCAATTCTTCATCTTTTTGAGCAAGCCAACCTAATTGTCTTTCTCTTTTTTCTGAGAATTATTCTTGTCTCTGTAAATTTGGGTTTGACTTTCAGAGGCATTACCAACAGGTACAGAATGCACCACTTGTGGACTCAATTGGATAGACAATCAGAAAAATGGAGCGCTGAATAGAGCCTGCCCTGTTTAACATAAAAGGTAACAATTGGCCAGGTTGGCCAGGCTACCATACAACCGTACATTAAATATGGAATATCTATTTAAATTTGATGTGGTCTTGGTCGATCTTGATGTCAAATCCAAATTCTCCCAAACAACTGAAAGCAAGACATAAAACAGAACCAATATTAAACTGTAATGGTTAAAATTTGAAGATCACAGTGGTTTCATGGCCCAATGTAACTGCTACAACTGTTAGTGACAATAGCTTGTGGTATTGCGGCGTGATGTGAATATGCAAAGGATGCCATCAAGATAGAAAAAGCAAGAGTGAACACAAAAGAGGAAAAAGCTCAGTGAAACTACATGTCAAATTGAGATCGAAGCAATCCCATTTGTTCCCGTTAGCCGGGCGTCTCTCATCGACATGTGCTGATGAGAGTTTGTCTTGGCCGATGTCCTTCAATTCACCTCCCAAGGTCTGTCGGTATCACCTCCTCCTCCTCCACTTTACACTCCTCTTCCCTTGTTGAGATCATAAATTGCTGAATATAAAGCCTTGTTTCCAGTCCGTTAGACGCGCTGCCTGATGCCAAGGGCCTTCATATCCCCTTTCGCACCTCCGAAGGCACTTAGGTAGAAAAATCTGCCTCTCAGTCAGTACACCCTTGCCTCTGATATGTGCATGCATCATTCAAGCAGCAGGTCCATCCTAAAGCGTGCCCCTCTACAAGGCCACATTATATCATAGTCATTTATTGGAACGGGACTTGGTTAAACAGAAAGAAGCAAAGATTAACTAATGGCTTCACCTGAAGACAATATATATCTTTCCTGACAATTTCCCCCGTAATGGTTCAGTGAGATTCCTTTTACAGGGATGTTCAACTGCCCGGACATGATGTATTCTATATAAACTGTCTACAATGTCTCCTCAAATCAAGATTCAATGGAAAGTGGCCCAGGATCTGTTCACCACTTAAAATAAAATAAAACAACAATTTGGTTTCTATTGCCCGTTCATGCTGCGCTATGTCACTATGATGATGTTTCAGAGAACTGATTCAAATGTCAAATAAACACTGTGATTAGGAGTAGTGCCATGAAATGACAATTGAAACATTTCTCCGTTTGTCCTTTAAGCATGAGAACACCAGGTGAGATGTCCTTTTGGAGTAAAACCAGCACACAGGCAGTGCATTTTCCATTCATTTTTTAAAGTATCGCTTTCCTGTGTATTCTGCTGGTAGACTCAAGTTTTTCTCAAGTGTGCTGGCTGCTGTGTTGTTGACCATTAGCGTACAGAGCAAAAAAGCTAAGAAGCTCCACCTTCCATATATTTTTGATTAGCCCTCCAGCCCTATGTACTGTATATGTCACTTAACCTCATCTAAATAATTTGTCTGTCTATCATGGCGATGTACATTTTTCTTAATGAAGGTTTTGAAGTGTTACCAATGCAAATGCTACAGAGAAATCTGAAGAAATTATGAAGCACTGGTTCTAAAAATAATCTGTGTATTACTGGACATGACAGCATCCTGTGACTTGGAGTGGGTGTGGCCTAAATGTTTGCATAGGTCACATGTGGTTGTTGTTTACTAGTCATTTCAAACACATGCAGTCAGTCAGTTGCAGTTGGTGGCCTTTTCATCCAGTCAAAGTGTATTGCAATCTGCTTTAAAATATGAAAGGGTCCATATTCTAGTTTTTTGTTTTGTTTTTTCCTTGCATTTAGGATTATGTCTTTGCTGAGCATGTTAAATATTAAAATACGTTGAAAAATCAGTTGTTTGTTCAGTACTAACAAACTGCCCGGTCCAGCAGCTTAACATTGCCATAGCATATCCATCTTGTTGACAACACAGCTGTGTGCAGGTCTGCAGACAGACACAGTGGCAGGTGAAAAACAAATGCTGTGTTTGAGGCCTCGTTTAACCTGGGTAAAAAGCCTCATCAGCCACTGCCTTGGGCTCTGTATTCATCTTTGTGCACTTGGCAGCAGAATATCTTCACTGCTTGTCGGGTTCTCTGATAGTCTGATGTGTGTGTTTCTGTTTCAAAAAGTTGACATGGTCTTAGATGATGTTTGGGTGAAGTTGTCTTGGCCTCTGAATGAACTCTTGAAAGTGTCAGTTGCAGAAGATGGGTTGATGCATTCTTCTCTTGTATTTTTTGCTCAACGTCTACAGTTGAACACCCTTCATATGAAACACAAATGACTCATACTGAAACTGTCAACTTAATGCTGTAATTCTGACATGCCGCGTTAATAAGACTCTATTAAAACTGAGTTACATTTGTCAAGGATAAAATATAGCAGTCAGATTTTACGCTGCTTAGTCATCAAATCTATAAAAGAATCAAACGTTCCAGCATTGTGGCTTTCCAATTTTAGGTCTGTTCATTTGCAGTCCCCAAGGAATGAGTCACTTTCCATCAACATAAGCCCCAGAGCTGGCATAAACCCTTGCTCACACTCTATTAAAGTCATGTAGGACACAGGTAATTTAATTCATAAGCTAAGATTACATCAGAGTTGTAACAGCGTAATGATAAAGCATGATGTTAGAGTTTCAGTTAATAGGACTGCCTAATAGACGACAGGGACAGGCCTATTATCATCTGCAGAGAAGCACAACATGCACTCGGAGTCACAGTTCAACAAGAATCCTGTTCTTCTCTGTTTGCATATTATTAGCTCTCAAAAGTTTATTTAATGAAGGCCATTTTAGATCACAGACATCCACTGTACTTTCTTCAGAACTTCTCCAGTGCCTTTGTTCTGTTTATCTGTATTAGGCCCATAGCAAGATAGCTTCAGGATTAACTCAGCCCAGAAATGAACGTATTTGGCTCTTTCATAATCAGTGTTGTGACTGTAAATTCCAAGTAAGTACTTGTTATCATTTTATATAAATGATTATTTCATTTTTGCCCAATCTCTTCCATTTCACATTAATCTTTCCACTAATTGATAGAGAAACCACTGTGAACTAGTGAATTAACTCGAGAGTTGTTCTGAGAGAAAAGTTTATCAAGGTTTTACAGACTAAGTAACACTATCCTCCTGGAGGCCTAAACAGACATTACCTGACTTCTTTTCTCTTCCATTTATGACTTGTTTAATCACTTTAGCATACTGTAGCAGGAATAATCTATGTAAACTGGAACTCGCACTGGAAGCGTTGGCCAATCACATGCTCACTCCTGAATAAAGGACGCTCCTATTGATCTACAGTGATACAGTGACTGAAAATATGTAGAATGTGTCTAGAGTAGTTTGTAAACACAAATAAAGAGAAGGGAAGCAAAATAAAGCACAGACAAAATATTGACAATGCATTAAGGAGATGTTTAATGATTAGAGGTTTAAGGTCAGCTCTAACCTACAATTTGAAGTAATATATTTGTATTCTGCAGTGACAAATTGGTCCAGTCTTTCTGTTTTCAATAAAGGACAAGCAGGAAAAATATCTATCCTGCTGTAGGGGGCTGGGGGCATGATGGAAAAAATAAAATTGGGTCATGGCACTTTAATTGTGTTGTTTGGATTCTAAGGTTATCACATGCAAAACACAGACCCCTGAGTATTCAAAACAGACAATTAACTTTCATCCCTTAGTTTCATGTTCCTTGTCTCTTGTGTCACAAAAAAAAAAAAAAAAAAACCCAAAAGAAAAAAAAGGGGGGGGGGGGGGGGGGGGGAAAAAAAAAAAAAAAAATTGGGTAAAAAAAAAAGGGGGGGGGGGGGAAAAAAAAAGGGGGAAATGGGGGGGGGGAAAAAAAAAAAAAAAAGACAATACCAAATTTTTATTACAAAACAAAGAATGTGTGTTCCAAAGTCATGTTTTACTGTGCTTAGCTTCAGCTGTTTAAAACATCCCTCGAGTCAAATTGCAGATACAGAAGAATCTACAGAACTTTTTTAAGTGTATCAGACTCTGTCTTACAAAAGAGTTATACCTTTGAAAGTTATTTCTTGACTTGTGAGTGACACACACAAGAAACAAATGAAGACTGTTCAGTGCAGCTGCAGACAAACTATAGCTCAGATAACCCTCGATTTTGAACCCAAAGGTGTAAAAAGAAAGGTGCTGACACACAGATTATTAATGCTCTCTCTATCCTTTCATGGTTCTGGTCTCTCTCTCCTGGATGCGTATCAGCAGCTTCCTTTCCTATTTGTCAAAAACATGAATAATAATTACACGCTGCACTAATTCATTTTTTTTCTTCACCAGTATTGTGTGGAATTCATGCATACTTAAACTGCTATAATTCGGATATGGGTCATTTCGTGGTAACAATGAGCTGTGTGTTGCCAGGTCTGTGGTTTCTCTTTAGTCTTCTTGGATGTCTCGCTGCCCGCAGGAACTGGTTCATTGTGCAGTCTCAGTACAAGGCTTTGCAGAGGTTTTTCACAGAGCCATACACAGGCACTATAGATAGAAAGCAATCCAAGTTACTTCCAAAGTTTTATTTTGAACAATAAGCAGTGTACTGTGACTATAGTGAAGAGTCTGTGCAGGGCCAGACTATGTACAATGTGTGCTACGAGTTATGAAGTTTTTTACTAGCTTTGTTAATTCTGCTGAAAAATGAAACCAGATAAATGTGAGTTTGTGCACTGATTTAGGGGCTATATATTTCTGGTTAGTTACTTGAGGCTTGTGTGAGTGAGGCACAAAAATCTGCCATCAAACTCCATTAGATTTTAAACGACAATGCCCTGGGAACAAAAATACTAAAGTGATAGTAATAAATGTGACCCTGTTGTGTCAAAATGAACACGTTTGTTCCTTGTGTCCTCTGTTTGAACCCTGTATTTATCTCTTCAGGAGCTCTTTCATCTCATTCTGTACATTTCAAAAAGAAGCCTGAGCCACCATTTTGCATAATACCGAGTGTGTTGCGTGTGTGCATATGCGTATGTATATTGAGATGAGCACTGACTTATTCTGTGCATTCCCAAATCTAATTATCCCTCCTGGCCTGGGGACAGAGTCCACACGGTGAGCAGGAGAAAGGAACTGGTCGAAGATGAAAATAGACCAGACAAAACCAGTGGATCTGCTTAGAAAGACAGGGGCAACTAGAAAGAACACGCTGAGTACTTCAGAACTGGGACGCCACTTTGTAGAGCTCATCTATATTTGTCTTCAAAGTCCTTTTTATGGAGGAATGACAAAGTTCTGCCTGACGCCTGATATTACAGCAGTTAAATTTGCAAACGACTCAATTTTGTCAGAATTCCTACGTGTATCTGCTCTTGACTGTCTGCAACTGTAGCATAACCTTTGTCAAATAAATGGGCTTCTTCTTATAATGTTATAGCACTGTATGATGACCCATCTCTGAACTTGGAAGGTGCCTATAGAGTTCTATACAGATGCACTGGAGCATTACTGAAAGCTATATGCTATTCTAAATATGGCTACTTCCCTAACTGACTGGACCATTAATAGGTAAAAGAAATATATTAAAATAGTATGTTAAAGAAAGGCTGTAAAGGGGACACATAAATACTTAGCCATCTCCTCTTAATCTAGTGAACAGTTCCCTTTTAAGGTGAAAAATCCCATAGTCAAACTTCCCACAAATGGACAAGGCAAAGGTTGTCAATTTGTTTTTAAGCAACTATAAATTGCAGCTGGCAGGTAAAAGGCAAAAAGCTGTTTTTATGATAATATAGATTCTAACCCTTAACCAATCACCTCCTGACTCTCCATTGATCAACTGCTCCCTCTGGATGTCTCCTGTGTTTGTGTCAGAGCCTAAAATGTTGCATCATAACATTTTACAGGTAGTTTCTACAGTTTTAATGTTGTCTAAATGTCAGAGAGTGGTAAAAACAGATTGAGAGATGTTCATTTGCCTTTCTCTTTAATCATTTTATATGATGACCTGGATGGGTGACAGCTCCCATTGACAAAAACAAAATACAAAGAAAAGTCAAGAAATATGTAACAATTTAATCATCTGCAATGTTGAGTAATGTCCTAATACCTGCATTGGTTACAAAAGTGAGTGATTAGTGCATCTGTAAAACATTGCCTTAATAGCTTTTAATCACAGTAGAAACTGCACATTTGTTCTTGTGCCGTCCACAACAGTCAAAATGCTAACTAAAAATAAATAAACCACCAATGTTCTCTTGCTTAGAAGACAAAAAGAAGACTGACAGCTCACTTCTCACATGGAAACCTGTCTGTATCTGTCTCCTGTTCCTGCATCTTAACAGACTGCTTCTGTGTGCACTGAAAGTCAGTGTTTGGCAGTGATCCCGTTCACATAAGGGCCTCCTCAGATCACAATCCCACCTTCACTTAAGTATGCAGATCAACTCCCACCTCCCCCCACACCCCTCCCCACATCTTCTCCTCGCTGCCTTCATCTCAGCCTCCCCCTCATTAAAACTCTTAATTGACTCGTTCACACCTGCTCGTGCACGGGCTCATTTGGGACAGGCCTCCACTGCCAGAGCAGATTTTCTCATCAACAGCACGTTCAGTCGGCTGAGCACTGTCCTTCACTCACCTACAGGGCACGACAAGACTGAGAGAACTTCCCACATGGAAGTGATAGCTCAGCTTTTTAACTAGGGTTGATCTTAGTAGTAAATAGTCTTGCGGCTCTATTGGATGGATGCCGGTACAGTTGGCTTAAGTCAGAGGAACCTTTCAGAGCTTGCCTTGAATCTGTCTTCTAACTTTGTGGACAGATGTGACTGTACATGAGTCCTCCTGAGTCTGCATAAGATCTCAGCCATTTACTCCTTGCATTAAGGCTGTTCACATGACTCTATCAAATCACTGTCTGGCGTTAAGGAAGTGCATTTTTTTCACAGTGAAACAGCTACTACTACAGACAGTTTTCTGAAAAAAAAAAAATATTACTGAAACTTGACCTCTTCTGACAAAAAGTTGTTCTCTTCAAGAAAAAAATCCACACAAACAATTAATCAAAAACTAATCCAAAAAACCTTCAAGACATTTTTTTCCAAGAATGGAAGGAAGTGTATGGGTCCTGTGTCATTTGTTCAAAATGTTAAAATAGGGTTTATTTTTGACCGGTTCCAATATTACATTATAAGATTAGTGAATTACATAAAAACATATATATTAGGTTTACCCTTTTTACTACATCTGTAAAACTTAATACAAGGTTAAATGAATGAAGATAATAATTATATACATCACCCTTTTTATATTGGTTTCAGCAAAAAAAAGTCAGTCAAGTAGACATCACCTTTAATCTGTCTTCACCTCAGTCTTACCATGTCTACCACTAATAAATGTCTCATCAAAAACACATCTCCTAAATGTAGATGATAACCTTTGGGGAGCAGCAGGAAATGAGATTTCCCAAAATACTCCTCAGAATCAGGTCACTAGAAGCAAGTGGCCACTTGTTAAGTGTCTAAATTGTCATCCTTCACACAAAACCATATCCGGTCCGATTAAGAAAATGATCATGGATCACCATTTTCGTCATCCTGCACAATCCTACGTTATTCTGAATAATTGTTGTAAAGTTATGTGTATACAGCCCATTCCTGCTTTCATTCTGGGAACTACCTTCAATTTATCACTGGTCATTTTCCCAAATAATCAGTCTTTAATATTTATAGTCGAGTGTGGCTTATGCAGTACAGTCAATACATTATAAAACCACACTGAGTTCAGGGGCTGAATTTCGTGTAAATTTAATAAAGGGAGTCTAAAGCCTTAAAAGCCCCTATTAATCATTAGCAGACGGACAAATTAGAGCATTAGCTCAGCCAATATATGTGAGTTATTTGCCAATATTTCTATTGGCAGGGAGCAGTGTGCAGTAAACTATTAATGATTTAGATTGTGTAGAATATTGGTGGGGAAGGAGTATGGTCATCCAGTCTTGCATTAGTTTAAGATCTAGACCCAAAGATTCAGGTGGAAGAGCCCAAATGGTTCATTTCTGTTTTTACATTTAGGTTTGAACAATAATTAGTTGCATAGAAATGCTTTTATTGTGTGACAGAAAGGGCTCTGTGGTCCAACTGTGGAGAAAACTGTAAACACGTAATTTGTCTAAAAAAGTACCATTGCCACAATTACAGGTTGTCTTGTCGCCATAGAAATGCATTATGCTCAATACACAAAGCAACAATGACCATGCATAAATTAAGACATCACTATTTTTAGGATGAGCCCTGTTTTGCCAGACTACTGTACTGAAAAAAGCTGCTGGGGTAGGCAAAGAGTAAATATTTATATTTGCGTTGTTTTCTTGAACCTGTACCTCAAATATATTTCTCAATTTTAAATTCATGTAAATGAATTGAGAGACACCTGCAGCAAAAATCACATTTGCAGGATAAGTATTATGAGAAGATTCATCCCTATTTATATTTCATAAATTTTATATGATCCTACTGTACTAAAAGCTTATTAACTCTCCCAACCTCTTTTGGTTATAGGGCTTCAATATTAATCCTAATGATGACAGCTTATGTCTGAGCCGCAGGTGTAGAACATCCAGGACTAGTGTTATCTGCCGTTTTGAGATCCCTTAAAGACAGGGAAGAGCACAAGCTTAAACACAAGTGGTCTTGCAGCTATTTTCTTGTCCGCTGCCTTACTCTGCCCCCTCTCACCCTGCACTTCACACCACTCAGAGATTAGTTCCCCCTGAGTGGCGCCAGCTTCAGTAAAATAGCCTCATTAACAGCCAACGAAGCCGGGCTCAGGGCTATCTGAGTGTGTCTGCGATTAGGCTGCACAAGGCCCTTAATCTGCCCAGTGCATGATGGACACTGGCGAAGAAATGGAAACCGTCCATTGCTGGGCAGCCCTGTGTTATTATAGCATAAAGAACAGTTATTGAAGTGTCTGCAGTGAGGGGGAGTCAATCCTAATAAGCTCTATAATGCTGCCACAGCTCTTATACATCTCTTATATATACAATCTCTACAAAGTCTTAAAGCCACCTCTTCGGTTTGTGTGCGCGCATATAGTGCAGAGGGATTATGAAAAGATGTGATGATGTTGGGCAATAAATGTCAAATCAATACATTTCTGGACAATTTACAATTTGTAATGTAATAAATAATTGATTAGATTAAGATTCCAGAAGTATCTTATTATTATACACTTATTTCCAGAGTCCAGGGTTTAAATGTGCTCCATGGCAGGTCCAATCCCAATTCAAACTGCTCTGTATGTGGTTTTGTTCATTAAAATCTTAAAAGACTTTATTCTGAGTGATTATAAGTGGATACATAAGGATAATTTTACAGCAGAGGCCTTATTTATTATTTACTTGTATAATTCTTGTAAGTTGTTTAAATTATGACTTGAACAAGAGTGTAATAAGTATTTTGATTTGTTGCTTGAATAAATAGATCAAATAATGTACTAAATATTGTTCTATTTCAGAAGCATTTTGCAGCTACTTTCGGTCTCACTGCAGTCTGGTGTTTGACTGGCTGTGAGCCTGAACTACTTTTTATTGAATCTCTAAAAGACCTGAAACATTTCTTTGCTCTCAGCCGAGTCAGAAGTATCATAGTTTATTTTCTGATAAAGCTGTAACAAGTAACCTTTTTTTATTCTTCAAAAGAAATTGAGGTTAGGTTTCCAAAAAGTTAATCAGTGTGACTTGTTACTACCTACGTCTGTTGCAGAGGAATGGTGTAAAGGTAATCATTGTTCCAGTAAGTTGTTGTTGTAAGATTCATTTCACTTTCATTATTTTATGCAACATTTTCTTTATTTCAGTTTTGCATGTGATGGTCTGTAAACTGAATCCCAAATCAGGGCCATTTGTAGAGAAAAATCATTTGCTTTGACACTTTATGCTTGTTATACGTTATCATTATTGACTTGTTTTATAACATAAAGACATTTATTGTTTCATCACATAAACATGATTTCGTGTTATTGTAAGCTGTAGTGCTATCAGGTTACAGCAGAGATCCTGAGACTTTATGCCTCTGTTATAAATGCATTCCTTGTAGCATATTTGTCACATTTAGGTACAAAGAGAGAACATAGATGGTAAAACACCGGTGCACTCAATTTTTCTTTGAGTCCTTCAGTAATGCTGTGATCAATTCTGGTCTTATGTTTCTAGATGGCTTCTCTACTTCAAATGGCTCTATCCGCTGGAAAAGACCAACGACATGTCTTCAAAGAGAAAAAGTGACCATTCATGCCTATTTAATTTAGAGTGCTGCTATCCTTAACTGCTTTCTTTTCAACATGATGCACGGATGTTGGACTCACATGGATCAAAAAAAACTTAATTGTGATTACTGAACAGCACAATAAATGAATGTGCTTAGGGACTGAGACTGTTTTGCATTCTAGCCTTTCCATTGAAATCAATGTGTACAAAAAGAGCCAAAGGCAGATGGTCTTTATGCAAACTGCAGTTGCCAACACTGATTTTTCCATTGTTTTTGGAGTGCCCTACCAGCTAGTGCATAATTTATTTCATAATTTATATTGCTTAACAGAGGACGGCTTGTTATTTAAACTTTTTCGGTGCTGCAAGACATCACTGTAAAGAATGGAAGCAAACAGACAAAAACAACTTTCTACGTGTGTTTACTCAGAGGCACTATATTTTCAGGAACATGAATAAATGTCAAGAAGGCAGAGCTGTAGTCAAGTCCAGTTTTTGAGTCCAAGTCACTTTCAAGTCCACAGTGTCCTCAGTCACCAAAGACTAGTCGAGTCGTGTCCAAATCAATTCGAGCCGAGGCCAAGTCCGAGACAAGTCACGAAGTAAAAATCTGAATATTTATGTGGGTGCAAAACTGACTGATTGGGAGTTTAGTTCTGTGCCTATTAGTGTAAAGTGAGCCGCTCTTTATGGTAAAAACTGCACTATCCCTTCCCTTTGCTAAGTTCTCCAGGATTGCTGCTGGTTTATCTTCTGGTCAAAATGTCTTTAGATGGTAGCAAACAATATACCGTGGTCCAACTGCTTTGTTAATGGTTCGTTTATGCCCCTGCATACTTTGCCTCTCCAGATAGCTTAATTTGTCAACATGCCAGGGTCTTGCATGCAGTACATAATTACAAAATGATTTATGTTGGGAGTTGCTCTTATTCCATAGAAATTTACTTGTGCAAGCAGAGAGCACTGAGGATGAAACTGCATGAGGCACAAAGCTGTTAAAGATTTGTTTGAGGCTCCAGCGTTGGGCATCGCGCTGACAGATTTGTAGTTGATCAGTAGGAGAGACTTACTCTCTTGATCAGAGTGCATCACGATGGTCACACTCAGTGATCATAGATGAGTTATTGACCTCCCACAGAACACAGGCACTCATGAAACTGAAGCAATTCATCAAATGCCTCGCGGCTGGAGATAAAAGACTTGGAGTAAAATGTTCACGGATTAAAGGACACTCCATCTTCCACTATGTTCCCTTAAAGGGGACATATCATACAAAATTCACTTTTTTAGGTCTAAGATACGTTTTAATGTGTCAATTAGGCCTGCAGTAGCTCACAAAAGCTGAATTAAATCCCTCCAGTTGCTGCGAAGATATCCTTATATATCTGTTGGGCATGCCTCAGCTGTGTTTCACTGCGCTGTTTCTCTTTTCGGTTGTCTGTTACGTATTTTTTCACTGATGCGTCACAGTCTTGGCAGAGGACCTACCCATATATGGTCTTTTGTCTCAAGAAACTTCCGTCTCGCACAGTGGCGAGTCTGCCATGTTTTTGGTTTTGTAGTCCAAGCTCAAGTATGTCGAAGGTACGCACGGATATATCTAAATGTTCGGTTGTTGGTTGTGTTAACCCGCACAAGTCATTACATAAACCCCCCGGCTCAGAAGAAGAGCGAAATGCATGGCTACATTTTATTTTTCGTGGAAATGTGCCTGCAAAGGTGGGCAAAATCCTCTATGTTTGCGCGAACCACTTCAAAGAGGAGTGTTTCAGCAACTTGGGCCAATATAGAGCAGGATTTTCGGCAAGACTTCACTTGATAGAGGGGTCAGTTCCCTCCATCTATCAAAGTGCTGCGGTAAGTCTGTAATTACTTTATAATAATGCTGTCTTCTATACTCAGAACATTTCGCTAGCCTTAGCATGAGTCTTGTGGCTCACTGTCTTTGCACAATGCGTCAATTGGACGGCTTCGGTAAAATTGTATGTTAAATGTTATTTATGGATGCACGAACTAATTGCTTTTTAGGCTTTTAGCATTTCCTTTGTCTATTTCATGTCGAAATAACCGTGCAGCAGTAGCTAGCCTCGCCTAGCCTGGCTTGTGGCTAGAGTTTACATACACTGCAGCGAGGATGATTTTGGTGATATTTGGCTTTAAGTTCATCTCTAAGTAGTGTGAAAACTGTGTTTTGCAAAAGCTAGTAAAACTAAATGCTGTTTTAGTTTTATAAAGGTTTGTATGGTATGTTATAGAGCATACCAGAAGTGTTATAGCAGGTTAGATGAAACAATGCATGTTCAATGTAGGAGGCAACGTCCGCAAAAAATCTCGTTAAAATATGTATAATCAAGACTGTTTTGATAACGGTAACCAGCTACTTCATTTTGCTATAACAAATGACAAATAGCCACATAAATATCACATTAACATTTTATAACTACTGTATAAGTTTAAGTTAAAATGGGCTCGCAAACAGATTTGTCTACCTATTACCCATTGTAATCGTAAACAGAAAAACAACCATTCATTTCCGTTGTCTCCAAACTTAGAAAGTGTACATTTTGTACCCATATTACAATGAATTAGAAAAACTAATTTGTTCTTCAATGATTAAACTTTGCTGAATTAACATGGTATTCTTTCTAGGGGGCTATAACAATGCAGTCGCGATTTACTGCGTCCGGCTGTCAGACTGAATCCACACAAATGTGCTCAATTGGGACACAGCTTTCAATGAAAACCCTCCGACCTCATTTCAAGAGCACAGGTATGTGAAGTAATATGTACTGAGACCATAAGTAAAACAGATGTATATGTGTGTTTTCTATTAAATATATATATAGGATGAGTTTGGCTGAGTTAGGGAATAAACATATGTGATATGATATGTCTAAGAAATTAGAGCCAAATCTTAGTGGTTGAATTTATGCCTCAGTTTCATAACAAAACATATATAAGATTATATCACTGTGGCTTATTTCTTTTCTATTTTTATTCATTTTACAAAGGGACTCAGACAACCCCACATTGCAGAGATGTTGGTGTTTGTACGTCCAACACTGATTTTGTGCGAAGACACCCATTTATTACATCTACACCAACAAAAAGGCAAAGCTTGGCAGATATTTGTGAAGAGATAACCCCAATTCAAAAGGCCAAAAGACCCCGTCTAGAGCAGACCATAGATGAGGAAGACCCTTTAGAAGGCAGCTCAACAGGGGACATTCCATCAGACCAACAGGATTATACATATGATCCAGAAGATTCAGTTACTGTGTTGTCAGCGGTGCCTGCTGAGATGTAAGTGAAAGTTGTAATTACATTGTTTGAAAAATTATTTGTATATTACTTAATTACATTTTTTTTTTTTTTTGGAAGACCGGACGCAGCAACACCAATCCACAAAATGCCAACATATATAGTGTATGAAAAATGCCTGCTGGACCTTTTTGAGGTGTGCCCAGTCTGCCAGCGAGCTTCAGTTGTTAAGACCAGAACTCGGAACTTTTCTGTGTGTGGAGCAGAAATGCCCACACTGTGATTTTTTTCGAAAATGGAACAGCCAGCCTATTCTGGGAAGCACGCCGGCAGGAAATATACAGCTGTCTGTGGCGGTATACTCCAATGGTGGCTCCTTTTTCAAAGTGGAAAAGGTAATTTTGGGTATAATAAAGACAACAGGTCTATAAGGAATATGTAATACATTTCTGTCTTTTGTTTTTCTCAGATCTTCCGGGCAATGAGGCTAAAATTATATCAATATAACACTTTTAGACGACATGCCAGGATGTTCATTGAACCTGCCATAATACATAAGTGGAGATCATCACAAGCTGAAATACTGGAGAATCTAAAAGCACAAAATGTTATCCTTGGTGGTGACATGAGGGCTGACTCTCCAGGTAATCAGTGGTACTAATATAACATTATTTGTATGACTCTGAATTACTCTAAAATGTGTTTGCTTGATATTGCTAAAGGACATTCCGCCAAGTTCGGAAGTTACTCTGTGATGGATCTGAGAAGCCAAAGGATCATTGACTTGCAACTAGTTCAGGTGAGTAAAAATAAAATGTTGCTGTGCAGTAATAACAAAACATCAAATTATTTTTGATTGTGTTTGCAGAGTAATGAAGTTGGAGGGAGTTACCACATGGAGCTTGAGGGTTTAAAACGAAGCCTTGGTTTCCTGAATGCTCGTGGTATTACTCTTGAGTCATTAGTGACTGACCGGCATCCACAAGTCCAAAAATACCTGAGGGAGACTAACATCACCCACTACTATGATGTGTGGCACATTGAGAAAGGTAGGTTAATCTAAACAGCTAGTGGGTGAATTTATGTCTGCTAGTTTTTTTTTTTACCTTATACAGCATTTTATTCTTTAGGAATCTCCAAAAAAATGGCAAGTATTGCTAAAAACAAAGATTGCACAGAACTGAACAAGTGGATTCGAAGCTTAAAGAACCATATCTACTGGACTGCTGCATCCTCCACTACACCACAGGAAAGATTAGGAAAGTGGGTCTCCATTATTAACCATGTGCAAGACATACACACCCACGATGATCCTGCTTTTCCCCAGTGTTTACATCCACAGCGCACTTCAAGGGACAAAAGCAAATGGTTAAAGCCAGGTAACTATTTCTTTACTGTTATTATTAATTTAATTTAGGCATAAAGTTTAATTGTAATGTTTGTGAAAGGTACACCAGCATTGTGCAGACTGGAAGCTCTGTTGACTTCCAAGAGGATGCTCAACAATGTAGAGAAGATGAGTCCTCACTTGCAAACTTCAGCTGTTGAATCATTTCACAGTATGATTCTCCGCTTTGCGCCCAAAAGTGCAGCCTACTCTTTCCTGGGAATGCTTTGCAGGTAGCTTTGCACTGCGCTTTTAAATGTACTATATTATAATTTAAATTATGTGACAACAGTATTTTTTTTTCTCTTTGAGACTGTACCTGACAGCAATGCATTTTAATGAGAACACTGGACGTCCCCAAGCCACAAAATCAACAGGAGAACTTATGTTTAGGGTGTTTTACCCCAAATATAAGAAGGGAGAAGGCACCGCAAGGCCCATAAAAACTGAGGCTACCTTAAGTAAGTAACTAACTAATCTTGACCAGTAGTTTGCAAGCAAAAAAGTACCATCACAACATATGCATTGCTGTATCTGCAATATTTTTATAGCAATATATTTAAAGTCAAAATTCACCAAAACTTTAGACATATAAAAAGTAATAATCTTACAAGCAAACAAAAAATATATATTAATGAATAATTTAAGACAATTTCTAAATAGAATTTTTATAACTCTCAAAAATAAGGGAAAATAAATAACAGGTGATTGCCCATTATTGCAGACTATGTGGATGACATCTTGGAGCTGGTCTTCGAAGAGGTGTTTCCAGATCCAGCTCCATTTTTGCAGGAGATTCTACAAATGAGAGTTCCTCCACCTCTGTCCACTCAGAACCCACGTCCTGACAAGACAACAGTGGTTTCAGCCTATGTCTCACGCTTCAATCGAGGACCGGTCTGAAGCCCACATACTGCCCTTCTGCATCTGGGAACTCCTGGCGTATTCGAAGGACCACACAAGATGGCATTACCACTCGAACTCTCCGACCCAGCCATCCCCAGCACCATGACACAAAGTTTCTGTAGGCACAATATCTGTAACGACTAAAGCACATATAGAGCACATTATACAAAGGTCAATACTTTGAATGGTTGTTGTTTTTTTATTAATAAAATTGTTTTTTCTTTTGTGTGCTTGAGGTAAAACTAGGATACTTTTTATAATACAGTGTGCATTTTATTGAATGTAAATTATTTCTTTTTTTGTATTTAGTAGATTGTGTGTGCTTATTATGAGACTACACTCCCTCTCTGTCATATATTTACACACACATATATATATATAGAGAGAGAGAGAGTTTAGTCTCACTGATACATGTATATATTTTAGTGTGTATATTAGTGTGCAATGCCAGATAACTAATAAGTAATAATATATAATTATTTGAGAATAAATACCACAATAAAAAAAAAACTGACTTACTGTACCATTCCTCTTATACGTAAAGGTCCATATTGTGCTTTGTAGACATTAATGGCATTTTGAAGCTAGTATATATTCAGACAAACAGGCTCAAATCCTGGATAATCCACCATGCATGTGGGTTGGCTGGGTACTTCCTCCATTCTTGCTCGCACCTACCAAATAAAGTTATAGCAATGAGAGATGCAGTGTACAGCAGCTGTTAAACTAAGATCTGAGGCACACTGACCTTAGGTATTTCTTGACAGCATATATTCTCAACTTCTGTGGGCATCGTAGAGCAGTTGCCGCATTTACACCTAAGAGTAACAGTATGCAACTAAAAAATAATGCAGCAACAATAGCACATTTTTAACCTAGATAACACGATTGTTCTAATGGTTAACAACTACGACATAAACATACAGTATCCTACGCAATTATTGTACGGTGAAAAACATGTGGGCAAACAGAACTATTTACGTGCAAACACAAAACCCTGAGGTTTAGCGCAGTGAGCATCTCTAGTAACTAGATAATCTCTCTCACATCCATGCATCATTGATGTCAGATTAAATAGATTATGTACTATACAAAATACAGGTATTTCTTTCTAGTAAAGGTTTTATTCGAGTATCTTTTTGTTATAAATGTTTCAATAAAAACAAATTAGGCGAATTAACTAACCATTGAGATGCGTTCATTTGAAGTCTAGAGGATTCAGAAAGTTCTTCGGTGTCTTCGTGCTCTGGGTCAGACTCGGGCTCGAACATGTAAGGCTGGATGGTACAGTCTTGAGATGTTGCCATTTCTAATTATATGTTGAATATCGAACTTCGGCAAAAATTTTCCACACAGTGCGACTCTCGTATCTTGAGAACTACAACAATGGCTGCAGGGGGTTCGGCACTGGTGGAGAGGCACGCCCTGCTACCTGGAGAGGGTGGGGTGAGGAGTGGCTCATTTGCATTTAAGGGAGACAGCGCAAAACGACTCAATCTCAGACAGCACTCAGAACTGGGGCAGTAGATAAGGCTCTGGGGCAAAATTTATGAGGAATTAAGACCATAACATATCAGTTACAGTTATTATATACTATAATTGTATGTTTTCATGTATTTTTAAAACCATGATATTTGTACTTTAAGTTATGTATGCATCTCATGTCATCTGTTTTAAGTTTCCATTTGCACCTGCGGTACATACAAAAAATCAGTGAATAAGCTGTTTTTAAAAAAAAAATTAAAAAAAAATGAAGTAATGTGCTAATTAATTATGGCCACTCAAAATATTTGACCGATCTGATTTGGTTTGTGTCATTACAAACTAATCAGTTAAAGCTCAAGAATCCTAATTCTCAGTCAATGGCTTCTTGCTTTAACCATTTTCTGTTCACTGTTTGAACAACTTTTTTCTAGACAATCTACATTGAGATCTACAGGAGCCCAGTAGAGGCATTCTTGTTGTGTATAAACAATCCCACTTGAAATATGTCAAATGATAAGTTCAATTTAAAAAAGTAGGACATAAATGTATTTATTTTATTACTGCCATGATGCAATACTAAAATGTACACAAAGCACTTTTAATAGTATGCCACCTAAACATTTTGGGTCTAATGTTTAACCAAATAGATTAAGTGCCAAAATGTTTTGGCTTTAAGGCCTGGCTATCATCAATCTCCCTACATCAGCTGGATTTCAGTTTCTGGTAGAGTTTTGGTTAACTTCTTAGTTTCTTCTTTGCACACATTCCTCCTTCCAATACATGTTTTCTACAGAACAAAACAGGCTTCCACATTCAAGACGACCAGCCACAAGGTGAACATTCTCGTTCAGAGAGAACAAGCAGCGTGTGTTTTCCTCTGTGCCAAAGCATGGATGGGGCCTGATCAATAGCTGCCTCTGCGGGCACAGCTATTAGCAAACAGCACCATGCGTAATAACTGAGTGCTGACCTTTGTGTTTAATGTGTTCTTTCCTCAGCTGCAGGCATCAGCCACAGTGCAATAGCTGCACGGCAAGGAGAAAAGGTGAGCGTTGTTTTAGTAGTTTGTAAATGTAATGTAGATTGATCACTGTCTTGCGGCTCTTATTGGTGTTTGTCAAGGCTACGGGGGAGTAAAAGGGACAGGTATGGAGTTCTTTACCAAAGTGATTCATGACCTGTTTGTCTTTATTTATATTCAGTATTTGGATATGTCTATACAGGGCCTGGCATTTTTACACTTCAAGTCTTTTCCATTGTTCATGCATAAATGTGCACCATACATCACTTCAACTTCTGTGTAATCTGAAGGATCAAAGGCATCTGCCTTGATAATCCCTCACAATCTCTGCCTTAAA
Organism: Rhyacichthys aspro; assembly: GCA_036850595.1. Classification (NCBI taxonomy): domain Eukaryota; kingdom Metazoa; phylum Chordata; class Actinopteri; order Gobiiformes; family Rhyacichthyidae; genus Rhyacichthys; species Rhyacichthys aspro. The sequence continues at coordinate 15,240,827 of CM072168.1, forward strand.
TATTAACTTTTCCATTTGAATGACCCTCTACTGGACAATGGGCCTAATTCAGCCATAGGGTCTCATGAATCTTAACTTTGTCATAAGATAATCCTAAAAATAGCAAATGGGGTTCTTCCAGCATTCATAAAGCTGTTGTGTGTCGACATGTGTCTTATAAATTTTAGATGTATGGAGTTACGTTGATAAAGCAAGGCATGTGTTCTCATGAGTTCATTGAGTTCAGAACACGCCGTGTCACTCATAGTTTCATAATGTCATCTGGACACAGTATGATTGTCAAAGATGGGTCATTCTAACTTTATCAAGTCAAGAAACAATAAAAAAAAGAACTTTACTTTTGAAGAAGCTTTGTGAATGAGGCCCAAAAGACAAAGTTGAAGTCTCATCATTTTCTTGAGTAGATCGATATCCACTAATACCTACTCTCAATGCAGCTTTTCAGTATGCACTTTGCATAAAGTGGCAGATGGACATCTCCATTAAGAACCCCAGGCATTACACTTTCATATTGTCCATCAAACTGCTTTCTTGTCTCTGATCCGCACCCATCCACAGACATGACAGAGACAAGGTTCTTGTATCCTGCAGAGAAGACTTCTGCTCAGAGTCAGGCTCATACTCCTTAATGATTTCTCCTTCACCAAACTCCATCTTATAGCAAGGAGACAGCTTGACGTCTGTCCAGGAAAACCAGCATTTATCTTAATGATGAATTTATGCATGTTTGGGTGTATGACAGCTGGCACACTGCCTCCAATTTGTACCACGTTTGTGTACAAGACAAAAAGGCGATGAGTGAATTCTGGCTGCAGCCTCTGTTCTACTAAAGCAGTGAGAGCTTGTCGATAAACTTCCATTTCCAGATTTGTCTTCTGTCCAACTTGTGATATCCAATTCCACTCTGTTTCCCAAAGGGAACTGAGGTGAAGTAACATCACTCGCTGTGGGTTAGGTAACAAATAAAACAACAGGGAGTTCATTCCGAGAAGGGATACATTTAATATGATATCAGATGCAATGCTAATATAACCGTGAACAAAATCCTTGAATCCTTCCCTGAATTCAGTTTGAAGGGAGCGTTCATGGTCACTCCATTCACTGATGTGTTCAATCACTTTAGCATGAGTCTTTGTGTGGGCTAATTGTCTGCTGGATCAGGCCTGTTGTGGTGCTTTGATTTGTCTATTTGTCTGTTTCCACTTGCTTTGATGCTCATTTGCTGGCAGCCCACTTCAAGTGGGAGCAGTACAGGCAGAAGTAGATGTGACAGAGCTAATGATAATGAATCACAGGTTAACTAGAACTTTCCTTTTTATGCTAAGAGCAACTAAAAGTGGCACAAAGCCCTTCTTGGAAGAGACTCTAACACTCCAGTCTAAGTCCAGTCTTCACTCAACAAACAACATGATATGGCTATAAGGTAATATTGTATCTAGACGTGGAGTGGCATGCTCTTGCAGAAGTGCTTTGGCATCCAAACCCTGTTGCACTGTTTCTTGGCCAGCTTCTTGATACTTCTTGGTGATTCAAAGGGTGAGAATTAATTTAAAGAGTGAAGAGCAAGCCCTGAATCCCTGACAAATTATTGCATATCTACAAATGCAATGGGGCCCTATTTTTTCCAAAAGCTGTATGCAGTTAGTATGGGCCTTAGTTTAAACCATGCATTAAGCTTCATGTGGTTTGTAAAACTGTTGTTGTGATGTTGTTTACAGTCCAACCAAGCACCAAGTTGCTTAAGTTTAATGTAAAAATTTCACCTATGAATCTGGTAAAGGTTTATTTTGTAATAAATGGAGCAAATTCCAGTTTCTAAACTTGTGACAGCAAAAAAGGTTTTCTGGCCACATCAATCAAAAGTTCCTATCTGAGACTCAGCTTCTTATACACAGCTGTGATGTTTGCGCACCACACAGTGGAGTTGTGTGATGTGTCTGAGGAAGCGATGGCCACTGAAGTGGGAGAGTGTCAGCTCAGCTGTAGTGCCAGCAGATGGAGAGGGAAAAGCATACATAACACAGCTGGTCCCGTGCTGCACCACTAATATTGATCATCAGAAGTTTACTGTTGTTTCTCACTAGAAATGAGTGTGTCTAGATACAGAGCAAAGCAAGCTACACTGTGTTTAATTTATCTACATGACTTTTTGGTTTATTTACAGATTGCACTTGGTACATCCCTCATTTGGAGAAGTGGACAGTGGTAGTGACATGGCAGCTAAGCAAATGTTCATTTATCTCATGCTCTTTGTTACCTTATTCTGTACAGCACAAATTATTTTCTTACCCCGCTCCCTTTTTATTTTAATTTTTTTTGTAAATATAAATCCAAACTCATGTAAAGTAATTACTATTGCAATTTATGTATCTTAGCTTTCAAGTCAAGAGGACCAACATAAAGCACTTAACATGAACAGCTACACTGCTAATACTTTGCAGCACTTGTGTCTGAGACTGACAAGGCCTCTGAAGAGTCTAAGGATCTTCAAGTTATAATATTCATAAATCAGCGCAGAAGCTCCTCAAGCAATTTTCAGATGGTCCCATGGAAATGTGCTTTCAAGATTCCACCTGGACTCTTGTGAGACCATCTTTAAAGAGCCTGTTGCTGATTAGAAATTATACCCCGGCTCCTTAAAGAACCCCCTGATATCCAATTACGATTCAGGTTTCAGTCCGGTGCATGCCATACGCCCCCAGAGAGCGCCATTTGAAAATACTTCAACCATTTTGCATGTATTTAAAAGAAGCTCTCCAGAGAAATTACATCTCTGCCAGTGCTATGATTTATTAGAGAAGGTTGCGTGGTAAACGTTGACTCTTTGTGACAAGTTGATAGACATGATCACAACTCTGTTTTTACCATCTGTGGTTCATAAACCATCAACTGGACAACAGAGAATCAATGGTGTTATATATAAGCCTTGTCATGCATTACTCTGCTTTTCTGCCTCTGACCCACAGACACATAATACTTGTTACGAACTGATGGCTACGTACAAGAGTACACTGTGGCATAAATATACCAGAACTTAAATGTGCAAAATTAATATGTTTTACAGTTTGTGCTTCCAGGAAAAAACAGCAGGTAGATGTCACTTATTTCGATAATTGTAGGGTGGAAGCAGCAGATGGTGTGTCCTGACATGTTCTTTAAGGGCGATAATTTCGACATCGACACTTTCAAAATGTGCACTCATTTTAAAGCTGTATCAACAAAATAGTAGGTGATGCATTTTTAAGTTTCTAGTTTTACGAAAGATAAGAAACACTGCGTTAGAAAATATGAAGATATAAAATAGTTTCCTTAGGCATTTTTCTCACATTTTTCTTTTTGTCATTATGAAAAATTAGATTTTAATTCTCTTTTATAAAATCACAACTACTGACCCTGACTAATGGCACACCAACATCTAAGCTGTCAAAAAGACTGAACTGTAATGCTGATTTTCTGATGGTGCCAATTAATATTTCAGGCTCAAATTTGACTAGAAGAGTCTTAAAGCTGTGTGTAAAATTTAAAAATTAAAAAAGGAAACATATTTCTGGCACAAACTCAAACAGAAGTGAATTCTTGCATGTCAACAACAGCGTATTTTACAATTTGAGTTACCACTGGGTAAGAATCTTGTTTTCATGCCAAGTAAATACCACCTGTTTGCACAGTCCACTCTGTAATAAATGTGTTCACCTGGAGCCAAAATATTTCCATGTAAAAGTATCTGGGATGTTGACTGCCAACCACCACTGCTACATGTCAAGAGTGCGTCAAAACTTGGTTTCTCCAAAGGGACCCCATTTCTTTTGTCTGATTGTCATGCATCATCCCTGTATTCCCATGGCTTTGCACTGTTCTGCACAAAGAGGAGTATCGACTGCAGGGGGTTGCCTCGCAATGCAACATTAAGGAGAAAAGATGAGTGTGTCTGTCTGCATATGATGGATGGCCACGAGCTTCGGAGGAGCTAATTGGCTCTTGATGAGGCTGGTGTTGCAGAGAGAAAGTGTACCAGGCTAGATTACCACATTAGCAGGGTTAATCAATGAGGAAATTAAGGTGTGCTATTTCCCTCACAGTTTTTTGTTTTCCCAGCACTTCTTGGTTGTTTGACTACAGATTTCTTTTAGCACTGACTTTGTTTTTCATAGTGTTCCCAACTGCATCTGATCGTTTTCATGGTGTGACTTTATTGTTTCAAAAACCAGAGCAGAAAATCCAATTCTTTGTTGGGGTTATTTATTTTTTGCCCTGTGACATATGGCCTAAGACATTGGCTCCCAAATATGATCCTAGTTTCCCCAGATTCATTTGCTGTGACCCACTTTTATCAGAAACAAGTGAAGTGATTTTTCAGAAATAAACAATTTACAAAGAGGGCCATGTTCTTGTGATCAAATAAATACTCCTAAGACATGCTGATGGTTTACAATCTAGTCAATAACACTTCACTTTAAAGCTTTTTTTTTTATCTCAAAATGGAGAATCTGAATAATCTTTACAATAACAGCCACATATTTGATTTAAGGATTGATATGAAACCGGGAAACTAACCCCTCTTTTACAGAAATGTGCATGAGGTTCGACAGATTCTCAACTTTGTAACTCTGAGTTGTCAAAGTATTTCAACATAAATGACTGGAGGCCTCTTAGCCTGATATACTGGCTCCCAAAGACAGAAAAATCTAGTCACGTTCGTAACTAGATTAAATGGTTTATAAAAATGTGACGAAACAAATGAGCCCTGGTTTCCCCTCCTGTGTGTCCTACTGCTTCTCCTGAGCAGAGCACAGGCGCGAGCCGAGAGATGAGCTGTGGCGCAGTATTCTAATTTCAACTCTAGCTGAACTCTGCATTTGAATTCTTTTGAAATCCTCTCCAGCCCCGTCATGCAATTTTAAACACGTCTATACAATAGTGGGTGCCTTTCATGTCTATCAGCGGATCCTCTTTTTCCACATACTTTAGCACATTTCAGAAATAGATTTTGCTGAAGTTTTTATCTGGTTTCATCCTCATTTTAATTTTTGATATGGCTTTGTTTCATTTTACATATCTGTCTCTCATCTCTGTGCACGTAGTAGAAGCCCACAGGCTCTGTACTTGCAGTCTTATCTTACGTTCATTATTTTGTGTGCATTCTGTCATACAGAGCAACTCCACTGATGCCGGATTTGGACATGAGCAAGCAACAACTAACCACAGTATTAACAATGACCAAGCTTAGTATGAAAGCTTTATAGTGCATCAGCTGTGGAGCTTGCATTGTCCCATTTTCATACAGTATTTTTTGTGATTCACTCTTAATTTGTGCTATGCATGCTTGTGTTGTTGTAAACAAAAAACTGGGACAGCTCCTTTTGGACTTACATTACCCACAAGTCTTTGTTAGTTACTAGAGTACACACAGTAGTTCACCTACAAATGCCAATCCTCAGAAAACCTGAACTTACACGCTTTTACACACTAGAGAAATCAAATTCTGGTTCTACCTTTTTTTAAACACTGTTACTTTTTCATAGTTTATTTTTCTTTTAAAATATGCCATGACAGTTTGTGAAGATGTTTGTTGTAGCCCATCTGCAGGGTTTGGGCTTAAGGTTCAGGAAAGTGCCACAGGGCTAATCAGATCCAAGTATAGGACTAACATTAATAATGTTTTCTGGAATTACTTTGAGGGGGTTTTTTTTTCCCGTTTTGATGCATGTACCAAGAACTCATCAATATTTGGCACCATTTGATCACTATGTGTTTCCAGCAGTAGAAATCGTTGTAATGTTGTATGCAACGTTAAGCACCTATTAAAACTGCACATTTCAGCCTTTTATAGTAACCAGTTCAAAGCAAAACATTGTGGAAATCATTCTGTTGAAGTGCTCTGCTCTACCAGGCTTGAAAATTTGTCATCCAGATTTGAGAGAAATAAGTCAAACTTGAAAAAACAGTAAATCTTTCCCTCACTTCAATGTGAAAGAGTATGCCTCTATGTAAATTGTTTAGGTGTATGTTTTCTATTCTGTGGAGGATATTTTCACTCTCCCCAAAACAAACAAAACAGCATTTCAAATTTCTCTTTGACACAAATACTGGCTGACAATGGCTCTGTCAGCGTTTCACAAAGTAATCAAACCATGCAGTTCGTTCTTATTTGTATTTTTCTTGCAGTTTCTGTGTAAGATTTGAGCCCGCTGATGGTGTTCCGTAGTGTTATGCAGTGAGGGCACATGATCGCAGAGTCTCTGAAGAAAGTGAGTGTTAAAGAGTTGTTCATCAATAATAGTTAAATGCTGACTGGTCTATTTAACCCATATACATAATGTAATGGATACATATCTTATTAACACAATATCTTCTAATTATCATCAGGATGAGCTGCCCAGTGCCTACTCATCTCTGCACACACACCATTTATCATGTACGATCAACTCGGCAGCAGAGGTCACAACTCTACACACACTTGGCGTAAATGCACTCACACTGCACTCTATAAATGAGCTCGTAGTATGGTATCAGGTTTGTCTCTTTATAAATATGATTGTATTTTTTCTTCTGCCTCTTCTTGGTCAATTGCATGTATATGATTCCCATCAAAAGCACTCACAACATGGCTAATTGGCCTTTTATACATGGCCCTGAACCTTTGGGGCCTAGACTGTCCTTGACCACTCTACTTTTTTGATCCTTGAGTCATAAAAAAAGTCTTGTTTGTCATCAGATCCTATTAATACATTGTTCTTGATTCCTTTCATGCAAGTTTTATCAAGCACTGACCACTGGTCTTCTTTTTTGTCTGCTTCCTTATCCACTTTTAGGAGAAAATGCACGTTGCTAGTCATGTAATTGTTAATTACCCCTGGCGTTGTAATACAAATATGAATAGTCATGTATAAAGTTATGTTAAGGTGCATCATTCTCTTAAGTCTATCTTATCTGTACAGTCAGTTGCTAAAAAAAACTGTAAGTGGCCAAAAAAGGACCCAAAATCAAATCAAAATCTCCTCTCATGTATGATGTTAATATTGCTGTTTGCCTGTTGCCCAAACCATATTTCTTTAAGTTTTTAAATATTCAAAGATCTTTTAATTCATGTCTACTCCCAGTTGAAAATCAATTAGCTGGATCAGAGGAGCGTTCATTACTCTCAAGAAGAAGTGGTCTTGAGGAGTCTCCGGAGAACAGGGTGAAAGGGTTAACCGGGCCGCCGCATTCCCAAGGCTAACTCTTGAAGAAGAAAGTGGAGTAAAAAGGTTAAGAGAAAACACTCCCCTGAGACAGCTCTCATTTAAAAGTTTTTGATTTGAAATATTCGCCCTCAGAGCAGATTGCAGAAGCATGTGTGTGTGAAATATGCTACGACCAGGACTTGTGTGTGTCCGTGTCTGTTGATAAAACCATCTCCACTCAATAATGTTTGCACTTCTGGGACTCGTAATCCATGTTGTCACGAAAGCTGTGCTCAACAGTGCTTGACCTTGAAGTGTTTAAGTTTTTTTTTAGTTTTTTTCACAGTAAAGTCTTTGATACATTCATATAACCAAACAAAAATGTGCATGCCTCAAACTATTGTCATTAGCATCCAAACTTTTCAGATTAGAACGTGTCTTTGTAAAATCCTTGTCTCTTGTGGACTGCTTATCTCCCCGATGACAGACATCTCCTGTTCTGATTGGCTGTCGCTGCACTGACTTCCTATTGGGTTGACCCCGTTATGAACCAGCTGCTTTGCATTTGCATAATACTGAGTTGACAGCTCATCAGCACACCGAGTTCACAGGCACCACTTCACACCAGCACCGCCTCACACAACCACAAGCCTCACACTCTCTTCTTCGCACACACTCGAGGCAGTTTGCAGCTGGTTTTCCGAAGTGACTGAAAGGCATTTTATCAGCCAACTTCTAATGTTGTTAATATTGTTAAATGAAGTGTTTTGATTTGGATAAATTCTGTCAAAAGACTTTTATATAAACAATGGAAAATGGTTGCAATGATTTGGAGCTAAAGTATTGATTTAGACAAAAAAAAAAAAAAAAATTAGTGACTACACTACAGATTTAAAAAATAATTTAGAAATACTCCCCATAGAAGGTTTGAGAGAAAATGTCTCAATTCTCAGAAATGAATTTTAGATTGAATTTGTTACAGCATGCATAATTATGATTGACACCTCGGCACAGTGCACTTTGACAATGTGTTAATGTTTTGTGTATAAAAAAAGACAACCAATTTAAATTCAAACTTCAATTATCAGATACACTGCACCTCTCTATTCACCACAATGACACTTTAAGTGAGCCCAAATCCCTATTGATACCAAAAGAAGTGCAACAATAACCTAAATGAAAAGAGAGGCCGTACTGAGTGAGGCTGTGGACAGTCAAATGAGGCTTTTTTCACTCTTTTGATACAGATCAATTCCCAGTGTGACTTGTTGTAATCTGCAGTACACTGATGTCTTATCTGCACTGTTAAATCCCCACACTCTCCTTGTTCTCACATTTACCCGCGTCTATTCCTCATTCTCATCATGTGTGAGGATTTTTTTTCTTTTCATTGCCCAAATGTCGGCTTTGATTGACAGTTGGGAATTAGCCATGTGTAAACACTTCACAAATCTATTTGCATCCCACCATTCTTGGCATCAGCCGTCTCAAACACCTCCACCCCCACCGGTCCTGGGCGCCATACCTTTTCTGCTGTTTCCATCCTTTTTGCTGTTTGAAGGAAAGGAAGCGTAAGCAGCTGAAGACAGTTTGACAAAAGGTCACCTTCCTACATGAAGACAGGGTAATACTCTCTGAAAAATACATTTTCATTTGTTCTTTGCCATCACAGAAGCTGTAAGATTAGCTTTTTGTTTGTATCTATCAATTCAGTGGTCGAGTTCCAGTCTGTCAATTGTAATTGTACCACTTTTGGGATATTTTTACAGCTTCAAATTTTGCCAACAGTATTTGTCATATAGTATTTCTCGTCATTATGGATACGCATTCATTATATGTGTATTTTCTGGTACATGTATTTTATTTGTTTATTACATGTATTTGATTTATGTGTGTATGCAGAGGGCTTGAAGATCTTGGCAAAAATGCCTTACCTGATCAAATGAATAGAAATAGAGAAATACTGCCTTGCAAACCACTATAGTACCCAAAATGCATAGCCAAATGAATCATATAATCCTATACAGTTACACTGCTTCTCTGGGCCTGGCCAGCTCTACATTGCACACATAGTAATTTACTTCAACTTACTTACAACTTACTTACTTTTTTCTATTATAATTATCTTAAACTTTAGGCCTAAAGAGGGTGAATGTCATAGAATAAGTCTGATGGTAATGTGTAAGTGTGTTTTGTCATCACACAAACATCAGGTTCACCATAACCTTTTAACTGATTTCCATGCCTTAGAAAAAATCTATCATGTTTAGTGCTGATCACAGTCATCACATTGGGCTCTCAGCATGAGTTTTGTGTATTGATAAGAAGAAAGAAGAAAAGTCTAAAGATCACATTGATTATAAGCACTTATAGTTGATTGGTCAGAAACCCTCCTGAGTGATGTTATTTGTCCAAAAGGCTGTTGTTGCTTTAGTTTAAAGCCACTTAAACTCACATTTGATGACCCTGTCAAATACAATATCTTAACAGTTTTGCTGTAACCTGCGGTGTTGCAGTCGTGCTTTTGATTTTTCTTTCATATTAGCGATCAGCACTATGTGTATCTACTTTGTCCCTCTGCGGGGGAAGATAATCACGCTGGTCTAGTCCTGGCAACAGCGTTATTGATCTGCAATCATTTTTCACACTATGTTCAAAGTTATCGATTGTGCCCCAGAAACATGTCCATTCAACTACAGGGGTCCATTTATCTCAGGATCCCGGGAGCATGAATATAAAAATGTCCTGGATATGAGCATTAAAGTTAGTTTGATTTCAAAAGAGAATAAAACCTGATGCATGCACAACTTTAGATTCAGAAAACTGTAATGTCTTAATGTATGGCGTGAAAGACTCGCTCATGCATTTAATAAGTACAAGGCGTCCAAAGGCTTATTATCCCCTCTGTGATTATATGACCATCCATGACATAAATGCCCAAATGAAGAATAATTAAGTCTGATACTAACTTGGTTGAATGAGCAGCTTCTCAGAAACCAAAACACATTCCACCTAATACATAATAAACATAATGTTCTTGGAGACGAATTCTTTCTGGCCCTAACCCCATGCTTATTCATGCAAAAGGCAGTAAAATGCAAATTAATAGAGAATATGCAGAGAAAAATGTAAATCGATGCTTGAGTCGTCTCATTAAGCTTCAAGATGCACAAATTAGTGGCCAACCCTTAATGTGAATGAAGGCATTTCTCACAAACAATCGAGAAAATACAATATCCACTTGAGTGAGTTTTGTGGTTGTACAAGCGGCAGTGTCTTGTTTAGCAACGCGATAAGGCTAGTCTTATCATGGCGGAATACAGCTTGTGTGTAAATCAAGCCTCAAGCTGCACTCTCCAACAGACGAGCCGTGGTGCCTTCGCTGTCAGATCCAGCCAGTGTGAGTTTGAGCATGTCTTAATGACTGACAAGCTCATGCAAATCAAACGCTGGTACCACAGTTGAACCCCTTGCATCTGTCTCACTGAATACATCAACTCTGCACACAAGATCAATTACACCATGAACAAACCGGTGCCAATGCTATTATTTTATTTATTTTATTGTCATTTGTTGCCTATACATATTTTCTGTGTTGTCTATAAAACATGATTAAGCATGATTATGTTTTTGTGTGCGTTACTTCTCAATGATCTAAATATTTTTTTCTTGGAAGGCACGAGGCGGGTTGGGTCCATAAATAAGATATTAAAGTGATAATCAAACACATGTCAATCCAAGTCTGCATAGGTCCAAAGCGCATGAGTCAAGGCTGACTCTGTACTGATCTATTCAAGTCTTTCTAAAGCCAGAGCCTGAGTCAAGGCTAGTCCACGCCACCATCAGTCCATCAAATCAATCCCAAGTTATTTTAAAGTGCATTTTTATTTGTGTAATTTGTTCTTATAAGGCCCATATTACATGATCTTAGCTCCATATCATGCTCTTCTTGCTCTTGGTCTGATTAGATGTGAGTGGTCAAATCAGTTAGAAGTAAAATTCCCAATCGTTTATCCCATCCAAGTTCCAGTCAAGATTTAATCAGCGCAAGGACATATGGAATCAATCCCATTTCAATTCTGAATCTATCGAGCATTAATCTCACATCATGCCTTTTTCATCATGAGCTGTTGGCCCCAGAATCTAATCATATCTGGGTTTTTAAAGTCTTTAAAAACACGACCACTCGAAAACCTAAGTAAGCCTATTATATTGGTACAGTTAAAGATTTATTATTTTACTTTCTCAAAATAATGTCTTAATATTGTCAGTGTTACGACATGTTGAGTTTAAATACCTGTACAGTTTACAGACTTTTGGTGAAAAACTAGGAAGGATTTGTAGGTCCAAAAATTGTTTAAGCAACATTGACCACAGATGTGTTTATAAATTAATATAAGAATGATGTATATGGATCTGATGTTTAGTAGTTACAGTATATTGTTGTTAAACTATGAAATGTTTTCCAAGAAGTGCTGTTTGGACACTAACGGTATTATTTGTTGGCGAGATCAGAGCAGAAGCACTCTCATCTCTATCCCCTGGAATCTGAAGGTGCCATCTTATACTTAACAGATGGGACACAACATCAAGACTGACTGAATACCAATTTAGCTCCCCATCTGTTTGTGTGTGCCTGCTCTGGACAACAGACACACTGCGAGATGTTTCCTTATCTTCATCACACAGTGCCAGAGATGAACACTGTCTGATGTGAATGTGGTGCACAATTTTAACTATTTATTATGGGTGTCTATCATGTAACTAGATGATCTGGTTAATGTGTCTTAGTAGTTTAGCTTAGTTAGCCAGAATCACCAGCGCTTGCTCATATTTGCTCATACTCACCCCTGTTTGGCACAGTTAAAATTAATTTGCAATTGTTCTGCCAGTGAAGTTTACTAGAACAAGAGTGCATGCAGAAATGTGAATGCCACACAGACCGTACACATACACATTGCACTGGACCAAAAACTGGAAAAATATGACAAGGCACCAAAATCAAGTCACATTTTTGTTTCTAAAAAGCAGAAAAACAAATGCACAAAACAAAAGAACCATGCACCCCTGCCATCATTTTGGTTGGTCTCATTTCAAAGTTAACATTATGACAAAGCAGGCTGAGCCCTTTTCCACACAAGACCAAGTCTAGTTTGTTGTTTGGTCAGTAGATGAAAATAATGTTGTGAACAGCACACACAACTTTTTCTCCCAACACCAATCTCTTCTGTGTCTAAATTGTGTTTTTTAAGGCAGTTCTTAGTTAACAAATCCAAAATGAATCCTACAGAGCTATAATTGTACCCCACTTATTACTCTGCATTGCACTGCTCTCTTGAGAGAGAACAGGAAAGTTTCACAGAGGTTGAGAAACAGCTAACCTTCAGTGTCATCACTCTTTCGAACTTCTTCACCTCCACTGGGTCTCTCCCTATCATTTAATACCCATTTATTTCACTCTCATCATACAAACAACTGTTTAATTGCCAGCTTTTCCCTGCATAACAATGACTTAATGCAATTTAATTGTGTGGTGTGTAACAGAGCAGAGCCTTGGGAGCAATATGGCATGTGGTTGCTGACGGGGGAGTCAACAGCTGGGTCATGGGGCAACAAAAATGCTGCATTGGTTGCTTTTTGCCATGGCAACCTTTTTGCTTTTCTGCGATGGCAGACACTACACTACAAATACAACTGTAGGCATAAAGCAGCTGGTTAAATGAATGGAATCATTTTTGTGGGAATTTACACAGGCTATATTGTACATACATAAAGTGACACTGTCATAATCATATAGTACTACTATTCGTACACACTCACAGCCTTCCACACACACAAATGAAGCCATTCCAGGAGTGAGTCCCCACTGAGTGTTAATGAGAGGTCATGGACCTGGAGAAGCCGCTCTCTCCCACAGTCCAGGGTCAGCAGGGCCGCAGTCTTATAGCCATGAATTAAACATCAGTCTATCTGTCTGGCAGGTATAAATATTTCTCTTCCATTCTGACTGGAGCGCTGTGACACAAGGCCAAAGTCCTTCCGCAGAGTCCCCAGCACAGTTTGACACAGGGGGCGATGATTGTCAGCGTAATGGGATACAGTGTGAAGCAGAACTTGTCGAGTGGGTTTTGTATTAGGTCCATGAAATGATGTCCCGCTGCATGAAGCATCAACGCTGGAGGGATAGATAAATGTATGTGTGAACTGAACTCTGGACGGCTTCTATGTGTGATGGCAAAATGGCATTTGTATGTCAAAATGAATCTAGAATTTAGAACTCTATCAGTGGGTAAAAAATTAATCAGCAGTGTCATTTGAAATAATATAAATTAAAAAAAAACTGAAAATGTGAGTTGCAGATTCAGCCAAACCATCCCATTAATTGAAAAAAGCCAAAAATATTGGATTAATGACTAATGTCTGACATAATTTAATTAAAGGTGAAGAGTATAGATTTTGCTGCCATCTGGCTGCCAAACTGGAGATTGCACTTCCAAACCTTATACCCCCTCTTTCTGTGAAAATGAACAAACCCAGAGGAAATAAATCAGATTATTCATAACAAGTATAAGTTCAACATAAGTTCAAAACAATAGTTTGATAAAAACACTTCCCCAAACACTTTTCAGAAGTAGATCATTACACAGAAAATTCAGATACTGGGTATGTCCTTCCAGTATTTTTTCACATCTTGCTTGAAGTCATGTCTCTTCACAATAACAGTTTTTTTTCATCTTCCCATCACTTCAAACTAGGGAGTTAGCATCTGGCTCTGTCCTGAGGTGTAAGAGAGAACAAAGGCCTTTATTTGAAATCACAAGGTCACATGAAGGTCAAGCCAATAGTGGATCAAAGTGAGTGTTCCCAGACGCTGAGAAGGAAGTACAGCCTTTGATCTGCACCTTACTGTGGACAGGACGCTCCACTGCTGCTCTCGGCTTTGGATGTGTGTTTACTCTACCTCAAGGGTACTTTTCTGGAAAATAATTTGATATGCTCTGTGTTACAAAAAAACATCCTGTCGCCCTAATGGTCGCACTTCAAACATAGAAATGTAAAATATAAATGTCCTAGGGGAAAATTACATAACGATGTTTACATTTGTTGTGTATTTAGTTTGTTCAGGGTGTTGGGACATTTTATGAGAAAATCTCTTTATGTCATTTTAACTTTGTGTCACACCAAAGCTCTCTTTAAAAGAAGTTAGTCTTCATTCTGCTTCAAAACAAGTCAAATTTCGGCCCAGCTAAGGTCAAGCTCCAAGAACCGTAATCTCTGAATGAATCTCCATCATGACTGATTTTCACTCACTTTTCATCAAATACTAATGACTTCTTATTTTATTTTAATAGTTTAAATATAGTGCTCTTTTATTATTTCTGGGCCTTGATATTATTTAGGGTATTTACTCTGAAGACTCTGTCCATCTTTTAAGTTTGAAAATATGGTTAAAACAATAAAATGTTATCCAAGGTTTTCTAGTGGCTAGTTTGTTTTTATTATTGTATGTAAGTACATCTAGCCTCTAATTCCTTGATATTATTGTAAAAACAAATGTAAAACATTTTCTGATTCTGCGTGAAATTGTACAATATTTCTTAATATCTCAGTCCATTTGTTTCTCTACAGACCCAGTGATGTAAGAGTGCAGACAGCAGTAGAGGACGCTCTCTGTCTTCTCTGAGCTCAACAGGACGAGACCTGGGGTCTAACAATAAAGTTATGTGCTAGGACACATTGCTAAAAGCTCTTTCTTTTCCACTCCTCCTCCACATCTTCCTCGGCTTCGGTCAATGAGGGATTCACACCAGACCAGTTCACATTAGTTTTTCCTTGCACTACCACACTGTGACCGTGAGCAGCAGCAGCAACGGCAGTGACATTTCAGGAGCTGGAGCGTCAAGCCCCTCCTCAGCACGAGGGAAGAAAAGAGAGGTTAAATCACTTCTTGTCACGCAAGCCTCCTCTTTTTATTTATTTATGGTTCAGTCGCTGAAAAGTGAGCAGTTATCATTGGCTAGAAGAAGTGCAGCCCTGGGTTTCTGTTTGACAAATTTAATTTCTTTAAAACAAATAAGAAAAAGCCATCTCAGCTTAGTGTTATTATTATCATGTCCTATTTCAAGTATTACATATGAAATAGTATAATTCTTCTGTCTAAAGCTTGGTGGATTTCTTCGTAATGAAACAGTCATTCAGGGAAATAGCCACCAGCATTTGTTCAGACAGTTACATTTTGATAGACACAGGAATCTGCTTCAGCTTCTTCTTCATCTGAAAAGATTCTTTCTTGTTTTTAGTTTCAGGAGATAATACTACGATAATGTGTCTGGGTAATAGTATATAATCTGTGCTGCATAACTGTACCCATCCAAGTACCAACCTGGGTGTCATTTGCATACACATTTAATATTTTGGCTTTATATCCATAAATTATATGTAAAATAATAACAATGCAATCATAAACATGAAACATTTTAGTATCTTAACCATAATTTGTGCTCAAAGAAATGGGACTATACTTTTGCAAATATCTTTTTTTTTTTTTTCAATTTTTTATGTCATTTTATTTCTGTTGTATTTTTTTCATGTATTTATGTTTTGTTTTGTTTTTTTTCTTTAGTTTTTTTTTTTTTAGCTAATTTTCTCACCAAAATGACGCTGCAGTCTTTTTACACTTTTCTTCAGAATTATACCATGACGTGTGCACAAAATTTGCCATTTTTGCTATTAGAAAATATGAACCTACCCCAGTGTATGACTTTGTGTACCTGGGATTCCTAAATATCAGCCGTAGCAGCCAGTGCGTTAGTTTTGTTTCCCTGGCTCCTTCCTCTTTCTGCCCTTGTGCACATGTGTCTCCACGGCTGCATGTGAGAGATGAAGCTGGAAGTGCAAATTATCCTCCCAGCATGCCCTTGCCCTTGTATCCCTGTTTTGATTCCTCTGTCCTCCCCCCCTTTCCTCTCTCCTTCCTCTTCCTCCTTTTTAATTTCCCACTTCACAGTGCGCTGGACAGGTTCTGTCTTTATCATAAGCACCATTTAATCTGCAACAGAAAACACTGTGTACACAATCGGAGAGGCCTAATTGATTTATACAGTGTAATTACTCCAATCTAGGACGTCTCATAAACGACAAACCTGGTCCCAGAGCCACTAATTAAAGAAGAACAGGATTTGTGGCTAATATAATTCATTATTTCCAAATTAGAGCCAGATAAGTTGTCACAATATAATGATCAAGCAAATGAGCACTCTTGTTTTCTGCTGTTGAGACTTGTTTGGTGAAATGAATGGAAAGTGCTGGCAATGTAGTGCTCTCTGGGCCTGGTCACAATACAACATGAGGACAGAACTCTTCCTTTTGCTATTTCATTAGATGTACCTTTTTGGGTGGATCAGAGACACGTTTTCCTTCACTTGGTCATATTTAAGCTAAAACTGTAATAAATACATTCAATTTGTGGTATTTTATTTCACATAATATTGGTGGATCTAAATTATTGTTACTTTTACCCCAATAAACTGAACTAATTCAGCATATCAACAAAAAGGCATTGCATTAAATCAAATGTATTGCTTATCTGTCCAGAAGCTGATAGCTCTGTGTTGCTGTAGCCCAGCAGCCAATAGGAGCTTCCTTTTGTTGAATAGGAGCAGACCCCTTGTTTTGAAAGAAGGGGATTGGCCAAACCTTGCTGTCAATTCCTTGAAAAGGTCTTAGCATCTTATTCTTTCAGGATTTTTCAAGATGCTTCAGGTTATAAGGAGTTGGATAAAATTGCACATGACAGGTTTACATAAATTATTTCATAAATACTTAATATGTAATTATTATTATTATGTAATGCAATTATATTTTTGTATTATGTGTAATATTTTTTACAATTTATGTAAGATTTTAGGTAGTAATTGTGGTGCATGTTTAATTGAATAATTAAGCAAAATGTAGATCTGAAATCTATAATTATACTAAATTCTAAAATGATTTCCAATAATTCAAATTAATCAAAATACATACAGTTTATGAGCTCACAGTTAAAGATGTGGTAGCAGGAAAATTCAAAAATTGGTCAAAAATTGGACATGTCCTATGACCCACAGCTCCGACAGTAATGGCTCAGCAGCAGTGGAGCTGATTACAATGGACTTCATTGAGCGGCATAAATGTAATTTGTATGAAAAGAGTCACTTGGCCAGGATCATTTTCTGTAAAAGTGGAGTTTGGGTGATAATTGAACGTTATTTACAGATGTGTCTATGAGGACATGTTGATGTGTACGTAATCCATTGAGTGCCTGATGTTTGGCCTGTTAAAACAAACAACCATGGGGGTGTGGCTGTCAACACTTATTAGTAGTGCTGTCACCGTGGCAACTCCAGTAATTACTGCCACTGTAAACTGCAGGCGTCCCAGCACTGCGCCGTGATGGCATTGGCGAGGATCTCGGCCTTGTCAATTAACCACAGTCACAACACATTTACTCACGCAACACTGTCCATTTTTAATGTGCCACTGACAGACAGCTATTCTGCTCAAGTGGGGGGTCATCAACCGTTTAGTGTTCTTTCATTTTCCTGTCAACTTCAATAAATGAGCAAGTTTGTCCATATAATATGAACAGACATTTAGACTACAGAAAAAAATTGATAATTACATGCAGTTATTTTATAGCGGTGAATAATTTCCTGTCCTCCTTTAGTCTCCATCAAAATGTAATACTCCGTTCTTGCATATAATAAGAATTGTGTAGCGCCTCTATGTTTACTCAAGCAGATGACATGATTTGACTTTGGTAAAGCCTTGCGGTCCTTATAACCACTTATTGTTTTGCAGGGCATGCACGCAGCACATTTAGTTTTTGTAATATGACATTTCAAATATGCATGTTCTCAATTGTTAAGGAATAATTGCTTGGCTGTACTGTGCTGTAAGCTCGGTGCTCCAAATAGAGTGCTCTATGAATACCATTGTGTGGTTCCCAGCATGAAGAGCCATGTGAACATATTGTGCCTGTCAAATCAAAGGCATTTTGTTTTTCAACATTTAAATATGAAAAAATACAGGAAAATACAAATGACCTACAACTTATGTGATACGGCCTAATGAGAATGGGTATTGTCAGGAGCTCAGAACCATATGGGCAGATTCATCTCTATTCTCCTTCTATACCTTAAAACATGTGCAGCAGTGTCTAACTCATATTTCATTACTAGTAATATCCCGGTACAACTTGTAGTTGAGTTTGGCATTTAAATAATTATAAATATATCTGCTTACACTTGTACCACTATGATAACTACACGATATTAAGTTAAGTAAAGTGTCATCCACAAAGCAGTACAGAAACAGTATCACAGGAAATGTTATGTTTATTAATGCTTGACCACCGTTTAGTAGTGTGTTATTGTTACCAAAAATGTATAAATTATTGGATTTATTTATTTATTGGTTCCAATTGCCAATTAAACAACAAATTTAGTATCTTTATAAAAAGAGGAATATTTTTATTTCAAAAGAGGGAGAGAAAAAAAATTGAAATAGCATTGAGATGAGACATGAGCCCATAAACTAACTGCTTTAATTGATAGCATGCAGCCTTTGCTTAGAATTAGCCACCGTTTATTTATTGGCAGCAGAATTAGGGAAATGATCAACTAATTAAATGAATTATTAAATAAACTATTTCTCTACCTAAAATGTATGTTGCTTAGGCCTGCTGGGATTCCTATAAGATATACTTTGACATTTTGGAGCATGACTTGAGAGTGACTCTGAATGGCAGAGTGCGTGAAGGATAGAAGGAGTATGGCTCAAGGTAAAAGAGGCCAGCGAAGCAGTAGAGGTCGATGCGGGGTCGGAGGAGGCCCGGCGGCCATGGATCCTTCTCTGGGAGGACACGCGCTGATAAGAGGCAGGTAGCTCACACAGAGCCGGGGTTTAAGAGGGCACTCCGATAACAGGCCGCTGATAGGACCAACACACTCAGCTGGACTGCAGATAACAGGCAAGGACTTGTTACCCTACACAACACCAAGACTTTTAATTTGAAGACTTGAACGGCTTCAGCAACTCTTCTTAGGTATGTTATGAGCACTGCGCTTATGCAATATGGAATTCCGAAGATGCCTAAAGGTCACTTAAATCCTAAGAAGTGACAGATTCACATTGGGCAGAAAAGTGAACTGGGAATTGAGTGACATAATTCAGGTAACACTTAAACTCACTCTCTTAAGCAGTTGAGTATTTGTACCAACTTAATTAATTGTTGATTCATTCATACATAGCCTAGATATTTCAGTGTCTACAAATAGTTCATATATTAATTGTTAATTACACATCTGTTAATGCTTTACTACTGTTTAATTGTGTGTTATTATAAAGTGTTACCATTATTCATAGATGGTGGCTTTACAAAAATTATTGCCACATTCATGCTCCTTTTTACAATGTTGATATTTTCTGTCTCAGTCAGCACTTGGCCTACATTTATCCTCCACCAGCAACAAACAGATGAGGCTTTTTTCTCTTTAATGTCCTGTCCTGTGTTCTGTAAACCAGCTAATCAGCTTCTACATAATACCATAAAAGGGTAAAAAAAAAAAAACTTGATTGAACTTTATTCAAATTAAAACTGAAAAGTACATGGCTCATTTGCATAAGGAAACACCAAAATATATACTGCATCTGTTATGTGTACATGAAATACATCATTCTTTATATAACATTAAGCTGTCCCATTTATGCCAACTCCATCTCAGTCTGTCTCTGTGACGACCCCACCTCCTACTGTGGAATAAGAACAGGCCTCTTTAAACCCCAGGTTGGCACTAATCTTATAGGATGAGAAGAAATGTAAGAGTAATGTCCTGCTCTGAAAAGTAAGATGTCAGCAAACTATGCTTAAAAACAAAGTTTTACAAATAAGCACAACTCTTGACATTACAAACACATTCCAGTTTATGTGCTCTGAACTTGTGTATAATATTTATAACACAGCTGTGTATTGAGCAGACTTCTACCCAGAGGTGTGATGAAGCCGGCCCTCTTGTGCCTCTCAACTCCAACACAGTCATCACTCCTCCGTACGGAGCCCCAAGGACAGGAGACAGAAGGAAGGAAACGTTTTATTCTGGAACAAAAGCACGTCCTGTGATCTCTCTCATTGAGCATTCATGTCACAGCCAGAGCTCCTCCTACACACCACAGTCCTGCCGTTTGAAGTTAACCTAAGCCTCTCGCCGCCTTGTTGGCTTAATAGTCTGGATATGCAATTTAAGAGTGATTTATCACCAGCATTTAAAAAGCCTCCCAATGTCGTTCCAGCTTCAGACATTTTATATATTTATTTAGAATTTAATATAGAGAGGTTTTATTTATTTTTCATGACAATTTGGAGCAAGTGGTGCATGGCACTTGGTCAAATGACTTTAGAGAAAGTAATATCTTCCTTAAAGTGTGCAAAGAAATGCCCATTGTACTTACAATGATTAAATTAAATATAGTAACTCTGCACTTGCAAGAGGAGAAGATAACTGTTTCATTAAAAAAAAAAAAAAAAAAGCATTTTCAAATACAGAAGTTGAATATAAATATCCATGTGCATGTCTTGGTACATGTCTTTACTGCGGATGCCATTATATATTCACAAGTGATAAATAATGTAGAGTAAAGAGTAGTTTTTCAGGACTAGTTACATCTGCTCCATAAAGGTGTTCAGGGAGAGCAGTCACGCAATGGGGAAAAGTATCCCAACTTTATTTCCCTCGTTTGGGAATGGACGATTCAAAGTTGACTTTTAACAAATGTACTCCTTGTTGTAATTAAAGTGTCGTTCTGATCGTTCTGTTACATTGTGTTGGGTGAAATTGTTAGTACTATAAATACAATAAATAGATCTTGTGTTTATATCTCCATAATTGTGATAACGGCTATGCATTTTCTATACCAATCAGCAGCATATAGGAATCAGATATTTTCTCTAGAACATCTGCTATCAATATTCCCATCGTATGACAATATGCTAACTTCAGTGCATGGAAGATAATATTTTCAGGTTCTAAAACTGATTATGTCTTTTGTCTTCTGTAAGCAGATAAAATCATTGTTTTGTCTTGTCTTGATCTTCTCTTTAACATGTTTTTTTATTATTATTGGCTGTTGCATGTTCTCTTTTTATGCAAGGAAAATGCAATACATTAAATCCTTTGAATTTCTAATCATCACTTCATCCATATACATTTGCAGTCACAGCATGTATCACTCCATCTGTCCAGCCATCGTAGGGGCACATTCTCGCTCATCAATCTTAGTAAGATTCAGAAAATACAAATTAGATCAAATGTGAGGAAGTAATATTCCAAGATATTTGAAGTAGGGTTGTAGTATATGGATAGTATAATACCTGTAGATCTCTATGTGCATGGATAGGCTCAGAGAGGCAGTGTTTACAAGTATTCTGTGGGGTCAGGGAAAAGCATACATTACATGTCATATCTTCAGTCATGACACAATAAGGATTGATTGACTGATTGATTGAAGTGGGCATTTTTTTAAAAAGAGAAGGTCGGACTAGATTATTAAAATTAAAACATAAATAAAAACACCAACATATGCACATTTACCAATGGATATGCAAAGTTGCAGAGTTTAAATTTGTGACTAAAATGTGAACTTATATCAGAAGACCTCACAAACTAACAGGGAATTATTTACCCCATGAAAGACATTGAATTCTGTAAGATGACACCTTGCTATAAAACTCCCAGGAAAAATGGCAGCACAGTTCCATCAATAATAGAGTGAATGGGACAGATCTGCAGGGGTTTGGAGCATTATTGATATGACTTCCTCTCCTGCTCTCAGTTGTTCCCAGTGAGCAGACAGCGGGGGCGGAGTCATGTGGAGCCAACACAGGGAGGCGGCTGACGGTGGAGCAGTGGCAGGCAGTTTAGCAAAACATATACCCCATAATAATCCAGAGATCTACGCACAAAACAACATGCAGAAAGAACAGGCCTATTCCAATCCACACAGAATAACATCTATGGTACGTGGAAATATGGATTAATATGAATTAGAGTTGACTGCGAACTGACAGCAGGAGAAAGTTCATAAAAGGTAAAATTAATAATGATGATAATGATTTAAAATGTCTACTGTGTATTGTATTGTATTAAATGTGATCTTGGGAGAGAAAAATCATTTTTGAGGCGGTATTTGGCTTGAAAAGTTTGGAAACTACTGTGTTAGAGCAGGGATCAACTTTAGCCAAAATAATTTCTGATTCATTGTTCATCCACTAGTCATTTTTGACAGTTGGGAATGACTCTTGAAGTGATTGCCATGGGAAGGTGAGCACTGTTTCCTATGAACATCTAATCACATGTTAAAGGCTAACATTTATCCAGGCCATCTATTAATGACAGAACTAAAATAAGCGCTCTTTCATGAGTCTGGAGCCATGTCAAATACCTCTGGGTACAATCTGTCTGGGTTCTGGGTCAGACGCCTCCTGTGTGCACCATCTTAAAGCAATTAGACAACACTGGACGTTTCTAAATCCCACTGTTATTTCCTTCTTTATTCTTTTCCTCATGTCTAAACTCTTTTGCCAGCACTCTGTCTAACTCTCTCCTGAGTCACCTTCACCCCTCCTCTTCCTCTTCCCACTCCGCTGTGTTTTATGGCTAAAAGCTGTTATTCCGCTCGGCTGCGGCCCGACTCCTCTCTGTAATATTTCATTCATCAGAACAATTAAAGCGGAACATTGGTTTCCAGGGTGATAATTAGGGTTTGATGAGTGAACCTGAACGCCACCAGGACAAGACAGCTTGATTACTCTCATTTGCCGGTCTCTATGCTATTGCAGGGTTATTATCCATTGTCTTGTCAAGCAAATAGAGGAAGAAAACAGCCATGAAATGGAAAGAGGTGAACACTGGAGACACACAGAGATAGATAGAACGTGCAGAGGTAGGAAGAGTCGTGGGAGAAGCTGTCGGAGATGAGTGCCTTGTAATGGAAGCAGGTCTTTTGGATAGTGATACAGTGCATTAACTCAGTCTCCCGCTGATTGTCTGTCAAACAACCTCTAACCCTGGGAAAAAATCCTACACATTTTTTAAATTTTGTAATAACATGTCCAAACATAATGTGATGAATTTCCAGCAGCGTTCAAAGTATATTAGAGTCACTAACAGGGTTTTTCTTTAGTGAAGTGAGGCACTGGATCAGGTGAAGTGACCCCGCTTTTTTAAACCATCATTTGTAACTTTGGCTTATTCCACACTTATGCCCGGCCTACTCCAATTTGGATAAAAGCACTGCTCTCCATTTACTTACATCCATCTTACATTTACTTGCACTGAGAGAGATTGCTTGTCAGAGGTTCTTGCAAAAGATCTAAAGTCTAAAAGCTGCTACATAGCCACATTTTACAAAAAAAATGTCAACATGGGTTTTATATCTTCATTACCTGATAGGTTGCAAATTTCATCTCTCACCTGTTAGTGTGCTTTTAACAGACGTAGCATCCAGGTCTGCATCTTAAAATTTTCCATCACGCGACCAGTAAATGAAGTAGTTTTATTTGTGCATGTATATTTTAATTTGGTCACGCTTACACTTGACTGATTTAACTGATATAACATGTGCACAAAAGCTGTCCAAATCAAATGTGCACTTCTAAATATTGAGCCTGACTAAGATGTAGCTTGTATTGATCCAGTTCAGTGATAGCATGTGTTAGATGCCCTTTGTCCCAACAGGATAAGTACAGCATACACAGGTGTATACTGTACATGGCTTTGATTGTGTTTTTTGTGTGTATGTTCAGGTCTAGCTGATCTAAACAAGGAATGGGCCTGACTGTTTCTATACAGATTTATTATGATCTTTTCTTAGTCTTTTGATTTCTCACATTTGCAAATTTTAAATTCCTCATGAGGGCCGACCACAGAAGTTACAAATTGTTCATCTGTAATAAATTAATGATTTGTTGAGTAAAATGTGATGCTAGCCTTCATAGTAAATCCTTCTCAGTTCTTCACAAGGAGAAGGTCACTGTCAGTGTGTGTGAACATGGAGTGTGTTTGTGCAACAGTCATGTAAGAATGCTTATCCCATGTTAATTGGCTTTGTATTTGCCTCACATGTTGTAACCTATGAATCAATGTGTAATTACCTATTCAAGGTTGTGACCTGAGCGGCTTAACCAATAAAAGAGCAGTCTGATCTTGACCTCTGGAATACTAAACAGTAGAGTGCAGCGGTCAATATCTGTGTGACCTAAATCATTAACGTTCACATGAGTGTAAATTGCACTGATATGTCAACTGTGGGAAATAACTTTGGATGACAAGGGCATGGAGTTGTTTTTAAACTGATTTGTGACACTTGTGTAGGATACATACTCAAAATTAAATGTGACTACTGTCAAGTCTAAATTACCAAATAGCAGTGAAGCAGCTTCACGCTCGAATAGCAATTGTCTGGAGTTGCACAGACAGTTGGGCAGCACTTTTATTGAGTGTGATGACAGTGCAGACAGTAGAAACAAGGCGTGCAGTCCAACATATGTATATTACAAGGCAAAACTGAAGACAAAATGTGGAGTCTGGAAATTGTTGAAATAAAAGCTTCAATTTTACTTTGATGCTTTGATGAAACTGGGACAAAGCGCATCTGGTTCAACACACAGTCTGACTGATGGGCATGCTACCATTTTGTGAGAACAAATGTCCGGCCAGACCCATCACATCAACTCAAATTTTATTGCAAGGTAAATAGATTTAGTTCATATTTAGTCAAAGTCAAAGGTTCCATGTGGGCATCCAATTGCAATTGTTTATTAAGTCCTTTTTGTGGATACAAATTCAGAACATTTACATTGTGTTGCTTTAAGAACAGAGGCTAATTTATCATGTCAACCTGTCATAATAATAAATTCAAGAAACCCCCATGGAGCCATGAAATGACAGGGGCTTTACAGTTATTAAACCATGACTTGAAGTATACATGCACATGCAGTGGATAAAAAGAGGAACAGCTTACGCAGACTGTTCAGTTTGGCAAGTAGTGAACTGCAAAGTGAGTGTAGAAAGCCCTGTGAAGGGATTGGTAGAGTCTGTGGGTGTGACTCAATGCATAGGAAGCAGTCATTATCTCAGCAGGTAAAGCAGCTGTCATTTCTTCTGCATGTAAATGATTTCGACCTTCTGGGAAAGCAGTTCCTCTCTGATTCTCGGGGTAAAATAATAGCCCTGTGATATTTGGCTCCAGAAGTGACCTCTCAGCACACATACACCCACACAAAACACCTTCCCATGTGGAAGTAAATAGCTTCCACTCCTCGCGTCCTGTTTTTAGGGCAGCTGAGTGACATTTCAAGGGGCCGTGCTACTTGCATCTCAATAGTAATCACTTCAAACTGGTGACGCTCCATTTGTTTAACGATTAAACACAGAGAGAGGAGGCTGGGAGAATTTGCTGCTAATTCAATGCTTTAATGAGCCTGGTAATTAGACCTAAATGTTAATGAATGGTAGGTAAAGCAATCTATTGGTCAAAAGAGGTTTTTGTTGAAAGTCAATTTATGTCCTCAATTTATGTTCTGTAACCATATTTCTCATTTGTCAGTGGAGTCAGGGGCAAGGGGTACATAGTAGGGTCACAAAGTTCAAGGCTTTTAACAGACCCATGGTGGGGCTTAGACACAAAATTGCTTTTGTTAAGGTTTGAATATTCATAAAGAGAATTCACAGTCCTCCAAAACACCAAAGCCATGACATCTTTGACTAAAAGGTCTGTAAGCTAAAATACATACAAAACCAGGTATAACAAGCAGCCGTGTACAATCAGGAGCATGGCCTTTTCTTGCAATTGATAGAAATCGTAAAGAAACTAATCTGGTTTCTACCCTGTATATACCCTGAATATACACTTCAAATACATTTTTTTGCCAACCTTTGCTTTTGAAAAAAAAAAAAAATTAACAGGCATTTTTTTTTTTTTTTTTGCTGTAAAGAAGTGAAAAATATATAAAATTCGGTGTAAATGATTAAATGAGTTGCATGTGCTATGTTGGATGAAACTTTACACACTGAGACTGTATGCGTACTCCTAAGTATGTAAGAGAGGTCCAACACTGACAGTATACAGCATGGGATAGTTTTAAACATAAAACAGGCACTTTCATCTAACTTCATATTGATGTTATTTCTAAACACATATTAAAAACAGCGTATAGTAAACAGGAATTGTTTAAAACATGGTTGGTTTAAAAGCTATAAAAAGAAAACATTGTACGGTGGGGGGACAGAAGGAAGAGCCTGGCATGCTGTAATACTGGAGGAACTGTATTTGTGAGTGAGGAGGGAGGAAGCGGTGTTCCCTGCAGCAGTCTGTCGGCTCGGTGTTCACGGTGGCTGAGCAGAGTGGAAGGCACACAGTTGAAGGCACAGTGTGGAAGGCGCAGGGGGCCCGCGGGGAGCACTTGGCACGCCATCAGCTCTGCACCGGGCAGGCTCGCCGTCCAGCCAGCACAGCCCAAACACACACGCACAGACGATCAAAACAACGCCAAACAAACACACACTGAACACACTGACGACACGTGTGGGCCGCGGGGAGGGGTCCCAGACACAGCATGGCCCTGTGTGTGGTGTCTACCGGCTCGGCCATATTTACCAGCGATGGCAGTGACCGCTGAACACCGCCACTGTTGAGTAAATAATCAGAATTCTTTACAGTGGTGGTCTGATTTAAAAATACTGCTGTTTTCTCTACAACATCAATTTTTCATGCCACTGCTGAGTGTTAATCTAGGATTCAATTAGCAAACAAGTGTTTCCCATGGGAGATGAGCTGACACAGGTGTTGATTAGATGAGAAATAATCACATTTTATGGTTCTATTCATACCAAAGCTTACTGATTTCAACTTCACATTTATGACCAGTTATAGGAAAAAATGTATAATTCATAAATATACTGTGTCTCCACTCACTACAGACTGTCTGCAGAGGCATAGTCTGGGTACCTTGGTCTTTGAGGGGTCTGTGTAAAGGAATGGTGCAAGTTGTCATTGTGCCAGTAAAGCGGAATAAAAGAGACTTGAATGGCAGCACCATCTGGAGTGTGACCTGCTGCAGACGACGCTGAGGGGACCAGTTGGACCTACCTAGTTGATTTCAATCAACTACTTTACATCAACAAGAAACACTCTATCAGTAGCCCCCAGGCAGCTGCTCACAGATTCACTAAATATGCCACTGGTGCCAATGGGAGCCAGGCCCTAGGAACTGGGTCCCACTGGACGATGTCTGTGATGGACAAACTACAGCTATTTACTGCCTTTGCTGCCTTGGGATGGGAAACTGAAAGAGCAGCTATTTTAAGGTTTATATAGTGTGTAAGGCATACAATTCCTCAAAATGCAACACACCTACCACTATGAATGCCTTTTAATGCCTTCCATTATTACACATACTGCATTCTACAATTTACTGCTGTTGTTTGCTTGTACTTGATTAAAAGTCTCATCAGAAGCTGCCTGAATCAAGTAATTTAAAACTGTAGCATCAGAACCAAGAGCTTGTGCATATTATTTTGATACAATTAAAATGAGCTTGAAGCCTTTAACAAACTACTAGTGCAGACAATATAATATTTTACTTAATTTCAAACATTTTGGTTTTAGTTTGGTCTGGAGTTAGACTACATTTTGCCATTTCCAGACCAAACACTGACTGTGTGTCTACGCCAACTAAACTAGATCTTTTTTGAGCAAATGAGCAACATTCTTTAAAACAGCTCACCACTGACCACAGAGAATCCTTTGCCACTGAACCATACTACACTAATTAATGAACAACTTTCAGTTTAATCCAATTAACCAGGTTGTCAGCTCACGAGGCCAGTCTTGAGACTTTCATCATTCACCTTTTCTTGGATCCGGCCCCACTCAGTTTGACTTGTATATAATTAGACAGGTGTGGCCATTCTGATTGCTTTTGCGTCAAATTAATTAGCGGTGGATAATTAGTTAAGGTGAACACTAATCTGAGGCCTTCCAGCTCTTTATCCTCTAGAGCAACGGGAAGTCACGTACTTGTGTGAAAGTTCACCTGCAGCAGATTCATCACTTCGAACAGGAGTCAGCAAAACGGTCACCTTCCGAAGACTGAGGCCTAATGTAATTTAAATGTCACTTGAAACAAAAGCACATGACATTATGAATTGGAATCTCTTTTGACTTCAGCAAAAGTTCAAATGTGAACACAGATGACATTCTCCCTCTGGATAACAGAATGAAATGTATTTTGTTTCTATAGAGAAGTGTTGGCTGAGTTGTGTCCATACATGTGTTTTATTCAAATTTTAAAGGAGCAGTATACAGGTGAACAAAATGAAACATGTCACTCAAGACAATGTTTTCAACAGTCTAACGTCTACCCCAAGCAGAGCAGACAAACAAAAAAATAAACCGAAAAGTCCCAGGAACTTCATAAAATAAATCCATGTGTTTGTTAACAGATCTGTCCCTGCAGAACTTTAAAGCAACATACCTAACATAACAGAGTGAGTTGTCGAAAATTTTGGAGTAGACCAAATTTCCTAATTAATTTAATGCAGGCTCATTGCTGCTGCGCAATGATCCCATTTTGCATCATATCTCTTGCTGCTGTGTTAGTGACTATAAAGTCTGCAAGTTGACAGATTCATTTTTGGTGGCGAGGTAACAAGGGGTACTTATCGGTAACAAGGGGTACTTACTGGTAACAAGGGGTAACAAAGGGTATTTACTAGTAACAAGGTGTACTCACTGGTAACAAGGGGTATTTACCGGTAACAAGGGGTATTTACCGGTAACAAGGGGGCCTTCGGGGGCATTTACAATTTCAAATATGCGTTTCCGATGGCAACCAAGAGTTCAAGAATGTGGCAAACACAGTGCTGGTGTGGGCCATGGTGAATCACTTCGTGCACTTTTCCAGTTCCAATAGGCTCCTCACCACCGGTGTGGGGCTCGGACTAGTAACAGGTCACTTCGAAAGGTTTATTTGCCAAAATACAAACAACCTCACTTTTTATGTCAGTGATTCAACTCTCACATTAGCCAAATAGAATCTAAACCAGAAAACACCAACACATTGAAAGTTACATAAAATCAATTAATAGCTTCTCTGTGGAAGGCCTTCCAAATTGCTCTGTTATTGGTTGCCAATAGTGCATCGACATCTACCCAGTCTGTGCAGTCCAGTGATGGGTGGAGATGAAGGTGGAGGAGGGGAGGCTAACACTCAGTTCTCCTGAGATCTCTTTCATCCTAGACTTGACCTGCCTCGTTCTGACACACTCTCAGTCCTTCTGCTGGGCTGGAATTAGTTAAACCATCACAGGAGACACCTCATGGCATTTATAGGTGGCCACAGTGTCTTTCTGCAAATTACTGTCTGTCCATCAAAGCAGATTAAATTTAGCCACTTTATTCTACAATCAATTCAAAATACAGTTAGTTCTACAGCTGCATTTCATATCTCCCAGCCTACTGTCAGTGATCATGCAACTGTAGTAAGCCATCAGTCAAAATTAACAGCCTCATCAAGCATTCAGGGCCGCATCCATTAAAGCTACTGAAGCTCAATATTGTTTTATGGTATATTTACATTTTAAAGCTTGATTTAATTATCCAGGGAGCAGTGAGCTTTCAGAGTAGCCCTCCCACCTTCAAACACACCACTGGCTTTCATTAACATAGGGGTGGACATAAGGAAGGACAGACGAAGAGAAGTGCTGACAAGGAGAATGAGAAGAGTCAACTTTTAGCCAAGGCTTGTGGAAAATAATGTTCAATTGTTGTTTTTTCGGAGATGAAAATGTGAAAGCAGGCTTCACAAAGAAACACATGTGCGACCTCCGGCTCCAGACTGCTCCTAGTTACATACAGCTCTCTCCGCTGCGTTCAAACACGGCCAAATGCTGTAAGCTGCTTGAAATGATTCCCTGCTCCTCATGAAGAACAAACGCTTCCAACTGAAAACTGTGAGCCGTCCATTACACTGTAGTTTACATTTCAGGATTTTTAGGTAATGAGAATTATGCCTTTTGCTTTGGAAACATAACAGGGATATCAAGTTGCACAGTTGGCATTTTGTGAGAAATACTGTCAAATATTTCTGTCTGTAAAGTTGGCAGCGTTTTATTCTAACGATTTCTTGAAGATGTTTTCAATGTTTGCTTCACTGGACACGATAAGTTTGGCTACAGTTAGGCCATGGACTTGGATCTTTCTAAAGACCACTGTCCAGAGTGTGTTGCTGTAAAAGCCTTGTTTGTTGTGTAGGTGCTGGGCTGTAGCTGTCCGTGGTGCTGAAGCAGGTGCTGTCATTCTGTTGGGTTTGCAGCTATACTAGATTTGTAATGTGCTTTATAGAGACTCAGTGCAAAGTGTTACTACATAAAGCATTACAGTGAAACTTTATAAGAGCAATATTTTGGACCAGAAAGTCAAAACCTTATATGTTCATGGGTTTTTGGTTTTTGTTGTTTTGTTTTGTTTTTATAAATCTTTTGACTTTTGACGACAAAAAAGGTTACAAAAAAGGGACTGTATGATAATAAATAAAATAAATAATTAATAGTTAATAAATACATTTTTTTTTAAAAGAAAATATAGGTCATGTGAAGGTGGATGTTTACTTCACTTTACTTCTTGTATTGTCACATTATGGTAAAACTGTTTGTAGCAGCACAAAAAAAAAACCAACTGTCTCAAAATCCATCTCAGTAAATAGTTTGTGGATTTTGACATAGCCGTGCCCAAACTGCTTTTTAAGTTATTGTTTTAATTAACCAGTTTATAAAAGGCTAATTAAAAAATTACATTCTCCATAAAAAATTCTGTTTTACTTTTTTATTATTATTAATTTGTTGGCAAGGATGACTGCTCTCCACCAGTCTAATGTGAGTCCCTTAAGTAACGGCAAAAGCACAACACATCCTGAATCCAAAACTCATACAAGCTCCAGAACAAATTCTATTACACATTATTAAAGTTCAATTAAATTAAGAATTAAATGTACAGTTATATTGCATATGAAATAAGTCAGTCCTTTTATTGTGCCATATCTCAGTGCATTAAAACCTTCTGTGCACAAAAAGGAGGGCATATAGAATGAACCGCTGCCAAGAAAACAAAGAGGGGCAAGTATGGAGCGACAAAAGAGGAGGATAACATTAAAGAAGAAGCTCTCAGTGTGGAGATGGATGAGTGCATTAAAAGTGTGAGAATATGTGTGGAGGGAGAAATGACAGAAATACAGAGATGGACCAAGTAATGTGCCGACAGCATTAGGAGATAAAAGGCTGAGGGACCTCTGTAGAAAGCCCATGGATGAAACAACACAGTGAAGTGGTGGAGAAGAACAATGGTGACAAATAGATGGAGCTGACGGACGAGCGAGGTACGGCCGAGGCAGAGGGGAAACCATGTATTAAGTCAATGGGATAATGATGTGTCAAAGCGTGACCACACTGTGAAAATGGGAAAATGTCTTTCATCATCACTAAAGTGTCCTCTCCCTGACCCCTTCAGGTGGAAATTAAAAAGGTGGGGACTCGATGGAAAAACAGTTTCAATTTACTTCTAAGTGGAGTAACATTGATTCTGGGTTGAAAGCATCGCCTTGAGGCCTGCAAACACACACATACACCTAACCCACACACACTGTCCGTCTATGTGTGTGTCTCACTGTGACGCACACATTATGGCCATCAGCATATCACATCAGTGATTTCCTGTGTTTGGATTTGACCAATGGTATTATCAAACTGGAACAGACACCTTAATATGCCTTATATATTTCACATTAGCATATGCAATAAATGAAATTAGACCTCTGTGTTTCTGTCGATATCAAAGGATCAAGAATATTCCATTTTTGAAAAGATATAGAATGAAATGAACACACTGTATCACACACTGTACAATTCAATATTCTATTCAAATGACACATGATAAAACCTATTATAATGAAAGATTTTTGAGGATCTTCACTGTGTTAATTAAGTCCTTCACTTCACAACTGGTTTAAGTAACAATAACTAGAATACCTGTAGTAGAAAATGCATCTGTTTTTTATTACTGATAAATTCTGTTACAATTGTACACAAAATATAACACAGCACATACAATATTTTGTTTAGTTCATGTGTGTCCTTCTCATAACCTTTTAGTGACCTCCAGAAAAAATTGTGTGCTACCTTATTATTTTAGGCTGCTTCGCACATTTCTCTCCACAACACAACAACAAAAGTAATAAGATGCTTTCAAGACCAGAATATCACAATAGCTGTTTATATGAATCCATCAGACATAGGCTGGTTGTCAAGGATAATATAGTATCTGTGACAGGAGCCTTGTGGTGGTCCCAAAGTCCCATAGCGTGTGAAGTGCTCCGTAGCACTGTATGAAGGTCCAGACTGTGGCGTGACCAGACCGAGCTGTGAGAGCAGGGGTGAGAGGTTAAAGCAGGGGAAGCACCAGTTCACAGCACACATATGAAAAATAATCTCTGACAAACAACGTACATGCAGACAGGACAAACACATGAAGGGACAAAGCACAAATATGACGCTGCAATGACCACAGAGTAAAAAATCTAACATTGTTGCAGTTTTAGTTACGGCAAAGAAGCCAATATTTGTTGTGACATGGCAGAAAGTGAGGGAATTTTCAAATCCCTAGTGTTACATTAAGCCACTTAGTTCAGCAAAGCAGTGACGGATTGGCCATCTGGAAATTGGGAACATGCCAGAAGTGAGCTGCACTGAATGGATCATTAAAGCCTTGATAGAACAAATTATTTAGTGAAATAAATCTTCACAAACTGAGTGTGATAAAGGTCCACACAAGTAAATAAGAATAACATCAAGGGTAGAAGATGTTGATGAAGTCACACAATATTCATAGTGTTCTTAGCATAGTTTTATTTATATTCATCTTGCATTGATTAATAATAACCAAAATAGGTATGTAGCTGGATAAAAATTAGGAATTGTGCTATATAGGCCTTGAGTTGACAAGTGTCGATTGTACCTTTCACACATTTCCCATGAGCCATTTAAGGCAGCATCTGTCAAATGCAATTGAATATAATGTCATGCCAAAGTCACTGGGCAATAACGAAACCAACAACCAAGAAAAATAATTCTGAGCACGTGCCGTTGCCAAAATATGAAGTCGTATTCTGTCTCTTTTATCCTTTTGACAACTCCCTATTTGGAGGCGTAGAACAATCAATACTTAAAACTTCTTTTATATTATGACTCATATTCTGTAAAAGAAAATAAATTGATCTTCCATCAAAGTTTTGGTATTTACATTTAGTTGTCTTTCATCCATAGATTGTATGCAGAAACTCCCTGTTACTAGGGACTGTAACATCTGTCACTAACTCCACCGGTGGCCACTCAAGGTACTGCAACATGAAGTCTTATATAAACTTTAAATAGACGTGGACACATTGAACATCTACTTCTGAATTGCTTGAGTATACAATGACCACAAAGTAAACAGGAGTAAAAAACAAAGTAAAACTGCCAAGACGAGACATACAACAAACAGATTAGTCAGAAATTGTTCCATTTATTTACTTGTATTTGTCATTGTTGCTTTTGATACAAGCATTAATTTAAAAAATGTTGAAAAATGAAGATTATAAATGTGTCAGGTATTCTTGTACTCTCTGGGACTTTGTGAGGAATGTCATGCCAAAGTCACCAAGCAACATCTCACTCAAGGACCAAAAAATAGTCATTTTCAAAACATTCTGCAGCTAAAGGGTCCCAGTCTGTCTCTTCTATCTCTTCTATCATATTTTTCCGACCTATCAGGTTCACTTTTCAAGAATCAATGCCTAAACCGTCCAATTCTTTGTAAAACACTACACTACGCTGCCAGGATTTTTCCCAGGTCACTTTTGTAATTGGTAACACTTTTGCCAGTCTGTGTCTGAGATGTGGAAATTTTGACTTTGGCTTCAGCGTCTGCTTGCTCGCTGTAAATGCACACACACTGGTCACTGCCAGCCAACACATATGAATGCTCAGAGAGAAAAGACATAGTGACACATATTGACTTATGCTGGGGCTGGAGACAGTATTGATTTCCAAGTCTGAAATGCACAGACAGAGGCACACACAGAGACAGGAGAGAGGGAGCATATTAATTCAGCACGGCAGCTACACTCTTGGCCTTATTACAGCCACTTCTAACCACTTTCTGAAACTGTCCAATTGTAAATCCTGCTTAAAATACATCCATGCAAGGTTTTTGGAATATTTTTTTTCCGAAGGGCTTGGTGTGCAACTGTGCTGCTGCAAAGGCTGTTTCACCAGCTGTCAGACCACATACATTTGTAACAACAAAACTAATATTACTTTTTTTTGTTTGTTTTTAAAATTCTGTTTAAATGTATGTAACAATGTGTGCATTCAGTTCTAGCCATCTTGTCACATTCATTATGTTTTGATCCTTCTTATGTTTGGTATTCAGTTTTCCAATGTACCTGTACCAGAGTTTATTTGGAGGAACAAAGTGGCCCACCTTTTCATGTAACTTCAGTCTTGTGCAATTTTGGTACACTCTGACAATTAGATGTCAAAGCTGCGTGCACACCCATTAGCATCAAGAGTATAATAATCAGTCAGATTTTATTGAACGAAACAAAAAAATAAATTTCATCAGCAGTAAATCTACTATCTTTGTCACAATATGTTAAGAAAAACATGAGTAGCACGTTCATTCCACTGTTGGATTGATGTTTTCCTCTTGAGCAGGGGACAGATATTATTAGTATTAACAGAAGTATTGGCTGGTAGAAGTGTAATTACCTCACAGCCATGTATTTGTTACACCAGAAGTGGAGTTACATGTCTTAGTCTCAACATCACTTGTCAAGGACACATTTAACATGACTACACAACTTTATTAGGTTAAAAAAACATGGTATTTCATATAAGACAGCCTTAAATCCAATTTACAATTTATTTCACTATTATTCACTCTCAGATATGTTTATCTCCATGAGCAGGATGAGTGTATACGTGACACACTGATGCCCGTGTGCCCTGATGGCCTGTTTGACTTACGTCCTGCGGTGTAATGTTCACCTTGGTCAAGCACAGCGAGGTTAATGGCAGCCGCATCAGCAGGTGACTTCAAAAGCGTTTAGTAGTTATAATTGATGATGCAATTACGGACTGGATAAAGCCAAAGTCTGTTTCCCCTCTAGCATTGTGCCCACACAGTCATACATCTTGCTGCTGGCCAGACTTTTCCATAGTATTCCTTTACATCAGCTCCATATTCAGAGTGTGCAATTATATACAATATTTTTTGTTTTGTTTTTTTATTGAGTACTTTTATATTGCATGACAAGGTTGTAGACATTAAATACTCCAAATTAAAAAAAGAAACATGGAGTAATTAATTATATTGTAATTGTATTAATTTCCTTATTTAATTCAATTTTATCCACTTTTGAGCCCGACTGTACTGGTTTGCTGTGGGGCAGACTTTGTAGATGGCCCTTTTACCCTAGGAATACCCATCGGGGTATTACAAGCAAACTCTCAATAGGCCCAGCAACCATTTCCCAACTAAACTGCAACGTGTTAATGTGTTTAAGGATAGTTATTTCAGATTTTTGGGACATGGGTTTGATTGGCTCATGATAGACAATATAAGAAAAGTATGAATGAAAAAAAAAAACAATCTGGTATTTCATTATTTACACTGATAAAAAAAATGTAAAGGCACTGTCTGGAGCCCTAAATTGAGCATAAAATTATCAATACTTTTAAACAAGTGTAAAGTTAAATTTTATTTTTTCCTTGTATTTACTCAATTATACCTAACCAATAAAATGCACAATGCAGCTAACAGGAACTTTTTCATGCTATCATTGTTAATTACTGCATCTGTGCACAGAGCTATAAAAGCCCTATCACTGGACTTACTGGAGCTGGAGCTGTGCCTGGTCAACCCTGATTTTGTCAAGTCACTCTGTGTTTGTTGATTTGGGCTGGATGATCCACTCTTCACCTAATTAGAGGCTTGTTGGACCCCCCGGCCGGCAGCCACAGTATAAACACAACCTGTCTGCAGCGTGAGCGGTGTGTGTGAGTGGCACACAGTGAGCTCACAGCAGGAGGGGACTTTTACTGTTATTACCTGGGGGCCGTTATGCAGACAGATGCTTTCGCAGCAGGACACATTCGATTGGAATACACACTTGTCCATGCACAACGACCTATCTTCATTTGGCTCAGCACACAACACAGGAGTATAACATTACAGAGACTGCCATTTAATAAAGCGCAAGGACTTACTTAAAGGAGAAAAATGCATTAATGTAACAAACACAAAGCTGGTCATTATCGTAATCTCTCTGTCAACATGTATTTAAGGTGTTTTTAATAGAAACTGTGGTGTTAGCAGAAAAGGAAAAAAAAAAGATTTTTATAGTGTTTGCCAATTAATAGTTTTGTGTATATGAACCTAGACCACTGTTGTGCTGTGATTTTTCTTCCATGTTATGGGATTATTGATGGGCAAAAGAAAAGTGTAAATAGCAATTTAACAACAAATGCTTTTGAAATAGTTTGATATGTATTGTTGAATTTTAATATTGCCAAATGACGACAAACTAGTCATGGCAAAAACTGTACTTTTATGAGTGTTTGGATGGAGATATGGCTCTACCAGTAGGGCACCACCACCTTGGGGAAAATGCACAAAGAGCTAATTGATTACAAATGTGTATTTTTAAATGGTGCCATTTTATTTTCTGCCCTTGAGAGAATTATACTATACCATATTCTGTTGCATCATATTGTTTGATATATTTTCACATAGTTATTGTTCAAGATAAATTTCTTCTGCCAGTTTAAGTTAATTCTGTTAGAAAAGAACTGCCTCAATAAATGTATTTAATGTACATTTGAATAAACATCACATTAATGTAAAACTACTGTAGCTTATTGTGAAAATCCAAACAAAACTACAAAAAGGGTATTTTAGATTTGTGAAATTTTGTAGCAGCAAATAAATAGCAAGGTAGAGTATGGTTTGACCTCTAAAGATCATGTGATTTCTTGCTTTTGGTTTGGTATTATCCTTCTCAGTGGTTCCACTTGAAAAGTGGAAATAGAAAGATGGGATGAGAATATGCTGGAGGGTCACGCTTTAAATTTGAACTTGACATTTAATAAATGCTCAAGTGTGGCTGTATTTACAGGACAATTCCAGCTGGTCTAGAACCAGACACATTTTGCAATTTGCTCTTTTACCATTTTCCTTTAAATGGTGATCCGATTTAACAACCTGAATGGTGTCATTGTCTCTGTCACCCACAAATTCACTAGTTTATGTGGGACATTTTGTAGCTCCTTTACAGAGTAGAGGGCTGAATGGTGCCTAAAGGTTATGTGTGTTTAAAGTCTGTAGAAATTAAAACAATAACAAAGATTTCTTTTTCATGTACCATGGTAACTGAGCATAAAGCTGAAATATTTTAAGAATATCTATATCTATATCTATATCTATATCTAATAATCATATCATACAAAAAAAAAATAAAAAAAAAAAAAAAAAAAAAAAAATAATAATATAATATATATATATATATATCTCATGACTATAGTATATTTATATTAAAGCTTTTGCAAATAAAAAGGATTACTCTTTGAATTACACAGTGCCCTCTAGTTCTGTTCATGTTACACATTCTGAGAGACACAGGGGAGGACAGAAAATGTAAATACCCCAATCAACATGTCAGGAAGTCAAAGCACATATCTGGAGCTGTGACAGGTTGCCATGTGAAAAATATAATCAAGATAAAGCAACCGATTCATATCAAAACCTCTGTGCTCTTTCCACATAACCACCTCTCCCTCCCTGTCTCATTTCTCACATAATTCTGTTACCTTGTGCCAAGAGGAGACATCAATTTCTCTGCCACGGAGAATTGCAAATGAGCTCAGAGTTAGCACTTGAGGAGATGGGAGGAGACAGAAGAAGAGATAAGCTGATGAGAGTATTTGAATTAGGCCAGACTCGCAGCGGGAGAGAAACAATGCTTGGAAATTTGAGAGATTTTCGGTGACAAATTGGGCTGTTCCAGTGTTGAGAGTGACAGTTTGTATCAGACGAGTAAGCTGCGGTGCATTTATTTTAGTTTAAGCACACACATTGGCCTCACAGGATCGCTTGATTGAAAAATAAGGTCTGAGCCATAAAAGTATTCACTATATATAATAAATGTTATGTCAAATACACGGTGATGAAAATTAAATACATATGTAATACAGGATAAGTTTGGCTACACAAATATATTGACAAGGTTAGGAAAAAACTGTACAGGAACCCAAATAGGAAAGTGATTTGTGATAAATTTGCAGGCTTGGATGGTCACTACTTGTAAACAAAAATGGCGATCATTAAGATTCAACAAATACATAAAAATAATGTTGATTATTTGGGGGACTTGTGTACTGTATGAGTGGCCGGCCTATTTGCCTTTATTTGATGGATACAGTGTAGACAGAGAGATGGAGCATGTGACCCGAGCCGGATTCGAACCTGTGTCACCCAGGTTTGCCCTATCAGTTGTGCCACTGAGGCTTCCCAGAATTACTTTTTTTTTTTTTTTTTAATGAAATGCATTTATTGTCATTTGCTGTTAACTTCTTTTTTTCTTTTTAATTTTCTTATATGGACATGGGCAGCCATAACATACCCACAGTATAAATGTCAACAAAAAAGTGTGTGTTGCATATTCTTTTTTATATTTTCAAGTCTGAAGGTAACAGCATCTTGTGAATTTTCTGCCTTCTGAGGGGATGTCATCCATTGTACCATAAAGGCGCTCTGAAGTCTATTTAAAAAGCAGCCTGCATTCTACCATTGTTGTTGTTAAAGTGGTAAAAAAAATAGATGCTCAAATCAAACCTCATTAATCCACTACATTGTTTTTCCACTTTGCCTTTCGCAGTCCTCACGCGTATTAAATGGAAACACTCATAAAGGTGTTACAGCCACAGTAATCCTGGATCTAAGCACTGTGTCGCTCGCCGCATGTTTAGCCAAACACCGCCTCCTTTTAATATTTCAACGCTTTTCCTCATTTGGCTCCACAAAGGCCAGAGAGGGACAGATTAAATTTCAAGCATAAATAAATATTGAGAAAAGGTCACCTCTCCATCTGTTATTTGTGCAACCTCTAAAAGTAATTACATACAGAATGGTGTTGCTGTTTGTGTGCGTTCTTTGTCTAAACAGCGTATTCCCGGAGCTCGTTTTATATCCACCTGAGGACGCAGCACCCGTAAACACGTGAGGTAAACAAGGGGGGATAAAGACATTCAAATACAGGGTCATTTAAAGTAAGGCTGCAACTTTGACATGATGTTTTGAAGTTAATGTATTTCTGAAGTTATCATTAAGGATAGAACCTAGTCAGTTCAACATTGTGGGTTTGACTTTATCCAGAATTTAAAGAAAGTCCATTTTATCTTTTGCTCAGATTTATGTTTCTAGTCTGATGTATAAAAAAAATAGGATTTTATTGTAAGCAAAAGCAAAATGTCCCTTTATTTTGTTAGTTTTTCTTATAATAGATGTTGCCAAGTGACTTGCTCTTTTATGGCTGTAATAAATCTATTGGTTTTTCTGCACAATGGTAAATTTGTTACATTTATTGAATTCTTTGTTAATTCATACATTGTAAAAAATTATGTTGTGTTTGTTTTTTTGTTAGTTTACTTTGAACTGTTATCTATCTTGCTGTTTTGTTTTGTTTTTTAACAGATTATGCAGCATCTGTTTTTTATTATTATTATTATTATTAATATTATTGACAAGCAACTTTTTTTTTTATTTTGGTTTTCTGTTTTGAATCCATTAAAAAAACGTATTCTTTTTTTTTAAAAGAGAGAAAAAGATAAAACCTACTGTTATTTTAAAACCACATTTGGGAATTTTGGTGCAACAGGTTTACATTTATAAAGGTTTAAAGCAAACTAAAATGAGTTTAATTCCATCCACTTTTTGAAAATGTATTTATAGATACATCCAGTGAATGCTCCAGACATTTTTTGAAAGAAATGTGCACACTATTGTTGCCCATGTATAAACTGCATGTGTTCCAACAGTGCTGTGGAATTAGATCAAATGAAGTCATATGCGATACTGGCTGCATTATACATGATATACTGTAGCTGTGTGTTCCCTGCAGCACAGCATCGCGTGCTTGCTTCCTTTTAGGAGAGCCAGCAGAAAGAGGTCAAACGTGACAACGGGCGAAGGCAAGTGATGGCACTGAGCACCACACTGCACTTTGAAGAGAGACACAAACACATACTGAGAGAGAGGAAGACTCTCACTCTGGGGACTTAAAGGCCAGGTGCTTTTCTCTGTTCTTATGTTACCTAACTTTAGATTCAGCTCTTTTCAATAGGAAAGATCTTTTTCAAATATCTTTATATAATTTGGTCTAGACTCTTCATTCTGGTACTTAAAAGTAATTATACTGTTAAAAAGGTCTTTATTTTATTATGTAATTATGATTTGTTCAAGAAACGTTTTAAACAGTACATTATACTTATAAATACTGGATGACTAACATTAAGTTGGATTTTAACTTAGATGATGGCTTAGAAAGTTTGGTTCCCCATTTTTCAACACCAAACACTTGTTTTCAGTGCCATTACCTGCTCTTTTGAAAATTATTATGGTGATTTGTACTAAAGATGATCCATGGAGAGCACAAATAAATAGCAAATAACATTACAATTATTAATGACCTCTGGAAAAGTGTCTGCCATGTAAACTCCAATGGATTTATGGCAGCAAGAGCTCTTCTAAACCCTTCAGCTTCAAACAAATGGTCTGTTCATAGTCTAGTGTCTAGTCTTTGTCAAAATGAATAAACATTCTGCCATTAAAGAATGTGATAGGAAGCTCTGATACAGACTTTTATTTTATTTATTTATTTTATTTTATTTTTCTTAACACTTAGATTGTGCTTGTTGAACCAGGGCCTGTTTTGATTTTAATTATTCATGATTGTTTGGATTTGATCTGAGAGGGCTGGCTATGCCCATATTCAAACTTAATAAAACAAATATGTGGTACTTGGGGCTTATGTGTGTGTGTCTGACAGATCCGGATCACCGTCTTAAAGCGTGAGCCATCTGTGCCAAACTCTAATGTGCAGCAGCTTGTCATAAACTCTTTGTTGGCCTCAGAGTCTTGGAAGCACCAGGCTAATAACACCAGTGTTGTTAAAATTTACTGTGTTTCTTCTTGCTGGTGTCACATCCCGCCCTGATCAGAGTAAATCAACCCTTGCAGCGACATAAAACCCCATCTCAAAATGAATGGACCAATGATGTGTCCTTCTGCGGGGTTCCTACTGTATCACCGCCAGTCTGTCTCCGGTTTGCCCCAATAGCCTCCTCACACTTCATCTAATAACGGGAATTTACTGTCTTTTTTCCCCTCTCGCTCACTCGGTGAGATAAACAGGCGATTGATGAATCAGGCGTAATGCACAGGCTTACGGGCACAGACAGCATGCAGCCCACAGTAAATATGTGCAGACAGGATCGGATTTCTGCATTAGCCGTTAGGAGATGCATTTATTTGCCTCTCACCAGACTATAACAGCACTGAGCTTCAATTATCACGTCTGAGAGGTAGTGATAACACATGCAAACGGCACCACTCCCAACCATTAACAGCACGTATATTCAGTTTGCTTTTCACACTGTCTGAAACTGCAATTCATTTAACTATGTTTGTGACATCGATTGAAGGGAGATTATTTTGTGTGTGTGGGCTAATGACTGTTATTTGTGAAAGTTTGCAGCAACAAGCCTCAATGGGCGAGGGCAAAAATATATTATAGTTTCTGCTGTCATTGCCTCTAATCACAATAACATGATCAACTCCAGGCGACAGTAAATGTGTAATAAATTTGCATCATGTGCCTTACTTTTCCAAGGCAGGTTTCTGTTTTACATGGAGAACATTACCCATTTATGAAGGTTAATAAGCTTCAGGCCAGTCGGTAATTTGAAAAGTAGAAATAAAATTTTCAAAAATGCAATTTTTCAGCTATTGGCCTTAGGACTCTTGCACTGACTCATAGCTTCATACTTCATAGAAATTATACTTGGAATGGAATATGGAAAGTTAAAATGTGAGCCCTGTGACAACATGTAAAACTTTAAGTTAATCCTAATCATTCTTTGTAACAAAATTACATATAATAATAATATGTTTAATATGTGAGTCACCATACCCTCTAAAGTAGACTTCTACAGCACTTAGAGTTGGCTCTGCAAGCACTTTGACACCTCTTATTTTTAAGTGAGCTATATCAGTAAATTGGCATGCCTTGCAGTTGAAAATGTTAAAACAAATTAGATGCTCTAATATTGTTTTATCTACATTGTGTTCAATATTATTGTCAAAAATATTGCCCTTAGTGTAAGCCTGGTAAGCCATCCATATCCTTTTTTTTACTTTATACAAATCCTACTGACTCATTACTTCATGTACATTGCGCAGCTCCTTTAAGATGTTTCTACAGTAGCAGTTCTACATAAAACTTCAAAATAACAAATAATTAAAAAAAAAAACTAACTTAAAAATATGTATTTGTGTAAATGTAACTTTTTAAAACTTAGCTCTTGCTATATGTTCCTCCTCTCATTGTTGTTGAAGTGGAAAAGGCCGAGTCAGCAGCAGCCCAGCCACAGCACCATGCCTCAGCCTGGCTACACCAGCAGCCCCCTCCCCTCTCCCCTCTCCCCCCTCCCCCGTCCCACACTGGATGTCAGCCCTGAATTGTGTTTTGATGTTTCTTCAGTCCCACAATTGAGCTCCATTCTGAGCAGCCAAAACAGACATTTGTCAATTCATATGCATCAGGGCACTTTTCTCTCTGGCGCCACCACTTTCTCTCTCAGCTGTGTCTTCCCCACTTTTAAGTGTGGCTCTGCATTGGCTAACATCAATTGCGTATGAGGATACGAGTGGCCACGAGCCCCCCTGCTATGAGCGGTGTCACATGTGATTACCATTATTTATAAAACTCACTCAGGCTCGGTTGCGCAGCCGCCCTCTCCCGGCCCTTGGCCCTGCACACTACAGTCAATATTTGCACGCAATCCTGAACTGTTGAGAGTTTCCATGGTGGTGAGAGCCTCCATTACATGAAATATTCAGGCCGCGAGGAGACTCCCGTGAGGCCCAGCGCAGGGTTTTTACTCCGATTTGATTATATGACATGATTTTTTCATGAGCCATGACAGTCCTGTTGAATTAGAGTCAGTGCAGAATCTTTGTGATAGTCACGGAAGCTAAAGAGGAGGAGCCTGTCTTCTTCCTTACTGCGTCTTAAAGTGACTCTGAATAAGGACAAGGCAATTTATTACTGAAACAGAAAAGGCAAGTAATGTGTGCTTATGGAATAAAACAACAAACAATATCTGCTGTCATGTTCCTTTTATTCTTATTATATAAAGGTCACTTTTGAGCTTCCAATTTGTTGTTATCATTATATCTCATGACTAATACTTCCGCTAGATTAACCTGTGGAGTTGCTATGGTTTCAAGCATCATTGCTGTGTACATGGTTTGGTTGTTTGCATAATTGTGAATCCACAATGAGTGTTCAGCCAGGCCATACTACAGTTTTGTTAATTTTATTTATTTATTTATTTTTACTTTTTGTGTAAATTGATGTATTTTATTTGCACTTCACTGAAGCCTCTTTGTGTCCTCTTTTTGCCTTTGCATCAAGCAAAAATGATAAATGCTTACTTGGCAGACATAACTCAACATCCCATGTAACAACATTTTCCTGAAATCCAAACTGTGAACTATTACACAAAACTTGTAGCAAAGGCCTGTATTTTATGCCCCAACCTAACATCTACCACCAATTAAAGTTAAGTTTAAAGATAATAATAATCAACAGTATTTTGCATATTTTTAGATGTAGATGACCTCAGCATATTTCTTACAAATAATAATAAGAGTTTAACTCATGTTATTAGTTACCATGGCTGTTTATAAACAGATCTAAAAGTCTGACTGCATGTTAGACCTATGTCTGT
Source organism: Rhyacichthys aspro (assembly GCA_036850595.1). Lineage (NCBI taxonomy): Eukaryota > Metazoa > Chordata > Actinopteri > Gobiiformes > Rhyacichthyidae > Rhyacichthys > Rhyacichthys aspro. The sequence goes on from CM072168.1 coordinate 15,285,189, forward strand.
GCATGATAAAGCAGTATGTACTATACAGATTATGAGTTCCCTGTGACTGTGTAAACTATCTAGTGGTATTTCCCACATTACTTTCACTGTGATGCACTCCATATCATTAAGATAATTACCTCTAGGTAGTGTGGTCTATCAAAGACTGAAAACTGTTCACTCACATGGTCAGCTTAAACACTGAGAACATGGACACACAAGGGAATTCAAGATAAAGAATGAAGAGAAAGAAGGCTGATGCATAATGAAGTATTAGATGACAACAGCAGTGCCAGACAGTTCTGGTATTATGGCCTTAAAATGATCATTGGGGGCCACTAATGGTTGAATCAGTCACGCTGCCACGCACAGACACAGCCCATGATCGTTAGAAGGCTGCACAAGCATGTTTTAAACTATTTTGTAAATTGGAAAGTAAACGTGAAAGGAGATAATTAGCAATCAAAATTCACTTTAATTCCACTTGTATGATAAACTTATGTGACTGGTTTTATTAATGCATAGAGCAAACTGAGGTAATCATAGAATCCATCCAGATCCAGTTAATGGCCTTCGTTGTTATATTCACCTGTGTCTTCATGTTAGTATGTTTCACATTAAAGTGAAATACTTTGGTCTAAAGTGACAGAATAGTCACATCTATTTTCATACTGAGGATTGAGTGATCCCTGGTTTAAAACAGGCCTTTTGTCTGTAGTGTGAATATTGGCATAGTTAGTTGTTGGTTATGTTTCATGAACTGATAATAACACAATTGACTGAACAAATAACCAATAAATGATCCTTTGTGAAATCCGAATATTACACAGCGGCGTAATAAAACACATAAAACAAAAGTGTCAAACCTTAGGGCTATGGACCAGATCTGGCCCTACGTCATTTTATCAGTTCCACAAACACACTTTTCTTATTGTAACATGTTTGTCTTGCTTTAATAATAATAGATAAAAGACAAATAAACAAATACAAAATTAAACTAAAATGGGACAACAGGGCTTTTAATGTTACAAGTTATGTGGCTTTTCATTATTTGAGTTTGACACAGCTGTTGCAGAAGCTGTTTTCTCAGGTGTTTGACTGCCATATAAATATGTTTTCTTACTAAGCTGCAGTTATGAAGAGCTGCTGTCATATTCCCAGACATTGTGAGTCTGCTCTGCACAAGGACAAGTCAGGGTCATGCTCAACACCTGCCTTTGGTCCAGTGCACCACATGATTGTCAGCCATGTCCAGCGTTGTCAATTTGGACTTTCTGATTCACTTCAACTCACATATAAACAAATTCACACACACACACACACACAGTGGCAGAATCAGAGTGATGGGAAGTGATTATTGGCTCCTGGCTTTAACGCACTCAATCCTGGCTTCCAAAGCATAGAGCTGTTTATACGTGACCCAGGTGGAAATGATTTGATTGGTCCGTGTCCAGAGACGTGCACAGAATGACTGCATCGAGGGAATATTTATATAAGACACATACACACACTGACAAGAAAGCCCGATCAAATATGGAAATAGTTTCTTTTCAGTGCATGACTAATTGCTTTTTTTCAAATGGCTACAGTCCATAATACTTTGACAATGCAGAACAAAATAAATGCAAATTCATGCAAACTATGCTGACTCATTCATTTCTGGAAAAACTTTAATGGAAAACTTATGTGAAACAATTCCTTGTATTAACCAATCTTTTTATTACATATTCTGTCATTAATGCATTTCTGCACTGAGTTAAAGTTCTGAACTGGAGAGCTGTATGGCAGTTTTCATTGCCATTTCCTCTATTTTCAGAATGCTTAATATTTAATCACATTTCTTACATCACAGTCCAGCTCTGTTTCTATAAAGGGCCATGTATGTACAACGGGAGACTATGCACTACATTTATATGTATTACATGTTAAAACAACTTATCGTGGGTAGTCTAGTTACCTCAGTACATTTGCCCTCCTCAGGCCTGTTTTTTCTCTTTTAATCAACATAGCACTGTATGGACATAGTTTGCTTTAAATTAATATGATATGGTTCATAAATATTAGATACTTGCATGTGTAGTCTGTATTGGTAAGCACTCAAGGTACTCATACTCATTTTGGAAAATGTTTAATCAGAACAGTCCATTCATACATGGAATAATAAATGTTCAGCGCAAGTTCCCTTTTGTATTACAGGGGAACATTGCTCTGGGTACATTTTTCTCCACTTTCAAATGAGAACAAGCAGAAGAACCAGACTTTTGTCATTTTGTCATTTGCTTTATTCTGTATTTTGAGAGCCACATCTCCGCACAGTGCACCGTGAGAGGCTTCCTTTTGAGCTTTTATGTATGAATCATCCAACTGAGAGCCTTTCACTTTTGACTTGTTTCAGAATTTCACTTTTAATGCACAAAACCTTTAATACAGAGACTTAAATGTATTATAGACATAATTTGGAAATAGCCATAACAGTATTGTATTCTGGTGATGGGAAAACAATCTCTGTATTGGTATTTAGAATTTTGTGTTGTGTTACATTTTCTAAAGTCAGTATAAAAGTCATTTGTATTTGATTTCAGACAGTGAGATCATAAATGTCTGCCCCTGTCTCAGTTGACTTACATTAACAACCAGAGAAATAATGGAGTACATTTATCCACTGAAAAGTGACTCTGGGTCAGTTTCATTAAAGAGATTCTTTTGTTATCTTTTTTCTGCTTTCTACTTTCATAATGTACTAAACCTGTGAAAAATTATGTCAAGGATTCAATCCACAAATATATAAACAAAGTAATGGGAAATAAAATGATAATTATAATGTTAATATAAATCACCAAACTGTAGCAGACTTGCACAACCAAATTTAGTACTCTTTCTGGGCTCATCAAATCTATTCATACAAACCTCCAATTAATCAACACTGTCAGGAGAAAAGGTCAAGTCTAGATATCTGTTATTCTTTAAGTCACAAATAAGCAAATTGACCAAAAAATAACTCTGTCTTTTTGGTGTCATTGTATATTTGCACAGCGCTGTCATTCAAACACCTGTCACAATAAAAGCCATTGCAATCAATGAGTGTGCTATATGATGCTATTTACAATGTCTCTCTTCAAAAAACATGTAAGAAAGACACGGAGATTGGTTCATAACAGGGCAGTTTGCTGTGTTATCACTGATCTAATTGATGCAGGAACAGCTTCATCGTCACAGCTGCAGGCAGTGAAGAAATGAACAGTACACACACTGCACTTATATCTGTTATGGCACTAATTATGGGAATATCCTTTGGGGCGAAGCAACTGTCCACATTACACAACATGTAATTTATCGCAAAACTTTATGGAGAGCTCTTTGGAACATCGTGTTATCTGTCTGTATTGTCTCAAACAAAATGATCTTTGAATAGCAACCAAAGTTTGATTGAGGCCATTATTGAGCCGCACGTGCATCCATGGATTGTCGCCTGTCTGTTGGCAGCTGTGTGGAGTGATTATGGTGCAACTTCCAGTGACAGAAAGCCCAACTCGAGGCAAGTGAGGAGATCTTAAAAAAGACACTGGCTTTCTGAGTAGCAGTGCACTCTGGCTCTCCTTGAAAAGCTACAATTACCACGTCAGGCTCTGTAAGGCTAACGGGAAGAAAATAACTCCGGCTAATTATTCACTTGTTCAGATACTTCGAAGAGGAAGAGCCCAGAACAAAAAGACACAGTGAAAATGAACTCGACTCAAACAGATGACACATTAAATATGCAGTGTTGATCCTAAGATGTTAATGTTCTGCCAGTTTTCTGAAAATACTGTTGAACATGGGCCCTCTTAGAAAGAGAGTTCTTTTATTACAGCCAGAGAATGGAAAATTATTGAAAAGCCTTTACTACAGTGAGAGTTTTTTATAGAATTGGAGTAATACACACAGAGTTTTTATGCATTGATGGTGGCCTCTTAAGTCCACAATTACAACTGTAGTAATTTCATTATTATTAATTCCTTATATTTACAAATTTCTTGTGAATATAAGGTATGCCATATACTGCTTATGTAAAGTATGATGGGTGCCATATCAAACAACATGGACCATGCTTTAATAGAGCAACAAAGAGCAGCAGTGGACGTCCATGCATGGCAGATGAGATGAATTAAACATATAGGAATTATTTCTAAAATGCAGTGTTAATGAAGTTCATTGTCCTTATGCAACATGGTTTCAAAATCAAAACGAATTCAAGTTACCTTCGTTTTTTGTTACTCATTATTTTTGCTTCGCCAACTAAATATAAGGTTCCCAGTTCAAAACTAAGAGAAGAATTCCAAAGGGCTCATTTGAAATTACTTGAATAAATAAAATAGTGTACGTTTCTTTTCTGTTCAACTTCAACAACATTCATTTTACGGGCAATGATATCTTTTCTAAAGGGACACCATTACTGCTGCGTAAATCTTCTTTCGATCCTTTGAAGACAAACAGTTTCAAAAATTTAATAGGCCCAAGATACTTTTATTGAGCTCCCTTAGACATAAAGGTTATCCAGCAAATCTTGCAATTAGCATTTCTCCAAGGAAACAGTGTATATTATAGCTTCTCCGTGTGCCTGTACTGATCTTCCTTCTTACACTCTCTATATATATTATATAATGTATTGTTTGTAGCACCAGTCTTTCAAATAATAAGAACTAATGAGAGTGCTCTGACCTGTGCTTATATGACTGTAAACATTGATGCAACCATAAATCCATGCATTTTGTTGCACTCTAATGAATCTGTTCACAATGTCTATCATAATGTGACGGCTGTAACTGTGTCATAGATTTTATGGCCCCTGCTGTCCACTAATAGCGCTGGCGGCAAAGGCAGGCAGCAACGCAGTCTGCCACATTCCTCTTCCATTATTTATCAGGCTGCAGCACTTAGCCGTAGAGGGGACGTACTTACACATAGACACAGCTTTTGGGGACATCTATAGACACGCATGGTCACACACTGGAAGAGAGACACGTGTCAACACAACACATACTCCAACCAATTTGCACATGTCCAACACCGAGCTCAGATTCTGCCTTGTCATTGTTTATCTCCCTGACACCATTGATTTAATTGAGTTGGATGGGTCCCTCTAATCCCTGGGGATATTGAAATTTAAGGGGGGAAAAAAGTGTATGGGAATGGGCAAGAATCTTAAACAGAGTAGAAATTCTCCCAGAATCCATCACCATCAAATGTCTGTAAAACAATGCTGACGTAGATGTATTGACCCGTCCTTCAGTCCACATGATTTTATCTCACTCACAAAGACAAATGATGAAGAGTCCGGTTCTGTTGCATGACACTGTGACAACCATATTCTCAAGCCTCTAGTGCTGAAGAATTAAATCACCTTCAGTGTGTAATTGCAACATGAGGAGGTCACACACTGCTCAGATTGGCTAATCCAGTCATCAGGCGTGTCCAACACATTGTCACCATAGCATTCTTTATTTCTCTTCATTTGAGAGATTTATCCACACTATATAACAAACTGTCTATCTGTATACCCCCTTCCGAATAACACTGGTTCGCACATTTATAGAGATATGTAACACATATTTGAAAAAAGCATGGTCCAAATGAAAGATTAAAAGTAGCACATGCTGGGAGCGTAGTTTATCTAGGCACTGGGAGACAGCTTATTTAACCATGATGCATGAGGTGTTGTGGAGGATTTTGTATGACTAATATTTTAATAAGGCATTAGAGTTTGTAGGTAATTTGCTGTGTCAAAATTTTACTTTTTGCAAAACACAGCCGTGGCAAAATTTCATGGGAAAGCTGCAATTATTACAAAAGACTAAGAAAGTTTTTCCACACGTTCAGTAAAGTTCAGGCTAAATGTTCAGAACAATATAAAAATGAGTTGACATTGAGAGCCCTTTAAAACAAGTTGTAAGGTGAATCTGAATCCAAAGCCCAAAGCCTGGATATGGAGGGGTAAAATAAAAGCCGAGTTGGATTTAGTTACACAGAGGTCAGGAGAAGCAGGCTTTAAAAAGGCCTGTCTGGCAGAAAGGCGCTATCTCACACCGTTTAGCCTCTATGATGGATGGGTCATTTTATACACCATTAATCCATCCATTTGTCAATTACTGATGGAAATTTTGGGGCGCTCCAGACAGGGGAGGGGTGGGTTTTCAGGAAGTGTCAAGTCTGGAATGCCACCTTGCATCACTGCTGACAATAATTATATACTTGTTTTAGAGAGGAAGGTAGACGCAAAGAAAAATTGAGTGAGTTTGGTAAATAATGGAAGATTGTTATGCATCAAAATGTCAATGTATTTTTTTGTTTTTATTCCTGAAAACAATAGTCACAAACCTAACCTAACCCAATTGAAAACCCGAAAGGACAAAGAGGTTGTATTGTTTGTGAGGGGCTTTAGTGACAGTTGAGATGACAGTACAAAACCAGGCGTCCTGTTTTCTCCCCTAATTCCCGAGCGATTGGCGGATGTCTCTTAAACAGCTGGGGTTCCTGACACACACCGGCTCACAGGCCTGATGAGCTACTCTCTATTTGCTCTGCTCATTCTGCTGAGCACGGGGGCCATCCAGATTAGAGCCCACGGCCCATTAGGCAGCCACGGAGGTGGGCAACCTCAGACCATCAGTACCAGAGTGCGTGAGAGCACATATGTCTGTCTGCAGGAAAAATGCACTACACTGCAAACAGGTAATTCTCTTCTTTATAAGGATCAGCAGTATGAAGAAGGATAAAACTTATGCTAATTAACTGCACTAATTGGACAAATTAAATTTATATATAAAATAAAAACAAAAACATGTGATTTATCTTGAGTTCATCAGCACCAAGTGCAGTAGTTGGGATTAATGGGTGTCATAATGACTGCAATTATTCACAGACTGTTTCTATTGACAATCCAACAACAAGATCTGAAAAAAGGAACATCATCTTTGCTCACAACTCCCTCTAGAGGTACAAAGTGTTATAACAAGCTGACATAGCGTCCTCTGTTGATCTGTAATACAACACATCAATGTATTTCAAGAAATACTGATTTAGGATTAATGAAGTATTCTGAACCTGAAAACTGTTTTAAGATTTGATTGGTTGTATTTGAATTGTAGGAAATTTTAGAATAATGAAATTATTACTGTTGAACCATGAATATTTATTTTAAAGAGAAATTATGTGTATTTTCTTCTAAGGTTGTTATTCTAAAAACCTCTAGGAGACAGCCACTTCAAATTGCACTTTTAATCTCAAGTGGACAGTTATGCCCAAGGAACAAGTCTGGAAAAAAGGGTTTTTCCCACAATACTCAACAAATTCACTGTGTCCTATTAATAGGAGCTGACTCCAGTTGAGTAAGGCAGTGCATGTACTTTATGTTGTGTTTGGATGCTGTGTTTTGCATGGTTGAGAGCGTTCTGCTGCCAGCGCGGTGTTTACAGCGGACAACAATGTTCTTTGAATTTTTTACTCAGATAAACTCTGCTGGTAAACATTCTTATTTCTCTTCATTCATTTTGTACCACCTATTGTTATTCAGGGTTGGAAAGGGGTGGACTTGTAGAAGGGAATTATCAGGAAACCACAGAGATTACACTGAGACTAGGTTCACACTGCCCTTAGAAGTAGTCCAGATCACACATGAGTTAGTCACATCAGTCAGAGTAAAACACATGGAACCTGAAGTTTTTAACCATGTTTCAAAAAGGCTGAAGCAATATGTTCTCTCCACATTTTTCTGAAGAACTGAACTGCTGAGTTATTTCTTGTCTAATTGCTAACGTTAATTTAAAATAATTTGACCTGCTCTGGCCTTCTGGTGTTATGCAGTGACACAATAATATGTACTTCAGCTGGAACAGATATCTTTAGTTGAGACTATGTCCTTGGTTATTTTCAGCTCCAGACCCTGTGAGAGCTTGCATTTCCACTCACCCGTGTCTTTGCTTGTGGGATAATTCTGAGGCCACACACTTCTTCACTAACATAATGAAAATCAAACGCTGGGTTTGATTTTGAAAAACAAATAGGAAGACAAGCAGACTGTAAATTGCTGCAGGCAATTCTGAAGCACTGTAATCATGACTTGTTTTTGTGCAATTGTTTTCCCTGTGTCACTGCTTTGTGCTTTGCTATTTAAAATATTCAATGTCATCCTCACCTCAGGCAGAAAAAGGAAGATTTATATAGATAAAGGAATGTTCCCCCGGGGCCAATATGATAATGAAGAAGTGGGAAATGAGTTTACTGTTGCACTACAAATCCTTCGGGTCTGAAGATTTTATTAAGGATGAGACACAACATAGCTTCTACCTTGAGAAAAAAATTCAATCAGAGCTAGTGCTATCTTTAAATTATACAAATCCATGCACCGCATCAAATGATGAGAGATTTACTGTTAATGGAATGAGTAATTAACACAGGTACAAGTGTCAGATGAACTCAAGAGGGGTATATTCTACAGCAGTAACACGTATTGTACACAGTAATACTATTTGAACTGTTTTCACAAATTTTTCGTTTTTTTGAGTGATAATGTGACAGCAACATTGTCTTATTGAGGGTTTATTATACTGTGTGGTTTATAAGTTGGCCTTAAAATGTGATGGCATATGTTTGATGTCAACAAACAAATATACATATCTTTTTATACTCTCTTGCCCTTCAAATCCCACAGACAAACATGTTTGTGTAGCTTCTTCGTGGAGCCTCTTTAATGAACACTAATCAGACTCACTTGGTTTGTAAGTATGCACCATGTAAACAGAAAACATGTAAACATGAGTTCAATTCACAGCTTGGACTTATGGATGTTCTATCTGTTAAAACAAACCTATCTATTGTGATGTGTGTCTTTTGCATTTATATTTAGTTTTGTCTTGTCAATGATACAGCAAAAAAACAAGGTAGGATAACATAATTGAATAATTTGATGAAACTGATATAGACAAAAGGCTTATTACAAAATTGCACACATAAATATCAAATCTGTAAATCCAAGACGAATGGAATTGGTCAAGAGAACATAGCTGTAACAACAATGAAGAATCAAAAAGGCCAGACAGGCAGAAGGGAGACAGGCCATTCAAAGAGTTAACGGTAAGAGGGATGTACGGATCAGAAGGGAAGGTCAAGCTGAAAGGGGTTTGGTAATCAGGCAGTCAACACGGAGAAGCAATTGGACTGGTCAGGCACAAGACAGGAGAACAGGAGAGGGGTCAGCATCCATAAGCCGGCTGTAAATGGGCAGACAAGCCTGATCAAGAGCACAGAGACGACACGACAGGAACAACACAGTGGGTCTCCAATGAGTTAGAGGTGTGTCCCTGAGCTGGAGGACTGTTGCATAGTGTTATAGTGCATCAGGCAAGCCAAAAGTAATGTGATGCAGGCAGTTGTGTCACACGGGTAAAAGAAATAACATTAATCAATAAACTTAACTATTTGTGTTGCATATTTATGTCTCGAGGTGAAAGTTTAAAAAGAATTTAGCATGTGTGAAAATGCTAATCATAGTTCAGTGGTGTAATTGCAGCAGAAAAGGCTGTTTTTGTGCCTGTTGCTTCTGGTTTAAATGGTCCTGAAGACAGCAGTTCACAGTCCATGTTGGGGGTCAGTGGACGGTTTGATGATGTTGCCTGCTCTCTTTCGGTTCTGGAAGTGTAGCTCTCCTGCAGGGAGGGCAGTGGGGCTCCCATGATCAGTAGGGGGGCTCCTATGATCAAAACACACTGTTGTAAATGCATCCAACATCGCTTAATTAATTATTTTCAATCGCTGATAAGGCTTCTTTCACAGGGACTAGTAAAACATCCCATAAGTTGGTCATAAAAATTGAATTTTTCCATTTTAATTTAAGTATTCTTATATCTTTACATGTTTCATCTTGCTTATAGCTTGTTCTTGATGAATATTGTCTTGACTGCAGTACTAGTAACTAGATATAATATGCAATATATTTTGGCGATGAGTGAAGACGAAATGGCAAACATTAGGAGCAGGTGTGTCTGGCAGGTGACAGTTATTACTGGATAGAAAGGCTGCAGGAGGATGGGATGAGCTGGGGATGCCAAAATAATTGTAGTGGAAAGTGTGTGGACATGAGGGACCAGTAAGTGAGAGACAGGAGCTGGAGAGCAACACCAGCACACAGATGTGGTGACAGATGTGTTGTCCAACGCCCAAAGTTTCCATTTGCAGAAGCATAAAATTACACTCAGACAGTATCGGATGCAGAAAAATACAGCTTCAGGGCCAGTCTTTCTTGAGGCCTAAGCTTTGGATTGACTCCATGTATAAGGCCATTCAGTATTAGCTGGCACTTCATTGTGAGCAGGACATTAGTGAACCCATTAGCGATATAAAGTCTCATTGTGTCTGTCAGTTGTGCTGATGCGCTCCCGTTCCAGCTCCGTGCTTGTGATGAGTACAGATGGACAGAGCTTGTTCTCACTGGACAGAGAATATCATAGCTCATGGTTAGGACCCCTATACGCTACAGTTACACCTCATTGACCACCATTACACCAAAGGAAAGCAAATCATTGCAGGGGGATGACAGTGTAAGACCTCCCAATCATTATTGTACTTCACTACATTTCACTTCATCAAAAGCACTTTAATTTGAAAAACACTAGCAGAATGTGCCATTTTACACCAGTGATATTAAAACAGCAGTAGAGACTAAAGACGAGTGTTAAGCAATTGCTGAAGTGGATTGTGGCGACTTTGTCTCCCAGATAAAATGAATAGCAACATTTCAGAGGCCAAAGTTTGTTTGTTTTATACCTCAGATATTCTTGTTTATGGCATGAATGCAATTTGATTAACTCATTTTATGTTTAAGCTTAGGTAAGAATAACACCAGTTAAGAGCAATGGAAATATACCATTTCAAAACCAATCCATTCATCAAGCAAAGCATTTGACGTTCCCCTTAAGAAAACCAAACTTTCATTTATAGTTGCATCCATCCTAGCCTGGCCAGCCAGGCGGCTTTCTATTGTATTACATACAGAGAGTCAGTCTGGGATTGTGGGGTTTTAACAGGATTTCAAGGCAGGACCATGGGCAGAACTAACGCTCGCTGAGTGAACCAATCAGAGAAACCACGGATGTGACGTAAGGAAAGCGAAACTGACTCTAGTTCAACAATTCATTCAACAAACCACAGCGCAGCAGCGTGGCTCGAGAGAAAAGTTGCTTCGGTGACGGTGAATGTCTTGTGTTGTTTTTGTCAGAAAAATCTGAGGACACAGGGTGTAATATCGAGTTCAGTGCTTATTTCGATCGTAGTAAGCTACCTAAACCTGCGTACTGTTTTGGTTGAAAAAAATCTCGCGCGCAATATGACGCAAAACAAGGTCCCGCCTCCCTCGCTACGATTGGTCGGTAAGAAGCCGGGGCAGTAATCGGGGGCAGATTGGACAATCCTAGACTGACTTTCTCTGAATGTAATACAATGAGAAAGCAGTCTGGCCAGGCTAGTTCCAGCCTGGTTTTATATGATCAAGTAAGTAAAAACTAGGTTTTCCTAAATTCTAAATATTAAACTGTGTCCTATTTATAACTAAATTAGGATATCCACATTCCTACTGGAGTCTAAATTTTCCCTCTGTTTTTCTCTGTGACACCAAAACATTTATCCATCTTTTTATAGCTCTAATACATCTGCACTGTGACATTAATAGCTTGATCCATTTCTGTAGAGTGTGCAGTCCCCCTCCGGCTACAATAGACACAAACAGGCCACTGTGGTCAATATATTCTACTCTACAGGCTGCCGTCCTCCACCGTGCTTGCACATGTGCCACACACAAAGTCTGTCCATTGGCAGCTCCTCTGCATTGTTTGGTGATTGGCCGACAGCAAAGTGGTGCTGACGGATTGTGACGTTGATGTATTTACTCTGTGTGTGCTGACAGGAAGTTGTTCCTATATGTCCTGATTGACTTGATCTCGTCACAGCAGCCAGTTTTGCTTTGTTTAACCCGGTCATGTTGGGGAGGGTTTGCTTGCTCACTCGATGAGACGTCCATGAAGATGAGACGAAGACCTTCTCTAATCTTGGATGACATTGGCGGCTTGGCAAGCAATGTTGCAATCATTGTTGCACTGAATGTAGCTACTTTTCCTTGATTCTATGAAGATACTGAACATTAGATGGGATGATGAGCTCCAAATAGAATGGATGAGTAAATTATGGTTGATACTGAACTCGAAACGTCTGCTTGACTGCATTGGAAGTCATGGGAGTTTTAAACTTATTCAAGCTTTTGTCTGTGAACTTTTTAGTTTTGAGGACTCCCAGCTGTACAAACAAATGTCACCCACATTGCAGTAACTCACAACGCCGACATATTGTCCTTCCACTTGTGCACTTCTTCACTCTCTGGGGAGCAGCTGTAGGAAGTTTGAGAACACCCTTGTTATTAATGACACAGATGTCTGTTCAGTGAAATACAGCTGGTTGGGATCACACTTGTGTTTTTACATTTAGAAGTTTTGTAGTATTATTGTGTGCAAACATGTTTTTTAGTTTAATACCACGTAGTTGGCACACTCTGTAAATGTAAATGTTGCATTTATATTTCTAAAAGTTTTATATATTATCTAAAAGGCCTTTGTATTACATTTGGTCAAACATGTTACAGTTGTTTCAAAAAACATTAATTGTGAGCTCATTTTTTAGTGTTTAAAATATACTAAATTAGACAAAGTGGATATATTTATATATAGACAGTTTTTTCAGGTCATCTTTTAATTTAGTACAAATAAAAGTTGAGGGAAATAGGCAGCAGGTCTAAGTATTCTGAATAGCACACACTTACATTTAAATAGACAATTTCACTTAACATTAAACACGCTTTTATAAGCACTGAAATCAGGCTATAGTTTAAGTATCATGATAAATCAGCAATGTGAAAAATACATGCCTTTAATTTTAGTGTCATTTCTAACAATTAAAATGACTTGTTATAAGATGTTATAATTTTGTATAATTGTACATACAGCCCTATAGGATGGTACACTGGGCACCCTTATCAGCTCTCAATCATATCACATTGTAACGTGTCAAACGTGTCTAATTCCCATCTTCGAGTGCGCCCTGCTCTTGAACCAGTAGATAAGGCTCTCTCTTCCGCTCACGCGCGGCGCACGCACAGCGCACACACGTGAACACGCCGTTGCCTTGTGCGCTAACCCCCTCTAGTGCCGAGCGCCCCTCTCACAGACCAGACGCGCTCCAGAATCACGCCGAAGCAGCTGCGCGGGCTGCTCCTCCGCTCCTCCGCATCACTCCGCGCAGTCCCCGTCCACCGCGGCAGCTCCCCGAGCCGGACGCACGGACAAGTGGACGCCTGAAGTCTGCCACCACTTTACGGAGACCTTTAAGACTGTTCATGCGCTGTGTCGACGACAGAAGTCCACAGGAAACCTTCAAAGTTGTTATGAGCTAAGTGTTCCTGACTGTACATTTGTGATTTCGCTCCAGGTGAAAGGATGGACTCGCTTGTGTACCGCCACCCGGCTTCACTGCTCTCCAAACGGAACCGAATTTAACACACAGGACGCTGCTTGTGGAGAAATTCGTCCGTTTTTTCTCTCCCGTACTGGAATAAAGCACCCTAAATGCACCAGACATGAGTTTTGACGGCAGATTTTCCCTGCTTTTACTTTTTCTGTGGATAGTCGTCACTAGACTCGGCAACTGCAATCAAGGTAAGACGGAAACCTGCATTGTGTCAGGGTTCGTTTGCCCTCCGTGAATGTTTTACGCAATTAACTATTACTGCTATACCCAGCCGTGGTGTTACTTTAACAGTCAATAAAGTATCACGACCTCATTATTTAAAGTCATTAAGCAGATTCAGTTCGAGAAAAGCAGTGAAGCAACCACGCTATGCAGCAACTTTTAAGTAGCGTGGACATTGAAAGTTACTGACGAGGCTGCTACTATGTGGATGTGAATATAGGCTCATTTCATAGCATTTGAAATTTTACATTAATGACAAGTTCCTGATATGATTTGTGTTTGTAATGCATTGTAACTTCACATTGTAAATTTAGTGTTATTCTGTCAGTGTGGGCTATTTGCTCTCTTCAGCCAAGGCTTTTCAAACACTTAAATGCAAATGAGCTATCTAAAGTGGCAACCCTGAGGCTGATATCCTACACACAGATGAACAAAAGAAAAAACATTAAGTGTAAGGATATGTGGCTATTGGGGAGTTTACTTAAAATGTGAGAGCTGGCAACAGTGAATTTATTGAGTGACACTAAATATTAATGTGAGGATGAATGCTCAGATGGACAGGAATGAACTTTCTTTAATCAGGTTGGATGTGTTGTTGGCATTTGTTGGACCTTGTGTCTTCCCACTAGAACACACACAGATGCAGCATCAGTGAGGTTTAAAATAGTCTTATTGATCGTGCCGGGACACAGCGGGATCTGCCCCCCAGGTTATGTTTTATTGTTCTCTTGGAGTTCAATAAGAGCGATGCTACTCCCTGTTCATTGAGACAGCTGCTACATAACATTCTCACTCGCTGTTTTTCTCTGCCACAGATTGAATGATTGAACTGATGTCTGCTTTCTATTGTGCTTAAGTCGCTGATATTGACTGGTCTGGGATGGCGGCGGAACAACTGCGGGGCAGCTTAGTGTAGATGGACCAGATAACTCAGATGACAAAGAAAAGTGATTTGTTTTATAGTGGGGTATAAACACTGTCTCTCGCCTTGTTACATTATTTTAGATAAATCAAAACACTGTGATGTTTTTATTTGTCAATTTCTTTCTCAATGATAAAGTTTCCAGCAATCTCTGACCATCGCAAAGTGTGTTATTTTCTACTTTTGTTAAGACTGGAGATACAATCCGATATGGTTTTATACTTCTAAACACAGATAAACCACACTAGAAAGATAAGGGATTCTATTGAAGGGTTTGGAACAATGAAAAACAAGAAGCTTTTGCCTCTTACTTCTCATGTGTTTGGTTCTGTTGAATGACAGCTTGTCACTTTAACTCATGCGACTGGTGACAGTTGACAAAATATTACAATTAATATTACTCACTGTTTGGCCAGATTAGTTTTAACCGGCTCTGACTTATTCATTTTCTTCTGGAATAGATTGCACTTTTCCTGTTCAGAAAGTCTGAAAACTTGTTTACTTTGACTGTTTCCTGGGATCTTGTTGAAATTTTCTAACCAGAAGATTGCTCTATAATTTGAAAGATGGTGTCTTTGTTCCCCACTTCAGAAACAGTTGAGATAGATTTTTTTTTTCTGCCTCGACACAGAAACTCAGGCATTAGAAGTCAGAGAAGTGAGCCATTTTTGGAAAATAAATGAATCAAATAAACGTCCAATGAGATCAGTTACATGTTGAGCCAACATCTCACTCTGCTCCCACAGTAAGTTTGAAGCTACTTAGCGACACATGAAAGAAGATTGTTGCTCGCAGTTAGGGATTTTCAGACTCTAAAGGACTTAGTTATGGCACTCTATCATGGCTCATTCCAAAGCGCTTGCTTTCACTGATACTCTGCACAAAGCACTGAGATCTCCATCACTGCTGTCTGAAGTAGATATTCACCAGCTGTATGCTGTCAAGAAAAATCAATCAGCCAAGTCCGAGCAGCCTCTGAAATGTCAGCTCTGCCCCTCTGACTCACAACCCTCATGAGTGTTTTTATACATGTGTGTTTCACCAAAACTCATTTTACTCCCAATGTGCCTGCTCTTTGCAGATGGAGATTTCTTTTGGCATTTTTTATTGCTCGCCTTGTTTAAAGACATCCAATGATGACAGCCACCTGGTGAACTAGATCTCCTCTCCAATCTCATCACAGAGTAATTACAGAGGAAAGAATATGGTGGCCAATATGAGTGATATTTAATTCAATCCTATGATGTATTTAAATTAGCTGTGTCAATGTAACTACAGTTTTTGCTTTTGGCAGGCCGACATTTCCAGGTACCGGGCTATGTGGATTTTTACAGGACACAGAACAGCACAGAGTAACACAAGTAACTAAAGAGTATAGTGTGCACAAGGTGGGAAAAAAACAAAAAGTGACCCTGTAACTGATCAAATTATGTTTAACTTTTGTGGTCTTTGTTGTAGTTGTGATACTAGATGAATAGGAAAGCATAATTTTGTCACACTGGATATCACACACACAATGCATAGACAGAAACAAATACTTGATAACTTCACCTGTAGATGTACAGATTGGGTTTTATAGAGACAGACTACTGACAGAGTACTGTATTTGGAAAAGGTCAGAGACAGCGTAATGGATGACATCAGAAAGTTAGTCATTGATAGCTAGTGACGCTAGCGATCAGGCAAACCTAATTAATTATGTCCATGTTTGTATTTATATATCAATTAAAAGTGATTAAGTTTGTTACAGGTTTGTTTGTTAGGGGCACACCCATTACATACAGTGTAAATAATTTGCAAGCAAGAGCCAGTAAACATCTGTGACCAGTCCAGTCAGTGATGTCACAGCAGGTGCATTGTGGGTGATAATTGCAAACACCTGTTGCTAATAAAATTGACTGAAGGCTGAACAAACAAAGCTGGACACTTTTAAAGACTGGGCCCATAGGCATCAGTGAAGTACAGCACTTGACCCAGAGTCAAACCTTCAATTCAGCGTCAAACCACATCTTATCAACAGCAATTCCCTAAACCCTCCCTTAAAGGCACTTAAGACCCATAGAAGATCTAATCAAGCACAGTGCTTGCTGTCATTTATTTTACTGAATGTCTGATGGTGTAGGGATGTGTTGAAGATAGTGTCACGCTTGTCAGGTTGTCTCTGTCATGGATAGCTTTCTATTTCGCGGCATATCATCACCTCATCTGCGTAGGCCCAGTACTTTATTTACACCACCAAATTACTGTAGGTGATATGATACAGTTGAAATGAAATGTCCAAGTCCCAGTGAAATGATCACACAAGGTAAGGTTATTTGCTTTTTTAGAATAGTGGATAAGTTAGTCAAGATGTCTTTCAAGCAACTAGCAACTGATCAACTTATAAAGTGGCAGCTTAGAAAAAAGCACATATATAAGACAAAGTTATTATGCGAAGACCGCCTCCAGGTCTGTTGTTAGTGGTGCAGTTATTTTAGGGTGTTTGTTTGCACGGTGCGAGGCCTGTAGGCCAGACAGGAGATGTCATCATTCTACTTGAGCTCCATATATTTATGAGTTGGCCAGCGCATGTTCTATTTATATCCAGTGGAAGTCCCGAAGGACCCTAGCTTCAGGCAGGGTCTGTGGGTGCTGAGCTAAAAGATAACTCTATGGAGGAAAGTGAGGGGAGCAAGCACAAAGGATGGATAGATATATACACCTAGGCACTTTTAGTGTACACTAACAACTATCTCACATAAAAACAAGAGCACCAGGGCTGTATACTCTGTGTGTAAACCTTCAAAGTACAATATTACTGTAAAGCTGCTTCTAAATGATTTAGATGCACATATAGATAATGTAACACAATATACATTTTTGTAGTTGAAGATCCTTCCTGCGCTTAACTTAAAGTGGTTAGTCATATCACACCTCTAAGTGTGAGTGTTTAAAACAATGTCAGCAAATCTGAGGTGTTTCATTTCAAAGCTGTTCTGTTTTTTTCCAACTGCTCATAAAAAAAGGAAATACACAGTGGTCTAGTTTTGCATGATCTCTACTGAATACTACTTCACACTTTCAGTGAGTAGTTTAATGATTACTTTCAGTGAGTAGTTTTATGATTACTGACTAAGCTAGAAGAGCGTAGATGACAACAATCAAAAATCACAATGATGGCTCCTTTCTCAGTGTGGCTATAATTACCAATGTTGTTTCTATTATTACTTTATTATAAGAGAAAGTCAGAAGCATAGGAAAATAATAATGAATGAAAAGTAGAGAACTTGATTCTTTAAAATAGGTAAATAGTTTAAACAGTGTGTTTAAACCATGCATATATAAGATATCCCAAAATCAATATTTTGAGGAAGGTAAGAGAAAGCCTAGTATATAGTATAGTATCAACCCTGGTATAAAGTATATTTCTCGATATAAAGGATGAGATGAATGTGTCTTTCCGTCTGCTCGCCTTGATTTGGTCAATGAAGAACTATAAAAATCATTCAGCATTAACGCTGTAATCACTAATGATAGTATTGCATCACCAATGCGTTTTTTCAAGTTCATTCATTTGTAATAACTAGCTTTCCCAGAGCAATGATGTTAATGGAGATGAATTCAGGATATTGTCGCTGATTAAAATTTCTGTTGGCATAATGAGCCCCCAAATGACCACTTATAAGCTGTAAGTGGACATTTGTGAGTGACAGACTGAAAACCCAGTCATTATCTGAACAGAGGATACAGTGCTATTGCACAGAAATCAGTGTTGTGTGGTCTGCAGCTCCGCGGCTGAGAAACAAGACAATGACTGCTAGAGGACATTGTTTTTGGCAGCTGCTGATCACATTCGACAGTAATGACTCATAGCATATGAGAGTAATGATCGACTATAAACAAGCCTCGAGAGACCTGTGTTTTTCTTTCTCAGATTTGTTAGTTAACACTCCTCAAATGTGCCATAACTCTATTATAAAGCACATTTGACTTCAAACAGGCCCGAGTCGGGAAATGAAGACTTGTGTTGTAGGTGGTCTGCTAGTTGCATGGTTTGGGCTAGACCAGTAACTTCCAAACTGTTACCCCATATATAAACATATACATATAAAATAGTGCACTGCATCGAAAGCAACTTCATCCAAGCAGAGAGCCACATCAGGCCAGACATCTGGAAGCTTGAAGGGACGTAGTTGAATTGAGATCAGATACTCATCAAACTGATTTAAAATAGCACCACTCATTTGCATATGACATTCTTTGTGCATTTTAAAAAGCTTGCTGCATATATACATCAGCCATAACAAGGGACATTCTGGTTTTAAACACATTGTGAACGTGGTAAGTGTTTTCTCAGAGTTATCTGTCAGTGTTAACAAAAGTTCAAAATGAAGGCCAGTTGCTTTACTGAATTGTTTGTACTGAATTTGAACTGAACCATGTGTCCAAACTGTTACATACTGAATGGTTACGTGAGAAAAGTGAGTTTGTAGTTTGATATACATTTACTTGACTGTGCAATGTTAATGTCAATACTTTAACACTTGCTGGCTGTTGCTTAATGTTATTCCAGGAAGGTTAAAAAACAAAATTGTTTTTCCATCTTTATTTATCAGTGTTGAGTTGGCATGAACTCAAAGGTAATTCCAGGAAGCCATGTCTTCTCCTGTTCATTGTAAATCACTTGTCACCAGCAGAGACTTTCCTCCTGAATTATTAAATCTTCTGTCCTTGAGAGCAAGACAAAATATTGTCAAGGATGGCAATATTTTCCAGAGTAGAAATGCAATGTTTTTTAATACTAGCTGGAAGGTGAGAATAAATCACCGTGCCTGATATAATTGAATACAATACACGCAATACAACACAGATGTTATAATTTATATTCATAAAAACAGGAGCATATTGGTTAATAGTCAGAATAATGAAACATTTTGCGGCATAGAAGCAGTTGCCTCGTGCCGATCCTGAGTCACCTGCAAAATAAAGTGAATAGTTCAAGAGAAGTAAAGCTGTGGAGGGGAGAGACGGATAACAGGGAATGGACTGCTGACAACAATCTGACTGCAATCCATCAGCTTCTAAATTGTGTCACAAGTGGCAAAATGTAGCTTTCACTGTATCCGCTGCCATGCTCATAAATATTCACCAGGCTAACTTATTCTATTAATATACAGATATCTAAATGAACACATTTATAACTGATATTTCAATTACCAGTGTGAAAATAAGACTTTTTGTATTTTGACACATTGCTAATGGTTGTGTTTTCCCTCTGCTCCATTTCAGTTGTGCTGTTGGATACGACATCTGTGCTTGGAGAGCTCGGATGGAAGACATATCCTATTAATGGGGTAAGAAGGCCAACTCTTATCCTAATTATTGCTGCAAATGCTTCAGTTTTGCACTTTTTGGGACAAAGTTGTCAGCACTGCATCAATATGCCCGGTTAAACCAATATGGTGCATTTAGCTTTGTGCCATATTATATTCATATGCATGTTTTTCGCTTAGACCTCTTGGTCCACTTGGGAAATCCAGTTACTTGAAGACAGATAATGAGCCACGGTCTCTGAGGAGATTGTTCAATCTTCCCCTGTCAACGTCCGTTCTGTTCATGTCACTGCAGCGCATACAAGAAGAATCACTCTATTATTTAACCTAAGCACGATGTTTCAGTTGGCAAAGGATTTTACGATTTACTGCAACATATTATGAATACATTTTTTGAGCATTAATTATAATATATTAAGCATTCGGGGGAGCATGGTAGCAGAGTGTTTAGCGCTCCGTCCGACACTCGATCTTTCTGTGAGGAGTCTGCATGTCCTCCCCATGTTACCGTGGGTTCTCTCCAGCTTCCTCCCACCGCCCAAGGACTTGCATTTTCAGGTGAATTGGTGACTCTAAAGTGCCCATAGTGAATGAATGTAAGAGTGAATGGTTGTCTGTCAGTGTCGCCCTGCGATTAGGGCTGTTAATCAGGGCTGGCCATTGTCCAGGGTGTACCCCACCTCAGGCCCAAAGCTGCTGGGATAGGCTCCAGCCACTTATGACCCCCAATGGGGACCAAGTGGTAGAAGAATGAATTAATAAATAAATATAATAAGTATTCTTTATTATGTGTTAATATATTCTTTGGTTGTCTCTCAGAATATTGAGAAGCAAGGATCATGTAGACTTTATCTTTTTTCAATATGATACAAAAAAGGTGCTGAAAACAACAAACTGCCATTGCTGGATCAAATACACAGCCCTGTCTGTGTTGTGTCTCTGTGTACACATCTGAATATATCTGATCTTTACTGCAGCCAGCCCCCAGATAGGAATTTAAGATAGTTTAGCTCCATTTTTCAGGATCTAGCACATTTTTAGTTTTTAGTATTTTAAAAACTATATTAGTAATACTATGTAAGGGTGATATAACCTCAAATCAATATTGCCATTAAATGAACATTATGTTGTAAAGAAAGAGTGCGTATCTTGTCTCATCCAAAATGATTGTTAGTTCTTTGGGCAAGATTATGAAAACAATACAAGTTTTTCATCAATTACCTATTGCTAAACACAAAACTAAACCAAGAACAGACATAAATGCAAACACTTTCAGACTAATCTTATGTACTCTATGGTATATGTAGTTGATGAGCAAATGCTCTTTTGTGAGAGTAGAAAATGAGATGTGTGAGAGCATTCTCCTCCACTTAGACTCACTATATCTCTGACTTCACACCTATTCACTGTGTAGTGACTCCAAATGATCCTTTGCTGGAGGATCCCTGAGGACCTCTCCCCTGTCTGTGCCTCTCTATCTGTCCCTGCGAGGCCCTTAGTGGCCCATATCAGGGCTATAGAGGTGATTACATCATGTAGGTCGTGGTGACAGCCGCCCACAGCGCTGGGGAAGAGGAGAGAGGGAGCTGCTGCCTCCATGATTAAGCTGTCAGCCCTCTATCCTCCCATTTACCATTAATATTTAAGGCACGGGGTGAGACGCCCGAGGGGAGGTGTGAAGATCTGGGGAGCTAAAATAGTTTAAATCCCCTCTTCTACCTGGGAGCCTGCAACAGGAAGTCAATCCCATCCATATTAGACACAGCCTGGTATCAGGCCGATACAGCAGCACGACATGTAGCTGCCTATCAGAGCGGCGCACCCAGGCAGGACATAAACAGCTGTCACTCACTGCAGCCCAGTGGCGGCTTAAAATAATTTCATACACACTAACTATGCACCAGTGTGATTATGTGATGATGACTTGGCCAGAAATGTTGCTGGTCATGTGATTTCAAGGGAAAAGTGGTAATTGAGAAGAACTGTATCTGGTATTGTAGGAGACCAATCTAGGGATCTGAGACTCACCACATGACTGCCCACTTCCATTAACTGTGTGACTCATAAAACCTAATGTACAATTTTTACTCTTTAATGAATAGGATAAACAACATCACAGAGACATTGATATTTTTTTTCGAGTTGGACTTGATGTTTTATAATATTTCCGTTTTGCTATCATAGGACAATTACCTTTGTTTAATTAAAATGGTTGACTGACAGCTATACTGATGAATTGTGGTCAATGATTCCACTAAGGCGGGACTAGAAATAACTAGTCCACATGATGAAAATAATGTCTTTACTTGGCCATAGCTGTAATGGCCCATCACACTTTGTCACCTCGGAGCACTGGACTCAGCGTGATGTGTTTTTTTCTTGGTTTAGTTTTGCCATGAGTGAATGTGTCTCGCATATGCTATTTATTGAAAAATTAATATTATTTTCTGAAGCCTTTTCTTGTAGTAGGATTATTTGAAGCTAATTGTATGTTTTACATTTTGCTCCTGAAATGTAGCTCGTGGGAATGCAACATTACACATGGATGTATTGTGTTGTTTATTTAATGTGGTTGTGAATAAGATGGATTCTCACTTCACTCCTGTGCATTAGGTTATGGTAATGTGGTGTTCATGTTTATGTACTGCTAAATATAGCAATAGAAAATCCAGTTATCCACTATTACATTAATAAAAGTCCCCCAGTCAATACAAAATTAAAAAATATCATTGTCCTGAAACATTTTCTCATTACAGGGCTGTAATTTAATTATTTTAATAGATTCAGCGACTAATAGTGCATCCTTTCCTTATCGTACTGTGCTGCGTTGATCTTGATATTACATTAAGTCAGATTTAGCTGTCACTTTGGTTATTATCAGAGTTTATTAGTGATGCTGAGATCTGAATCCTTGCTACGGGCACTCTTAGATGTGATTATCACAGCTACCTGGGAATAGTTTTAATTAAACTGAAAATTACATACAAGACAGAGGCGCTTCAATCAATTAATTAATGGTGCTTGGTCTTCCCCTTGACGAGTTCGCTTATAGAGGAATCCCACACTGTAAAGGCAATAGCAGCACTTCAGGCTTTAGGTCATTTTGAAGAACCTGTTTGATTGGCCCCCAGGAGAATATAGGGTTCTTATGTTTGCTAATGACTTGACTGACTGTGGGAATATTCTCCAGATATAAACACATTCCCCCTCAAAGCATTGACTCATTACATTCATGTACATTGAACTAGCATTGATCCGTGGCAGGTCTTTCAAGGGCATTGACTGTAAACTTCTCTCAGCGGAAGTAACTAATGCATTTGAGTTGTCAACAGTGAGCAGAGGGGTGTTTTTCTAAATAAGCATCTTCATTCCCAGTTTTTTTTTTCCTTCATGTTGTGAAATACTGAATAGTGAAGTAGGAGGGTGAATCAGAGAGACAGAGAGAGAGAGAGCATGCCGCCACAATAAGCTCAGAATGGGCCGACACTCTGCTGAAATATGCATGAGTCATTTCCCACTGGTGTCAGGGGAGAGCGGGGCAAACAGAGGAGCAGCTTATTTATTAAATTACACGAACCGGCTTTACGGGATTAAGAATGCCTAATGTTGGCTTTTGTCTTCACGCCATGACACTATAATAGAAGGCGAGCGACAGCAGGTTAGACGACAAAGAATGATGCTAGTCCGTCATAAAGGAGGGAATAATCCTATTTTTATCTATTGTTAAGGACTGTAAGAAGCCAATAAGTCAGATCTATTGGGGCAGGATAAACACAGTGTTATGTAAGAGGGATCCCAACGCTGAACACTGCTCTGCTAAATATTAGGCAGAGCATCCCAGCCGCTGAAGTGTTCAGCTCAGGGCGAGACATTTGTTTCTCTGTGTGCTTCTGTGTCAGTGTCAACGTCACTGTAATGCTACCTACAGTCTGTACAGAGACCAGCCAGAACCTCATGATCTTTAAGACTCATGCAGAAAAGAATACAACATGGCACTTGTCAATAGATAAGGATTTATTAAGCTACAAGCGAACATTTTGTACTTAAAGTTGTGTTGAAATCAGGGAAAATGCAGATATGAGAAAGACACAATGGATAATGGATGTTTTGGGAAAGCAGACCTACATAAATATAACTGTGAGGTGGTCATAATGTTTTGGTCAGTTAGTGTGTTGTCTTCATTTTTCGTAGTGGAAAGTCCAGTTGGCCATTGAAGGATCCTCAGCTTTTCAGATACATGTGAATATGTGGTATTGTGGTTTTGCAGTAAAAACACTACACCGTCAGTCATTTTCACAATGTTAAACCAAGCTTGTATATAACACATTATTATACTTCTATTTTTTAATGTTTCATCATATAGTTTATTATAGTACTCAGCACCATTTGCTATTCATTATGATATTATTTATTTATCATTATGTATAGTTAGGTGGGTAGGTATTTTATTAAGTATATAATGCTGCTGTGCTGTCTACAGTGATGGATTCATCATGTTTTTATTGGTAGCATGCAACATGGATAAGTTTGTGTATTATCTCTTCCATTTCCTGTGGCTAATATAACAACGTGTAATAAGTGTATTATATATTCAGCTGCAAAATAACAAATGAAGATTCTGCATCTCCAATAAAGATGTATTCTCTATAAAATAACAAACATAAACTAAGTTAGACAATAAAAAGTCCCAATAACTTTCCTCCTTTTTATCCATTCAGTGGTGAATTATAATCTTTCTGTACCTTTCTCTCATTGCAACCAGAGTAAGCTCAAGTCTGTAGACATTAAGTCCTTTGAATAAATCAGTTTTGGAAGACATTTCGGAGGATTGCTGTCATATGGAGGCTTTGCACTTTGAGAGAGACAGGATGTAATGTAAGACAGGATGATAGCTAATTTGAGAGAGACAACAATAGAGAAAGAAAAGGGAAGTGTTGATTGGAAAAAACATGAGCGTTGGAATGAGTAATACGACAAACAGAGACATTGGAGAGCTTACAGAATCACAAAGGCATTTGCACACCCTCTCAAGACTCTTTACTTTCCCTCAGTACTAATCCGTAATCTTTTTATTGCAATATTTATCCACAGTAATTGATTGCACAAACCCAACCAAAGACTTATCTCACAGCACTTCCTCCATCCCTAATACTATTAGCCTTGAGAGTAAGACTGAACAACGGCAAGAGGAAAATCTGGATGTCGGTGTCCTTCACAGCTCAGATAAACCAGTGTGCTGCTGAGTGATGGCCGGCAGTGCAGCTCAGAAAAAAAAAAAGAATAATCCCGAATCACTCCACTTCTCCCCACGGAGCCTCTAATATAAAAAAGGTATGATGATTTAGCACACCAGTGTTCGTCTCAGGGACCTCTGCCATAACCGGGCTTAAGCAGTACCGGGGGATTCCTTAATTGGCTTGTTTCTTGTCAGGGACACGCTGAGGCCAATATCTAATGTGCTCCCACTCGGCATCTCGCTGACAGCAGAACATATCCTGACAGCTTTTTGGGCTAGCCCTCACCGTGCAAGGAATACAGTGAAGTTAAAGCAGGGGGGGGTGCATGCAGATGGAAAGACGGCAACACGGGACGCTACAAGTGAGGAGGTTATTAGCATCAGGCTGAACAGAGGAGCTGAATACATGAATAAAGGAACTGGTGGCAACCAAGGGTAAAAAGAGGAATACCTGTTAGCTGGGTTTAAGGAAGATGTGTATGTGTTTTAAACAGGGACAGGAAAAGGGATTAAAAATGAAGCTGTCGAAGCTGTAGGTAGCAATAGATGCAAACAAAACTGACATAAAGCCATACTTGAATTTTGTGTAGTTATTCATTGTTTTGAATGTTTTATTGCAGTGGAAGCAGTGAGGATAGCAGATCTGAATCCATAGCCAAGACACAGTGATTTGACCTTGATTATGAGGACGATAAACTAGTCACAAACTTTTACCAGGTCACATTAACCCATGTGCAAGGTCAAGTCAGTATTTATGTAAAGTGTGCAAAGATAAAACACTTCCAGTTCTTTTGTGGATTTATAAAGTGATTTTAACGTTCACATTTGCTGTGCCCCTCAACCCTTTACCATTGAGTTTATCAACACGCTAGAATCTTTTAATCTCACCCAAGCAATAAATGTGGCTACTCACTCTAAGGGCCATACACTGGATCTGGTTTTATCATTTGGTCTCAGTCCGAAAAATTTTAAAATTAAGGATATCACAAAGCAATTTTATTTAATATTGTTTTACCCCAACAGACTTTAAAACAAAATGCCCCTTTCCGTTTACGCATTTTAAACTCGTCCTCTGCTCCTAGTTTTTCTGCTTGTTTTACCTCAGCTTCTTTAACTGCTTTTAACCCAACTCTTAGCTGAGAGGAGCTGGTCTTTTAAGTTTAAAAAAAAATTTAATTAACAAAGTCAATGATATCAGAGAGCAAATAACTGCTCCTGACAATGTTATTATCACAACTGAGTATCTGCCTTTTTTAAATAGTTTTACCTCTTTTTCACCAGTGACCCTCTCTTATTTTATCTAACATGAAAACAACCACGTGCAGTCTAGATGCCATCCCAACCAAATTTCTCAAGGATGTTTTTAGCACAGTTGGGCCCAGTATCTTATCCATTATAAACCTCATTGACAAAAGGCATAGTTCCTTCTAGTTTTAAACATGCCGTGGTCCAACCTCTTTTAAAGAAACCACCTAAGCACCTCTGATCTTTATAGTTTTAGACCAATTTCCAAGCTTTCATTTTTATCTAAAGTTTTAGAACAAATAGTGTGTATTCAGATTTTAGATTTTATGACCAACAAACACATTTCAATCTGGTTTTAGAGCTTTGCACAGCACTGAAACAGCCCTCCTCAAAGTTTCCAACGATCTCCTTTTAGCTTCTGATAGAGGAGAGTGCACAATTTTAATTCTTTTAGATTTGAGTGCTGCGTTTGATACTGTTGATCACGCAATTTTAATTGATCGTCTTAGAACCTGGGTTGGCATCAGAGACACTGCACTTTATTGGTTTTATTCTTACCTTTTAGAAAGAACCTTTGCGTCACCATAGGTAATTTTACTTCCTCCTCCTCCCCCATTGCCTGTGGTGTACTGCAAGGTTCTATCTTAGGTCCAATTTTATTTTCTATTTATATGCTCCCCCTAGGACACGTTATGGGCCGCCATAATTGTCCTTCCATTGCTATGCTGACGACACTCAGATATACCTCCCGCTGAGACCAAATGACCCTGGAAGCCTGGCTGCTGTGTCGGAGTGTTTCAGTGATGTGAACAGTTGGATGGCGCAGAACTTTCTCCAACTCAACACCAACAAATCTGAAATAATTCTAATCAACCCCCCACAGTCCATTTCCCATATTCAGAACCGCCCCGGCCCTCTTTCCGCTAACATCACTTCCTCCGCCAAAAATCTAGGGGTAATCTTTGACTTTCACTTAACATTCCAAGACCATGTAAAAAAAAAAAAAACACTCAATCATGCTTTTTTCATCTTCGCACCATCTCTAAAATTAAGAAAATTCTCACTCCCCAAGATCTCAATAAAGTCATCAACGCTCTCATCTTCTCTAGGCTTGATTATTGTAGCTCCCTCCTCTCCGGTCTGGACAATAAATCTCTCTCGCGCCTCCAACTTGTTCAGAACGCAGCAGCTAGGCTTCTCACTGGTTTTAACAGACGACAACACATCACCCCAGTTCTAGCCTCGCTACACTGGCTCCCTGTGCGTTTTAGAATTGATTTTAAGATTTTACTGATCACTTTTGAAGCTTGTTGAGGTCTGGCTCCGTGCTACATCGCGGAGCTCTTGACTTCATACGAGCCTCCCCGCAGCCTTAGATCCTCAGGCAGGTCCCTGTGAGTTGTTCCAGGGTCGAGACTCAAAACCAAAGGTGTCCGAGCCCCTCGTCTCTGGAACGGCCTGCCTGGAGAGATAAGGCTTGCACCTTCAGTATCATCTTATAAGTCACTTCTTAAAACCCTTTTTTATTCGTCTTGCCTTTTTATAATATTTGTTTGTTTTTATCTCTATTTATTCTGTTATTCTGTTGTAAACCTTGTTTTTAAAAGTGCTATATAAATAAAGATTATTATTATCATTATTATTATCTGGCAACATAATGACCAAAGTGACAGAACAATGTCAAGGCAAAGAAACATAAAGATGTTGTTTTTCATCAAAGACCAATGTACTCATTGAGTAGCAGGTAGCTGTCTTTTCCATTTTAACTTTCCTGATCGTTGCTCAAAATGACAAATGGTGAAGACAGATGATTAATGTTGCAGCAGCAAAGGTCAATATGAGATTGAGTAAGAATATTCTGTGCAACTCATCCGTCAAACATCTTTTGAGAGGAGTGTTCCTCTAACTCTACTCTGCTGTGCTGTTGTCGTCCAGCGCTTACTGTTAGCTGATTGCAGCTCCTTTTTTTTGAAGAGGATGAAAAGTGTCTTTAACTTTCACAAGTAGCAGTTTATCAGATATTTAGAATACTTTGTTAAGAAAATATTATATATAATAGAATGCAATGAAAAATAAGTACAAGCACAAGTGGAAGAAATTGCATGGACTTGTTTTGATTTTATTTTTTTTTTGAGGAGCTGAAGCAAAACATCTCTAAGCTCCACCATGACCTTAGATCAACTCTCTTTAATGATTTATGTCTATAGAGCTGGATGACGCATTTTGTCCCAAAAACGCAAGCAGTGTCCCTGCAAGCTACCAGATTTATGCCCCATGATGTAATAAATACACACACCTCACAAATACCACAGTGTAGTGGTCCACTGGTTACTGGAAGTCAGCCCAAGGCCAGAGCTCTGCATCTCTACAGCGCTGTGGCCTTCAGTGGTGTGTGGCATACTCAGGAAAACATATATGATGTGTGAAACTGGCCTATTTCTGCAAATATGGATTCCAGACCTACTTAAATGTGTTTAAAGGCAAAGTATGCAGGGTTCTCTAAACAAACATGCTTCCAGGGTTGATTTTGTCTTTGAGTAGTCTCTAAAAGCTCAAGGTTTACTGATATTTGAATGAACTGCACAGCTGCACACTCAAAATGATCCCTAAGAGAGAGAGTGGTTTTCACTTGTAGATTTTGTTTGTTGTCAATTCATTTCCCAGCCATACTATAGGTTGTCTTTTGTTCAATTTTGTGAGACAGAAAATTCAACACGACTCCCAACTTTCCAAGAGCCTAATGGATTCACATTGTGCATTAGAGAAGGATCATCCTGTTGAATGAAAGGCCCACTCCTCTATCAACAGCTGAACATCTCTCTTAGTCTCTCAGATTATATGTGGTTGATTGTAACAGGATTTTTCTTTGGGCTGTCTATATAGTCGTGTAATAGCTTTGTGCCTAGTAGAGCAATCGCAGTGCTCCATCAAGCTCTGACACATCCATTTGTCACACTCTCTGTGGTCAGATACAAAACCAAGTGAAGACGCACACGCACACACACACGTACACACACAAACACACAAACACAGTGACATGTAACTCCCTGAAATGTGTCCCAGTCTGTAGTACATAAGGGCTTATTGTATTTTGACATCAAGACACAACAAAATGCATCTTCACTCGTCACATTGTTTGGACTTGTCAGTAAACTGCCGAAAAGGCCCCTGAGGAAAAATCCTTCCTGACACAGAAATGAAAAACAAATGTTTGAGACACTGATTGATCAACTCACGGGTGACATTTTGTACTACGACTCATCAGTGAAGTCAATCAAACAGAGTCTCATGGGACGTAGAGCTACAAGAACATAGAACTGTAAAGGTGTGGCTATCACATGTTACACCAGTTCGAAGTATTCATTACCCAGTTTTCCAGACTTCTGTAGAAATAATGACATCCAAGTATAAAAAAGACATCTGATAGAAGTATTTTTAGCCTCAGATTAAACTGGGCTATTTATACGCTTCACTGCAGGGAGCTCTTCACAGTTGCTGATGATTTTGCGTTGGATTTACATGGGCAATAGTCTATAAGAAGAAACTGTGCTTCGTAGGTGAAGCTTGAAAGGTTGGAAGTCTGACCCAAAGCACAGAACCTCAGCGACTTTAATTAGTGTCACCTGAGTATGCAGACAAGTACCTGCTGCTAACACAGTAGAAATAGAACATAGGAGTCAAAATATTTCAGTTCTGTAGCAGGAAAAGTGAAAGCTTGGCTAGGTTCACTCTTAAACATGCATTTAAGTTATTATTTTTTGTGGACAGACAAAGGTGTAACTCTTTTAGTATTGTACCACCAATACGCACAGCTCATTAAACAAAACATGCACACTTTCAGATGTCACAAGCTCTATTTTAGCTTTCTACATGTAATTTGGTAAAGTGAGTTTCTGAATGTGTTTACCCCTGGCAGGAGTTTTGAAAACGCAACTTTTTCTGTGACCTAAAAATATATTTGTATGTGAACATAAAGGACAAAATGCACACAGAACGCAAAGTTTAAAGTGTCTGGAGGGCACTTGAAATTTACCTTAGTATTTGAACAATGAATTTACCACAAATTAAAGGTCTCAGGTTGGAGTTGAGCACATTTATACCTTGTCTTGCCACTGCGCTTTTCTGTCTGTTTTTACCAGGCTCACCATGAGTACTTCAGTAGTTGTGGTATGTCATTTTGTAACGCTTGTATCTCTAATCCTGTATAATTCTTGTGATTTAATGGTAATACACATGTTACATTAATTTTAAAACCCTCGGTTTTGTCCTGCCATGGCCATGGTCTTGGTCTCTATCCCTAAAAGTTTTGGTGAGCATGAGGCATTCAGTTTTTTTTTCTCGGTCTCAGACTTGAGACTTAGTTCCCTGAAGTTTTACTAGTCTTGATCATAAGATAATCTTGGTTTTGACTGAAATGTATCATGAGCCATTTACTTATTTTACTAGCGGTAGCGGAGTGGTTAGCGCTCCCGCTTTACAGCAAGAAGGTCGTGAGTACGAATCCCGGCCGACCCAAAAAACATTGTTGGCCGATTGTAGCCAACCCAAAAAAAACATCATTGGCTAACTCTGGTCTTTCTGTGAGGAGTCTGCATGTCCTCCCCGTGTCACCGTGGGTTCTCTCCAGGATCTCCGGCTTCCTCCCACCGTCCAAAGATATAGTGTATAGGTGAATTGGTGACTCTAAAGTGCCCCTAGTGGATGATGTATAGGTGATGAATGTACGTCTAAGTGTCAGCCCTGCGACGAACTGGCCACTGTCCAGGGTGTACCCCGCCCAAAGCCCAAAGCAGCTGGGATCCAATGGAGAAAGATGAATGAATAATAAATCTTCTCAACTTTTCAAACATACAAACTCAACACCCTGCATTAGTGGCTCCTTACCGTTTTGTTATAGGAGCTCATATATGATGATCCCATTCCCATTCTTTTTATCTCTTGGATTACTTTAATTTTATAACATATAAGATCCTTCACTGTCTGCTACTCATGGATAACACCCTTTACAGCTGCCGGAGGACACTTGTGTAACCCCTTGCCATGTAACCCTTCATGCGTGCCAAAACTGTAAACTACTCCCCTTATATATTGTAATAGCCCAGCGGTTTCTACTGATTTCAAATAATTTTCATCCATGTTTCATAAGAATACACAAAAGAATCTGCCTGTTTGCAAGGCTCTTTGGGTGAAATTACATGATAACACAATTCTCTGGGTACGTAGGTTGGTCTTGCGTGTTCTTTGCAATAAAACTGCTGGTGGGGCATACTGGAAGCCTCTCTTTTTAGCTAATTCAATCAGAATTGAAGTCGCCACTCACCCCTCAAACTCCTTTAGTTCCCAGTGGAGGTTGTGGATGGATAGGAATTCTGCCGCATGTTGTAACAAAATGCTGCACTACAAGATTGATCGCAGCACTGCAGGACAAAAACACCTCCGTTCTCCCTCTTCCCCTCGTCTCCCTTTCACCCTTGGTATCAATTTGCTAAACTCTCAAAGATGGCAAAGTCCCAGAATCAAATATCATAAGTCTCTGTAACTTCCAAAACCCAGTTAGAGAGGACATTTCTGGGGATCAAGTGAAGTGAAGACAGATCACCAGCAGATACAACTGTTGTTTACTCTTTTTGATAAATGATTTGACAGAAGTCAAACTCAGAGTGGCACAGGAATAAGAAACACTGTAGAGTAACTGTAGAGAAGCATCAACAGCTTTCACAGATATAATTCAAATAGAGGCACCTATAGTAATAAAGGATTTATATCATGTTTCTAATTAGGTATGGCAGTTTCAAAGTGAAGCCATTATGCAAAGCATCCAAAAGTTTCTGTATGTGTATCACATTTGTATTCTTTAAGTTTCTCTGTGCTGTTAAAGCTGTGATAGAAGAGAGACTGGGTCACTTAGTTATGCTTCATACTCTCAAGCTGTGCAGTTTATCCTCACAGTCTCTCTTACAGTCAGAGGAAGACCCCCGGGTGACGGAAACATCTTGTTTTCTTCTAATCTTTCAGCTCAAATATGAGTCTAGATCTTAGAATCTACACTGTAAGGTGCAAGGGGGCATTTGGGGTTAGAAGAGGCAGCCTGTTAGTGGGATATTGTTACATTGGAGATTAATGTTTTGTCTGGCAAGCTTTCTAAAATGCACTTATCATTTCATAAAAGTTGTGAGGATGCTGAAAGCCGTGCCTTAGCACACACGTTCCCTGACCCTCTCCATCTAGCTCCTTGCCTTTCCTTGTCCTAATTGATTGAGCAAGCCAGACAATCCCAGGCTGTCTGCACTCATTTCCAGTCAGGCTTGTTTAAGCGCCTCAGACTGGAGTCAGATGGCTGTGCAAAGGACCGGTGTCTCCTAGTGTTTCCAGACACAAGGGCAGGCCAACAGGAAGACATAGGAAGACAGAGATTAAAACACAGAATGCATACCGTAAAGAGGCCACTGTAGGATTTAGAAGCATCTGATGGTCAAGTGGGAATTTGGAAATAACAGAAGCCTCCTCCTTCCCAAAAACAAGTCACTACACAGAAGGACTCACTCTGTGCTGAAGTGATTGCTTTGTGTACTCGGGATATTGTAAAAGCAGAGAAGTGCAACAAGATGCATCAATTGATCATCCATTTGCTGAAGACCAAGTATATGGAAGCCATTCTTTTATAAACCTTGATTTGTTTTGAGGATAGACCAAACTTAAACATAGCTTTTTGTGTTCAAATTGTTACCCTCCTGTATAACCGTAGAAGTCGTTCAACCTGATTTTTTTATTTTCAGTAGACACAAAAGTTTACAAGTTTCATTACTGAATTTAACTTGTGATTGTGACAGCTCATGCAATTGACCAATTCCTCTACAGACTGTGAACGTTTATTAAGTAGCAGACTCTTCAGCACTACTCTAAACATGGAAATCTTACTTTAAGATAGAAGTAGACCTAGACGCCTGTCATATGATATGTCAACATGAAATAAAAAAAATAAAAAATAAAACGAAACAAGAAAACAACTGAGTCTTAAGATGTTGTGTTGTGGTTTCTGTTTTAATGTTCTTACTGGATTTGGCCAGAGGATATGCTCCTATTTAGCCGTCCAAAAGTGTAGCTAATCACCCATCAATCGTTCAGTTTTTTCTCTGGTCTGCTCACTCTTGTGTGATTTCTTTTTGGTTCTTCTTTTCTTCTTGATATCTCTTTTCTACCCACTCCTCTTCCTCACTGACAGGCTGATCGTAACAGAGCGCTGCAGACTGTAGAAACATAGCAGGCTGTTTGTGTATACTTTATCCTGTCCATCTGCAGTGGCTGGGCAGTCACATTAAACACACAAGAACTGAAAACATTTTTGTGATGGTTCTCTAGACCTGTAAACACATAACTGTTGAGATAGTAATGTATGGAAGTAAAAATACTGGCAAGACAAGTGTTTTTCGTCAGGAGCATAATGTAGGTGCCACAGTTTACAGTGAAATGTCCATCCGTGTAGTATTTCGCAAAAGATTGGTACTACTTAAACATTTTCATACATGTAACTATAATTGTGATTTCCATAGATGATTGGAGGACAGTGACAAGGGCAATGGTATGCAAAAAGTACAGTTTAGACTCATTTATAATTAGGGGGAACCAACAAAATTTGGTCACCGCTCGTCATTTCTCTCACCCCTTCAAAAAAAAAAAAAAAAAAGGTTATAAAATACATTATCCAAAAAATCTGCTGAGTGTAAGTCACTGGCAAAAGATTCATGGTTTTCCATCACAATCAACTTTGATCGACCCAATTGCTCATTGTGTCAACACTATTTGGTGGCATTATTCTATACCTAGAAATCAATACCACATTGTTTGCTTTTCTTGTGGGCCACGCCAGTAAAGCAGAAATGAATTTGATTGAACTGGACCCGAGGAAAGCGATAGGGAAGAATGAGCCGGTGACCTTTTCTATCGTTTGAAATGTCAGAGTTGTCTTTATCGTTGACTCTAGTGTTTGCCTTAAGTTGATGCCAGTTAGGGCCCCGTTTCTGAATCATCACTTTGGAGCGCTTATGTGGGAGATATAGCCTGAGGAAAAGAGGCTTATTATCGGCCGTTAAGGTTAGATGTTTTAGAACTGAAACACTCAAAGGAGGGAGGTTCATATTCGGAAAAGTCACACACTTCTAAGCACCAAATGCCTCAAAATATCAACACCTTTTAATGGTATACAGTAGGACAAATGCTCTATTCTCCAACCGTCTTACTACATGGGTGACCTGGTCTTATCTAAGCTGTTTTCCATTGCACCAAGCCACCTCAGCCACAGCAAAAACCTGTGTGTCGTACAGCTGTGTGCAGCCGTCACTGTGATCTCACATCAGTCAGGAGCTGCTGAGCCACACATTGACATTCCACACTGCCTGCCTCTCTGGCAAAAATAGATATGTAAAACGACAAGCTCTTTCCTCCTCTCTTTTTCCCACGCATAGTTCGTCTGAGCCGGTGGGAAAAAAAGGAAAGGTCTCTGGTCTGTGTCAGCTCGGATGAGAAAGAGTCAGTGCATGTGAAGAAGACTGGCATATCTTTGTTTAGGCAAATAACAGAGGCAGGGAAAGGCTGGAGACAAAGATTGAGGCTTTAACCAGTATTGATCTCTCAGGTAGCTGGGGTTTTATTGGCATTAGGGCTGGAATGACTATTTATTCTATAATACTATATTAGAACAATTAGTGTTAGGTAGCAATTTTAACTTTAAGTGTGGTGTTTAAGTCAGTACAACAGAGTGCACTTTCTAATTCCTTTATCTGTATGCATAATGTAATGACTTTAATTGGCAAATCAAAGGTGTGGTAGAGAGGTAGCATACGACCCTGAAATGCTGCAGTAATATTAAGTCAATAGTAAAAAAAAATGCTGCTGTTAATCAAGTGCATTTGCTAAAAAAGTGTGTGGTTTTAAGGTTTAATAAAGTGTTGGTCATCTCACCAACTCTCACATGTATTAAGGAAAGAGCTGATGATGTAATCTAAGCAGTGTCTGCCTGGGACAGTACAAATCAACATGGGAACTGCACATATTTGGTATACCCTGAGTCATACTTAGCTTTAATTGTCCCAGATGCTATAGTTTTACTTGACAGTTTCCACCTGATGCAGCAGACAGGACATGGTAGAGGGAAGATTCTTGGTACCTCTGGACTGGCACACATGCTGCCAGCAAATGTCAGTATGTATGGAGTTTGTTATTTTGTTTGTACATTTATTTGATCTTTTCCTATTATGAGCGTCTGTTAGTGGTTCATCAGTAGTGCTGTCACAATGAGGTGGTTGCTACTGAAGCACAAATTTAAAATTCATTATAGCACATTGCATAAATTTTAAATAGAACACCTTGCAGACTTGAGGTAATGAGGATCTCTGTGCACTATACAATATTGCACTTTAAGAAGTAAAAGATGTTTTTTAATTATGTTCCATAATGAATATAGTATTTCTCATCACTGCCGCTTCATAGTAACACAAACATTTCTTTTGGTTTATGGAAGCATTTCGTTTTTCCATAAAATCAACATAGTCATGATAGACAGCACAGATTATTGAACTGAGCTTCTTTTAAATTCCATATCTGCCTTCCAGGTCGTTGTTTGTTTTTTATAGTCTGTCATTTTGTCAGTTTGGCATCTCTTAATCTAAGGTAAACTTGAGCAGTCTTTGACCAAAACCATGTGCATATTAGAGTTACATTTAACATGTATCCTCTGTTTGGACTTTTAATATACATACAAACTGCATGTTCATGTTTTTAAATACCCTCCCAAGTATCTTAGAAGATATACAATTGTTATATGATAGACCTCTGAAAACATGAATAGCAATGTAGTTTTTTTTGTTTATTTTATATGGTGCAACTCAATTTGTGCATGCCAACAGTTGCTTTCTTTAATGAGTAATTACAGTAACAGTGGTTCTGGTATTGAGCTTTAGTAATTAAAAGTTTAAACCTCACTTTCAGCCATCATTAAATTGAATTTAAAGGTGACACTTGGCATTTTGTCCTCATTTCTTTTCTAAATAAATCTCTTGAATAAATGTTGTGGTATGGATTAACTTTTATCATCAATTAATTTGTCAGAGCTTTTGTGAATGGAGATATTTTGTCTAACAATGTTGTGTAAAATAGCTGTGTACATTTGGACTTGGCCTAAGAGTAGCTCACTGTTTGAACTCTTTGTTGAGATCCTTTAGCCGTGTTCAGATGAAGCCTAAGGCCGTGACCAACAGAGTGTCACTTAGTCCGAACACTGCAGGGATGACAGATGGCTCCTGTGGCTCCACCCTGCTGGCTACACGCTCATTGTGATGGATGTGGGATGGAGAGGAGCACAGGGTCTTTGGATTTCATTTGCTCACTGCTGTTCGCTTGTTCTTATTGATTTAGGGATGTGCTAGTGATGGGCTGAGAGACAGTGTTTGTGTGGAAGAGTAATGTGGCTTGCATTTTACCCTTTTTTAATTGATGTTTTAGCCCCTAAAGAACACTGGCAAACAACCAAATATCTTAAGAGAACTTTATCAAAGTGCATCCAGGTTACAGATCAAAACATAAGCTGCACGTTCTGCACCACACAACCATTTTATAAATCACTCCACATATCATGCCATGTCTTTAATGCACCTCTACTGTTGTTCTGTACTTGCACAAGCGGCAAAGGCAGAACTGTTAAGATGATTTCAAATGTGTCGAGCAGTGCTTTAAATGTGTGGCTGACTGATCTAATTCTAATTCAAAGTTTCTTTCAGCATTAGGTTGACATCTGTATGAATGATCCCGCACAATGTTCACAGGTGCTTTGTGCTGGAGCAGGATTTATTGAAGCTGTCCAGTCACAACACAGTGGGCTTTTGGAGGGAAAGAGGTGGGGCTAAATCACAGTGATCTTGACATGGGATGAAAACAGGCCAGTATGTGGTGACCTAATGTTACTGTTTGTAAAATGTGACATGTAAAAAAATCTTAATATTTATCTGAGTTGTGCAACATGACCCCAAATCAATAGAGGGATTAATGTCACATTTGAACCATTATCACAAAAATGAATGCTTATTTAGTTTTTACTTTTGCCATCATAATTCACAAACTCTTGCTCCTCTTAATCCTCGGCAAAACACATTTTTTTTACGTTTTTAGATTAATTCTTCAGCTACATTGTCTACATATATAAAAAGTGGCACTCAGTTTTACTGAGCAAATAGAACAAAAAGTTCTTTTTCACAAACATAATGCATTTAAGCTGTGATATATGGCAATCTTTTGTTTTTTCACGTGCATCTTACGGTCATCATTCAGACAAAAGCAGCATATTTATGCTTATTTATTAAGAGCATGCAAGTTATAAAAAAAGATGAAATTACACGCTCAGGTGGCAAAACCTTCTTTTGTCTTTACATACACATTGTCAATATTTTACTAAAGTAGTGGTAGGTCAGTGGGATGTTTCTACCTTCTATCTGAAACCTCAGCTGTTCACATTTGTTTCCACAGAGAGCTGACTCAATTAAAGTGGTAGGGTAAACTTCATGTTCTACTGAAAATATCGGCTGCTGTGTTGTTACTCATTAACACATTGAGCAAGTATGCTAAAAGGTTACAGCCGTAGCGTATTTTTGCATGTAGCCCTGAATCTTTATGCATTTCTGTAATTATCGTGTTCATGCTGAATGTTTGGTGGTTAATACACTTTGAAGATGTCTTGCAGTCCTCTGCTGCCAAATGTGTATGAGCTCATGTTTTTACAGACTGTAAAAGGCTCTATAGCCTCAAATCGATCTCACTGAAGGATGCAGCATGATTTTGTGGAGAATGTAATCCTACAGTGGCACTCAGATAACATAGTGTCTAATTTAGTGATAACAAAGCATATTCACTGTATCCTCAAATCATCCTGTTAACACTGGTATTTTCAAACACGGATCAGTAGACAAAAATATGCAACAGTATGACTGTCTGAATGGTAGACAGGTTACAGGATTGAAATGTTATTGTGAATAGTTACTGCAACTCATTTAAAAATATGGAAAACTATCTAAATGTTGCATCCATTTGTCAAACGAAACAATTTTCCAACAAGTTAAGTATTGTTATGCAGCGTCTGTCTAGAGCCAAATCCTTCCCACTTTTCCACATCGGCATTCCTTCTGTAATTGAATCGAGAGTCCAAAAGTACACTGTCAAAATCAATTTCCATAATTCTTTAATCAAAGTATTGATCGTCTTGTTGGCACTCAGTTGAACATGAACACTCAGTGGAGGTTGCCAGATATTGACTGAATCCCCCCAAGTTAAGCCCCACTTGTCCCTAATGAGCCCTCGATAGACCCACTCCCACAATCTCACACACACAGAGTTTTGTGATGTGTTTATCTTCACTCTGCAGCTCAAGGACATTAGGAGGCAATTGAAGGGTAGCAGGGATTTCAAATAAAGCTTTAGCTTGTTATGTGATTAAGACAATGTTTTTAATTTAAAACCTTAAATGATTTTGTCTGATATTCTTACCAAACCTCATGCTTCAATTCAGATTATAATGCAGGCTTATTTTTACCCTAGTCATACTGATGAGGAATTTTATGTGATATACAGTAAGAGCCCATTCAAATCAGCGCTTCAAATCTGGGTCCATCCAACTCTCTTCATAGTGTTATAGTTAGCAACGAATGCCCATCCGTCCTTTCTGTCCACTGTGTGTTTTTTAGGGAGTTTTTTTTTATCCATCACATGGGGGCACTCTGAGATTAAATCAAAATCTCTGGCCACAGTGACACAACAGTCCCCAAGGAGAGTGTACACAGACACAGAGAGCTCTGAAGAAGTGTGCTGTGTGTGCGAGTACAGGCGCAAAAATACAGGCAGTGATAGCAGTGACAGGTTGGTTAAATGAGACATCAAGATGTGAAAGATAAGATTTAAAGAAAAAAATGTATTTCAAAGTATAAAATAAAGAAAGGAGCTGAAGAGTATATGGATAATTTTATAATTATAGGAGTTTTTCAACAAACAGTCTTGCCAATGGAAAGCAGGGCAGTAAATTTAATCCAGTTTTACAGGTGAAAACTTGTTGTCCATTTGTCCATTGTGAGTTGATATTGTAGCTTCATTTATCTCAAGCAAGCAAACCTGCACAGTTCATTTACTCGTTCAAACATCAGCCCAAACAAACAACATGAGAGATAAGTGAATCACACTGTAGCCTGACTGGACGGAGCAGTCTGATTTCATAGAAGTGTATTAGATACTGCAGCTTTGTGTTTGCCGTGTCAGAGGTGGCAAAGTGCCATACATATTAACGAGCCTGTCCCTGATGTATAAGTCTAAAAATACCTGGCTGGGCATAGGGGTAGGATTTAATTCAAAGACAAAAATCTAGTGAGGGGTTAACAGAAGGAGCCAGCTGCATGTGTTTACATCGGCTACTTTTCTGCCCCTAGTCTTTATCTTTGCTTTAATTGAGAAAAGTCTCCAGAGGCCAAGGAAAGCACACCTGCTCCCTGCGTCGCAGAGCCTCCGAGTGTCTGTGTGACCAAAGTAAAATCATGTCTGTCTTCAACCAAAGCAGGTAAAGCTTCAGGAGACCGGCTGCAAAATCCATGGAGATGACAAAAAAGGGATGATAAATATTTATGGCTCTTGTTCCTTCAAACAGCAGATGGTGCAACTTGGATACATCATCAGTGTTGAACCCAGGGTCAGAGGGGGATTTGGGTCTTAAACCGGCAGACAAGCTCACCTGGCCCACCCAGCTGGGGTCCAAGCCGTCGCTACACCACATATCCTACTGTTCAACCACCTCCCTGCGATTTTTACCTGTGTTTGTGCAAACTCTTTGGGACTGCATATGTCGAATATCAAGACTTTTTATATTGAGAAGTTGCAAGAAATGTCATTGCTCATGGTTTCTTAAGAATACTTTGGAAAGGTCTCAGTCTCGTCTCAGACTCAGACGCATCTTTACTCTGTATTGTCACGGTATTTGATATTGAAATTTCAAGATTTTAAATTAAGACTTGTCAAGACCATAGCTGGTTTATATGTTGTGATTTAATGGAGAGTTCTATATTTTTACTTCATCTTCAGTCTATAAATGATACTTTTGTCTTTTTCACCAAATACTAACCCCCTGATGAGTTTAGACACTATACAGTTTTATAACTTCTTCTTGGTAAATCTTCCAGTGAATTTTACTAACTTTTGTATTGACTCACTCTGCCATGCTCTCAATCCCTTAAGGTCCAGGTCTTGTATTGGTCTCATTACTCTAGTGTGCGGTTGACTACAATAGTAATTTTCTTTGCGAGTGTGTAGCTACCAAACACGAGCCTAACACAGTTACCTGTCGTGTCCCATAGCTTCATCCTGTTTCACAGCTTTTTTCAGGCTTGTTTGTCACAAATGAGTACCTTTAATTAACTGCAATGTTTCTGGCAGAATCACAATATGACACATTACAATATCCTCTTTTTGTCCTTGAAGACATTTGTAATCCAGACTCCAAATTGCTATACATTTGTCAAATATTCATAAACGCTTCCAATTTATTAACATACAGTACTTAGCCAAACCACAATGATAGCTTACAGTTGACATTTTCCTTCTTTTTTTTCAGAAGGTAGTGTTATATGTATTGTGTCATTACTTTTAAATGAACTGCAGATTGCATATAAAATGGTATGCATGTGTGGGTGTTTTAGGTAATTTTGGATAATGTATTGCATCTTGTTTAGTTCTAATTTCTGATTACAATATTTAGTTTCACATTAACTAAGGAGCCATTCCCAAGGACACAAAGCAGACTGTAATACATCAGACATGCGTCTAAATAGGAAGCGTTTGTTTTTGTAGAGTCAGAACACAGTCTCGTTGGACATAGCATTCCCTTTGACTTTGGGGGTAATCATGTCGCTCTTGCTGGAATCTGTTTTAGTTCATTTTCAAGTCCCACATCACTTAAACCTTGGATCCATTGAATTCATTTCTACATTAATAGAATTTTATTTAATACTCAGTCATGACACGCTTCGTTCTCAGAGAAGGAACATCTTTTTTACAAGCGTCGGACTGATTCTTCTGGCAGGAATATTTGGATGGCTGAATGTTTAATATTAATGGAAGCTGAATGGAGCAGGTTACAGCAATATAGTTAAAGGTGTAGTCATCAATGGGACTCCAGGTTTCACCATTACAATAAAAAGAATTCACCCCTGGGTGAGTGGCCAGTAAAATGATTGGGTCTCTTTCATGTAAGATCCAGGCTATGGGTGCCTTTGTATGAGGTCGTAATCAAGCTACCCCACTTTTCAATTATACATGTCTAGACAGTTTGATAAAGCAGTGAATGTGGTTTGAATAGATGGTATGCCATGGTAAAAACTCCAATCAATTCAGAAAAGCAGCCAGACTTTATGAGATTGTTGTTTAATTGCTTGTAAGACAACTAAAAACATTTGAGTAGCGGCATTGTAATGTTCCTGCAATCACTGCACTGCTTGGAGGACTTTATATCACTTGTGAATGGTGTTTAGAGGAAGATTAAAACCGCACTGCGCTCCTATCAGTCTGAATTGTTTTCTCTCTTGGGACGAATCACTCAGATGTTTGCACCTTTATCTCAGCTTTATCTCTAACCACATTGGAGCACATTTCATTGGCTTCGAGCTGCAGTGAGTCTCTTAAACGTCCTGATGACATGACGTCTGCAGTATGGCCACCAAGCGGGATTTATCTTTTTTCTCTGTCTGGCTCATTCTTTCTATGCCTCTCACAAATCCCTTACGCAATACTTTGTCATTAAAGTCTGAAATCTAATAAGAGCAATAGCTTCAGTTTAATACCCAGGTATTGGATATTTGTCGGAACAGAAAACAGCCGTGATGTCTTGTAAAAAATGTTCTGGGAAGTGAGGCTGAGGGCCATGTCTGACCTTGTGCATAGAAGTTGGGTCGATGTTTGGCGAAAGTTGAGCAAAGTCATGTCAGGCTGCTGTACTTTACACATACAAAACAGACATTCACTGGACTCATTACATTGGGTCTTCTAATCCTCTAATAATATTATTGACTTGAATGAGTGAATGTGGTTTCTGTAGCTGCCAATGGAACAATCACTGCCATTAATGTCCAGCATAAGGGCGTGATATAATGAGATATGTTCATTGGCTGTAGAGTCTCTCAGCAGTAATTAATTTGTCTCACCCTTACCTCACTACTGATCAAGTGGAAACCATCCAGAGTGGGACTTGCTTCAAAAACTAGGCTTGTTAGCATTGACACTTGTTAAGACAAATTTTAGTCAGTTCATCCCAGATGGAAACACAAGATTTGTTAACCAACTGCAGAAATCTGTTGTCCCAAGTCCCAAGTGTTTTTGGCTTTCAAAGAACATAAATCTGTAAAGACGCAAGAGCCAGAAAACCGGACTATTGAGAACCACAATACCAGACAAACAGTTAGAGAAAACAAATGACATAGACATTACCACAACCAGTCAACAAAGTAAAGCATAATGGCAAAACCCATCCCATTATGTTTGGTTCTTTACAGAGAGAATTTTCATTTCAAGTGAATGGTAATGGCTGGACGGGCGTATTAATAACAATATCAAATATTTAAAATAGACACAAAAATGTTTGCTATAATTTCTTTTCAAAAATCCTGACAGAACATGTTAGTAAACAGAAACACTATAAGTATATCACAATCACAGCAGTTTAAACTGTTACCTTCAGAGAGCTACATACTGTTTCTAAATGTATTTATTCACCAACACTGGACTTAAGTGTTTTTTAATTTGTCACATGTGTTGGGTAAGACCATATGAACTCAATAATCAATTTGTTGACTAGTGCTACAATTACACCTTGAGGGAAGAGCAGATTAAAGGCTGTCCTGGTAGATGATTGAATTAGAATCTGTTATTAAAGAGGATAATGAGAATGTGAAAGCAAACATTATGCTTTGATTACTACTCTCATCAAGAGGTAATATTTAGCTAAGTGCAAAACAGCTTATGAAATGTGCAAGCTTATCAAGCAAATGGTATTGGTAAATTAACCAGCGTCTCTCATTCAAGAATCTCTCGACTGTATTGCCTCGATCCACTAATTAATCAATTAGATTAGAGATTGCTGATCTCAGACCTGAGAATGGCAACACTAGAAGACGTGGATTTTTTGGACAGTAATTAATACATTCATACCTGGCCTTCTGTACCTGACCTCCCAAGTGCATTTGGTTTGTCTCTGTGTTGGTTGTAGTGTTTGGCTCAAACACAGGAATAGTTCTCAGTGAAAATGTAGCAATCTAAAAGGAGGCACATTCAAGGCCTTACTGCTCTAATACTTACAGTAGGCAATACGTTTCATTTTGTCTCTGTATGTTAGAACACACAATGTGCATCAGATGTAACATAAGACATACTGTATATAGTTTATAAAGTTAGAGCACACACAAGAGAATCCTCAGTTTGTAGAAATGATTTCGGAGTCTCATCTGAAGCAGGTAATTTGATTCTCAGCGGATGTTCCTGTGTGGTGTTGGGGTCACTCATGTAACCAGTCCCTGCTCTAATAAAACTAGAAAGTGTCAGGTATGGGGAGCTAAAAGCACCCATTAACTTTTATTCCGTCAACATGAGGACAGGTAACCTCATGACCCTGTAAAGCCTCCATATGCCCTGATCATGTGACCT
Source organism: Rhyacichthys aspro (assembly GCA_036850595.1). Taxonomy (NCBI): domain Eukaryota; kingdom Metazoa; phylum Chordata; class Actinopteri; order Gobiiformes; family Rhyacichthyidae; genus Rhyacichthys; species Rhyacichthys aspro. The sequence continues at coordinate 15,329,359 of CM072168.1, forward strand.
GGAAACTGCCGGGCTGAAAACTAGACAGCCCAAGTCTGAGATCATTTAAGAGGAAACACTGCAAAGAATTGGACAAATAAATAAAAAGGAAAATGAAATTGTTTGCTGCCCACATAGCACTTTAAATGGTAAATGCCATGCATTTATATATCATTTTTCTTCCTTCATATACCCATTCACACTCACACATTCACACTGTGGTTGAGGTAAGCTTCCAGGGGCAGACTGATGGGGAGACATCAAGACTCCAACTTCCACCACACACAGCACCACAATCACACTAACGCATTCATACACCAGTGCCACACAAACTGGTAGTTACTGGACCACCTGCTCCACCGCCTGAACCTGAGTCTGTAGCATTTATTGTTGCTTTAAGAAACTACCAAAAAGCCTTAGTTTCAAATGCTGTAAATATTGTTGACATGTTTCAAATAATTGTTTTTAGGTAAATGTGTGTGTGAATTGTGGGATTATGTTTGTCAGTTCAGTCAATAGCTGTTTATATTTTGAAATGAAATCAATGTAGGCTAAATATCTTGGTAGATGAAATTGTTCTGAACAGATGCAAATAATTCAATTAGCTTATTATATCATTATTTATAGCTTTCTATATCATTTATATTATAAAGTGCAAAACTGGAAATTATGTTTTATCGCTATACCTCTTTCAGTCAAACATGTTTCTTCCTCTGTTTTGTAGTGGGATGCAATCACAGAGATGGATGAGCATAACCGGCCCATCCACACGTTCCAGGTTTGCAATGTGATGGAGCCAAACCAGAACAACTGGCTTCGCTCCAACTGGATCTCCCGGCAGGCTGCTCAGAAGATCTATGTAGAGCTGCGCTTCACTCTGCGGGACTGCAACTCCATCCCTTGGGTTTCAGGAACTTGCAAAGAGACCTTCAATCTTTTCTACCACGAGACCGACGAGGCTCACGGCGTCAAATTCAAACCCACGCAGTACACCAAGATCGACACCATAGCTGCAGATGAGAGCTTTACACAGATGGATTTGGGAGATCGGATCCTCAAACTGAACACTGAGGTGCGTGAGGTGGGGCCCATGACCAAGAAGGGTTTCTACCTAGCGTTCCAGGACATCGGCGCCTGCATCGCATTGGTTTCTGTGAGGGTTTACTACAAGAAATGCCCTTTCACTCTGAGGAACCTCGCCTCGTTTCCAGACACAGTGCCTCGCGTGGACTCTTCGTCGCTTGTGGAGGTCAGAGGGGCATGCATCGACCACGCTGAAGAGAGGGACACCCCCAAACTGTTCTGTGGAGCTGATGGAGACTGGTTGGTCCCTTTGGGAAGATGCGTCTGCAGCGTGGGCTATGAGGAGATCGATGGCGCCTGTGTCGGTATGTTAACCACTCACTATGACTCTTTGGTCATCACAAATTTTCTCTTTTATATTAACATCTTGCAAAAGTATTTTATGTAGCGCATACATTTCTATATACACACACTTTCAGGAGTAAACAGGAACAGACCTCCTGCACAGGTCAAATAGCTGAGAATGTTCATCTTTATGCAATACATTTCCATAAATTGTTTCTCAACATATTTATTTAACTGATTATTTGCTTTTGTGGTGACTGAATACACAAAATCCAATATGATATACCTTTCATTTGCTTTGTTTTTTTGTTTGTTTTGCTTCTCATTATCCTCCCATCATTACTAACTGTTAAATTATTCAAGAGTAAAATTGGATAATAATTTATACAGTGGACATAGTTTACAAAACAGCACCTTGAGAGTAGGATCAGGTGCCTTTGTTCATGGTATTCTATACTATATATGGTTTACTGATTGGGAGTGTAAGTATTTGGTTTGTGTCATTTGTACATTGGTGGTCTTCCATCAGTGGCCACCTTGATGTGACAGATTGCCTCAGATAGTTTGATCTCAGCTCTCTGATATAAACTGTGGTATATAAAGCCGACTGTACACAGTGAGGATACTGTGGTACAAACTAAATGCCTTTATGATGGTCCAATACAAGTTCTTCCCAATCCACACAGAGATTTTGTAATTTACTGCCAGCAACCAACCACATACACTATACCACTGTGGCCCAAATGCTGCTGCCAGTGAACCAAAATGTAAGATAAGCATCAGAAAATTGTGAAAATTAGTTGTGAGTAACTTAGCAACTGCCATACTTTGCTCTCCCCAAACCTTGCTTATTCAAAATGTGGTAACTTTTTTTAACCAACTCCTTCTTGTTGCCAATGGGATCCACTTACTGTTACAATAATCCCCAAATTTGTTGTTCATATAATGCATTTGCTCCAAAAATATTGCGAGCATTTGTTAATGTCCTTCTTCAAAAACGCTTTTGAGACTCCCTGCTGCTTTTCTCGTATTTAGAACCAGATGTCCTTGTAGCTGATTACAATTCATCTGGTGACACGAGTAGGTGACTAGGTTTCCCAGCTGCACACCCAGCTGCAATGCAATCAACAGAGCAGTGGAGAAAGTGCAGTTGTGATTAGAGCCAGACTAATCAGTTGGATTGTGGGACAGGTGAAATTTATTCTGTATGTTGAGCTTGTCTTTAATATAGATTGTGGTGCATCCACCAGCAACAAGGGACAAAATAGGAAGACTTTTCTTTTGAAGGCATTTAAATTGTGGTGTTTAACATTCCCAGCTTGCTGCTTTTAGTTTGGCTTGTTGTAGGTGAACTGGTGGGTCAAATTGCCCATAGCAAATAAATGTGGATGTGAATAGTGTTGTCTGTTAGTGTTGTCAGGTGTTTGCCCTGTGATTAACTGGTGGTTTAACAAATGGTTTAGAGTCCAGCATTTATGACCATAAAGGGAGGGTTGTAGATAAACAAATGAAATGATACAGTTTCAGTTGATACAACATATTCTTCTCCATTATGTGAATGTACACTGAGAGAGGGTTCTCATATTTCTTTATCATATTTATCAACAGATTTGATTCATGGTCCTCTCTTCAGGCCTTTACAAATTGTGCTGGGATACACTGTTCCTCACATGACCTCAGGACTTCACAAACCTCTATTTGCCTAAAGATAGGCTGGCTGTTTGAAGTCTGAATAAAAAAAACCCACTTGTTCCTCATCCAGTAAAAAGCTTTTCTTTTCTCTTACTCAAAACAATTTACATCAAATGGTGCTTAAAGTCTCTGTCCATTTCCTGGATTAAGTCTGGATTCTCTCTGCACCGACATAAAGCTGAAGTAAATCACCTCTAACAAATAGGAGCGATGAATTTGTGTGATTTCAGTGTTATCGGTTGTAGCACATATTTAATTTCACTCTTAAACCAGAGCTGCACAACATTAGAAACAAATAACCAATAAATCAGTCAGACTTTTTTTATGGTTATGGTTTTTTGAGATGCAAAGCATGACCAACACATACAACATCACCTTTAGCTGTTGTGTTTTGGAATCTGTCCTTTGCCAATGTTGACACTGTTGTGACAGTGTACTGTATTTAGATCATTGTGCAGCTTCAATTTACTGTTTATTCATGAAAAGGTAAATAAGTCCTTACACAATGAAAATCCCTACTATTCTACATGTGATCATCTAAAACAATGTGGAGGTGATTGTATCAGTAACACACAGCTCTCTGCCTGTATTTCAGCATGTATGTACTTTACCTAGTGTTTAACATGTGAGAGACATTTCTGAGTGTGTATCTCCCAGCTTGTCACAGAAAAAATATTTTGGCTGAAGATAAATAACTCTAATGTATTAGCTCACAAAATCCAAATATTTGACTTTAAATGATGTGCTCCAAAATAGAGAATGGGGCACGGGGCTATGTTTTTTTTTTTTTTTACAAACCAGATGTCTTGAAATCCTGCAAAAGACACTTTAAAGACAATAAAGATATCCATGTGTATGAATATCACACAGATGTATTACATAGATGTAAGCTGAACAAAACAATCGTTTAATGCTTGCTTTCTGTGTGAGCAAATGTTCATATTTGAGCAGTGAATGTCGTTCAGCCCCATTAACTCCACTCTGACATTCACGGGCCATGGAAAAGTACCAAGCCCTGAGCAGGGACTTTCCTTTTTTGGGGCACTAATAGTTCTTACAAAGAGTTTGGAGCATGCAGCTCTCTAGTGTGCTAGTACCTGTGTGTTTTCAGTATAGTCTGCCTCCTCTTGTCTCCCCTGTGGCTTTTTTTAGACAAGTGACGGATAGTGCTCATGCTTCACACCTGACCTTTAGATAGTCATATATTGCTTACTGTATGGTGGTGGTAAGGGATCCACTTTAATCGCACATACACATAGTTCCTTCGGGATGTGGGCTATTACGATGAACCTCAACGCGAAGACTTGTTCTGACCACCAGCTCTTGTTCTCTGTTGCTTGCCATTACTGCTGAATCCTTACTACTGCAGCTGGTGGTAGCCTTATGTTTGCTGTTTGTATATTATTTGTATCCAATCAGCTTAAATGAACCATTAATACATAACAAGTTTATGTAGAGGTCTGGTTTGTTGAGGCTAGTGTTTGGGCACAGCTAAATTAACTCAAATTAACATCACAATTAACAAACCAACTGATGCAGATTATTCTTTGTTAAAGTTTGGACCATGCAGTTTTAGATGGCAGTATTTACCTATAACTCAGTACTGTCATCATGACCTAGATTATGCCCAGCCTTAAATTGTAATTTGTACAACTTTTAAATAAAGTTTCATGAAGGGTTCATTAAAATGTGTATAAAAATGCTGTAAAGTGCACACTTGTCCTATTAGTCATTCATCAGCATAGCAAGTATTGTTTTTTAATAGCAGCTTAAATCTTGCCTCTTATTACAAGTGGAAATAGTTTCAAAATGAACAGCATTTGGATTTGAACATGGATCAATTAAATAGAAGTTGGTTAAAATAGCATGGAATGGCTTCATTAACATTTCATTAAGGCACATGGTTTGAAAAGCTGCTTGTTAAAGGGCACCAATAGAAGAAGATACCTCAGTGATGTTTTCCCAAAATAAAATCAGGGCCCATTTGGAGCCATGTAATGCAATGCGAGGAGAATCATGTTTATAACAATATGTAATTGGAGTTGCAGTTTATTTATATCACCCGGCAAACTGTGTGGAAGAAAGTACATTTCTCGGAGCCATGTTCTTTGTCTAGTTGCTTTAAATATTTTTATTGACATGTACAAATAGATATGAATGTTATTTCTTTCTTTTCTTGGTAAAGTGTCTGCTTGTGTTTCTGTGACAAATTCCTATGTCCTGTTTTTGTCCAGTGCCCAACTATTCTATCAAAAGTGTAGTATGTGCTGTTGCTTAGTGGGCAGTGTTTCTGGCTAGCAGCGCACCAGGCAACTATGTCTAAATATAGACCTATGCAGGTGCACCCACAGCCCAAACATCAATAAGTGTCCCTGCTGTTAATGGGAGAGGACATTTTCTCTTTCCCTAATGATTGACACTTCAGCATTGTGTGTGTGCTTGTGTCAGTGTGTGTCCATGGCTCTCAGTGTAAGTCTATCTCACAGATGCTGTTACCGCTCAGTGTTTTACAGAGGCTCTTGTGTGTTTGTGTAAGAGCTCTCTGCAGTGCCATGAATAATGTAATCACACACTGTCTCTGTGTCTGTTTATTTATATGTGTGTGTGTGTGTGTGTGTGTGTGTGTGCTGGCTTCTATTTGTTTTTGTCCAAACCACAGTGGTTTATTCATGTGTTCGACATACGACACCAAGTAAGTCGGAGCCATTTATTTACATTTTAAATGGTTGTGCCACATGCGTTAGAGATTAATCGGCAGCTTTCGTATTAAAGAATGATGAAGGCCCGGCAGAAAGGAATCTAACAAACGCCGTGACATTATGTTCCTGGGCTTGTACAATTTATGGTTCATCCACTTTTAAACACATATGTCAAATAAAGGAAAAAGTGAACTAGTCAAACTGCAGACCTCAGTGTAATTACAATTGCAATTATCATTTGAATAGAAAGTCATAATTTGGTCATAATGGACTGCTAAATAGGACAACATGACATTCATACGTGTAATCATAAATCCTGACAAAATACAAAAATGACTACATTTTTTTCTAATAAGGTAAAAATGCTTCAAGATTAGGACAAGAAGTGCCATTGAAACCAATATATTTGTTGTTGTCTAGACAAAATATCATTCATCTAGCCTGAATGAAGTTTAAGATTAGACATTGCATTGACTTTGCAAAGTTTACTGTAATTTTCAGTTCTATACAAACAATTAGTTTGGTCTTGTATTTCAGGTGGGCAGTATCAGTGAACAGAGGATAAAATGCTGCTGAATGATTGCAGTGGTCCAACAGGATTTCTGCTCAGTGGAAATGTCTGTGAAGAGATTTCAGACCCAAGAACATATACTGTATCGGGTTATAGTTTTGTACTTTGTGCCAAAACAGCTTCATTGTTGGACTTTGAATGTTCCAGTATGTTCTCCCAAAAGCCCCTGTCTTGATTGTTAAAAATGTCCAATTCTAAGGTCTATGAAGGCTGTAGCATCTAATCTATAATGTTCTGCTAAACCGGACTGCCAATGCTATGAATTGCTTTTACAAGTGGGCTGTTCAGAGTGGCTCGACACCGGTAATTGGGCAGGTAGAGTATGGAAAACACTTGTTAATGTTAATTGGCATGCTGAGAATCAACAACTGCAGGAAGTTTCACTTTTAAGACATTTTCAATTACAGCTTGAAGACAGTCAGACAACAATTACCGCACATATCCTTCAAGCTGTCAGTGCTGGGAATAAGATATCACACACACACACACACACATAGAAGAAAGTGGCTCAGGCTGCTCTAACATAATAAATCACACACACACATAAAGACAACAAACTATATTGCTCACTCCAAACCACCTGGCTTCACAGTCAACAACAAACAAACCCACAATATGCCCAACCTTCACAAAAGTGTTAATGCAAGAGACAACATTTAGCGCTCACAAAACATGCTCCAACAAACACAGACGAGGAGGCGCACCGGGGGGCTCGGGCTGGCATCAGCAACAGAGCTGTTTACAGACGGGCCACGCCGCAGGGACACACTGTGACATTTCAGAAAAGGATGGTTTTAGTTTAACAAGCCGGCCACTTCAGGCTTAATTGGGGGTGTCTGTGAAGAAAAGGAGGTGAAAAGAATCGGGCTGCATTCATGTGGTGTTGGACGCATCGGAAAAGCATTAGTTGGAGTTGTATAATGCTTGTGAAGACCTAGTTAAATTCGATCTAAGAAACGTAGAAGCTGGTGTTTGTCCTTAAACTGCCGCCCTGACATCATCCACAAGATGGCAAGTAGATGGCTTAATTAATTCTCACATTTATTACATATAGAGGTGTTATGACAAAGGTTCATTCAGTTGCTTTTTTAATTTAAAAGGCCGAGATTCAAGAAGACATTGTTAACTAATGTATGTTATAATAAGAAGTAGGAGTCACACCTTCCTGCTTTGACTTCAGCAACTTCCGTTTTGAAAGCAACATGCAGTTCTGTACAGTTCTAGCTCTAATTAGAGGATTAAACCCAAGGCCAAGTCTTATGTTACAAGAAGTATTTGTTAGAGCCTTAGCTCAAAGTTAACTTGTGGAAATTGAATCAAACTGAGAGTAAAGACAGTCCTTTTAATGTTATTTCTCAAGTGTATTTCTTTCTAATCCTGTTATTGTTTTGTGTCTTATTTGTCATTTTTTTTCAGTTAGGATCATATTCCTATGCCAAGTCCATCTTGTTGTACGGAACATCTGCCCTTTTATTTATAATTGTCATTTGTAAGGATTAGAGGAAGTGTCTATGATCTGTGATCCACTACACTAGTCTTAATTTTGATGATTGTGATCATGGCACTATTTCAGATGAGTTGAAATTAAGATCTTGTTGCAAGTACACTCTTTGCTGAAATAACAGAATATTACCAGTAGTAACAGAGGGAAACAGAAAAGCTGTTGACATAGTAAAGTAGTTCCCTTTTGATAAGTTATTTGTTGAAGTCTTCAAACCTACAACATTGAAGGATTTAGATGCCATATACGGTCATAAAAGTCTTAACTGTGTATAAGGCCCATTTACAGTCATATAGATAACACATCATTTGTTATTTGAATCCTTTTGAGTGCGTTTTGTCTATCACAGTGTAAGCCAATGCTCTTTAAACACTCACTGTATGCTAATGAGTATCTCCCCTGAGTTGTCATTAAGCCTGGCGTACAGTGTAAAGGCGTGGAGCCTCACTGCCAAGAGGCTCACTGTGGCTTCAGTAGTGTCCTGTGTGCTGTAAATAGCTGCTGTCAGCCGACTGCACCGTTTAGTGTCACGTCACGCTGTCAACACTCGCTGTAAACAGTTAATCACAATGAAAAACACTCATTAGGCTTAATCCCAGTCAAATCCTTGAGTATGTGTGTCATTTTAGTTTGTCTAAAGGAACTGCCTAGTTAATCTGTAGTTCGACAGTAGTACTGGTAGTAACTGTTAGTATTTTCATTTAAGATCCATTTACAATGTAAGATAAAATTATTTTAATCTGATTTTAAAATTATGTATTTTGAGTGCTTTAGTCAGGTTTTGCCTTGTAGGGAATACACACGGAAAATGATTTAATCACAGTTGTGATTTAAAAAAAAAAAAGAAGATGATTCTAGGGATGCGGACATTACTCCATCCTCCATTTTTGTAGCTTCCAAGGTAGGAGGCCTGTCACCATTACAGTACCACAGGAAATTTCCAAAAGTATTCCTGAAACTGTAACGTAACTACAGAAATTACCAGTGCAGTCATACTAATGGACAGTATATAAACAAAAGATTATTTAGTCAATAGAAAAAATAAAGACATCATTATTGGGGTTTATGGTGTTTCACATATGACACATGGAAAAGTATGACTAAATGAGTTTAGTGTAATATTTTGAGGCAGGAGTCTTCAACATTAACTAGTGTCCTTATGGCCAGTGCCAGTGCTAATAAACATTAACACTTCTTTTTGCTCTCATACAGAAAAACAAAGACATATCCAGGTACCATAATGTTCTGTTTAATACTTGGTACAAAAACCGTGCAAAAGTCCAGATTTATGTTCTACTAACTGAGGTAAACATCTACAGCAGAGGTGTTTGTAATTCCACAGTATAGCCTCTATACTTATATTCTGTGCCGCGTGATGCAATGACCTTCAATCCAAAACGTACTGTTCTGTTCCTCTGATTCTTGAGGACTCTTGACAGTCTGCTGCTTCTGAGAACTGCTGTTTGGTGAATATTTAGTTTTAAGGTTGCAAGTTTAAAAAGTGAAAAATATGTGTTTTTATGGAGACAATCTGTTGAGATTTTTGGGTTTGCTGATTTGAAGTGATAATTAGTGGGTTATAAAAACTTCCAAACAGTGGAAGGAACACAAGGTACATATAAAAAAAGAACATTTAGGGAAAGTATTTCTTCTAAAAGGGTACGAGATGAATACTAATCAGAGTATCCATCTTTATTGGAGCGCTCTATCTTTGTTTGCTCATTTACATTACAGATAACAATTAGATTTCCGCGTTTGTAGTGCATTACTTTCTCCCGTCTATCCGTTAATCAGTCACTTGATGAGTATTAGAGGATCTTACACCGTCGCACTTCAGGCTCTAATTGAGAACAAATGCGGATGCGGAGAGTGTTTAATTGGGATTGTCAAGGAGGGGGGCGGGATTGTGGACACCTTCTCATCTCTATTTCCGAAACTGTTTAAAAGAATAAATTATGCAGATTGTGTGTGTGTGTGTTTTTAGTGAGTCCTAGTTACAATGTGAACTTGCGGTGACTTCTGCACATTTTTTTCTTCCACCCCTCCTTCACTGAGACTTACTTCAAAGCTGAGAAGTGATCAAAGACAGCAGAAAAAAATAAATTCCCCAATGTAGCGGCACCCTGCATACATACATACATAGCTGCTGCCTGTCTCGACACGGCGCACTGTCTCACTCGGAAAACAAAAGCAAGCGACAATGTCTGATGTTCCTCTCCTCGAGCACAGTCCTGTCAAACTCCGCAACATTTCAATTGATTTCCCTCCTCCTTCATACGTGTGTGTTCTATTTCGGTGCCGACAGACTGAATTAGTCATTAAAGGGTACGTATAGCACGACATGGCCCAGATAACACATCACAGGCCTGGATTGAAGAGCAAACTTGTCATAAATGAAAGTCGCTTTTCTTCAGCGGGAGACAGCCCTCCTCTGTTAAAAAAGGAAGAGCAACATTGGAAAAAACAGAGGTTACGGCGGGTTCAGCTTCACCTGATGACTATATTTTGTCTCGTTGGCAGCTTGTTTGTTCCACAAACATGAACCAAAATCCTTGAGTGTAATCATTTGGATGATTTTTTTTTTTAACTTGTCGTGAATGATTTATTTAAAGTCTTCATTAGGGAGAAGGAAACGGATGGGATTTTGGAAGTTGTTTTAATTAAGGCATCCCTATCACTGACTCAGGGTCACTAAAGGCTCTCTGTTGACCTGCTGCAAGGCCTTATCTCTCTGGACTAATTACATTTCACTCCTCTCTAGCCACAATGCACTTTTGTCATTTTATTCTTATTGCACCTAATAAATCTGTGCAAATCAGCTGGTTTTAGCTCAAACCCATCAATTTGGAAACTAACAGCTATTTGGTGCTTTAATGCGATTATTCAAATCATAGAGGCTCAGGATATAGTTATAGGATATACTTTAAAATTGGAGCATATGGATTTTTGCTGGATTTTTGATGTTTCTCAATGAGCAGGAGGCAAATGGGGCAGTGGATGGGCCATAACCAGGACTTTTGGAGACCTGGGAATTACATTTGTATTTGTATATGACACTTCCCAAAATTGAATTGTGCAGCTTTTTTGTTTCATATATGAAGATAATACAACTCTTGCTGTAATAGACATTTTAAATTGCCGTATTCTGCCGGTAGAGCACTTGTTGCATATGTTTTTGTATATTTTGTGTGCAGTGTCTTTCCAGGCTTTTACCCTGTCTCTGCATCTTCTCTTATGTGAGCAGCAGCAGCAAAAGTGAGCGATGACCCCAGGATACAAAAGACTTGAGCTAGCAGTAGGTGTCTCTCAATCTGGGAAGTGCAACAGCCAAGCTTGTTAGTCACGCCGGCGGAACGGCTCTTACGCATACACGCACACACAAGCGTTAGCACGACAGTCCTGTGGATAGACTTAATCCAGTCTCTGAATGCGGAGAGCAGCGATAGCAGAAGTGGGTCACTTTTAGAGGAGACTGGTGTGAAACCGTTCCCCTGGAGGTGGATTGGGGTCTGAACTTTGGCTGACCTCCCCACAACAATGAAGCCATCACCAGCGGATGAAGTCTGTTTGCATTAATGCTGACGACTTCATTGATCAGGTTTAAATGTGGGTTTAAGCCTCTGGAAGAGTATTTGGTCATGGATAAAATAGCACGGCTCCCATTGGGTTTAATTCATACAGATGAGATTTACTGAGAGGTTTAAAGATGCTCAGCAGTTGAGCTGGAAATAACAGTGACTCATTTTGCATGCCAATAAACATGGCAGCTGCTTTATTATATCTGGGAAAATAAAACAAAAGTAACCACTCACTTTCATGTGCGCTGTGGGATGTTTTCATTTCAATCAAACCTTTTTTTTTTTAATTCAAAATCTGTCTCCAGAGTCTGAAAACTTTTGGCTTCAGTTTAGGACTCTTAAAAGAGCTTTCTGATGTAAACTACTAATAAATGAAGTGATGATAATTTGCTCTAAACTGACTACATTTAAAGATTTTTACCATGTAGCAAAATCTTGCATACAGAGAAATAGTTACGTACGTTTCTAGATCTACAAGCCTTAAAAAAACCTGACATACCTTGATGCTTTTGTGATTCTTTAAGTAAAGTAGCTACAAGGTAAATTGCTTGACAGATCCAGTGCCTGTGTGCTGTGGTTCTATCTGACCATCTTGGCTCTTTATATAAACATTTGCCTGGTGCAAAAATGTTAGGAATATTGAATTAATTAAGTTTTGTGACATACAGCTCAATAATTGTGGATTTAAAGTGTTTAATGAAGTCTGACGGTTTGAGATTGACACTGGTACTGTTTGTGTCTCACTCATTATGGTGGATAGATGTCCTTGATTCCATAATAAATAGTTAATCTATAATTACTGTATGTTCCATCCTATTATGTTACTCTTATACTTTTAATCCTGTTTCAAGTGTAAAAGTCTTTGTCTATGTGCTCATTGGAGGTTATGATTTAATGTAGATTTTAGAGCTGTGGAACAAATCAGCTGAATAGTAGAAAATTGCATTTGTGGAGCCATTTCAAACTGCCATTTTTCATTGTAATGGTTAAACTCTGTACCATTTGGAGTCAGCAACTCGTCAAACAGATTGTTCATCTAAAAACTATGCAACCCCAAAGTGGCATTTTCCACCACTGTAAAGGCCAACTGTTACCAACTAAAGAGCATGTTTCAAATTCATATTTTCTGTTTTTAGAAGAAAAGTGCAATGTAATACGGTCATATTTTTAGATTTTGGTGCTTTGTGTGGGTGTGTTGTAGTTGCGTGGTTGAGCATCACTATTATCCATCACCAGCTGCAGCTTTGTAGGCAGCTCATCCCACTCCTTACATTAAAGCTGATGTATGCTTATTGAGCAGCCACAGGCGGAGACGAGAGCTCTGATTTATAAACCAATACAGCTTGTTTTATGGGGGATTGATCTGGCCAAGTCTCCATCGGTGAAGCATTCTCCTTGTCTTTATTCAGAGTGACAGCACATAATAAAGGTATGACACTCAAAGAGAACGGTGTTTACTGTGACTGTCTAGTGCCATCACCTTTTCTGACATTTATTTATTAGAACACTTTTCAGTTGTCAGAAAGTTTACTACTTTTTTGCACTTCAGAAACACGTACTGGCATTGTAACGTGCATGCAGACACAGCACTTGACAGAGTTGAAGGAAGACATAGAAAGCATATAGTCAACTATATTTGTCTTTTTTGTGTGAAAAAGCGTTTTGTAAACAGTGCCAGACTCCAGCTCTTGTGAACAGTTTTCAAACATGGTGTGATCACATGAAATCAAAAAAGGTGTTGTTCAAGTTGCACATTTTTTATTAGTTTAATTATATGTAGAGTTCATTAGTATCAGAGTGTCAGAGAGGGTTTATGTTAATATTCGCTCATAAACACAGAGAAATACACACTGCCTTCAAACGAGAGCATTGTGGAAAAAGGAGGAACATGTTCATCTACATGTAGTGATTGGGTCCCATGTGAACATGTGACAGGGCTAAGTGTTGTTTTCTTTTATACATCTTAATAATGTTTGTGTAGTTTTTCAGTCAGCCAGGACATATTCAAACAAAAGATTTCCTAAATTCTAAATCACAAATGCTCTATAAAAGACATCTGGACGTAGATGTCCTCTTGGAAAACCTTTAAAGAGCATTTGCAACAAGTTATGTTCTATTTACATTTGATATCAATTTCCTAAAATGCCTTTGTGAGTAATTAATGTATGTGGTGACAAAAGGCATTTTCCATATTATTCATAGGTTGAATGTTGTATTTACAGTGGCAGAGTAAGGGCTGGCATACACCTGAACAGACACAACCAATTATGAACAAACCTCTTCCAAACAAAGGATCAACACTCAATCGTGACTGCTCACTACTGTTTTGTGGAAAAACCCAAAAAAAACCCAAAACATAATCATAATAGTCATATCACAATTTAGTAAAGGTTTGTTGTGGGGATGGAAATGCTGGGCCACAGACATTTTCCTTATTGAGGGACCTAAATCTTTTTCTCATTTGATTTTGTCTGAACACATTGTCCATTATATGTTTGTCTGTTTAATTTCTACAGGGGCAGGGTGAGAGTGTGCTGAATGATTAACGTTATGTCAGTGTCAAAGCACCAGGAGACCCCGAGGTGTCAGACCCAAACCTTTGCCTCTCACTGCCATCTGTCTGCTGTCCCACTCACACATACATTTACACAGACAATCCATGAAGAGGACACCTGCTCCTCTGAGCCCATCTTTGTTTTGGTTCAATAAAACCTAGTTAAAAGTGAAAAGCCCACATTTCTGTCTCAGTGCAGCAGCCAGTGACCAGGGTTCTGAGTGTGTGAAACTATATGAAAGGGATATTCTGTATATTTCATGTCTGAGTGTGTATGAAGGTCTCTTTTGGGGAGCTGTAGGCACCATAGTAAAGCAATGATTCAATTTTTATTGTTTTTCCAAGTTGTTGGCAGTGTAGATCTTAATAAAAACAGTTCTAGATGGAATAACCAGAGGACTCAGTGGTCACAGATATTTGTCATAGAACCCACAAATCATCCCTGTAACCTGAACAAACATATAATAGTCAAATTTTCTGCCCCTAAACACAGTATATGCATCTTTTTATCTGGTTTGTCATATACTTGCCCCAGATGCTGCACAAAGAATCAAAATTATAACATTTTTCAGGTGCAGTAGTCATTAAAACTAAGCAAAAGTGCCACAGGCAAAGGCAGCTGCTTTGCTTCGATTTATGATTGTAAACAAAAGTTGACCGAACACAGATGATACGCATATGTGTATATATATATATATATATATATATATATATATATATATATATATATATATATATATATATATATATATATATATATATATATATATAGATATCAAATCTAAGGTTATTGACATACACTGTTACACTAATGTAAGGTTATTGATGTTAGTTTATTGTGATACATCACAAGATATGATCTTAGCTGCAGATTCAAATCAGGTTATTGACAAACACTGTTACACTATGTAAGTGTACATATGAATCCACAGGAAATACTGTATGAAATGATAAACTAAGAGATAAGTGTCATAAAGAATAAACAGAGCTACCTGTACCAGCATAAACCACCAATCATATTCAATCTTTGATCAACAATGAAAAATCAAATCTTATAAATGAATATGCATAAAACTCAGCCTTTAAATATAACCCTATCTCAGTGACATGGATGTGCTTTATGTCAGCCCTTTAGTTTTTCTTAAAATATGAATTTTGGGGAGAAATAAACACTAGTTTATGAGTGTAGGGCTGTAGATTCTCTGAAGGATTCATAAATAAGTGGGATTCTTTTTACGCCTCTCAGAGAAATGAAGAATAGACATTTGAAAACATTGTCTATTGTTAGTTTTAAATCTGTTTAAGTTTGACAGTGTTTTTACTTGAATTAAAATATTGTTGTGCATCCTACGCTATATTGATTTTTGTCATATAAACTGTATTTCTGACAAGTACCAGTCCTATTTATGCCATATCTTCGGCCTTGTAGTCACTGACGAACAGTTGAGAAGTTGGGTCAGCATTTTTTCATGATGGAAGACAATGCTGAATGCTTGTGTCATTCCATTTTAAAGTGCAGCTATTCAAACAGGAACAGGAACAGGTTACTTATAAAAAGTAATATAACTAAAATAATTAGAGTGAATGACTTGTAATGAAATTAGCACCAACAATCACAAACATTTTACATATCTGTGTTGATGTTGCAGCTTTTCTTTGGCTGTAACTTTCAGAAACATAAACATCTCGTGTGGGGAGGGCGTGAGAACCACCAGTCGAGTGTTTATGGATTTTTCATAAAATTAGAGATGAGACGGTGGATATAGATTTGAATTTCATTTCACACAGTGTCCTTCACATTTTACACAACACTGTTTCCAATCTCCATCCTATACCCTTTTATTTTCCTTGATTTATTTATCCTTTTGCAATGCATACATTTGAAGCTCTTCCCAGACAAAACAGTCACGAGTGAGCGTTGAGAACCTCAATCTCCCTCTGTCTCTCATTTCTAAGCAATCACACCCAGATGTCTGGCCGTCCGGTGGCTGCCATGTCGAAGACGGAGTGAGTGCCCCCCCACACACGAAAAGACACTGAGCGGTCTGATTTGTCTGTCTGATAGTGCTGTCAGCGAGACTGGATGTTGGAGAGAAGGAATCTATTACTGGATCGATTTAGCCGTGCAATTAGGTGGCAACTGGAATTTCTCATTTCACTTTTCTCTCGGTAACGCTCGTCTCTCTGGGGCTTTGAAAAAGGGATCAAGTGATATAGTGTGATGGCTGGCAGTGGAATAGAAAGGGATTATGGGAGCACAAGAGAATGCTGCGTTGGATTTGGAAGGTGTTTATGCATTATATATGAAGAGTGCGTTGGCAATTTATTTATCATCCTCTTATGCTCTTCCTCAGTCTTTACGCCATGGAATACAAGCGCTAATTGGCAGTCGCTTCGCAAAAGAGCACGATTTTCTCCAGTGCCTGTTTTCAGTTGTGGCATCACTAGAAATGAATAAATAATTAAATAAATAAATAACTTTGTACTGAGACGTGTTCCAGTCAATGTTCATCACAGATGTTTGTGATGTGAATGTTTTTTCATGAGATTCCAACACATTTGCCACTAAGATTTCAGATTATTCAAAACTTGTGCTGTGTCAGTAGTTTGTTTGTTTTTTTTACAGAGGCTTTGTGGCAAAAGTACAGTCACACATTCCCCATTAGTGAGTGCTGATAAAAACATTGTCATCAGAAGTGTATTTGGTTCATGTTTAAACACAAAAATATTTATGTTTTGACCTGACCCGTTTTTATTTTTGTGAGAATAGTAAACCCTAACTCAGTCTCCAAAGTGGCATAAGGAGCCTAAAATAATGTAAAATAAAAGGTAAGGGCAAGGGAGTGGTTTCTTTTAGTTACAAGATAGTTGAATGAAGGTATTACACCACTTTGTGTTTAATTATACAGTGGTCGACTTACTAGCCTGGCCAGCCAGACCCAGAGACTTTCTTAACGAAGTCATGTCTTCCACCTGAGCTCAACACCATCAACCAGTTATAATCCTGTATCTACAACGGGGCAGGTTTTCTGTGATTGCTCAAGTCTTGTTGCATTGCTTAAGTGAGGTTGTTCGTTTTTCTGATTGGTTTAATTTGCATCAGTTTGTCCCAGCCCCTGGAAATCCAACTGGGATCAAGAGGGACCAGGCTCATTCTTTGTATAGAATAAAAAAAACTGGGTTTGCTGGCCAGGCTGGATAAACTTCTAATGACTATCTGCTTGGTTAAAGGGCTACATTTGTTTTTGCCCCAACGTCCCACCACAAAACTCTTATACTACATTACAGATGGCACTTATGTTCATTGCTATTGTTTCCTGGATGAAATAGTGCATTAAAAATAGCTTAATTATACACCTTCTCCAATCCAATAATTAAAACTTTATTCATTATTTGAAAGCTGTAACTTGGCAAACTCATTTCAAACTTTTTTTCCCAACCACTATTGACAACTTTCCAACATGACTCAATCGGAGCCATTGACAGCCTGACAATTTACATCCCTATATACCAAGAAAATTGCCGAAGCATCATCTGTTTCAAGCTGAGTGGGAGATTTATCTGACTTCCCCTTGTCGCCATGTAGTCCTACCTAATGGCAGTGCCAGTTCTGCATTAGGACAGCGCCTGGGAGGATGTAAGAGGCAGGCGGAGAGATTTAATGAAGCTTCCTCTGCTGGCTAATTAAAATCTTCCTCTCCTTCGCTCTGTGATTAAGCAGTGTTTTAACAGGAAGACAGTGGAGAGATAGCCTGGGAGTTTGTTTTTTACAGCTCTAGTCAAGTAGCAGGTGTCAGCGTGTGGGCGGCGGATACGGTGTGTTTGCATGTTTTGGTGGAAGCGGTACTAAGGTCTGATTACCTTCTATTTTTGTCTGATAAAAGTAAAATGTGATGCTAAAAAAAAAAAAACTAAGGACAAAAACCAGGAGCAGTAGCGTTAGAAAGTCAAATCTTGTAAATTTGTCCTTGTGGCCGTATAGTGGCCTGTGGATAGGCTAATAGGCTACTACGTCATTCTTTAACACTATGCATTTTTCTAATATGTTTTAACTGCTGGAAGACTCGACTGGAGTTTAATTGCATTGGAAATCCACAGATATGCACTTAATAAAGTCCTTGTGTTAAGCCACTGCAGTTCACCTAAAAGTAAAAGTTACAGCACTGACTGCTTGTGATTTACAGTGATATATGTTGTTATGGTCATTTTTATTAGAGCAAAGTTCAGATTCAATTTAAAGCATAGATCTTTTTTTGGTAATTAAAGGTTGCATTTTTTTTTGTATACAGTTGAACAAAATGGAGCACAATGTGTAAAATTCAACTTAAAAGTAACATTTTTTTTTGCATTGGCCTTGGAAAAATAGTGCTCCAAGGATCCACTAATATCTGTACAGCTGCCCAGCACAGACAAACTTAGCTCTACTTTGAAGTGCTCAATCTAGCATTAAGGCTCAAGACTTGTATGAACTAAATTGAGATTGTTAGCAAAAGTGATCCAGCAGCATGTCCTTGTATGGCTACAGTAGATGCTCACAGGCTGCAGAAAGTAGAGATGAAGAATAGGAATCTACTACATACACACTGATCTTTTAAATGTGTATTTCCTGTGTTTTATGCCACCAGCTCAGTTCTAACTTTATATTCTTCTGCAGTTAAGTGACCAATTAACAAGAAACCAGTTCTTAAACCAAGTCTTGTGACCACAGTCAGCTATAGGTTCACAAGCTGCTTCCACAGGCTTTGTCATGTTTTTCTGTGATATGCCTCTGGGACATAAACGAGTTGACATGAAGCACCGAGCTCCACCTTTGATGAGCTGGCTCTGACACCGTCTGACTGTAACACAGATGGAAAACCCACTCCTTTACCTATTCTTGTTTTTACATGGCAGAGGTAAAGGATGACCCAAGGGAGCTTTTGTGCTTTTTGGAGAGCTGCACATTCAACAATTTCTAAATGATCTCACTATAGTTATTATGATTTACAGTACGTCAGCTAGAGGGAGGACCTGGAGCCCCTGGGTCTCATGTTGAAGTTTATTATGCAGGCTTTGAGATGCATCACAGGTGCATTACGGCAAATATACTAAACTAAAAGTGAATAGAAAGCAGTAGCCTGCAGTGAGAAGCTAAAATATCACAGTAATAAGGCACCTGAAAGAAAACGTCTATTTGGCTTTTAGATCACCCAATTTGTGCAGTTTTCAGCTGAAGTTTTGCATCTGATTTGGCTGTCTCATCTCAGATAGGTTAGTCATATTTTAGCCTGACTGCTGCAGTAAATGAAATGTTTAGAAAAGCTTTAAGGGTTAGGATAAATACCCTTGCATGTGCAGAATGACAGTAAGCTCCATATTTAGTGACTAAAGTATTTAAAACTATTAAAACCCATTGGTGTTAAATAATTTCATTTTTATTTAAACCAGTATTCTAGTCTTAAAATGGGCATCTAAAAATTCTGCTCCAAAATAGTATTTTTTTTTTCATCTGTTCCATATTTTTCTCATGATTGTTTAACGCACTATTCAAAACTATTGTGTCTTACATTGCACTAAAACAGAAACCATAAAGGTCACTATCATAATCATACAGCAGCAGTTCAGGAAGGTGTATCTAGGATCTTATATGATATGATATATGAAGAAGAGTCATGTTAATGCTTTGCTGTTTGGCATTATCTCTATTATGCTCATTAAAACAGACCTTGCTATATTTATTACTGCACTAAAACAATCCAGTCTTAGCCAACACACATGCACCGCACCATCTGTTACTAATCCGTGATCACTGATTATACGACATAATGCTTAAATTAGAACTAAATGGCTTTAACTGCATCGTCCGTGTGAAAAACGGCGATAAGAATGGCCTCTTGTGGCGGATCCATTTAACCAGTGGAAACCACATTGCTTGGACCAGCGGCGTCCAGCGGAGCCAGTGACAGCTTTAATTTTGAAACTGGCGGTCAGTGTGATTAGCAAACGGCGGGAGGCTTTTTACAAAGTGGACCAACTGCCTCCATCACCCGCCGTGTGGGAGGGGAGCAGCGATGGGCGGACAGTGAGAAGATTTCTAGGCAGATACACTGAGACACATTTTTCCAGGTATTATGTTGAACCAATGCTGTTTCTATTTCCATGTAAAACACCACCTGCACTGGGGAAAACAAGGCACTCATACTATGTGCATATAACGTATAGGACGGTTTTACATAAACCAAATGTTAATGTCTCCTCATAATACTTGTTCAAATATAGAGACTATGCACCTTTATTAGAAATGCAAGCAGAGCATCCGCCGCTTCATTTTCCAGTTGGCAGGGAGTTGATGTGTTCAGATATGATTTATTGATCATGTTGAGCGCATTAGTTTACCCACTGTGTTCAGTTAAAAAGCAATAACACATTTTACACCCTCTGTTCCGTGCAAATGCAATAAAACTAAACTAATTACACAAACTGGGGACAGCGGTGTGATTTGTAAAAGCCCGAGCAGCAGGCCGACCTCTGTGGATTCACTGAGATCCACCAGAATATTGGAAGTAATACACTGGGATTTAATTCATTCATAAACATCTTATTGCTCTGTGTTCACATGTGGAGTAAAAGTTTACGCAAGATAGCAAAATACATACAGTATACTCCCTGGTAATACTGGGGAACATTCATTTTTTTCCCTTATTGACAGGGTCCTGATGTCAGTATCTTTTAATGTATGTGCATTTTCCCACCATTAACAACTTACACCATATCTGATTTTTTTTTTTTTTACTGTGACGTCATCAATATAAACTTGAAGCCAGAAGTGATAATCATTTATAAAAAAGAGTTTGGAAACTAAGCATTCAAGGCAAACTGCTGAACATCAAGCATTAGTTGAATTCACTAACTACAGCCAGGTCGGAGATGACTGCCAATGTATGAAGATACTTGTATGTAGTGAGTTCTACCTAGCATTTACTGAACAGTGATATATCTATCAGTGTAACTAATAACATGGTAGCACTTATTGAAATGTAAGACAGCAATTGAGTGGTGTGTTATTCATCAGAAAATCTGGTGCAACATATGAATCCTGAGAAATGAGAGTGTTCAAATACAGGGCAAAAAAACAGAATTATCAATTTGTTTGAGTATTACCGTCACAGTTCTTCTCAGCAACGGCCCACTGTGCTGTCTTTAACATCCACGATTGCCTCTTGCAGGTGTAGAGTTGGTCCCTGTGCAGTTTTTATGGCCCACTAATGACCTGCATGTTCAGACACGAGACTTCATTAAAACACATTTTCCCAACGTAGACATAAATGTAATTCTTTAAAACTGTTGTTTAGTTGAAATACTTTAATATGAGATCAGGCACATACATCCTGGCGCCTTTGCAATTCTTCTTCCCCTAGCTCGAATACAGACCCATCTGTTTTAATTTTTCTTTTTCATATTGTAGCGTCCCAGTGGTTCGCGCCGCAATGCTTGCTGGGAAATGATTTGTGTTGCTGTGCCATGAGTGAGAATGAGGTGTTAGCAGGTGTTAGGTGTTCGAGAATAAAGCCATGTTGAAGTTCAACCTGCGTGGTACTTACCTACCGCACGCTACAATAGGTTTTTAACACTCTATAATAAAAACATATTAAACGGAAATGAATAGAATAGCAATAGGGTTTGAGGAAAAGTAGCATCCATCAGCTTTTTCTCTCTCTTCGCCATCAGTAGTAATTGATATTTGAGGCCTCCTTTTTTTCGTCCCGGCCTTCTTTTCTCGAAATGAGCTTTTGAAACGGCAAGAAAACAGCTGAGGCGGTGGAAATGGAATTGGTTGTGTGTCGGTGCATGAGAGAGTGGGATTATCCTGCCGTAATGTCAGCCTTATTAAACACTATTACACTCTATAGATCAGGAGGGGATCTGAAAAGGATAGACTGGACACCCATCTTTGTGTGAAGTGAGATTATACAACCATAAATGAGGCTTTTATTATAGCCCTAACTTAATCCCTCAGTACAGTCTGTTTTAAGGCAATATGTATTAAATATTATTATTACATTACTTTCTTTAATTTAATATTTGGTTCAATATTCAGTTTCCCAAATAACCTTGTTCAGAAGCAAAACTAACCCTAACCTTAGACTTGGTGTGTGGTATACCAAGAGCGCTTCCTAAGAGCAGCCTGACACATTTGCAGCTTCTTCACAGTCCATGGTGTTATTCAGGTGAAAATGTAGCAGATATTTGGCAGGGAACAGTATGAGAGCTCTTTACGCAAGATTTAAATAGAACTCCTGCAGTCTGATTGGTTGTTCTAAATATGAGAAATGAACTTGACTAAGAAATGTGTTAATACAGTGTGTGGAGAAAGATCTGTCGTTTTCGCGCATTTTTGAGACATTTGGCTTATCTCCAACCATTCCTCCAACTTTATAAAAAAAAACCAAAAAACATAAAGAATTGTGTTTTTGTCTTGCTCCCAGGAAAAGAACTTCTGTTTTTCTATTTGGTGTTGGCTTTGCTGAGTTGCCATCAAAACATAATGTACAATTCTGTTTAGAAAAACTGGAATTATTATCCATGTTTAAATAAAAAGCAATATGTAAGAAATGATTATGAAACTCCTGTATGACATATTTTCTATGGTTTTAACATTCCTAATGAGATAAAGAATACATTTTAAAAAATTTAGATGGTCAAAAATTCAATAGATCAGTAAGATTAAGAAAGAAGAATAAATAACATTCTTTCACAGCTCATAGTGTAAAGAGTAGAGCTGTCTCCAGAATTAGCAACTATGTACACTTACATGCACTGAGCCACCGGGCACACTTTACCCTTATCACCCACATCCGTAAGTCACAAAAGCAACTACTTCAGTATAAAAATGGAAGGCCTTTATTGTTATTACACAAAATCAGTTTTCATATATATGACCACAATGCCTACTTCAAATCTTAGAAAAATAAAAGTTGTTTTAAAATAAAACTAAATAATTTTAATTAAAAAAAAATTCAGGAACGTCTGACTTCAACCCAGTACATCAGCTGCATCATCTCCACACACAGGAATCAGCAGACTGAGATGGTTTTCCTGGACAGTGAGGAATCAGAAACTGTGCCTTGGAATATAATTGTCACAGCGTGGCAACCAGCATTCACATTGGTGTGTTTGGACCCTAGCATCTGTCTCTGCAGATAGAAACGGGTTGGGGGGTGAGCAGAACACATACCCGGTTTCTGGCCCACTGGGAAGAAATGGAGGCCTCAGGTGAATCATACAAAGTGAACACCAGTAAAGGTATTCATTCAAACACAGTCAGACTTTTAGTTTTTGGTCCATTGATCAGCATGTTAGCAATGCCCTAAATCTGAATGATTTAGGCGCTTAACTGAAGCTTCTTATGATGTCTAACAGCATGAGAATAACAGTGTTATAGTACGACCAGGTTACAAGTGTGTGTGTTCCCAGTGTGGCGAGAGTGTGCCATCCTCAGATCATTAACAAGAGAAGCTTGTGCTCTAGTTGTGCTCATTCTCCTCTAATTACTGGCAAATGTTTCCCGCTAGTCCAGTGAAGGCACACTTTATCATGGCAGATGACTGCATGAAGTGCTTTGTGTCCTTTGCTAAGTAAGTTCTCCTCTGCACAAAGTCCAACCACATTAGAAAGGCGACACAATGTGTAGCAGCGTTCCAGCTGCCAAAGAAAACAAATGCAAACTCCCTCTACACCTGGAAAGGTTACATATTTTCCACTGAAGAATGGTTAGTCAGAATCACAGCGGGAAGCCAGGGGTGGGCAGTAGATATGATATAATGATATACTGATGTAGAGATGACATAATGGAGCTAGAGTGAAATTAAAATACATCAGTCAATTCAAATGCTTTTGGTCCTGCACTCCCTCGTACTCGCGCTACACCTTCGTTTTCTAAATATCGCTCTTAGATCATTTTAATGAGTTGTAGTAAGTACATTAACCTCAAGCCTATTTCACAGCAATTCTCATTTTATACTTTTATATTTTCACCACCATCTCACTTAGAAAACTCATCCTAATTCAATTAAGACTATACATAAACATCATATGTTACTTTTATTGGAGAAGGTGGGTATTGTGCAGTGGCTTTACTCTGTGCAGAAATTGCAATGGGTTTGAGCTTTGTGCACGTACAACGTAATCTAATTGTAACCATAAAGCAAGTGAATACACTTTTTGGCTTTATACCTTATGACTTGAGAGCAGTTGTATGCTTAACACATATAGGGACATTTCCATTTACCCTGTAAATGCATGTTTCTGGACAGTGGAAGACTGAGTACCTAGATACAAAATACTGAACTATCCCTTTAATCACCAAGCAACTCTGTATAATTCTTGAATGTTGCCCATGAATTGTAAATACAAACAAGGAACACCAAGAAAAATATGTCTGAACCAATAAAAGATGATGTGAGAGTGACCGACCTATTGTTCAGTCCACAGAAATGTTCAAATGTATTATTAAGTTATAATCTTTGACCCAAATTAGGAGTTGTCTGCACAATATACCTATGCTGTGCAAAATGTTAACACATTTTTATGAGAGGATAACTTTAACAGAAAGGAACAGAATTTTATGGCATAAACAAACACATAAAGTACATAGACTTGTTAAATATAACGGGATATTTGTCACTGTTTGACTTCTTACATTTTCTCACCATGTTGTGTTTATTCAAATGCCATGAGAGACACTTCCCTTTTAAATAGGAACATTTACAATTGCAAATCTTGGTGTGAGTGCTCATGCTTTTGTTGTTTCAATTGTAGCATTCACTTGATTAGATTCGAGTCTGGTGCTGGAAGTCTGAAAGCGGGATTTAGCCAACTGCTGTACAGAGTGAGTCAGAGAGAGCGCCTCAGCCAAAGCGTTTAAATTGACTGATCCGTTTTAATTTCACTCCAGCTCCATTATGTCGTTGTTGATGTTACCAAAGGCCTGCCGTATCATTATCTCCCTCTTTTGTTTGGGCTCCCTTTTTTGAGAAGACACTGCAGTTGTTTATTTTCCACAAGAAGGGCTTTATGCTAATGCAACCTCTGCTAAAGACAATTTGCTGTCGATTTAACAGCATGTTAAGATCACAATCAGCATCAATCATATAGAAGGGGCACAAGGGGTGAGGGGTAGTGTTGTCATGCTAAGGATTTACAATATTCACACTTCAATAGTGTGTCCCAAAGTATCTTTTTCAATGCAGAATTATTCAGAAGTGTAAAGCTAAATGTACTCCAAGTATCTGATTCTGATTTATGCATAAACCAATCACTTTCAAAACTTTGAATTGGTTAAAACTATAGTTAAAATAGTTTCTTGTTATAACTGGGAAAGTAAAAAGAGAATATGTTATTGTGTGCAATGATACTCTAAGGCTCTTTATATTATCATGAACAAATCTATTATATTCCAGACAGAACTGAATTTTTGGCCAGCAGTGTGAATAGTCCTGTTTACTACAGATACTACTAGGAGTCACCCCTTCAGCTAATAAACAAGGGTAATTATTTTGTTCTGTTAACTTATAATAAAATGGTAAACCAGAATTAATTTACTTCAACTGTGGCAAGGACTTTCCACTAAACTAAAGTCTGGGTACATGTAACAGTTATTTGGGTTTACACCAGTAGACACCCCAGAGTCGCACATGGAGGACACCTGTATTGATTGATCCTTCAATCCCACGACCTTCTCGCTTATTCATCACTCATGTGAAAATTGAACGATGTAAACAAACATTTGAGATAACGCTGGTCAAACCTAGGATTTATATGAGGCTCATTCATGTTTACATCCCAAGTGATAAATCTCATTAGAACAGTCTTATATTGCCTTGTGCTCTTCAGTTCAAGCTTCCAGTGTCTTTTACTGTGTCAGGACATTATCGCAGTGACCATAAAATCCTTGTTTTACTGTGCACCTTAAGCCTCCACCAGGCTACACCGTTTTGTCTCCAAAGTAAGATTTAGAGTGGGACTGTGCTCTTCTTCGCTCAGTTAAGTGATGTTGTTTGAGAGGTTTACCGCCTTGTTAGTTCCTATGACACAGGACTCTTCAGTTGCACCATAAACATAGCTATAAAGGGATCAGTGGAGCTGACCTCTCAAGTCCATAAAAAGATCCACTCTACGATAATGTCACCAACATTGTAGATAGAGCCAGACTGTCCTACTGTGTCTTCAGTCAGATGCAAATTGAATTAGCTGTGGCATGTAATTGTGCTTCCTTTCTTTTCGGTCTAATTTTGCTTTTCACTTTTTAAAATGGATGTAATTTCTAGGTGTATCTTTGTTGGAAATTAAGACCAATCAAAAGCCTGGACCTTTTTTAGCTCCTTCTTTCTGCTGTGACAGAAGCATGGTAACAGGAAACACATATTTGATGATGAGAAAACATAACTGTTCCTCTCTTCAGCCTATGTATAATCACACAATTGTCAAACAGCTGTGAAATATGCTGTTAGCCGGATGCTTTGGTGTCACCCTCTCTGCCTGCAATAATTGACACCAGCACATACTTACACCTGTGTATCCTTTCCCTTCTGTGGCTTTAAAATAGACACAAACAAAAAGAAATCACAAATACCTTGCGAGTTAGAGCAATATCCAACTAAAAGCCTAAAAGTATCTCTGATGTTAGATCAAGTTTCTTCACTTCTAGAAATGCACCTATTTTACAATTCTCTTTTTGTGAAAACATAACCAGAGTTTATCTGGTGTTGAATGTCTCTTGTTTTCATTTAAGTGTAACTGCCGTCTCTTGATTGGCTCATGGTTGATGTCTTTGCCCCATTTTCTTTGTCTCTTGGGGAGGAAGCTTGAGTGACATTTGAGTTTGGCTCGGTTGTTCTTCATCTTTTCCAAGGCACATAGTTGTATTTACTTAACATCCTACAGTACACTAAATAATCTACCTCTCTCTCCCTACTGCTCTATTCTTGTTTTTGGTGTAAATTAAAAATGTGCTGCTGCATCAAAATGGCCTTAATGAGAACAACAGGTGCGTGTGCCTTTGAGGGGGGAAAAAAGAGGAACTTGGGAAAGCGGTGCTGTAACAGATCATGTTTAATGCAGAGCTGTTCTGAAAGATGAAACATAGTGAAGTGGAGACTGTACTTGTGAAGACTTGTATAACACAACGGTGAAGGGCCTGTTGTCAGTGCAGTGGAGATTATTAGCTCTGATTATCTTTGTTAATGGTGAACTAAAATTGCTTGCATTTTAGGAGCTAACTTTGTCCATTCTCTTTGATTCTCAATAATGGATCTCTGGTCGATGTGTTTCTCTAAAGCCTGATTCAATGCTCTAGTCTGTGTGCACAAAATACCTAATAAAATAGCTAATTACAACTGAATAAATCAATGTAACTGATTAATATCAAATAAGTACCAGGAGGGAAGATCAACAATCAAATTAAAATGGAAATGGATAGTTTGTGGTTATACTGTTAAATGAAAGCCAATGGGATCTGTGGAGGGTCTGTGTGCAGGTTATTGACTGAAGTGTGGGGATGGAGTGATAGAGGCTCAAAATTTACCAGTGAATACAAAAAGAAATTTTTGAGGGGGCCATACCAACTGCATTATAGTGCAATACTGTATACAGATGGATCTATGTCTCTGTTTCTCTCTGTCTCTCTGTCTCTCTCTCTATCATTTGTCCCATTAAAAAGCAGCAGCTCTAATATTAAAACCTGCGGATCAGCTTTTGGAGCCAGCACATCGTGGCCATAAGTGGCACTACACTTTTAGGCTATTTCCCAAATACTTTCTTTTTATTAGTCTCATTCTAATATGCACTGGGTCCCGGTTTATATACAACAATACTATATTTTAATCATTTCCTGTGGTGTATGCGTCCACTGATCCCTAAATGTCATAGCGAGATTTAAATCACAAAGCAAGCCAGGGGAGGAATGCAAGAAAGTAGCAATGTTGTGTTTGCTCTGGTTGTAAAACAGAGGTCTATGAAGATGAAAGTTAAAATGCCAAGCTGTAAAACCTCTCTGTGGCTCTCCAGATACAAACACAGTGAACTGTAAAGACTAAAGGCAGGGATAAATAAAGGCAATCTAATCCAAATATGCATAAAATAAACAAAAACTACATTTGGCAAACGTTTGAAGCCCTGATAGTAATGTGATCTTTCAGTGAATGTAAAAGGTAGAAACTCTTAAGTTAATTAATAGCCTGCTTAATCTCTGGGATGCCTGGCTCATCTTATGTCACTAATTAAGAAACATCCTTCTCAACACTGGAGCTGAAATGTTTAGGAGAAGCCTCTCCATTCTGTAGTGCAAATCACTGATAGCGCCTCATACTCTCAGCAAAATAAATAAAATGAGGAGGAAGGCTGATGGAGCGAGAGGGAGCGAGCGGCTGAGAGAAGAGCTGTTCATTTGGAGGGTTTCAAAGTACTGTTCCTGATTACATGTGTAATGACTCAGAGTAGGGCTTAAAGTGTTGCTGCCACTCCTTTGTAAGAAACGCTGGAGGAGAGATCTGGCATTTTAAATGGTTTATAGTGTTTGTAAGTTGATTGTTGATTTATAAATAGATGGATCAATTTAACCTAATTCTAGATATGCCTTATACTATACACACTGTCTCAGATTACAAACTTGAATATAAAGTTTTAAATGCGATGAAGCTCAGATATTCCTAAATAACCAGCTGATCTGCTTTGAGCAATGGGTATATGTGAAACAGTGTCTTTAAATATATATATATATATTGGGAACAGAACTTGTTAAGAAGACATTACAGCATCCAGGCTCATATCAGAAGTCAGATGTGTGTTTTGAGGGATTACCAATATATGGACTTCTATGTTTGGTAATGTAAAGCTGGAGGATTTCTCTTTCATTTTTCCACTAAACTTCCAAGGCTGCATCTTATCATCTCTGCAACTCATCCTTTGCATCGCCTTCTTGCTTCACGCTGCCTTTTTTGATTTCAAGAGTTGAACTATTCTGCAACATTTGTTGATGTGGTTCTGCAAGTAAATGCTGCAGAATTGTGCTCCTCTTGGAATTGTTCTTCTTCGCTGACCACCACCAGGAGAGGAACCCACCATCATCGGCTACACAGTCCACTGCTATAGATACAGGCCAACAGCTCATACTGCACTTACACTCTCCCTCCACCTGAGGTTGATGGACCTTTAAAACCATTTCCTGGCCTATGTTATTAGGTCTTTTAGCTGGAATAGTCTCACTATTAGCTAAAGGAAATGAAGTGTTAATATGCACTTGTAATGCGAGATTTTTAGCTCAAACAGAGTTGATAACAGTCGTCCTATTAAACTTATTGGCCTTGAATAATTTAAGACACTAACTCATCAGAGAAGCCGACAGACCAAAGGCAGATGGACTTGATGGACAGTGAAGGCACTAAACACTGAGTGTGTGCCAGTTGCTGCTGTGTTGTTCAGCTCCAGTGAGTGAGTGTGAGTGTGAAGTCTGCTGCCTCTGGGTCTGAGTCAGGGCCTGGTCTGGGGCTCTGAGCCTTGCACTTGAAGATGTTCTGGATGACTTCCAGATCTCATTAACCTTGGGCCAAGGGCCCAGAATTAGATCAGCGCCCCAAAGGCTACTCGGTCAGATCGGTATTCTCTTACACAGCTACTTAAAATGTGACTATATCTGAATCCTCCCCGTCTTCACTGAAGAGACAAATTGTAGTCAATATTTTGTATAATACCATCTTTTAAATCTCTCCTGCCTGTTTCAGTTGCGCAACTCTGAATGTGTGAGCTATGTGTCAAGCCCAACAAATGATTTCACACTATTACTTCTTCTTATACTTGTCAGTTCCTGAAAAAATTGCACCTTAACTGGCACATCACAAAGTTGATGTTTACTCAGTGTCATTCGAAGAAATGCAGTTTAATAGGCATGTGGAAAATGTGTTTTACAGTCCTCCCAAGAGAATTTTTACCTAATTAGCTTTGTTGATGTAGCAACCTATTTTTCTTATTAAAACCCTATAAAAACCATGCAGACACACAGACAGATAAGACTTTCACTATTAACATATTGACTAAAATACGAAAGCAAAAAAGGAGGAGCTGGGATGGAGGTGGGTACTTATCTCTCTGATACGTCCTGAATATTAGGCAGCACTTGGCCTCACATTATTTGATAATGTTCCCTAATATGGGGATCTGTGGCATTTGCTAAAAGTATTACTTAGGCACTCTAGGGTCATATGCTTCTTTTTCATGTTCCTTGGGAAGTTTGTATTAATGCCTATTTAGTTGTAGCTTGTGGCAATACTCAGCTAGTTTTGAAAGATATCAGATTGTTGAGGCACTTAACCTGCAATTATAGGGCTCTTGTATAGAAAAACCTAAATTAAGAAACAGTCTTGAAAATGTTTTTTTTAATGATTTTGAAAATGATTTTTACCTTTCCTTTTAAAGCTATAGCTATTTGACTTTAGGTAGAAGCATGCTGACCTTGATGGATCAAAGGTAGTATGACATTTTGATTTGCAGACTTCATGCCTTGAAGTGCCCACTTGTCTCTCTTCAGTCAAAATATCCAGGTCTCACTCATATTGACAGGCTGTCCGCTTCAGTCAAATGTGCTGTTTGTCACTAGCGTTGCCAAGTCGCTGCCGTGCGTATGTGTGCCCTACCTGTGTGGGGTATAACCTATTTGCCACCATTTGTGTGTCCATCCTTGTGTGTGATGCATGGTCAGCCGTTGTACCGCGTCAGTGTGGCCTTGGAACCACAGGCCGGGGCCAGACAGATCGCGGCACTGCAGCGCGAGAGTCGAAACGGGAACATCCCTGTGGTTCAGCAAAGGTCGGACAACAGCATCATTAGGATGACAGTCTAAAAACAGGGTCTAGAGAGGTGGAGGGGTTGACTGACGGATTTTGACTCAAGGATACATCAGTATCAGAGGTTAATGACAGAGGCAGCCTTGGTCCGCCATAGGATTTGCCACTTATCTGATCCAGAAAGACCTCTGCACATTAATGCTATTTTTATTTTTAAAGGCCATAATACAATTTTTGCTTAGCTATATTGAGCTTTGTTGTATTTAAACCAAGGCTCCCATGTTCTCGTTGTTGGCTTTGTCCTAATTGTCCCTATTTGATCAGAGCGCTGGTGGTTTCAGGCGCTTCCTTGTCCCCCCACAGCTTCATTTATCACAAGCAGCAGTGGAGACACTCAAAGGCACTGGGTGCTTCAAGGTGAATTCCTTCAAATGGCTCTGCTTGTGTTGCCTTGTTAAATCAACGTTCACAGAGACAAACAGCAGCAAATGGGAATCTCTGTAGGCCCTTTTACACATATTTTTGTTTTATTTATTGATTCAGCCCAATAAAACTCTTATGAGTTTTTATTGGGCATTTAATAATACTATAGTAAGTATTCTATTTGAGTGTCTTTACGGAAACATGATAAAAGCCTTCCCTGAGTTGACGTCCTACTCTGTTTTGTTGAGAGATCAGATTTTAAACAAATGCCAAATCACCAACAATACAGTATGTAAACGGAGTAAATCTGGACTAAAGCCAGGACTAAACAGGACTAAACCTTAGTGACCATAATGACTGTACTGAATGAACACAATCATAATTATTAAGTATTACACATGCCCTGACTGTGCTCTGGTTTTGTGTGTCTCCCCCTTTAGCGTGCCACCCAGGCTTCTACAAGGCTTTCGCTGGAAACATCAAGTGCTCTAAGTGTCCGCCGCACAGTTTCAGCTTCGCAGAGGGCTCTGCCGTGTGCCGCTGTGAGACGGGCTTCTTCAGGGCTGAGAAAGATCCACCAACTATGGCCTGCACTCGTGAGTATAACACCTCAAATCCAAAACAACACCACAACAAGTTCAGTCGTGTTGGTACCGCTGGATGTTCTAAAAAAACAGCAGTCCTCATCTGCTGTACATTAGCCGTTGTGAATTACATTTTGTTGAGCTGCCTCGTCTCGTTTGTGATTCAGTGACTGTCATTACGACTTCATATTTGCATTAAATTACAGTTTAACCGGACTAATTCTCCTTTAATTAAAAAGCCATTTAGCTGTCAGTGAGATAGACGGGGGCCATGTCTAGAGCTCACCAGGGTGGGAGAGTGGATTTGTCTCTCACTGTTAGACAAAGCCATGGTATCCAAGTGGAGTTGCACTTTATAAAAGTAGGTTGTAAAGTCTGCGGGGTAAATATCACAAAGGCTTGTACAGTACTTTTATGTCTATATATAGACCTGCATACAGTTTCCTTGGCTTTGCATTCCTATTAAGCATTATTTTCACATGCTATGAATATATCCAGCTGTGCCTTCTTAGAGATTGCACAAAAAATCTGTTTTAGTTAAGCAACAGCTTAATTGCTTAATTTTGCCTCTTTTCAACCTTTGCTGTGAAACATAATTTTAACACATTGAACGGAAGCAAAGCTCTTTAAAACCTGCTGCGTTGAAACTTAAACATCTTCTGGTTAAGTACAAGAAAAAAATATCCCTCAAAGCTTAAATGAGTAAGTCTACTTACAAAATGCTCATGAGGTGTTTACCTTGCAATTGTATTAAGTGAGTAATCACGCCCATTTCACTAAATTTCACTCTTTTAGTTGGTCTCAGTTTTTGCCACATTCACAAAAAGTATAAAATCTCTGACACCACTGGACAGAATCTAACTTGTTACTAGAAAATACAAAGCCTTATCTGATACATTGCCTTTCATGTCAATCAATCATATTTCAAGACAACAAGAACCTAAAATGCTTGTATCAGTGTGAGCACAGAGATGTCTACCATATCTTTAATACTAGTTGTCCACCTCGTCCTCTCTCTTCAGTGTGAGGCATTTTAAAGTAGGGTTTCCTCCGTGCCAGCCCATAAACAATTTCTTTGAAGTGAGGGAGGGAAATGGAGATTAAAGACTTGAGGCCTGAGAAGAAGACAAAGGTAGAGAGTGAGAAAGAGAGGATGTCACATGAGCAGAGATAAAGGTGAAGAGAGAGCTGGACGGAGTTGACAGAGGAGAGAGAGGAAGGAGGCCGCTGATACGATCTCCCCCTGGAGGAGAATAGGGCCTGATTGATGGCAGTGGGGTTGCTCTGCAGGAGGGGAGGTGGGTGGACTCTCCCCGATGGAGAGAATGGAGGAGGAGAGATAATGGCCGATAGAGACAGAAGGAGATAAAGAAAGAGAGAATTGACAGAAATGCAGGAGGGGTAGGAGGAGCTTTCCTGTCTGCAGAGATTCACTCGCAAAGGTAGCACCGGGAGAAGGATGGAGCGATGGCAAAGCAGAAGGAAACATCCCATTGTATAGGCAGACAGTGAGCTTGGCAGGACGGGAGTGTTCAAATCCCTCAGGCCTTTTAACTCCACCCTGTTGACAGCTGGCTGCCTGCTACAGCACAATACTTACCCTGGCACACAAACACACTCTCTATGAATGCATCCAAGTAAGCCAAGAAGTTGCACAGCACAGGGTTTGGTAATGCAGCCATAATGTGCAATGTTTATCCATTTCCTTCCTGTGTTTATCCATGTTTAGTTGTTTAATTTAGTGTAGGCGTAAGAATTTTTGAAAAAGTCTGACAAGTCTAATCTTTTCCTGAAGAGACCTGCAGTTTTAAGTTTATACAACAAGCAGAAAGTGCAGTTCTCCTTGCAAAGAAACGTACATATACTGTATAAATAACCATCTAAACCACACCACATGACGATGCCCTTATGCAAAGATGCACTACTGACCAGTCCGCACAGCTCTAACTCCATAGAGCTCTGAAGTGTCACTGACATGTTAGCTGCAGATCCTTTAAGTCCTGGAGGTTGTGAGTTAGAGTCTTCACGGATCAGCTGTGTTTGTCCAGCACAACCACAGATATCCTGTTGTCATTTGGCTTCTTGTCTATAGCTCTTGGTTATATTGACTTAAAACTTAAACCCTGACCCAATAAAACCCTTTGCATTGCCTTTCAAGAAAATGAAATATTTAAACATAGCATACCAGGATCCCTCAATGCCTCAACACCCAAGCATGCATCACACAAATGAGCAACCCAGATCTGAATCCACCTCAGATTTTTTTTCTTGTGTGCCATTTCCCTCTTTCTCACCATATTCTGTAACTTCACTGCTTCTGTCTAATGAAATAATAATAAATGTTTCATTGTGACATGTTTTATTTGCAATACATTTACTAACGAGCATTTTGTTCTTGTTTGTGGTTTTGCAGGGCCCCCGTCTCCTCCACGTAACCTGATGTTCAACTTGAATGACACATTTCTGATGCTGGAGTGGTCCCCTCCCAGTGACACCGGAGGGCGACGGGACCTCACCTACAACGTCCTGTGCAAACGCTGTGGCCCGGAGCCTGAGCAGTGCCAGCTCTGTGAGGAGGAGCTCCGATTCCTGCCGCGACCTTTAGGCCTGATCAACGCCACAGTCACCGTCACAGACTTTTCAGCTCATGCCAACTACACCTTCGAGATCGAGTCACTCAATGGCGTGTCAGACTTGAGCTTGTTTCCTCGACAGGTCGCCATCATCACGGTCAGCACAGATCAGGGCGGTGAGTAGAATGACAACAATGACAAACCTTTTGACCTCAATAGGAGCGTCCAAAGGTCAAGTGGTTTACATGGAGCTGTATTTTGTATAGTTTTTGATTGTTTTTTTATGTTTGAAATAATCTTTGTTGTCAGCCTTAGAACACATAAAGACCCTATCCAGACATTAATAAATAAATGTTAGTGTATGCATGAGTATTTTAGTTTTTTTCTAGTCCCTTTCATCAAATAGAGTTTGACAATGCTGCTTTATAGCTTTTAACAGAGTTGCATCTGAAACGGGCAAGTCATTTTTTGTTTTTTTTTTAGACATTTGTGCTAAATGTTATTGTAGTCTGTGGTTTTGCATCCTCAGTCAGAGCTGTAAATGATGGCAAGAGGCCAAGGCTATGTCTGTCTAGATCCCTGCTCCAAATAAGCTTTTTATTCTGAAAGCTATATATTTCCTCTGGGTGATGGTATGGTGTGTGGAACGCTTATGTTTTTAATTTGTGATTTGCAAACACTGCTTTCTGCCCCCTCTCTCCTCCCTCTCACAGTTTCCCTTGACTATTCTCTTCCCCATATTTCAATTGGCTGTTTGTCCTCCTCCTTCCATTTCCCCAGCTTCTTGTTTCAAAACATGTTTGTTTTTGTTCTCCCTCTGTTTTTTCTACTTTTCTCTCCATCCTTTTGCTGACAGGGGAACCTGGCAAAAATACATTTCTCTGCCAAACCATTAAATGCATTATTCAATTTCACTGGGGACAGCTCTAGCCTTTACAGGTAACTCAGTCTTACACCCAGCCTTTTTATTTCATTAGTATGCCCAGTTTAGTGCATAGTAGTGGCATGTCCCCAGGCAGTCGACAAGACCCATTTGATCACTAATACACCTGGCTGCAGCTTTTCAAAATGCTCATGGGATGTGGTACTGAGCGGCATTGAACAACTGATAAACTTCTAGTAAAAGCAACTTTGGTTGACCCAAAATTAAGTCCATGTTTCATAATGTTAAAGCACCAGAGCACAAGCTTTTGTTTTCCCATCTTTATTATATAATGCTGCAGAGTACCTGTGAGTAATTCTGAGGACATCTTTTGGATTAGATCACCTCCTACTCATCTTGATAATTCTAGACTTTGAGTGATTTAAATGTGGAATAAAGTGGCTTGAAAAGTTTGAGTGTAAACAGTGTAGGTGTAGACAGACATGTCTTGCATAAGTATTGACTGCCCACTTCACGAGTACTGCATACAACAGCATATCTTGTGTCAACACGCTTCATGGTGTTGAAGCTTGAGTTATATGTTCGGATGTTGATGATGGTTGCTGGCCACACTTTGACAGTGGATGAAAATAAAATCAGTCCTTAAACATTGGTAATCAAGCCACTTATAGCACTATGCATTGTGTGTATTATAATGTTGTAGCTTGTCTCATAGGACAAAACAAGGAGGTGTGGCACTGCAGTCGAGTCACTGGGGATAATTGATCTGATACAGTATCTATCAATAATAGAGACTAAGAACTAAGTGTTTTTACAATATAATCATGGAATATAGTTGCTATTATATTGATACATTGCTATTTTTATTTCTGCTCATGTGAACATGTTTAACTCTCTGAGTAACGCTAACTACACCCACACCTTGGCTTCACACTGGAAAAACGGAAATTCATACAAATAGCATGTTAGTGAGTTGGAAATGAGTGTGTGAGTATTACTGCTACTTCTGGTGTGGTTTCAACACATTTGTGGATTGCAGCTTTATTCTTTCTTTATTCTTTTTTTTTTTTTTTTTTGCTGGCAGGTCTATCAGTAAGATTAATCACTTCACTACAACCCTGCCACGGCCATTTTCTTACTGATATCCAAAGATGTGTTATTAAATAAACTAGTAATACAAGTCATATGGTGCATATTAATGTTATAACAGTAATATTACACACAAAATGTAAATTTAACATGG
The DNA here is from genome assembly GCA_036850595.1 of Rhyacichthys aspro. Classification (NCBI taxonomy): domain Eukaryota; kingdom Metazoa; phylum Chordata; class Actinopteri; order Gobiiformes; family Rhyacichthyidae; genus Rhyacichthys; species Rhyacichthys aspro. Next base: position 15,365,821 of record CM072168.1, read on the forward strand.
TGGAAAAGAGATGGATAAATTACATTACAGATGGAGGCCCTTTTAATGCTTTTGTTTAGTCCTTTGTTATATTATATGAGGAAAAAAAACGGAGGGAAAAAGTGCACAAAATATAACAAATACCTTGACTAACCATTTCAAACAAAACATTTCTTACAACTTTACACCTGCTTTAACATATATTAAGTTTAAAGAAGCCATATCGGCATATTACTTTTGTCTGATTAATTCAGTGTAAATTCTCTAAACCATGAATTCCCTCAATTATAGATAATGATGCTAATCTTCTGAAGTGAAGCAGAATATGTGTGCTGTAGTAATCAGTTTTGCAGCATTATGCAAACATACCAATGTGTCTGCACATATGCATCCTAATGCAGCTGCTCTAAACTGTGTGTGATGGGCTTGTTTGGGAAGGTGCACAGACAAAAAGGACTATTAGCATAGCGTCACCATCAGCAGAAATGATGTTGTGGGGAATGTTAAGAGTGGCCTGTAATAATGTGCGCCAGCTTTAGATAAATTAGACATAGTTATTAAAATGCAGATGGCCCTTTTGCTAAACGCTTTGTGCCAGTGCGGTTGGAGTGTGATTTGCCGATGATGGGATTTACTTCTTTAAACATGCAGACCCACACACTAAACCGTACATATGAAATAAGAGACTCTATATGGGTCTGTGATAATTTGATGTCAGCTGTAACCTTTTCACTATTTGTGATTCATGCAGAGCAGTTCATTTGATGCGGGCACCGCCACCGACCGACGCCGCGCACTCACACAGACTAGATGGGTTGTAAAGCGTCAGGATTAACAGCAGGGGAGTGTCTCAACCCAGAGTAAATCCCCTTTATATTTGGAGAAAGAGAAAAAGAGTCGAGGGAAATTCCCAGTGCGTTTGTTTCCTAAAGTCTTCAACAACAATGTGACACTCCAGCTGCCTCACTCATTCACTGCATACAAATACAACTTCCTGCGTTACTGAGAAAAGTTATAGCAGTAGAGAGAAAAGAGTTTGCTTTTCAAGTGTTTAAACTCACACACATAAAACTAGATGAAGTAGCATTGTAATAAAATTAAGACCAATTGTAAGCTTCAGACTTTTACTGCATATTGACTGGCAAACTAAATGTATGTAGATGTAGCAAAATATAACCAACATTTACACTTGTAACTTCACTTCTGTAATACCAACATTGACTTATTAGGAAGAAAAGTATGTGGTAATACCCGTTTGTCTTGTAGTGCTGCCCTACAGGAATTGTATAGTAGTATCAGGCGTCTCAAAGCTACAGTTGGAAGTGGGTGACCGGGTCGAGATCTTGATTCAGTCCGAATCCACTGAAGTGACAGTCGGATGAGACGTTGAGGGTTAAGTGAAGAGAGGAGCAGTGTGTCCCGGAGGTAAACACAGGGAAATACAGAAACCTTCCAGAGGGGTGGGAGTGTGTACAGAGCGGGACATAGACGGATGAAGGGGCACAGACATGGGAGAGTGAGAATAGACATAGAAAATGAGAAGTGGACTATGAGCAGATGATTGAGTGAGGAGGGAGATCAGAGAGCAAAGCAAGGTGGGAGAATAAAAAAACAGGCTAAATCAGGCGACAGGTAATGTGGGCTGAGTATAAAGGGAGATCAGGGAAAAGTGCACATAAACTTAAAAAATGCTTGCTTTAATCAACTTTTTATCTATGCTGGCACAAAATGCACCAATTAAAATAACAGCTTAGATGGTTATTTAGCACCTGCTAATTATGATTTTGATGATAAGACGCTGGCAGAGAACAGCACTTAACTGAGGAACAGAAATGCTATCCATGCTATAGAATAGACAGAGAGGATGTGAAGGGTAGCGCTGTGTGGTAATCCATTACAATAATTATTGTGTGTAGACAGATGTTAGTGTGCATCTCTGTGTTTGGCCTCAGTTTGCATTTGAAGATCCCAAGTGTCTTACCTAAATATTATAGTTTGTACTGTGTTTGTGTAAATGAGGCTTTAATGGCACATTATGGGTGTATGCAAGTTTGTGTCATAAAAATCGTGCTTTAAACAAGTAATGGGTAACAGCTTTTCTAGAAACTGTTTGTACCAGGTTTTAACTGAAGAATCAAGGGTTTACAGGTAGAACAACTTGATCAAATCTTAAGCATTTACATCAAACTCATCCATGGTCTTTCTTCCAGAGTGGAGTCACAGCGATCGTCTTTTTCAATCATTTTCACTCTTAAATTCCTAACTAAATTCCTGGTAACATGAATATATTATTTAGTTTGTAGATGGGATGTTTGGGTGTTCCTGCTGCAACTTCATCTAACTCAGCCTCAGCGTGCCTCCTTCGTTTTTGCATCATAGAGCGCTGCTGCAACCCTACAAGCAGACTTCCACCACTACTGTTATACCTTTAGGATCACTCTCAGATAGCAGTGTTTACAAGAAAGTTGAACTGACATCTGATACTTCTATGACCTTTTAGTATATGGTGCATGATGAACATAAATGGCTAGCATAAAGGCAATGTTACTTACTGTGGATAATGGTTGTTTGAAAAGCAGACATAAGTACAGAAACAAGAGCCAACTGTTCACTTTTTTTTGCATTTTGAAAAAGGGCAGATTTAAAACTATATGCAAAAGGTTTTTCAGTATAGAATGAAAAATGCTTTGCTGTCAGACAGGCCTTTTCATCAGCAAACTCTGGCCCTGGAGCTTTCTTCAAAAAATGTCAGACTGCCTTGGTAAAAACAGCATTTTAACCTCAGCGAACTCATGATTTTCCACTGCTGACATTGTTATTGCGCATTTATAGAAGATAACTTGATATTGCGTCACCTAACCTGATTTTTATTTAAGCCTATCTACAAAATATGTGCATTTTGGTATTATTCTTTGTAGTTTTCTGTTATGCAAAGTATTTATTCATTATATCTGTTTGTCATTAAATGTAACTGCCCTGAACAGAGCGGTAAAACTGAATCTGCCATATATGGACAGGGACCATTCACAAGTAATTAAAAGGATTTCCATATTCCAGCGGGCAAATAAGTTATGAGCGGGGGTGGACAGGTGTACAAGTGCAGAAAGAGCTGGTGGAGAAGGAGGAAGAGGAGGGGAAGAAGGAGGAAATGGCCTAGAAACAGGAGAGTGGCTTTAATCACAGGAAGCAGCTGTGTAATTGTGTATGTCACTAAAAGCAATCAGAGACAGATCGGCTCAGAGTCGCTGTGACGCATCAGAACATTCCCGCAACAACTTGAAAGGCTAATCAACGCCTGTAGGTAAAAGGAACAACCTTGTATGTGAGCGCTGATATAGAATAACATGGCAGGAGTCGGTCGGACGGGGGATGCTCATTGACTCGGTATTGACTGAAAGTGCCCTGATCATTTACATTCTCGTTACTCACCTGAAGGCAAATGTGGAAAATATCCTCAAAGACAAAGCGCCCTTCGAGATCCACGAGGCGACTTGTCTCTTGTTTAAAAAGTAAATATGCTTCATCACACATGGCTTTGGGGCTAATTCTATGTTGTATTGAAGTGTATAAATGTCTCTGATTATTGTGCAGCAAAACAAAATCTGCAACTCTTCTGACAACTTCTGAATAAGTCTCTTCCTGGTGTAGTTAGAGGCTCTTCTTCTCTAGAAATGGCATTTTCAGGTTGCCTCAGCTTAACCATTAGCAATGTGTTTCTGTCAGTGGTCTCAGTTGAATGTGCCTTTTCTGTTAGTCTTTTTCAGTAAATTGAAAAGGTGCTTGGCCTAAATACCATCAAGGCACTTCTATCCCCATTACTTTGGCTGGCGTGTGTAATTTCAGTGGTCTTCAAGAGGCTTTTTCCTCTCTGAAGATGCCAAGTCACGTGATTTCTGCATCATATTTTCTCACATTCTTCCTGTTTTTGGTCCAATTAGGACTCTCTAGTTGGCGCAGGACTCACATTTTAATCAAACCTACCAAGACCCACTTCCAAACAAAGAAATGTTTTGGGGCCATTTTTCATCCTTTATTAGACAGGAGGACAGTAAGTAAACAAGAAACATGAGGATAGAGACAGGGGATGACATGGAGCTAATAGGCCCGAGCTGGTATTCAAACCTGGACTGTTCAGCTTTGTGGAATGAGCTCTACCAGGGGAGCCACCAAGAGCCCCCAAAAAACATTTTAGAATCACAAACAATATCAATCACTGACTGCCAGCACCAGACTCAAAACTTTATTCTATCACTTTTTTCCAATTAAAAATCCTACTATAAATGATTAGAAGATTGAAATTCTCTACCCAATCTTGATAAATAAATGAGTTTTGTTTTGTTTTGTTCTTGACCTGCCTTGATTTAAAATCCGACTATGAAAAAGGCTAAGATAAAACTTATCCAAACTGGAGTTGAGACCAAGACCTTTACAAAGCTGGCACCAAGCACTTCACTCTAAAAGTAAATGAAAGTGAAAAATGCACTTACCTTGCCAGCAGCTTACTCCACATATTTTAAAGTTAATTAGACTTAACAATGAAAATGTAATGAAAAAATAATTATGATCCTATTAAAGCTTGAGTTGTTTACCATCAGTGTTGCTCATTATATAGCATATATTTGCAGTTAATGATGAATGTTATTCTATCCAAAAATATTTTCCCTGCAAAACTTGACAAAACTGACAAGCACCATTTACTTGGCATCTGTTGTCAATGTGAATGTGAATGAGTGAACTATAAGGAAAAGTACTCAGGTGTTTTAATGTTCATGCAACAATAGTGTCTCACAGTAAAAAGGTCACAGGTTTGTTTTTTACCATCACAGCCACCATCGATGTGTTTAATGTGTTTCTGGACGACCAATAATAATCATTGTCCCAGTTATTTGCACTATTGCCTGTTTTCTCCTATTAGGCCCATTGCAGTTTTATGATACTACTGTAAAATGAAATGACCCAGCTGCTCTGTGTAGCTTATGGCCTGATTCACACTGGATGTAGCATGTCACATTCAAAGCCACTGCAAACACAGAAATGAATGTTTTTATCCAATCTCCAATCTGTTTTTACACATATGTTGTACATTTAATAACCTGACAAATACAGATAGAGGTCCACTTATTGACTATGTGCAATCACTTGAGACAAAGCAGATTAGCACTAATTTTATGTTGGGATGTACCAATACAAGAGCTTTAAACTCAGTGATACCGAGAAATTAGTATTTTATTAATGAGCCATTCCCAGATTTCAGTGCTGTGTTGATTTATCAGTAGTTTTATAATCGATTTTTTGTGAAAGTGACAGTTTGTGAGCCTATCAACACTTTGTAGAGCACTTTGCTTTATTAATGTTGCAAAATAAAGGGGAATGATAAGTCTTTTGGCAGTATCTAAGGTGATTAAATGAGTAAGAGAAGCTCCAGTGCTGGCAAAAACCAAGTACTGGTTTTGGTAAGAAATAGTTTCATTGCAGGTGCTAAAACTGGCATCCAGTCAAGTCCATTTTCTGCATTTTTGTAAATACTTATTTGCAAATATTTTAATAATCCTGCTAATACTGAGGAAAAAACTGCCCTTTGAACTCTGTAAAAGCTAAAAGAGTAGGTCTCCAGGACTCAAATGAAGCGCTGGCATGTTATAATAATTTCCTGGTCCAGAAAAACATTTAACCAGTGGCATGGCAAGAATGCTAATGTCTAAGTCTTGGCAGGGAATCTTCGTTTTCAAATTCATGAATATTCAAAACCCCATATCTGTCAAATGAAACTATGATCAAGCACCGAAAAACGAGGAAGCCAAAGTGTGTGTAGAGAAACCTCTGGCCCACCTTGATCTGTTCTGGCCCTGGTCCATCCCTCAAACCCGAACCAGGACCATTAGGCAGCGGTGGCTATAAATGAACAAAGTGTTAAACTCTTGGCCCCTCTCAGCCACTGTACCCCTCCCAGGAAGCGGTCCGCCGGCATCGCGCCACGCTCTAACTAACTATGACAAATTAGCCCCACACTTAATTACCAGCCTGGGAAAATCACAATGATGTTTATTAGGCGCGGCATCATAAAGCGGTGCGTCCGTGTCCCGAGACCCGAGTGCCATGCTGGAGGAACACTAATAATAACAACAGCCATACAAATTGGCTGCGCAGAATGACCGGGGGGCCCCAAGACGCGGGTCGGGGGCCTGTAGAGGGAGGGGGGTAAGGTGACTTTCTGCAGATGAATCAATAGTGTTCTGCACTGTGCTGCTCTGCTGCTCAAGTCTGTTCCAGTCAGTGCTGTAGATGTAGTGTGATCCTTACTTCATTATAGGTTCATGGGGAAAAGAATGGTATATGAAACACTGGGGACTGTTTTATGCTGAATATATTATTTATTAGCTATGTGTACAATTATGCACTGTAAAGCTGAACTCTCATAAGCATGCGTAAAAGCTAAACTGCGTAACTTTTCAGGACTCAGAAATAGTGGTTGAATAGTGGAGTTTCCCTCATCAAGTTGGGGAACTACTAAAATGACTTTGAAGTCACTTATTTTTGTTAAAAATGACTTCTAATTTTAGCAGCTTTAACCTTTTTGCAGAACTTGTATTTTGTATAGTTTTTTAATGAGTTGTTGTAGCCTGCAGTAATTATCCAGTCTAAGTTTCCTTACCTTTTTGCTCAGTTAAATCCAGGTGGTGACTTTTGTTTTGTCTTGTGGTGCTGTGTACATGCACGGTATAAATATATGTGTGAGTGGTGCACAGCTGGACTTGTGGCTCTGGCCTTGTGCAGTGCTCGGTCATAAATAGTACCCCCGTGCTGCAGGCTTATTAACACTTGATTTATCTGCTTCCCTGTAAGGAATGTGCGCCCTTGGCACCCGGGCCCGCAGATCGCCCCCAGGGGCCCCAATTACCCAGTGCCATGTGCGAATGTGGAGGTGTGTCAAGGGAACAGTTTGTGTCACTGCAGCATCGATGTTAAGAACACAAGTGCGCGCTGTCGTCGTGTATATCATCGCGACCGTTCGCCTCCAGGGTCGTCGCCGTCATCGATGCCTCCTGTGAGGGGAGATACCCAGGGAACAATAGGACGGGATACATCCATCCGACAGCTCTGTGCCGGCGCTCTGATTTATCATAGTATTTATCCTCATGATGTGCTTTATCATTCACACTCCTCTTTTTAATGTCTAGGTCATGTGTGTATTGCATTACATGTGTTCATTGTTATACATGCAATTATAGTTTACATCACAGCTTTGATTTACCACAAAAAGGCTCCGTATCTCATTGTATTCTGAATCTTCCTTTAATCCTCTATGAATTTGCAGATGTGTTACCCTGCTTTGTCCTCTAAATGTCATGTTTATCATGTTTTGTTTTATATATGCGGTGGATTTTGTAAAACTTGTCAGAGGATCGGTGCTGCATTTAGATCCTTTGATTCTAAAAATGTAATCTAGTTTTGCCTTTATCATAAACAAGAGATTTAAATGATTACACATCATGATAAGGAAAGTAAAGAGATGAAAGCTTGACATTTATTTTCATTTGCATTGTGGCGTACAATACACGTAAACTGAACAGTAAGAGCTTTCATTCTTTGTGAGGAAAGTGTGGGCCTTTGGTGAATAAGAAACTGTAAAAAAAAAAAAATCATTATCTCTGTAGTGTTAACATTGTCTCACTGCTATTTGCACAATGCACTGCTAAATGCTATATGCACAGAATCGAAAAGATTTTGTGCATATAGCAGTAATCAATAACAAAACAACAACCAAAAGGATAAGCCTATTCAAAATAAATCATAAAGTTAGAGGTAAATATAAATAAAACCAGTTCTGTTGAATGACATTTTCCATCTCAGGCCAAAATACCATATTAAAGATACATTATTTTGACCATATTTTTATTTATTAGCCTATAATACAAGTATATACCTATATTTGTATGGTAACTATGCTGATTGGTGGTTCCTCTAACAAAGGAGCACTGTGTGTAAGTGACTCGATGAAAAGATAATCAGATGAATGGACAAGATTAAAGGTTACTCAGTTGATTTTCATGGATAGTGCTTTTTGTCTGTAGAAATAAGACCAGCTGCAGAAGTGACTCACTTTACACACAAACTACTGCCGTTGTGTCTGGCACTAAAAGCATATTGTTCTTTGAAGGCGTTGACCCTCATTGTAACCCTGACCCCAGCCTCAACCCTGTTCCTCTCCTTGTCTGGTCCCTTTTTTCAGACAGGCTGAACTGTATTATTTTGTGCTCCCCTGCCGATAATCATAACAGCAGCTATTTAAGTAGGACGCAAACACACAGAGAAATTAAGGACAAGGTGACACTATAGCATATGACATTCCAGGGATATATTACAGCACAGAAGAAGTTATTCTATAATTAAATTTTTGAACCTTTGGAGATTGCCTATATTACACCTTTCAAACCACGTGTGTAGATAATTTAGTAATTGTTTATGAATAAGCATTGAGAGAAGAGAGTTGGTATTAACAAATAACAACAACCACCAAGTTCATGGGCCTAATATTAACTGGCTCAATACCAACCAATCTTAACCATTTATCTAAAATGGGGCGGGCTTTATGTGATGTTCTGTTTTGTCCAGAGGCACTTTATTCTGCAAAAGTTGGCACTACCTCTGAATTCTGCAGTTAATCTATGTCCATTTCTTTCACCTGCTGAAAATCTCTAGTTAACAGACTAATTCTTAGAAAACAGAAAAAGAATTAGGATGGCAGGCCAGGCGAGGACAGAGGACAAATGGGTTCCAGTGATTCAAAGAAAGCTGGAGATACAGGAATTGTTTGTTTACCCAGATATCTAGCTAACCTCTATGAAAAGATACTCTCCTATAAATATTGAATACAGGTCATAACAACATTGTGCATGATAATATGACCTTTCTGGCATTCAGTGATTTAAAATCTTGATGTGCAAATTTGCCATGACTAATTGTCCTTCTGTGACATCTGCAAAAATCACACTTGATGTCCAGACATTACACATTAATAGTTGAAAATGTAGAGCTATGGAACTAAACAAGGATCTCACATATATTTTCATTCTTTTTTATCAAATATTAAACCAAAACCACCATCTCAACCATTTTTCCTGTGGGTGATATGATATGACAAAAGGATTAAATGTGCCCCATTTACTGGAAATCACAAATGCTGCATTCGCTCCATTAGCAGCAGAACTACAAAGTTTAGTTGAACATCACAAAACTCCAGCCAAACAACTACACTTTGTTAGTGAGACTGGCACGTTTTATGATCCATACTGGTGCTGACATTTTAAAGCACCAATCTATCCCCTGGTGTACGCTACAGCATCAGTGTAGTTGAGCTATTTTTATGGCCAAATGACACTGAAAGTACTTTCTACCAAGTCAGATTGTTGCGTTGAAGTGCATGGCCTCCGCAGGTAGACATTTATGCTGGCATAATTTCCTGTTTTATACTCGCTGTGCCCTGCGAGGCTCCTCTCATCTTTATTGAGCGGATAAAAAGGTCTCCAAGGTAAATAAGTGTTAGTTTTTTCACTCTTTATAAAGCAGAGCAACTTTAAGCTGGCTATCACTTTGAGTGCCCCGAGAGAGAGGCGGGTCATCTTGGCTGACATTTGCGACTTTTAATCGGGGTTCTCAAGGAGAGTAAAAGGAGCACATGAAGACACAATGCACTTCTTTATCTCCTCCAGACATGTCATCCTTACAAGCTATTCTGTCTGTCTACTTACTACATGTGAGTGTTGTGTCTACTTTATGTCTGTGTGCATTGTCACAAAGCTTTATAGTTTTTATAGGTCAAGCCAGTTTGAAATGAAAAATTATGAAAAGAAAGTAATTCATTATGGCACATACTGAGTCTAGTTTCCTGTGAGTCAAGCAGGGTTTCTGAGAAGGACATGTTCAGCTAGATATTCAGTGCCAATAATGTGGAATACGTCTTCCAGGATACTGCAGAGTACTACTAGTACTAGTATTAGCAATTGGCATCATTCTGCAAAGGTACAACATTTAAAGCTTTGTCTATGTTTAACAAAAGCTGCATATAACAACAACATTTCAACGACTGCACCATAGACGTCTGTACATTCATAAAATATAGATATTACTGTCTGTATGTTCACTCTGGTCCCTCGGGAGGCAGTGGGCAGGCTGGGGCAGATACTAAATCTATAGGACTTGGTTCGTGTTCAGACAGGTTTGTGCTTCAGTATTTATGAAGTAAGTGATTTTCACAGCATTATTTCTCTAAACCAGTGTTTCCCAAATTTTTTAAGGAGACTCACATTTCAAAATGCCAAAAGAACCCTGAACTACAATAAATTTTTAAATCTTTTTCAGCATTGTTTTGAAAATGTATTTGGTTTTTATCAAGACACTTATACATAGTGTCTGTTTGTGATGTGCATGCGCTGATTAGACTGAATAAATATTCTCATACTATGCACCTTGACTCTGTTTATGATTCAACATGAATTCCTCTGACATTAGATATAAACTTTTATTGTGAACGGTGCAAGTATAGTATAAATCATAATGTTGGAGTTGCTTGGCTTTAGTCCCAACAGACTAGATTCATTATCACCTCCAGAAAGAGAGAATTAATCTGGCCTTGTGTCATTGTCTTATAATGCACCATGGCACATCACAATTTTAGACTGGTTTCAGCTATTTCAGTTTAGTTTTTGCATTTGGGCTTTTGAAGCCAAGTGATATTTAGCAACTATTTGTATTGTTAAAGTCTATTAAAAATAGAACCAAGACCCAGTTAACATTTTTGCCAAATGTTTCAATAAATCAATAGGTCAAATATAAGGGGCCTGGTAACTTGTCAACTTTTCACAAAAGCGTTTAGGGGTAAACTTGCACTTTTGTCTGAATAATGCTGTATTGGTAAAAAATTAGCATGATTGAGTGCACTTGTCAGGGGAGTCCGCTCTATGTATTAAGAGACCAGACTGCTGTGTTGGCAATTGTGCAAATCGGTCTGTACACACAAACACACACATGCATAACAAACGCAGCACAGAATGAGGGCTGTGTGAGAAAAGCGTGCACCTGTAATGGAGTGATAATGCTGAGTAAGACACACACACAGAGGCACATAATGACCGTAGCTCCATCAAACAGGCGTGGGCTGTGCAGTAGTGACCTAAATGGTTTGGGATTGCAGCATCATTGATGATTACCAATGAAAGCTGTGTGATATATGGCGCCTATAAACAGCCTATAGGGGAACAGATCCACTCAGGAGCAAGCAGCGGGCCATGTGGAGCTATGAAGCTGTGAACAGACATCCCCGCTCACTGAGAACACAAAATAACACCATCACTTACTGCAATAAAAAGTCCTTTAAGAGCAGTACAGTAGCCAGTCAGTCACATCAAAGATATATTTCATACCTGTTGCAATCGATACAAGCAGCCATAAATTTTATTGGAAGGAAAAGCGTCCAATTTGAAGCGCATTTACTGTAGAAGACAACAGCACTTATAGTCAAGACATTTAACCTTCACAGTGCAAGCTAACAGTTGTAATAACCAGTCCCAGAGCTGCTTTAGCAGAAACACTGAAGTGTCCAGTCAGCAGTCAGATATAATGAAAGCTAGTCCTGAAGGGCTTGAGAGACTAAAAATGGACAATGTGAGAATATGAATGGTATTTCTATTGCACTTAAGTGTTTTCCATGTGAATGTAAACACATACAAAGCAGTGGTTCATTAGTAAGGTTTTTACATACTTCTGCGTCTGTGCAGCTTCGCGTGATTATTGCCAGTTGCCAGTAGTAAGGGGAGAGAATGAATCAAAACAAATACGTGAATGACAACTATGGCACTTATCCTCTAAAGCTTAAAAACAGATTGTCCATTTGTAGTTCTGGCAGCTGTGCAGTTCAACATCATCAGAAAGGACCTTTTTCTCTCCCCTGTCCCATCTGCTGCAACATGTGGACATTGACCAGTACAACAATAGCATCTGGAGTTTTCCCCATCTTTGTGCATAGTGCCATGTTTATAATACTGTACTTGATGTCAGTAAGTGCACCCAACACTTGGCCCCTCTCCTCCTCTGCCTTAGCTCCCGATGAATGTCAGGTTTGCACTATTTTGATTCAGTTTGTCAGAATCAGTCCAAACAAAAATCTGTCTTGGATGCTGTTTCTAACTATAGTTTTACTATTTTTTTGTATTTTTGTGGTGATTATACTGCTTCTGTTACCTTTTGATTGGATGAAGGTGATAAAATTGATGTAAGAATGGTTGGTTTAAATATGTTTGCCTTTTGCCTTTTAGAAAATACACAAACATTTCTTTATTTGAAATAAAGTGATGTGTTTTGAGTCAGGGTTTAAACAGCCAGACAATTTTAAACACTGCACAAACCCAATGTTTGAGGTTGTAGAGGTTTGACGCTGGGCATTTAACACAAAATCAATTGAGGAAATAGAAGTGATGTGTGTAGGACAAGCTCAAGCCCAGAGGTGTTTCCATGAATCTCCCATGGCGGATGTTGGAGTAAACGATAGAAAGTTAAAGCGCTAAAAAGGGACCAAAGCTTCTCTGGCTTTTTCTTTTCGGTCCATGGAGTAACTCTTACAAAAGGAGCCTCAATCTGTGCCGGGACATGGATTTTTTTCATCTGAACACCTTATGCATATTGATTCCCACACTTTCAACACTCTGAAGCCTGGTGCTGTCACGGAGAAAACACATCTATCACTTGTATATGTGTGCAGACGTTAAGCCCGTTCGCCACATTGTGCACATATGTGTGTGTCACTTAAAGAATACAATAGCACAGATGGATGACACACATGACTTCCACACACACACATGCTTGGCTGGCAGTAAATCCCCACAGACCGCACAGTCCTGTTAGCAGAAGGTTTTCTGTCAAAGTGTCCTTGAGTAAGACACAATGTCCTTGTCTGGTCACTCTTCATCAGCCACATCCACCACAAGAATAAAATATGTGAACCTTCTTGTTTGTAGATGAATAAAGTCTGTAAGTAATTGTGTTTCACTGTTGCCAAGTTATTTTCACTTGTAGAGACAGCAATTGCAATCTCATTTTCTGTTTCAATCAGCCTGAGAGTCTCAGAACAATCTTGTTTATGTATAACAGTCCCGCATTACCTTTTTAAATCTCAACGTCAACTGGGAAGATGCTATACACCGATTACTTGAGGCACTTAGTTTTGTGCAAATGATGTACGTAACGCAACATTGCTATTTTAACATGTTATTTTGTTTGGAGAATGTTTGAAAACACTGCTCCAAAGTCAATGAATAACTTAATAAACCTATGCAAGGGCCAAGTTTCTTTGTGTTTTTTAGAGGTATTTCTTTCAGTTTGTGTTAAACTCAGCCCTGAAAGGTTTTACTAGGTTCAGAGGAAGCAGTGTGAGACATGATACTTGTCCAGTCCTGCTGTCGGCCAATGACTTGAGGGTCTTGTCTGCTGTAGCCGAGGGACAGGGGGAAGTGTTGAGGGGATTGGTGCTGAGGGAGAAATGCAGAGGACAGTGTCTGAGTGACAGTCTCCTATGTGAGTGCGAGAGGACCTCAAAGAGTAATGTTTCAGAGATGGAGTGAACATGGAGTCAAGGCTATTGTACATCATATAGATCAGTGGGTCTCAAAAGTAATGAAGGAGTACCACTTCGAAAATATTTAAGGTTTCTGTAGTTCTTTTTAGCCTATATACAGAATAATATTTTTCTCTGTTGCCTCAAAACTGTACTTAGATATATCCACTATTTACAAGGATAAACCTGGAACAAATCAGGTCAACACACTCTACTGTAAAGTGATTGTGTGGTTACATTTTGTTATTTTATTGTTATATTACTTGATATTTCCCTCTTCTGTACTACTGTGTTTCTTTAGATCTGCATAAATTACAATGAAATTGGAAATCTGGAGTCAGGAGGTGTAAGGATTTAAAGAAACACTAGTCAAAATTATATATTACTGAGCCAAAATACTGAATTAGCTGCAGGAAATGAGACAAACACAGACGGTGATCTGGAAAGAGTGAACTAAATTAAATGTCGTTTTACTGGAAAATCACTTGCATATTCAAACATTTGCGTTTGTGTTTATTTTTACTTTACATTTGCCACAGCAACAAGCAAACAATCTCCCCTCGGGAATCATTGAGGTTTTATCATACAGTAAGACGCTTTTACAATATTAGGATAGTAATAAATACAGTTTGGTGGAGAGATCCAGACACAAACAGTTGGAGCTGCAATAAGAGAGAGGCTGTGATTTGGGCTCAGCGGTGCGTAGCGGCTATGGGCCCATGTTGTCATTGACAGGAAGTGAAGGGTACAAGCCTTTCTCAAACCTCCTTATCCTGCTGACCTCATGGGGAGACTCTGTGTGTACGTATGGATGTGTTACACAGTGAGACCGACATACAGGCAGCAGACAGACAGAGGCTGAGAGGTGCTGCCTTTACACTGCCTCCCTCCAGGACCAGAGTGAGTGATGCCCCCTTTGGCTTGGTTTCACCCCAGTGCACATATACACTGTGCTGAAGTTAACAGAGGTTTGTGTATGTGTGTGAATGCATCACTTATACTTGTGTTATTGCGGCATAAAGCTGCAAATTACTTTAGATGTTTGAGAAGGATTGATGGGTAAAAATATTACTGTGCTTAAGATTAAGGTTAAGGTGACACATCAAGTAAATGTCCCCTTAAAGACATCGGCTGGGATTTCCAGGTTAATGCCTTATACTCATCAGTGAAAGGTAAATATAAGCTTTTTAACTTTAGTCAACGGTCAAAGAATAGTTTTTGTGTGTGTCCACTCACATGATTGAGTGCTTACTACATGGCTCCAGAGTGGCCCATGTTTAAATCACATTTTGGGCCAATTGCTCCATGTAATCTGCCTTGTTTCTCATCCTACATACTTTCTCCGTCCATTCATTAAAGAAAATGCCCAGAAAACCTTTGTTCATTCTGCATCTAACTGTCCATTGTCCAGAGTGTACCCCGCTAAGGTCCAACGCTCCTGGGATGCAACCCCTAATGGGACTAAGCAAAAGAAAATAAAAGGAATGAATTACTGACTGAATAAAAGTGTTTTTATGCATTTAAATCATTTTTTTAAATTAAACCAAGTCACTACTCTCAATGCAATACTCCGTAAATATTAGTATTTGACAATATAATTTCTCACAGAAAGTGATCGGAGCTGTTTAAACATTACTAAGCACAAAACTGCGCTCATTTTTCATTTGCAGTGAAGTACAGTGGCAACTTTTTCCTAGTGACATGGTTATTATAGAAGTCATGTTTGTCCTTTTCCACTTCACAAATGTAGGACAAGGACATGCTAAATAGGACATAGGTTGCAGTCTGAAGCAGCATTCACTACTGTGTAATATCCATGAAGGAATCTGGTTTTACAGTGCTCCATGCAGAACAAGACAGGACACTGATGTCAATGATTTTAGTGAGAAGATTATAGGCAACCTGTTAAAATACAGTACATTGTTTTTTTCTTCATGTTTCTGGCAGTGACCATGAACTCTGATATTGTGTGTGATTATCCATGCCGAAGTAAAATTATCTTTTATAACTATACATGAGCATTTGTGGATGTGGCTCTTGTATGCTGAAGATGCAAGTTAATGCACAGGTTATTAATCTGGGAGTCTGGGTCACAATATGTGCAGCTTTACTCATATTTTCACTCCATTTGTCCTGCAGGGCCTTGAGGTGTTGCAGGTTTTAGATGTGGCATTGCATCATATTCATGGTAAACAGTAGGTATAAACACAGCTTTACACTGGAATAAAACAGTCAAACTCAAACACAGAACCACAATGATGGACTATGAGATGTACATTTATGTAGCCACACTTTTTGGAGGCTTCTGAATATGCTGTGGGCTCATAGTTATTGTTTATGTGGTTTAATTCTACTATGGAAAAAAAAAACATTTTGAAAGCAGTGATACAGACTTGGTTGACCTCTTGATGCAATTTTTGACGTCATATTTGTTATTGGCCGCAAAGCAGATGTTTTGTTTATTTTTTAGCCTATTGCATTTAAACTCTTGGCTCGAAGAAAGGTTACTTGTTGGTGTTAGCATAGAATGAAGCTAAAGCAGTATTAGAGTTTTAAATGGCCTCAATTAAATGCTAAAAGCTCATAAATTTTCCAGCTTTGTGAACAGCAATGACTTTGTGAGCTGAAAGAAGTGGAGCCCAGCAAAGTCAGAAGAAAAAAAATAACTTAGTGCATAAGTTTAAGATTGTTTTGAATAAAAAACTATGGTCTAAAATGGAAACACAATACATAGCTATAGCTTCATTGATACATTGATTCCACACACACAACTGTAGGAAGACACTTCTGACCCTCTGTAGAGAATGAAAGCAATGATGTGAGCCCTAGAAGTGTGATATAGAAAAAGGAAGAGTGTGCGTCTTGCAGTACATGTGTGTGTGCATCAGTATGACAGCTTTCAGAGCGGCACTGCGCGGCCAGCTGATTCTCTCCCATCTGAGATCCTGAGTGAGGATTATAAAACCAATCAGCAGCTGGTGATTGCTGCAGCCAGCCCCGTGATTGGATCACAACCCAGCCTCTGCCATCGGCTCCGCAAAGAGAAAGACAGAGAAGAAGAAGCGACACTGGCGAAAAACGAGATGAGAGAAGAGATTGATAAAGAGAGTCGTCAAAATGAAGCATGGCAAAGAAAAGATGGAAGAAGCAGAACATCAGCTTCTGGAGAGTTTTCCATCAGCCTTTGTTCTACAAGTCATTTACATTATTGTGCTTCCATGTTCTCAACCTGCCTTATCAGTATCTGCATCATCCAAAATGTCATTCATTCAAAACAAATCAAACAAAGTAATCTTTATTGAAGCATTCACTTTAATAGAGGTGCGGTGTAGGTCTTTGGCATCATAGATCTCTTTTTATAATGTTATACTCATGTGGGTCATTATTTAGACAAATATATGATTTGTGTTTTGTTTTGTTTTTTCCCCAGAGCTTTGCTTTTGAAGTTTGTGGGAAAGATGTCTTTGTCTCAAAACAGCTTTTCTGTAATCTCTTGACAGTTTCTATTGTTTTTATGTACTGCAAAAGATTCAAACTAGTAAACAACACTGTACTTTATTTTACCACAGCCCGTTTCCCACTAATAAATTGATTCCAGATGCTGGTAATAGTCAAGGAAAGGAGTAGATGCTTTAAATACCACAATCCTCTTTTTGTTTCCTCAAGTCAAATGCAGAACTTAGGCCAAAGCATGGTCAAAGAACTGAACACTGTATTATATAATGAATCACAGACATTACTCAGGTGGAAGATTCTCTTATATCAGGATTTCTGGACAAAACTGTTGCACCAACCATCTGGCAGCTCCCTGGTTAATATTTAAACTGAGCAGAACATTAGCAGTTGTTGACAATGCGGTTTTACATATAACACTGTGAATAGGTTCCCAGTGAGTAGTTTGTGTTGTCATTAAACACAGGTAGTATAATCAAAATGTACAGTGTTAATTGTATACTTGCCCAGTAATGGATGGGTGCATCTGCCGTACAAAAGTTGCCAGGTGTTGCTAACTGTGTTGTTGGCAGGTTTGGTTCACTGGCTTCCCATTGGGATTACAGGAACCTGGGGCATCTGTTGGCCCCTGCGCTCATCCTGCCCCGGGGCATCTTGGTTTATTTGTGCTCCTGACCTGTTGCCTCCACACATACACTTTTTTGACCTTAATGATGACCTGCAAGAACCTAACTCTTTGTCCTATAGCAGGGATGAGTCAACTTTATTTACTGTGAGCAGATGACTAAAGCCCACACATATTTGAGCTGTATAGAAAAACAGCAGATGTAGACTCAAGAGAATAGAAACTGAAGGTAAAGGGTCACGTTTTTGCTCAATAAACACTAATGTCCCAGCACTAGTTTGTATTTAGGGAGCGAGGTAACATACATTAAAGCAGTTAACACTGAGATATAAAATATTGTGCGGCAGTACGACTGAAGATCGGGTGAGAAAGGCCAAATAAGCACAGCTGGGCTCAGGAGAAAGATCTGAACCTTTCCTGGCCTTGTATCTGTCTATTTGTGTTGAAGCTACTGCATACAAATGCTCCGCTGATTAATATGGGTGAGATCAAGCAGGACAAAGTCTGACAAACTTGTGCTAAAGCTACTCAAACAACTTAATTGCCTTACAGCCCTTCTTTTCTGTGACATTGCTCATTTGTTTCACCCGTCTGACAGACTTTTTGTTCCTCTGTATTTATGTCACTGCTCACACTGGCCTTATAACATCCAAATAGTGTTACCTTGAGGACTTGCATGAATTGGAAACAACTCTTTGGAAAACAACTCTTGCAACAACTCTTGTTTCCTCTGCATTGAGCCATCTTAAGACATTATTTTACAATACTTGTCTTATTATTTGAATTGTTCTTTTTGACTTACATTTCAAGCATGTAACTTGTTCTTGAAGCTTTGATGCTGCTCTGATAGTTTCTTATTGCTTTGGTCAGTCGTATGATGCGCATATGTTTTGACATTATGCCAAGTTAAGGCTAAATTTTAGACATTGTATGGACTTCCATACTCTTGATTCAGAAATGTACTTAATGTGCAATGAGCAGAAAAGTCATTAGCTTAATAGCTCCTACAACTCTGGTTAGTATGCTGGCTGAGACACCATTCAATGCAATATAGATCAATGCTAGCATTATTTAGTGTTGCTACAAGTCATGCCTCCTACAAAGGAAGCAGAGAGATGTAGCGTACATTAATATAACATAGACTCATCTTTAAAATAATCACATAAACGTTGAAAAGGGCTGGCAGCTTTAGAAATTGCATATGAGATTGTGGTGACTGTGGTGGGTTTTCTCCAGACTTTATCTCAGCTTCCAGTTTCAGGTCAGCTTAAGTTTCAATAAAAAATAAGGTAATTTTCAATTCATAATCTAGGTGGCATTTTCTAATTGGAACAACAGGATTTGCAAATGACCTTAAATTATTCTAGTCAAAAGCAAAATGTCTGCAACTGCTTTAACTGCATAGTAAGTCGACACATTAGTGAGATGATTTCCTAGAGCCAGATAACACTCAGAGGCCATGTAAATGTCACACGGCTTGACATCCCACATGTGGACTTTTGCTGCTTGAGAAAGCCCTCTGTGCCTTTTGGGCTTGAAGGCTGTCACTGAGCGGCCCACACATGCTGTGCTCTGTGTGGCCGTATATATATCTTGAGCCAGCTCCTCTGAGCCTGCAGACATATACAGTAAGTCACCTATTCACCAGTCAGTGTTAAGAATAGCTATTCCCCTGGATTTCTATTCAACACTGTTCAGAGCAGGTGGGGAATTTGAAGGGAAAGAGATTAGCTATTTCTACTCCACAAAATGATTTATGCCCAGACTTTTATCAGGAAACTTCTAACCCCCCCCCCTGCAAAGATCATTTCCCCCGACTTCACCTCACAACGGGAACTATTTTAAGCATTGGCTCATTAATACAGACTGATTGGATTCATTGTTCTGCAATCCTGATGGATGTTCTGTGAAGTTTTCTTTCTTTCAGCTCCCACCTAAACCCCTCTTCAATCTTCAGGCTGAATTTCCTCCAAAGAATGCGGCCCCGTTGTCTTCTGAAACTCAGATAAATCAGCTGCCAATGGCTTTTGTCACTTGAGTTCATTTAAATGGAATTGCATTAGGCTCACTCAGTCAAAGTATTCATAATGACAGCCGCTCCGACTTAAATCTCCTGTGGACTTTTACACATCGGAACAAACCTCTCCACTCTGCGAGCTCGTATACTTTATACTCTCTTTTATGTATTAAATATAAAGACATCAATACACTCACAAGTCTGTCTTTATTACAACATCACCGCAGGTTTGTCTCAACTTGTTTTTAATATTTAATGTTACTTTATCTTCCAAATGGTAAAGTCTAGGTCATAGTTCTTTCATTGTTTTTCACTTGTCCAAGTATTAGCCTCAAACAATAAAAAAATGATATCAGCCCATTTAACCCCACTGGTTACAATGATGGAAAAGTTCCTCCTTTAAACATAGTCACATTAATAGGAGACAATGCTGAAAACAATGAATAAAAAAAATTTTTTTTTGTTTATTTCCAAGGGTTTGTTTGTGTTGTGAGTTTGTGTCAGAGCGACCATGTGAATATCATGAACTATACAGATGCAGACTATTAATAAATTATATGTCAGTAAGAAGATAAAGTGCACCAAGATGGTAGAAAATGTATGTAATTAAACTAATACCAGATCGGAATGTTGCCAAATAACGGGCAGGTTACTGGATGTAGACCTGTGAATTGTATTTTCTTTGTTAAAACACCTTTTTCACATCATAGGGAGATTATGCTTTTTTTCACTTATTGCCACTTGATGCATTAGTTGTGCTTTTAGCGTATATGCATGTATGTTCAGATAATTGCTACTGACCCATTCACATAGAAAAGTGAGTGGGCTCTGAACTCCAGATGACAGGCTATTGCCACGCTGCCTGCTGCGTGCTCCGCTGCAGTAAGTGTGCTCAGGATGTTATATGAGGGTCGACGGCTATTTTTACTTTACCTCCACCGCAGTGCCACTTTACTTCTGTGCACTTATATTCACTGAGGAGATATACAGCAGATTTACATTTATGTACATAAATGCAGCTTTTTCCTTCTAAGCTAAGTTAAGTATATGCCCAATTTACCAAACAATTCCTAATATGTGGAAAAGTGAAAAATAAAAAAATAAATATACTACGCTCTATTGGGTTGTGCATGTTAGGACTGGTTGGCTGTCTTTGAGTCACTTTCTGCTGCTGAAAGCTCGATTTTAAACATAATGAAGCACTTAAGTAGCGGCACAAGAAGCAGACAGGGTGCTAAGGACAGCGACCGGCAGGGAAATCAGCTGTCAGCAGCCACATACTTCCGCTCTCCTCATTAATTACTTTTGGGGGGATGAGAGGTGGAGGCTAAATGAGTATTGATTGTGGTGGGCCAGTATAAGGGCTGGTTTCACTGGCCTTTCCCACATGTCATTGCTTCTCCACGTCCCCATTAAGCGGGAACAAGAGGGATCAGTCGCAAGCTGAGACCCTATTAAAGTCACGACCTCAGAGTGTCAGACAAACTAGCCAGCACACACACCTCTAAGTGTCAGACAGAAACACTTCTACTTTTTGGATTTGATCACTTTTCATTTGATGATACATTTGAAGCTGTAGGCAACACAAAAGACGTGCTTCCATCAAATGGCACAGTACACACTTTGGTGTTACACATTTTTCCACTGCCACATAAATAGGAACACCACATCAATGTCACAAAAGTGTGTTTCAGATGCCATATCTAGTGATTTTTAAACTTTTATAATAATAGTGTTTTGCTAAAAGACTCAAGGGTCATGTGACACTGGCTCAAGCAAGTTTTAGTTTATTCAGAAACAAATGTGTGGCTTATCTTGGCATATAGCTATTCAACATAATTTAAAAAAAACATGTTTTTTGACACAGTATTGCTTTTGGGTTTTTCTCTTTCCTATTTTTGTGTGACAATTCTCTGACAAACAATCCTTGCTCAGCTGTCTGTTTAGCCCCAGATCCTAACACATGGTGGAGACATCTATCTGAGTTTCACTTTTTGCTGTTTCCCTCTGCCACCTCTTTTTCTCACTAGACCAAATTGCAAAAAAAAACTAGAAAACTCACAAGAAGTGCTTTTTCCTCTCTGCTTTTCAACCCTGCCTCACTGAACGCTGCTTTTGTTGTGTGACTGATGATTTTAATTACCTGTTAACTCCCTGTACTCAGCAGATACACATGATAAATGTTTGGGGTGGCTCTTGTAGCCACCATCTGGATGGGCCAGAGGAGTCTAAAGAGCATTTCTCTGCTGTCATACTAAAGACAGCCACCACAGCAGGGGGGGTTGCAGGTGTACCAAGGGAGAACAAGAAACTGTCCCAGTTTAGATCCAGTTGACAGCTATTTAGTGTCATAAGGGTCACATCCATTTTTCCTCCCGGAGACTGCAAGTAGCAACAATATTCCTATAAAAAAAGCAAGGCCGTATCAACACAGTGGGGAGAGAGACTGGTGTAGACAATTGGGCGGCAAATTGTAGCACTTTATATGGAGATTGTAGTGAAGGAGAAGGATGAAGATGCTTAAGGTATGCAGCAGAACAGAGGAGGAAGTAGGCATTACTTCAGTCAGGTGCAGGTGATATGCAAAGCACTATATGATCTTTTGGCTTTTGTTCTTAAACCACAGGCTCCATTACCTGAAATACATAAGACAAAGAACTAAACGTCATGTTATTTTCTTATTTTGACTTTAAAATAATATGAAATCACATTACACACACTTTACACGCTTTAAAATCATGACATAATCCTAGACCGTCATGTGTGGCATAACACATTGTAATCCTGGGTCTGTGGCATGCTCTTTTGATGCAACAGTGCTGCTACCTGTTGCTGGTTAAATTAGTAATGTTAACACTACACGTGAACTTTAAATGGAATTGTTGGAAAAGTTACTCCATAACTTAAGTCATTAAAGCTCCTCTCATGAAGTTCATGTGCCATAGTTTGAGGTGTTATCCTTATGGCTCTGGGGACATCACAACTCTTTTGGACACTTCCTGCTACAAAAAAGGACAAAGGACAGAGCAAAACATCTTTTTGTGACTGTTATTGAACTACCAACTACTTCCAAAATAGCTGTATAGAATCTGTTAACAGTGTCTTTTCAAGTACCTCATAAAAAATGCAGCTGGAGTCAAGCAGTGCTGCTATTTCCACTTAGTAGCAGCACATATCATGCATGAATGCCTCATAATTATCCAAAACACTCCAAATTTGGAACAAGTATTAACTTCTCCTTCCTAGATCCATATCTCCACAGTTAATGCACAGACATGAAAGTGGTATTGATCGTCTCCCATTTGCAGTGAATACGGCTCTTCCCACGATGTTGGACTAGTTCTTAAGCACACACATTTACCACTGTCTCAACTCTCTGGTGAATAACACTGGGGTCAGCGCTAATTAGACTTTTACATTTTTATTCCAACAGTCATTACCACTGATGTCATTGAGTGGAGTGTCATATTAAAGTTTAGGTTTTACATGAGCTATTCATAATTACGCCAGGCATTATTTGCCCACTGTCTGGTCTCTGCCATGTCTGTTTGTGTTCACAGTTCATGGCAGAGCGCTAGGGACTCACAGGCCAATGGGGGTGACCTCCAGCATTAATGGAGGGTAATGAGGACTGGCCCCAAAGCTGACTTCAGTAAAGTCACAGTGGTTATTCTGGTGCTCGATACGAAAACAATAGAGAAAAATGAAAAGCAAAGAAGTATTGGCATTGCATTGATGAGATGTATAACGAGGCAGAGATCATTTCGGGATCGGTCTGACACTGAACTTAGAGCTAGAAGTTTAAGGTAACTCTAATCTTTGGTTTGATGTAATGTATTGGTGTTTTGCAGAGAAAAAACTGGTGCGGATTTACCCTTTTTATTAAAAGAGAAGCAGAAAAGGTCTCTAGGCTGCTGTCGGAGGTGGCTAGTATTTTCATTGTTGAAATATATATGTTATTCATTTAAAGGTGCATTAGACAGGCTAGAATAGAAAGAAAATAAACAATAGCAAAATAAAAGGTGCATGAAAAGTTGAGTAATGTTGCTTTAAACATATAAATCATTGTCTTATTCTTATATTTCCTTTGATATATGCCCTTTAAGGTTTTATGGTTAGTCTACAGTTAATAAATTCTATAGCAAGACAAATATATGCTGAAAGGTAATTGTTGTTAGTTGTTTTAACCTGATTAGCTGCATGTATTAAGAGCCACAACATGAATGGAACAAGTTAATCAAGTTGTTGTTGTAAGGTTGGTTCAATATTAAAAGTGAAGCCACTAACAGAATAAAAGACACCAACTAAACTAAAGTGACTTACGCTTTCAAATACTTCTTTTTATACTGCTTTTTATACTGTTCCTAAGATGTGCCTCCCTTTAACACTTTACAATTTACAATTTAATTATCCCTCAAAATGATTCATGAGCACTTATAAAGATGTGTTAAATAAATTTGTAACAGAAGGAGTTCAGGTAAATCTGGCTGGGAGTTCTTTACTGTTATTCTTCAAAAAGACTCACAGACTTTTTTGCCCGACACCTAGAAGACAGACATATCGATATGAGCGCTGTAAACAAGAACTCCTTTATTGTCTGTTTCTCCTTTTTTGGTCTATCTCTCCATCGGCCGTGAATCACTGGTGTGTTAGGACATCGTTTAAGGTTGCGCACAACATCAATACTGGCTCTATTGATTTTTTAAACAGTTAATGGAAGCCTTTAGGGCAGGAAAGCTAATTAAAATCATATGCAGGTCAAGCTCATTTAAAGACTCCCCATTAGTTTATGTTGAGCTTAACCACGCTTGACTGGAAAATCCATTCATCGGGCATCGTAATTGACTGGTGTTTCTAATGGCTTTCCAATGCTCGAGCATCTTAGAGAAAGTGAGTCGGTCCCTCTGGCACATTTTTATGTTGCAGCTCTAATAATGCACATACAGAATCATTAAAGACGGCTGCAGTGTGTCCTGTGTCCGCAAAGTATCTTGTCAGCGCCTGGGGACAGCTGCGGGTTTCAAACACCTGCCATTTGGGGAAAAAAAAACACACACAGTTAAGATAACCTATAAATAAACTGTTTTCACTTTCTTTTCTTTTTTTTCTTTTTTTTTGTTTTTTCCACTGTAAGACTGCTCATAATTAGGATGTCACACTCAAGGTGTGTCTTCACCCAAGACATGAGAAGTGTTAAAAGTGAGCTTTAGGCATGGGTGTGTGAGGAGATATTCAGTGAAACTTTGTCTTCTTCAATGCACTACAGTGTATTGAAGATCTACAGGTAGATGCAGTGTGTCACAGGAAAAAAAGTGCTGCATGGAAAGTGAAAAAAGTGTCTGAAGGCTTTAATTGTCTGCCTTATATTGAGATCCACTGATTAACTGCCACCATCTGATTTTCTGAACTGTACAATCCTCACTTCTATTTGGTTGTTTGTCTTTACTTGACACATATGTGCTGTTCAGTCAGTCTATTATGCAGCTCATGTTTTACATTAGTGTAGCTTCATGTCATTTCACATTAACAGTTTTCTGTCGATGTGGTTGGTTGTTTAGTGCCAACTCAGCCTGTTGTGATGAACACGCTCACAGCTCAAACTTCAGCTCAAACTCACCTTTTTTTTTTTTTTTTTATCTTTTAGTTGTGACACAATGAGCCCATTTGTATTTTTTTAAATCCAAAATGTAACATTTGATAATAGCAATAGATGATATGTTAATAGATCATATGTTAAAATGTCTAAAGCTAATACTGGAGTAGTGCCAGCAAATTTGGTAGGTATTGCACACAATATAGGAATATATTCCTCTGGGTTGAAGGTTCTTTATTTTCATAAATTAAATCACATCCCATCCTCACATTACTCATATTGATTTCCAGCCTGAGATGATTGTGAAGTCCTAATGAATAATGCCTTAGTGTTTATTGTGCAAATTACCCAGAATACATTTAGATAACACAGGATTACATGCTCGATGGGATCTTCACTCACAGACACAGGTACAATTAATCTTAGGTGAATAAATCTGATAGCATGATCAGATGACAACATTCACATCAAAGCATTGTGTTTACAAACTCTTGTCCCAGCGCCTCTCAAGAAGTAACAGCACACACACACACACACACACTCATCCCGACTCGCAGCTTATTTTTATTTTATTTATTTATTTGTTTATTTGAACAGGGACAGTACACATTAATAAACATTTCTGTAAATGTGCCAGTATTAGCTACAGAGCTAGTTTCCAACTGCAGCCACCACAACATCAAAGGTTAATATAAAAAAATACAAATAGAAATAGTAAATTAGTAAAAGTTAGTAGGCTACCTAAAAGCGTACACACACGTTAATATTTAACACACAGCAAAGCAACATTTTGCGTAAGCAGACAGATATACACTACACATCCAACAGCTCTGTCTGTCTCTGTTCAGTTTTGACGTGTAAGCAAAGCTGCCATATTTTGCCTGACTCTTATTTTGTGCCAGCCATGTCGTGTTCTCAGCCCTCAACAAACACACCTCACAGATGTCATCTGATCATACTCTCGTATCTGTTATTCCTTGTTTTTTATACATACATTGTTGTAGCATTTTGTAGCATGTTGGGGCTTGGATTGAGTCAGTTGCTCCCTTTTCTGTGATTATTGCTGTCATTTTTTTGTGTCCTATTTGGCAAAAGGTGATCAATGAGTGCTTTTACGTAGCAGGATTTCATTAAAAGTGCGACTGGTTTCTAGAGTATACTAAAATCAGTCCTACCTGCTATCATAACCGTTTTTCCAAAATGGGCAGGGCTTTATGAGATGCTGTGGTTCTCTGTTTAATCGTTTGTTTTTAAATTGTGTCAGCCCAGAGATGGTTTATTCTGTGGATGATAGTACTGTCCACCATTTCTAACAAGGACCAGACTAGTTCACATGCACCAAAGAGACAATTTCACATCCTTGATGTTGATCAACGCCTTTTAGATAAAGGGAAGCTGTAAAAAAGTGGTGTCTCAGGAGGGGACTGAATTTGTGGTGTGTTTATTTTTCTCTGTCATTGGCAATATGCTAACAGCAGCTGCCAACCGTCTTACTGTGTCTTTGCTCTGATTCTTCGGCTCCATCGCCGCAGCTACAAGCGAGCAGCTCAGGCACCAGTGTAACTCCCAGCTGGCATGAGCAGTGCACAAAACCCTGCAACCTAGCAGCTTTAACAAAGTGCTTCATTAGACAGAGTTAGATCACGTCAAACCACCTGAGATGAATTCCTTCTGACACTAGGTACATATGGAGCACAGCCTCAGTGAAGTTGTCATATACAAGGTTATATTTAATAATAACACTTAATGAGATGTCAGCACTATTGACTTTTTTTTTTTTTTGTGCCAGTAAAGCATAGGTATATTTTCTACTCCAGCTGCTCCATTCTTTTCTGCAAAGGACAAAAATATGCACACGCATGTCTAAACACACACATCTAATTGTGCCCAAGTCTGCAAACACAGAGTCCGCTGATTATGCTAATAATGCACTATAGCTGTTTTCACTCACGCATGTTATTAATATTGTTCTATTTTCGCTAACATTTCACAAAGCCTGTCGAATTTGAAGTGGTTATTAAATCCAGGTTATTGAGAAGAAGCCAAGCATTAAAAGACATTTCATGTAAAAACAATGGTCTATTGCCACATGCCTCTCCTAGAGCATGTGTTGTGTTTTTTTAGTGTTCAGTGACTTTTAGTTTGTAAAAAAATAATTATAATAGAATAAAACAAGGCTTGATTTACTGACACTAAAATATAGGCACAATATTTTGTTTGTTGTAAAAATGTCAGTATTTCATCTGTAGATCTTTAGTTGTGTCTTTGTTGTTCATAACATAAAGCATTCATATAAAATAGTATTAGTTTACTAACTTGTACTTAATATTATGGATTGAATTAGTTTTTCAGAATTTCTCCCATCATCCTCCACTGTCCTTGTTCTAAGTTATTTTCCAGGAAGAAGACTGCGGCAAGAATTCAGCGAATTGCAGAAACATATAAAGTCTGATTTTAAAATTATACAGTCCTCCCATTATTGGATTGCCTTGCAGTTATAAGGATGAAGGACTATGACTGCACATGGGAGATGCTTAGAGTTCATTACAGTCATATTTCTCATGTTTGAATTATAGGCAAAGTGTATTGAATTGTGAGGCCTGTACTCACACCTACTCAAGGAAAAAAATAAGAGGAGATTGTAAATCAAGCTCCTAAAAGGCAAGATTCTTCTAAACTCTAGTCTGCATTCATAAGTCTTTCTTCCCTAAGCTGCCCTTCACACCAGCCTCACACAAGAGAAAATCATGTGTGCGATTTTCTCCACATATTGAGTCACCTTTCACTGTAACATTCATATAATGTCTAATAAAGACTCTCAGGGCAGTTACAGCTGCTGACCTCTCCTTGGAACTCACTACAATTATTTATCCAGCAATAATTCACGCAGCAAAGGTAATGCAATTCACTCTTAGAAGATTCAGCTTTACTTATTTTCAATTAAAACATGACCATCTTATGAGAAACATGGAAAACCATTCATTTTTCTCTCCCTCAAAGGGAATAAACAGCTTTTGAAATAATTTAATTGTATGTGAGCCGTGGATGTGTCATAATTTTGTGCTGACAAACAAAAAGTGTCTATTTTCTGTTCTCTCTGTTTTGTCATGTGTGAATTTATACAGAAACCATTGGAGCTATATTGTGCTATACTCGCTGTGGTCCCAGATGCTTCCATAGAAAAGGTTCTCAGTATTCAGAGCACATACATGTCAGACAGACTGCCAGCTGGGGTCAAGTGGTCTCCCCTGATCAACAAGACTTTACTGCAAAAAAAATAAAAATAAAAGCCTTTAGACTTTCAGATGTGAGATGAGCGCATTGCCAAAATGTATTGACATTGGTTGAAATAATCAGTATACTATAGTTATGATCTTTGTCCACAATAATACCTCACATTGTTACATAAATATCAAAAAGCTGGCATTACTCTTGTTGCAAATCATACCCATTTCTGTTAATTTTTTAACGAGTTACAAGTCAAGGTGTTTCTTTGATTGAGTTATTAAGCATTTTTACTTAACTTTAGATTTTTAATGAAATATTTGCTTGCATGATAACTTGTAAGTCATTCAGTTTTTTGTCAGCATTTAGATTAATTGGAAACAGCATTTAGATATGATTACACAGACTACAATTAGTGATACAAATATGTCCTTCGTGTAATGAAAATAATCTTTTCAATCGTGTTGTTTTCTTGTTTTTCAAACCAGGTCCGTCTCTGGTGGGTGCCATGAAGAAAGACTGGGCGTCCCCCAACAGCATCGCCCTGTCCTGGCAGCAGCCTGAGCAGAACACTCTGCCCATCCTGGAATATGAGGTCAAATACTACGAGAAGGTACAGCAGGCTCTATTTACTTTTCATCTAATGCTGTAAGGTTGTGCCAAGATTCAAGTCAACGTGATGACCCATATCAGCCTATATGGCCTATGCCACCTTGTTATAAAGTAGTCACTGCTACAGTACTGTAGTATTGAACAGAGAACAGACTTTGGGGCTTCTCTTACATGATTCTGGCTGTGTGCGGAGCAGCAAATTTGCAGCAAGTGCACACAAGCGTAGTAAGCAATTTTATGTGACCATGGCAGTGCAACACAGCGAAATCTGGAATAGAGGCTGAAGCTGAATGATTACATTGTTAGAGATACAGTATGAGCAGGTGGAGCAGGGAAGAGCTTTAACGTTGGTCAGTCACTTTAACTCCTCTTTTTTTCATGAGTTAGTGGACAGCTCCGTACCACCTTTCCTCAGAGAAATGTCTGTTTACACAGCCTGTCTTATAATCATAAAGCATTGTAAATAAAGTATAGTAAAAACCCTCCTAGGACCAAACATTAGGCACTTGTTTCTATGGTATATCTGAAACAAGCTGCAAAAATATGTATTATTCTGTATTGTATTGTACTGTACTCTATGTTCTGTTTCTCTCAGGAACATGAGCAGACGAGCTATTCTTCAACCCGCACCAAGGCTCCCAGTGTGATCATCTCAGGTCTGAAGCCCGCTACGTGGTATGTCTTCAGTATAAGGACCCGGACAGGAACCGGATACAGCTCCTACTCCCTGAAATATGAATACGAAACAACAGGAGACTGTGAGTACTTTGGGTTGTCCTACTAATACATGTATATATGAAAATTCTCACAGATCTGTATTGTTGTATTGTTGTGTATTAAAGAAGCGTTACTACTCTTATTGCAGTACCAAGCATTCATTACATCAATAATTTTAGATTTTAATTATGGTGGGTAGCATTACACAGCTTATTAGCTACTGACTAAACAGTAGCTAGAAAGGAAACTGAAGGTGGAGACTAACCCAGCTCCCACTAGTTTTGTTGTTTGCACGCTGCCAGGTCAGCTAAGCCATTATTACACAACTATATTTAATGACAAGTCAAAAGTCATAGGGGCAGCAATCTTTTTGAGTGCTATAGACCTAAATTAGTCACGTATCACCACAATCTTAGAAAGAAAGGTATTACAGTCACATTACAATATGGTTAAGAAAGAAAAAAAGCACAACCTAAGTGTTTGAAAATGGCTCCATCATCAATGTTACTCCATTTAAAGACATTTCCGTCAAAGGTATAAAATGTTGCAGTATAAGCAGCAGTCCAGGGTCAGGTGAAGTTCACATAGCCCGGAGTAGCACTGGAGGCAGTTTGCATCAATGTCACGACGGCAAATAATAACTGTGGAAAAGCCCGAACCCAGCTACATCTATATGTGCATACTCAGACTCCGAGGGGCATATTTTTAGACAGATTCTGGAAAATGTATGCAGAAGACTTACACTCATGAAATCTGAAGCGAGACAACAGTGCCACTCACCCGGTAGCCGTACATCTCAATCCTGCTGCAGAGGCTTCTTAAATATGCTAAAAGTAAACACAACCCCCAGAGTATCACTAGTCTTGCATATAAATGTGCCTCGACATTAACAGGATGTAATATGCTCCTGTTCATTTGGCAAGCCATAATTTACACTCTTTTGATCTCAGTGTTTTTGCTTGTTTTTTCTTACTCCGCAGGTTTACTTTCTTCATATTTAATTAAACTTATGTCACATATTCATATTACGGCCTAGTCTCAGAGAACATTGCTCACTATTGAATGTAATCCTGCTATGCTATGTCAGGGAGTCATTTTGACCCATTTTGCATTTTTTAATTTTTGTTTGTTCATATGAAACCTTATCATCTCCTTCTCTAAAAGTGATCCATTCATTTCTGAACCTTCTGGAATAAAGGATGTGAAAATTATTATCATTTAAGCTTTAAACTGCAGAGGTGTCCTTTCTGCCTCATTCAGTCAACACAGTGAAAGTTGATTTCACAGTTTAGTTCAAGAGCATTTGGGCACTTTTTATAGTTTCAAAGCCTAATTTTGACTATAACTGTATAGGTTTACTCATCAAAGTTTAAAGTTTTTTTTGTTTTGTTTTTCCTCATAAAATTTCACATAACACTACAATAGGGCTGTTAAATATGTATATCATTTGGATGTATATATTACTTTTTTATTTTTACTTGTCTTTTTTGTGGTGTTACTCATCAAATGTTTACAGAAGTTAGTTGGGGCCTTTAGTGAGGCACATTGACTTGAGTAGCTTAACTTGGGGGAAACTGTATTGCTGGGGACATTTCCTCAAATATACTTTTTACTTTTACACTTTGCACTTAATTAACACTTTGACTGTACTAGATGAAAGCATGTGAACACAACATAAGTCTCAGATGCTTTCCTAACAGGACAACTCTGCTTTCTAAGTAGACCAGCATTTGCTTTTTAACTGTTTTATGTAACGAGAGATGATGTTTAGTGACTCAAAATATGTGTTTTTGTTTGTCTAAGAATGAGTTTGGTCTTTGATCCAGGTGCCACTAATGTTGAGAAGACAATAGTGCCTGATTTATTTGACCAGTGAACATAACTTGAGTAGTCTTTTCACTCTTAATTCTTTTTTTCTCTAACTCAAGCATTTTTCGTTTGAGTTATATTATTTTGAACAGTACTTTTACTTGAGTACAACATTGGCCTGTTCTACCCACCGGTCACTATGCTTGAAACCTTGCAGAAATAGCTTTTTGCGGTTTACTTCTTTGTGGCTCAGTTCAACTTTAAGACAGCCTCAGCGTTGACTATTGATTACAGTCACCAAGGGAATCTGTCAATACCCCCCTAATGTTTAGTGCATTTTAATTGAATGTTTTTGTGTCTGTAGTGGATTTATTGGAAGTCTACTCATAAAATACAAAGGCGCGGCTGCCCTTTTATGTCAGGTTAGGTATTGTTGAGGGTGATTTGGCTTCACAGCGGTCTTCTCCTCTCCAAAGCTGCAGAGCTAGGCTTTATCTGTGGATCAGACGGTGCTTGGCCGAGCCTTTGTACTGCCCTGTCTTTTATGTCAAAGAGAAAGCAGCTTTGGCCCCTGTCGCCGCTCCGACTCTCTGTCTGCCTGTCCGTCCTCCTGTCAGTCACTGTCTCCAGGCTCATCTTTCTCCCATCTGTGGATTTGTCACCTTCTTCTTTCTTTTTCTCCCTTGTTTGTCTTTATCTGTCTTCTGTCATTCTTTTTGATTGCTTATCCTAAATCTGTCCTGTGCCATTTTTTTGGTACTTATGCTGTCTAACAATCTAGTTAGCTGGTAATAAAGAGCGAAGACTTTTTCACGTTGATGGTGAGGAAAATCTCCAACAGCAAACTGAAGTTACTTACTAGAAAGAACTGCACTTCACTGCCCCGCCAAGTTACACTAAGGTCAGGTGACTTATGATTTTTAATACTTCAAAGGTACGAACTGAAAGTGATATGTATTAATTGCATATACTGTAATCATAGATCTCTGCCTTATGGGGATGACAGCTGAAGTTTCCATTAATTTATCATGATAACATTAACAAAGTCACAGAACAGTTTCACGCTCCATACAAACAAGTAACTAACACTTACAAAAAAAGTAAGTAAAAGCTTTTCATTGACAGTGACTTAGACATTAATCAGCTAAATACCACGTAGCTACCCCCAGTCAGTCACAAATTAGCGGTTCTGTTGCCTCATGTGCTATTAAATTGACATTGTGAAATTGTGAAAGAATGTTTTCTTGTTAACAACAGGGATATCTGTTTCCCAATTATACAACCACCTGGTTTGGATATATAGAAGGACGTTAATGCCTTTACAAAGCTAGTATTGTTTTCATACACATATAAACAAGGTTACAACAGTCACTAAAATTACTGTAGAAAAGTGTTACAATCAAAACACTCTGATGAGAGCCTCCATTGTGTCAACACAGATCCCCCTAAATTGATCTGTCCCCATAATTCTCATGAGTAAGTACATAATACATGACCACAGTCACACGCTGTGACAGACCAGAACTCACTTAAGCCTTGGACATAATGCCCGTCCACATACTGTATCAGTGCACGTGAGCCTCATCGCGCCGGCAGCATGCACCGTGATCTCCAATTCATATTCATTAAGCTTTAAATATTATAGAAATAAGTTTGGTAATAGCAATCATCTTTCAATTATCTGGGATTCGTTAGCCTTGTGACAAGACACAGAAAAGGGAAAATCATGAATATCAAATGGGACCAATTTAACCAAATGATCATGGACTAAATCACAATTTCATGAATGAATAATATTAATTAAACAGCAGCCGGTGTATGAATCATTCCAGTAGCAGAGCTGACAGGGTTTTTGCATTACAAAGAGATGATCAAACATTTCTCTGTAATATGTGCATGCTCTATGTATGGTGCATTGATTAAATGGAATATTTAAAATAAACCTGAATATATTTTTCTTCTCCTTGCATAATGTCTACCATCTCTCCTCATTCATTTTGATTTTCTACCTGCCTTTACCCTCCTCTTTACATTGAAATCATGCTTTTGTCAAATTTTTTCCCTTTTAATTTTTTTCTTCTAATCCTTGCACATCCACCCTGTTTGTCATTGATCTCCATGTCATTGTTCAAACCTTCAGCTTCAGACATTGCTTCAGACCAAGGACAGGTTTTGGTGATAGTCACCGCTGCAGTAGGAGGCTTCACTCTCCTCGTCATCCTCACACTCTTTCTACTCATCACTGGAAGGTAAGATTATTGTCACTTTTATGACATTTGATTAATTTTCTCACTAACATATCAAATATCATTGAGAAAGAATGTGAAATCAAAAGTTACCCTCTGTGTAGTGGTAGAAAAACAGTACACATTTCAAATTGTTGTTCAATTTGATGGAAAACCCAAAATGTAGTCACTTACTATATTCAAATAATAATACTTTTTCTCCTTTCAATAGAAGGTTAGATTCCTTATATTCATACAAAAAGTCTACAAAGTCACAAAACCTAAAGCTGAAGCCAAGTGGAGCAGTTTTCTTCTTAAGTAATTCCCTCAGCTCCTGGAATGGCTTGCTTAAGTTGCATTGGGATTTCTAGATTTCCTGAGATTGAAGACTTCTGAGCACAATAGAGCAATGAGATGAAGTTATATACATTCAAACTGTATTTTTTACAAAACTGGCCTCTAGACAATTTACTTAAATATGAAAATAGATGTGTGTGTGTGATGCTGTGGTGTGCAAATGTAAATGTTAAAACCGAAAAGTCTGAACAGAAAACAGTCTGTGCTGTTGAATTTTATGTGGGTGCATATACAGACAAAAAAACATTAGATATTATTTCAGACTTGTGAGCTTCAGTAGGTTTGGAGAGTCTTTTTTTTTTTTTTTTTTTTTTTTTTTAGGCCAAAGAGAGGAATAAAAGGAGCCTCTTACAGTGTACTTGGCCTTTTTATTAATATCCATACAGAATCATGCAAGAGGTCAGAAGAAATCTTTATATGACTTTTTCCTGACAGCTTCCCCTATGCATTTCTCTAATGTGTATCATTATAGGAAAATTATTTTCCGCAGCATATTTTTGAACATGGGTCATCTTAGCATGGGTGATTTCAAATATATCATTGCCACGTTCTTGTAGTGAGATTAGCCTCCAGGAATAGCATTTAATATAGGCTCTTTGTAATTCACCATTATAAGAGTTTGCCTTTTAGATGGTTAAAGACTTCGATAAATCCACCTTACAAGTTTGGAACAGCAGAGAGAATAAACAGAAGAAGCCCTGAGTATTTTTTGTTGTGACAAGGATTTTTATGTCCTAGCTCAAGTTGAACTAGTTTTAATTTTAGTTCAAAAACAAGTCGAAGTTTTCCAGTTTTACTTAATGACGTAAACATCATATCTGGTTTCTCTGTGGCCTGTGTAGGAGGCACTTTGACTCCTTCAGTTTTTTAAAGACACCAAATGTTCTTCAGGAGAGTCCAAAAAACATTAGAGCTTTTACTATTTGGGAAAAGTCAGAATTTGATACTAACACAGAAAAGGGGTCAGTTTTCAAACCAAAAAATTCATTTCTCAATAATGTCTGGTTTAGTTAGTATTCTTAAATGGTGAGAGGAGTACCAACTTTGTCTAAGTTTTGGCTGTTAAACTGCTTACAGATCTTACTAACACTTAAAACCCTGCTTTAAATGATCATTACCCTGCTATATATTCTTATATTTGTGTGCCTTTGTCTTCATTGCCCTCTCTAGCCCCTGCTGCAGGAGGTCTTGTGTAATGAGCTGCCTGCGAGCAATGTTAGGGCAAGAGGAGTGGCTCATATTACACTGATACTTTGAATAGGACAGTGGGCAAGGTAGGCTCACCAGGGAAAGTGCTTGTACATGTACATGTGAAAATGTATCGTATCATTGCTCTACAAGCCGGAGAGCAAAGGCAGCAGCCAAGGTCTTTGTGTGTGATATCTAGCATTGTGTGGGTTTGTGTACGCAGCCTCTTTTCAACATGAAAGCCAGCGAGACAGAGGCATAGGCGGATAAAGCAGATCAGAGAATAGGACTGGCAAAGGCTGATAAAGGCACATGCCACCATTTCTTTAATGAACAGCTTGACCCCATCAGCGGAGGTCAACAGCGGCTTTCTAAATCCCTCCTCTCCTGCTCCTTGTTAGTGTTATCTGCTCTGTCCATCAGTGTCCAGAAGCCCACAGACTTCACTGAGCCAAAACCCAATCTGGCAACCCGCCGCTTGTAGCCCTCTGACACCTGCTCTAATCTGGCAACCCAGATTATGTTAAGTCTTCAAAGAGTAGATGGCTCACAGGTCATCCCATGTGGACCCAAATGCACCAAAGCCACCAAACACCATAACATCATTTTGTACTTTTCCTGAAATTGTGAATTTCATTTACAGTTTCATAATGTCAAAATCATTGTTATGTACATTAGGTAAAAACTATACCTTACTCGTGCACAACTGGCCTCTTAGTCTTGTTTGACTTCTGTGAGTGTGCGAGACAACTCTTATTTTATGTATGGTTCACTTCCTTGGCCTTGGCACAGTTGGAGAAGGCAGGCTTTGGCACAGTTGGATTGTACATGAATGAGCATAAGTGCATAAATGTGACATTGTCTTGGCAGATAATCAGTTAACAATGATGGCATAAGAGTTAGTCCAGTGCCCTAGTCATGTTGGGAAGGTGCCAATAGCTGTTGGGTTCTTCATTGTAATGGCAAGCAGCATCCTGATGAAAATTCATATTGTGGTATAGAAAGACTAAAGACTTTTTAAAATGAAAATGAAGAAATGCAGAATATACAGATTTCTGTGTCTGCTGCCTACTGCCTGCTTGCCTTCTCAGTTTGCCGATTAGAAAACAAAGTGGTATTCTTGATGATAAGTTAATTTCAAATAATGAGATATCATGTTAGTTTAAGTATTATTATAATGTACTGCCTTATCTCTAAAATGCTAATGTGAACGAAGATGATTTTAAGATCATTAAAATTCTAAAACTCGACTTTAACAAAAACACATTAGTATGGATGCCGCCTAAACATTGTAAATAGCTGTTTTCAGCTGTTTTCTGTTCTGCATATACAAAATATAGGTCTATGATGTGTTGTTGAGGGCATTTCCTTCTAGCAGCATATGTGGTCCAGTGGTAAGTGGTGAATCTCTGTCATTTGGCAGTTTCATCTGCAGCAGGCAGATACCATCTCTCATCTGGACCACAGCCCTGTATATGTTTAGAGCAATGCCGAGGGAGCGACAGGCTCAAAGCAGCTTCAGTGTAAAGAGTTCCTCCTCTGAAGTGACACTGTGAATATGACACATTTTGTTTTTGTGTCTGCTGGGAATTGGGCTCCATACTTCACTTGCTGCAAGCTTCAAAGCATGTGTCAGATATGCTTTTCAGCGAATAAATATCCTGCAAATGTTACATGGTGGTCTCCAATGGAAATAAAAGCTCAGTTCACATGTGTCACAGTGGCATTTTGTTGGTTTGAACCATGTTTCATTCATCCACCAGACTTTATGGCCAAGTTTGTCACGAAAAGGAAAAACATTGCATAGCAGTTCATTTTATTTTAATTACGGATTCATGATATTGGAGAAGAGTTGGAATTTGTTTTATGCTTCATCCAAATGTGTGTTTTCACTTTAACATATGTTGTAGAATGAAAGTGACCTTAAAAAGATCCCCATCCACATTATCCTTTTTTTTTTTAAAGTGACAGTACATGTTAATCAGGTGTATCCAAATGCATATGTTAAAAATGTCTTAATTAAATTCAAACATCTGAATTTGGGTAGAGCATTTTAAAAATGTTATTGGTTGTACATAAAGCATTTACACAAGACAGACTAACTGCAAACTATTGTATGACACTAATGTCCCTTTCAGACAAAGTTTCCAACAGCACTATTCACACCATCTGCTCAATTTCCAAACATTCCCATGTCTCCCTTGTTCACACTTGACACAACATTGCTTGAATTACATGAAGCTGTACAGAAGAAGTAAACATGGTGAAGGTGGATCGTGAGCCTCCGAGTATAAATAGGCCTTTTAGTTTTAGTAACAATATTGTGAATACATATGTTATAAGCAGTAAGTTCAGATCTAAGCATCGTTTTGGACACAGTCCTCCTTGGTCTTTTGCTGGTGCTACAGATATCAGCGCACTTCAGCAGCAGGTGTCCAGATGATATTCTCTCTTAAACTCGCTGATGAGATTGCCTTTTTTCTGGTACATTAGCTGATACCCGTAGGATGCAGTCTTATTTTCAGGTTTGTTTATATACTCTTTCTCTCTCGGCCCTTTGCCATATTGACTTTGTAAAGCTGTGACATTTAACACATTATACTGTTAACAACAAAATGTAGGTGCCATGTATTTCTTCTTCCAAACCATGTTTTTCAGCCCATCTGCTGTTTTGGCTGTGCTACATATGTCTGCTATGAATGGTAGATAATTTTTATATGTTGGTAAAGAGTTAACCCTACGTGTACCACATCAGACAGTTGCGTGTGTGTGTGTGTGTGTGTGTGTGTGTGTGTATGTGTGTGTGTTAAGATCAATTTGCAGGGAATAAGCTTTGTCTGTGTCTTTTCCAGGTGTCAATGGTACATCAAGGCCAAGATGACCTCCGAGGACAAAAGGAGGACCAGTTATCAGAATGGCCTGGGTAAATGATCTCTATTGTTGGTCCATTTTATATAAAATTATTTTATTACCCATCTTTCCACAGGCCCAATTAATGTGTCTATGGGCTAAACAACTTTACAAGCCGCAACTATGCATTTAAAAACACATGAAGAGATTATGCCCCATTCCACTCCATGTTCTATCTGCTCCTAGTTACTTCTCTCTAAGATCCCTTTCCTTTGGGTTACTTTTCTGTAACTTTGTTTAACCCCAGACATAAAACAAAGATGTGTAAAGGTGGCCAGCTGGGGGAAGATTGCCAGAAAGTGAAAATGAACACAAGGCAAAATTGGGATAGGGTCGGATGAGTTGAAAGGTAGAGAAATAAAGGACAAAGAAAATGAGTGTAGACGGGACAGTCACACACACATTGGAAAGGTAAGAAAATAGAATGGCTTTAAATGAGCTTTTGAAGGGGGCTAACAAAGTGTGGTACACTATAGTACAGTATTGCAGAATCAAACGCCGAGGCTTCTGGGAGAGTGCAGGGTCCTCGGGGGGTTTGCCGGTGTGGCTTCATGCATCACAGAAAACACATTGTTGTACTTTTTGTTGTGTGATACTGTATTGATCGAAGACAGGGAGATGCTGCCTTTGTCTAGCTATCCCTCCAACCCAAGCTGCTGTGAGGTCAGGGTCAGCGCGAGAACCAATTCACTCACTTGCTCAAGGACACTTCAGCAGTAGACACCTGCTTTAGGCAGAGGCTAAAACCTTGCTTAAAAGACTGCCTTTTTTCCTGCTGCTTTTCAGCAAAAGACAGAGTGTGTGTTTGTGTTCAGGTGTGTGCTGCAATTGTGTTAACTCTGGCTCTTCAAGAGAGAAGATATTGAACTTCAAGCTGAGGATCAACACATCTAATTGCCTCACAGTTCATAATCAATAGCTGTTGGGAAATGCATCTCTGTGTGTCTAAATTCATTTGTCCCAGGAGTTACTGAATGAGTGGTTTATTTGTTTTTTTAATGTCCTGAGACGCACTGTGAAGGTGGATGCATGACAAGCTGTGTCAGACTATCCCAATCACATTTTTAGTACAGTATATTACTAGTATTAATACATTTTTTCCAGGCGAGCCGTCAACAATGTATGACCCAATAGATATTACTTATATTCGTACAAAGACATGTACAACAAACATTCAAAAGGGTGTTTTTCTTTTGTGCTTTTTAAAAACTAAATGATCCTCCCATGCCTTTAACTAATCCTGTGTAGAGACTTAAGCTGACACCAATGAAAGACACCCACAGATAAACACTTAATACCAAATACTGATAACATGGTGCAAACAATAAACTGCTAACATTGTTGTAAATAAGTATTGTGTAAAAAAAAACCAAAAACATGCATGTACAGTATACATAATAGTTTTAAAGGCTGTAAAATCAAACAGCACCTGCCTTATTAAATGTGACACTGGCCAATAAAAAGATTTATCCAGACTCAGGTCTCAACAATGGCATTTCTCTAAATCTAAATGGTCTCATATGGAAAATTTTAAAATGTAAATGTGTCTGGCGTCATTGTGGTTCTGGCTTTCTCCCCATATTGTTCCTGTGGAAAACATAAAATATTATTACCAAGTACTACACACAAACAAATGATTAAATGCATGCAATATTCTCTACAAATTGTCACTGTGGACTTTACCAGTTCTGAGGTTGATAATTCATTTTAATAACTTCTGATTTTATTGTCAGATTAACTTTTAACACAAGCTACAATGCTGTATTACTTCAGCGATTTGATGAGTGAAAATCAAATGCATATTAAGAGATTCTTGTTTGTGTTACTTGTTTTCTTTGCTCTACTAATAAGTATTATAAAGTTATTTACTCTACTATTTAACAACATTATATCTATATCTATAATTTTCCATTGTTGCAGTTGAAAACACTATAACACTATTTCTTCTTATGAACATCCAATAACGTATCTTTTCTGTCAATGGGTTTTTTTGCAGAAGGATTCAAAGTTCATTTTAAACATAAATCTGAAAAACTGTCACACATTTTTAAAGTGAAATGCCACAACAAAATATTGTTTAATGGGCTAATATTCGTGGTTCTGTAGGCTTTATGACACTTTACAGTTTAATGACAGCAAATTTACTTTTGT
This sequence comes from Rhyacichthys aspro, assembly GCA_036850595.1. Lineage (NCBI taxonomy): Eukaryota > Metazoa > Chordata > Actinopteri > Gobiiformes > Rhyacichthyidae > Rhyacichthys > Rhyacichthys aspro. The sequence continues at coordinate 15,406,288 of CM072168.1, forward strand.
AATAGGCATAGAAAGGTGTTTAATGGCTGCGTTGAAGTAGTTAGGGCAGCTTTTTCATTGTGTTTTAAATCCTGTAATATAGACCCAGCCTGATTATTTGATTCAAAAAAGTTCCTTGACTCTCATCATCTGCGTGATTGTTTCTGTGCAGTGCCGTTTCCAGGGATAAAGACCTACGTTGACCCTGACACATATGAGGACCCCACACAAGCTGTGCACGAGTTCACCAAGGAGATCGACCCGTGTCGCATCCGCATTGAGAGGGTGATCGGAGCCGGTAAGCACACACAGACACGCACTACAGTCTACACTGAGGTGTGGGGATCATTGCACAACACCTAGAATAACAAAAGCTTTAAATGTGCCATAGGTGATTATATATTTCCTCTGCAAATGTATAATTACTCTGAACTCTCTCATCTTCATTGTGCAAATAAAGAGGATTTTCCCACAGCCTCATTTTTTTTGCATACACTTTGTGAAAATTAAAGGTTCAACAGGTTTAGAGAATAAAAGATTGTCACAATAGACTGCAGGCTTTTTTAGACAACCAAAAAAAAAAAAAGATTGTTTTGAACAAGTTGAACTGATCTGAGCAGAGACTGTAATGCTATACTTCAGACAGGATGGGAACTGCAACACTGCCCCCAGGTGGGAGATGGTGCTGTGTGTAATGCAATACATTTTGGTGATGGCACATTGATATGTGTTTGTGTGTGTGTAGGAGAGTTTGGGGAGGTTTGCAGCGGTCGACTGAGATCTCCAGGGAAGAAGGAGATCGCAGTAGCAATAAAGACACTGAAAGGAGGCTACGTGGAGCGGCAGAGGCGGGACTTCCTGCGGGAGGCGTCCATCATGGGCCAGTTTGACCACCCCAACATTATCAGACTGGAGGGAGTGGTGACCAAAAGTAAGTAGCACAGAGAGACCAAAGAACATTACTGGATTTTATTTATTAATTGGTATCCTCTAAAACAGCCATAGGTAAAATGCACCTGTCCTATCCATGCACTGGTATAAATGTTGTAGTAAATGTAAATGTAGATAGCTAACTAACTAACTTTTGTCATATTGGCCCTAAAAGGTTGTAATGCTTGGACAACTTTTTAATTCATCCTATTGTGGAAATTTTTAGTTTAGTTTAGTAAGTTATTAGTTAGTTAGCTTTAGTGATCATTAAATTTGGTACTGGAAGGTTTTTTTTTTTAAAAAAGTAATAATTAATTTTTATAAACACTGCAATAATGTTGTAAGTACAAATTAATTACCTAGTAAGTATTGGACTGGAATCTAAACCATCACCAAATTTGCTATGAATCCAAACCTTCCAAAAATATAATCTGGTGACCTTATGGTGACATTCATGGAATAAATGCATCACCAAAATGCAAAGTACAATGTGAGAACTTCTATTCACCCATACAACAGTTTATGTCCTCATGAATACTTTTACAGTACTATTGGGGTATTGGGACTTTTTTTAAAAGGTTGCTGAGGATGAATCTCAGTTTTTGCATGTGTAAGATCAGTGAGTGGTTCTTGTTTGGCCAGAATACTTAGCTGTGTAGGCAATAATGTTGTGTTTTTTGTGCGGCAGTTGTCTTTAAACACACAAAGCTGTGAAGCAGTGTGTGTGGATTTGTTAACGAGCTCTGTTTTACGGGCCTCACCTAGTGCAACATATGGTTGTTTTTACAGCGCAAGTATAAACTGAGACATGGCTGTGAATATCAATATGTCCCCTGCAGACTCTCACCCGCCCCGTGTGTAGATAGAGGACACTCCTCAGGCGTGACCCTCTGACAACTGAGGAGGCTTTTCAAAGGCTCAGATCCTCATTACTGTGTTAACACTTCCAAATGAGGGTCTTTTGCATCAATAGGTTACCTCCAGGTTGTCTTGTCAGGAGAGCTGCAATGACCTCTTCAGTGAAACATCTCCTGAGAACAAAGATTCACTCAGAACTGAAGGTTAAGGCGCTGACAAGCAGCAACTGAAGTAAATATACCATGATATATGTTATTTATAAAAGACAGCCTCAGGAATAATTAATTAACACAGGACTATATTAACTATAGGAGGAATTTCTAGTGAATTTCTAGTGATTTTTTGTGGTGATAACATGCTATAGATATTTTTTTATTTAAATAATGGAATATTAACCACAATAGTAACCATAAATACTATAGTGTTACGTTTTATATCATTGATATGCAATTGGTGTGCGTTCCAATGGTTTTTGTGTGTTTGCAAAATTAGATACTGAAAAAATAGACAAAAAATGTATCAAGACTACACAACCAGAGTTGCCATATTTATATTTCATTTAAAAACTAAGAGCCACACCTTTAGCATAAGAAGCCATTTGCACCTGCAGGTGATGGTATCATATACATTCAAGGGTCCCGCCTGTTTTCTCCCTTCCTCTCCATCCGACGGCGCTGACATCTGTTAATGTCCTTCAGAGACTAATTACAGAGCGTATTGTGCTGTGACTGACTTCCATACCTGCGTTCAGATAGCAGGTGACACATTAGACGCTGGTAAACAGGTGCGTTTGTTTTCGTTCACGTGCTGCACTGCATAACTAGATATTGTTCCTGAACCACGCCAATTACCTCAAGAAAGCCAAGCTTGATCAAATAATTCCCTGTCAGTCCTTTCTGAGTTTAAAAATAGTAGCATACACTAATTTAAAGCATATTATGTACTGACATTTCCACAAAGTAATAAGCCCAATAAACACCATGAAATATCATGAACAACATGAAAAAGGCCCTAATTATGAGCCTTGTTGGATTGTCCAGAGGATCCCTGTTTAAACAGTGGGATCTAAAGTGTAAATCTCAGTTTAGGGTGAAGTGTGTCATTAAAAATCCAGAGAAACAGAGTTTAGGTCCATAACTATTAAAACATTTAGTTTATCTTTATTACTTTTGTTATCCATTCATTTAATGTGGGCCTTAGGGCACCATCTAGTGGACTGTCAGAGAAAACTAGTGCATGTGTAAACAAATAACATCATCTACTTCCAACTCCACTTATTTTAACAGCCACTCACAAGCAGTGACAGTTATTGTCTTATATATATTGTATTATATAATTTGTCAGTTTAATTAGGATTCTCATTTGGCCATATTTCACATAAAATTTAATAAGATTCACATCTAATTTGTTGAAACAACAGCAAATATGATGACATCAACAGGAAAAGAAAAGTATTTTCAGGTGGAGGTGGTGCAGTTTAACAGGTGTTGCGTAAGCACTCTATAGTCTCTATGTTCTACATTTGGTTTACTGTCAAATGTGATTTCATGCTGCTTTTGCATTTCTTTTTTTTTAATTTCTCAAATATTCACCAAAAGCTATAGGTGCCTTTTCATACTGATATGTGAGGAAAAGGTGTTGTTATTTGAAGGGTAATATGGGGGTGTTTCTTTAGCACAATAACACTTTATTACTTTTTTGAGCAGTTCAGAGCGGTTTACAGCTCGCTGGCTCACAATAGGTATGAGCATGTACCACAGGGAGCCTCTGCAAGGAAAACAGTAACATCTGTAAATAGAAACTGTGACTGCACCGGTTGTAAATGTTGCTAATGTCATGTAGACTCAAAGAAAGTGTCAGACAGATTGGACATATCAAGATGGATACATTTTATTGAGCTCCTTGACTTTGATGCTTACTCAGTTCTTTGTCTCAGACTGAGAAAGACATACACTTGAGCAGATGGACAGTCTTAATTAAACTTGTCTCACATCGAAGAACAACAATATCCTGTCCTTAAGTGTTCTTAGGTGAACTTCACCTGAGCTGTAGGTCAGAGATATTTATTAGGCTTTAGTCTTTAAACATGCAAACTCAGACAGCCGCCAAGCATTTGATAAATCCTGGTAAACACTGCATAGAGGTCTACAGTCTACAGTCTATATGCTTTGGATTAAGATATTGTCTTCAGATAAAACTCTTAACTCAATGCTAATTGTGCAAAAAGCAGTTCTCAGAAAATTATTTTATTTTATTTTTTATTTTTTTCAAAAATATGTAAACAAAATTATTCTCTATTCTCTGTTCTCTTTATGTCATATTAAAGCCACTTAGTTGAGTGGCCTCCAATGTTGTTAATTATGGTAGAGTTTTTATCCAATTATATTTCAGCTAGCTTGTGTTGTCCTGTGTTGAGACCTTCAGAATCAACAGAGCAGGCCCCTGTGCACTGTAAGTGAACGGACACAATCAGTTGCACTAGCCAATCAGAACTGGATTCTGCAGACCAAGGCCAGCTAGAAGGTCTTACGTTGAACTGGACATGTACGCGTCCTGTGATTGGATAAGCACTTGCTAGAGCCTGAAAGGCGTCAATTTGCAGAATATGGAACTAAACCCGGAGATCCAACAGCTATCGCTGTATTTTTAACCCATAATGGCCGAAGGAGGAGAAGAGTTTGATCTGGTTGCAGATATACTTTCTACGGCATTTTCAAGACGGGCCTTTCACGAAAAGCTGGATATTGTGAGAAGAGGTCTGTGCTGTGCTAGCTAGTCTGTCCCAGCAGGAAAAGGGTTTGTCCGTCATTTCCAGACAGGCAACTATGAACGGTACAGGTGGCTCACAGCTTCTAAGAAACGCTGCAAATTGGTGGCATTTTGTTTGGCATCTTTAAATCGCCTTTTTATTTTTAACTTTTGACAGTATCTGTGAATTTAGTTTCCTACTCTTAATTGTGAATGCATGCTTATTGGTTTGAAATGCTCCAGAATTAAGTGTTGCTTGACTAGTCTACATTGAGGTGATGTTGTAATGTGTGAGTGGGTGAAATGCACGGCCCACCACTGGCAAAAAGTAATCTTCTTTGTGTTGTGTGCTTACAGGCAGACCAGTGATGATTGTGGTGGAATACATGGAAAATGGTTCCCTTGACTCCTTCCTAAGGGTGAGTAAAGACATCAAATTTTTAAGCAAATATTTCCTCTGCTCTGAGATTATTACATTGCAAAATGAAAATTCATATTATGAACTGCATAGTGGTGTGTGCTGTTTGTGATTTTAATATAAAATAAATAGAAAATCACCACTTTTAATCATTTTACTTTTTCATCCACTTTCTGCATCCTCACTTTTGTCTTTCCCTTGTCGTTTCTCTGGATTATCCATGTTTTTCCTCTGACAGTTCCATTTTCTCTCTGTCCTTCTTTCTGTTAGCAACACGATGGTCACTTCACTGTCATCCAGCTGGTGGGCATGCTGCGTGGCATCGCCTCAGGCATGAAGTATCTGTCAGACACAGGCTACGTTCACAGAGACCTGGCAGCACGCAACATCCTGGTCAACAGTAACCTGGTGTGTAAAGTGTCAGACTTCGGCCTGTCCAGAGTCCTGGAGGACGACCCCGAGGCGGCCTACACCACAACGGTAACCATGACAACCACCACTAATGATCTGTCTTTTGTTATACTACTACTAAATGTTTAAGATGGTCAGTATTTGTATTTCTGATCATATGAACCAATATAGGCTAAAAATAAGCTTCTCTTGCCTAAGCACAAAACATCTTTCAATTGTGCTACAATTATGTTACATTTTAATAGAAAAGTGAATGTTGCATTTACTTTAACTTGAATCTGTTTTGTTTGTTGCACCGCTGATGCAAGTTTTAAAGAAAAGTGTGTTTCTATTTGAAGACATATCCTTTATATAGGAAATGTGATGATATGTATTAAATCTTATTTTCCAACGAAAAGATCTTTAGTATCTTATGGGATTTAGCTTTTAAATCTTAAGATGTATTCAGTTCATTCATATGTCCTGCCAGATGGATTACTCTGTGTGACTCCCTGTGAAGCCTGTGTGTCGCTCAGTGGCTCAAGTTTAAAAATTTGAAGCAAGAACATACAATTTAAGTACCGTACATGGTGCTGTTCACCAGCTGTTGGGTAATTAATCATCGTTATTTTTCGTATTTCAAGGTAGCCTTTATTTGGTTTGTATGTGGAGTCATGGATAATGTTTATGATAGCATACCTGTATGTGTTTAAAAATATGTCTATAATAACAAATCATTTTGCCTGTTGCCTGTTCAGATGCTGACATATAAACTGAAATGTTTGTTTAATACAATTACATTTGATTTGATTGTGCGACAGGGAGGGAAGATCCCCATCCGATGGACAGCTCCTGAGGCCATCTCGTACAGGAAATTCTCATCAGCCAGCGATGCTTGGAGTTATGGCATAGTCATGTGGGAAGTAATGTCATATGGAGAGCGGCCATACTGGGAGATGTCCAATCAGGATGTGAGTACGGTCACAAACATTTCATGGTATAAATATGGTTTACTCAATCCACAAACTTTTGCCCTTTAGCATGACTTGTTTTGTAAGACCACAGAAAATGCCTTTTGTGGCCATAGGACATGTGAGAGAAGTGTTGGTGAGAAAGACATGAAAAAGATGAGCGATGGAAAGGAAAAGGACCATAAAGGTCATAGGTTCAGAGGACTTGTGTCCAGTCGAGAGAGGCTTTAAAGCTGTGGATTCAGTGCGGCTGAGCGACCCGCTGATCCCTGCGTTGTGGTCAGGGATTGGACGGGCCGCGGAGGAAGCACATCCATCCCTCTCTCCGCTGAGTATGAAAGCTCCACTGTAATCCCTTCAACCTCTTACACACACAGATTCACACACACTTTCACTAAGGTCCGTGGGTTTGGGGAGGATTTATGCTGTTTGGGAATTGCTTAGAAGTGCTTTCCAAGGCAAAAGGCCTGCCAAGCTTCCGTGTGTCAGGCCTCAACTGGAGTAACACTATCTCTTCCTGGTCAGCCACTGATCACAGAGCTCTGCAAAGATACATGGTGCAGACTATCTACAGCATAGACTACAATAATACATAACAGCAGAGATAAAGAGGTTTATGCTGGTGGGAGATGATTTATTGGGCAGATTATGTTAAAAGTTGCAAGACTGCACTATTCATCCAACTAAGAAGTAACAGTAGCTAGTGCTTTCCTCTTTATCATTTATTAGTACACTCATAGAAGAATTAATGACAAACTAGATCAACATTATTCTTCCTTTTCTATGTGTCCAGCCTTACTGTGTACACTTAGCTGCCAAACTTAAAGAACTTGTTACCACTGTGTAATGCCCTTTTACCCTGTCAGTTTCCCATGCAATAATGCAAAATAATTCTGCAATTCTCATCTGTTCATGACTTCTGTGTTTAGGTGATTCTGTCCATTGAAGAGGGTTATCGACTGCCGGCGCCCTTGGGCTGCCCCGTGGCCCTGCACCAACTCATGCTGCACTGCTGGCAGAAAGAGAGGAGTCATCGGCCCAAATTCGTTGACATTGTTACATTTTTGGATAAACTGATCCGCAACCCTAGCAGTCTGCTGCCGCTGGTGGAGGATATTCAAAGGTATAATACAACAACAATATTTTTTAACTTGCTGATACACCAAGTATGTAACAATCATATTCCGTTACATGCTCACCCCCCTAATGGCAAAAATAACAGCATTTTGTATTTTAATGATCAAGCAATCATAGCCTCATTTGTCACTGCATTGTCCTCCTACATCTGTGAGGGAAGTTAATAAAGTTAATCAAGTCTTTTACTCCAGCTTGTAAAAGTGGATCCTATTATATATGTGTTACTTTCATAGCTTTATGTTAATTAAGACTGACTACTAACTCCTAACTCCAATACCATCAGTCTTCCAGAGTCTCCGGGGGAAGAGATGGACTACCCAATGTTCATCTCCGTGGGCGAGTGGCTGGACTCCATTAAGATGTCACAATACAAAAGCAACTTTATGGCAGCAGGATTCAACACACTAGACTCTGTGGCAAGGATGAACATTGAGTGAGTAACAGAGGCAACGTAGAAAATGTAGGCTATGAAATGCAATATCTATGTGACAGGAGTAATAATAATTTAATCTTCACTTCACATTCACTGCGTAAATGTCGACCACAATGAATATCTAAGAAAATGAGATAAATACAGTACATAGTAATTTAGTTTATTTGGTGCTTAATCCTTTAAGTATTTTTCATTACGAGAATTAAAGTCTAATTATATGAAGTATTATGTTGGGTTCTTTTTACAGTAGTATTACTATAGGCCCTACAGTTATTATTTTATGTCAGTAAACATGTAGGTGCAGATCAGTGCAGTATTTGGGGCAATCTTTTTGGAATAATTACAAAAGTAGAACTCAAAAAGGGAACCAATTATTCATTTTCAAAACACACTCTTAGCCATTACACAAATATAAGAAGTCTGTACGTTATGTATGATTCTCATAAGAAGACCTAAAGCGTGCCGTGTCTCTTGTGTGTTTTGTGTGTCCCTCTCGGCCTAGAGATGTGAGGCGTATTGGAGTGGAGCTGATCGGTCACCAGAGGCGGCTCATCAGCAGTGCTCAGACCCTTCACCTCCAGCTACTGCACGAACAGGAGAAGGGTTTTCATGTATGAGGACACCCTTTGACACCACCTGGGACGAATGCATAGAAGGAAGTGAAGTCTAGACCACTGGACGGACAGTCTTGAGCCTGTGCCTGAGTTTTAATCGCTCGGTTTAATATTGTCAGAAGACAAACTGGCACAGCAGACTGCCCCCTGGTCTGCTTCACACCCAGTAGTACCATAGGTTTTCTACTATTCAGCTCTCATTCCCGAGACCTGGTCTCAACAGATTATTACAGACGGCCTCAGAGACTTTAAAGACTGGCCCAGGCCCTCACTTAGGGGAATGTAATGCCTTGTTGCAGCAGCAGTACTTTGTGTGTGGAGCAACAAACCCTAGAGATGTAGATTTGCAAAAGTAATCTACTCATCCTTTAAATTATTGTTGAGTTATGTGCTCATGTAGCTGCTATCAGGTGTGCAATTAAGAAGTTTTGTCTTTTTAATTTGAAATATTTATCACAGAGGTATAATTTGCTTAATTACCTTCTCTCCAGAGAATCTGGTAGGCTAATACTTGAAGAAAGAGGTAGAAAGCAAAGTATGGGAATTTATTGAATGTTTCAAAATGTATAGACAATTATTCGATTAATTATTATCATAAACTTATATCTATATATGTGCAGTCCTGTATGTGAAAGCCCTAGTAAATCTGGATCTTATTTAAAATAATTTATTTAAGTCATTTTCTATCAAAGTCAGCAATACAGTAATATGCAGTCACCTCAGTATCTCAGACAGAGATAACATAAAGTGCAATGAGCGAAGTTGTTAAGACATAAATCATACACAACCATTCACTTTCTATGGTCACATGCTGAGCTTGTAGAGCTGGATCAGTTGCCTTCAGATGAATAACCATACAAGTCTAACAAGATTATTTTTTGGTGTACTCACAACTGTGTGACAAGCCTGTTTCTGATTATGAATGTTGTAGATTGCCTGAAAGTACACTAGTTCCACTGTCTTAACATGAATGTTCACAAACCCTAAAACCCCATAAATACAACACAGGCTTATATGGTTGTTCGGTGCTAGTGGAATTCCTTCCATTAACATGCATTGCTTCTTTTTGCCTACACACAGTACATCACTTTGCACAACTGTCAAGATTTGATGTCAAAAGTGTAACACAACTAGCTTATTCTAACATGATCATGTAAGAAATGTCATAGCGGTGTGGAAATGTACATAACTTGAAATGAGAGGCTTGGTGGTACCATGTTGTTTATCTCTGTCAACAGTGAATAGACAGTGTTTTGGAATATACCATGTAACTAGTTTGTTAACGGCAGCACAAGTTATCTATACTATGGTGGATGGATAATCAAGATAAAGTAGTGGTAGTTTTGTGTGGTCAAGACAGCAGAGAGAGTCACTAAAAAGAACATAAACAGCAGCATCGTAATTCATCATGCATCATCCACATACGAACACACCTGGCACTGACACACACTGAATGCCTTACAATCGTTGGTAGAAAGAAACACACTACTTCAACCCCAGGACCTAGACATTACTTTGAGTTTTAATCCACATTCAATGCCTCTGTACAGCTGCAGTTTTAGGACAAACTGGGGCTTTGTGATTAATGTCTGAGGCAAACTGCATCTGGATATCTGTGCCTTTCTGTCACAGTGGAGGTATGTATCTGGCCTTCAGCAGAGGGGCACACACCATACGTGCACGCACACATGCTCATGCTCGCCAACCTGCTACAGAAAATACGAAGAATATCAGATGCTGTTTGTTTAGCATGTTCTACTGCTGAGCTAGGACGTTCTTTTGTACAAAGTACAAGTCTACTTACAATTCTTGTATTTTATTTTTCTATTATTTCCAAAGAGATGTTGTAGATCTTGCACACTGTAAGAGGCAGTTACAGCGACTATTTATTTGCAAATAAAGATGAACAGTTCTGGTGGTTGACTGCTCATTTGATTTGGTTTTGAGTTTTTAAATTTACACAGTAGTGATAGTAATTCAATAATGCTTCTGAAAATGTTTGGACAGATATTTTTCATGTTTTCTGTAACTATAAACTGCATATATTACTACTGTTTGGTAGCTGAGAATCAATATGCAAGTTATTATAATAAAACTAGATTATCATGGGTAGCTTCAAAACTAGCTTTTCATTTTCTTGCTTTACTAAGAATCTTACCTGTAATAACTGCAAGTATGTTATCTCAGTGTGACAATGAGAGTTGCTAAATCTTGAAAAACTGTGGGTTAAACTGTACAAATAATAACCAAAAGATGGAGCTGTTGAACCAATAGAGAGCTGTAGCTTTACCCTGTAGAAAAAAATGTGTGTAAATGCCTGGTGGTCAAATCTTAAAGAAAGTATTGTATTTTTGTGGAAATTGCTTCTCTATTTTGTTTCACTTCTGTCAGTGTATTATGTTTGCACATGCAAATGTCATGACATTTCTCTGATGTTACTGTGACATTTGTAATTTATCTAGTGCTGTGATATTTATCCATCTACATTCACTACAGGCGTGTGCAACAGATGGTTTGAATTATTTGTAAAGCAGACTGCCACAAGAGAGTGGCTGCAAATGTCTAACTAAAGCTGAGCGGCTGTGTTTTTCTACAAACATTAACAGCTGGGGGCAGCTTTGGGAAGGTAACATGCAACAGGAATAAAGAACAGGCATGAGGACAGGGGGTCCAGCAGGGATCCACACTCTCAGGTCACCGGGTGTTCGCAGGGCTTAATTCGTTCTAATAGGATTACCTGCCACAAGCTGGGACAGCCCAGGCAATATCTGAGCTCCACACACTGTTCATGCCAGAGACAGGAAACACACAGACATGCTCTTTATTACTGCCTGTCTTCATTAGATACTTCAAATGTAGAGTGTGGGCTTGTGTTTCTCTAAGCAAGCCATCTATGGGGTGATGTGTTATTGCGTTTGAATGGTGTAGCGTTAACAGTGTCGAATGGGGTTGCTGGATAAACTCTCAGGCTGGCTCGGCCTCAGGAAGAAAGAGGTCAACGTTTTATGTTTAGGACTGGACAACAGTGGGAAAACTACAATAATCAACCAACTCAAACCTGCTAATGTAAGTACTACTACATTTCTACATGTCTTTTTTTACACATACTCTCTTGAATGAATACTGTATACTTAAGAACAGCAATAGAAATATCCACGTAATATTGATAATAATATTTGATACAGCAGTGGTCATTTGGAATAATGGTTTCTCAAAACCCTATCAAAATCCCCATTATTTGACTGCAATCATTTATTGATTGCTTGTTTTCAGCATTCGAATCATTTAGGCCCATTGTCAGAGGAGTGGAAACATGTTAGTCAGGTAATGCCTATACCACACTTACCTATTAGCCTTTACAGGTTGACATACTTTTGCCATTACTTGTCTGTTTTGTGTGTTTTGGTGTGTGGGTGTGTGCATGCAGACACAGGCACAAGATATAGTCCCTACAATTGGCTTCAACATTGAAAAGTTCAAGAGTTCAAGGTAGAGTCATATGTAACTTTGTGGTTATATATGTCAAGTGAAACAGTTAAACAGCCTTTTTCTTTTTGTCTGTACAGTCTATCCTTCACAGTGTTTGACATGTCGGGCCAAGGCAAATACAGAAACCTATGGGAGCACTATTACAAGTATGAGACCCTCACAGTACAAAATACCTCCACTAGACCAAATAAAATATTATAAACTTCTCTTGTGCTCAACAGAGACAGCCATGCGGTCATATTTGTCATTGACAGCGGTGACAAACTGCGAATGGTTGTTGCCAAAGAGGAACTGGACACTCTTCTAAACCATGAAGGTACAACAAGAAAAAAGTTTTAGTTATATCAAGTTGACACAACAAAGCAAGAAATAAAATGGCTGTTTGTGTCCAGAAATGCGCAACAAAAAGATCCCAGTGTTGTTCTTTGCTAACAAGATGGATCTGCAAGATGCCATGTCCTCCAATAAGGTCACACAGATGCTATGTTTGGAGGAGATTAAAGACAAGCCATGGCACATCTGGTAAAATATCCACTGAATAACACTTCCTCACAAGACAAAACAAAAGTCAGGGATTACTAGGCTCAGAGTAGAGAAGGCTTGTTTGTTTACAGTCTTAGTGCTGACTGGGTGCCATATTTTCTTGAATTGGCTCATTGGTTAAACATTCATAGATGGCAACAGGAAGTTATTTTTAAATGTCTTTCTTTCATAAGTGTTTTCCACTCGCTTTACTCATTAGACAGATGGAGGGCAGACGGATTAAGAGCTACAGAGGTTTTAGCATTCAGGATCCAGGAAAAGTCAGGAGAAAGTGAGTGTGTGCCACAAGGAGATTAAGAGCTCCACATCTTGTGCTTTTTCAGTGCCAGCAACGCTATTAAAGGAGAAGGCCTCCAGGAAGGACTAGACTGGCTACAAGGTACACTAATTATATGTTTAGAAAGTTTTTTTTTCAGCCTTGTGTCCGCCACTACTATTAAGTTGTGTTTTGTTTTTGTACTCGTAGAACAAATTTCACAGTGAGTATTCAATGTAACAAGACAGATTTATCAGAATCCTCTATTTACATGTTGTGTGTTTTAAAGGTGCAGTGTGTAGTTTTTGGCAACAACTCCTTCAGCAGTTCTCAGTTTGTCCACTCAGGGCATCTGTACAGAAACAGGAAATAATGTCTCCTTCCACTGGGTCTTTTTTACATAAAGATACGTAAACCCAAAGTTGAGGAGTTTATACATACATAAATATCGTGTTGACTGTACTTTTTGTTTAGTTCAACTGCCAAATGTTACATAATGCACCTTTAAGTTTGTCTTGATGTGAACATGGTGTATTATTCTCACAATGAGCCAAACCCTTGTAATATGTGATGTTTCGTGTACATTTGTTTTAATACTGTAATGCATAGATCAAACTGATTAAGCGTTTTACAGTTATATTTAGCGTGTGAAGTCTTTGTGGACCATTTAATTCTGTTCAGATCATAGCCTTATTATGTCTTTGTCTCCTCAGGTCATATCAAAACAATGAACATATAAACACCTGAACTTTCAGACAGAAGTGTGAGGCACCGACTGGATCTCATTCAGCACATGGACTCTTCACACTTAACATTAGGCCTTACATATTTCAATCTTCAAAGTCTAGTGTATTTATGCATGCTGCCCCAGTGTATTTTTCGTCATATAAATCCTAGCATCAGCATTTTGTGATATTGTGATATATTTAATACATATTATATTTAGGCAAATGGAATAACACATTATACAAAAGCAGTAGGTCGGCAACCTGCTGCACATATTGTCCAAAAGCAACATTTTTATTTTAAGCTGCTTTTTTATTCAAGCCCCATGCTTTTTTTTTTTTTTTTTTTTAAATGAGAATATTTTAATTTGTGTAATCTGATCAAATAAAGGCTTCTTCACCAAAATTCAGTGCTGGTTTATTTGTCTAGTACTATGCAACACTTGAAATATTACATTTCAACTATATTTACACAGACGTTGAACATATAATATGCATTTTTAATTTTCAATAAATACTATAAATAGTAATAAATAGGAAGTAATATATTAAATATGCAAGATTTTTAAGAACAAATCACAAAACTGTATATAAAAATATAAAATTATGTTCAAATTCACAATGAACTTTTATCATCCCAACAGTTATCTTTACAGTAACTGCATTTCTCTGTTTTAAAGTCCCATCACCCTTCTTAAGTCCCTTCTTCCTTAAAAGCCATTCATTATTGTCTTTTAACTAGTTTCCTGTTTTTTCTGGTATCCCATCACTCTTTTTTGAGGAACATATGCAGGAATTTGGCATGAAAGTGAGCACTGGAGTCCAGCAGGGTGCACAGAGTTTGGAAGGTCTCTCTGTCGTCAAAAAGGTTCCCTACCATCACACGAGAATAATAATCATAACATACTGTAAACACACAGACTTTGTACACTGGTAGAGCCAGGGGAAGTCTGTCAAACCAGCAAAGGCTGAACATACCTGCAACAGAGATTTCAAAGAAATCCCTGGTGGTCTCTGAGAACATGTTTTCCACATTTTGGATAAAGAGGAATTTTTCGGGATCTGTATTGAAGACTTTGCAGACCTGATGCACCAGCTTCACTGCCCAGTTCATATGATAACCATCCTTTTCACAAACCTAGGAGCAATGTGACTTACATTAAATTAACTTTTGGGTATTCAGCTGATGACAGCAATAGCTGTGCTCTCACCAGTATGATGTACACAATGAGTCTTGAAATCTCAATGAGACGCCCATTGAGCGCTTTGCTCGCCAAAAAAGAGTAGCAGAGATGGCTGCCACACAGCACCAGCAGACGGGCTACATTCTCCACGTGCCACGGCTGAGGAATCACTGGACATACAGAGGGACAAGTTCAGACATACATTTGTTCAAATTAAATTACTAATAATCAAATAATTGTATTTTACTGGATTGGTTAAGAGTGGCTGCCCATACAAAGCCCCTTTGTTCCTGTTATTCATATGTCATGTAAATATACCTCAGCCAACATTTTTACTTTTTGTTACTTGTGCCTGTTAAAGCAGAAACTCTTACACAAAAAACTTTTCCTACACCAGTTGAGAAACATAACACAGTGTAATACCAGTGAGCTCCTCCAGAATGGCCAGTATGGAGTCTGCAGTCCAGCCCTTGACTTCTAGTTTACTGGAGAGCAGCAGCATGGCCCTGGCCAGGTCCCACAGATCGCTGTGGGGAAGTGCCCTCTCCACCAAGTCCTGCCAACCAATAGTACCTGCACAGAGGAGTTTCTCTTCCTCTTACTTTCATCGTAACAAGGACAACATACCAATGAATTAATCCATGGGAATAGGTTGTTTTTAAGATTTAAATTACATTTTAAAATGAAGGGAACATTTCTTTTTCACTGCCATAAAATATGTCTGTTGAAAACCTTTTTCCAAACAACAGATACAAATTTATTAACTAGCCATACCTTCAGGCAGCAGTGGCCCATAGAGAATAAGCAGAAGATGTGCCTGACTGACCATGGGCCAAGGTTTTAGAAGCTCTATTAACCAGAACTGGCATTCAAGTCGGTTCGACCATGGATCTAAAATGACTTTGCGGTAGAACAGACGGATCTCCAGCTCCTGGAAACAGTGCACCCCTCCCACACAGAAGATAAACAAGATTGATATTCAGTCATTTTGCAACAGACTTCCCAAAAGACAACAAATACATCTGGGGCTGCTTTTTAGTCTACTACGTGAGATGGATATGCTCAGACACACACCTGGTTTGCTGCTGATGACAGCCTCGGTTTTTGGCAGTATGTTAGTAAGATCACACAGAAAGTTGAACACTCGATGGCATTCCAGCTCATCCCATCCCGCTATGATCATCTGCAAAATAACAGCACAAATAATGGATGGAAGCCAAGATTTACCCTTTAAATGTAGGGATGGTAAACAACAGAGAAATGTAATTTGTAATTCAGTGCTCATAAAAGTTGAAAATGTTAAGGAAAAGTGTTTACTGTATTTAATATTGCTAAAATAATATGTTCTCTTATCAAATGAAGGCGTGTGTATCCATTTGTTTAATGTAATCTTGAATATTACCTGAAGAAAGGCTCCATAGCTTGCAAATCCAGCACAGTGTTGTACAAAGCAATGCTCTAACATAAAGCAAGGGATCTGAACGAGATAAGACAGAAGCTTGATGTTTATTAAAATTGGGTAGATTTAAAAAAATATATATATATAAATATATGTGTGAAGTTAGCTTATTATAAAATGTTTCATGTGATATGTTCTCACCTGTGAAAATCTGCTGAAGATAAACTTTAATCTGTCCTTTGTTGGAAGTAGCAAGGTGCATCTCTTAAACAACAGCCCTAAAACAACAAAAAAGGTATCAATTAAATTTACATGATCAAATGATCAATATTCATCTGAATGCAGTCCTTGCCCAGAGCTCTGTAGTGTCCAATGGTGGCCTGCTGTTCCTGGAAGGTTGTGTGGTGAAAGCTTTGAGTGATCATTTTGCTCTTCCACTTCAGGGACGAGATGTAGTCCACAACGTAGCTGGTAATGTCCTTAGACGTCATGGTGAACACACTCAACTCAAGCACTAAAAGAACAGACAAAATGTCACCTAATGTGTACTGGAGAAATCACAATACAAAGAGTACCCTTTTTATATGAGGAGAAAAAGCCCTGCCTCCAAAATGACGAAATTAGGCTCCATATTTGGGGTAAAAAGGCATACTGTTGCTTTAACTTAACTTTCAGTACAATTCAGTTAAGTTCAAGGTAAATTGTGAAAGAATAAGTTTGGCTCTACAACTGGTTATGGGGGACCTATTTTTGACATGTCCAGTATTAGTTTGGACCTACCTGACAGATAACCCAGGATTATGTCCAGTACTTCTGAAGGCAGGGTGTGGAAGAAGCTGCTGCTGCTGCCGAGGAGCTGGCTGCGGGTCTGCATCCTTCTGACTGGAAAATTAGGCCTCTTGAATGGACCACACTTGTGAGTCAAACTGTACTTTACATCATTTCTCGTGGTCTTCTTCACCTTCACCATGCTTGAAAATTTTCTTTATGGAAAATGAGTTTGTTAGAACGAGTTAGCAGTGGAAACTAGCATCTGACCAGAGTTAACATGCTAGTCACGGTTAATCAATGATATGTGTAAATATTCTCCCTGTTGTGCTTTTGTTTCTATCAACGAGTACTTATAGCGATATTTTACAGACAGAGTAACTATATACATGTCAGCAGGATATCTTACCAATATTAATTCAAAGTAAAGGTAGTAAACGACAGCTGTGTTTCTCCAAGAATCAGTCAAACCTTAGCGGCGCGAAAACACAAAAGTTTCCCCATTGTTGCCAAAAACATGGCCTGTAGGGAAAATAAATGTGGCCTACTCCTTGGCAAAATATTTTTATTTTTTTACAATATGCCACACATTGCAGGGTAAAGCCTAGCAGCTTTCTTACTTTTCATAGAGTCTGCTTAATTTATTAATTTTGGAATATTACTGTATGATTTTAAAATGTATATTTCTATTGACACTTCCGGGATGGGAGTGGCCTAAGTTGCCTCGGAGAACTGCGGTGACGGTCTTAACACTTTGACATGTTTATGTTGTGTCGCCTTTTTATTTATTGATTTAAGGCTTACATTACCAGGGAAGTAAATGTACTTCATTTTAATAAACCTAACTCTTACCAAGTTACATAGTGAACGACTTGTGTTGATTAACTAATTAGCTAACACCTAATAAGATGAAATAATAGAGGCTATTACAACATTCATAGGATCTTGTTAATTGATGCTTTGAGTCAGCATTGAAACTCCTATTATATTTAACCTTTAACTCATGTTCAGATGTCTAAAAATATTGTTTCTTGCATGTGATTCTTATAAGGGTTTTTAAAAAAGTTTAATATATATATTGCTTGACTATAATGCTAGTGCATTACACAAAAAAATGAAGCCGTTAAACAAAGTGTCATACACCAAACTGGTGATGCTCAGCAGCTAATCACAGGATTATACTGTTTAACTAAGACTATTAAGGGTTCCACATGCAAATGGCGTCTCCCACAGGCAGACCTTGAAAAGGATCATCCCTTCACTGTAGAGCAGCTGAAGAAGGCTGCTGCACAAAGGACCCAATGGAGGAGAAAATGCACTTTTTATAGAGCATCACTGTTACTGGGAGCGGAGAACTGCACAGATGGACCTCAAAGAAATTCAGAGATAAAACAAGAGCTATGAATGACCAGACCTGCAGCACAGTATGTATGACACACAACAGTAAACACAAGATTTAGTTAAGTGCTTAATGTTAGCTGTTCTTTTATCTGCAGCTGTTGAGATTCAGTGATAAAAGGTGCTTAAACAGCCACATGAAATGAAAACAATATCTCTTTTGTAAAACTCGGCACAAACATCCAGTCTTAGACTTCACAGTTGACATCTGTCCTGTTTATCAACCTGAATCCAATTCTCATCCCTGATATGTTGCTGCTGACAATATTAACACTGTTGCTAATGATGATATCTAAATGCCCGGTCAGTCACAAGTGTCCTTTATTGAACTTAAACTTATTGATTGACTGTTCACACAGATGCTGAGACAGACGGGCCTGATCCACAAGGAATCTTTGCCAATATCCACTCAATCTGGAACTACTCCAAACTCTTCTTTGAATAAATGTGCCGCTCAGACACCTGTAACCATGGCTCACTAATCCAAGTGTAACCTAATTGGTGAGTATTTAAATGTACTTAAACATTATAAACAACTTGTGTTGCTTTAGCTCAGTTGTTGTTGCTCTTGTTTTTTGTTACAGCACTGAAACTCTATGAATAATTGAAAAAGATGTCACAGCCTTGTTTTCTTTTTTTCCCTTGTCATGCCCCTACTGTAGTCAATCATTAGGAAACAACAATAAGGCCTGTATCCGGGATCTTAAGAGGCTCCAGCAGTACCACAGCTTACACTGTGAACAATAACCTTGCTTGACACAAAAGGCACTGTTTCATAAGCAAATGAAATGTTGCAAGGGCAGTTGTTTTCCACAAAATTTAAATGCAGTTGTGAATGTATTTTTCTGAGTTGGTGCAAGAGAATATTTTCACTTGGGACACATTATGTAAAGGTAGTACAAAGATAATGATTAACTCTCCTGCCCATGGTTTTACTGGGGCAGAAAATAATATTATGGCTTAGAGCTAGACTTGTTTGATGCTTCATTTTGAAATGTCATTTTTATTTTTTGCCTGTGATATTACCACTGCAACTTACCACTGCAACTTAACCAGATGTGTCTTATCTGTGACATCCTGTTCCCTTCCCAAAGAATCACCCAAGCTGTGAATCAGTAAGTGGTTTATAACAATGCTCTGAGCTTGGGCGGTTTCTGTTAATGTTTAATTCCCTCTCTCTCTTTTCTTGAGGGAGGACGTGAGCTTAACAATTAGGGTCCTCCAGAGGAGAGCGTTAAACAGATGAAGCTGAACACTGCTCTCATTAGTTACACATGCAGTCACCTGCCTCTCACCAGAGACTGATGGCAATAAACTAAAAGTTTCTGCGTGTATTTTTGTGTGCCCTCTGGAGACACTTGAGGAATGCCTCACCAACCAGACGTAAGCTCATTGGATTTTACTGTACGCCTGGGGACAAAGCAGAGATAACAGCCAACTACGCAGTCTGTCTCAAGGACTGCAGAGTTTGAGTATTATTAGTACAGTCCCAAAATGTGAAGCTGCTTTTGGAGATCAAAATTTTTTTATGTTGCAGTTGGAGCACCTGTTTGAGTGAGTGACCACGACAGTCATGGCCAACACGGCGGTCCAGCTCCTCGGCTTCTTCCTCGGGCTGCTGGGCTTTGTGGGAACTGTTGTAGCGACCCTGCTCCCCCACTGGCGCAGTACGGCCTACATGGGATCTAACATCATCACAGCCACCTCGTATATGAAAGGCTTGTGGATGGAGTGTATGTGGCACAGCACTGGCATCTATCAGTGCGAGGTGTACAGATCACTGCTGGCACTGCCTCGTGACTTGCAGGTGATATGCACAATTTAAAATGTTTTATCTGTAGAAAAGAAAAATTGTGTAATGTGATGTTCGCGTAACTGATCCCATTTCAGTTCTTGCAAATATACAATAAATACACAATACAGTAAACCCCACCAAAAAGTGATTGTTGTACTTTTCTATACAAATAAATTGAATTGAACTATGCACAGTAACATAACTCATAACTTTTTAACTACTTCCTTTTTTTTTTTTTTTTACCTAAAATAGGCTGCCCGAGCGCTGATGGTCCTGTCCTGTGTCACATCAGTCATGGCTTCACTGGTTTCAGTCCTGGGCATGAAGTGCACCCAATTTGCCCATAACTCAGTGATCAAGTCCCCCCTGGCTGTGAGTGGGGGTGTATGCTTTCTCTGTGCTGGTGTGCTCTGCCTGGTCACTGTGGCATGGACCACCAATGATGTCATTATGGACTTCTATGACCCCTTCCTGCCCAGTGGCTTTAAATATGAGATCGGTCTGTCGGTGTATATTGGTTATGCTGCTGCTTGCCTCAGTATGTTTGGAGGGCTGGTGATCTGCTGGAGCAGTAGTGGTAACACGTCCAGACGTCCACATCTCCAGACGCAGAGGAGTGAACCATCCTCACCTCCCCCTGCTTTCAACCACATATACCCCCCTGCTCCCCCCTACAAGCCCCCAGAGGCTCTGAAGGACAACAGAGCACCCTCACTTTGCTCTATGTCTAGTAATGGATATAGACTCAATAACTACGTTTAAAAAGGCAGCATAATCACTGTAAAGGCATGGAAACTGTCTTGAATGTGGACCAAAACAGGCAACAGAGCACTTCTTACTAACATATTAATTAACCTATTTGCATTTTCTCATAGATGTAAGAGGCACAAAGAGATGTGCACAACCACACCGAGTCTTAAGTTATCTTTCATTTTATTTATTTAAGTGAAAGTTATTTTGTTACTGAGACCGCGTTCTTCTTCTCTTACTGACATGTAGCAGTGAAACCACTAGGTGGCAGTATATTCCTGGCAATAACCAGAGCTACTATATATTGTAAGTTGTTATGTAACTTCACTCAAATGGACAAGCAGTATCTGCATTTATTGCAAACTTTGCCTTTAACTTTGGATTAATTCACAATGAAATAATCAAAAACTTTAAAAATACTGTATTAAATCTGTTTTGTGTGAGAGGATGTCATAATTAAATAATTTTATTACAAACATGGATTGCTGTTTGTGATCCTTAAACAAACTGGTCTCTTAAATCTAAACCATGTTCCATTAGTTAAAGTGTAATTAGACAGATTAGTTCCACTTGTAGCCTCCTTTTTTGCTTTGAGTTGTCAGGATTACATTTGAACTCAGTGAAACATTTAGGACAAAATTCCTGGGGTTATTCCAGTGCACACTGATCGTTTTTGTTTAAAAAAAAATAAAATAAAAATCACTTTTACATTTTTTTACAAAAAAGCCACTGGATGGCGCCAAAGAACCTCTGTTGATTAGATTCACCACTTCTACAGCGCAAAGCCAAGCTAAAGACTATAATGTACAAGGTAATACATTTTACTCGTTTGGACAGCATTTATAAATATAATGAAAGGATATCATCTTATACATAATGTTCTTTGTGACAACTTGAGTTTATTTACCGTGGTTTACCTCCAGCAGCTTCCAATTAAAGCTAACCTCTGCCTGTTGGTCTGACAGCCACACTCATAATAAAGCGACTTGTCACGATTCAAGCAAGGGACTAAAATACTTATTAAAACTAAATATATTGTGGATTACTGGATAACACTGCCAGAGGCACATTGATGTTTGGCACAGCCGCTTCCACCAACGATCCTTATTAGAGAAAGTTACAAGACTCAACATATTTACTCAACCAAATGACTTGACAGGAGCCTTAAACCATTCTCATTTTAGGAGTCCGGGCTAACTTAAGTTAAAATGGATAAATGCCAAAATATAAATGTTCAAGAAAGGGTTGACTTTTTTTTTACTGCCTCATTTCAGCACCACGGCCAGCTCCGATCCAAACTGCAAGAACTGCGCGAAATCATTTAATGGGTTCATTTCCGCTGCGGTTATTGGAGAGACTGACTGACTTAAGGCACTGTAACAAGAGAAGATAAAAAAGAAAGGAGCTAGTTTTAGGAACAATAACATAAAAATCCCACTTTTCTAACCCCTAAAAGTGAATGTACCTAAAATGGACAGTAGTATACGACCAAACATGTAGCTTAACAATTGTTTTACGTCACCTACCCCTAAAAAAAGTTTATAGAGGTTTTGTTGTAACTGATGGACGTATTTTGGCAATGGTCATAAAAGGCTTGTGGCGTAAAGTTGCTCTTAAAATTGTTGTATGAGTGCTTTACGTCCTTATCCGATATAGAGCCCACGTTTGCAGAATAGACTGACGCTTTACTCCTGGAAGCTGTGCAGGATCGTAAATCAGGCCTTAAACGTAACCTGGAAGTAAAGGTTTGCCAATATGATGTTCTGATATTGGAAAGCTTTCTCGGAGAGTAGAAGCCGTGCGTCACGCCACTCTCTATTAGGTGCTATTTTGGTCCTGGCCTGGAAGACATTCATCCAGCATGTACCCACCCTGACAGCACCCAATAAACCCACCACTCCCATTCATCTCCACCCCTCCTCCTCCCTCTGCTCTCTCCATCTCTCGCTCTCTGTACGACGCACACTTTAAAACAACATAGGACAATTGGGTTCGTTTGTGCGGAAGAATTACATAGTGCAACTGTACCCATCAAATCAACAGAATAATCTCTGGAACTTTTTACTTTTTTCTACCGTGGCCCCTGCGTCCAAACCTGCTCCTACAAAGAAAAGGTAAGCTGAGTGATTGCAATATTGTGTTCTTTAACCAAAAGACGTTGACTCGGAGTAACCGCATTTGACTGCAGAGACAGGCGTTGATTTAGAGGAATCAATAATGCTATAGTGCGATGTCAGTGGAAACGCAGGATGAAGTCCACACATTTGATTCAAATGGTTTCACAAACCTTGTACAAACCATACATGTAAAAAGGTTTCGTTTTTTGTAATGAATTTGCAGGTTTATATTTGTGCGTAATGGTTTGAAAAGAGGCTTCAGGCACTTTTACGCACTGTTCAGTTACTCTTCCGAAAGCCTGGATTTAACAGTAGCATGTTTCCAAAAAAGTAGCATTCAGTCAATACTGTGGGCAAGTCCCTGAGCAAACAAGCGCGTAATTAAACCAAGACGTGCGTAAAAGTTTTAGAATTATCAGTTAAATGTTTTATTATGTATTTTATCAGTAACATGTTATTGAGAGTGAATGATTTTCTATATTTTCATAAACTTATCTTGAAATACTTGCTCTGCAGGACGGATACTGTGAAATTGGCGCACCGAGCTCACAGCCTTCGATTGATGGAAAGCGTGGTGTAAAATGTAAAAGCTTAGATTCATTTAAGATAAATCTTTGGTAAAAAATAAATTCTACTTATATTTGTCTTATTGTTTTGTAGTTTCTAATCGCATTTTGATTAGTCATTTTACCACTGTATTTAAATAATTCATGAAGACTCCCTATGGCTCCAGTGAATAACTTTCCAACAGCAATGTTTTTGTTGCATTATGATTTAACAATCCTTTGGTGATATCTAGGTACTTTTTAATGTTCATGGGCAAAGCAAGATTTTAAAAAGAGGGGCGGAGGGTCTTAATTTTGTTTGGTCCAACACAGTCAACTTCTCATGTGTCTGTCTCTCTGCCTCTAGTTCTCTTCATGAGATTCCGGTCCTCGGCGCGCAGAAGCACTTGATCTCGGCGGAGGTACGCGGACCTAAAGAAAATGGCCATTCATGCCGAAGGTCTCGTGGCTATTGTCCTCTTTTACGTTTTGATTTTGTTCGTGGGGATCTGGGCTGCGTGGAAGAATAAAAGCTCTGGAGTTGGTGAAGGAGGAGACAGTAGTGAGCGCATTATGGTCGGAGGGAGAGACATTGGACTCTTTGTTGGAGGATTCACAATGACTGGTGAGATAACTGACTACTTTTCTTTATCTGTGCTTTATACCATAATTTTGTTACACTTTGAATGAATATAGAATGTGCTGTAACCAGTTTTACGCACAACCATCAAATATTAATGCTTGCCACATTTCATTTTAGGAATGCTTTTTTTTAGCAAAAGATAATAGTGCCATAAGACCAAAGTGAAATTTTCATTCAGCTCTATATAGGTTTAGTCTATAGAACGTTTCTAAGATAACTAATAATATACGTTGTATAAAGGTAGATCATTATTCCACACGTTGTTGAAAACACAGTGACCTTAATAAGTATCATTCATACTATTTTCATTAAATTCCTTGTTTCTTTGCTTTTCCAGCCACATGGGTAGGTGGGGGCTACATCAACGGGACAGCAGAGTATGTGTACCTACCAGACTATGGCTTGGCCTGGGCACAAGCCCCATTTGGATACGCTCTCAGTCTGGTAGTGGGTAAGAGTATTGTTATCTTTGTATAATCTTGAGCTGCCTTAAGTTTGCTCATCAAATACCAAGCAGCATGGATGAAATATGTACAATCACTCATAAATGAAAAAGTGAAACACGGCCATCCATTTTGGGATAATGCAGACGCAGTTCATGCCTGTCCCCACCACCTAATGGTAAAATGTGGTGTATTTCAGGTCTTCCACTGTCATTTTGTCATCTGGACTCCAAGGTGATTTATACAAAAGCATTTCTCTTTTGATCAGCTGTAATAAATCCAAGCAAAAGACCATAATGTCACCTGTCTTTAACTGAAGAGACCTTATGTTACTTCATGAATAAAGAAAAGGTGCTACTACTACACCCAGACAGCTGTGCCTACTGTGGTGACTCATACTCAACTCCTCACTCATTCATTAAATGCATTCCCATTTGTCTGACTTACTTAAATGGTTTGCTTCACTCAGGAGGTCTTTTCTTTGCCAAGCCTATGCGTTCCCGAGGATACGTCACCATGCTGGACCCCTTCCAAAAGCTCTATGGGGAGAGGATGGGGGGACTGCTCTTCATCCCTGCGCTCATGGGGGAAATCTTCTGGTCGGCAGCCATTTTATCTGCCCTGGGTATGTGCATGATCAATAGTCATCAAATAAAAGTTCTTTGGTAAACTGGTTGTAATGCCTTGGCTCCTCTATGTCTTTAGTAACTGACAAAAGTTTCAGCAA
Organism: Rhyacichthys aspro; assembly: GCA_036850595.1. NCBI lineage: Eukaryota > Metazoa > Chordata > Actinopteri > Gobiiformes > Rhyacichthyidae > Rhyacichthys > Rhyacichthys aspro. Next base: position 15,431,548 of record CM072168.1, read on the forward strand.
AAGTAAAGATTGGATTTGTGCGCAGGTGCCACTCTGAGCGTGATTGTGGACATAAACATCAACATGTCGGTGGTGATCTCAGCTCTCATAGCCATCTTCTACACTCTGGTTGGAGGACTGTACTCTGTGGCCTACACAGATGTGGTCCAGCTCTTCTGCATTTTTGTTGGACTGGTGAGTCCCAGGAGGGCAAAAATATCAATATTGCACTATATTATCAATGTATAAAGTTTTGATTATTTTCAAGATATGCATCCACTAAGAATGCAGGAATATGTATCATGACTCCTTGTATAAAAACAGAGAGGATCCCTCACTTCATGGTTAAACATGGGCCTTGTGGCATGATCTAGCTGGAGTCTGAGGACTGGTAAACTAATGCTAAAATGCTGTGTATTTTTAGTGGCATTTTTGGCAAGCTATATTGATATTATAACATTATCTCTTTTAATGAATTGCCATTTTATTGAATTGTTTTTTGTTTTGTTTTGTTTTGGGGTTTTTTATTTTATTTTTTTTATTTTACTCCTTCTTCTTAACATAACTTGGACCAAGATTGTAAACAAGTACAAACATTATAAAAATTGTGTATATGTAGCTATAGAGTGACATTTTCCACTAATATCTTTCCTCTGTTCTGTAGTGGATCAGTGTGCCTTTTGCCCTGTCCAACCCTGCCGTGTCAGACATCAGTGTCACAGCCAAAGAAGTGGTGTACCAGTCCCCTTGGCTCGGGAAAATAGTGCCTGAAGACAAATGGCTGTGGGCAGACAACTTTTGTTTACTCGTAAGTCCTACTGTCGCTGCATTCACAGCTGATGAACCTGATCAAACGGCTCTGGACTGGTGTCTGTATTTACTCTGGTGTCTCTGTTTCTAGATTTTGGGGGGGATTCCCTGGCAGGTCTATTTTCAACGGGTTCTTTCTGCCTCTTCTGCTACCTACGCCCAGGTGCTCTCCTTCCTCGCTGCCTTCGGCTGCTTGGTCATGGCCGTCCCCTCAGTCCTTATAGGAGCAATAGGGGCCTCCACCGGTAAATACAGACACATTTATTTGTACGTACATGGGGCAATAAAGAACAATCATCTATGAATACTCCATTAGACCTAACAATATGACCACGACTACACAGATTATCTCATTACCAGTGCAGCTACAAAATATTTTGTCCCTGTTTTGTTGGAAGGAGATTAATTTTAAGAAAATAGCATCATAGTTAGTGTACTTTCTCACAAAATATAGTTGTATGCCTGCAAGATCCAAAATGATCCAAATGATTTTTAAATTGTAGAAACAAATTGTTAGGGTGCAGACACTCATGCTCTGTTAATCTGTGAGTTATGTGCACACACACATCGACACATGTTGATTAAGCAGTTAATGAAACATCACAACTCAATCCCACTGTCCAGGAATGTGATCCTTTATTCAAACAGGAGAGTAAGATCAAAGCCTGCCTGACTTGTTTACAACCCAGCAGCATTTTCAGATGTGGAAATGCAAGGCATACAGTGTCTGGAGAGTAAACAACGGCAGACGGATGCTGTCACGACAGGCAGAGAGGAGAGTCACTAGACCATGCTGATTTGGTGAATATTACATCTGAGGAGGAGCTGATTATTTTGGTCTCACAGAGGCAGTTTTTATGTAAAGCCTAATAAGCTGCTGCTGACTACTTGAGGATGGGAGAGAAAGACAGAGGAGATATAGAGACATATCAACATGTAACAGTGGAGTAGAACGGGCTGGTGGGTGGAGTTAGATGGATGTGGTGGTCAGACTAAAAAGCAAACAGGACTCACAGTCCTGCTGAGAGACGTAAAGGCCAGTTGACCGGAGCAACAGCAGCAGGTCCAACTCAACAGAGATTAAACACCTTCACTATGGACAGTAACACCTTCAATCATTACTGTGTTCAATAATATGACTCCTATGTTCATCTGTATCTTGTGTCAAAATGTCACATCAAAACTGATAATGCTCTACATTATTAATTAAATTATTATAATTCACATTTTAAATTAAAATCCAATTATACTGCATTATGTATTCTACATACAACACTGAATCATATTTCATATTTGATGGTGCATGTCAGCGCATTAGTAAATCATCAGGCTGCAGTAACCATAGTAAAGTCTCTCTTTTTTTGTCATTATAGTCTCTTGCTTTAGATTTTCCCTTCGGCTTTACCTACATTGTTTTAGGAAGTAAAATATATATAATAATAACTCAGATGAGGATTAATCCTACTACTTAATGTTTTAAAGACAACTGAAACTATGCAATTGGTTGCAGTATAATATTACAAGAACCAGTAAAAATACTACATAATTGTTTAGATCTTTAAGGTATTCTGTGCAGGTTTTTGAGGCTAAGCTCATTAAACTTGGCCTGAGGTCACACAATAATCTCTTCTTCAGATCTTCACAATGTAAAAGCTATACCCATATCTTAAAATGTGTTCTTGTCTACATGCATTTTCATTTATTTACTAATTCCGCTTTTTAGTTTGATCTATAAGTTACCTGTTCTCACCAAGCTGTAATTATCTTAGGGCTACTTAACCAAAAAGGTCCCTTCCTAAAATGTAAAGCTGAGAAATGTAGGAAAAGAGCAATGTGTGTGCATACATTCATCTCAGTGTAGTGTAATTTGAATTAAAGGATAATCTTCAGTAAAGGCGTTCTCAATACAATCACCATTTCTTCTTGCTGCTATTGAGAAGTTAAGGCCCCATGGTACTCAGTTGCAAGAAACATGAATTTATGTGTATATTTCTCTAAAGATAGTACTTCCTACTTTATATATTATGTAACATGAGTAATCATTAGTATGTATAGTCCTTTACAAAATAAGTTTTTTATGTTTGATTACTGTTTTAACATTATGACGACTGACCAGCTAACATTCCCCAGACTGGAACCAGACCACTTACGGCTCCCTGCCTCCAAAGGATAAGGACGAGTCGGACATGATTCTGCCCATAGTGCTTCAGCACCTCTGCCCGCCCTACATCTCCTTTTTTGGTCTGGGGGCGGTCTCAGCAGCTGTGATGTCATCAGCAGACTCATCCATCCTATCTGCCAGCTCCATGTTCGCCAGGAACATCTATCAACTTGCTTTTCGACAGTCGGTAAGCGCCACAATCATGCTAATATACAGTGTGTGAGAACAGTTTTAGTTATTTTTTAGGCACCGATCAATAAATCAATTGTGGTTTCTCGGCTGCATACTGCTTTTCCATTTTGGCCTTGACAAAAGGCAGTAACTTTAATCAAAACTTACTTTTTCACAGTTTTTGTAATTTTTATAATCTAACTTTTTTGTTTGTCTCCCCAGGCCTCGGACAATGAAATAGTTTGGGTGATGCGTATCACAATCTTCATTTTTGGAGCTCTTGCTACAGCTATGGCATTGCTTACGGGATCAGTGTATGGCCTGTGGTACCTGAGCTCTGACCTGGTCTATGTCATCATCTTCCCACAGCTGCTCAGTGTGCTGTTTGTGAAAGGCACTAACACCTACGGCTCTGTGGCGGGTTATATTTTTGGACTTCTGTTGCGTATCGGAGGAGGAGAACCTTACCTTAAACTCCCTCCGTTTATCTACTACCCTGGTTGGGTGATCCAGGAGAAGATCCACCATCTCACTGGGGACGTAGAGTACTTTGTGCAGCAGAGGTTCCCCTTCAAGTCCGTGTCCATGGTGGCTTCTCTTTTGGCTAATGCTGTCTTTTCATATCTGACTAAATACTTATTTGAAAGTGGTATGCTGTCACACAAGTACGACTTCCTAGACGCAGTGGTGTCCAAGCATAGCAAAGAGATCATGGACAAGACTACGCTCGTGAGCAACCATGATAACATCACTCTATCCGAGATGGCGCCTGTCAGACAGACCCTGGGAACATCACTGGCTGGAACATTTACAAACAGTGAGATCCTCAGTGACGATGGGGTGTCGAGTCCTGAGCCTTTTCCCAATGGAAACTGAAGCACGGGCACAAAGGAAAGGATCCATAAAGAACTAAGATGATTCACACAGAGGCATTCTTCAGGAAACTTGCTACTGCCACATGAGAAACCTGTAAAAAAGGCCTGTAAGTGACTCCATGAGTTTGTTTTATGCTGATGATATTCTTTTTTGAGAGACAGTCCTTACTGGGATCCAGAAAGTTGACTGTTAAGTCGAATGCTTCAAGTTTAGTGTTTTCAGTCACAACTGAATCTCTCTGAAGAAGGAACAATGAAACCACACTGAAGTAAATGCTGCTATAGCCTTTGGGAGGGTTTTCGAGGGACAGACTGCAGTGGAGAACAGTGAAATATCTAATCAGAAAACTGTGTTGTGTGTGTTGCTTATGTGTACATCTGATGACAAAAAAATCTCATCTCATCATTTTGAAACTTTTATTTTTGTGTAGACAATAGAGCAATAATGTTTTAGGGTGCAGAGAATAATACACTGTGTATATCCATTTTTAAACTTGAAAACCTTTAGCCAAAAGATGTCCTTTTGTTCAGAGATGTCTTCACCTTGCTTTCATCATCATTTCCCTCTTACCCCTATATTTCTTCATGATCCACAGCCATTCTGATTCATGACGTTCTGACATGATATACATCAATTGCCTTTACAGTGCTTAATTAATAAGATGCAAACGGGCCATAGCTAATTGTTCAAAGATGGATTAAATGATTACAAAGCAGTCTTTGCCATTCTGACCCAAGATGAACTATGGTGAAAACGTGTTCACCAGAGAACTATCACCCTTCATTCAATCCCATACAAATTTGTAATGGTTATATTTGTCAAACTATTACAGTTGCAGAGTAAGGCAGTGGCATCAGTAAAACTGACAACTGTCGCATTATAAATGTTTGACTGATGTGTTTAAAACTAATGGGACAGGTTCATGATAAATGGTCTAAATGGGTGAATCGTTGTATGTGTGGGTGTTTATGATTGTTTGTTTCCTTGCCCTAAACCTTTTATTGACCGTCCGGCCACAGCAGGTTAGAGGAGACAAGAAATGATTGTTCATCCCAGGATGATGTCAGTGAACCCGGCCGTTATTGATCCTGTCCCCAGTTGATTAGCCCTCAGGACATTTGATTAATGCTGCTGGGTCTTTTGAAAGTAAGAATTGCCATGTTTTTCTTTTACAGTACATATGAGGAGACCAAGTAGAAGTCACAGATATTTTTCTCAATGCAAGTCCCCCATATCACTCGGTGTTGTTTACATAGGGAAATTTGTAACAAGTTTTCAGCTGATACAGTGATCTCTGGCATTCTTGTCTAGTTTCAAGTATGACTATTGTCCCGTTCACTACCTTGAATAGTTGTGGTTTGTTGGTGTCTGTTTCAGTCTTTGAACTTGCCTTAATACAAGGATTTTGCAAAATCAGTGGAAAATGATTTGGTATCTCTGTCACTTCAGTATTTCACAGTTATGTTAGTTTGCCCAGGGCTCCTAATTCTTTCTCTGTTCTATACAAACCATTAACCTGGTCTCTGTGGATTTGAGTTGGATTTCCTGAGGGCAATGTCCAGGGGCCATGGTTCGGAAACTGCTGTGAAGGAAGACCAGGTGAATAGGTGTCGCTGAAAAGGCTACAAGGACATTAAATGCTACATTTAAAAATGAACGCTTTAAAAATGAACATACAAATGGATGTAGTCTTATTCCACACGGGATCCCTCTTCACGAGAAAATACGAGCTTGATAAGAAGCCACTGACTTCAGAAGTGAACACTGCTGTGATACTAAGTGCAGTGTCAGGCAAACTCATCAGATTTTAATGTGAATGTAAACCTTCATCCTCGTCAGATAAACCTCACAAATTACTGTGTAGGGTTCTTCCACAACATACACTGAAAAGTATCAGTGTCAGCTGTGGGACTGACATATCTGTGGCTCTGTGTTGTAAATTGCAATGACGCTGTATTTTTGTGTGATAAATGTATATACCAAAAAAGCATAGAAACTAGTCTACTTTTAAACGCAGCACTGAAAATGTTTGTTGACAGTGAAATGAGCTATTTATTTATTCATGTCTAAAAGTATATAGTTGTAAACATATGTGAGGTCAGTTGAATAAATTACATTATTTAGCAGTCATGAGTTGTTTCTCTTTTTACGCATACTTAATGTAGACATACAGTAAGATGAATGTGTGTGTGTGTGTGTGTTTGTGTTTGTGTGTGAGGACCAGATGATTGACAGCCAGGACGGTTTTGACAGTTATAAGATTCAGAGGCAGGCGTTTTGATTGATGACAGCAGCCCTGAGATTAAACCCTCCTCTTGGACACACTTGTACACACACACACACACACATTCAGGCAGAACTTATTGTGCATAATTGTGTCCTATAGGAAAAACTATTGAAATCAGATAAGAGTAAATTTGAGGTTTTTAATGAACCAGCTGGAAAATGACAACATCTAATACACCAGTGTGACTTAGCTGAATCCTCCAAAAATGTTATATTCAGTCTCTCAATATCTATACTATTATTATGAGAGCAATGACTAGATATGGAGTGTATGTTTTAACAATACGATTAATAGGGTTGTGAAATTCCTAACAAAGATTTTTATAAATGTATTTTCTTTTCTAACTTCACGTAAAGAGACTGAATCTGACAACATAACAAGTGTTTCAAACTGGGGAGGGCAAACCTTTTGGTTCAAGGGCCGCACTAGGTTTTAAAATCAGACAGATGGATTGGAAAAGTAAACTAGTAAATAGTGAAAACCTGAAAACTGGCTGCTAACCTCGCATCGAGTGGTTTGTATCCTGTTTAGTGGCAAATAATATATATGACCTTTGGCTTGACTTCAGTGGAAGAAATCTCTGGTCCCTCAACATAAAAACATAGCACTCACATCTGTTGATTTAGCAAAGGCTATCACCATTTTGAAGCATGTCGTCTGGTTGAATCAGCTTATAACTGCAGAGTATTGGAGAAAAAAATGAGAATATATGTAGTGTTTAATTGTCAATAAATAATTAGACATTAGTGGGCCCGATAACACAGCCCCATGAGCTGCATGTGGCCCCCGGACCTTAGTTTGCCCACCACTGGTTTAGAGTGATGAGATGGGAGTCTAAACATGTCAAGGCTCAAGGCTTCAAAATAATTATACTGTATAATCCCAAAATGACAATGAGAAGGTTTATTGGGTTAAAATGGCTTTAAACAAAAATAATCATGTAAAATATAAATGGTTAATCCTGTTTGAAGCTAAGCATGTACTGTAAAACATATGGTTGCTGTGTGTTATCACTTCTAGTGTGATTCATGTAATACTTGTCTGTAGACAGCAAGCTCAATGTGTACATATGCAGTACAGACTGAAGTGTTATTAGTGAAACTATCAAAAATGGCCTCTACATTGAAATGATTTGCCTGCAGGTGACAGACTGGAGATTAGTTTAGTGAAACTGTAATTGTACCACATCACGTCAAGAGCTGTGTGTCATAGCCTTGCAGTCAGAAAATAACTCTTTCCATCCGCCCTTCTGACATATTGAATGACTCTGCAATGTGGTATCAACACCAGGATGCATACATAACATGTCTGTGCTTTAGTATGAAGATGAAAACGTTATAAAAGAGGCATACACTGACATTGTTCATATCTAAGACCTGAAAGACACATAAGAGAAACAAATACTAGATTACACTTTCTGTTTTAGTGATAGCTAGTCACTTCGTTTTGGTAACAGCTTATTAACAGTCTGTCCTGGCGCTTTTATCGGCACAATCCTCTGTCTGAACTCCCAGCAGGTTGAGGAAGTGTTTTAAATATTTCCACCCATCCACAGAACATGCACCATCCCCAAAGCCAAGCTGCAGGCTTCGTGACTCTTCCTTGTCCCCATGAAAGCTTCCTCTGAGTGTGAACTGACGTAAAAATCCCCGAACGTCATCAATAGCGTCGGCTAAACATATAGAAACATATTCAACCCTGAGGCACAGCTTACAACTAATTCTCATTAAATGACAAGAGTCAGGAAGGAAGTTGGACGTGCTGATAAAAGACAAGCCTGTAATTGATGTCCCACTGCAGTGCTATTTCCAGTCATGTATTTTCTTAATTGCACGGGTAAGTCATATATTTTGGGACACAAAGAGATAACACAAAAATGTAAGATAGAAAGCAAGGAAGTGGGACAATAAAATGTTAAATAAAGAAAGCTAGAAAACCATCTTAACAAGAGAGCACGGATGATGTAATTTATAGCAATAAATCTTGGCCCATTTACTGCTTTTTCAATAAGGGCCAGCCTGGAAAACAGTCATCGTCATTACTTACATTAGACTAAGTGCTCCACTTATCAAGAGAGAGGAGAAGAAACGCAGGAAGAAAAGAGGAGGAAGAGAAAATGAATAGAGGAGCCAGACATTAACTGTGGTCCCAGCTTATTTAAAACAACATATGAGCACAATAGAGGTTAACAGTAAAAATCAAAATCAAAGAAAGTGTTAATTAAGAGTGTTTTATTCATCATTTCCTTCATGACATAAGCTGATGTTTATAATTGCCTTTGCTGAAGGAAAGGCAACTTGAATTCTCCTTGATTTTTTTATATTATATTTCGTTGCAGGAGCTCAGATCTGTGTCATTAGTGCCCTGCTTTGAATCAAAGATGGCTTAAAAATTAGACAAACCACTTCATATCATTGTCTTGACATCCCAATAACCTCCCCCGGAAGCTCATTACCTTCTCAAAATGTAATAAAAAGATGCCAGTGGCCAGTGATCTGTAAAGACTCTGGACAATACCTATAGACAGGTCCATGTTCATACTGCACTATGAGCATTCACTTTATTTTGTAATGTCTGACATGTATTTGTACATTTGGAGTGAAAACACATGTACCTAATTACTACACTAATGATAATTAGTTGTAAGTGAGGTGCTACATATGTTTGCTAATTGCACATGTCAAGGTGATTAAGAGAAACGAATTCCTAAAAGATACACAGTGTATACAGTAGTATACAGAGGAAAATACATTGGCTCTTTAGACAAAGTGGTGACTACTTGGTCAGCAAATGTACAACAAGAATCAGCAGGAGGCGAGTACAAATCTAAATCTGACTAACAGTGCATTTTTTTCATTTTAATTTTCATAAAGTGTTTTAAAGTGTTTTAATGTTTTAAAGGGGTTTTACAGGAAAACCATGATTCTAGATATAATTCTAGTCATATTTAAACAATCAGTCATTATCAGCAAATTGTTTAACGTGTCTTGAGCAGTGGAGACATTAGACCCCTTTGAGGTAAATGTGTTTCTCAGGTCAGTCAGCCAACATTTGTTAATTGTTTTTATCATGACTTAACAATAAACCTAGTGGGCCTATGCCAAATACTGTGTGTGTTTCCCATAGTGCCCCACTGCTTATAAAACATATTGATCGACGTGTCTGTTATTTCTGTCCGCTACACGTCAAGCCTTCAGCTGTCAGGTGCAGTCGGACTTCCTTTGTTTTATGCTCTGGATAGATTACATGCTTCTTCACACTGCTTTATTTCAGATGCCACTTTTATTTAAATGCCACAGTGGAAAATGTTGAAAACAATATCATGATCTATCTCATGGCAATCAAATGGCTTTTCTTGTGTTGTCGGTGATAGACTTTACCAATAACATCGCACGACACATGAAAAAGAGAGTGTCATACCTACAATAGTGTTGAATTGTCAGTCTGGTTTTGATCTGAATAAACCACACAGGTGCCATCTGTTGTTCAAGCCAAAAAAGTGCTTCCCTTCCCACAAAATGCAAGTGTTTAAGGAGTGTTTTTAATTATAAGTCAGTGTCATATCCCTCACTCATTCACAAACAAAAAAGCTGCATTGAAGAAATATAATTTGACACTATTACTGCGATACTGACGTGTCCCATGCCCTGACAGACTCTGCAGCCTTTCCTTCGTACTTCTGCTGCACTCACTGATTGCTGCGGTGGCTGCCTGTATGTATTGAACTGCGGTAAGTAATGAAAATGGTGAGTGTCCACTGTTGCTTCTCCCATTGATCCCATCAGTGGAAAGTAGCTTGGCTCCAATTAAGCTCTAATAGGCCCGAAGGGAGAGGAGAGGCACCGAGAGAAGACAGAAAATGTTTAGCTGAAGTGAGAAAAGTGTTATTGGTGAGAAATAACATGAACTGCACAGTGTGACAGATAATCATTAGATCTTAAAGACGTAAGGGGAAAACAAATCCCAAATTAGCTTTAAATAATGATTGTTTAAAGCCGAATTAATGATCAATCAGATTTGATGTAACAAAAACAACTGAGTCAATTTATGGCTGCGTCCTCACCTGTGCAGAGCTGACTGTTCCTCCTCGTTGAGAAGCTGACAGGGGCTGAGGCTCGTCACCGCAGTGCTAACGTAATCAGCTGAACCCACACAACCTCCAGCACACAAATTATATTACGGAACAGTTTGGAGGAGGGGGATCCTTCACAGTGATTTACTTAAAGCTTGGACTAAGAATAAATGGGGGAGGGAGGTGCAGCCTTGAGCCCGTCTCAGAAGCATATAGTACCGTAAACAAGGCTGTGTGTCCAAGTGCATATGTCAGGTTTCTGCTTCACTGCTGCCGCACATCTGCTTTCCTCAATCAGCCGATAAGAATGAGACAAGAGGCTGGCTTCTTTGGAGACAACGCACAACAGAAAATTATATCTAGATGAGAAGAAAGAGAAAATCTGGCAGGTGAAAAGATCCCGTTGCTTAGATTTAGATGTTGTGGGTGAATTCAAAGCCTTTTCTTGTCAAAGTTGTCAATTCTTAATAAGATGTTCACTTGGCACATATTATTTTTTTCGCACTTTTATCCTGGTTGGATTGATGAATAGCCAAGTGAATTATTTATCCCATTTGAAATTATAATTTGAGATATTTGTGCATGGTTAGGCATTTTCGAAACGTGAAGGAAAAGTCTGTTCTCCACCAATTATCCTGTCACAAAACCTCTCTAGACAGGTGAAGTAAATGAACAAATGGCATGCTAAAGACTGCTACATCTAACACAATGCTAAATGTCATTTGTTTTACTGTATAACTCCCTGTATTTCTGCTTTTGCATCCTTCCTTACCTGCAGGGCACCTGTTGCTGCAGACAGGATGTGTTCTTGATTACAAGTGATAGCGGCAGAGGCTAACAGGCAGCTAACAGGACAGAAACATTCATCTGGTTAACAAAGCCTTGGCAGGTCCCTCTTCTCCACCGCGCTCCCTGTAATTCTTTACGACAGTGTCATTTAAAGATGACATATGACTGCAGCGAGCCAATACTGCGCCATGTCACACAAACACACACGTACACACAGCTGCTGAGGCGGACGAGCTGCAGAAATGAATGAACAGCTGTAGCCTATGTGTGTGTGTGTGTGTGTGTGTGTGTGTGTGTGTGATGAGCAGTGGTTATTTATCTGATTGTTTTTGCTAGTTTTACATCTCTCATGAATCAAGGGGAATGGTTAAGTGTTACTCTTCTGGATATGGCCTGTCCCCTGTTACGACTGTGTGCAGTGTGTGTTTGTGGTTGATACAAGAGCAAGCATTACACAGCCAATAAGACTATCAAAGCAAAAGACTCTATGTTGGGTCTGGGTGAATCCCATGCTCCCATAAGTGATTACTAATTTAACAGAGCCATTACTTATTAATTAATGAATTAATAATTGACTCATTAACAAGAGAAAGTGAGTCCAGTGGCATAACAAAACCTAATTATGGAACATGGCTCGCTACACAAATGACGTGCCTATTTCTAAATATTCGTATAGTTTGAAATGCACCAATTAATTATGCAGATTTTCATATCACACTGCAGAATACATGTGCATCAGTAAAATAATGCAAATGACAAATAATTATATACATTTATATATAAGTCACAAAACAAAAAAATGTAGGTTTTTTTTTTTCAGGTACACTATAGGCTGGGAACAGACACCAATGAGCCACTAATAAGTGAAATCAGTGGCACTTAACTTGTTTCCATGTCATTATCAGTCAGACAGAAAGTAAAGTGGTTTGCATTTGCCTCAAAGAAAGAATGTTCATGGGATTCATCTGTGTGGAGTCTGCACGTGTCCAGCTCCTCCTTACCTTGTGAATGTCCTGCGTGCCCAAACCAGCTCAGACAGGCTCCAGAACACCTGACCCATAATGACAAAATAAATGAGTGAATGTCGTCTTTGAAATTCAATTTTTTTAAATAAAACATTACACTAGAAACATCTGAAAAAAATGTACCACTTGATAAATCAAAAGTGGAAAAAACTATTTTCACAAATATGTAGAACTGGAAATAGAAGCAGACAAGTATCAGTGCACCTGCTGCACTCGTGATTCATGTGTATTCTCCGTGAAGGAAGCAGCAGAGGATAATCACATCATGCTCTGGACGGGGAGCGATAATTAAATCCACATGAGCTAACCTATTTACCAATTTACTGTCCCTGTTACAGACTGGGGACCCCTTTTCTAAATGCAGAGGAATTGTCCCTTAAATGCATATCAATAAAAAGAGTATTGCATTGTTATAATTCCCCCTTTTTTCAATGGAAGAACTGTGGCATTTTAGTGTGTCCCTGAATGTCTCAGCACTTGGCAGCTACACGTGCCTCTAAAACAAATACCAAGAGGAGAAAGCAGACATTTTGTCTGTGTTTTTGTGTTGTCTGAGCTAGATACAAAAGCTGACCTCAAATATATAATTAATGCTGTAGTGCTTGATGTGCATGATGATGTCAATGAACTACTTAAAGTTTAAGCTTAGCCATTTTAGATTTTATTTAAAACTTACCTTGAGGAGTCCGACTCACAAGAAAACTTTTAAATGACCCTCAGTCAACCCCGGCTGCTTATGAACCAAGTGCTAAGAAAATACTGCAAAACTATAGAACATATGAGGAACAATCCAGGTCCAAACCCAAGCCGTGATAAATTTGCTCTTTGCACCTGTCTGTTTCCTGTCTGTCTATTATAAAATAAAATTGGCAGGTGCCTAGACTTCATTCAAAAGTCTGACTAAACCTGGATTTGACCTATACCTAGCGACCACTACAAGAGAAGATGTTTACAGACATTTATGATGCCTTTAACACAATGGGTCACGTAAGAGCATTTGCAAAACTTCTAAAAGGTTGGGGGGGTTTTTTCAAAGAGGTGCACAAACAAGCAAACAAAAATGAATACTAAATGCCATGATTATCATGCAACTTTGATCAAGCATTGTGCACAGATTCTCCTCCTTTTCCCTTCACTAAAATGTTCCTCTGCATTGATTCATTTGACAAAGAGCAAGCATAAGAGAAAAAGCAGTGAAGGAGAATTGAGAGAGCATCGATTGACCCTTTCTGAAAATAGAAGGGAAGCCATACTCACCAAGTGTTTTCCATCAGTTTGATTGAAAATTCTCATTGGCATTTTTGATGTGCATAAACCAGTCTGGACATGAACGCAGACCTGTCAACTCTGTCCATGTGAGAGAAATTCTAATGAAGGAATACAGCTGATTGGCACGAACTTGGCAAGTGAAATATAAATGTTTTTTGCCTCAGTTACAGTCAGTGTTAATGCCACTAACCTACAGTTGATGGTGCGTATTACATCAGCAGCAGGAATGTAGAAACAGTGTAGTAACTCTGTAAAATTAAATGGGTTCCTCAAGAGCGAATGAGAGGCTATTTGTCTCTGGGTCCAAACAAGCTGAATCTAAGCAGCAGATCAATACTGATATCTTTAGGCTGCTAACTGCTCCACTAATAAATTATTGATGTCAGGGTCTGGCCGATTGAATTTGGGCAGTACACTGCAGTTCATCTTGATCAGCGCACACAGCGACAGGACGCACCAAAAGACAAATACAAAAAAAAAAATCCCCTGGAAATGTGAACATGATGCTCATACAGGTCTGAAAAACAAAACGGTAAGGTGCTATAAGGGAGCTTTCAGTTTGAGTGATGAAAGAGGCTAACATTGTAACTGGGCTGCCTCTAGTTCAATTTGTCCAGGCGTGAAATGCATAGGCCGTTCAATAGCAATGCTTAACCAGGGTTTCAGGGTGAGACTAGCTACTTATCACTCAGCAGTTACACGACCTCTGACCTCGCTAACCAGGTTACTTAGCAGATACAGTGTCATGTGACCTCCCATGTTGAACGTTTGCTCACGTCAGCAATCAGTGTGTCAAACGCATCACTAAGGCCGAGTTATACAGGATAAATGGGAAATGTCAACTGACAATCAATAAGGAATGACTGACACTTACATAATGTCAGATCGACTTCAGTGTAAAATAAATGGTGAATAGGTTTTATTCGTGCAATGTAACTATCTGAGTGAACCTGTCTTTAGTTTTTGAATGCGATACAGAAGTACTGGATTTACTAAATGTTGAATCACAGGTTGTTGAACAGAACATACAACAACTGGAGGGGAGTTTTTAAGGGTGCATCTTCGGTAGCTATCTTCGGTACATCAGAAACAGACTTGATGAAATAATTGAGGCCATGTGAATAACACAAATGTATGTATGCATGATACTTGTGTGCTCATAGTCCCCGAAAAAAGGCCAAAAGAAATGTGACCCAACGTCCATGTTAGGTTTAGCATTGTTTTATCATTTTTTTGTAATGGGTTTAGTCTTGTAATTATTTTGTGTCCCTGTGATTTGATGATTCTTTGCTTAGTATTATTTCATTTTACTGCAGTTTTCTTGCTGCTGGCCTTCCCAAAACTAGCACTTTTTCCTCTTAAAATACATATGGATGGCCAGAAATATTTCTTAATTTCTAAAAGCCTGGGAACTTTTGATGGTCATGGGCTAAAACAAACAAATGGTGAAACACAATAACTTGGTCACTCAACTTAATGATTGATTGGTAAAACTAAAAAACACTGTGCAACAATGAACATGACTCTTGCAGTGGAAAATGTTGCTCCTAAACAAATACATTCACTTCAACTAACAAACTGATTTAGATGCTGTACAAAGTAAGACAAATAACTCTTACAGATGCATTTCACAATCTTTATTATTGTGTCTTGTGTTTCACCCCAGAACTGAAAGGGTCTTGCATTGATTTAATTGAATAAGAACGAGCCATGTTTTATGCATCTTCAATAAATGTTGTCACCTATTTGTTACAGTAGTGTGACCCCAGGTCACTTAGAGGACTGTGTATTGAATAAGAAAAGGCATCTATGTTTCATGCACCATTTGCTTTCTTGCTTAAAAAGCCTTGAATTTTACTGTAAAAACAGAGGTTCTAAGTCTGGAGGTTTTAGGCTTAGCTTTTGCTCGTATGGAGACTGTTTCCTGCAAAAGTAACATTATAACTGATGGATTGCCTTGGACTTCATTAACGTCCCTGTTTCCCCCCGTTTCTCTATGCAGCACTCTGAAGCTGCTGTAATTCCACTAATGGAGCGCTAACCATAGAAGGCCAGAATTCTGACAGTGACTGATGCAGCATAATTGCTAAAGAAATATAAGTAAATGTGCAGCTACATTAAAGCACATAGTAATTCTCAGCATGAGAGCCAAGGCATGTTACATATCCTTTCACATGTCATGTGGGAAAGTCATTAGTTCTGCAGGGCTATACACTTAAGAACAGAATAGATGGAAAGATAAATTGTAAGTTCAGCAAAAATGAAAACCATCAAAGACGTAAGAGTTTATCGAGGTGAGCACAAAAACCTGTGTGAATGTGTTAGGTGTGAAAAATACAAATATAGATACAAGTAAACAATTTTCTGCAGCATTGACAGTGACTTAATTAACTTCAGTTGACCTTCATGGCAAATGAATGTATTATATAAGTATCTTCTTTATGCTGACTTTGTGTTTTGGTCATACTGAAGATACTTTTTGTGTGAATGCTGAGTGCGTCTTATCTTCCTCATATAAAGTCTGAAGACGTAGTCCGTGTGCGTGTGTGTGTGTGTGTTTGCACGGAGCTGAGCTGTGGCCAGCACTTCCATTAGCTCTGATTGAAATTGAGGCAGTGCAGATGAAATACATTCAGCGAAGGTTAAGAGTCTTCGTGGACGCACTCTCTTGCTCATGCATATCCTCATGCATGTGCGCACAACAGGGCACATCTCCACCAGACTGATGGCCAATGACAAGACGCCACACCAGGCAGAGAGAAAACAGGAGTATAGGTGGTATTTTGGTCACACTTAGCGAGCGGTTGTCGTAGGTAAATCCAGATCCACCTCATTACTCGCTGTGCCATCAGATACTGTGTTGTGTCTCCATCGCAGCTAATGAAATCAACACTGGCATCCCTGCTTCTGTTCTGTGTGCGTGCATGTATGTGTTTCTTAAAAGGGCCATGCATTAAACAGGCCTGTCATTTCAGGGCTGCCACGCTGCACTGGGCTGAGTGAATGTGTACATTAAATGCCATGGTAACTGCACAACAAAATACAGCACTGACAATGAGGAATGATGCACTCGGACATGAATAACAGGCCTGTATCATGGAAAATCATAACAGTGTGATGACGAGAAAGGGTAAATAATTGTACTGAACAATTATATTCCAGTTTTCTCCAAATGATAACCTGTTCTGACCAGATGATTGTGGCATTAAGACCATGTGAACACCTACAATTGCCCCATATGTAGTATATATATAGTTTATTTTTCCAAGATCGACAAATGCAAAGAGTGTGTTTTGGAGTGAATATGCACTACTGTAAACACTGTTTTGTTTTCCTTTTTGGCACCCCCCAAAAAACATTTAAATACTGCACTTTAAAGTGACATACAAAAGAGTACTTGTGATTCAGCATTAAAAACAACTGTATTTTAAATAACAATCAGCATATCATCTCTCTTCTTACAGGAAATAATGAATCTGCAAAGTCTGTACACAGGATATGCAAAAAGTGCCATGAGCATGTTGAGGGCAAAACTGAAGGGGAGGAAGAGGAGGAAGAAGGAGGAAGAGGTGGAGACAGTGGTAATCAAGGTTGAGCGCTAAGTGCAGATGGATGCAGGTTGCACCCCTTGTTTTTGATGAAGTGTTGTGGTCCTGCTGAGCCACCAAACTATTTATACACAACACACTGACAGCCGATGGGCACGGAAGAAAAAAGTGCTACACTTACTGCTCTGGCTTTCTAATCACTCCATCCTTCACTTCTCGCCAAAACGCATACAGTGGCAGACTTAAATAAGCAAATCAATTTCATACACACTAAACTCTAGTGCAAGGATGGTTGGGCAACAAATTCTGACTGATAACGCAAAAGCAACAATGGATGGAAAACAACTTCTGACAACAGCCATGTAATCAAAAGCTGTTTCTATTTAACCCATAATAAAAACCAGTGCGGTGATTGCTCCAATGAATTAATTACTTTACCCAGATTAATGACATGATACATGCGATAGATTACCTTCTGTTAACATTATGAAAGACACACTTTATTAACTATTAACCTGTTATGTAAGAAGGCGACATTATTACCAGCTGCTTGAAATATAATTACACATTCTGTCAGCTTTGAGTGTATAAGCCCTAGTCGTTTATTATAATCTCGCTCTCTTTGTCGCGAAAAGTACAATCACAGAGGTGCAATTCCCATATTAATACATGAAAATGCCAAAGCTATATGTTAAAATGTCAAACCTATTAATGGTACTGCCAGTCTGCAGAGGTAAAATGTCAGGAGCAAAACAATTGTAGCAGGAAATAAACAGAAGGAAACTGTGGAGTCTTTGAACAGTCAGCTGCTGAGTGTAGGTGAGCGTTTCATCTGAAAGACTCATTCAGCAAATGCAAATAATCTCACAAATCAAACTGGGTGATTTCAGAAAATAATAACTCTCATGGAAAAGTCACATTGGGGTTTTTAGCATACTCTTACTTTCACTTCATATAAATGGGATTCTTCATTGTCATTATACACATAGGTACAACACATACGCACAACAACCATATTCTTTTTGACTGTGTTTTCCTGTAGCAAGTGTTGTGCTGATGAGGGTTTACAAATTTCCAGGCGTATGAAGAGGCCCCACTGAGAGGCTTCAATCACTCTGTGTGGGGTCAGTGACATAATCACTCCACCTTCAGCTACAAAGTCACCTTCCTCTGATTGGCTGAGAAGTGTTTAGTCTAGTGGAGGAGAGGATGAGGAGGACCACTTCATAAAACCTGTTAACTTATTCATCAGTCCAACTAAAATAACCCTGAGACCCACTGAGTAAAATAACAGTAATAGTAATATAATATAAAAACGGTCTACTACTATTACAAGGTCTTGGTTATACAGCCTTGAGTATATGCTGACTAAACTAAACTTAGAAAAGGCACAGGTGTGTGTTGGGACTTACTAATGAACAAGGAAGTGGGTTGTCATCTGTTGTCGCCCAATTGAGAAAGACGCTTCCCCACACAGGTAATCCTGATTACGTTTTTGTGTAGTATCTGTAAACAAAATAAAGATTTACGTGAGCCACAAAATAACTCCAGCCACCTGCATTACCTTTTGGGCAAATCTCTTTTCTGCCAATGAACCTACAGCCCAACACATAAACCTTCCTCTTTTGCATCGCTTACATTATTGTTTTCTTTTACACAGGGGGTAAGCTGATAGTTGTAATAGGCGAGAGTCGGGGAAACTCTGGACAGAACCAAAACTCACAAATTATTCATTCCCATATTACTTCACTATAGGCAAATTTGATTCGCCGATTCATGCATGTGTTTGGATAATAGGAGGAAGCTGAAGTGCCCAGAGGAAACCCACAGTAGCTGGCAAACTACTCTGCCACGTTTGCAGAAGTTAGTAACAATTGCAGATGTCCATTGCAGATTGTGTGTGGGGCCACGTAATTGCAATGCATTGTATTTGAGGGATTACTGTGTTATTTACAAATGCTGTAAGAAGTACACAGTAACAATGCACAGTCAATTCAAGGACAGGCCAGAGTAGCCGACAAAATATACTTTCATTTACTGTATAGATAAAAAAACCTATCTGTGCATTTTCTCTTTAAAATGATCCATGAGGTGAATGCATCTCATTCTGTTAAAATGTGATGACTTCTCAGACCAAACCGGCTGAATAAAGTAGGAAAGACAGTGTTAAAAGAGGAAAAGAAAGATAGCAAAGTGTGAAAGAGTGTCTGTCCCTTCTCCTGATAGACCCGGCTGGGCTATTCATTACTCCCTGAACGCCAGCCGGTGTCAGTTATATTACTGCAAAGCCGTCCCTGACTGACGGCCACGAGTGGGGGGAGAAAAATGGCAGCAAAATACGACTAGATGCCCCAGGAGAAAACAAGGCAGGGGTTTTGATGGATGGGTGTATTTGACCCAGGCAGGGCGTAAGTCTGAGACGGGTTTCTTCCACAGGAGACAGAGAGTCGGCACTGCTCCTGCCCCTCTGCCCAGAACAGACCGGCCTTGTCAGGATGAGAGGCATCTCGCTAAGTCTGCTCTGTCACTGCTTCTATCACTTGTGTCAAAACAGGCGCTCTCCATATTCAACAGATAAAGTGGAATCTTATGTGATGGGAATACAGAGTCACAGTAAGGCCATCTGCTGAGTTTAGGACAGACCATCATCATATGCCTGAACCCAATAAAAATATTATGGCAGAATCATACAATTTGTTGGCTCCATAGTCTTTTCTACAATGCTTTTATTTTTTTTACAAATGACAGCCTCTAAGGCAACAGAGTGCTAGTGAAGGTCCTTAAGGCTATCTGGACACTGCATGCCTCACTCTCCCCTGCCAATACATTTTACGTAAGTGCCTGCTGTCACACAATGCAATGCTCAAAAAGTTAAAACATGCTTTTAATTTAATTTATTTCTGGACACAGCAATAGGTTTCTTTTTTCTTTCCAATGAATAAATGAATAGTGGCACAGTATCACTTTACAGTCTGCATTGTAATCTGTCATTACTGCAGGAGAACTGAAATATGTTACTTTACTTAGAAGCAGAAACAAATATACCTACAGTGTAGTAAAAATGTTATTGGCATGGGTAGAAATTGTTTGTAAAAAGCCTGTTACATCATTTTTACACAGCCAAATACAAAGTTTGTAATCGCAGATACACCACAATAATTATATGGTTTCTTTCTTTTTATTTACCTTATACATCCTGCTCAGATCCTGCTCAGTTGGGTACGTGAGATGTAGTGACGTCATTACGCTGACGTTTGCGGAAGCAGCTGCTCGGCGTTTTAGCTGCTGGTAACTCAAAACCCAAAACAGAGGAGATGTTTTACTCTTAAATCGGCAAATAAACGCAGGTAGTTTCGGATATCACTTGGACTTTGTTCCTTATACGTGACTTGTTTCTGCCAGCGCTTGTCAGACGAGTGAGAAAAAGCTAAACCGCGGAGCTACAGAGATGGAGGTAAATGTTCAGTGCAGTGGGATTAGCCTTAGCCACAACTTGGTAACACTAGGACTACTATAAAGCCATTTTAAACGCTACAGTTCTGGCAAATTAAAAGTTTTAAACAAAATATTGAAAACAAAATGTGAAAATGTATATCGCAGCCTCTGTTGACTGGACAACAGTCACCACTATCTGCTACAGACACTGTAGTGTAGGATATCTCAAGTTACACCTGTCTGAAGTCTCACTGAAATTATCACATATTCCTGTCTTATCTAATGTTTTCTCAGCAGCAGGATTCAAGTGGCGCTGGGGCAGAGGCTGTTGCATCTCCAGCAGGTGCAAATAAGTCAAAGGTAGATAAGCAAACACTTTTGTTCTGAAATACTTTTAAAAATACTCTCAGCATCTGTATTGTTTTTCATCCACGTTTGTACAATTTTATTTTGTGTCTTTACAGTTGGATACATTGTCCAAGGATGACTTGATAAAATTTGCCAAGAAACAGATGGCTGCTATGCAAAAAATAAGAAGCAAATGTGCTGGTATCTATCAGTTCTTTAAAACAACCTGGATATGAAAATTACAATGAAGCCTTGAATGTATATTACATTAATTTTGTTTTAGATTTAGAGAAAGAAGTCGAGACTCTCAAACTGCAACCAAAGACCAGCAGTTCTGAAGATGACACACTAATACAGGTTTGTTGCTGATTATGTAGCATCATAATTTCTGCATGAATATTACTTTTGAAGTGCGCTTTGTAAAATGTGTATAACAGGAGCTGACTGAGCGGATGGATACATTATTACTGGAGAAGGCAGAAATTCAGCAAAACCTTTCATTGTGTCGTAAAGATTTAGAGAAGACAAAACAACAAGGCAAGGTAAGACCTTATCCTAGCTATAACTATTTTTACTGTTATTTATATTTACTGTTATCATTTATTTATAAGTTATTTTATATAATTGTATTTGTATATTATCTTCATGGATGCATAATTATTTTAATCAGGATGAGAAAGCAGCACTGCAACAAGAACTGGACCGCGTGATAGAGGACCATCAAAGGAGGATCCGGATTTTTGAGAGCACCATTGAGGAGTCAAATAATAAACATAAAGAAGAAGTGGCTTATTTCCAGAAATTATTGGGAAGGGAAGAGAGTGACAGGGAGAAAGAAAATGAACGCGAGAGGGAGCGGACAGCACAAGAGAGCACTGATGAAGTCCGCCTTTCTTTAGAGGCTGAGTTACAAAGCATTCGAGCTGAACTTGAAGCAATACAACAGCAAAAGTCTCTGGAGGTAACTGAGCTGCAGGAGAGCCACCAGAGCGAGCTGACGAAGGCTCAGCAGGAAGTGGAGAACCTGAGGGAAGAGCTGGTGCAGAAGAACTTACTGCACGAGGAGGAAATGAGAGCTTTGGAGGAAGACTTTGAGATCGAGCGGGATCGTTTGCTGCTGCTTCATGACGAGCTCACTGAGCAGCTCGCTCTCAAAGGTATAACCTGCTATAAATTGTATAGAAGATGATTGTTTCTACATGTATGTTTAAAAATGGAGGGCAATAAAGTGTAAATGTATTTATTCTTGTTATCTTATATTGTCATGTTTCCAACACACTGACTTAAACATATGCAGGGCTGCAAAAAGTGAAAAGGTGCTGTGCTTACTAAAAATATTTCAATACATTTGTAAACCAAATTTGAGAGAATGGAAACTATTTGCATAGGGAAATTGTCTTTTAGGACTGTTTTTATATTTAGTCAGTATAGCTGCTTTTAAGTAAGGGGAATTCGTCTGCTTAATTTACCTTTTTGACATAGGCTTTCTAAAAAGCTGTTGTAACTTACAAAACATACATAACATACATAAATATATAGAAACAGAACAACTGTCTACATATTCTTGAACTAACATTGTCTTTATTTTTACAGACAGCTATTTGCAGGATGTTCAAGAAGAAGATGAGGAATCCCCTCGTGGTTCAGGCATTGCTAAAATGCTGGAGTTGTCCCGCCGTATACAGAGTTCTCCTGGGCAGGGTGAAGGTGAAGAGGAAATGGATATGACAAAACTGAGAGAGGTTTTGGAAGATCTTCAAGCCCAGAACACTATGTTACAAGATGAGCTTACTCTGCTCAGTAATGTTAAAGGCGAGCTTGAGGCAGAGCTGGAGAGGACCAAAGAAGAGTTTCAAGTAGAGAGGGAAGAGCTGGAGTTTAAAATCAATGAGCTGCAGTTGAACCGGGAAAGCACTACTGGTGAAGCCTGTGGCCACCCAGAAGTCCCAGACAAAAAACCTGTTGAAGAATCCAAAGAAGTTGTAAGCTCTACAGCAGACCAAAATGAATTAAACTTGGATGAGCAGCAGAAGCTAATTCAAGACTTGAAGGCCCAGTGTGAAGCGTTAACCAAGGAGAGAGACTCTATTTTGGGGGAATACCACCACACGAGAGACATACTCCAAGGGTTTGAGACAGAGCTGGGCGAGAAGACGAAAGACTTTGTTGCTCAATACAAAGCAATGAAGGAACAAGGAGCCATTGCTATTCAGGAGCTCCAAGATAAGATTCAACAGATAAGCCAGGAGAGGGATGAACTAGTGATTAAAGTCAGGGACGTCACTGAGGAGAAACATGCCATCCTGGAAAACCTAAAAGAGATTAAAGTAAAGATGGAAGCATTCCCAAATGAGGAAAAGAAACTACAAGCAACTATTGAAGAACAAACAGCTTTAGCACTTGAGCTGAGACATTCCTTAGAGGAGCTCACCAGGCAAAAGGAGGATATTATTTCTCAGCTGAACACAAAGGAAAACACAAATGAAGACCTAAAGAAGATGGTAAAGACATTGAATGAAGAGCGTGACAAAATACAATCCCAGCTTCAGCTAAGAGAAGAGGAAATACAAAGACGTCACAATGAAAAGGCCAAAGAAATGGAGACATTGCTGGAGAAGAAAGAGAAGGAATTGAACACCCTGAAAATGGAGAAGGAAGATAAAGCGAATGGTCTAAATAAGGAGATGGGGATATTGCTGCAGACTATTGAAGAACTCAAGGCAGAAAACAATCATCTCATGCAGAAACTGGGAGAGGTGTCATCACAGCTTGTCCAACTGGAAGAAGGGAAAGGACTTTCAGGCTCCAAGTTGTCAGCACTAGAAGCTCAGCTGGAAAATGAAACTTCTGAAAAGAATCTCCTTGAGGCTAAACTCATTTCACAAACAGAAGAAGCAGCAAAAGCAAAGGAAACTATCAGAACACTGGAGCAAAATCAGTCTGATGTCATGAGAAACTCTACTGAGGAGATGGACGAGTTGAGGACACGGATTGAAGAGCTGGAAATAGAGAGAAACCTGCTGAGGAGCAGTCTTGAAGAGGCCAAGGAAGAGGTTAGAATGACAGTGCAAAAAGAGCTCCAGACTCACATCAGTGAATTGGAGAACGAGAAGAACCTATTGCAAACCAACCTGGAAGAAGTGATGAAGGATGTAGAAGGTCTGCAGAAAGACCTGGAGGATATGAAGGCCATCAATGAAAAGATGAATGAAGAAAATCAGAATCTCCAAGCCCAAGTTTCTCTGTTGACTGAAGAGAAGGAAGGAAATCAGAAAGAAGAAATGGAAAAAGAATACAAAGAACAGCTGACAGAGAAGGACACAATTATATCTCAGTTGAGAAATGAGATTACTGTGCTTCAGGTGAGTGATATATGAAAAATAATCTATGAATAAATTGGAACAAATGGAACACAATGGAACACATTTTGTCCTTTTTTTGTTTCTCAAAGTCTGCAAGCCTCTCTGCTTCCTCCGTGGAAAATGGTGACAGTGTATTTACAGAGAAAATAGGTAAGAATAGAAACATTTCAGCTCAAATGCTTTTTATTTTTAGATGAAAGGTCTAATACGTTAAATGTTTTTGATGCATGGCAATCTTGTACATTTTGCTTTTATTTTTCATTTCAGCTCTGTTGGAAAAAGAAAACAAAGGAAAGGATGAGAAAATGAACAAAATTAAGGCAGTTGCTGTCAAGGCAAAGAAGGAACTGGACATCAGTAAGAAAGAGGTCTGCTGATCCAAAACTATTATCATGTACACAAAGCATTGCAATTAATTATGTTCAATAAGAAAAATCTTTTTTTCTAAAATGCGTTTATGTGCTTTTTTCAGGTTGCATGCCTGAAGGAGGAAATAGACTCACTGAAAGCAGAGCGGGAGAGAGTGAACAGCTCTATGAAAGATATCATTCACGGTGCTGAAGGCTACAAGGTAGGGTTCTGTTTCCCAAAGCACCAGAGTAGAGTCTGAGGAGTTTTGGGAAATACTGTAACACTGCAGTGAGCAGCTTAATCACAATATAAATGAAAAAAACTAAACACATTTTGCGAACTCACCATAATATATTTTTTTTAAAAGCACATCCCCGAAAGACTCAAAATCATTATTTATATAGAGTACATTTCTTCTTCCTATGTGCTGCTAATTGGCAAGCAGTCTCCGTAAACAGTCCCCAGACAGCACTCTGCTTTATGACTGTGTCTGCATTATGGAAGAAACCACTCTGTTGTGTCTAATGACAGGCACAAATGTAATCGCAGATGATACCTGAGATCCATAGTGTTTACCTTCACAGAGCCGTTGACTGGCTTTCACCAATGAATGGATATGCTGTATTTGTGTGGATGTGTGCGTAGAACCTGCAGATAGATTACGACAGACAGACGGAGCAACTGGATAAGGAGAGGGAGAAGGCAGAGGCTGCAGAGAGACAGATCGCTGAGCTGACCAAACGACTCAGCAGTGCTGTCACACAGGTAACACAAATACACACTCAATCACCAACACTCACACGAGCCACTCTCACCCTACACTAAATCTACACTGCGCCGCTTTGTCCAGCAATACATCTTTCCAATAGGTGTAACTCAGTTTCCATTTGATTTACAAAGTCATTTTAGCCACAAACACTTTACCCAGCTAAGCCTGACAGTGCAGCTCCCACAAATACCCCATCAGATGTGACTGGGTGAGCCAAAGGAGGGCATAATATAAAAAAATAGTCTGCACTTAGCTTATAACTGTCTCTTTCCGTTGAGAGGACAAGAGGCAGGTAAACAAAGCAAAGTATGGCCTCCATCTGCTGGGTGCACTATCACAACAACATCTTCTCAGATTTATTTTTTTTATTTTTTTATGTGTTCTGAGGTCTCAGATGGAGCAGGCAGAACAGAAACTCAAAATGTGTCTGGACATCTTTGTTTACCAATCATAGCTTCAGTGTTTGGCTGACAGATGATGGGGATGGATAGGAGTTGCTGCAGAGAAAGCCCACAGAGCCTGCAGTTGTCAGATGCGCTTGAATGACTTTCTAGTGTGTCACATGTGTTCAGGGGCCTTTCATTTGTCAAGAGCTTAGTAAGAAAAGAAAACCATTTTATTCCATAAAACTGGATGTAACACGTATGGTATTCTAGCTTTTGAGTGACTTTGTCTAACCGACGCAGGCATTCTTGCCAAAATGAGTTCTATATTATAATATATATTTATATATATATCCAGTGTGAAATGTAACTTCACAGGGTATACAGGGTAATTATGTTTCTCTGGTGTATTGATGCTGTTGCAGAATGAAACTGTGACGAGTGAGAAGGAGAACCTGCTGGCTGGAATGGAGACCATAAGGAGCACCGTGAAGCAGCAGGAGGCACAGAACCAAGAGTTGCAAAAGCATTTGACCAGCCTCGAGAAAGACGTGATGGCTGAGAGAACTCTGAAAGAACATAAGATTAAGGTATTTTGTCTGTGTTTTAGGGAAATCTAATATTCAAATTTGAAGTTCAAAAGCAACAATTATTTTTATAAACCTTTATGGCTATTTAAATAGACATTTTACTCATATTTAACCTGATATTAGCATGGTCAGTATGTAATTAGATGGGTGGCTAAGTTATAGAAACTAGACACAGGTGCTTTGATTTGACAGGTATGTGTGTATGTGTGATTGCTTCACCAGGAGTTGTCATCAGCTCTGAAGGAGGTAGAGGAGCTGACAACCCAGCTTCGCAAACAGCAGCAGCAGTCTCAGCAGGCTGCCCAGGAGCTGGAGCAGCTACGCAAGGTATATACCCAAACATGAAGGGCTTTTTAGACACTGGCTTCTCTGAGGGCCGGTCCAGTCAAGCAGCTGGACTGGTGATGGCTGGCCTGCAGCTACAGCAGCACCTCTCACACAAAGAGAACAGTTCATGCCCAACAGCAGTGGAGCTGTTTCTATTCCATTAGCAGAGACTACAACAGAGTAGGCTGTAACACAGGAGTACACTGGGGGTCAGACTTGTATCTTTAGTCTGTGAGGTTAACAGGCTAACACATTTAATAAAGGGTTGGAGTAAGTAAATAATAAAGATATGTGAATATATGTTTTCAAAGCAAGATAAAAGTACAGTTTAGGGTTTGAGATATATGAGAAAAAACATTCTTCTAGTCATTTTTATTTTGTTTTTACTTGTTTCCTTTTCTTGCCCTGTAAAATTATTATGTTGAAGGAGACTTTGCAAGCTTAAATATGTAATGCATATGCTCTGTCTGTAGGAGGCGCAGCAGAACTCCCTTCTGGACATGGAGATGGCCGACTATGAAAGGCTTGTCAAAGAGCTCAATGGCAAACTGGCAGAAGGAGAAGAGCGCATTGTAGAGCTCAAGTCTCAAATAAACACACTCATTCAGAGCGAGGAGACACTAAAACAAGACATTGGTATGAATGACATTTACATGTGCACAAAATTATTAACATACACCATGCAGAAGTTCTTGTGCTATTTTATGCTTTAGTTTGGTCTTTAGTCATTATGTTGTGCTCACATATGTGCATTTATTTGTTTGCCTCCAGAGAGTCTCAAGTCCCAGTTGGATCAGGGGGAGGAGAAGACCTCCAAGATGAAACAGCTGCTGGTGAAGACCAAGAAGGATTTAGCTGATGCCAAGAAACAGGTTTGTGACAGGTGTTTGTTTGTGCCTTTACATTTAACAAAAATACTGTTATGTAACCATCTATGGCCATGATGATGATGAGACTTTGAAGATTGGAATAATTAATTACATGTGCATGTATCTATGTGTACAGGAGTCCTCCCTAATGATGGTACAGGCTTCTCTACGAGGAGAGCTTGAGGCACACCAGCAGCAACTAGAAAGCTCAAAGGCAGGAATACAAACACTTCATTACAAAACACTGATTCTACATTTTTGTTCTTGATCATAAAGTCTGCCTGTGTATCTCTTTTTAGATTGAGGTGTGCGAGCTGACAGCTGAGCGCCATCGATTACAAGAGCAGCTGAGGTCTGCAGTGGAGCAGCAGCAAAGAACCAGCAACTCTCTACAACACCGCATCAGCAGCCTTCAGCAAGAGAGAGACAGTGCAAAGGTATGTGCACTTAAATAACTCTGAAAAGAGAAGTGGTGATGTAGATGTTTTTATTGTATGGGGTTTTTTTTTCAGTACCCTTACCTTTTTTACGTTAATTTCAGGGTGAACTTGTGGCAACTGCTAGTGAGTTTGAAAGTTACAAGGTACGAGTCCACAATGTCCTCAAACAACAGAAGAGCAAATCTACAGCTCAGAGTGAAGGAGATTCAGGCAAAATGGAAAGGTATTGTATCACAGTTGCATGCCATACACACTGTATATTATAACCAGAAGTGGACTTAACAGCAAAGTACATCACATAAACAAAGACTGTGATTCATCTATAGACTGTGGAGTTTGAGTGTAGCTATTGTATTTTGGTTTATAGAGAGCAGTTGGTCTCTCAGGTAGAGCTACTGAGAACCAAACTCACAGAGAGCCAACAGAGCCTTCAAAGCAGCACAGCAGAACTGCAGCAACTTCAGTCCGAGCATGACACTCTGCTCGAGAGACACAACAAAATCCTCCAGGAAACTATTAGCAAGGAAGCCGAGCTCCGTGAGAGGTAAGAGGTGTTTTTTTTAAAGAGACACGCAGCAGTTGATTAGATGTGCAAATATTTTCTCTCCTAATTTTCAACAATAAAGCTGCCTTGATTTTCTCCACTTCCAGGCTGCTTTCGCTGCAATCAGAGAATGTGAGTCTTCGGTCTGAGGCAACCCAAGTTCAAGCTGACCTGTCCTCCCAGATCGAGGCCCAGCGTCAGACTTATCGGGAGCAGTTGAGAAAGCTGCAGGATGAACATAGAGCCACTGTGGAGACTCTGCAGGGTCAACTCACTCGTGTAGAGGAGCAGCTCTTCAATCTGCAGAGCCAGAACAGTAAGGAAACAAACTCAAGTACATTTATGTTTGGTTATAATCTTTATTAGACATACTAAAGCCTTACATTGGGTCTTTGTAGTGCTCTTAAAGGTACTAATCAGTTTTAACACAACGTGTTTGCTTAACCTTTGATTTGAAAAGAGCCCTAAAATCATAACAGGCTGTTGTTTTGGAAAATATCAAATGTATTCATGTTTATTTTGAGATTTTGGTAGCACTCTAAGGCCTCTTCCATTGACCATTCACTCAGATACGGAGACAGACAGAGAAGGCAGGAGGTAGGGAGGTGTTGGTGTGTTTATCAGTAAAGCAGCACTGGAAGCTCATTCTTCACCTCCCACACAGCTGCCCTCTCTAGCCACACAGCAAATAAACACAACCCAATGACGAGGAACATGTGTGTGTATGGTTCAGGCCAGGTGTTGGCGAAGCTCCCTCAGCGCCATTCCCGCCTCTCAGTGTGGCAAACAGCTCACTGTGGCATCTGGAGGGCTCATCATTAGTAACTCACACATGCACATCAGCTTTAACAAGATATATGGGGCCAAAATTTTCCTTATTAAAACTCATTTTCAAGTCAGTCCATTTGCAGTTAAAACGCAATAGGGATTCATCATAATAATTAATCTACCTAGTTGGGCAATCATAGTTTCCTACCCTTCTATATTTTTAATCAGCTGTAATGGACAACAAGTTGATCTATGTCTGATTAATTTATGACTTTAATCTTTCAGGTTTTAGATAAATGTGTTTGAGCTTTGTCCATTTTTCAAGGACACTGGGATCATAAAGCTTCATTGAAAAAATACTATCTTAGATGCATTTTGAGGTGCAAAGATAAAAATGTTTCAAAAAGGTGCCAGACCAGAGATTGTAGAGTGATGACCAGTTTGTTGCGCAGGTTCATTAATCACAATACTGTCTTTTGTCCACCCACGCTAAATGCCACAGCTTCTATTTTGCCCATTTTTGGCCCTTTTTATGCCAGCCAGATTTGTCTCTAGTGCCCCCTCATGTTACAGTGAAGTAGGACATGTCATAGAAATAAATACTGCAATACAAGGCTACTATTAAAAAGCAAAAGCTCATGTGTGTAGGAGTCAGTTTTCTTTGTTATAGGGATAGTCCAGTATTTGGTAAAATAAGGTCTATAACACACTCAGGGATAGGTTATTTCCTATAATAGGTAGCTGTCAACACAGCCCCAATTTGGAGAAGCAGACAGGAGCGAAGACACAGGGTTTGTTTTATGTATAGCTGTTATTCAGGACAGTAATAATGTACTTTTTCAACATCATGCACAGCTTCTAAAATTATGATTGCAAGTGTGTATCACCTAGAATGTATTTACATGTATCTTCATATGACTGCTTTTTATTCTGTTTCTCATATAAACAACCCTAACAACCCAATTTGACCATCTAAACCACTATCTGGTCTCTCAGGAAGTGTTTAAAAAAATTCTCATTTAAGGTTTGATCTCTGTGGAGTTGCTCTTGCTCTTCCCAAAACTGGGAATATGCTGACAGCTGTCTACTATAACACATTTTCTATCCAAAAGTATCTAATAGAACCACTTTCACTTCAAATTGAACGATCCTTTTAGAGAGACAACTTTTTCTCACCTTTTACCACATCCTTTTTCAGGTGCTTTGTCTCTGCAGTCCAGCCGCAAATCCACTCAGTCAGACCCACAGCGTAAAAATACAGACTACAACCAGGCTGGACTAGGATTCATGGCCCTCAGTGACCTCCAGTCGATGGCCAGAGAGGAGGGTGAAGGCATGGAAATGACAGAGACAGAGAGCCCTTCTCCTGCCTCTACGCCCCTACCATCTCTAGAGCAGCTCCTGTCATCTCCAGACCCCAAACAAGGTATGATTAAAGGCAGAGGCTGCACATTTTGTACAGTAAAATTGTCTATATTTTTGATGCAAAGCAAAACAAATACTTTGTGTCATGTATCATATTTCACAAAAATGCTTCTGCTTCTGTCATTTTTCACTGTTGTTTTTGGTTATAGAGCCATTTGTGTGGACTGTGGAGCCAACCAAAGAAGAGTTAAGTCAAAAACTAAGCACAGCCACCCGCAGCTTGGAGCACATCAACAGCCTTCTTCATGAAACTGAGGCCACCAATGCTGTCCTTATGGAGCAGATCACAGTAAGGACATAGTACTTTTACTGCTGCTACTACCTAACCTTAAAGAGTCTGTAGAGGCACATATAGAGATAATATAGAATAATACAGGCTACTGGAGTCAGGAAAACATTGTGTAACTTTATTCAAAGAAAAACTGATACACAAATGCTTTTGTGAAAATCATTTTGAGGACTTTTTAATAGTTGATATTCAGCTTATTTATGGTGATGAGTTTATAGAGGCCTGTAGGCCCCGACAGTGATATCAAACAGTTTGGCATTGTTCACAGTTCCCTCTTTATCCAGGAGAAAGTAGAACTTGTGTCCTTTGACCCTGAGAGGGATGAATGAGGGGGACTCCTGCCTGTGTGCAAAGCAGGCCACTTGGGACAGTGGGATTGTTATTCTGCGACCCTTCCCTGGTCCAAGTGGTGACTGTGTACAGACCGTCACCATCTTCCCTCCTTGGTGTAAAATAACTTGGTGCACAGACCGTCGACAAAACAAAATCCCGAGCCCGACGATGCCCGCTCCTATTCCCAGACATCCCGCAGTGAAGCCGGATCTCCAGACGCTAGAGCCGAGGTTCATCTCAAAACTCCACATTCCCACCAGTCCTGTAGTTTTTGCCTTGTCTTCCCCCTTTTGTTTAGATCCCCCAGTGTCTCTGAGCCCTGTGTAGGCGAATTGAGCCAGGTACGTCCAAAAGAGAAACTGGCCTCCGCAAAAGATGGATAGTAACCGGAAGAAGCGTGTCCTGTCGTGCTCAAACAAGGTGACATCTCTGGACAGGTGTGAGGAGGTACAGAAACCTGCCCGCTGTCGCTGAGCTACACCAAAAAAACGCGAACCGAGCCGATTGGGCACGTCTCTGATGGATGAAGTGTTTTGAAATTTTAACGCATTTACGAGTCGGAGATGTGTGGAGTAACACCCCAGCGGAACGCAAATAATACGCTCAAACCCCATCTTTAAAGTCCAAAAAAGCTAAACAAAACACCAACATGTATTTAACCAGAAAGGATTTCGGTACCTCTGCGGGTACTTTGTAGCGTTATCGGGATACTGCGCTTTAAAGAACAGAAAACGCTCCCGGACAGTGCTTCTTAAGAGGACAGCGCCATGTTGTGTTACGTACCTCGTTGGTGACGGAAAGTAGATTAGGACAAACCTAAGCACAACGCTAAATTTTTAAATCATTGAACGGAACTTTTCTCACCAAGGCTTCCGCAGGAAATATTTATTTCCCAAAGTATATTATAGTAAGAATATTATAGTTGAATGTTACAGATGCTTTACTTTTAATTTCGACTTGACTAAAATGCTTAACTAAGTAACTAACTAAATCATTAAATGTGACCTTATTATTACTTAATCTTTATTAGTCAGATATATTGGATAAAAAATAGTCAGAGTTTGTGTTGTTTGTTTTGGTACATGTAACTCCAAAGTATTTATGCACATGCACAGTATGTGCCGTGTTATGAATTATAATAAAGTGTTGTACAGAGATATTAAAAGGTTTTGTGTTGTTGTTTATTAGTTGTTGAAGAGTGAAATCAGGCGTCTAGAGCGAAACCAGGAGAGGGAGAAGAGCGTGGCCAACCTGGAGTATCTGAAAAATGTGCTTCTGCAGTTCATCTTCCTTCGATCTGGAAGTGAGAGACAAGCGCTTCTGCCTGTTATTCACACAATGCTGCAGCTGAGTCCAGAGGAAAAAAACAAACTGGCTGCTATTGCCCAAGGTATGAGTCCTTGCAAAGTGTATAGTTTTGTAATTGGTCGAAGTCAGATTTGGCACTAGAACTTTATTGCATTGCCATATAAAACATCTTTGACTACACACCTTTGACTTTCCTTGTGCATAGGTGAAGAAGAGAGTTCTGGGTCCAGAGGATCAGGATGGTCCTCTTATCTCCACAGCTGGTCTGGGATCAGATGAGCCAACCAATCACTGAAAGCACAATGATAATATTACTGGGCATTTTCCCATCATCTGTGAAAATGGGATACATAATCTTTTTCTTTATTTCTTGGATACAATGTAAGTGACCAATGAATGTATTGGTAAATATTGAAGGATTTATGTAGTTATTGTAAGTACAACCAAAATAGTTTACATAAATAAATGTATTTAAAGTGTAGAGTATAGTGCTTCCGTTAAGTGCTTATGAAGCACCATATGGCATTATTAGTTTGATGGGAACATTGTTGCTAAACATTATTTGCAGAACCGTCTGTAGGAGTTAATTTTAGTCTATTTTATTTGACATTACACAAAGCCCCCACTGTGAGCCATATTTTCTACATTAAAATCACTCTGTTACTATTTATGACATTCTTAAAAACAGTCTGGACATTTTCCACATAGTTTAGTCAGAGGCTATAACTGTTTAACCACCAATATATTGTCTTTTTACATAAGTCTTTAGCTTCAATGGAATGGACGTCTAACGTTATTTAAGCAATGTGACTTACAGAGCAACTGAATCCTTAATGATGTCTTGTTCTGTTGTGAGACCTCAATTTTTAAAGTCAGAGATGATTCACCAAGCTGTAATTTTTCTCTTATTCTTTGTAATTGGTGGATTTTGTAGTGTTTTGAGTTTTTGGTTAATGTTATTATTTCATTTCTAATCATTAATTTTTGAAGACTGTCTGGTTTCCTGTTAAATGAGTGAGTTGAGGCTATCAATCCATGTATCTTTTTGATAGAGTTTCCTGGGTTGGGATTACATTCACCTTTCTTTACTAGATATTTCTGTTTTTGGATCATACATAAACAAACCCTCTTCATCCAAAAACATACATTAATCTATTAAAGGTAAGACCTACAAGAAGTAAGGATTTAAGTGATTACTACTCTGTTTCTGACTCCTGTGGCAGCTTTTAAGTTTCATGGACATTATGTGAATGTATTCCTGAGGCTTTTAAGATTTATATGATGTTTACTGTAATTCAAATCATATCTGTAAAAGAATAAATGAACATTATGTTTACCTTTTGAAATCTTTTTTTTCTTCTTACAGAATAGTGTTTCATCCTCAAGGCTTATAGTGATGTCAGAGCAGCACCATTAATAATTGTGTTTTGATTTAGCCTGTTGAATCATGCCTAGGTCTTCTAATATGACCTCAGAGCAGTCACGCTGATGCATGTTTGGGGTCTCTCTGACTGTGGACTTTTTTCATTGAAAGTCCTCCTCCAACTCCAGAGGCAGGACTGTGCTCACTTTCCTTTTAAGGAAATATATGTGCTTTCTAGGATCATGACACTTAACCAGCCTCATTTTGTGACTAACTTACTGACTTTTTGCTTTGAGACCTCCAGTTTCCTTCTAAACCGCCATGTTGAAGTTCACCAGATTTTCCACTTTGCCCCAGTCAGAAATCAGATTTTCCATAGATCCACAGTTGATGCTGGAAAGTAGGCTGCTAAGCTAAAGGTTTATTTGATAAAGAAGCAGTGTATTTAATGTAACACGTGCGTTTCATGTGTTGCTTTAACACCACTAAACTCCCAGTTAAGTCATTTTTTTACTTTCTGGCAGGAAGAGTGAGACTGTGATGTGTTTCAGGAGGTTTATCATAAATTAAGTCAAACACATAGCGCCAAGCGTAAAGCAACTTCCGTTTTCTTCAAAATAAAACGTCCAATGAACCACCTAACGCAAAAACAAAACAAACAAAACCATGTTGCTAATTAGACCACACTTTCTTGTGAATATATTTGCGTAAAGTTTACCTAACAATAAAAGTACTCGTGCGTTTGCAAAAATTTGACCGAAGTCTCATCAAAAGTCAAAGCGGAAGTGGCGTGATGCAGTGAAATGACTTGACGCAGAGGGAAGCGAGGCGAGGCCCGTCTGCGCCATTCTGCTGCCTTCACCAAGGAAACATCCAGACCGCAGCACATCTGGATACCAGCGCCTCAACACGGGATAAATAACTGTGCAAAAGCGACTGCAGTGATGCTGGCTATCAACGAAATGACAAACGGGTGAGTAAAACATAGACTACTAATCTCTGAAAGTGCCTTTGTCTGAAAAGTTCTGAAGTTGTTGGTATTTAATCCCTGAAGAAGAAAAAAGCTGTCTCGGGTATGAGTTGAGGAAACAGTAATTTAAAGAGTGTTTGCAGAACTGCAGCCATGTCTGTGTGCAAGAGAAAGGTGACTTTTTTATTCACAGTGTAATATCAGTAAAACAGTTTATCCAGTGGAATTGATATAAAGGCAAAATTTTCTCAAGTTTCTTTCTGAACTTCAGCCACTGGACACTGTGGCTCTGTAGCTCCCTCTAGTGTGCTCTTGGAAGATATGGCTGTCTATACAAGGATTATTTTGCATCCGCATCAAAGATGCACACGCATCTAAAATCTAATAACCATGATGCGTTCCAGTGATAGAGGGTTTGTTACGTATAATGACACCAGATTTAAAGTTTCTTTGCCTTTCTTATAAGTATTTGTGGCATAACATTTGGATTTTGCATTGTAAACAGTAGGTTGTTAGTCTTAGTCGCCAGTCACACTTGGCACATTGACTTTACAACACTATTTAACTGCAGCTGCTTCTACAAACACTCATAGGACTGTTACCTCCCCGTATCTAATAGGCCTATAACACTGCAGCATGTGTTAAGAGCACACTGGCCTTTTTGTTTTTAAAAAAAATGGCTAACTTCACACTTGACAATGATTATGACTCAGACAATCTTATCTCTTTATATCCTTAGATTTCTTGGTTTTGGTAGAAAAGGGATGTTTATTTATTTTAAGGCCAGCTCCTCCCTGGTCAGGAATGTCCACACAAACTGGACACTAACTGTTTCCGAGCCACTTCCTGACCATCCGTTCCCTGGAGAGGTCTTTGCCTTTTGGTCTTTTTTTCTGAATGCTACTGTGTGCACTGCTGAGCTAAGTATAGCCTGGGATGAATTTGGCTTTTATGAAGCACTCTGGACACAAAATGCTGAATTGAGGGAGAGTGTTTAAGCCCAGGGACTGCTGTGTATTATATTTTATCTGATTCAACATTGTTTATACAACCAGAGCTTAGAGGAATGTGTCTGTCTGCAGTGTGTCCTTGTTTGGAAAAGGTCTGAACCTGTGCGATGTGATGTGCTATGAGCTTGGACTGTATTCAGTTGCAGTTTAAAATATTGCATCATATTTTGAGCACGTTCTAATAAGGATTTAAGCGTTGTTTTGTTTCATTCTGCGGACCTATATTTTATGATGCCATCTAAATCAAAAGCCAACTTCACTCATTTTTATTTGTCCCTTTGGCAATCAGATATCAGCCTTTCCTTTCACTATTAGTGCATTAATTCTTTAAAATAAGAAAGAAATGTCATTAATTTAATTAAATTTGTGAATCCTGGTCCTTTTAACCCTTGACTAAAGCAAATGTTTTCATTAAATGCACACAGACTCTGACTCTCATCTGTAAAATGAATATAAGCTATTTTCTTGACTCTATTAACTCACTAACCAGTGTAAAGCACCGTAATCTCATTCTTTAACATAGAAACTGCTAGCCTCTATTGCAGAAGGCAGTATAGTACTCGACAACAGGAATTGCCTTATTTTAAGGCAGAACTGTGCAGACCATTTGTATCCAACACACTTTCACATCCTCACTTCAACCCAGTGGCAGGCTCTTGCTAATAACTTGATTATCTTTGGCGTCAGTGAAGGTTTATTACACCTCATCTTTACCACCTTTCATCTCCTGCTGTACCACATTCTCACACCTCTTGATTCAAGACCCAATAGACCCATCCACCATCTAAACACATTTACATACAGTTTTGTCCATTTACTGCAGAATTGGCCCATCCATATAATGCAAAAACTCCAATAATAACCTCAAATGAAAGCATTTTCTCTGTGGAGCACTCTTCAAAACTTTCCGAATCTGTTTAAGTGTCAGTGGGACACAAGAGCAAACAGACAGTGACAGTGGCACATAGGCATGAGTATACACTCACATACACCACAGCACACAGGAAGTGATGTGGCCATACAGATAAAGACAGCGGGACAGTTTAGTGACAGCTCGAAGACTGAAGCCACAACAGATATATTCACTCATCAGTTCAGCTCAGCAGCACTTTGGTAAGACACTTTTTTATCCATTATATATATTTTATCGTTTGTTTTTATACTTGTTGTGCCACTTACTTGTGATCAGTTATCCATTTCAGCGTCAAAATACTTTAGAGAAGTGAGGGTTTTTGTAATAGGGCTGCTTTTGTCTGTTAAAAACACTTCCTGGCATGTGATAGTGATTACACAACAAGCATACATATCATGTTAACATTATTAATTGACATATTTTGCATAGAGTTTGCAGTGATAAAGTTAAAAGACTGTAGTACTGTCTGTGCCCACACAGGGGCGTTGTACACCTTAAAAATCGGTTGCTTTTGAATGAGAGACTTGTGTAATGAAGAGATGGTGCATAGTCCTAGTACCATACAGTCATACTACATCTTTGAGTGAAATCTTTTTGGGTAATGTAAAACTGGGAGGTTATACTATGATGCGGTTTTACTTTTTGCTTTAGATACTACTTTGATGGAAAACAGACACCATAGTCTGTAAGATGAGTGAACTGAGTGAATGACTGAAGATAAAGATGACTGATGCTTCCTTTAATTTTGCAAATTAAGCATATTTTACTCAGCTGCCTCTAGTGTTGTAGTAATCGAGACATTTTTACTTGTATTGTTCTCATGTAGAAATTCAAATTAAGACCAACCTTCGACTAGTTTTGTTTTGATAGGACTGAAAACATTTACTATACTTATATCACATTAAAAGGCACTAAAAGCCCTCAATTAGTTTGTCTGGTGTTAAACTGGACTTGTATTGTTTGAATATAACACCTGTTCCCTAGTTTTTCTTCCCATGCATCACATAATGGTCTTGGTTTTCACTTGAGGCTTGAGACTCTTGGATAAAACTTTCTGCCCTCTACATCTGTATAACGCCATGCTAGAATGAGGCACTAGTTCATCATCAGGGCTGCAGAGGTTGGTGCTGACGGTGAAGCTTCACTTGTGAGGCTCTGACTGGTGTGAAAGTGTGTGTGAGGAATGCTGACAGGCCAAGACAAGCTGCAAAAACTGACTCTGTGAACTTACAGTGGGTTTTTGACGAGATAATATATTACTTTATTGATCCAACAGCGGAAAAATTCACAGCTGACAAACAGGTAAAGTGCAAAATAGAGTTAAAATAGCGCCTTAGTCTTGTGATACACCCACTAACCGAGCAGCATTTGTAGCCTTAGGAAACGAGGATTTGAGCTGCTTTTAAAGTCATTAGCATACTCTTGGTTACAGCATGGCCTTTGTTAACATCTGAGCGACCTGTTGACTTTGCTTGTTTGGTTCCACATCCTTCAACCAATCCCTGCTCGACCTTTGTTTATAATGGTACTTATCTGAAAGGCTGGCCTTTGGTTTAGTCTGAAAATGTGCTTCTTCTGTGTTTTGTGTCTCTTTTTGGAGAGGATCTGTTCTTCCTACACAACTCTGTAATGATTTATTCATGGTTTGACATTTTGCCTCTCTGTATGAAGAGTTTATTTGTATGAAGACAGTACAGTTTATAAAAGAAAGACAAATTCTCTCTTGCTTAATTTTTCACATATTTTTCAGCCCTAGTTTAGTTTTTAACGCTAAGTAGTGGGCAATAAATTGTTTATGCAAAGGTTATGAACACTTGTAACAAATGTATTTTTTGCAAATGTGAAAATTTGGTCTCTTATGTTTTATGTTGAAAGTAGCCACATTTTTTAACCCTCAGACCTAATGAGGATATCATGCATTTTTGACCCAGTTATGGAAGATTGTATCGATGCGGTCACTGAAATGGATGCCAATTTTTAATTATTCACAACAGCTTATACCTGAAAAAATGATTCTGAACACAATGATTTTGTTCAAAAGAAGAACACTGACTCTTTCAAAAATATAAATTAGTTTATTTATTGTTCCTAGACTTTTTCTGAAAACTGATCACTTTTTCATTTTTCTGTGTTTTTCTCTTGATTATCCCATGTTCTTTTCAGGCCGAGGAGGAATGAGCTGGAGTGGGCGGTAAACAGTGGGGGCAAAGGCCGGAATGGGGCAGGGCCTCACTGCTCTTTTCCTTGTCATTTTCTCTGAGGCATTTTTGTAGTTACCTGCTGCAGGAGGAGGGGCATTGGTAGGTGTGCATTTAGCGCGATAGAAGAGCTTTTAGACCTTTTAATGTGGGTCAAACATTGACACACTTTCTCAAGAG
Source organism: Rhyacichthys aspro (assembly GCA_036850595.1). NCBI lineage: Eukaryota > Metazoa > Chordata > Actinopteri > Gobiiformes > Rhyacichthyidae > Rhyacichthys > Rhyacichthys aspro. The sequence continues at coordinate 15,470,710 of CM072168.1, forward strand.
CAGTCCAGTTACTGCAGAATAAGTGCTTTTAAATTAGGGAAATTAAGAAGGAAGGGAGGGTGCAGAGAGGCAAAAGGGAGATGAACTCTTTGAGGCTGAAAGAGTTGTCAAACTCAGACTTGTACAGACGAAGACAGGAGAGACCAGACAGCTATGGGAGTCTGGCAAGAGACAGCTTCAGGTGAGTGTCTCTGGTAAAGCTTCTCCAACACGACACATAATCATCTGTTGAAACATCAATGTTTACTCAATTTTTGTGGTCATTTAATTTAGTCTCATTAATGTTGGTGTTTCTGCCTCATTAAAACCAACCTAATACATTCTTCAGCCTCTTATCGAGAAACTCAGGCCACTTAAATAACTTTTAAGACAAGCCTTTCCATGTTGGTACTATTGACATGGATAGATAAGGTGTGTTGTGGTGAAGCATTGGATCAGTAAATACTGCAGCTGAGCTTGAATTCCTCTTCGTTGTGTGAAAGATGTGGACAACATGTACGCACTTTTGCAACTCGAGTTTCACAATATGTTAACATCAGCCAACTTCTTATTAAGACTTTCAAAGGCAAAGTCTTTTTCTGCTGTGCCTGTGATCGTGATGTGATTATAGGAATGAAGAAATGTGAGGAATGTGGAGAGAAAGAGGGAGTTCTCTATTCAGAGGTGTCCCCAATAACCTCTGTATTGAAGTGTGGTGACAGAATGAGTTTTATTACCTTGCAGTCTAGTCCAGCCCCAGTGTAATTTTACACAGTCTTCTCGTCATATTGCTGCAGTTAAAAATATTTAGAGAGAATCTATGAGGAAGAATATGCAATGACACTCAAATATAGTTTGTTGAGTAGTGAAAATACCATTCAAGTTCTGACATACTTTTGATTTATTACACAAGTAAGTGGAGAAAATGAAGTTTGTAGCCCCACTTTTCTGCATGCTCTATGGAAAACCCCTCAGGGCTGTCTGTGGAGACTCTCTGTGCTGCCTACATTTAATTGGAAAACTGAAATATGTGACCGAGCCAAACATTGAACCAGCTTTGTTTGGGAAGAAAGTATGAAACAATCAGAAGCTGCTCTGCTCTGAATATAAATAAAAGCAATAAAAGAAGTTCATGTAACACATCTTAGTACACATTTCCTTTTTAGCCTAGTTCTACAGATTAAGAGGTTGCACTGGGCTTTCTTTTTCTGCATAATGTGAGTTTGTGATAGTTTAGTTTGGCAATTGTAGGTGTCTCTGCAGGTTACAGTTGTGTAGAAATGTTGATGTAACAAACTGAGATCCAAAAACAGAAGAGCTGCCGCTACCTTTGTCTTGTTTGACCACAGCTGTAAATGCTATAATCAAATCCTGTAGCTTCAGACTGAAGACTTATATTAGGACAACTCCTGTGACAGTTGTTGCTAACATTTTAGTCTAAGATGCACCTATAGTTATTTTGTTTTACGTATTTGTAACTGTCTAAGCTCTGTCTTGATGTAGGGCTATAGATGTCCAGTAAGGCTTGTCTTGGACTAGTGCAGGTCTGAGTGTGAGGAACAAAAAGTACCAAATAGAGTAATAAATGATGTTTGCCCAGTGACTGAATCGGTGCTCGTCAGTGAGAGTTGTGAGCTCGACCAGCAGCCCTCAGGTCTGCGTTGCCATGGCTGCTATTGACACAGTGTGTGTATGTGCAGTGTGAGGAGGGTGTGTTTGGTTTGTTGTGACCACTTGACTCAGAGCGGATGGGAGAGTCAGGACTGTGGAGTGGGTCACTTAAATGTTATCTGCACTCACAGTTTGATATATGGCTCCTTAATGAAACAGGGATTAGTCATTTGTCACTTTACAAATTACATATTCCTGTTTCCTAATGTTTGGGACATGGGACCTTTGACCTCTTGAATGACCTTCATGACCCCATAGAGAAGTCTTAGACTGAGCTGCAGTTGTTGTTGTTGTTGTTCAACATTTATTCCTGTATGCTCTTGTCTTCTAGTACAATTAGCTGATTTTTAGTGTATTGTAGTACCTTGTTTAATCTGGTATCACTTTCATCACTAAAGCATATTTAAATTTTTTTATTGACTGTACTCTATGTGTTTTAATTGTACAGTATAGACATTATTCACTATGTAATATTAAATTCTAATTGCTTTGTATAATTACATATAATTCGAATTAATATGCTATGTTCTATTAAAGGAATAAATTTACACAGCACCTTTTATTACTTATTCTACAAAACGAATGTCTGGTTTATTCTTGTTGTGTCATGACAAGGTTAACATCAGCATTGCTAATAAACTCCCTTTTTTCAAATGCTAACGAATCTCATCTTTCTTTGCATGTGTAACAATTAACCAGCATTATGTCAGTGCTTCTGTTTTTCACCCAAGTGTAAAGCACATTAGCCCAAATGTAATGCACAATGTCCATCTGATGACAAATGAGCAGGTCTCGAGGTTTTGTCTCACAGTGAAACACTTATGGCAACGGCTGCAATCAGTTGTTGTTTCCTGTTATGCATCCATTCTTTGTCCATTGTACCTCCGTCACTCCACACCAGCTCTGAGTGGACAGGAATACACACATATGTAGTCATAGCATTAGACAGGTGACTGTGGTGTAGACAGTGATAAAAAGGCTCCAGGGCAATGAAATTCATCCTCTGTAATGACACGCTAAAGTGAGGATTAACCAAACAAATGAGGACCTAATTGTTCCTTGACTTGAAATGAATTTATGCTATTTGATTGTAAATTGATTAAATGATTGTCACTGTTACATGTGTTATTATAGTGCAGTGCATGTGTAGTGCATGTGTTAGTATACATGCAGCTTTTGGCTCCTACTATGTATACAAAGTTTCACACATAGACGCTTAGAGGCACTAAACAGCAGCTGCCAGCACCTAGTTTGGAGTCTAGGCCCCAGTCGTGGTCTATTTGTAGAAGGATGGAGTCATGTAGGAGACTGTTCTTCTATAGCACCAGAGGACATATTACAGCATGACATATAGGAATATAAATGTTGTACTCTTGTTTAGTTCTGGTAGAAAACCTCTTGTCTCTCACTGGAGTTTATTTCCGGATCTGGTCTAATGTCTCTGTTGGTGGTTAGAAAAGAGTCATTCATTTGAGATACTTTAGTTAACCACTTAAAAAGCCATCATCTCTTTGAAGGAGACAGATTTATAGTTGTATAAGAATATGAGAGCTCAGAACAGATTAAAAAATTCACTGTTGAAACTTCAGATCCTAACGTGTTTAAGTCATTCTTGGTCTGTTATTTTAGGTGTGCCAGATAAGATTATATTGAACAAGTTAAAATCTTGATGTAGCACATCCAGTATATGAACAAAATAAACACTCTTCATGTTAAAAAAAAAAAGTTACAGAATATCTCATATCAGGGTTAAAATGAATTACATATGAAAACTATCTGACATATTTGCGCCAAACCAAAGTGCCACTTGACTTGTTGCTTCACAGTTTATTCAGTTGTCAACACAAAATGCACTTAGTTTTATTCTTGTTTTATTGAAATGTCACATGGTTCAACTTCATGCTTGACCAGTAAACTAATGTTGCCCACATAAACGTGCAATGGGCCTGTGAAACCATCAAAATCATTTCCATATTTGGTCAGAGTCTGGCAAGTGCAAACCATGACAGACACTCTCAAAGTTAGCTTTAGTGATAACTTAAAAGCTCTAGAAATAGGATTTGAATGTATTTTTTGAAGCAAGCCCTAGCCTGTCATATCAGGGTAATATCAGACTTGAATGTCTTTTTGTTTGTCTTAAAAGAGTGCGTAATTAAGCATGAATCTACAAATAAACCAGATCGGATCAGATATATAATTGCAAAAAGTGTGACTCATACTTTATATCTTGTAATATTTTTAAATAGAGGTCAAGCTACTTCTCTCCAGCCTTTGCTTCAACCTAATCTCTTTTGTCAGCAACTTATCCCACTATCCACTCTTCCTCTCATGTCTTTTGTTACTGTGCTAGTTGTGTGTAATCTAAATGTTGATCCGCTGCCACAGGAAGTCGAGTTGTTGATCCTAATGAGTCTCGTCTTTCAAACATTTCTCTGTACATGTTTTACGACACAGTGACCTCTGTCTGGACTGGCGTCAGGGTGGGCTCGTCAGTGTCAGCAACCTGCCCAAGAATAGACGGCTGAGTGTGACAGGATCGAGTGTGTGTGAGGGGAAAATAGAGTGGATGTGGGAATGAGAAAGAGGGAGTGCGTTAGCGTCAGTGGGTGTGTGAGAGCTGGAGAGTATTCCCAGCTCTGTCCGGTCAGTGTTACGCTCATACTCTGGCTGTGTGGATTGTGTTTTGGATTCTTACTCTCGGCACAGAGCGGCCTCACTGGAAGCCAACAAGACTTCATTGTTACAGCATTGGGACGTAACTGTGAAACATTATGGAGGTGAACGGTCGTGCCCTGCCACCGACTATACCTGAGGATGGGGAAATCCCGGACCACATTTCTCACGGCGAAATGAACGGTTACCATCACAGGCTTCAGGACAGTGACATGGGAGAGGCGGAGGTTCCTGTCTCTAAGTCCCAGAGACGAAAGAGCGATGTCAAAGTCTACAAGGAGTTTTGCGATTTTTACGCTCGTTTGTAAGTATAAAGCTACTAAGGAAATGGGCAATGCCATATTTTACTGTAGGAGATCTTCCAGCTGGAGACTTTAGGTCATATGTTTGTGCAGGGATAGGTCTGTGCCACAGCAGGGAGTACACAGGAAAGGCTATTTTTGTGCACAGGGGGGAGTTGTTATGCAAAGTAGAATATGTCAAAAGGTATTCCAAGTATGTGAGCAAGAGGGACAGGAGCGCTAAATATACACAGTGTATTTTGAACTGATGTGGCATCATCATAGGCTTAGTGAAACATGGACGTAGGGTCACCAACAGGTTTTGAGTTTTGATGTGAAATCATAATTTTATGTGGCTATAGAAGATTATATTAAACAGATTATAAAGCAACAAAGGTTTACAGAGGTTTTACAAAAGTTTATACACAAAGCAGTATCAAGACATTACTCCACCAGAACAAGTCAGGAATAATTTAGATTTAGTTGAATTACAAATGCTGTAAGGCTTACTGTAAAGCAGATGTGTATTATATTAGCTGGTTGTTAACTTGGATAGTGAAAAGTTAGTAATAGTTAATAAACTAGTTTGGAACATATTATGTTGTCAGAATAATGGGTTTTGTTTGCACCGCTTCAGCCATAATGGAAGAACATTCATATTATTTATTGGTGTGACTTCTTTGTATTGATTTAAAAAGATCTTGTGAATCAGCATTTTTACAGGTAACTGCAGAATGACACACAACTGTATTGTTATCACATTGACAAAGTGAAGTCAAGGCCAGGCGACAGAGATGGCAGAGGACAGGAGGAATTTCAAACACAAGTGATGGTCTGCATCTCTTCTATGTGCTGACAACTAGTCTCCATTTATAGTCACAGACCAGCACAGTCAGGTCAACAATAGACAACACTTTGCTTTTTCTTCACTTTATAGAGAGACCCTTATAATAAAAATATTTTGAGGTTATTAAATGGTAAATAAAATTAATAAATCAGTGCATTATGTCAAGTGTATGAATAACTGAGATAATTGAGATTAGTTTTAGACAACGCCTTTAACCCCATCACCTTTAAAGACTTTCCTGTTTCTTATCTGTGCAACCTTCTCAGACCAAGAATGTGACTTAACAAATTCTTACATGCTCCGTTTCCTATGGCGTTCAATGAAAAAGCCTTTTTCTTTCAGGCTGGCGTGTAATTGACTGGGTGCTTGAAGCAGATAGGATCATGGAAATACCTAAAAGATGTATCACTTCCTCATACTTCCACAGCACAGGGTAGGGCTGTTGTGTGATTTCAGTCTAGACAAGTTACATCTAACAATATGTATTTGATAATTTTGAGAATAAGGGGCTTGTGAATATGTGTACATGCTCAGTTTATAACATGTCAGCTAGCATCAAGGACAAAGACAAACTGTTTCTAGGAGAAGTTGGTATTTGCTCACTGATTGAAGTTAATATGGACAGATGGCATCACTCAGTAAAATCCTACATAGTCTTGTGTGTGTCTCAGTGTTGCTGAGATACACAGGGGTATTTTGACCTTTAACAGTCAAAGTAGAAAAGACAGGATGGCTCCATCATTTTATTTGCCCTTTTCTGTTTTTGCTTTAGATTACCGACTTGCAGAAAGTAACATTGTTCAGTTTTTTGGATTACATACATTACAATTGTAACGGATGGAAATTTGTGATGACTACCAAGAGTAATATTTTGTTCTTTGGACTGTTGTATTTGTGTTTCTGGGTCAACATCAATTTTATCAAGTTTATAATAAAAAGGAGATATATTGTTATGATAATTAAACATTTTTTTTGCAGTTTTTCAGTGATTTTAGTATCAATACACCTGTGTGTTTATGCTACAAATAAAAAAACATCACCCAATGTATGATATGATGTCAATAACTGTGCTTAATAACTGTAAAAATATTGTGTGTAGCACAGCTTTTACTACTATGCACAGAGCAAGGGGCATTATTTATTTATTCTAACTTTTAATTTAATAGTGTCTTGAAGCAGCTCTAGTATTTGTCGTAACCTACATGTTCGACTGCCTGATAAGTAGAGTCTAAGTAAATGTCACATTTTCCAATTTCCAGTCCACTTCTCTGACCTTCCACACCCCAACAAGCAGAGCCAGATAAAATATATGTGTTTGAAAAAGGCCGACCAGGTTACATCACATTTTCCCTCCAGGACTAAATAAATCTTCCTGCTCTTATGATAACAGGGGAAACTCATAATGATGATTTTGAAATATTGATGTTAGGTGTGTCCTGACTTACCCCCGTTCATTTCACAGGAGTTCCCACAGTGCTCTTCTACATCTGAAGCAACAATAATACTTTTGATTAACATCTCAACAGATCTATTATTCGATGGTTTATAATTAATGTGTACTCCTTTTCTTTCAACTTATCTGTGTGTTTCTTTTCTTAGCAACATGGCCAATGCTCTGGCCAACGCCATGTGTGAGCGCTGCAAGAGTGGCTTCGCCCCGGCTGAGAAGATAGTGAACAGTAACGGAGAACTGTACCATGAGCAGTGCTTTGTCTGTGCTCAGTGTTTTCAGCAGTTCCCCGAAGGACTCTTTTATGAGGTGCATTTTTGTCACAATCAGCTTTTTACTTTTTTGCATGTCTAGATTGAACTCTTGAAGCATCATCACATTATTGCTTGTGGGCTTGATCAGACAGAATTTTCTATCAGCCAAGTTGCTGGTTCAGTGTTAGTGGACATCCATTGAACACAAGAGGCTTTAATGTATTATTGAGCTGTTCCAAGCCCAGATCCAGTAAGATGTTTGTTTACTTGTCCACACAAGGCCATGTAATCCTCTGACAGGCACCAGGGACAAGATGCTCATAATTTAGTCAATTTAACACAAGGAACAGCTCTAACAATATCAATATTAGCAACAAAGCTCCAGCCAAGGTTTTCTGTTCACACTAATGTAGGACGTGATAAATTTAATCAAAGTCAAATATAATAGAAGCAGTTGTTTGGTTTGTGTTGACAGTTTGAAGGAAGAAAATACTGCGAACATGACTTCCAGATGCTTTTTGCTCCCTGTTGTCATCAGTGTGGTGAGTATATTCATTAATACAACAAATAACTTATAATAGAATTATTATGGTGCCATCTCAATAGTCTTAATTGTTTTTTGTTATAAAGGAAAAAATAAATAAATAACCACATGTAAATTCTAATCTGATTATTTTCCTCAGGTGAGTTTATCATTGGCCGAGTCATCAAAGCCATGAACAACAGCTGGCACCCGGACTGTTTCTGCTGTGATATCTGCCAGGCTGTGCTCGCAGACGTCGGATTTGTAAAAAATGCTGGCAGGTCAGTTGAACCAGGAACTGTGAAGTACAATTTGTGTAAGTTCTTTTTGACTCTCTCTTATCCTCTCCCATCAGGCACCTGTGTCGCCCATGCCACAACCGAGAGAAAGCTCGGGGGCTCGGAAAATACATATGTCAGAAGTGTCACGCCATTATTGATGAGCAACCGCTGCTCTTTAAGAATGACCCCTACCACCCGGATCACTTCAACTGCAACAACTGCGGGTAATGTCACACCTGCTGCCTTTTCTACCAACGTGCTGCTAGGTGGGAGAAAGCACCACAAAAACAGAAATCTATGCTTTCAAAAATCTCAGTCTATAAACCCATAACAGAGAAAATGAAGTTAAATTGTTTCCCTCCACTATGTAGAAAGGAACTGACTGCTGATGCAAGGGAGCTGAAGGGAGAGCTCTACTGTCTGCCGTGCCATGATAAGATGGGTGTTCCCATCTGTGGGGCCTGTAGGAGACCCATCGAGGGCCGTGTGGTGAATGCAATGGGCAAACAGTGGCATGTGGAGGTATGACATAAAGTTGGAGACCTTTTCATAATCAGATTTAGAGTAAAGTAATATTGAGAATAAAGTTAATTGTGCACAGTAATTTCAAAGTGCTTTTTACTTGCACTGTTACATCCAAGTTTTCCCTTGTCTCTATGGATTTGTTATTTGTACATGCATTTTTCATTTTCAGTCTTTCACACTTGTACCAGCCTTTTCTCTTTAGCTTCCTTCAATGAACCTTGTAATCTGTGTAAATTCATCCATATCTTATATTTGGCTGTTAACTTTTCTAATTTCTTATGTCACTTTTATTCATATGATGTCTTTCCACATTTTATGTCCATTGTCCTGTCTTCCATCTTCCACATTTAGCATCATGTGTGCACTATTTGTGAGCGACCTTTTCAGGGCCACCCCTTTTACGAAAGAGGCGGTCGTGCCTATTGTGAGAAACACTTTGACATGGTGAGAGAAATAGGAAGTGACTAATTCAGACTGCTGCATCATACTGCCCTACCTGCCTGCCCAGACTCTCCTTGTGTATGGGTTACACTGATATAAGTTCATCTTTAAAGTAGATGCCATCTGACCACAGACATTGAATCAGATTTTTGATGCTTAGACAAATACACTACCAAGAAGTATTTAAAAGAAATCCCATTCGATGTCTTTATCTCTAAAAACATATTAATGTAACCCTACTTGTTGAAATTGGTATCTGTTGCACCCCCTAGTGGTCCATTTGTCATGTAGTCTTAATTTGTGTCATGTCTTTTACTTTTACAAACAGCAGCTGGACTGAAGTGATCCGGTTTGGCCTCATTTTGTTTGATTTAGAGTGAGTTGTTGGCTGTGCTAATCATAAGCGCCTGGCTATGGGTTTGTTTTGCAGCATTTTGTGTGTGCTAAGTGTGAGAAACCTTTCCTGGGACATCGTCACTATGAACGCAAGGGGCTGGCCTACTGTGAAACCCACTACAACCAGGTAAAAATTAGTGGTGTTAGGTATTAAGGTACACACACTTTTTTCACTTAAAAAAATGTATCATTATATAGTATACTGTAGTCTGGCTGATTTTGACACTATGCAAATGATTATCTAAATCATAGGTATTAAATTAGCTCTTTGTCTTGACACCAATGATCTGAAGGGTGATTGTGTGGGCAAATGTAATGACCCCATCTAGTGTCCAATACGTAAATTTTCACTCTCCTATTGTAAGTTCTTAAATATTTTTACTTGTTGGCATGGCATTTGAATGCAGCATGATATGAGTCATGCACTGATGACTGATTGTGTATAATTTTATGACTCAGATGATTGTTTGTAATGCTGATTCACTGGGCCTCACCCTATTTTCCTTTCTTATTACTCTCAGCTGTTCGGAGATGTTTGCTACCACTGCAACCGCGTAATTGAAGGAGATGGTATGATGACATATAATCATAATATAATTGTAATGTGTCGAGTGGTATTTGTTTATTGTCAGGAAAAATGTTAGTATTGATCTTTTAAAGGGGTGTATACAGTTGACCCAAATGGAAGACATAGTTAAAACTATATTTACAGTTCCTGTGCATATGCCCTGAGGTGTAAGGTAATCTTGCCACCAGATGTCACCAAAAGGCTGCACACTCTACCTTTACATGCAATGTTATACTAGATTTTGTTTTTTATTAACAGAAATTAGACCTTAAATGATGATAACCTTTTGTTTTTCAGTGGTGTCAGCCCTCAACAAGGCCTGGTGTGTCAACTGTTTTGCCTGCTCTACCTGCAATACTAAGCTTACTCTCAAGTAAGTGAAGCATACAAGACACATGGCAAAAAGTAGTGAAACAAAGTAAACTCTGATTTCTAGCCTTCCTTATTGACTTCATCTTATACTTACATATAAGGGTTTGTTTTTCCCAACATCAGCAGTCTTCTCCAATTTTCATCCCACCCTCCTTCTCTTACCTTTTTCCTTATCTGTTTCATCCTTGTTTTTCTCCGTTGTCGTCTCTCCTTTCTCCCTGTTCTGTCAGGGATAAGTTTGTGGAGGTGGATCTCAAGCCGGTGTGTAAACACTGCTACGAACGCTTGCCAGATGACATGAAAAGACGACTGGCCAAGCGCGAGCGTGACTCAAAAGACAAGAAGAAGAAATTATTGATACCAATGTGTCTGTGATCTTCTTTCTCTTCTTAATCTTCATTTCTGCTGCTCTTTTGGTTAGTCTGTATCTGACTTTTCTGTTTCTGTTTGCTTTGCTATGATCATAATAATCTTAAGCGCTGTTACTGACACAGCCCACAAAAAAGCTGAGTACAGTAGGTTAATATATGCAATGATTAAAGTAGTGACCAAACCTCCACCTCTAAACCACAAAAATGTTTTGGTGTTTAGAGATTAGGCAGGAGGTTACAGGTGGTAACCTTTGCAACACAAACCAGAAAATCAGATCAGTTACAGGTTAAAAGGAATCCTCTATTTGAAAGGAATGTTTTGTTTTTTTCCATTCAATTTCTCAGTCTGTCTGGCTTCAAAATCTAAAGCCATAATCACTTCCGGCAGATTTCCGGTCTCAGCTATGCCAAAGCTAAGGCTCCACTAGGTTTGACACATGCACTTGTTTTACTGGTGATTATGTATGTTCTTTGTGAGGAAAAGCTACTGTGGCACTGCCCTCTCCCTCAGCTTAAGGGCATCCGAGGGAGAGTAGTAGAGAGTTATTTCTTACAACAAGAATTCACATTTTCTAGTTCAATGTAGAGATCTGCAAACATCCTGCAGCAGTAATTAAATACAGAACTGACACACATCTAGGTACACAAGTGATAAGTGTCAGCATTTGCATAACTATTAGTCTCTTTTCTGCAGGAACAAGTTTGTGGAGTTTGACATGAAGCCTGTCTGTAAGAAGTGTTATGAAAAATTTCCCCTGGAGCTGAAGAAAAGACTGAAGAAGCTGTCAGAAACTGTTGCACGGAAATAAAAAAAAACAAAAAACAAAGAAACCAAAGCCTAGGTGGCCAGTGATAATCAGACAGAAGGCAACCATATGCATTTATATTTGTGTATTTAGTGTTGAAAAAGATCACTTTTGGGTGAATTTGTTTTTTGGTTTTAATTTCAGAGCGAGATCTGATTTTTCAGTCACACAAACCAGTGACATTGCCTATTAGCTTAATTATTACACTTTTTTCACAAGCTTGCCTTATTTCACTGCCAAAGTATTTAACATAAAGTAACAGGATGGTCACCTATTTCATTAAACATAAGACAATTAAACTGTATATTTTCTATGACTTACAGTGTTATATGATATTTCTATCTTAGAGTTAAAGAATCTAGTGTATATATTCTCTTATATTCGCCATATTCCACCAGCTTGTATTATGTGTATCTATTATTTGTGCAGATTTTCAGTAATATTATGCGCATTTTGTCTAGTGTTAACATGTATTTTGACAGGATGTTTTATCCAGTCTAATGTTACTGTAATGAACTTAAATGTTCTGTAAAGAAAGATATTTGTCTCATACATGCTTCTCCATCACAACTATTTATGCAAATTATTAACAATGAATAACTTCTTTTTAAATAAAGTTATTGTCATGATAACTTTATCACTGGTAGTTTTCCCACTTTTAATTCAAAGACAAAAAATAAAGCACTTCATTGAACTTCGTGCTATGCTATAGAGTTGGATGTTCAGCTGTTACACTGTGCAGGAAAGATATATAGGCTAAGCTGTTCCACAATGACGCCATTTACTGAGAGGCAACTGGTAACTCTGTGAAACAACATTATGACTTGTGGCATGTACACAGATGGGATTTAAACATGTGTCTCTGTGATTTGTAATCCAACAACGGTGATCCTCTTAAGCAGGTGCGCCGACTTCCCCTGGGCTCAGACCCTATTAGGAAAGAAACCAAAGTCTTGAAAAGTAAATTGGTCCAATTATCAGAGCTTTTTCACTTGAGCAGAATTACACTATAGTGGAAAGTGGATTTCCATGTACGTTCAACACATTCCTTTGCGCTACAGAAATACAAACACGATTTAAGGTTTTACAACCAGCAACCTGTGCAACATGATCTGTTAACATACAAGAGTTCATTGGTATATTTCAAAATATTACTACATATGTGGCTACCTATATAAAAATGCATTCATTATTTACATTTACAGTGTTTTATATTATCTGACAACTTGTATCAAAGGGCAATGTTTATTCATGTAAACACTTGAAATGTATTACATTATTTCTCATTAAATCTATTTCTGCTCACCTGATTAAATGTGTATTACATTTTTAATGCCTGGCCGTAGTGATGTTTTCTTTTAATTATCATTACACTGATATTGTTTTATTAAAAGGTATAATAATGTAAATATCACCTGCAGATCTGAGCAAATGCATAAGATAAAATGTTATTAAAGAAGGAACAAAAATTGTGAAAACAACAGTAAAGAAGAACTGTTAGAAACCGGATAGTTTTTGTTTTTATTTAGTACCACGGACCTGTTAGAATCCATGCCAGATAATCTCACATTTAAATCTTTAAACTATTTTAAATTATGTATCTTGTTAGTCTAGACAGGGGAGTCACCCAGGCCAGCGCAACTCTCAATTACAAGTGCGTCAGCGGAAGTCAGGGAGAATACTCGATTGTGATTGGCCAAAGACGCAAATTCAAGAGAACGCACTGCCTACGTAACCTCACGTCCCAGTTTGACGCTAATGAGACTGCGCATGGCCGTCATGGGGAGTTAACGTTACGGAGTGACTGCAGGGCTCATATTAATGTCCCTCTTTTAAATTGGTGATTTTCTTGTTTTCTATGCACCACGTTACTTATTTTTGGAAGCCATGCGGCGGAGTAAAATTGAAGTAGATCGTTACGTGTCCTCGGTACAGAGCTCTTCGCCTTCGCTTAAAGAGGTGAGTGAAGCCGGTGGCTAAAGCTAGCTCCCGTCATGTCAGAGCGGCGTGCGTCTTGTCAGCCTGTTTAACTAGCACACACGAGTTATTTAGCAGTTGTGTCAAATAAGATGATGTTAGTTAAGGTTATGTGCTTTTATTTAGGACCACTCTGTGCTATTTGACCCTCTTGGTTCAGAGTAGTTATGAGTGCTAGTTAACCCGGCACAATGACGCTTCTCCGTGTCCTCCTTTCTCGGAAAATGCGCGGCACTGGGGCTGTATGGAGTAGTGTAGGCTAATTGAGGGAGCTAGTTAGCCATAGCAAACACGTCTTGTGAACTTCATAAAAATGGCTAGACTGTACTGAAACACTTCGCGTATCTTTCTTGATCCTTAGATGTTAATTAATCAGGCTATAAGCAACAGACACCACCGACGAAGTGATTTGACGATTCAAAGTTTGGATCTTATTAGTTGTTTAGGAGAAAGGTTGATTCAAGTAAAAGTTGCCATCTAAATAAAAATTCTGAACAATACTTAACGAGTTGCCTTGAACTTATTGCAGAAAACAAGAAGATATAAAAACAGGTCAATTCATATAAATTAAATAATACGATTGATTTAAAAAGTGATTGTTGTGACTACTAAGTAACATAAAGCATTCACCCTGTCAACTGACATTTGTATATATTGGTGGGGGCAAAAAAAATAATCAGTGACCATTAAATATCCATTATGACCAAATAAACTGTAATGCACCATAAAACAAAGTACTACTGACTGAATGCTGCGTTTACATTGTTTTTCCACAGAAACCTGTGAAGGGGTTCTTATTTGCAAAACTGTATTTCGAAGCGAAGGAGTATGATCTAGCTAAAAGGTATGCACCTGCTCTATTTATAAGCAAGAGCAAGAAGCAATTAAAATAGTTTACATTCAGTAACTTTTAGTCATGATCCTCTTTACTTCTTAGGCATGTTTCAGATTATCTCAAGGTTCAGGAGAGGGATCCAAAAGCACACAAATTCCTTGGACAGCTCTACGAAAGAGAGGGCAACATCAGCAAAGCAGTAGGATGTTACAAGGTAAGGTTTGGAGGGTGATAAAGGTTTAACATATAGTTTGCAGAGAAACAGAAAATTGCTTTTTAGATTCAAATATGTTTAACTCTGTATGCAAATTGTTGTAAGTTTACTAGTACAGGCTGTGAAGTGTAGCAGTCACATGGTTTCCCCACCCATGTTTGACGCTGTTGACGTGTGAACTTGTTCAGGATTTCAAATTAAAACTCTCTAAAATGAATAAAATACTAATTTGGGACGGTTGATTTAATCGATTTGCATCCTTGTTTTTTTCTTGTAACATTAGATAGAGCACATTTCCGGCATTAAACACAAATCAGTGGTTAAAGGATGAATCTACTATTGCAATATCTACATTATTTTATAGAAACTTAGTATGTACACCTTCTGTCCAAAGCGCTCTGTGGACTTGAACCCAGCCCAGAGAGACCTGGTTCTTAAAGTTGCAGAGTTACTTGTCAGTCAAGAAGAATGTGACAGCAGAGCAGAATTCTGGGTTGAAAAGGCTGCAAAATTACTGCCTGGAAACCCTGCTGTCTTCAACCTAAAGGTGAGAATATGAACAAGAGTTTCTTGTCTTTGATAAATGGAAATATTTCACTAAACAGTGTAGTTCCTTCTTAAAAGCACAGTCGCACTGTTTTTGGTGTATGTTCAGAAGCTTAATGCATTAAAATTAAATTGTACCCCGTAGCTGACAGGCAGGTTTTTAACTTTTTAATTTTTACAAATCCATCTGGGTTTATGATTGCCTGTGTCAGCTTCATAATGATAATGGTAATGCTTTGTGAATAAAATGTTTTTTACTCTTCTCATCAGGAGCGCCTGTTGAGTCGTCAGGGTCAGCATGGTTGGAACCGGTTGTTTGACCTGCTCCAGGCAGAACTGGCAGCGCGCCCTGGAGATCCTCACGTGAATGTGAAGCTTGTTCAGCTTTTCTGCCAGGATGGTAGGCTGGAGGAGGCTGTTAAGCATTGCCTGGCAGTGGAGAAAAGAGACATGCTGCACCACAGTCTGGACTGGTATACTGTGGTGGTGCACACACTAAAGGTCAACATTATTTATTTTATATGTAACAAGAAAGACCAATTCTGTCTCTTACATCCTGTGGTCTGGATACTCTTGTTTTAGGAGTATTTGGCTCAGCCCACCATCTCAGGCAATGAGGAGATGTGTCGGCGTCTCCAGAGAGAGCTGCTGTTGGCCTTTTGCAGTCTACTGAGAATCACACTGTCTGGCAGCAGTGTGCAGCCAAGCCTTGACGCCCTCAAAAAGTAGGTTACATGAACATTATCATTTTCTAAAAATAGATAAACAAATTCAGATTCACATTACTTTGCATTGTTTACATTTTTATCCTGTTTTTATTCTTGAGTGATAAATATTAACTGCAGTAGAAAAACATAAATAATGAAGATACATCTGAGTGATTTGCATAGTTCTGTGAACACTAACTAGTTTTGTAGTATTATTCAAATATATTCACATCTCCAAACTCTGTTTAGTGGTTTTCAGATTTTCAGTGGAATAAAATGCTAATTCAAATTCCTACTACTTGCAATTGTTTTTATTATAGCACATGGGTAATTAAAATGTGTAATACAATTTTCTGTGCCTAGTTTTGATCAGGCTATGCAGGACATAAGCAGCATTGCAGGCCAATACACAGATGATCTCCTTGAGTTGTTTGTGGAGATGAGAGGTCACCTCTATCTACACACTGCCACACTGCTCCTTAAAATGGCTCTGGATCGTCAACAAACCTGGAGAGCCGTTGTTGATTTGGCCGCACTGTGCTACCTACTCGCATACCAGGTATTAACGACATTGACAAAAAATATAACCTGTGTCTGATTATTGCTGTTCAGGGGACACTGAATTAAAATGTTTATGAATTAAATCAAGTGTGTAATGTTAAAAATATCCTCACCATTTTATTAATTTCCTCAGGCTCCTAGACCAAAGCCTAAAATTACCAAACGAGACCAATCAGCACCACAGTTGCTGGAGCTGCTGGCCAATGACAGGCAGAGTCAAGCTGGCCACATGCTGCTCAATCTCAGCTCAGACCCCTCCAGCTTGATCCAGGAGGTCTGTGAAGTCTTAATTGCCTTATTTAGAAGTGTTTTGTTTGTTTTTTTTTATTTAAATGGATGCATCGATTTTATTTTTTTTAATCTATAACTCATATGTAGGTGGTGGAGGCATTTGGAAATCGAAGTGGCCAGGATTCTTTGTTTGAACTCCTGTTTGGATCAAAGTCCTCTGCAGGATCTTCTTTTATCGCCAACGATGACATTCGCTCTATTAACGCCATGGCTCCAGAAAGCTCTCACCTGGCCAAGTGTGACAATGGTATGAAATTAGTAGTTTGCCTAAAGCTTTGGAGGAAAACCCCACACACTCTCAAAGAAAAGGAATTTGGTAGAATAACTCTTCCAATATTTTTGTAGGATCCATACTCTTACACAGCGGTGACCTGCAGCATATAAGCTGGCTGGGCCTGCAGTGGACCATCATGTCTCAAAGAGCAGGTTTGCGGGACTGGCTACAGCAGCTGTTTCCTAGGCTCACCCTGGAAACCTCTAAACTGGACACAAATGCACCAGAGTCCATCTGCTTGCTTGACTTGGAAGTGGGTAGCAGTCTTATTTGACTATAATTTAAATAAATGTTCTATTTTCCAAAATGTGTAATCACTTTCACTCCATGCAGGTGTTTGTTCATGGTGTGGTATTCTGTAGCCACTGTCAGCTTCAGGAGACTGCAAAGATCAGCAGTGGAGTTAACCAGCAGCAACAACAGCTTTATGAGCCTCGCTGCCTCCCTCTTCCTCTCATTCGTCTTTTGACTACTGATAGGCAGAGAGAGTGGTGGGATGCAATATACAACCTCATTCACAAACGAGCAGCGTGAGTCTGAATAACTGTCTGAATAACTGAATAATAAAATTTATTACGGGAGTTGATACCTATGAGGACTCTTCTTTGTTTACATCTTAATTAATGATTGGCTTAAATGTAATTCATTAGTGCATTAGAAGTGTCATATGATATTATTAAAATTTTATTTATCTCTTTGAAGGCCGGGAATGTCGGCCAAGCTACGGATGGTTGTGCAGCATGGACTATCCACTCTGAGAGCTGGAGAGAAACATGGACTCCAACCAGCCCTGGCCATTCACTGGGCCCAAAGTCTTAACCAAACGGTAATACAAATGCATCTAGTTGCATTACTTTGTCTTAAAGGATTAAATTCCTTTGTTTCTTTGTGACTTTACTTCATAGGTAAAATGAATGACATCTATTAAATGGTCAGATCACATTCAGATTATATACAGTGTATCCTATCTTATAGAAGCTTAAGCATAAGCACCTTAAGACATGCATGGCATTGGCAGAGGAAATATGCAGTAGTAATGGAACACACAAATACATAGAGCACCAGCCAGTAAATAGCACTGAGATGGATTGAGCAACCTGCCAGATACTGTGCATGCTTCACACCTGTCCCTTCCTGTCAACTGCTCTGGTAAAATTAAGAAGTGCTGAATGTGTTACGAAGCCAATGCAATCCTTGACTCCACACTGTACATTTTTCTTTTAAGCAAGATTATAACCATTTTTTTACAGTTTTTCTAATATTTTATTACACAGGGTGATGGAGTAAACTCATATTACGACCAGAAGGAGTACATCGGCCGCAGTGTTCACTACTGGAAGGTTGTGCTGCCTTTGTTGGAGAGAATCAAAAACCGACGCAGTATACCTGAGCCCCTTGACCCGCTCTTCTTACACTTTCCCTCTAAAGACATTCAGGTTAATACTATTCTCATAGGGATTGTGCATCGCTTTTTAGTTGGTGAATGGTCTTTCTTTAAGGTTTGTCCACAGAATGAACCATATTGTGTGTCCTCAGATCTCATCTGTGAAAAAGTTGGAAGAGGAAGCCCAAATCGCATACGCTACTCTTCTCGACATTGAAGGCAAGACAGAAGAGGCCATTGCCACATTGGAAACCATTAATAACACATCATCAGTTTGGCATTTGGCTCAGGTTAGTATTTGTTGTATTTAATAGGCTGTGTTTACATTTTTGTCTCTCTACACAAACATGAATTAAATAAAAAAATGTATGTGCCATTATGTATTTTTCTTTCTGTAGATCTATCAGCGACTGTCAGAGGAGGCCAGTAATGGGGTCGAGGAGACCCAGGACAGATGTATTACTTTCTTAAGGAAGTTCAGATCTTATCTGTCCAAGATCTACAATGCTAATGCAGATGAAATTGAAAAGGTTAGAATTATTTTACATCCAAAAGTCAATTGACATATTTGCGAACTTATGGTTACAGTAATTCATGTATTTTGTCCTGCAGCTGCCAGTGTCTATGGAGGAAATTGTGGACCTCCTCAATGATGTCAACCAGCAGCTGGAGGACGGTGGGGAGGCCATGGATGAAGAAGATGAGAAGGAGCTGGAGGCTCGACGGGGACCAACTCACTCAAGCCCAGCTCATCCCACAGAAATCTCCGCATCCATATCCCACATTAAGTTTTCGACACCTTCCCCAAACAAAAGCATTGTCTCTCCTTCTAAAAGGAACTTGGTATGTGTTTTTGTGGTGAATAAATCAAAATTTAAAATCTTGTATTAACAAATGTTAACATTTTGCTTTTTTTGTTCATCAGATTTCTCCCAAGACGCCACCTCATTGGGTGGAGGATCAGAAAAGTCTACTGCAAATGTTGTGTCAACAAGTTGAAGCTCTAAAGGTTAGACTCTCACATATAAATTAGTGATTAAATGAATATTCTTCTATTAATTTCATTTCAATCATAAAAGAGCCTAGCACTAAACTGCTTCAAACTACTAAATAATTATTTTAGTGTGCTTTTAGTATTTCAAGTAATATAAAGATATCCTGTTGATTTGATTAAACTGACTCATTCAGTCACAGTTTTGCTGTATTTCCTTTTCCTCTGTGAGCTGTGATTGGCTGCGAGAGGAGAACTATACCCACAATTGTCTCCCATGTAAACAAAGAAGGAAATGGTAAAATACAGGCAACAAGAAGTTTGTTTATAGACATATTCACTTCCATTGTTTTAGAGGGACTTAGCTGAAGAAAAAAGGAACTTTTATCGTGAGAATAAATTGACTTTTTCATAAAAACCCTGCATGTTATTGCTTCAAGAAGAAGTTGTGGACCATTTTCTTTGCACTTTGTTCTTATTATTCTTTTCTACTGGTTCTTAAATTGTGCTCATTCTCTTTTACAGAATGAAGTCCATGACCTGCGCCACAACGCATCAGGAAATGTAGGTTCCCCTCATCACAAGATATACAGTGAAACTTATGGAGCTGAGAGTCTTCAGGAGTCTTTTACTCCAGTTCAATCCTTCCACGGGGCTCCTTTAACAGGTTAGTAGGTCACATTAAACAAACCCTGACAACTGTTTTAGTACAAACAGTTCAAAATCATCTTGGTCTTTTTAGTTGCCACAACAGGCCCCTCGGTGTATTATAACCAGTCCCCAGCATATAACTCTCAGTATCTCCTGCGCACAGCTGCAAATGTAACCCCGACTAAGGTAATTATATGAATATCCATTTTAATGGTTTATACCAATTCAGTTTGACATAAACTTAAGAGCTTTTGTTTTTTAACAGGGGCCCATGTATGGTATGAATCGCATGCCACCTCAGCAGCACATGTATGCTTATCAGCAGCCCACTCACACCCCACCTCTGCAGACAGCCCCAGCCTGCATGTACCCCCCTCAGGATCAGGTCTTTGGTGCCCCCCTTCGATTTGAATCACCTGCCACAAGCCTTCTTTCCCCATACAGTGAAGAATATTATAGCCAAAGTCAACAAACCACTAACCCTTCCTTACCTGAACCTGGCTACTTTACCAAGCCATCTGTCATCCCAGTTCAGCCTCCAAAAAGCATTGAGGGAAAGCCTGTGGACTTCGGAAAGCTCTCATTTAGCCAACAGGCACCTGCAGAAGTCCCCAAAGTGCCTAGTTTTGGAGCAGGAGCAGTGACCCAGTCTACACCTTCTACAGCCTTTAAGTTCAACTCCAACTTTAAATCTAATGATGGAGATTTTACCTTCTCTTCATCTCAGACAAAGCACTCTGAAAGTCTGCTTGGTCTCCTTACTTCAGACCTACCACCGAAAACAGAAGAGAAACCTTCAGCCCCAGAGCAGACCACACAAACAAGCATATTCACATTTGGTAATAAGAATACTTCAGGTTTTACTTTTGTAGATTCTGCTCAAAGTGCTCAAACTACAAGCACTGGAAGTCTGTTTGGAAAAGTAGAGCAGCCTTTTAAATTTGGGGAGGTGCTGAAAACTGTATTTGGGGAGGCCAAACCTGCAGCTGAAGACACAAAGGCTGCAGAAAGTGACAATGATAGTACCCACGCTGAAGAAGATGAGGATGGCCCTCATTTTGAACCAATCGTTCCTCTTCCTGACAAAGTAGATTTAAAAACTGGCGAAGAAGATGAGGAAGAGATGTTTTGTAACAGGGCAAAGCTGTATCGTTTTGACAATGAGACAAAGGAATGGAAGGAGAGGGGCATTGGTAATGTAAAAATCCTAGAACATAGCACTAAAGGAAAGGTACGGCTCTTAATGAGAAGAGAACAAGTCCTTAAGATCTGTGCTAATCACTACATCACCACTGAAATGCTTTTGAAACCAAATTCTGGCTCAGACAAGTCGTGGGTCTGGAACGCCATTGACTATGCCGACGAAGAGCCCAAAGCTGAGCAGCTGGCCATTCGTTTCAAAACCGTTGAAGAGGCCTCACTTTTTAAAGCTAAATTTGAAGAGGCACAGAAAATTGTATTGAAATCACAGGAGCAGAATGAGCAACAGGACGAGACAGATGAAAGTGTAAACGGCTCTGAATCACTGGCAGCACAGTTTGCACTTAAAGATGGAGAATGGGAGTGTGCTGTGTGTTGTGTTAGAAATAAACCCACAAGTGGGAAGTGTGCAGCTTGTCAAACTGCCAATCCCAATTCCTCATCAACCACAGACATTCAGGCTCCTTCTGAAACCAAAAGCAGTCCCTTTACTTTCAAGTTTGGTACAGATTCATCAAAATCCAGTCATTCAAGCTCTGGATTTACTGGATTTGGTGGCTTTGGAACTTCAATACCATCTACATTTACATTTGGCACAAGCTCCTCAAAACCAGCTGAGACTGCCACCAGTGCTTTTGGTTCTAGCTTTGGTGCTCAGTTTGGCAAAAAATCTGAGCAGTGGAGCTGTGATGAATGCTCTGCGAAAAACGAGGCCTCTTCAGAAAGTTGTGTTTCCTGTAAATTAGCAAAAGGCTCAACTAAAACAGCTCCCACAGCACAGCCTTCAGAAACAGCTCCTGCCCCTGTCCCTGTCCCTGCCCCTGTCCCTGAAGATAAACCTGCCAGTGACTTAGCTGCTCAGTTTAGCAAAACACCCGGGCAGTGGGACTGCGATATCTGCCTTGTTAGAAATGAAGCCTCAGCAACCAAATGTGTATCTTGCAATGCCCCTAATAGCTCTCCATTAGAATCAATGTTCTCCAAAAAAGATGGAGAATGGGATTGTGACATTTGTCTATTGAGAAATGATGTATCTGCCCAAAAGTGTGTGGCCTGCCAAACTCCAAATCCAAATGCAAAAACCACGAAAAGCACTGCTCCTTCAGCCTCTTCTTTTAGCTTTACCTTTGGAACACAATCTTCATCAAGCCAGCCTTCGGGAACTGGATTTACAATGCCTTTTGGAAATAGTAACACTTTTCAGTTTGGTCAAAGCAAAGAAAACTCAGCTGCTTCATTTAAGTTTGAGGCTCCTCAGTCTAGCACCAGCACTACAACCTCTTCAGGTTTCTCTTTCTCAATGCCCATTTCAGCTGGTGGCTTTAAGTTTGGCTCTCAGGACACTGCAAAAGAAACTCCCACCACTGATACCAAGGACCCTCAGCCTGGCTCAGCCTCAAGTTTTCTCAAAAGCATAGCAGACAAACACAAAGAGAAAGAAACCACTACAACTGAGCCAGAACAAAATCCACTAATATCTGGAAAGGCAAATACATTTAGTTTTGCAGACTTGGCTAAGTCATCTGGGGGTAGCTTTCAGTTTGGCGACAAAGATCCTAATTTCAAAGGTTTCTCTGGGGCTGGTGAGCAGTTGTTCTCCTCAATTCAGGCCACTCCTACCAAGACAGAGGCTGCCAATGAGGTAGACGACGACGATGATATGTATAAAACAGAAGAAAACGATGACATCCAGTTTGAACCCGTTGTGCAGATACCTGAGAAAGTCGACCTTGTGACGGGTGAGGAAGATGAAGAGCTTCTTTACTCTCAGAGGGTTAAATTGTTTAGATTTGACCCTGGTACAAGTCAATGGAAAGAGCGTGGTGTCGGAGTCCTTAAATTTCTCAAAAACAACAGTAATGGCAGGCTGAGAATTCTGATGAGAAGGGAACAAGTATTTAAGGTATGTGCCAACCACTGGATCACCACCACTATGAATCTGAAGCCCCTCGCAGGCTCTGACAAGGCTTGGATCTGGATGGCTAATGATTTCTCTGATGGAGACGCAAACCTTGAACAGTTGGCCGCTAAGTTTAAAACCACAGAGCTTGCCCAAGAGTTTAAAGAGAAGTTTGAAGAATGTCAGAGACTTCTCCTTGACATTCCTCTTCAAACCCCTCACAAACTTGTTGACACGGGGCGGACTGCACATCTTATTAAAAAAGCTGAGGAAATGAAGTCCGGGTTAAAAGACCTAAAATCATTTTTGACAGATGAAAAAACAAAGCTTAAAGATGAAGACAGTCAAGTAGACCTTACCACCAGCAGTCTTGTTATTAAAGCCCAGGGTGAAAACACAGGCCCCACCTTGGAGTGGGATAACTATGACCTGCGTGAGGAGGCTTTAGACGATACGGCAGACACATCAGTTTATGCCTCTCCAATTGCCAGCAGCCCTCTGCAAAAGAACCTTTTCCGATTTGGTGAGTCCACCGGTGGCTTCACCTTCAGCTTCCAGCCTGTCATTAGTCCATCAAAGTCACCCGCAAAACTTAACCAGAGCAGAGCCTCGGTGGGCACTGACGATGAGCAGGATGCAGCACAGGAGGAGGAGAGGGACGGACAGTATTTTGAACCTGTGGTCCCACTGCCTGACCTGGTTGAGCTTTCCACCGGAGAAGAAAATGAACAGGTTGTGTTTAGTCATAGAGCCAAACTTTATCGTTATGACAAGGATGTAAGTCAATGGAAGGAGAGGGGCATTGGAGACCTCAAGATTTTGCAGAACTATACTACGAAACGTATAAGGTTAATCATGAGGAGAGACCAGGTCCTGAAGCTCTGTGCCAACCACTGGATCACGACTGCCATGAAGCTAGAGCCTATGAAAGGTGCAGAGAAGGCCTGGGTTTGGAGCGCAGTGGACTTTGCTGAAGAAGGTGATGGTAATATTGAGCAGCTGGCTGTAAGATTTAAGCTGCAGGACACAGCCAACACCTTCAAACAGATCTTTGACGAAGCAAAAGAAGCGCAGGAAAACCAAGAGCTGATGTCCCCAGTGAGCGCGCCACAGGACACTTCTGCCACAGCGTCTGCAAATACTACAGTATGTGGAAAGGCAGCCATTGCTGTTCTGGAGGCGACCACAAAGGAACGAACAGAACCTTTCCCTGACAGCAAGGCCAGTCCAGCTGAGGCTTCCAGTCCAGTCAACCCAGCCAAAACAGTAGTGTCCCCCCCAAAGTTTGTCTTTGGTACCGATAGCCTGCAGAAGATCTTTGGAACTCCTAAACCCCCCTCTGTCACTGAGGACTCTCTAACCAGCGCCAAAGCCAAAGGTTTTGGACAGTCCAACATGGCTTCAGCAGCAACACCTGCCTTCAAGATCCCAGAGAAAGGTAAATTGTATTTAAATATTTGTATTTTATCTCATTGCTCATGTTTAACATAGAGAAAAAACACAATTTGCCCAAACATTGTTCTACAAACATTATGTTTTGAAAAACCTGCTGCACTATGAGTCCACATCAAACAGGAAATTTGACACACATACAGTTGTATAGTTTTTTTTTTTAAGTCTTGGCCTTGTTTGCTAAATGCCACCTTCAAAATTAGTCTCTCTTCGCTCAACAATCCATCATCATCATCATCCTTTAGGGCTGGATTTTAGGCTTTTCAAAGATAACCCAATGGCTTTTTGGACCAGCACATCTACCAACCAATTTGAACATCCAGGTACTCTAACCACTGCAGTGTGTTTTAACACTTCTTAGTTGTCACCAGCTGGCTCCTACTAGAAATAACCTGGATGCACGGAGTGGGAACAAATAAGCTAAAGCTAACCTTTGCATGTCCAGTGTGTGGAGGATCCGTTTTTACATTTTTCTTTAATTAAATTTAAAAAAGGTACTTTAATTAAAGAGATAACATAGCTGTTTTGTCTGCTTCAAATATTGATGCTTTCCTCAAAGTGTCAGTGTCAAGACTTAGACTTGTAGAAGACTTACATATTGTAATAGTTGCTTATCTCTCTTAGCTAGCACCAGAAGTATATGTATAATTAGTGTTTTCATTAACTTACAAATGCTACATGCTATGATACAGCTGCTCTTTGAATGGAAACAGTTAATAATAATTTGAACCACTATGTGTTGAAAGGTGAGCTGAGTTGGTTCGTCAGAGGCGTCCCATCTAAAAGGAATGAACTCTGCAGACGTCACATAAACCATATTTAGTGCAGGATGTGTAGCAACAGTGTGAAATGCTATTCTACTTCAAGTCTTGTGTGACTTTGGCTCATGAATGGATAATTGTTATAAATCACATGTAGTTCTGTGCTGACTATTAACAGTGTGGCAAATGGAAATGAGTCCAAGACATGCAAAATAGTTGTTCTAATATGTTTTTCACACATGTATAATGAATGTGTGTTGTTTTGTTCTGCATGAATTTGTGAAGTGTTGAACTAACACCTGTGGTTATTTGAGAAATCGAGAGTCACAGTTTAGACAGTTTACTCGTTCCTGCCATCCTCACTGCCTTTTTCTGCTTGTGTCTTGTGTTATAGAGCCTCGTGGGGCAGAAACTGGCAGTGCAGGGTCAGATGAGGACTCCGATGTGGAGATCTTGTATGTGAGGGAGCCCACTGCTGAGCAGGCTGCTTTAGCCAGAAAGCTCTGCCTGCCTCTCACCTTCTTCTGCTACAAGAACGAACCAGGCTACACCAGTGATGATTCTCCTGATGGTGAGTTCAATACAATTTTTTGAAATTATATTACTCAATTAAAAAAACAAATATAAAACAATATGTGAAATTTCAGATGAAGACTATGAATCAGCGGTGAAAGCTTTAAATGGGAAGCTGTACCCTGATCCTCCAGGTGCAGTGGCTGCAGTGCATGGGGATGGTGGTATGTCAATACAATTTATACTATATGTAATATACAGTATAGACAAGAATATAAACATTGTTTATGTGTTTGTGTGCTGCTCAGAAGCAGACTGTGTAGTGGTGTGGGAGAAGAAGCCCACCCCAGAGGAGGAAGAAAAGGCCAAAAGCCTTCAGCTGCCCCCCACTTTTTTCTGCGGCTTGAGCACAACAGATAGCGACACAGACCACGACAAGTGTGAAGACTTTGAAACAGAGGTCCGCAAAGCACAGAGAGATCTCGTATGTATTGTGGCAAATGACACATTACAGTAGATACATTTGGTGATCAAGTAGTTCTTTGCCAGACAAAAAAGGAAGCCTCAGGGGAATCCAAGGACAGACAGTGCAATGTGCAGTCACGAGCAAAAACCCCAAATCATTATTTATAAAAAGTAAAGGTAGCTGCAGGAAATAGTATCACCAGACTTCTCTGTATTTTAACCAGCTGTACAACATCTAACTTTGTATTAGTTTAATAATGAAGCTGATCTTGTTTTTCAGGATTCACAATTACAAGTCACCAGCAAAGCAGAAAAGGCCACCAGTGAACCTGCTGAAACCACAGAAGAGCAGGCATCAGACAGCACAGAGGTTGCAACAGGCTCATCTGCACCTGAGGAGCAGACTTCAGATCAGCAGACAGAGATCCAAAGTGAACCACCGAGCAACAGTGCCCCAATCGACCTGTCCACTAAAAAGAGTTCAGAGCCAGAGTCTAACACTGGGACAGACACAAAAACTTGTCAAGGCAAGATGTTTTGGGAGCACAACTACTAGACATCAATGCACAGTATGACTTTGAACTGTGTTTACTAATTAGTTAAATAATCTTCCAGCAGACACTACCATGTTTGGCTTTAACTCATCAGGAGGCTTCTCTTTCGCCGACTTAGCCAAAAACACAGATGGATTTGCATTTGGAAACAAAGGTTTACTGTTTTTTACTGTTCACCTTTGACAACAAATCCTTTTTTTTTTTCCAACCCTGACCTACCCTCCAAACCACAAACTCAAAATTGTATTCTTTCTTGTGCTATGTAGACTCCAACTTCTCCTGGGCAAACGCTGGAGCAGCTGTTTTTGGGTCTGCGGTTTCTTCAGCCCCAAAAACCACTGGGGCCGATGAAGGAAGTGATGAAGAGGAGACTCCTAATAATGAGGACATTCACTTTGAGCCTATTGTCTCACTTCCAGAGGTAGCTTACAATACTGTATAAATCAAGTTATCATGAATCATGTGAATGTCTGCATCATTTATGGCATATTTCTGTCTCAGGTGGAAACAAAGTCTGGAGAGGAGGATGAGGAAATCCTGTTTAAAGAGCGCACCAAGCTGTACCGATGGGACAGAGACCTTGGTCAGTGGAAGGAGCGCGGCATCGGTGACATCAAGATTCTCTTCCATCCAGTCAAGCATTATTACCGAATCCTCATGAGAAGAGAGCAGGTTTTAAGGGTTTGTGCCAACCACACAATCACAAAGGCGATGGAGCTCAAACCCATGAATGTCTCGGCTAATGCCTTTGTCTGGATTGCCACTGACTACTCAGGTAAGTCTTTATTCTTTTTTTTTTTTTTGCTGTCCTTGCAGTTTTGTTGTTTATTCAGTTGTACTTTCTTGAAAATCAATTCCCATATGACCTACAAAACCAGCAAATGTAGAGAGTGGATTTCCTGTCAGAGAAATGACCTGGAAATTAATTAAAATATCCATATGTCTAGGGAATAATACTACATTGTCCTGGTTGTGTTTGGTTGTATGTGTGTTTGAAAGTTAAAGCTGCCACTAGGGAGGAACATTATTATTCTGTGTGATGGCTTAACTAGAATCCTGTGTAATAAACTGGGAAATAAGGAAATCCTCAACTACTACTAATATAGGAATACAGTGGTAACCCTGATAACCATTGTGCCAGTGCTATGTTATTTTACTGATGTCTTCTAATATCCTAACAAGAAAATTTGTCTCTGCTTTACTCTGTATTTTCTAGATGATGAGGGTGTTGTAGAGCAGCTGGCAGCTAAATTCAAGACATCGGAAATAGCAGAGTCCTTTCGGAAGACTTTTTGTGAGTGTCAAAGTCGCATAGTCGAAAGTGGGGATGACCCTGCGTCTGTATCGTCGCCGCAGATGTCGAGAATTCAAGAGCACTCCAGAGACTCGAATCCACAGGTTTTTCTCACAGTGGAAACAGACGACCAACATCTAGGCACCATCACTATAGAGCTGTTCTCTCATATTGTCCCCAAAACTGCGGAAAACTTCAGGGCACTATGCACTGGAGAGAAAGGATTTGGACTGCAGGGCTCCTTCTTCCACAGGGTCATACCAGACTTTATGTGTCAGGTGAGGAAGTGATTAGCTTAAAGAAACTTTAGCCATCATTGTAATTTTTGAAACTAATGTTTGTCTGTTGCTCTCTTAGGGTGGTGATATAACTAAAAGTGATGGTACTGGAGGGAAATCCATCTACGGCCCCAAGTTTGAAGACGAGAACTTTGATGTACGACACACAGGACCAGGCATATTGTCGATGGCCAACCGAGGCCGTGACACCAACAATTCTCAGTTCTTCATTACTTTAAAGAAAGCAGAGCATCTGGACTTTAAACATGTGGCCTTTGGCTGGGTTCGCAATGGCATGGATGTGGTGCAAAAGATGGGCGAACTTGGCACAAAGGGAGGTGTTCCTGCAAAGAAATTGGTCATAACAGACTGTGGACAGCTTTAGTTTTTTAAATGCTCAACAATCTACATCTTCAAATGGGCTATAACAAGGGTTGTGTCGGCTATTTGTGCAGGGATATCTAAAAATAACAAAAGCATAGTCATTAGACATTAAAAGACCTGGTCCAGAGTTAAAAGTAAAAGCATAAGAATTTGGATTTCAGTAGTATTTTCTAAGAGATCAAAAATCCAAACTGGGTGCAGGAGGAAAGGATTAGACATTGGAACAAATGTAATCTGCCATGTTGCACTTGCATCTTTATCTTTGTCAATTATTTCTAAAGGTTTATTTTGTTTGTATAGTTGTACATTTGAGTACTTTTTTATTGTCTGTATTTTGTTCGTATGTCAAGCATGTCCTGAATTTGAATGTGCTGCTCCACCTTGCTCTTCTTTTCTGTCTAAAGTCTTAATTATAATTGAAAAGTGAGGTTATCCTTTTAAAGCACATATTGACCACATCAAATTGCAATGTGCCTCATTGGGCCAGTCTTCTTTTTTACTGCAGAGGTGCCCATATTTCTCTGTATTTCACTGGATTTATTAAAATCATTGAACTGATATTTGGCCACAAAACTCGGGTGAACTTAGTGTATTACCTGGTAGAAGAACACTCATACAGGTTACTTATTATCAGGTGTTGGTTTTCTAAGAAAGATGACCAATTGTAGATTGAGAGAGAATCCTAATTACAATCTAACTGGTGCTCACTGCACAAAAAATGTGCTAAGGAAGAAATAAAGTTGTTTTACAAGTAATGACTGCTCACAGACTATGCATTTGTTCTTAAATAAGGAACATTAGCCTTTATAGTTGGGTTGGGTTGGTCCCTGATACAGATTCCAGGAAATTGTACGTGTACTTGTTTGACCAGTTGCCGTCATACGAGTGGTTTACTCATCGCATAGTGAGTTTTCCTATAGCACCGATTGGACATATTTTACTATAAATGAAAATGCTCCGTTACAGTTTGATGGCACAAAAGAGGTCACTTGAATTGTGCTTGTTTAAAGTGAATTGGATAAAATTTAAAGTAACGTAAAACTGGATACAACAACTGAAATCAACAAAATATATTAAAGTCAAACAATGAAATTAAACCAGCTTTCTAATGTTATAACCGCAGTGGGCGCATTATTTGCCAGAACGTTGGGTGCACTTCCTGTCGGGGGTGCAGAATCTGCGGTAACACCGGCACTTCCTGCGCTGACGTCAGCAGGATGTAAAGGGCCTGCGTCGTGCGCCTCTCGCTCTTTTTCCTCCGCTCCGCCGTAAGCGACAGGCCTCTACTGTGTCTGGGAATCAAACACCGAGGCAGCAAAATGATTATCTACAAGTGTCTGCTCAGCGGTGAGAACTTTACGCGTTTAACTATCTGTTTTTTAAAGACGGTCTCTCATATTTATCCCCGAATTTGCAGTTTTAATACATTGTATAAATGTTGGCCTGGGCGGTTGCTAACGCGTGTTTTCTCTCGATGCATCCCGTTAATTTGAAGCCGCCTAGTTAGCATCGGCTAATACTAATCACGTTTTGCCGGTCAGTGTTTTTAGGCGGCAAGGCCAAGTAAATTATATTTCAAATTGATACGTTCGGTGTATTCTTTTATATTTGGTGTGACTTTATACCTATTTGATATAATTCTGCCACTGAAGGAACTTACGGGCTACGTTTTTAGCTAACTGTTATTTACGGAAACGTGGCCTATGCCAGATATTTCGTTATATCTTATTACACCTCCCTTTAAACTCAATGGCGTCACAGTGGATATCGGGGTATACTATTGTTAAAATTTACCAAAAAAAAAATTAACGTGTTCCAAGTTTTTGACACTTAATCGTTGTCTGTCCTCTTTTAGCGTAGTCATACTTTTTTTCCGCCTTTAAGAAATTTTTCTTCAGTTGAGACACTATTCTAACTTGACCATGTTTGTTTGTTTTATGGGCTTATAACTTCTATCCACTTCATTGTTTTTTGTTAGCAACATTTCTTTATTTAAATTTAAGACTTTAAACCTGAATCTTGAATGTTTTTCTTCTTTGTTCTTCAGGGGATGAGATGTTCTCCGACATCTACAAAATCATAGAGACGGACAATGGTTTCTTTTTTGAAGTTGAAGGCAAGGTATAGTTCACATTGGTGCCATAAAATCATACAACTGTTTTTATCATAGGATATGGGACAAGTTGTAGTTATCTACAAGTGCCAAGCTAAATGTTTCTCATTTGTAAACCTGAGTTCCTTTTTTCTGGCTAGCGCCCCCTTTAGTGTTAAATAGTCCATCACATGACTTCAGCATTAGACAGTGAAGGGTGTGTTTTTAAATTATGCTATGACTAACACTGAAAGCACAAGAAGAATCTGATCCACACCATCAGCCCTTCTTTTCTTCAGCAGTTAGGTTTCTAATTGGGTATTGCTTTTAAGAAACATTCTCTTCTTGATTTCAGACCATCACCAGACAAGTAGGTGAGATTGATGATTCACTAATTGGAGGCAACGCTTCGGCTGAAGAAGCTGGAGAAGGTACTGATTCTCAGATGGAATCTGGTGTTGACATTGTCCTCAACCACAAACTGCAGAAGCTGCCCAACCATGACAAAAAATCTTTCCAAATGTACATCAAGGACTACGTCAAAGCGTAAGTCTCTGTGCTGGTTAAGAAAAATGATTTTTTTTTTTTTCAATGACTTTCTGCCCAGGTTTAGCCAACTTTAATTTATTTTGATGTCTGTACATGTGTTTTACAGTCTCAAAGCCAAGCTGCAGGAAACCAATCCAGACAGAGTGGATGGCTTCGTGAAGACAGCACCAGAAGCCGTAAAGAAGATGCTGACTATGGTTGCAAAAAACAAAGATCTTGAGGTACAGCGTGATGTCATGTAATGCTTTCTGACACACGTCTGAGTAGCCTTTTCTTAAGAGCATGAATGTTTTTCCTTTGTACCTAAATTACAATAAAATGTAATTGTGGATGTCCAACAGTTACCTGTGCAATACAACTCAGACCTAGTGTTTCTCATTTCTTTAGTATTTTGTTGGAGAGTCTTACAACACAGACGCCATCGTAGGCATTTTGGATTACCGTGACGACGGGATTACGCCATTCATGATTTTCATGAAAGATGGTCTGGAGATTGAGAAGTGTGTAAGTACTCCACCTGGTAATCCATCACCTACAAAACCAGCGATAAGACATTTTGAATATAAAATATAAATATGTTGTCTTTTCTTTCCACAGTAACAGCTCTAAACATTTGCTTTTCGACTGGCCACTGCTTTCCAAAAGACACCAAATGCAGACTGCAGGAGCACTATTTTACATCATGCTGTACAAAAATAAACATCAGATTTTCTTGAATTTTTGCGTCATGGTCCCCAGCACCAGTATAGGACGGAGTGACAAGGAATTAAACTGACTGGTCATCGACTACAGTTTTTAACTTTTTTTCTTTGACCTTTGCAGTGTTTGGTTTTCTCAGGATTGGTCTACTTGTTAAACACAGGCAGACCAGTGACTGAAGATGCCAGGACTGTACCTCCTGGCTGTTTTTAGCAATGATCCCTACAAGCCAGGTTCTACAGACCTGTTTTGATTAATGGTTACAGAAATTGTCCCATCTGACAGACTTTAAATAAAATCTAGTACCACCACACATTTGTCATCTTTGTGGGAGTAATAACTTTCTATGTAAATCTTCAGAACACAGCAAGACAAAAACACAGCAGGGGCACCCTGTATCAGATCATAATTGCAGAACAGTTACAGCCAGTGAGAAGCTATTCCTAAATGTAAGCACCTGAGTTGTCCAGCAACTGTTTGACAGGTCCATTCAAGTAATAGATCATTGATACAGTAAGTCTTAAAAGATTGAAACTGAGCGGTGTTGGGTCAGAAGTAGAGTTTGAATTTCAGCTGTGACTCTGCAAATGACTAAACACAACAAATGCAACCCCTCTAAATTATGAGGCATTATACCATATACAAAAAATGTCCCAGACAATCAGATTTGGTAGTGTTATACTTAATTTTTTCCCCCAAATTAAAACAAATATATGCTTACATTTTAAAGGAACATGATTATAGAAATGAAACTGAAGAATGAGGAGGCCCTTTAAATTACAGTACACATTTACACTTAGTTTTGTATTCCTGGTCCCTCATGATCCATTGATAAATCACACCAGACCTGGACCAGCCTTTGAAAGTCAAGGGTGAAACTGTTGAACAATTAATAATGGCAAAGGGCAGTCTCATTCATTTATCCATTAGCCCCAGTCTCTACTAGGTTGTGGACTGCATTCCTACTTTATTTGGTTAAAAGTAGGTTGTATGGGACTTTCAGCAGTCAACTGTAGGCTTGGCGAAGCTGGCTAGCTGGAGTCAGCTCTAAAATGAGCACTAATACATTTGTTTTCTGTCATTAGTCCTTCACTGGCAGCAGCACTGGGGCTTATCCCAGCTGCTTACAGTGTGAGGTGGGGTACACCTAAACTAATGCAGGGCTAACTCTTACATTAATTACATCAATAGTTGTCTGTATTTTTTTTTTCTTATCAAAAACAGAATTTCCAATCAAGTTTTTTCTTTATTGCCAAAGGAAACAAAACTCAGACCATTTAACTGTGTACAAACAAAACTCATACTCCAAGTGTTTTCTTCTGATAAGGTGAGCTCCTGCGCCTAAGTGGCCTGCATCTCCTCCTCATCGGCCGACTGGTAATAACGGTATTCAGACTTGAGCTCCCAGGTGCTTTTATGGGCCCCTTTGTTGTTGTATGTCCCAATCTCCCTCATGATTTCCTTCAGGTAGGTCTAGATGAAAACAACCAGAGACAAGAACATTTGAATACTTTGGAAGAAAGCATTGTGAGAAGGACAATCATTGATAACTGAAAATATTGTCAATTTAGGTAAAAACATTCATTTAAAAAGACTTCATGGCACGCAAAGTATTTACAGTGAGTGATGATTTGGGTTAAGTTGTGAAAAATTGGTTGTCTGCTGCTTCTGCTCAAACTCTGCAAAGAGGATCAAGCCCAGGACCTAGCCTTAATATTCCCTTGTATTTTTCTAATTTGTGAACATGGAAGAGATGTTCAACTGTGTCAAGTCAATTAGAAAAACAGCAGAACTTTATTTGTTTGCAGAAATGGGCATAATGAGCTACCAGTGACTTGTGAATTCAGCATGAGTGCAGCTGAGGAGGTTATAATGAATGTGACACTTGTTATTCTGAGTCAGTATATGAGCTACATACAACTTGACTTTGTTTTTATTTTGAAACAACTTCTGGTTCAGGTGATGGCCACTTTGTTTGGCTATGTACAATATATTTTCAAGTCTCTACTCTTCTACGGCCACTAGGTGTCTCTGTTGTGTTTACAGAGAAACAGCAGCACATCTGATGAATAACCAGGGTGTGTTTGAAGACTTTTTCATAATGGGCATGTCAGTAACTATGGTTCAGATAATTTGAGTGTTTGCTAAAGTGCTTTAGGGGAGAAGCGATGCTGAGGAGTGTATTACAGCGTTTGACTCCTACTCAAGTGATGGTTATGCAATCAGCCGCAATCACAGCAAGAGGAGGACCTCAAGGTCTCATCAGCACCTACACATCGCTGTTCTCTGCGAGCTGGAACCAGTCCACTGCACTGTATTGATTCATCCATGTTTCTGTGTGTGAGAGAGTGAGTGCATGTTGGCCCAAATCTCAACCACAACAGATAGTGTGAACAAGCATGAACGTCATGCTGTGGGCGATTTGTACGGATTTAACAAAACAAGGTGGATAGTGGGCAGGTGTATTGTGTTTTTCTCTATAGGTGTCTGTATTCCATGTGTTTGTTGCTCACCACAGGTTGTTTAGTGATTTCCACAAGGTCCTTAATGTTATAGTACTGGTGTTTCTCGAAGGCAGAAAACAGCATGTCCAACACCACCTGCCGCTCTGCTCTGACCATCTTCCCCTCTGACTTCTTCTTCTTCTCATACTCCACCTGAAAGTTTTACTGAAGTCACTGCCAGCAATGAATCCTTTTTTTCATACACACATTTTCTCTACAGTTAGGTTCAGCCATCAAAACTACACAGACAGAAAAAAAATTGCCGTAAACATTTGCTCTTATTAGAAGAGAGTTATTTCTAGATAAACCATTATTTATTTTCCTCTCTGCTGTCGCCATGCACTTGCTCAAAAGGGAATTTGTGAGATTTTCTCATTAAGTGCCAACTTTTTCCGGAACAAGTACTTCAAGTTAACTACTCACTGAGTACACACTGCTGATTAGAAGTGATGTTTTTTTCAGATGTTTTATCAGTGACTTGATTTAAAGAAGCCTGTTTTTGAGCTTCATGACTCTTTGCATTTTTATAAGTTTGCTTCATATTCATTCTTCATTCACAGTATTTTCATTTCCCCAAACAGTGCTTGAGGGTAATGGATACTGACTCTGCTCATGTGGCAGGTGAAACAAGGTGGAGGAGGTTCTAATACTACAGGTTCTGACACTTCTTGTCATGAGACTGTGCAAATAAAATAACAGCTGTGTAATGACCGTAACCTCCAGTATGGAGGTCATTGTTCACTGTTCAAGAAAAGATATTTATTTTTGTATAGCCCAATGTCACAACAAGAGCTGCCTCAAACAGCTTAACAGACTACAACAGACAACTCCCTTTGTCCTTAGGAAAAACTACAAAAAACCCAGCTGTGGGGAAAAAAGAGAAACCTCAGGGAGAACCACAGATGGAGGGATCCACAGATAGGCCAGAAAAAAAAATGTGTCAAGACAGTTGAAAACAACATAGAAATACACACAACACGTAATATATATATATATATGTTTATGCTTGAATTAAACATCTGTAACATTACTGTGAAACAAACTCAGTCACAACTCACTCATTACCCTTTTACTTCCTATTTGGTCTAGCTGATTGCCAAAACAAAGACAACAAAGTGAATCCACAAACCCCCAAATAAACCGTAACCTACTTTATTAACTGTGACATGTCAAAATATCTACTCAAAATGTGAAAGAGGTTAATTTACTACTACTATATAAAACATGTACTGTATATTACTGCAAAAGAATGGTAACCAAAATAACATAAAAATAAACATTAAATAATCCTGATACTTTGTGTCAACAGGTGATTTGAACTGTGTGGAGTGAATAGGATATGAGTAGGCTTTTCCTCAATCCGCTTCATTATATCTCATGCTCAACACTCATGTATTCATGTCCAGTGATAGTGTGGGTGGTTAAACTGAAGGCTGAATGATGCCGGGCGAGAGTTTGAATGTGCATGTGTGAAGCTGCTCTACTTACCTGATGTTGTGACACTCCCCCTGTGAGCGATTTTATTTCATTAAACCAGAGACAAAAACCTGTTTAGTATTTCTTACGTTGAAGTTGTGGTTGGCCACAGGCTTGAAGACGGTGGTGATGGCTCTCTCCAGCTGCTGTGACAAACGCTGCGGCTTGGTGGACTCTTTAATCTGTAGCCTGACACAAACACAAGTTAAAACCCAGGAGTCTCTACTTCAAACTGGCTCCGTGTTGTGTTTGATCCGACTTGATCTCCCCTGACACTCGTGCCTGTTGGCTGCATTGTGAGTTTACACTGTCCAAACGAGTCATGGCAGCTGCTTTGTTCAAACATCTCCCACTTCCTTTTTCATTTTGTGTTGACTTTGAATGAAGCTGACTGGACATCAAAACTGTTATATTTAGACTGTCATCTGAGATCATAAAACTAAATAATGCCCCATTTTGTAGTTTTTGTAGAACAATAATAATTAAAACGGAAGAATGCATAATTACACAGGGTCTTAAATACAATGATTAATGACGTTAATTAGGATAGGACTCACTGTGTGCATTTATAAAGGTACACTTTGTTTTAATACCAGATGATCACTCACCACAATGACAACATAATTCATATCTTCTAGCCTGGCACAGTGGAGAGACATTTGTCAGCTGCCACCACAAATGGATCATTACAGAACTGGAAAAGGCCTTTTTAGTTAAAGGTCCTACATTATACTATTCTGAACATTATACAGTGTATTTTGGATACATTTAGGTTACCATATCACGTCAAATATTAAGAGTTTAACACAATCCACCAACAAACACTGTGCATTTTATTGAACATTATTGAGGGCCCAGGGTCAAGGTCCATCCCAGAGACAAGGTTAAATGAAAACTGAGTTTGCTAATCTCCTTAGCAGAGAGGTAACTAACTTGGTTGTCATGGTAACTGACTCTAGCCTCGTTTCCACCCTGCGGTACGGGTGAAGCTGAAGCTAACCGGCTCGTTGGCAGGTTTTTCCATGAGACATTCCTCTCCTGCTGCCAGAGCTCTCTGAAACTTCACTTATTGCAGAACAAATCAGATAACGACTCAAATTAATTAGACTCTGAGGAGCTTGTCACCAAAGTTTCGACACTTTTATCGATAGTAGGTGTGTCCCGATACCACTTTTAACCAAAGCCAAGTCCAGATAGATAGATAACATTCATAAACCTTACACAGATGTCAGAGCCATGTTGATTTTCTTAGATGTTTTGTCAGTGACTTGTTTTGAAGAAGCCAGTTACTGTGCCTCTTGACTTTAACACAGCATCGTACAGTTTGCTTAATTTAACTTTTATTTACATTAGAATAAGTCCAAACAGGGCAATGGAGAGAAAAGGCTGATTGAAAAAAACCCACTGCAGTGAGTTAAGTTCCTATATGGTAGTATCTGCGGAGGTCAAACAAGTACAAGAGTATCTGGATGACTCATTTCATCTTTAAAATGGACACAGTATAGATCAACCTGAAGGCAGCTGTCATTTTCCCTGCACAGAGATAAATCATCATTTTGCTCAAACATTCTTCAGAAACTAGATGTTGAATTAATAATAATCGCCTCTATCTATGACATTTGTTGTTAATACTGCTACTTGATCAACAAGGCAGCTGTTCCTTTTGATTACCAGTTGCCATGGTGAATCCTTATCTTTCCACACTGATAATGGCTTTTTACTTTGGTTTAGCATGTGCACATCTCAGAGTGAGCCTCCTGAGTTGATTGAATTCTTGCGGTTCATTATGTGAGTGCTAAAGGCTGAGAGTTGGCTAAAGCTGCTATATGCCCGGCTTCAAATCCCACCTGTGTTTTCAGTTACATACGACTAAACGGTCTGTGAGCAAACTGTGCTGTGCCTTTGCCTTGGGTTAAATTAAAGTGGTGCATCTGCCACAGTCCTGTAGTTGCTATAGCAATGCCGTCCACTAACTCTCACTCAAATACTAACTCCAGTAAAGATGGTACAATGGTGGGAAAGGGTAAGAGAACTCAACTGTTTAATGTCCAAAAATGCACAGTGCGTGGTCACCACATCCAAACTCTGAACTCTGCTCATGTTGCAAATTATTCATCACACTTCAAACTCATTGTACTGGGCGGCGTGCAAATTGAAGAGCACTTTTTATGGAAAAACTAATTTGGTCTAAAGTACTTTGTTTTCACAACACTCCAATGCACAATGACTAAGACACAATAATGCATTTTCATTTTTAAATGGAAAAAACATGTCTTGCAATCATGTTCTTTGATAGGACCAGATAATTATTAGATCCAGGTCTTGGGCCCAGGGTGGAGACAAACAGATAAACCTCCCGCCAACAATAGAACATGTACTCATTCGTAGTGCGTCAAATACATCTATTGAGCAATCTGAAGCCTCCAAAAGAAGCCAATAAATGGACAAAAAACAGCGGCACCGATCTTTACATACTCCATAGAAGACACAAACTGTAATATGAGGGGCCGTGACATTTTGACCTCCAAGAGCTCTTTGAAGACTAAGCATGTGTCCACCATACACTTGACCTGCTCACTGTAATTATTCCTATAGCCCTGTACTGTATTGTCCATACCGTATGTGCATGCTCATTACACAAAATAATGAGCATGTGAAATTAGAGCTGGGACACCACAACACTTAGGGATTATCTGTCTACACTAATACACCGTAAAGTGTTTACCCAGCAAGGTGTTTTCTGTAATGTAATGCTGTAATGTTTGCAATAAACACTGAAAAAGCTGTACATTTAAAGAGACATGCCTCTTTGTGGATCCAGGCGTCAGTTTTTGTCTTCTCAAAAAGAGGTCCACAGCCTTTCTGTCATTATCTTTCCATTTTAACCAGACAATTTAGCAGATGTGTTGTGAAGCCTGTTACTATCCGTCCTGCAGTGTCTGGGAGCACAGTTGTGAAGTTTACTCACTTTTTCAGCTTCATGTAGTTGTCATTGACGACTGGCCTGCACTCAGCTCTGTGTACCACCATCCCCTCCAGACTGAGCTCCTCTGCAACAAAGACAGTGACTCAGCTCAACCACTATTATTCAGACACAATGTATTCACACAGATATATTAACACTGATGTAAACCTCAAAACTTGACTCATGCATTTCAAGGACCATAACTGATTCTGAGTTTGATTGTAGTCTCTGACATCCAAAAATGTAAAGCCATTTCCAGTAACTTTGGGAGTGATTTTGGTCAACCTGAGAAACGGTAGGTACAATTTCCTCATAGCTCTTAACACGAGTAAAGAAGCTATAAATAAATTTGGACACATTGGAAATATTGCAGTTTGGGCAGTTGAAATGTTGCTCCTGTGATTTATTTGGAAGCTGAAGAGAAAAGTAGTGCCTCATTCAGGCAGTCCCTGTCTTGTGCAGGAGGACAGATTGTTCAGCCAACTCTAAAATGAATTACTGTCTCAAATCCAAAGTCATGTGCTAAGTAGTCTCTACTCTAACTTACACTACAATATGCAAAGAGGGTTATATTTCTTTATGCCGTGAAACCAAAAGCAAGGTGTTTTCAATCCAGACCTTCAGACATTCAATATCTTATATAAGTGTCATTCATTGTCATACAAACATAATGCAGCCTGCACCAAGAGTCCGTCCATCACGTCATGATCTAGATTACTGATGCCTCAGAGATACCAAATGTCAAAACATCATCATCACAGCTGTCCATCATTTAGACATCCTGCATCTGGGTACATCAGAACCAAAAATAATGGTCCCACAAAGAAAATAATCTGACTAAGTCCAATAAAGGATTCATAATACCCACACTGAATACATTTTAAATGCATAGGAACTTTTGTATAATGCAAGAGATAGTCTATTTTTTTATTCAGATGTTCTTTTAAACTATCACCATATTCCTATAATCTTTTGCAGTCATATTGATTGAGAACAGTCTATATCTCTGTTTAATTATGCTAATTAATTTTCACTGAATCTCTAAATGGTTTATGTAGGAGATGGTTGAGTCCAGTTGGTGAGCGTTGGTGTTGTGTTGGCAGGAACTCACTCTATTGTGCATTGTTCTGAGTGTTGGTTCTTAGCGGAGACATGAAAGGCCTGAAAGCCTTAACACTTCACCCATCGCTTAAAATGAAAAGAGAAACATATTGAAAAAGTGTGTCTATGGGCCGCAGTGGAGGTCAGAGAGCAGGTGGACAGATGGTCTTCTTGTCCAGTCCGAGTATGAACACAAAAATCAAACAATATCTCATTACATTTCAGGATTTCATTTATAAACCAGCTCCGAGTGGATATGAATCACCTTCCTGCGTCGCCTTACATTTGCCCCATTCATTGCTTTCCTTCCGGCTTCAAATGCGGGGGAGCAATCCATTGAGAGGAAAAAGAGAAGAATAGGCCATTTAGTTACATGAGACGTCTTTACATCGCTAGCGTCATCAGAAGCAGCACAGTGCCCTGTAGCACTTTCTTTAGTTTGACTACAATGGAACACAATAGGCTTTGGATGTTTGAAACGTCAGTAGGTTTAATGGATTGTTAGCACATGCGGACAGGATGAGCACAGGTTGTGACTCAGCAGCTCACATTAATTAACAGAAAGCAAAGTTTATCAAGGCACTAAAGTAAGTTATCAAGCAGTAACAATCTCAGGTTAGATACCTATGCTCATGACTGAATTAAGCCATTTAATTTCTGTTTTTGTTCTAGTTTAGTAGCTACAGGAGATAATCAAACTACTGAGTACCCAGAAAATGCTGCTTTAATATCTTTATTTAACATTTCAGCCTTTATTAAATAGAGAAAAGGTGGTAACGTTAAACTGACATTTTGTAGTGGTAAATGCTAATAAACTAGACCACTTTACCGCATTATAATTGATTCAGTTTAAGGCACATGAGCAAATGCAAGGAGCACATTAGCCTTTTCCTTTTTAACTATTTATGTCGTGAAAACCTGACAATACACCAGAGTTACATAAAACCATACCTTGTAAATACTAAGGGTAAATTAGCCTCGTTACTGAGTTGGATATTAGGAATGTAGTACCATTTCAAAAAGTTATCCAAAATTACTTTTTTAATTTTATATAAGACATAATTTTAGACAGAAATCAACCTCTGACCAAGGTTCAATAAGGATCCATTAATGTGTGTTAAAGTGTTCGTACACCAATTAATTAATAGTAAATCCTTCATTTATTCAGTGGTACTAAAGCTGAACAAATCCAGGTGATGGACATGGTCACCACGGTAACCGTCACATGCCACTTGGCTTTCAACACTCCATCAACCGGCCTCAGGAGTGTGCTTTTAATCTTGAAACAGCGCACCGTTTGCAGTGGGCTTCGTGTCACGGATCTCACTAATGTTCATCTTTGCCTTTCCCACAAATGGATGCAATTATGTGCAATTATTGGCTGGAGAGCACCATAGAGCACTCGCTGGCAACATGTCTAAAACACACCCACACACCAGCAACATGTGTGCGCCGTCACAGACCGATGAATACCCCACACAGACCTCTCAGATGTACATTAGTAGAATTTAAAGCCAAGGCCGTAAGATAATGAAGATGTTTCCCAGTTGTTGCTTAAGCGTTTCCATTTCTTCTCCCCTGAGTCCAGAGTGCCGTGTGTAAGGGCAAGGCCTCGGAGAAAACTAAAACTAGAGAAGAAGAGTCATCTGTCTGGGAATAGAAAAATTAAATAGACACACATACAGTACACACTGGCTTGGCATTTGTTGGTTCAGTTCTTCAGACATTCAGTATCAGTGCCATTGTCTTTCAAGGCTGTGTATAATTACTTATTGTGAAACACTAACACAACAAGAACAAATAGTACAGACTAATGGACAACAGATATCTTACTTTTGGACACCTTTACATGTGGAAAAATCTCAGCTGTAACTATTACCACTTTCTTTCCAATTGCAGATTGACGCAAAAACAACAGCGCCTGCACATCCGCCTGTCCATCATTTCATCATCTTAATTACAAATGCCTTAATCAGAGACAACTGCTGCCGGCTACGTAGTACCAAGACACTGCTCTGAAGAACTTAAAATGCATGAATTAATTTATATTTAATAAGTGGGATGCTGAATAGAGCAATCACCTTTTGTCCAATCACCGTTCATGCAATCACTGTGCTGTGGGTTTTTATATACATGCATAATGAGACCTTTGAAAATGGAAGCTTTTGGGCAGAGTGGATCTGATTAAGCCTTTAGTGGACACATTAGCCACAATGGCAATGGTCCATTTGTAGCATTCACAATAGGAGAGGTTTATAAAGAGTAGTATTTGGCTGTTTCAGGTTCAGCCACAATTCAAAACTAAAAACAAACATAAGGATTGTGGAGTGGCACTGCTAAAACAAGGTACCATCTGTTTTCTGATAAAACTGAATTCATGCCAGGGATGAAATATGGTCTTAATCATTTACTTTCTTTTGGAAATATGATTTATTTTGTCTTTAGTGGATATAGAGAGGTGGAGACAGAGAATTACATGGAGCAAACAGGCACAATCAGGATTTACACTTGGTCACTCCACTTTAGACAGTATGTGGTCTGCTAGGTGATCCACTGAGGCACCCCTCACTTGTGTCAAGTTTAATGTGATGTGATATGATTCTGCTCAGAGTTCACTTCAAGTGATTTGTTGTAAAGTGTGAATACCTGACTCATACTGGCGATTTGCTTTGGGGCTGCACAAATAAATGAAATATGTGATAATTATGTTGAATATAGTGCTAACAATATGGCTCACAATTTTTGTCAGCTATGAAAGTGAAAATTGAATTTAATTCTATAAAAACATAAGGATCTAATTAACTTGGTTGAACTGGTGTTTTTAACGTTAGGCTATTTTCCAATCTCCAATCTTGTGTATGTAGCCTTAGGACTAAACAGCGTAAACAGTAAAGGGTCTTAATGGAGCTAAAGATATGTGGACATATTATAGGCATGTATGAATTTTGAGCAGCGGAGCAGAGAAACATGGCTGTTGAGGGAGGATAGATGGAGGTACGAGGGCGAGGAGGTCACTGGTCCACCCCCTCACACTCATCTCTTACCTCCATCTGCTCCGAGGCCTTTTCCTCAAAGCTTTGACCTTCCTAATGTTAAACACAACAAACAGCTTGCCACCCACCAGGCCTGCTTCCTCCAACACTTTTTCTGGGTAACCATCCTCCTTCCTCATCACCAGGCACCGGCCAATGAATGCAATGAACACGTCAGTCAGTGCGCGAACGTGGACGCTGCTCTGTGCTGCTGAGCAACCGCCGCTGCGCTGCTTCTTCCAAGGTTTCTATCTTTGTATATCCACGATACACATACATCATATTTAGGTTTGTTTCCTATCATCACTCATTAACAAAATTCAAGGTATTGCTCAGCAGCGCTCGTCTAGACCATCCAGTTGCTTCTCCTTAGTAAATGAATCACTTAGCGCCT
Source organism: Rhyacichthys aspro (assembly GCA_036850595.1). Taxonomy (NCBI): domain Eukaryota; kingdom Metazoa; phylum Chordata; class Actinopteri; order Gobiiformes; family Rhyacichthyidae; genus Rhyacichthys; species Rhyacichthys aspro. Next base: position 15,514,192 of record CM072168.1, read on the forward strand.
GATGATGATTGACAAGTACATGATGAATTAATGATCCAAGAGCTATAAAAAACACTGGTGTAGAAGGTCGCACTGTGGCTTTAATGAAGATCCTTTTATAAACAAGGGCTCAAACTAAACTGTGTCGCAGCTTCTGGAAAAGTTGGATACAAACAGAGCCTGGGGTGTACACAGTCACAACAAGGAAGCAATTGCAGAGGAGGGGGTCGAACCACTGATTGGATCTCCAAATATAATTTTCCATTAGAGCTCATCTCCACCAAGCCCAGAGGGTGCTTCATTAAGGAAATTTAATGATTTCATTCATTAACTTTGGAGTCATTTTCCGAGGTCTGTAACTGTAGCCAGCCCACTCATGGATCAGCATCATCCATATTCAACAAGTAGCCTCAAAATGCCCCAAAATAACCACTGGAAAACATGATGTGCTTTTTTTTTTCCCCATTAACAACACTTTAAGGAGCACTTGACTTTTTGTTACTATTCTGCCAAGAGTTGGATGAGAAGATTGAAGCCACCCTCATATTTGTGTGGTAAACACAGAGCGACAGCCAGAAATGGTTGGATTTCTTCATGCAGCTTTTTAGTGCCAGACATAAGAAACTATTTCACATTTAAGTATGTACACACCTAGTCAAAGTTACAACTATCAACTATTATTTACTATGTTTTGATTATTTTAAAATACTAAATCAAAAAGAAATTTTAGGTTAAGTAGTGAGGATACATTGCAGTTTATATAATTGCAGATTATAAAAACTAGAATAATTAAAATATGCTCACATGTAAATCCCTGTTAGCAGTGATGTGATGTGGCTGGCTCAAAAGCATGAGAAACATGAGAGTGAAGTCATCATTCTCTAAAAAGGTCTTGCTTTTCTCTGAACATCAAGGGCATCATTTACACTTTTCAAATTAAACACTAAAAGCTACTCTGTCTCCTCTTAGTGATCATACATGGAGTCTTCACAAGAGCCAGGGTTCAGAGATGTATAAAGCAAGAGACTGACAGCTCTGTGCTCAAACAAGACCTTATTTTCAGTGTCGGCTGTGCATGCTTCACAGCAGTCACAGACTCCATGTTACACCACAAGCTCTTAGAGCAGCCCCATGAATAATTTACCTTTAAGGGAGAAAGGGAGTCCTTACTCAAAGCGTTTCGGGAAATGTGATTTTAAGCACCCTGCTCTGTTTAATAAAGACACAAACAGCTGTAACAAACAGATTTGCAATGACTTTGAAGGTACCGGCTGTGCTCCATGAGCCAGTTTTAATGAACAGGAGGCAGAAAACAGGTCAAACCTCCCACAATCCTCTTCACTGCATCTTGGCCTCGTTTGCAATTCCAATGGAGTGTTGTTGATGATGATACCACTAATCACTTATGATTATTAAAACGCGGCAGGGACAAACAGAGCTGTCAGTCTGGGAACAAACACACATCGATAGAAAAAAACATAATTTTCAAATACTTTAAGTGTTTTTTTTGAGTGTTCTTTATGCTGTTAACTAATAGTTCACTCCTGATGCAACAAACATAAGTGACCTGCGACTGAAAAACAAAATCACTTACATTGGAAAACCATATGCATAACCCTAATGAATCAATAAGAAATGAGCAATAAATGTTTTCCATATATCTATGATACATAACAGAGTATAGAATAGAACAGAGCCAACGTGTGTGTGTGTGTACTACCTTACAGTCACAAACACTGTCACGACCCAGGTATTCTGTCACTCTTGTCCAAGCTGTTAAATTATCTGAATGACTGGCATCGACGGGCAGGTGTAAAAAAAAAAAAAAAGCATCTTACGTAGGTTACAAACAGTCTGGATAGAAATATCTCTGCTGCTCGGGTCGCAATTGAAGCATAGAGCTGAATGTTTTAGTGCAGTCATTATCACGCTGTTCTTTTTTTTTTAAATGGTAAAAAATAGTTCTTACCTCCTTAAAAATGGTTTACTAAGATGCATCATTAAATTTCATAGAGACAGCCTGAGTGAAAAGCTACTAAATGCCATTTCAACACATCTGAGTTTTTACCATTTTCACTTGTCTCGATATAATGAGAGAGCAGACCACATCTGGTCAATTTTCTCATTACTTCTGAGCCTCTGAAAGTGTGCTTTTGCAAATATGACAGCAATTCCTTAGTGATGAATGACATAATTTTGTGAAAGCTCTTGAATTAAAAGTCTACACTATAAGCACATATTCAGTAAGTCTTTTTGTTTTGTTCTTTATGGTGATGACTGGGGGTATTGATTTAAAGTGCCATAGTCAAAGAAATAATACTTTTAATGCAAAGAGCAACACCTCACATAAAACAAAACGAAGGCACAAGAAATATTTGCATCGAGGGGGCCTGTTTGTTATTTCACTTGAAGAAAAACACTCTGCATTTTCTACTGCTTTCATTTACAGCCAGCAGCCTACTTTGCTCTGTCTTAATCAGAGATGAGACATAAAAAGAGCGTCTGAAGCCCCCAGATTAAAACTGGATCATTTTTGAAATAGACGCCAGTTCACATCTGATGTTGTGTGGTCAACAGATGGATAAGACTGTAAAAGGAGCTTCATATTCAGACACCGAGACAGTTTCACACCACAAAAATTATGGAAGCAACCCCCCTCCATCTGGTGACAAGAGGGTGTGAGCGAGTGCTAATTATTGGAGCCTGGTTCTGCACCTTTTTATCAAGGATAATTAGAGAAATACTGGAGAAGCTCTTGGAGTCTTGTGTTTTAGCTCTTGTGTGCTATCTCCTCCCTGCATGTGACGCTGTCTGCCCACCCACTCTGAAGAGAGAGAGGAGGGACAGTGAGCAGCAAACACAGCCAGTCTGTTTTCAGCTCCCAGTTCATTGTAGCTCCTCTGCCAGGCAGCACCTCACCCTTCCTCCAACTCAACACATTCAGTCTCAGCGTACGATAGCTGACAGCAGCGCCTCACACCAGGAGCGGCCCGGTTCCGAGCAGGAACAAAGCAGTGTTAATTTGAGCCCCACACTGACAGCCGCTCTGAGGCTGGCTCAAAGCTGGAGAAGGAGACTGGAGAATGGAATGGAATCTTCGAAGGATGGAGAGTGAACTGAGGCACATCAACCCGGACCTGCTCCAGCCCAGCAAGAGCTTCAAAAAGCCCTCCTCAGGTACTATCACTCTAAATGTAGGGGGATTCCTGTACACAGCCCACCGGACCACCCTTGCCAAGCACCAGGGCTCCTTTCTGGAAGAGTTGGCCAATGGCAAGAAGCCCGTGCAGCACACCGACTCGATGGGAAACCCCTTTATTGACAGAGATGGTCCCGTCTTTCGTCATGTTCTCAACTACTTGCGAACAGGTGAGCTCCAACTGCCAGACGACTTTCGGGAGGCAGGGCTCCTGCGCAGGGAGGCAGACTTTTACCGGCTGAGCGAACTTGTCGACTCTGTGGCTGAATGGGAGGGTCAGCGGGCAGCGCAAAAAGAGCCAGCCTTTTTGGAGGTGACGGACAGCCACGAGAGGTCCCAGGGCCTCAAAGTTTACTGCAGTGACCCCGCCTTCATAGAAAAGGTCAAAGGGCGGCTGGTGCAGATCTCCAAAAGCCGCCTGGATGGTTTCCCAGAAGAGTTCGTGGTGTCATCCAATGTGATCCAGTTTCGGCACTTCATCAAGTCGGAGCCTGGCTCACGGCTCGTGTTGAAGGAGGACAGCACCTTCCTGTGTACACTTGACTGTCTGAAACTAGAGACAGTGATGTTAGCGCTACGGTCGGGCTTCAAGCTCATCACTAGCCTTGACAGCAGCAAAGGCTCCGTAGTGGCAGCAGAGGCCTTGCATTTTGTCAAGTAAGATATTAGTAAACAGAAAAACAGAGTAAAGGGAGACAGACAGAAGTAGGCTGTAAGGTATTGGCTCAAACTATTTGTAACATTTGTGCTGAGCTGTGCAAGGAACACGTGAGAAGCCTGTTAAACTGTCTTTAAGGAAAGGCTTTATAATCTTACTGCACAATGTTGAATGAATTCAAAGCACAGTATCTCAGCATCAACCTTGGCACAGCATTGTCATCTTGTAATTATACAGATTATTTATGTCAGTCTAGAGTGCATTTGATTTGGACTACACTAAAAGTATTCAATCAATACCAACTTGTAATGTGGAATTTAGCCTACGGTGGTGTCATGGACAAACTACAGGATCTCTTTCCTTCAGCTGTAACTGTGGATCTTTATTTCTGCACAAACTGCTTCAGCTGCTCTGTCAATGGCTGCAAAAGCCTTCAAAAGCAGCTGTGATGTGCACGTCGTGCCAGTCAACTCTTCTACAGTCTGTGCGTGTGTGACTGTGCGTCATGATGCTATAGTGTGTGCACTGTGTTCAGTGGGTTTAATAGCTTGTGTTTGGTTTATTAGCCTCTTTGGAGCCCTAAAGAAAATGTATGGGCTTTTTTGCCAGTTTGGACAGAAACTTGAAATGAAATCATTATTAACTGATTTTATAGACTGTGGCACAAAGATGAGCTTCAGAGAAGTGTGACCATTGTAAGGGCTTTGAATCTAGCATGATGCATGTGCACTAAAACTGTGTTTGTTAGTGCTGTGAGGCTCTGTGGAGTCAGTGCAACATGATGCCTATTCATTTCCATGTGACTATTTTACAAATAAAAGTGACACTGACAATCTTAATGAGAATTCAGGTTTGTGTTAAATTCTAAATTATACTTGAACACCATATAATACAAATGAATGTGGGTTAACACAAAGTCAGGTTTTGCTTCCAGAACCTTTTCACGTTTACACTTTGTGCATGTGTTAAAACACCTTTTTTCATCTGGGAAATAAGAATGCAAAAACAGTCACAAGCATAAAATGTGCCACATGAATCTGTTGTTCTCACAACTAATATGTGTAATGACAAAGGGTGTGATGTTCCAGGGTTTATCCTTCAATGAGAAAAGCATCAGCTCAAATCACTGTGTTAGCAGCTGTAATTAAATTCCTTCTGATTTTGAAACCAACAAAAATAAAACCACTCCCTCATCATCCTGCTTAATGTTAGCATGTATTGAATTGAGCATTTCTGAACAGACTAAAAGACATGAATAACAGATGTGTTAACAACTGCAGCCTCTAGAAACAGAACAGTAAACACAGCGAGAGGTATTTATTATGCTTTTGTGCTAATGCATGTGAAACAGGGCAAACATCAATTAATGCAAAACTACACAATGTACAGTATGTGTGTTTCAAGAATTAATAACTGAGGCCAGTTTTGTTTCATTATGTGATGTGACCATGACTAGTGTATAGTGAATGGGATCATCATCATCATCATCATCTGATCATCAGAGAGATAGTAGTTAGACTGGTTTAATGAAAACGTTCTCATCTCTGTAATGATGTACCCAGTTGCACCGGCTTGTCTGTGGCACAGTGCAACAATTTCACCTGCCCAAGCCTTTAGGGACCTTTTTAAAGCACACATTTTCAGTCCAGATACTGGGTATTTTTAAAGTAGGCCAGTCACCCTCTTCCCTCGAGCAGAACCTCATTTTATCCCTGCACTGCTCTCAGATGTGTGTCAGCATTCAGACAAAGATTGATACAGAACAAATAGTATTAACAGCTAAGATAAGCCCCACCCAACAACTATTAAGATAATCTAAATAATGACTGAATGCATTCTATCACTAAACCCTTCTTTACTGACACCAATTGAAGCTGTAGTAAGTCTGCGTATCTTGCTAAGAATAATGCCCTTTGGTTTGCACAGTCACTGGAAAAAATGCATGAGAAGCAAAGATTAGACTGGATTTAGTCCTAAATCAACATGCACTTAGTAATTTTGAGTAATGTATCAGGATATAAAAGCCATTGTGAGACTGGATGATGCTAATAAATGTCAAGGGAAGATGCTCACGGTTTGTATTTACACTATTTTAAGCAAAGCACTGAGCTCTATTTAAGGAAACGTGGGAGTATACAGTACATTTCAATACAGATTACAAATACACACAGATTACAAATACACACATAAAGATCAATTCAAACACAATTCAAAAACATAAATATTTATTTACTCAACATTACTGGACTTTTTTCTGTGTTTTGTGCATTTTGTGCTTCCTCTTGTCCATCCTCATGGGGAGAACAACAATCAGGCACCTTCTCACTGTCTCTGTGCCCCCTCCTTGGCGACTCAAACCATCTGCTCCGACAGCCGCTGTCGTCAAACCATCGGCGCACACCAGCCCCTCATGAGTCACACACCCACACAAACCTCTGACATCAAGAAAACCTCATACTGAGCCCACTCCTTACAAACATACAATAAACAAGGAGAGTACCATGTTGGCAGGCCAAATTCATGGTTTATAATCACAGAGTGGTCCAATGAGATAAATAATGCGCCAGATTGCAAGAAGGAATAGTTGCAAATTAGTTTCCAAAATCATTGCCAGTTTGTTGCAGGCCTGTTTAGTACAAAAAATGAGTCTGACGCACTAAATAAAAAGATCCTCAAGGAGTAATTGCTGCTGCAGCCGAGATGTCTTTTAATCACACAGCTGTCTATTTTAGCCACACAGTTAAAACCACACTATTGTAACTTTTCAGGATGTAAATCTACAAAAGCAGGGATCCCCAACCCAGGGTCTGTGGATCATTTGCTACTGAGACAAACAAATAAATAGGTAGCTGTGATCAACAACCATCAAAACTGCTTCGCCACACAGAAACCAAGCACCCAACATTTGAGATTTTAAAGAAAACAACATGAAAATGAAGGACAGAGACAATTAATAACTTTAAATCTCACAACATTCAGTAAGTAAAACTGCAGTCAATGCAATCATATCAGTGCATCCCTATATAAAACAGCACAGACACTGGGCTCCTGCTTTGACCAAAACCAAAACCATGTGGTCATACTTTACTCAACCACATCAAACCTAAGGCTCTTTAATTGCACATTACTTTCATGAATCTTTAATGTTGACTGCCATGTTAGTTATTAGCAGGTCCAATGCCTCATCAAAAAGCAGCCTCTAATGACAGACCCAGGGGGTATGGCTGCCACGAGACATTAAAATGCACCTGAAAATGTTATTAAAATTACAGTTTCCTTTTTCACTCTGAACTTTCTTTAGTTCAGTGCTCACTTTGTGGGTAATTTAGACCAACGACTACACCCAGTCAAATTCGTGTAGCAGCCTCCAATGCTTTGTCCAAAAACTGTGGCCAATTCCTTCCAGCATCTATAGTTTTCCTGTGCCATTAATTCACCAGGCACAAAGTTCCTATTTATTAAGGTTTAGTGCTTTGTAATGGCCACAAATGTCAGCCCAAAGCAATACTATCACAATTTAGTGCCAAGTCTAGCTCAATGACCAGCTGCTCTTTTGAAAAAAGCCTCATAAATCTGTTTTCTATTGACATTATTTTCACATGCCCTTACAGCCTTCACAATATGAGTTTCTCTGCTTCAGAGTTGGTCAATCCTTTTGCTTAAAAGCCATCATTTTCATCTGCAGCTTGACAGATTCCCTACAAATACAGCATGAACAGATAGTACGTTTATTCAGTCATATCATTTCTACCACTGATACAGCAAAGACCCTGGGCACAAGGCGTTTTCAGTATTTTGCCCAAGGACACTTTGCGAGTGGGAAACTGAAGGTCTGGGGATTGAACCACCAGCATTTCAGCTATCGGATGACTCACTATACTTTATGCACCACTTTTTTTTCCCTTTCTTTTCTGAAATCTCAGCTGCACACTTCCAGGTAAAAACAGACACACTAATATGTCTTTTGCATTAATTACAGCACTTATTGGCCTTGGCATCACTTAAATGAGCCTAGGATTCACCTAGAGATAAACTGATATGATGAACTATGAAATGAAAAAATGTAAAACTACCACATTATCTCAGCTGGATACTCTGACGGCATATAAACCATGGCAGAGACAACACTATTAACACATTATTCAGTAATTTCACCTGTTGCTGGGCAGACTCCACTCTTCACACTTGCTACAGTTTGAGGAGGTCTTGTTTGTGTACTGCAGCTGCTCAGTCATCAGATGAGTAAAAATACCTCAGATTTTTATCTTTTAACTGCTGGAAGTGAAGAAATAGCAGAGGCCAGAGAGATGAAGGTGACAGAGAGCAGGAGAACAAAAGGTTTGATCATTTTCACTTTCAGCTTAAACCAAAGAGGCATTTAGAAAAGAGAAAAGCTGTCATGAAAAGATGTGAGGAACTGAACTGAAAAACAAATCATTTGTTTTATTGTCTTTTATGTTCTCTTTTTTGCCCTGTCTTTGTGGTGTCTAAAATGTTTTTATGGATACCTGCACTTAAAACTGCCAACTAAACTGACCTATGTGTGCAAATAAGAATCTAAACCTATGTATATATGTTACGTAGATTAGATTTAATATCTAAATGTTCCACGGCCAAGAAAAGAGCTTCAGCCAAGCCGCTCTTCACGATCCTGCTGAATGTGATAATCAACACGCTTTGACACAACATGACACAACATGACACAACAGTCTGCTGTGCACCACGTCCTTCTGAGGTCGTGGGATGTTTCTCAGTCAAACCTCATTCATTTGTGGTTTATATGACAGCAGAACAATCATACTGTATTTTGAAACATTGAGGGCCTTATTAAACCTAAATAAAGGTTGCTGAAGTATGTGACTGGCAAACATGAGTCAGCTTATGCCTGGGCTTGGAGCAAATGGCTGAAGAATGGTACAATACACTCTTCATTGAAAGCCAGACAAATGGTGGGTGAGCAGCTTTTAACTGAGGAAAGTTTTGTTGCAGCTGACTAAAACCTGCCCACACAACACAAAATTATTTTTCAGCAGACATTGAGCTTAAAAGCAATATTTAACATATGGAGATTGTGACCTGAGTATGACACACACTTAGTGGATGTTTTTTAATTAACGGCCAATATTAAGTTTCCATCTAACTTGTGCACTGATCTAATAAAAATGTGGGATGTTTAATTCATGTGTGTTTGTGCATAAACCTTTAAAAATGCAGACTCAAAAATCAGGCCAAATGGAAGAGCTCAGCTTGATGCAGTCAGAAAACCCTGAAAATGCTGATTTAGGAGAAAAGTTATGTATTGATTCATATCACTTAAATTGTCATTAATGCCACAAGATCATTACAAGACTAACACTGACAGACAAACATTCACACTGACATGTTTTTGTCCTTAAAAGACCAGCAGCTTTAATGTTACCCTCAAAGTCACGTGTGGCTTGTGTAGGGGGCACAGCAGGGGTCGGACACACCTTTATTTTAAGAAGCAACAGAATTGAGAACACTGATGACATTTCTGCGGCTAAACAATTGCTGGCTCACGCTCACATTTTCCACCTTAGGCAATAACAACCAAGCATCTCTGAGAAGAATAGCTCGTCCTGAATTACACTGACTTAGCACCTCACAACACAATTAACTAAATTCGAGATGAGGATTTTCTAAATGCCCTACACCTACACATGCATCTGCAAGCGAAGTGTTTCTTGCTCGTGTGACCTCGTTAAAATACTGCAATATTTCTATTTTCCAAACAGCACACTTGGCCTGTAGAATCAGGCTTTATATAAAAGGTGTATGTTTATATGCAGTTGTATATTGTATCAACAAGGTCATTTATTAATATGTTTGACACATGGAGGTTTTACTGGGCTAATGATAGACCAAACTAAATATCACATCACTACATCATACTCCCTTAAGGAGAGATACTATATTGCTGCGCAAAGACAGAAGAGCAGTGCAAGAGAAAAGAGCTTACAGCTTGAGCAGCTCTGACAGTGACTGTGCCCCAGAGGACTGAGCTCCCAACAACAGGCGGGCTTTGCCTCTCTAAGATTAACGCAGGCAGAACCTACTCTCTCTGACGTCAGTTCAACCATTGAGCTATTGGTGCAGAACTTCCTGTGCAGTGAGGAAACTGCTAAATACTTCTATGCTGAATCCTTGTGAATGGAATCAGACACAGACGTGTGTGTCGTCAAAGCTTTTTTAAGAGGAATCCAGTCGATGTACCTCTTAAAGCCCTTGGCAGTTCAGAAGGCACACTTCTGAAATGAGCCTACAAAGCTGGTACTTCTTCTATAGTACACCTACTACAGTCTGCACAGCATCCAACAGCCTGCACAGAGCAGCGCACAACACTGCTTCAACAGAAAATAGGATAATTTCACTGTGAATCAAAGCCACTGCAATTCATACTTTACTACAGACACCCAATAAACGTCTCCCTAATATTGATATGTAAAATACTCTGCACTTAGATATATATTATAATATGTAGTAAGATAGCTCCTGTGTGAGGTCTTTTTCAAGGTCAAGTCTTCTACCAGAGACTGGGAGACATGCAAGCTCTTTAATTATGGAGTAAATATCTCAAAATAGCTCAACCAACCAACTGTTGTCAATCTAAGACTAATCCAACAGGACACTCCTCATTTGTCTTTAACACAACACTATGTAACTTTTTGACATATATTTAACCATCATAATATTTGGTTTCAAAGTCATTTTGATGGTTCTCTGACGTGAAAAAAGACACAGTGCATTAGGCTGACCAGATATTCCACTATGTAACTATGAACACAACTTTTCACACATCTTATTTCCACAAGATTGCTATTGACATAAAACAGTCCCATCTGTATTTGCAGTAGAGTAGTTGCAGTCTATAAATACAGTGATGAAAAGTTATCAAATGTTGCTAAAAGTAAAAAAGGCTGTATATCTCAGTCCTGGTTAACATGTTGCTTTTTTGAAACTGAAACATGTCATGGCAACCCAAGATGTGAAAAATGTTGCCTGAAGAATTTCACTAAAAGCCTCATGTTAGCACTGTGCTGCATTCATTCAACTCAATCCTTACACACTCAGGCCTCTATTTAATAGCTGTCGAACTCTGGACCAGAGCTGTGGCAAGGAGCAGGAGAGAGGCAGGACAGAGCGCCTTCATCTCAGGATAGAAGAGACACACTTAATGCAGGATCCTATCAGCACCAGTTTTTTGATCACTATTGATGTAAATGCATCCATTTGGTAAACAGCAAAGTCAAAATAGTTCAGCACCAAACCACAGAGAGAGAGAGAGAGATTTTTCAGCAGAGGGATAGTTTATGAAGTGTTCCTGTGGTTCAGCACATCTCATTAAAAGAAAAGGTTTGAACGGAACTACACAAACAAAGACAGCTGTTGAGTCAATTCAAAATGTTCACATTTTCCAAAGTTTATTGAAAAACTCCTTCAGTCAAAGTCATACAGTGGCTGCACATTACATCAGGCTCTCTGTTCTCCTCCACTAGCTTCTGTGGCGACTAAGCCTGTTGCTTAGCAACCTCTTAATCAATACCTGGTTCTTGCCGGAAGAAACCAGAACAACGAAAGGGAAAATAATAGAGGAATGTTTAGCTAGCAGCTACAGTACAAAAGCCATGTCAGACAGCGATCGGGTACATATCAATCAGTGATGGTTACCATTAGCAACCTCTTAGCTTAGCTTACTCTTAGCTTGCTGGATCCTTGTGTAAGAGGTGAAGGAATAAGAAGCTTTCGTTCAATTACATATATTCCAACAAAATGCATATAGACAGAGAGCGCCAACTCTTTTATATCAATTAACATGTTAATGCTTTTGTATGCTTCTTCTAGCACCAGACTTAACATTTAAAATGATTTACATGTTAACATTAACACATAATGCAACAAAATGCAAAAAATAAGCGGTCGATTCAACTTGCAGATGTTGGTGATGTAAAACTCTGCTGTGTTTACAAGTAAGAGACAGTAGAGGAGTGAGTGGGAGTCTGGTGTCATACAGTACACCTTACAGTGGGCGAGTGGGGGTGAAGTTAAACATGGGTCAGGTAAATACAGACTCCACAGCACCACATCTCCAACAGCAACATCCATTACAGTCAAGATCTACAGCACTAGCATCTTAAAGACAAAATGATAGAGTTTCCAGCCAATGTAGGAAATGTGTTGATTATTTGTGTGTTGCTTTTTTCTGTAATAAAAAACCTTCACAAAAGTGAATGAGATAATCCATTATCACATGTGGGAGGTATTAATGCACATTCAAGAGTGGGTGCATGTAAAGTGCATGAGGGCGGCAATAGAATAAACCTTGTGCCTGTAGGACGCCACTTGATGAAGAAAAAGCTTTTTTACACTTTCATCACAGTTCATTTGCAAAGGTAGTGATATGTTCAAAGTGGAACAAATTTAAAAACATCACGCTGGCTTTTCAAAAAATATGAACACATTGTAAGTGTTGACAAGCTTTTATATCACTATGGAACAACCTGTCTTCAAATGAAAAACTCCCCCTAAAGCTTTGGGTTTCTGTGGAAAAATAATATCTACAGTGATAAAAATCCAACACAGTAACTATTGACAGAGAGTACACTTAAGCCTCTGTAAAGAACAAGAGGGTACAATATTTCCCTTGTCACAGCACATCCTCTGCCGCAAAGACAATCTAATTCTTATGCTTCATGTCGGTCTGTTCCTTGCCATACTGCTCAGATGCTTAATGACATAATTACTAAAATAATATTCTGTCTGTGATAATCTGTCTGTGGTTATTTGGTTTTCAGGGCTTGATTGGTCTCACTGCATTGAGAATTTAACTCAAACTTTTGTTATGGTCTTATGGAGTAGAAATGCAGAAAATATTTGGTTTGATTCTGCTAAGAGTCATTTTTACTTAGAATAATAGTGATTATACAACCACTTGTCCTGCTGCATTGCAACTCAACAATAAAACACACCAAAGTGTTCCACAAGACTAAAAAACATTTGTGTTGGTCTACTTGGAAACATTTTGGTTGTGAATATGGCTTTGCTAAAATTTCTGTTTATGTGCCAAGACCCATTAAGTGCACTCTCGGGCTCTTGTTGAAAAATACAATACAGAGCTGTAATTTCATTTGTGCTGAGTGCCGGCACTAGAGTAAATACAAAAGAGATGGGACATTTCACTGATTGAAAAGTTCTCCCTTTGCTAGTAAATGAAAAACAGCACTGTACAGACCTGTTGTAAGGATTTAAGGGACACTTAACATTTAAAACACCAACAACTACTTTAGCGTCCATTTAAATGTAAGGTTCATAAAGGGCATTTCTACAATATGTGTTGGTGAGAGACAGTCCAAATTTTACATTAGACAGCCACATTGAGGTGCTTATATAAAGGAAGAGGAGTTGTTTAAAGAATTACCAAAATAAAAAGCAGTCATATGAAATGAAAGAATAGACGAAAATATCTTGTGTGTAATACACACACCTGTCTGCTTCTCCAAACTGGGGGCTGTGCAAACATTAATATACTGTAGAAAATGTATTACCTCTTCCCAAGTATCTCTTAAATTTCCTTTTACTAGCTTTAAAAACGTATAAATTTGTACAAGAAAGTTTCAAAAAAGTCATCTGAATAGGAGAGACTTCTTCTTTCATCCAGGGGACTTTGTCAGTACTGAGAACCTCTATAGATATGAATTTTAGTTCATTTTTGTCTGTCTGAAGCATGGATTTACCAAAATCTCTTTTTATTTCTTGTCCACAGTACACAAGTTATTTTTACTGTACGCCCTGGATCTGATGCAAATCCCCTTGGCTCTGAAAGCAGTATGACACATTATGCCTGGCCACCATCCTCTATAAACCACAAACTCATGAACTGCTCAATACCCATGAATATTACAGCAATCAATGTAAAATGCACACTTTCCTCAAGAACAAGAAAACTTCAGAACAAAGCTGACATGAATACTTGATGACATAACTATTCAATTAACTCCTATTAATGCTTTTGTGTTAAGAGAATTAAGTCTCAATGGTGGGACACTTGGTCATCTTCAAAAATATGCATTTCATTTAGAGGCAAGTTATCAGGAAGACATAAAGCTATACATAGATTTAAAGTGAAGTGTCTTCCAACCATCTCCAAGCTTGTTACTGTACACTTCTTCCTTAATCCTATGTCCAGATGGCTTCCTATAGATGAACCTGAATGACTGACAGCCTACACATGCTATTTAAAGACACCCTGTGGTTTAGTGCAGGACTGCAGTGGCCTACACTGTCAGTCCACTGAGAGACTGAAACCTCTAGAGCCTCGCTTTTACATAATCAGGGAAAAAAAGAAAGAAGATGGCTCGTACCTGTGTTGCTCTGGCTGAAGATGGCCAAGGTCTGTCCACCCACTGTGTGCATCGTAAAGGGGTGATCCCTAGGAATGTGAAGAGAGGTGTCCTTCTCCCCCAAAGCGTCCAGACCTGTTAAGTCTTCATTCAGTTTGAAACTAACCTGAGAAATACAACAGAATTACAGTTTAGTGATTTTTTTTTAATGCCTTTTACTTTAGGTCGAAATGTGATAGGCCTGATGTGGCATAAATACCTTGAACACAGAGGTTGAATATATAAAGAAATGATTGAAATAAATTCACAATATAACTAAATAAATATAACTGAGAACAAATTCAATCTCACCTCTGTTTTGCCTTGATTTCTGTCAGGTATGTGAAAGACAAAAAAAATGCATATTAATGAAGTAATAAAAATGGAAAACATGAATACCATTTTTGTCATTTCATAAAAATGCTAATTACTTTCCGATTGTTATTTTACCAACTTCTCCTTTTTCTGCAACCTTCTCCCATTGTTGTGACAAATATTTTGGTACCTGGAAAAGGCAAGGAATGTATTATGTACATTTATTAAATAGATAAATAAGAATAATGCAATCTAAATGTGTCCTGCGCTAGACATAAAATCGTTATTTAGCACAAACTGCTACTTCAGTTAGCCGCTATGTTGCCGAAGTACCGAAAACAGCAAATTAAGCAAATTAATTAGTGAATTTACAATCAGCAAAGGGACAAACCTTTACAAGCCACACGCCTTTGCTTTGTTTGATCCCAGTCAAATTAACCTCTGTTTTGTCTGACATCGCTTTAAATTTTCAAAGCTCATAAATGTCACACCTTTCTCTTCAGACTCCACACAGTTGTTAAAGAGCGTCCAATTAAGGAGCGGAAATTCTGCCATCAAACTTCCTGTTATGGCCCATTTCAAAATAAAATACACAGTGTGACAGTGAATGTGATAGATTGGAGCTCTTATGGCATTAAATGCAGGCCTATATTATCTACCAAATATATCTTACTATGAATTTTATGCTATACAGTAAAATTTTAACAAAAGGATCATCATGAGTTAAATGTTTTTTTTATTAAACTGTTAAATGTCCAAACACCTTCTACACAATAAAGCTTTAATTTGTACATAGATGGGTTGTACCTGTTTTTAAAGGTTTTAAAGCCTCTTATGTAAAGCTGCACAATAAAAGGCATATGTTGCCAATCAGCTCTAAGCCTATGGAGAAATAAATAGAGCACAACATTGTAAACAGTTTCATTTATAATTTCCCTGTTGTCTCCTTCTTGTCCTACTAATATGGTTTTAATGAATTTCTTTGTTTTATCTAAAGAGCCTGAAGTGGTTGCACACATGACTCAAAGTCTGTGGCTGCTTCACTGGTGCACTAATTATTTCAGCAAATAAATTATGCATGTAAAGCTTGAGACCAGAGTAAATCAAGATTAGCTTTCCAGGTCATTAACATGAATCATTGGCGTGAGTCTGCAGTGTGTGGTTTGGGCAGCATCAAAACAAACACGTGATGGAAAAATATTTATACCATTATTTACAGTAAAAGCACCTTTGCCAAACAGTAAGTGCAAACAGAGTTTCAAGTAAAAGTTAATGCTTTACTGGTTATATTAGACTTTTTATGAGAATGTAATTATAAGCATCACACAGCACAAACTTGATGGTGTGTTTACATCATGTCTATGGTCTATAGGTTAGTTTGGCCACTGCTTGTGTATGTTGCCATCTTGTGGATAACAGCGGAACAGACACATTACCCCAAGATCTTTTTTAATGTTGTAACATTAGCACTTTTTTATACCCACTACAGACTAATGGAGACAAATGTTGCTGCAAACTCACATGTGACTATTACCACTCAATAAATATCTTATGTCCTTAATTTGTGATTCTAAATTTGTGTTGATTTACCTGTTAAATGAGGCCCACTTTTGTAAAAGAGGGGTAGTTTTGCGGTTTTATTTTAAGAGACTATTTTATTTTTCTTTAGACTTATTTTGACATATTTTGACATAAAACAGTCTCATAGGGTTACTTTAATGTGAAAACTGTTGTCTATCATCCACTACAAACATGTTCCTTCAGAAATAATAGATGTTTTGTTGCTGTTGCTTTGTTGTCGATATCATGTGATAACATGTTGTATATCTTAGAGGCAGTTGTTGTTTGCATTGACATAGTGTTCATCATTGCAGTTACTGACCTGAATGGAGGAATCTACAATGATTTCCCCTGCTTCAAATTCATCTCTTAGCAGGTGGACTGAGCCATATAATGTCTGCACAAAGTCGCCACTGTAACTGACCAGCTCTCAGCTCATTCTCATTACCTGAACCAAAGCACTGCTTCTAAAGTGTCCCATGCAGCTGCTTATCTGCATCATTGCTACGTGCTGAAAGTATCTGTGAATAGAGACAATGAATCCTAAGCCTGACTTCCTCTTATTACCCAACTTTTACTCACACACAGCATTTGAAATCCCCACAATTTCTTTATCAGGACCACACTGGTTGAAAGCTTTGAAATCCCCTTTCATCAGAGGTAAAATTAACTTGCTGTGGCTTTTGACTTTCCTCTCAAGGTCATCCCCATTCTGAGGCCTCATATGTTCATTCCTGGACCAGGCTGCAATGAATGGGAACACAGATTTCACATAAAAAACTGTGACACTGATAACGAGACAATTTAATAACACTCACACATTAAAACCTCATTTTATTTTGACATGTTGTCCCAGAAATTGTCTTTCTAAAAGAACATGACACTATTTGACATTAATGAAAACAAAAAACAAAACAAAAAAACTATATTCCCTATTGTTACCATTTCAACAGTGAGTGCTTGTAGTGGGTTGAAGGACTGTTGCCATGGTAGCTCCTGTTCGGCACGGACCGTTTTTAAAGCAGGAAGCCAGACAAAAAAAAAAAAAAAAGAAGAAGACAAAATTGGTCCAAATTCTTGTGCTAGTGAAGTGAAGGGGCTGCAGACTGGCATAATGCAGGTTCTAGACAAAAGCTGAGGAATTTCTTAAAGAGACAGATGATTCAGTATTTTGAAAATGTTGTTTATTAGACACTTTCTACAACACACATGGATAGTTAATTATTACCTGCATATAGTCGCCAGTCACAGTTAGGAGAAGCAGACAGGAGCAATGATGCAGACACTAAGCCATGAATTGTTGTAATGTTGCAATGAGGGACAAGAGACAATATTCTGGATCAGACAGCTTTATAAAAGTGCTGGTGGGTACTAATTTCAAAGATAGAGAGGAATAATTATCAGTCATGTGTCGAAATAACTGCACACAAAATATCTTACAATAATAACATACAAGTGAAGAAACCTTGTTTGCTGTAAAAGCATATTGTCAATGGGACCTATTAGCAGTCACATATAACTCAAAGCCTGTGTTGTCTGTTTATCCAAAAATGGGGCTGTGGCAAGTATGGGCAATAATTTAATAATCCAATTCTATACAATGCACAGTATAACAGTATAAAACAGTTTGTTTTGATTTAGACCTGCTTATTTGACCAAGCTGTGAACAGATACACAGAGTAACCTGATGAGGGTGCTATAAGCAAGACTTACAGAAAGCCTAACACTCAGGAATTGGAAAAGGAATTGGGTCTGTCTTTGCTTAAGTTTGGGTTTTCACTTCCTTTTGGCTTCATCGTCAACCACAACCATTTTAACCAGGAAGCTACGCACTCACCTTTCTTTCATTATTAAATACTGTATTACCACTTAGTGCTCTCATGTTACGCTTTCACTCACCAGTCAAGCATGTGCCTATAAGATTACTGTGTGATTAATTCATTGTGCTGACTGCATGTCACTGAAGCAATGAGTAAACAGCACAGCAATGACATGCATTTAACTAGGAAATTGTAGAGGCAGATTTTCTGTAATTTCTTCAAATTCACACTTATTTGTTTAGGAATGACTGAAGTAACACAAACCAACACACTTAGAGTCATCTCACATAAATGTCAAGTGCAGCATCAACATGAGAGAGTTGTTTTGACAGCAGAGAAAGTTGAGGTGCTTTCACACTACAGCTATGTATGTTTCAAGGTCTTATGTTGCCAGTTGAACACATCTGATCGGCTGCTGTACAGGAGCCCTCATCATCATTCACAGTAAAGACCAAAACAAAAACACTTAAAGGTTACACTGTGCAGGGGATCTACATTTACCTGTCAGCACTTTACACAGGTGCTCTGACACTGTACTTACTTTGTCTACTGTACCACACCCAGTGATGTTGATGGTCTTTGATGGGATAAAACATGAAGGCCTTGGAAACATGAGCTTGAGTTGTATGGTAATGTTATTTATCTGCAGACTACCAAAAAATGCCAATGAGCAATATTTTTTTCATGTTCACTAATGTTACTAAAAAAAACTTATACAAGACAAACTTTGTGATTCACTATTGAAACAAAACTGGGCTTGAGTGTCAAAGCCCACAGAAAATGAATTTGTTTGAAATCCACTTGATATACTGGGGATGTGACAAACTCTATGAATACAAAGCAGGTAATTCAGCATTGGGAATTGTATTTTGAAGTACAGATTAACAGCAGCTGAATCTGTGGGAAGAAAACCTGATGAATGAATGCAGTTGGCCGGGATATTCAAACATCTAGTATCACACGCTGTGTGTTTTCTGCTGGGAGGGCTGGCCAATATAAATAAAGCCAGCGTCTACTCTGACTTCTATTCAGTGAGGCCAGGCTCAATAGACACAAGCTCCGGACAGAGACTCAGACAGACTCACTGTACCGCATCACTGGGCATAGCTACATGCTTCGGGCTGCCGATATGGCTTTGTTGTTTTAAGACTTTGAGACTCATCTCACCACGGCCATTACTATTGTACTAGGAACTCAACTTCCCCATCAGACATTTTTGCACATTATGGCAAACTACACAGTAGAATTAGAATATTATTAAGTATTATAATACTTTCCCTTAGGATACACCCTAAAACTCACAAATATATTCACAGCCTCCTAATCTATTTAATGGTAATTCTTAATAAAACCCCCCTCTTTAATAGATAGAGTGCATCTAACCTGCCAGATACAGTACATTGTGACTCTGTAACGTGAGATGTAGTCACTCAGTCGTTCAGTGGCTGCAAAAGTCCCTTTTTTTTTGGAGGTATTTAGTGTTTTTTTTGTTTTGTTGTTGTTCTGTTGTTTTACTGTATTTACACCAGCGTAGATAACCGTATTATGCAATTTTAGACTACTCATTGAAATATCTTATTGTGTTTTACTGTGTACATGTAGTATTTTTGTTTGGGTTGTGGTGCAACACAGCATTTTTTTTTCTTCTTTGGAGTGCCAGTGTGATTTAAAGCTGCTGACAGCACCAGACGCTTACACTGCAATAGGCCCTGCTGTCTCTCATCCTCACTGGTATCGATGGATATAGCCTGCTGCTATTCTGAGGATCAATCCATTTCTCTCTTACTTCACTTCTTGACTGCTCTGTGTGCATCTGTTTGTGGTTTTCCATTCTTGCTCTTTTATTCAGACGTGATCTTTGTGTCACTACTGAATATAAAATTCATTAATTGAGAAAGTCTAAAGACACAGTGGTGGTTTTATCGGCAATACAGAATACATTGGAGTGTCATGAAATAGTATCTGAAAGGTTTTGAATTGCAATAGAGTAGAAAACACCAGACAACTGAAATGGAGATGCTTGACCATTTAAACACTAGAGTTCAATGACCCACTGTGGCAACATGTAGAACACCAAAGGCCATGTGTACATTTTCCCTCCACCAGAAAGAGAGACAGGGACAGAGGCCCCAAACAGTCCCTGTGTGTAGAATAATCCTTCACTGTAGTTTACACCTGTGTGTCTGCAGAGAGATCTAGCAGCCCTCTGTCCACTTGTTTGTTACACAACACTGTGTTGATGTTACCGTGTCATATGACATTGTCCTGTTTGTCCTTTCCAATTCAATTAATCCAGCTTTATTAATGATGAGGGGAACATCTTAGTAGCTTTCAAAAAATTTTTACTCGCTTCTTTGTCAGCCTGGGCTTAGGTGCCTTATAACAGTGGAGATGAAAGAAATTCTGTTTAGTACAGCATCCATCCTGCACTACACTCTTTGCTCCACCTATTGTTTAGTCTGTTCTTAGACCTACATTTTTTAAGGCAACTCCATCTGCTATTCATTTACTATACACCATATAGATTACAGCTCAAAAGACTGATGCATATAATGTTTAAATGACAATATCTGGAAATATATGAAATGTGAAGGTCTGTGTTGCATACGACTACATTAAAAGATCCAAGTCTTATAAAGAAAATTACATATGGCCTTCATAGTATTCATGACCACTCCAATTTGTTTATGTTGTTGTTATGTTGTTTATCTGTTATTCTCTACTGAAAATGTATTATTATTATTATTGAATGTACCTGTAACACCTAAAGTAATATACTTATCATCTAGGACTTGGTAATATTTAAAAGGGTTATGTATAAAAATATAAGTAGGTGAAATCAGAAAAGGCATCATCTGATCATCTGTGCTAAACGTGTTCGGGGGAGCGCCCTTCACTCGGCCATTTCCGGCTCTTTCCGCCGGTGTTGACGCTAGCTCGTCGCCGCCTCTCAGACTGCTTTATGTCTGGCAGCACGGACCATGCGCGGTCGCCATGTTACGGAGCACCCTCCCCTCGAGTCCCGTCACAGCGGACCACAGCAGCGGCACGGAGGCTACTCTCTACAGCGCTATCGGGAGGACCAGTGATACAGCAAAACCACCACCACAAACAAGACTGGCTGGGATGGATTAAACCTTTTCACGACGCCGTTAAGTGGTCATATACGATTTTACAGAAGTGTGCATCGGATGAAAGGTCGTTTGTTTTGAATTTCTTTCTCTTTGAGCACATTGAGCAGTGAAAACAGCGCTATAGTCAGTGTTTAGCTGCTAGCCGGTGACTCCTCGCTCCGGCTAGCATCTAAATTCAGCGCTGACTTACTCAGCAGCTCTTCGTCAGTCTGAAAGGATATTACAAGTCATCTTATTCTTAATGAAAACAACAAAATGATAGCATCTGTTTAGGAAATTCGTTTTCAGTGGAAACTTCACTGGCATCAGCTGACTTTAGCTTTAGCTGTTTAACCATCTAGCCTCTTGCTTCCCTGAAGCTAGCGGAGAACAGAGGACTGTGAATGAGAGGCTGTGGATATCGGCACAACTTTGCCTGAATATTCAAAACCGTCACACGACACTTTGTTCAAATATTTATTTTTTGTTGTGTTGTCTGACCGTAGTTTTGTCAAAACGGCGCCCATAACGAACTACAACCTTACTGCATACTGTCAGAGACCAACTACCCCCCGGATTTTCTCCAAATGCATCATCCGGACCCCGCCGCAGACTCTGGCAGTGGCAGAAAGATGGCGCATCCGGCCGTCTTTCACAGAAGGGGTAGCAACACTGGCAGCGGGAGCGGCTCGGCGCTGTCACCACCGGCGAACTCCGTGGTCAATAACAGCCACGTCGCAGCCGATGAGTATCAACCCGCCCTCTTGATTCAGTGCCAACCTCCCGCGGGCTCTTCCTCTCCGGGCCCTCACCACCCTCCACCCCACAGCCTGAATCTGCTCACCCAGACCCAGACCTCGCAGTCCACCGGAGCTCAAATGAAAAAGAAGAGTGGCTTTCAGATCACAAGCGTGACTTCCGCACAGATATCTGTGAGTACCAACAACAGTATTGCAGAAGACACAGAAAGTTATGATGACTTGGATGAATCCCACACGGAGGATCTGTCATCATCCGAAATCCTGGATGTTTCACTTTCCCGAGCTAATGACATAGTTGGAGTGGAGAGGAGCTCATCAGAGGAGACGTTGAATAACTTCCATGAAGCGGAGACCCCTGGTGCTGTCTCCCCCAACCAGCCCTCACACCCCCATTCCCTGCACCAAGCCCCACAGCACAGTGGCACCATGGTTAACGGGACCATACACCACCACCATCATCATCTTCCTAACCAATCCCAGGCCTATGCTGTGCCTGGCTCTGGAAATTCCTCATCTGCCCTTGCTTCTGGAGCTTTACCTAATGTCACCCTGAAAATGCCTTCGCACGTCGGGGCCCCACAAGAGAGTGTTTCCCAGGCTGCCCCTCAAGGTGTGGTGGCGCAGCCCGTGGGAGTTGTGGCTCCAGGATCTGTGGCTGGAATGCACGGCTCTGCTGTGGGCACTACAGTTAACATAGTTAATCCCCAGAGCAGCACTGTTAGTAATGTGAATATGTTGAGCTCTGCCAATGTGCCTGTGAGAGGGGGAATTAGCACAAGCGCTAGCGGTAGCACTTCTGGCTTTCCTCTCAATGTGAAAAGCAGCAGCGGGGGCGGTGGAGTTAACCTTACAAGTCATACCAATGCTGCTATTGTTCAGCAACAAACCAACCAAAACTCCAACATAACTATGACTCCTACTGCTGCTGCTACCAGTGCCTCAGGAGGGATGGGGGTCAACAGTGGCTTCCAAGGAAGAGTTGGATCTGTTGTGCCGCCCGTCAGTGCCCCTGGCACCACTGTCACTACAATGCACCTACAATCAGCACCTGCCCAGCCCACCCCAGCTCATGCAGCTCTCCCCCCCATGGGCACAACCAGCTCTCGCTTCAGAGTGGTGAAGCTGGACTCTAGCTCTGAGCCCTTTAAAAAAGGCAGATGGACTTGCACTGAGTTTTATGATAAGGAGCCCCCACCCTCAGCTCCCAGCTCCTCTGCCTCCGACAGTAGCTCTGTAAGCATGCGTCAGTACATCAGCGAGAGCTTCAGTGGCGCCTCGGAGCGTGAGAGCACAAGTGGAAGTTCTGTGAGCAGCACCGTTAGTACATTGAGCCATTACACTGACAGTGTGTGCAGTATAGAGGCTACCCAGCATGCCCAGGATTATGCCTCTCCTCCCCATGGCTTTCAGCCAATCCTCCCTGGTGGCCTAAACCTGGGGGTCTCCCAGTCGCAACCTCACATGCAGCACCAGGATGTCACCCATTCACATGTAAAGACCACTGTGGCCCCGACAAACATCCACCAACCTGCACCTGTGGTGGGCCTCCAGACTACAGTTGGACATGGTACCCCCTCAGTCACGCAGCAGCAGCTCACTTATGCCCAGGCTGTGGCAAGTCACCCTCCAGGCTCTGCTCCAGGCCTTGTTGGTGTTCAGCCGCAGAAAATGAACTACTCCTTAGCGCAGCAGGGGGCAGCTGCACCCCACCCTGCCCCAGGGCAGGCAAGGCCACCTGAGTACACCCAGCCTATCCCCAACAGTCAGATGATGGGTGGACTGCAGCAGCCCACATCCCTTCAGGCCCCCAACTCTGTGCCCCCTCATGTTGGGGCGATTGGTCAGCAACCTCATCTGGATGCCCAGCAGCAGAAGCCACAGTCTCTCCCAACACAAATCCAAACTCCAGGCCTGGGTACCTCACTGCCCAATGCAGTCCACCAGAACCAACTGTCTGCAACAAGTGTGCCTCCCCACAACCATCAGAGTGACCCCCAGGCTCAGCCCCCTCCCACTGCGACAGGTGGAAGGATTACCCAAGACCCCAGCAGTGCCCAGGCTCAGGCCCATGCTGCTCAGACCAGTGCCCTTTATGCCAGTCTGCCCTCCTTCACCACCACCCAGCTGCAGGATGCCCAGCGCCTGCTCCTTCAACATCAGTCAGCTTTGCTGGGGCTGCCCAAGTTTCCTGGAGGGGACGCTGGGTCTGGAGCTAGCGCTGGCCAGGGTCAAGAGGCTGAGGGCAATGCTGCCGCCGCCAGTGCCTTAACAGCATCCACCACTCTCAAGACAGTAGATGGAGAAGAGGATAGGTAAGACATTTTACAAATATGTCTGGAAGTGTGAAATATACTGTTGACCATTTAAAGCCATTGTAATTTGTGTTTGTAGTATGTAATCAGAGTCTGTTTGAAGTCGGACGCTTTTCACCAGTCTGTGGAATCTGATAGGATTGAGAGTGTTGTTATCAGACAATGGTCTGTCTGGCCTCTGTCAGCGGGACACTGTGCAGGGCTCAGCTGGAAGTGACGTCTCATGCCTTTATCAAGAGGCTGCAGTGATTTGACATTTTGACAGTCTGCCTTGCGGAGCACAATTTGTGCATAGTTTGCTGCGGGCGCCTTCAGCACATTTACTGAAAATAACAAAACAAATGGATTGTATTATTATTCAGACATACCCGAATATAGTAGTGTCCCTATTGTCATCCATCTTGTGTGTAAAGGAAAACTTTGTAGTGTTAAGTGGAGGAGGCAATGTTTCTTTACTCATTCACTTGAAACATACAACACAGTCTTACATTCTCTTCTTCACTTAAAGCATATTGATTTTTATTAAGAGCTCCCTGACTTGCTGTCTCTACTATATTCCTTGTTTCTCATTGCCATAGCTCATCAACACTATTTCAGGTCTTTGTGAACAAATAGAAACCCGGTGGAATTTCAATCGTAAACACAGATTTGTGGTTACTAGGAACTTTTAATCACCTCTCCGGATGTTGGTCACCTTTGGCTCTTATAATCTAAAGCCCCTTTTCCTGACTTATAATTTTACGGCTCTTATGTGTGTTAAGTGACCCTGATCCCTCATTTTAAGAAGCCAGCAGTGACACTCTTCCTCAGCAGGGTTTCAATACAGACAAATTAGGATGATATAGTATACAATTCCAGTACTTACTGTATAATGCTATTTAAATATGGTAAAACAAGTGAAACAATTGTGATAAAGTTAAATTACTTTTTCCACAGTCAATTTCTTCAGATTTGCAGCCTAAACTCTGTGCGATGATTACATAATTTACAATGGTTTAACTTTACTTTGTGCTGAAATGTTTATTGCCTGAACAGATGGATACTGACGGATGGCTACTGTTGTCACATGACATTGAACTCTGAGGAATGTAAATCTTTGGGGATCAGGTGGATTAGTGTCTTTAATGATTTACAACATTTTGTTCAAACCAAACCCCCCCCCCCCTTTTTTTTTTTAACAAACAATGAATTTTCAGTCCCTTTTTTTTCTTTTAAGTGTGATTTTTGAGAAGTACAAATAATGAAAATAGTGCAGATAGTTTTTTTGGATAGTATTTTGGAGTTACCTGCATTACTCAGGCCTTATTTTAGTTAAGGTCTTGGCTAGAAATGTCCAGGAATCATAAAGCTGATTTGTCTTTGTTTGAAAGGAATGTATACAATGGTGGTCCGAGCAGAGCCATGTTGTCATCTTGGTGGTGAATGTGCAAGACTCATGCTTGCACACCAGGCTCTTGTCAACAAACCTCAGTTAATGTGTGGGATGACCCCGCTGTCAAGTAAATCACTAGCTAAAGCATAGCTGTAAAACAGATGAGCCTCTTTTGTGCCTGAGTGCAGAGATAAATGGCCATGTTTAGGGGCTACACAGTCAGTAAACAGCACATTTTTACCTCCATATGTTTTTAATGGCAACATATGCTGACTTCTGTGTTTGTTGTGGTTTAATTTAAATTTTGTCACTGCGCCACGTGCTAGAAACTGGGTCTGTCTTTAGAGAGTCAGTGTTGCCATTGAACTGCTTTATGTCTTTGACCAAGGCTTATAATTGGTATTTAAAGCCAATTCACTGAAAAGAACCGTTTTTATATCCCATTTAATCTAGTTTTATAAAACATACAGCTCTAATTTGGGGTTAATGTTAACAATGCTGCCTTTTCATTTGCAGAGCCATTTTTTGATTTGCCTAACTCTCTAAATATCACATGTTTAAGCCTTTGAGCTTACTGCTTTTCTTGTTTGCTAAACATGCTAGCACATGAAGTAAATGAATGACAAGTTTACATCAGTCAGCATTTTCCTGTGCCAGGAATAATACTATCATTGTTAGATGTTGACTTTGATCTTGTTTAGCACTATACTTACGTTTAGCCTGAGAATTTGAGTGGATGTGCAGATGACTCTAATGTGGTCCACTCTGTCACTGTCATTGAAATGAAAAGGCTGCGTTCCTATAATGGACCATGTAATGTGTGCCAGACCATATCCCAAAGTGTGTGTTGTTGAATGTGTGAAGCTTCAGGGGAATGTGGGCTGGCAGCGTGATGCTATCTCTGCTGCTGGCTGTTTTCAATGTAATCTTCCCCCTGGCAGCGCAGGCAGACTGGTCTTCATTGTGCGGAGATCAGCAAGATCCCCAAAATTCACAACACGCAAAGGAAGTGACCCAATCTGACCCGGCCCAACCTGGTGAGGTCTACTGATGCTGGGCCACAACTGAGGGCACAGCAGACTGAACCAGATGAAACCAGCCTAATCAGTGCTGTCAATCCCTGCCCCAGCGCTGATAAATCCTGCCATTATGCTGCCCCACTGTTTGCTTCATTAATGTGTGTCTGTAGGTCGCTGTGCTCAAGGACCCCCCTGGGAGACATTAAATCATAGTCTGTGACAGGTTTGGTGTCCAGATGTTCTACTTAAGGCTTGTCACGTGTCCTAAGTGCTCCAGCCACAGCCTCGGAGAGCTCTATGATACAAGAAATATTATTGATTATCCACAACGAGGTTTCACAAATGTCCATAAGCTCAGTTCAATTAATTTATGATTCATAAAATCAGAATTCAAAGATGAGTCACAGTTGTCTGCTTAGACTTCAGTAACTTGGCTACTTGGTGTTTATACAGTGGTGTCAGTTCCAATAAAATGTTAAAGCAAAGTCTAAAGTGACAGTGTCGGAAGTAGCGTGTGTGTGAGGTTAACTCTGTTTGGGTTGATCAGAATGAAAGGGAAAAAAGTCTTTTGTTTCCCTTGTGGATTTCTTTCCAAACCTGTTAACCATTTGTGTCCTTATTTGTCATGTTGCCTGTATATGGTTTGCTTGTGTAGCGTAGTGTACAAACTGGTTTTCTTGTCAGCCTTTTGCGTGAATCATACTGTTAATCATGTCCATTTCTGCTTATGATATTTTTTAAACAGTAACACAGCTTTGTCAGGACTATTACAACTGGGCTTTAAATTTGTAAGAGTCACATTAAGTATTATTTCCACGCTCCACTACAGTAGCTGTACTCATTTAATTAGACATGCTCAGTGTTTTGGTGTCTTGGCGCAGGTAGGATGACACCTTATAGACAACTCTACATCTTGTTTTTTACATATTATTATTTGTTTAGGTTTATTTGTGAATTATATCATGAGCCATATTGCAACAGTATTTAATTATTTTATAAAGTTAATTTTCTGTCCTGTACTGCAAATCGTGAAGTGTTTAGCTAAAGGTAAACAGCATTTGTTATTATGCTGCTGACAGCTCCCCTCATTTCTAACACACAGACCGAGCCAGAGACGACCAGAACACAGCAGCAGTGCACTGTATGAGAGAGAGGGAGGGAGGTCTGAACATTTACTATGTCTTTTAGAGCCAAGCAGTGAAAGCATGAATGGAAAAATAAAACGGGCCATGGAACAGTTGTGGTGTTGAAAGAAACACTGGCATAATTCATTTATGTTGCTATAAATCACACTTTTTTGCCTTTTCATATTAGTATGCTTTGTGCAGTTGGCTCATTGATTCATCCGCCCCCTTTTTTCTGAGGCTTTATTTTTCCATCAATAAAACAGGACTGTTTCACTTAGAGTGCAGTGGGAAAACTAATGGCTATAATGGATGATAATGGATTGTGTTTTTAGTCTGCCTTTCATCAGAGAGAATTACCCCTAAAGGAGCGCACATAAAGCAGTTTCTCACGTGCACACGTATGAAGCATACATGGCGCTATAATCTGACCTCAAACACTGACTGGAAAAGGAGAAATGGATTCAGTTCATTTATGATGAGGCATTGGATCACTCAGATTTAGTAGGCCTGTTCTGATTTCATTCAAGATGTGGTAAAAATGTCAAAGAATTCAAAGTAGACAGAATAGTGGATAGAAAATTGTTGACTCCCACTGACTCACATTTAAAATAATGAAAGATATTGGGTACTTTTTCCCACTTTTTTTCTGTTGATAAAGGCAAGAAAAGCCAGAAATTACTACTGACTACCGACTATTGCACTGTTCATGGCATTAGCAACAGGTTGTTTTATCGTTAGGGTTTGCATCTTCTATGAGTTTTTAAGTAAAAGATCTGGGCTACTCATGTTGTAGGAATTGGTTATTACTAAAAGTTGAAGATGGTTTTAGTGATGTGAATTTTTTCTGTTACAGGTGTTTAGTATGAGGTGAACCAAGGCTTTGCTCGAGAGAAGAGAAATGTGACAAGCATTCTGTGTTTATAAGAGTTGTAGGTATCACTAGTATCACTATAACTTGGACACATCAAAATTACCGGTTCTGATTTGACAATTACTTTATGTCTGTCACATGACATACCATTTTGTGTAGCCATAGGTGAAAATAGTATTATATCTATTCAGCACTTATTGATTCATGCAAATGGATAAAATCCCATTTTATATTTTTTTCCCCGCCATGTAACTATACTGTACAAATGACACATCTCTCTGTGGTGTTCTGTCGAGGGCCATCTATGTTATTGGTATCAAATGATGAATCTCAGGAATTTTTAATCTGCTGTGCTGCCCTGTCCCACACCTGCACAGCTCAGCACTAGAATTAGCCTATTATCCCTGACAAGCCACTTGATTAAATATGAGGTTGTAACGGGTCACAGAGCCCTAGGCAGAAACACTTAAATTAAAGACAAGAATTTGAGGACAATCTCAGTTATACTCACACTTCCCACAATCCTCAAATGAATCTGTTTTTTTGAACGCGAGCCTGGGATGTAGGAACATTAAAACCAGTGTGATTTAAATCCCTTTAAAACGCTTTCATTACTCACTAATGAAGTACAGATTGACTTTGATAATGGGGTGTTTCGAACAGCTCTGTGCCCGGTCGGTGAGTCACCTGACGTGGCAGACAATTGCCTGGAAGTGATGTAGATAAAGGTTGTAATTCAGGCCGGGCCTTTTTTTCGGCTTCAGTGAGCTGCCAGTGCTACTGTCATTCCCCTAAACACGCCGACAATGTGCTGAATCATGGCCGGCATTCCTGTGGTCTGTCCAGTCAGCTTCAGGAATCGCACACTCACACGCACACTCTTTACAAATAAGGTCATACAATGTGAGTCGGGGCATGAAAACCATTAACATTTTTGATGATATTGATAAGGCAGAGAAAATTACACAATGAACAGCATCTTGTATGTATCTCTATGTAACAATTGAGCAAATTAAACTTGTTGATGCGGCCCAGTAACATAAATGCAAGAAGTAAAAGTTGGTTTAAAGCTTTGGTTCATCTCATGCTTAATTATGACCTGCCAAAAACTTTAAATGCATCTCTTCACATCACAGTAGATCTTTACACTTACATTATAATATACTCACATGACAGAACTTCATTAGCAACTAGATACATATCTTAAAGTAAGAATTCTGATAATAAATTATAATAAATAATGGAGTGATCAGAAGATTATTAGTAAATTAAATATCAAATACCTTTTTTGTCTTTGAGTTAACAGATCTATGATTCATACTATAAAAACGCAGTTTGCCACACACCTAAATCATCCTAAGTCATGTGATTGAGCAGTCACATTTAACGCCGTGATCTTAGTTGGCCACAGTTGCAAACATTACAACAGCAGATGTTTAACACAATGCGTTAAGTGTTGCGACTAGATATTGTTCCGTCTGCTTTTCTCATGCTGATGCAGCCTGATAGAATTTCAGCCTTTCTTCTCAGCCTCGATGACGCAACAGCTCCAGCCTCTGAGTGTCTTTTCCCAAAGGGTTTGATATTCACTCTGCCTTTGTCCGAGCTAATCCCCCTCTCTGTGCTCGGCGGCTGAATGAACAGAGGCTGGTGGATGAAGGGAGCAAAGATTTGTATTTAATTGTTTTTTTTTTACTTTCTGTAGTCAAGCCAGCTTTTCTAATGAATGAATAAAACACTCATTATCTCTGCAAGTATTTTAGTCTTACAGAGCTACTCTATCCATGACAATACTTTTCCGCTCTGCCATATTTTCTTTGCACTGACTTTCAAAGTTATCATATTTACCATTAATGAGTGCTCTATTTATGCAGATTGTCACTAATGAACATCACATTTCATTATATACAGTATACACACCACAGCTTTCACTAAACGCTCTATTCATGCAAGTTTATTTCCCCTCAAACCAGAGCTGTACTGCCCCCTGCAGGCAAAACAGTTTTAATGCCTTCCATATGACAACAGATGATTTTTTTTTTTTTTTTGAAGTTATTTAGATGGTGAAAATAATGGCTGTGGATAGGCAAAGTTGTGATTATTCTGTAAAATCAGTTGTATGGGTCTTTTTGTGCACTTGTTTTGTATGCTGCCTTTTTATTTTGATGATGTGGTCTTCAAACCACAACTGCAAGGTTCATTCCACTCCTCTCCAGCAATTATTTCATTGTTGCAAGTGATGTAACAGCATTTGCACATTCGTTTGTTTGTGAGACTTCATCATGTGAGAGTTATTGAGGTCACCAAACAGCCAGCAGGCCTCACTGTAAGCAGAGCTGAAACATTGCCAAAACACTTAAGGGTAAAGGTGTTACTTTGTTGTTGTTTTGTTGGTCTGATTAAAAAAATGATATGTGAATTTATTAACTGTCATGTTGCACAAAAAGATGAGACCTCAACTCAAGCCCTGCTGTAAATATGTCAGAAACTTTTCATGATTGTACCTTGTGACAAGTTGAGCTAACATCATGACGTGCTTTCATTTGAAATATCTGAATGTAGATAATTAAGGTATTAATTACGACTAACAGACCCTAATCAATGGGAGCAGATTTTAATTTAAAAAGACAGCGCAACCATTTCAACCAGAGACTTTGAGGTCTACTGCATGAGCGTCAAAACATGCATTGGCTTGTTCATGCCACTAGATGGTGCCAGCACAACAGCATTGGTAGTAACAGTCACATTTACCTTATCTATGAAAACTGACCATTCAATTTTTTTCTCTGTGCTTGATACATCACCAGTTGAGTATGTGGAAGATATCGATCTAGTTATAATGGTTCATGAAGTGATGTATATGGTACCTTTTTATGTTTGTGTCACTATTGATGAAAGTTGTGTAAAACTGTATATGCCCATACCATGTTGTCATTAATTATTTTCCTTTTTTTGTTTTCTCCTCATGTTTCCCTTGGCTCGCTCTTCTTGCTGTAACAGGTAAGGAATGCATTTATTTACATTACAATATTAAGGCACTATTATTGCTACTTTTAACAGACATTTTTACAAGATACAAAAGTCTGGTCAGCCTTGATTTTCTTTTCGTTTAAATGATACAGGCAACTGAAGTTTTAGCTCAAGTACTATGCCAGCAGATGGCAGTATAATATCTATATTCTGTGTTTTTTGTGAGTATTGTAATCAAAAACTTGGCAAGCCTTCTCCACTGGCATTTTGCTCTTATGGTTTGTGGCCATTTAATAGCCTGTCTTGACTGTGTGAACTCCCATTATGTGGTGTTGTGCATCAATTTGAAATGGTCTCTGATTTATAACACCAGATCATATCGTACCATGAGATTTACAAGAGCCTCATCCTGTTTATAGCGGTACATGATGAGAGTATGTGGTTTAGGTCAGTTGTAAAAGCTGTAGCAGCACAGTTTATCTCTAAGCTGTACCTATGATAGTCCTGCTGCCGTCAGAGACTTGCCCACTGACGGTGCAGTCATCATCAGTTAATCCACTCACTGCTGTGCTCTTGTAATCTTGCCTGTTGTGCACAACACACAAATAGGACGTCTCAAACTGGGTCAGGACCCTGTTATTTGGTTTCTTTGTAGTCTCTCTTTCAGCAGCTGATGTGAGAGAAGAGCAGCAGCTTTTTAAGATGGCACAGATGATTCATGAGATATGAAAGCGTGAAATCAAATACTGGGCACATAAAAACCTGGATCAACTGGAGCATTCTTTGTCAGAAGCAAATAAATACTGTTCCCAGGATCAAACTGGCTCACCCTGGGAACTGGACTGCCAGTCGTAAATCTGTTTTGCATGATTTCTCAGTAAATAATTTGAACGAATATGTAATCATTTGTTGTCTCAGACCAGTAACACCAGTGCAACCAGTGGACAAATGAGTTTAAAAGCTGCCTTAAGGGACAGCATTCATCCGTTCTGTTTTTTACTCTTCTTAAAAGTCATTTGATACCAGCAGAGGAGAATAGAACAGTCAGGGCATTATATTTATTAAAGCATACAATTGTCTCTGATGTGAACTAAGTGTATTATTTTATATTTGCAGTTAAAAGGCCCAACATCATTTCACTGTTGAAGCCAAATATTTGATGGTACTTGGTGTGAAAAGGGTGAGAAGCAATGCAAGCGAATAAATGAAAATGTTTACCTTAAAGCTTTTATTTTCTGTTTTAAAAGCAAAAATGAGCCGCAGTGCTTTGCCCTTACATAGAAAACGAAGCATGGCTAAAGGTTACAGTAGGTGCTGACACTTTTACTTGTGTATAGGCCAAATAAACCTCCTTATGTCTCCAGAGCCACCGCCTCCTCTGCGTTGGCTGAGAAACCCGCTGATTGTAGGAGTTAGGAAGTTGTTTGTGGAGGTGATGAGTAGAGGAAGTGATAACGATGACTGTGTTGTTGTGTGGATCATAAAAAGGAAAAAGGCATATCATTCAGTCATAATATTTTGCTTTTTAGTACTGATTTTGACCTGATAACATGGTATAATTATACTGAGATGATTTAGTGAACACATTTTTTTTAATATGTGTCTGCTCTTTTTATTGGGGTCCTTGCGTGTCCTGCGTTGTCTGCACTCAGAGCCATTTTTGTGGTCTTTAGTTGCTAATCCTTCTAATGCCAGGTTTCACTCCACATTATTCAAACCTGCTGCTCAAACACATCACACGTTACGTAACTTGGTCTTCTCTGTGGATGAGCCTGAAGAGTCAGAGGCCTCATCCAAAGCTTTTCCAAAGTGCAGATGCTGCTGTTTGGCAGGAACATGCATGTCACTGTGCTTGTTAGACTCATTTGAATGGATAATGTGTTTGTCAATATCTTTTTAATAGTCTGCCTCACTCCATTGATTTTTATATTGACCCTAATGCCACTGGTTTTGTGTTACAATTACCACAGTTTGACTTATGTCGACAGCAACTTGACCAAACCAGAAATAAAAACGACAGATCTATAAGTTATAAGTTATCTATAAGTATATGTTTCTTGATTAGATTGTACTTCAAATTTAATTTTGTAGCAGCTAGTATGTTTAGTATTATGAGTGTCTTTATCTAAAATAGGCCATTTAAATGGATCTCTGACATTAAACAGTGAGACAACTGTCACATATTGCCACCAAATACTGCTCTGTAACAGTTTCAGTTGAGCGATCCTAATATTTTTTGAGTATAATGTGTTTGCTGTTCTTGAAGACAGTGCTATTGCTGAGGCAGTGGATCCAGGGCGTTCTAGCTGCGTGTCTCTCGTCGACCGCTCCCTCCTTCTCCCACTCCCTGTGTGTGTGTGTGTCTCTTTGTGTGTGTGTGTATAGTACAGAGCCGAGACTAAGGTCTTGCTGCTGTCAGCCCAAACGCTCCAATAGCCCCCCCGTTCGCTCTTATGGGGGTCAAAATGGCCACTCATCATTCCTCCCTTCTCACTGCCTGAGTCACTGAGTAGCTTTCTGTCATTCTCCATAGTCAGGGTGTGACTATGGAGACCCGCTGCCAGGGCTTACTGGTAACATCTGTGTGTGCTTTACACTATCAAACCACCGCTCAGCCAAACGCTTGTGCAATTCATCAATTCAATAGAACTCTTTTTTTTCATCGCTGGGACATGCCAGGCCTCTTGTTTTAACTTTTGGAGATTGCATTAGCCCCATTACAGCAGGTATGGTTCAGTCTCCTCTATTTGTGAGTACAAGACATTCATGATCCAAAGAAACGCCTAGCTCTTTCCTTTATACTTTAAAGGGTTTTGACAGGGTCAGTCCAAGGTGAGTGTTACCTGCCAGAGATAAAACAGGTTAGCCGCAATTATGAGAAATATGATAAACCCAGACAAATTGTAAGGTGTGGGAAATAAGTGGCTCCATCAATGTCTGGTATTCATTACTGTGTAACAAAAAGTACTATAGTAGACCCTGTTATACTGGTATTTTTATATTGTTCGTTTGATTACGTTACGTGTACTCAGAGGCAAACACCTTGGCTTGTGTGACTTTTTCCACTTTATGAGAGCACATCAGTATATGTGAATATTCACTTTGGTGAGTAGAGGTTTCCCGAGGCCAAGTTTAGATGAGGGCCAGCTATTTTTACATTTTAATTGCCTTGTAGAAATAATTTCTTCAGTGTGATACTAATTCATGTGTGCCCTCCTGAGGCAGTTAACGATTTTGTTGTGTCTGGTAAAACTGTACTAGTCTTACTGTTTGACCAATTCAAAATGTTGAGATAAAAATGAAGGGAGTATAGCCTGCTCTTCCCGAAAGTCATGTGACAGTGATTCATCCCAGAACATCTGTTGGGACAAGTGAAATCCCCTCCATTGTCCTCGTCCTATGCCTGTTTCTTGGCTGGTCTGTTTGAGTCTGTGCAAGTTTGTGTTGTGCTTTCTGTTTGCCAGGGCGCTAAGCCATCTTGAGTCCGTATCTCAATGAGAAATGACAAGATAAGACCCTGAGGCAGTGGGTCTCTAGTCCAGCTCATTCAGGTCTGGCATAAAAAAACCCAAAAAACAACAGAGTCTGAAAAGCGCGAAATAAGCACAAGTTAATTAAAAAGGCATTTGTTTTGCTGAGAGGCCTTTGGGACATTTATGATGTTAAAATTAGGGCAGTTAATCCAAATATAATCAAAAGTGGCATACAGAAACTTTAACCTCTGACTGTAATAATTATAAATTCATGGATTAAAAGATAAACAAAGCCTTCTTTTATTAGAAAAACATATCACAGCAATAAAAGTGAACCTTTTCTGTGAGACCAAAGAGTGGGCATTAAAGGAAGTAGTCTTTTAAAAATAAGTTGAGGTTGAGGAGCTCTTAGTCTTGTCACAGTCTTCTGTGCTCAGAGTTGGGAGATCACTGGGCCACATGCTAATGACTGTTGATAGTTTATGTAACTCGTTGTCACATGATCATACGTCACTACCCGCCCAGCTACTGTCTCCTCTGTAATTCACCCAGCCAGCCATTCAAATGGATTATATAGACAGGGGAAAATGATGAGCAGGCATGCACAAATCATTACCTTTCGGATTCTTTTTAGCTTCTAGCATCTCTGCTTTGATGCATCTGTAGACGGTGACCCATATCTGCAAATTAAAGGAGGAAACCGGAGCACTAGGGAGCACTAAACAACAGAAGATTAAGGCCCACAGCTCCGTTACTTTGGACTGTTTATGTTCCCGCTGACAAAGGGCTCCATGAGGGTTCGGGGGGTACGAGTGCAAGGCCATGACGAGATGGCAATGAAGCTTCTGTTCTGGGAGCTAGAGCAGCATCTCAAAAGGTAAAATGAACTGAGGGAGTCCCACTTTGACTCACTGCTGGGCTGCCTTTTGTGAACAGTAGCTGCACACAAAAGGCCACACTGTTATTTTCCATAATGTCCCATATCAAGTCATACTTTTAACTACATTGTTCTTTGTTCCATGAGTTATGGTTAAGTTTTCCCTTTGTTTTTGTATTTTTTTAATTTTTATTGTTGTTGAGTGGTTGAGTGCTGTTACTGCAGAAAAAATACAATGACAGCCTTATTCTTATCAGGATAAAACTTAATCATCAGAGTTTTTGCATTGCTTTGACTGATGTAAAGGTAGGGCTTTGAGGTATATTGAGTTTTCCAGACATCATCAGAATAATTTCATAAGAGATATGGAATGAGGTAATTATTTATATCATGATGTAGTTTGCCGTGTTAATTATAGAAGCCAACAGTTTGTCAGTTCTAGTTTATTCCTAATTTTTAAATGGTAACGTCTGCCTTGAACATCACACTATCACATTTCTGTGTGCGTTGTGCATTACTGACTTACAATGTCTGATTGTCCCTGACCTGGCATAAGTGCAATTTCGTGGAACACGTTCTACTTTCCCTCTTGGCACCTGTTTGCAGTAGAAGCAGGTATAACCCCCGCCAAGCCTCTGTGTGCTTGTGTTTCCAAATGTGGCCACGTTGGAGGACAGTTTTATTCCTGAAGAGCTGCTGTGATGCTGGTTATTTGGGTCTGTGTAATTGGTTAAATCCTCTTCCAGTCAAAGAAGAGACCGGAAGAGATCAGCAAGGCTTAGCGTGTCCTTAGAGTGGATATAAAAAGGCTACACACTTGTCAAAATAATAGGATCTGAGGTGAAAAGACATAATATGTAGCCTGAACTGCGGAACTGTGCAATTACCTCTTTAGTGTGTAAAATAATACTTATTAAAGGGCTTACATTGATAAATTGTGGTAAGATAATTGGCCATAGCTTTCAGTAACTGTAAGATTTCTCACCAAAACTCTTGAGCTCACAGGCCTAAAAGCTGTCAGAAGGCCTATGGAAACATTACAGCATCTGTAGGACTTTTTTGGCAGCTCCATATATATATGATGTCGGCCTCCTTTTCCAAGTTGTGGTAAGACTCAAACGGAAAAAAATAATGGATGGCTTTAAATATAACACACTTAAGGCACAAAACTAACGGTTTATTTTAGATTTGGATGTATCCTTTCGATAAAATTGCTCTTTATTTAACAAAAATCTTGATTGACCCACTCAGCTGAATTTATGGATACTTCTAAAGCAATTATTATTCTGAAATATGGGCAAGAGTAGCTGTGTTGGCCTCTATTAACAATAACTGGACGAAATCAACTATATTTAGTGTCTGTTCAGTAACATTTAAATTTGTAAAATAAAGATAAAAGCACAAGGTTAAGTGTGACTACAAACAGTATTGGTTAGTTTTCGGTCCACTAATAATCAAATTCTAATAAGTCTTGTTGGCTGAAACTATTTGAAACTATTTGATGCCATCTGAATAGTTTTAAAGTGGACAGACGGATTTCCTCTTTGTTTTGTTTTTTTAAGTTGAGGGCTCCATAAGGTGTGTGGGTGTGATCTGAGGCAGGAATGTGAAGGCTTGAGTCATAATTTTGAGGGATGTGGGTGTATACATATAAATGTGAGAGTGGTCTTTAGTGCGTGTGTATTTTGGGGGAGGTGTTGTTAAGAAGGACGTCTGACGGGATTTCTGTGTGTAGGAGTAGTTTAAGGTGTGCCACGAATCCACGATACTCCCCCCTGTAGTGTTGAGAAGGCAGTTTTGGTTATTTTGGTTTGTTTTTATAGTCACACTGACCTCATATTCACACTCACTATCAGGTCATTTACAGACTTGCACTTTTTAATTTAATCAAAAACAAGTTTGTCTTTAGGAAGACTGGTGTGCATAGACTTTTTTTTTTTTCTTCATTTTTTCAGGTGGTGTATACAACTCACTAAACTCTTGTCAATGCAGTGTAATAATCTAAATGAGCACATATCAATTGAATAATAAAATAAGACTACTTTTGGTTCACCTTTGTATTCCTAGTGTCAATATGTTAAAAATGGCGGCTCTGACTCTGCATCAAATGTATAATACCAATGGGAAGAACTAGAGTAAAGTCATTGTTGTCACACAGTGAATTAAAAGCACTGTATTTGCAAGAGATTTGTGTAAAAGATTTGTTCGGTCACAAAGACAATGTTGCCTGTCTTTTGTATAAGGTTATAAACTCTTATTGGTTTGGCCTTTTTACACTTCCAAAACTTCCCCTAAACAGCTGCCCACTACAGTCTTTTTTGTTCTTTGTTGTTATTCACAATTAGCCCACATGGGGGCACCATAACAACACAAACTGCACTAAATCTATGCAGCATCCTGATTTATCGCCTTCAAAAAATCATCTTTCCTTTATATGGATTCTGAGAATATCTTTAGGTGGATACTTATATAGATGGGAATAGATGTTTTGCAGGTCTATTTTTAGTTTGTTAATGAAACCCTGATGACATATCCTCCTTCTTCAAGAGAATAAGGGATGTCCCTTGAGAGTATCTTCTTGCTTTCCGCAGAGATAAAAATCAATTTTGGGCTTAACACGTCTTAATTTAGGAGATTAGATAAATTCCGATGGCAGTGAACCAGGGCAACGCTAGTAAAAGACACACTGCGAACAGATTTATATGCTGCTGTGGTTGTATATCCTCTGTCCCAAACCCTGCCCATTCCTTCGCTTGTTTTCTCGTACTACAGCCCTTTCGTCTTTCTCTCTATCCGGTTCTCCCCGGTTTAATCCACCTCCGCTCTGTTCCCTCGAATATTTTATGCAAAAACGTGTCAGCTGAGAGCCAGGTGGAGGCGTTCCTGCATAGCTTATTCAAATACGCGCAGTCTGGGCCAATCCCGAGCCTCTGCTGCGGTTTTGTTGTCTGGATAAATTATGCGGGGCTTGTCCCGAGCTGCAGATTCTGTGTAGCGCCGATATGAGCTGACCTTGGGTGGTTGTTTGTGCCGCTGTGTCCGGTGCAGGAGCTTTTAGTAGTGGACTGTAAAAAGAAAAGCCAGTCCGTTTGGATGTGGCTTTAAAGGGAGCTGTTTTTTGTGGTGGAGGTCGAGTCGGGACGTGGCTTTTTGTTGCGGGACTGGACAAAATGAACAGCATGAATGCGTCGTGCTACTCCGTGGCTATGGATCTAGGCGTTTGCCAGTTTAGAAATTTCTCCTCCATATCGTTTCTGTCGTCGTTGTTAAGCGCAGAGAGCTCGCATCTCAAGCTCGATAACAGGTAAAAAAGAAAGATTGTAATAGAGCTAATATTCGGTGATGTGTCCAGGCTTTGCTCTTTCACCTGCATCTGTAATGTGGCCCTGTGATGAAGGCAGCTCTGTTTAATGCTGCACTAGTGATGCTCACAGTCTGCTTTTCAAACAAAACCACACAAACCCCTGACTTTCGAGACATTTCCAGAAATGTCTTTATAGCTTCAACAGCTGTGGCGTTTTGTTTTCTCTTGTTAAAAATAAAGGAAAATGAAATGCTGTGTGTCCCTGTAGCCTTAGGCCCTTAATCATTTGTAGCACCACTTGGCACGAAATGAAATGCTTCCACTAATACAATCTTTCTTTCCTTTCAGTTCGTCTGGAGCCAGCGTTGTGGCTATAGACAATAAGATTGAACAAGCGATGGTGAGTTATTACCTTTCACTCTTCACGTTTCACCCTTGATTGAATAACTTTTACTTTTGATGGTGGGAGTTACAGTCTGTTAGCAATAAATGTAAACCTAGCTATTAGCTTTTAAAAGGACACAAACGGACAGGCTTGCTACAGACACAAAAAATGTAAATCAAACACAAACAAAGCATGATTCTTTATTAATTATGATATTTCACACGTATAATTGTTAGAAACATACCACATTTTCAATTTAAGAGCTTTTCCCCCCAGTTCCGCTGTGTTTTGACTTGTGTCAGCTCTGTTGCTAGGCAAACCCAAAAACTCACACGGCTGTATAAATATTTCGCGCTCTGATTGGTCGACTTTTGTTTATGGGCGGAGTCAGTGACGCAGACCTTGGGAAGTCGCTGACTATTTCCTCAGTTTGTGGCGCTTTCTCCCGTTTTTAATTAGTTAAATTCTTTAAGGAAAAATAATATATATAATTTTTAAGGCGTTTTAGGTAAGCGATATTTTTATTTGTTTAAATCACATTTTATAAGTTTACTGTGGAGATTTATTTCAGAATGTTTGGTTAGAGCATTTTCAGTCTTTGCTATGAATAGAGAAAGCACATTCAAGAAGTAGTAAAGGGTTGGGTCCTTTTCCAATGGCACATAAAAAGCAAAACCATCTACACAGGTTACAAGTATTGACTCTGAGTGCATGTTTAAACTTAAATGCCCATGTGTTTAAGTACTATAATGACTTACCACTCATACAGTCAATTCATTTTAATTTGTCAGGAGACAAATTAGTATTAGTGCCAGATGTTGATTATTTCTTTGGTAGGCCATAAATGCAGGGGGGTAATGCCTGGTCTCTAGCTATTTTATGTTTTGTATTGAATATTAGTTGTGCACAAATGTGAAATTCTAGAGCCACATTATTTGACCAATCTGGCCTAATGTGTTGGTTCTTGTCTTGTCAGGACCTGGTGAAGAGTCACCTGATGTACGCTGTGCGGGAGGAGGTGGAGGTCCTGAAGGAACAGATCAAGGAGCTGATTGAGCGTAACTCCCAGCTGGAGCAGGAGAACACCCTGCTGAAGACACTGGCCAGCCCAGAGCAGATGGCACAGTTCCAGGCGCAGGTCCAAACCGGGTCCCCTCCTGCCGCTCCCACTGCAGCCGCTCCGGGACCCCCAGTCCTCGCTCAGCCTGCCTCACACAGCTCTGGCCCTTCTGCGTAGCATGGGCAGTGCATACACAAAGACTGACAGACTTTTTTTGTTTTGAGTTCTGCAACAGCAGCAGAGCTAACCCTTGCCTTTAACAGCAGGAGGTTTTGCTGTTAAGACAAGAATTTGCACATATTTATCTCAGATGGAGGCAGCCAGCGTGACGGGCGGTGCAGTGCGTTACAGCAGCGGAGGGTGACAATCTGAATGCTGTATGGGTGGTTGGATTCCTGAGGAGAATGAACAATCGAACATTTGCCAAAAAAAATCTTTGGACATATCAACTAGAATGTCTTATCAAGAATAACATTAGTGACAACAACATTCTTTAAGAAAAATAAATCACTGTGCCTGTGTCTGGATTTTAAGTGATGTCGATTTTACTGATGGTGGCGATGGAAAAACGTAGGAGAAGTAGGATTGTACTGGTTGTTAACAATTTGCTCCATGATGTAATGTAAATATAACGTTCTCTCTTACGGCTAATGTTACAGATTGAGAGATTTAAGTGGATAAAGAGAGAGAAAAAAGCCTTGTAAGAGTGACAAATGAAGAATGTGAGCAGTTATTATCCTGACAAAGTCCCCATCTGGAATGGGGAGAGGAGGGTAAGGGCTGGGTTAGGTAAAGGGGGGAGGGGGGGTACTCTGAACAACACTTGGCAGCATTGATGATGTTACTTAAACTATGGGTTTGTGGGATGAACAAAACATGGTTTCTTATGGAGATGATGATATTCTATTTTCAGTATTTCACTTTTAAGCTCCTCATTTGCCCTGGACAAAGCTCATTGTTGCTGTTTTCCCAACCCTGAAGTGGCATGTAATTTAAACTTTATTTGTCAGGGTTGGGGGATTGGGCTTACGCTGCATTTTCCTTTTTAACTACATGAGTGATGGGCAAAAGATGATCATGTATATTTCTGTATAGTGTAAGTACAATGTAAAATAGTGAGGAGGAGGAGAGAAACAACAGATGATATCTAGGTCACACAGATTGAAGCTGATGAGCGAGGAACATGCTGGTCTTGCCCAGTCTGTGTTTATTTTTAATGCTGTACTTTGAGAACAGTCGATCTAAAGGACTAGGTTATTTAACTGACAACGCAGCGACAACATATCCTCTACTGCAACTCTTACTGTAAAACCAGTTTTCCACTCTGCGCTTTTTTTCCCCGATGTATTGCACCTTTATGACTTTTTTTGACAGTGAACTACTTCTGGATGGACAATGGCTTAAAGAATACAAACTCTGGATATGTGTTTTTTCATTCAGTGTATCAGTTGTATGCTCATGTTCTGTGCATGTTTCTGCAGACCGGATAAGAACTTGTAACATTCATAACACAATTGCACTTGACAGCTGCACTTCACAACTTTCAATAAACGTGCTTCAAGGAGAATAACTTATAGTCTGTCTTTTTCGTCTTCTTTGCTTTAAATGTATAGTATAAGTTTCTTTTAGATAAGATAAGATCAACACACTCCAGTCCAGGCTGGAGAAGCAGACAGGAGCAATGCCACAGAGTAAACTGTGCTCCTGGAAAGATTTTAAGCACTTAACATTTAAAAACCTGAACTACTTCCATAGTAATTTGGGAAAACAGTACAAACTTTTGCATCTGCATTTAGCATTTTTGTGCCATCTCTCTGATTAAACCTCATCATGACCAGATTACATTTTTTATCTCCTAATGCACACATCTGTACAAAGCAGCAATGAAACAGGATGCCTCCTAAATGCTCTACATTTATTTAAAAAGATACTTTAGACACAACACAAACACTGAAACCAACTAATATGGCACAATGTCAGCAGGAATCACCATCAGTGGCCACACACTCTTCACAGTCACAGTCTCACACCTTAACGCACAACACATCAGGCAAGTGAGGAATGAAGCACACTTTCTCAAGCCGGCGTGGTTTTTTGACTGTCCATAGAAAAGCTGTCAGTACCACACACTGCATCACGATGTGGGGGCTTGTGGAGGTGGCGGTCAGGGCAGGGCTTCTCTCTCCAAAGTCAGGCTGTATCTAGAGCTTTGGCGTCAGTCCCTGGGCCTCTGGAGGGGGTCGGGGGTGTGCAAGCGAGGACAGACCAGGCTCAGTGAGGGCATCAGGTGGGGACAGGATCACATGCCCATACGGATGCTCTGAATGATCTGAAATATGGCTGAGAAAAGAGGTGATGAGGGTTTTATTTTGGTCACACTTTCATTAAGGTACAGTTGAGCCTTATTTACAACAAAAAACCCACACAACAAATATAGCAAATCTCTCTTAAGTTGTCACTAAGTGAACTGAGAATGTTAAATGGCAAGGAGAGTAAGGCAGATGTCAGATGACATGTAAAATAAAGTCTCAAAGGCTCCTGATTCAGAAAACTCTGAAGTCAAATTAATTCAAGGCTTTTAGAAGATTTACAAAAAAAATCTAGAGTCAAAGATAACGAGTGTGAGGTACTTACCTGACCCACACACAACAAATACAAAGAGGGCAAGCAGCCAGGGGCCGACTGGATACTTTTCCTCCTGCGGCCGCTGAGGGAAAGACACATACAGCACATAATTGTCACTGTTCCTAAGAGATGAGAAAGCTCTTCGCATTAACTGAGTTAGATTTTTAATAAAGACAGAAATGTCTTCCCAGTATTTTGTCAAGCAGTGAGAGACATCTGGCTCATCTGTTAAGGATGAGTGGAACAAGACATGAGTCTAAACAGATTTA
The DNA here is from genome assembly GCA_036850595.1 of Rhyacichthys aspro. Taxonomy (NCBI): domain Eukaryota; kingdom Metazoa; phylum Chordata; class Actinopteri; order Gobiiformes; family Rhyacichthyidae; genus Rhyacichthys; species Rhyacichthys aspro. Next base: position 15,557,658 of record CM072168.1, read on the forward strand.
AGGAGTACCCATCATTCCCATAAGATGAGGTCATTATGTCCTGTGTGTTTGTGTGCTGAGAGTGACACTGTGAGACAGGGATGACACAAATGATGTTAGGGAGGCTGTTTTCTACAGCAATAAGACGTGCTCTTTAATATAGCCTACTGTTTAGTCTAATTAGACGTCACTAAAATGTTCTTTCACACGAGCATTTCTCCAGAAAACAACAGGAAGAGAGAGAGAGAGAGACCCATGTTGCTCTGCAACTATAAATCTAGAGTGCTTTTTTTATGCAGGATTTTCATTAAAAAAGTAATTGATCCCACAAAATAGAAATACCTTCATTCACATTTATTGCCTTGTAGAATGTGGAGGGGAATGTATCTGTAAACCTCCTTCCCTCTGTCTATATTTTATTGTTTTCTTCTTCTGTTTACATGAGAGGGACATTTTTGTGTGAGTACCTTTCTGATCACAGCTAATTACAGCACAAGGAAAACAAGAGAATGCAGTAAAACTATATGACAGGTGAATAGAGTTTATTTAACGTCAGAATAAACCATTTTAATATTGAAGAGCTGTAATTCCATATCCTTTATAGTCTTTATACACTAATAAGCATCACTGAACTGGTTCCCTCCAGTCTTTTGCCTGTAATATTAACAAAGTAAAGTTAATATTTATTACTGGTTAACCTCTCAGCCTCTTTATAAGCTCTTAAAGTGATCTGAAGTTACTATGTTCACTGCGGAGGGTGGATCCACTGTCATACACTGTAATCCGCCTTTTATCATAGAGCTGGGCAGCTGCAGGTAAATTTACAGAGACGACCCTATTTGCCAGAAAGCTCCTGAATCATGCTGCACGACACATATCTGTAGAATTCATGGCACATTTATCGATCGGCTGCCTTGTTCCTACCGGAGAGAACGTCACCTATGTGGGCTAATGTCATGCTGGCATCTCCGGAGTCTGACAGTGGACAGCGGCTCACCAGCGTCTTGGCTACGTTTCCTCTCTGGGTGATGTTTTTGCTGTGTTTCTCGTTGGCCATGCGGATCCGCTGTTTAGCCACCATCTTCCAGAATAATGTGTATACCCTGGATAAACAAATTAGTCTGCTTTGCCTGTTATTTTCTCAAGCTGGAGACTGACGACAGCAACCAGCGTCAAGCTAGCGGAAGTCAGCCTCGGCAAATCCGGAAGTTGACAGCGTTTACTATCAAGATGTGAAAAAGAGTATTGTTGGCTGTGTCGATAGTGAGTGTTTTAGAGCCATATGTTGGTTTTAAATGATTTTGGAAGAAAACAGCAAGTTCACTTCTCCCATTCTTGAGGTCTGAAGTTAGAATATTTCATATATTTATTATAAACATGGTTGCAAAATTGTTTATGGTGAAGAAAAACGGAAGTAGTAAGCTTGACTTTGTTGTCTTCACAGCGTCGTTCGTTCGTTCGAGACTCTTGTAATGGATTTAATTAGACCAATTAAGAAGAAAATATGACTAATGCAGTTTCCAATTTAGATAAATAGACAGACTGGTGTGAGGGGAAACTTAAATTATCTTGTAATTGTAATGAATAAGATACGAATGATAACAGCAAACACTAAATAAGAGCAGTTAATTAAAGTTGATTCAAAGGCTTACAATTGTGGATAAAAGACGGACAATTGTGAATTTATTTAAATACACATATACACAATTTAGCCCTTTAAAAAAGTTTTGTCTCAAGAATTGTGCCGCCTATATTCCTATATTAATTTACACTAGTTTCATTTAATTGTATTTCTAATGCTGCTGCATATTGTAAATGGGGTTATATGAGTTCAGTGTAATTGTGTGTGTGGTGGGAGAGTGGGGCTCTAGGCTCAGCCTGACTCATTTCTGCCTCAGTGCAACACAAGATAATTAGATCAGAGGAATGAGTGAATGAACTTCTTTCACGTTCATAGATTTTAGTTCAGGTTTCTCGATTCAAAACATGGTTTACCAATTCAGAGGATCCTGTCAGGTCATGTGCGGGCACAATTTCCAAGATTAATGCGTTCTAAGTAATCTTAATTTACCTAAATTTCATTAATACAGCTTCATAAAATCCACATGATGTGACTGTGAGTACAGCCCTCACATGGATGACACCTCAGATTGACACAGATTTGATGTGCACATGCTTTTGAATCAGTTGCAGCTGACTTGTATCATTCCTACAATCTGACAGGACAAGTGAACTGACAACAAGAGAAAGGCCTGAGAGGCACAGAGAGAGAGTTGCCTAGCAACTGCATCAAAGGGTTTGCTCGAAGAAGAAAACAAAAATCTGGAAGCAATGACAAGCTGAGACGTCCCGTTGAGTCTGAACACCCTCCAAATCATCATATGGACTGACAAGTGTGTTGCTCTCCTATTACAGCAGTATGAGGCCAAATGTAAACACTTAATCATTGTTCTGCTGCCACTGCTTCAGGGACAACACAGAGTTACCTCCTCTGGGGTAATTGACCATGTGATTTATTTATTAACATGTCTTCAATGTGCATTTGAATCTGTCATGTCAGCTGTTATCACTCACCATTGCTCCCACACACAGTACACACCAGAGCGGGTCCTGTTTTCAACAGAAGTGAGACACATTCTTGGCTGTGTTCTTGAATTTTGCTGCTCTGATGATTCACATTCCCTGAGAGCAGTCCCTGAACATATCTCATCCTTTCAGCCTGTGTCAGCCTCCTGCCTTCTGTAGAAACATAGAAACAGCTCCCTGACACCTACATCCTTCCTGTTGAAGACTCTAAATATGTTTCTTCTCTTGTGTTATTCTCTACACTGTTGATGTTTACTCAGAGGTAGTCCAGCAGCACAGACCTCCCACAGACTGGTCTGCATGTATCTGTGCTCAGAGAGTGACAGTAGGTCGCTCTGAGGAGAGAGTACACTCAGATCAAATGTCCTTGTGTTCAAAGTCACTATCAATGCATGACCTACATTTTAGGCTCCTCTTGTTCCTTCCCTGGGGTCTCTTTTGTCTCTTATCTGTGTGTGTAGAGAATGAAAAAAATTAGTTGTGGTTTGAAAAAATGTAAAAAAGTTTGTCCAAATATGACTTGTGACTGCTGTGTCGACATATCTCATTAAAGGAGTTAGTTTTACTTTACTTACACCTATTGTCCATTGTACGTCTTCACGTATGGCATAAGCATGTGTTATTTCAGTCAGTTCTGAATGAATACTGTATGTTCACGTGAAAACTTTCCATCCAGAGTCACGTGTTTATTCTGCCAGGTGTAAATTTAGCCAAATCGCCTCAACACTGTGGTTTTCTTTTCCTCTGCTGTTGGAAATGATCCATGTCAACCCTGTGATGTTTATGTGGCGAGGGATATCCCATTTTCCATGAGTGAAATCTGCGCTGACACATGATTCATTAATGTGTGAAATGCTAAAAAGGTGGAAAATAACTGCAAAGCAAAGCAAAAACATTCAGAGTGAGAATATGACAGGACGTATGACCACAGATGTGTAACCTGATTTTAGAGAAGGCCAGTTTTAGGGACAAACACCAGACGCTCTCGTGTGTTTAGCCACCTGTGTTTGACATTTACATGTGAAGATAACAGGCCGTGTGTTGGACAGACCTGTGTATTTTCACAAACCAAACAAGGCACAGACACAGGCTGAGTGCTTATTAGGCAAAATTTCACAGGATGCCATGCAGACTTGTCACTGTCAACACTGCTGCACGTGCGACTCAGCAGCTGTGGCTCCATTTTATGAGGGAAATACCTGAGATAGCACCAGGAGAGCATGTTATAAAGCTAACAGCCATTTCAAAAGCTATCCATCGTCCAATGTCACTACAAAGCATCAAGGTTAAACCACACCCACATGCTTTAAGGTCTATTTCCACACTGACTATTTGACCTAAATTTTGACTTGTTTACCCCAAACCCGCTTCCCTAATTATAGTCCTCAGAGTTGCATGCATGTGAGAAGAAACATGTCTGCAACCACAGCTAGAGAGCAAGGTAAACAGTAGTTAACACTAAACAAAATAAAGCTGAAACGTGAGAGATGAATTCAGGTAAAGAGAGAGTCGGGGCGGAGGCGGCAGAGGAGGAAAGGAAGGGTTTGATGTTTTAATGTGAGGGTGTGACGCGGACAGAATAAACGCAGAAGGAAAACATACAGGCCTCTGGGTCGGCGGGTTTAAGCTCATTACAGAGGAACAAGCCCCTTCTTTTGCGTCTGATGGTCACAGTATTCCCCAGTGACACGGTCCAACGAGGCTCGATAAGTTACACAGAGCTGAAAGTGTAAGGTGTGCACTGCAGCACATCTGACTGCAACAACTAGTCAGGAGTCTGGCTTTCTGTCGTATATCATTAATGGATGCTCTCGAAACAGACTAGAATAGGACATTTTTATTTTTTTAGTCTATGAACATTAAACCATTGCATCTACTTGTGCCGGCATCTTGAATCCAGAACTTCCTTCAGGAATGTGTTTCTAACTGCGCAGAATTGATTAGATGGTGTAATAGCTAAACCTGTGTGACCTCAGTTCCAAAGGGACACACCATCCACCTCACCACACTATGTTGGTTACATTTTGGGTGTAGATGAGCAATCAAACTCATTAAAGTTTATGCAGAAGGCAGTCGCTTTCAAAATATGTGGTGTTGATTAGAATTGAGATGATTATTTTTCTTGTTTTGTGCAATGTTATGGATTAGGGATTTATGTGGAACCAATAGTATATAAGGCTCCATTAGATTTATTATACACATGTGCAGATTGTCTTATCTGACAAATTGTTAAGGCAATACTAAAACACTTTACATATCTTTGGTCTTTCCCATTCCATCTCACCTCCAATATGGGTTTATTTTGTTTTTGAATAAACTCCAGACACTTGTCATAGTCCTACTGTATTTTCACACTCAAACTGTCATCATGTCATGTTATCAAAACGGTGAGATGGTGGCGCACAGTGAGAGGAGAGTTGGCTTACAGTTAAATTCACTTCTATGTTGATCTAGAGCAGGGCTGGGCAATTATTTTTCCCCAAGGGCCCCATTAGAACCTGGGACTCTTGCGGTTTTGCCTAAAGTTTAAACTCCAGGCAAAACAACATGTGGAATATATGCTGTATATTCAACATAGACAAGATTGACACAGCACAGTCAAAAAAACAGGACTGGCTCAACATGTATTGACACCTGAACACATCACATAAGTCTGATAAAGACCAAATTTAGTCTAGACACTTGATTACGCTCCCAATGAATGCAAACAGAAACACTAATCATAACAGCATAAACACATTTCCCACTTGCCTAATCTCACCTGACTGAACACATGAAGTTTATGAGTGTTATTAGTCATATAATTGTTGTCACTAATTTGAATAGAAGCTTGGCGTGCCTTCAAAGTATAATGGTTGTATTATGTACTGTACTGTACTATGTGCGTGGTAAACACTGGACGAGTTTTGTGATAAGTAACCCTTTCATGTTTATTTTCTTAACTGGCTTTGATGTAATGTCTGCAAATCTCCTCCCACTACACACAATTCCCTGCTCAAACAACAATTATTACACTTTTACCAAACACTTTTAAGTTTCATTAGCATCATTCCCACTCTGTTGCAATCATAAGCACTCATCAACACCAAAACAACTCATTTATTTTCTTTAGATGGAGCTTATCAATGTAGATCAACCATTTTTTGTACATTTAATTTCTAAATAACACACTTACTGAAGAATAGCTAGAATGAGAACTTGACCCACAATGCAATTGTGGTGGAAAAAACATTGTGCTGCTGAATTGAGATCGTCCTGTAAAATCAGGTTAGTGTACCATATGTAGAAAATGGACTTATTTCTTGCAACAAATAACTTTGCACTCTTGCTTTTGTAAAATATGTGTTTGATTTAAATCTTTCAAAGAGAATGTCATTTTGATTTTTGAAAAAGAATCGGATCAAAAATTACCAATAAAAGACACACTTATGCAGACGTGAAGGTGGAGGTAGTCCTTGAGAGAGGAGAGAGAAGAAATGGGTCACAGCTGAAGGTTGGGGGTGGGGTAATAACACTCCCAGCTCTTTCAGGGGGCAATAAACACAGTAATCAGCTGAAGGCCACAGAGTACTGGACATAGAAAGTACAAACTCAAGTGATGAAAATTAAAAATCTATGATAAAAAGACAAACAAACATGAGCCACTGTTCAATGATTTTCACTTGACACAGTCCCCTTCATTTATTGGGTCCTGTGCCTCTTTTAAGTGAAGTGATATTGTGTTCAGTAGGGCTCCGTATAATTTTGTCATTCAGCATTAACTCCAGATACTTGCATCAGTTATGACTATATCTAAACACTCCTAGCCAGCACATTAAGGTGTTTAGTGACAAAAAGATTATGGCTTTATGGCTGGTCATGTCTAAAGCCTTCTTTCCACTGGAGCGGTACTGACTCGAGCAAAAATGAGAAAAACAGGAAAAGCCTCAAACTGAAAAGATTTTTCACATAAATATTCATATTTATTCATTTTTATATTCATATTCAAACAGAAACCATGCTAAATGTTGTACTTTTGTTTCAATTGTTTTTCAACAGTCAATGTCATACATCTCTCACTCAGTCAATTTTACCATTGTATTTATGAGCATTAAACACAAGTGGAACCTTCAATCTCACATAGTAAGTCCTTAAATTGTAGGAAATTAGTTAATTTAATGTTCATAAAGATGGAAATAAACTAGAAACTGTTTCATGTTTACTGAAGCAGCTGTATCTCCAGCCTCTCGCTGCTAAACACAGGGATTTATTCTTTTTTATATTAAAAATTAACAATGCAGCTAAGTTTCAAAAGGTCTGCTTCAAATATGTTTTATGTCTCAAATTGAGACACGACTTTTGTGTATTTTAATCTGACATCATGGCCTGTTTGCTGTAAGTGCATTAAGGAAGGCAGGGATGGTGCTCTTGGTTGCATTTGAAGAAAAACTATAATGATGTTAAAATAAATAAACCAATTGTAGTCTTGGTCTAAAATCCAGAGCCATGTTCAGGACTGAGACAAGACTGAGTAAAAAAAAAACTCACTGACCTTTACAAAGTGCCCCAGGCTAGTTTCAAGAAGTACTGTTGTCCCTTTGTATGTGCAAAACAAATATTCTACTATGTACTTTGTTATAACTTTGGGAAAACTACTGCCTCTTAGTTCTTAAAATTAAATCCTCAGACAGTGTTGGTCCCTTTTCTTTCTAAAGCCATGACCAGATAAACAATGTGGATTTGAATGTAATAAACATTGTTTACATGACGTTTGGGACGTTTCTGAGTGTGCACTTCTCAGCCAATCACAGCACACCTTTACTTTGAGCACTAAAAGAAATGATGGAGCCAGGTTTGTTTGTTTTATACGTTTAAAGGCAATCTATTTTGTATATAACTGTATCCTGTTACAGAGCAGTTGGTAAAAATAGCCATAGTAAGTAAATCCAACCCTATACTCAACACCTGACTCTTGAGGTTGCAACAGGTATGGATCCTCTGTTCCTAAAAGCTGCAGCAGATTCCTAGAAGCCCCTGCATCAGTAAAGGGCGACGTGAAACCGGACGTAGCAAAGGCACACAGGACGGTTGTAAATACGAAACCTGCTGCGGGCTCACGGTGACATGACGAATCTTCAGCCGCCCCTCCCTTTTGTGTCACCACTTAACCTCGATTTCCACTCGGCCCCTCAATCATTACAGCAGAGGGGTGCACACACGTCCTGCTCCGAGCGGGACCGCACCTTTAATCTAGCCAATGACGGATGAGCATCACTATCACTGCACTCATCCGTCTGTCAGCAGCAACTACTCATTGGTTGGTGTTAAATGTTAGAGTCTGTGTTGTGATGACAGCACATGGTTTCACCTTTAGACATAACAGGCACAAGTTTGTTCACGGTTGAAGAGCTGTTACATGGCTTTTATTTGAGGGGAATTGAAAAATATGATGAAAACAAGACAAGGAAGTGCCAAAGTAATGCAAGAAAGCATAATAACACTGTAATACCTCCCTCTGCTCAAAGTAAATGATTCCCCAGTTGTGCCAGTTTGATTTGACCTTTGTGACCTTAAGCTTTCAAACAGGACACTTATATCCACTACAGCACAGTTATCATAAAAGCCCAAAGGTCAAATCTGCTTCTTTGTAAAAACATGTTACATGTCAATGCATATAAACCTACCACATCTGGGAAATGAAAAATGAACTAGGAACAAGGAAAAAATGCATAATTATGCTAAAATACCATTCCCTGAATGACTGTCAACCTTCACAAACAGGTTGCTACAGATTTTACTGCCAGGAACTACTTACGCCTCAAAAGGAGATGCAGGCAATAATAATGCTGACCCTAAAAAGTTACAGCTGAAGTCATCTGTGAAGGACACAAATCAGAAAACATTTATGGAAAGCTGTAAACACATGGAACAGACAGACGCACAGCTTCAATATTACTTTAGGGAAAGGACTTACCTTAAAATGAGTAGTGTAGGTGTCAAGACCATTCAGAGACAGAGAGCGTATCAAGACCAAGGCTTTCAGGGGTTTAGACCAAGTAAAAACCGAGAACACTGTACATAGAGTGCAATATATCCCACAGAATAGTCATATAAACCAAAAGTCCAGTTTTAAAACAAATGTAGTGAAGAGTTTAGGGGAATACCTTCAATCAGAATGACTGATGTTCTGCGGTTTTCTGCCATCCTTGAGGTGGATGGTTCCCTTTGCACTGAAAAAATATTTATCAAAGAAGACTACAACTGTTATACATACATTTGAGCATGAACTATGTGTATGTATGTTGGTTCAATAAACATAAGTAATATAACTTAAGTTGCCCATCCTGGAACTACACAGACATGTATTTGCATGTAATACAGTTATTTTCTTGTATTTTGTTTTCCTTTCATAAAAGAACACAGCCTTCCCACAATGTCAATACTTCACCTGTGCTCTAGAAGACATTGTGAAGCTGATCATTGATCCTGTGTGATTAACTTAAGAACACATAAAAATAATTTAGATATTCCCCTTATTTAGAATGTTTCAGACAGGACGCACTGGTGGAGTAGTGGGTGTACCAGCAGAGGCCCGAGGATTGCTTTTTATTTTGTTATGTGATCATTTCTCTTTGTCCCGACGATTAGTGCCCGGTGTGTTTCTTTGTTCGGGTCTTGCATCGGTCGTGTAGCCACGGCTCGCTTCGTTTTGTCAGACACAAAACCAGCGCTGTGGTTTAGCGGTAAACTGCTACTGTGTCACCGAGCGACCGTGAGGAGAACAAAGCGCTCGAACACAAAGAGGGACAATGACGGCGTGCCTGAAAACCCCAGAGAACACAAGAACATGAGGCACAGACTTACAGCGGGACTATGAAGAAGAGCAGAGCATAGACAGGGCACACATGGACGTGCACATGGGTCAAGGACAAACGTGGACATGCAGGAGGCGGTGAAAACACAGCTCAGCAGAACGGGCCACACAAGCCACGCTTAAACAAGTTTTTCTCTCCTCATCTGTGTATTTTTATATGAACAATATGCAACCCATTAGCTTAGCATTCAGTGAAAATAAGGCCCTTTTTCCCAACACCATTTTCCAGATGTAAGCTGATTGGTCGCCAGAAACAGAAAATGTGAAGCTACTTAGATGCTTGGGAAAGTGAGGTTTTGCTAACTTTGATTCTGTGAGTTAATGTATGTGTTATAGAGCTCCATCACCCTTTTTACACCAGAAAAGCCCAGTCCCTTAATATTTTTATATCCTGTCTTCAATTTGTTTGCACTGGCTTTTAACATGCATTACACTAAGCCTTTAAAGCACTTTGGGCAAGGTGCTATATAAATAAACGTGACCTTGATCTTAACCATGTGGAATAACAAGTGTTGGAGATTGTTTCCACTCTGATAATCCTGATGCCTAGTCTGTTCTAACTGATCATAGACATAGTTGTACAGATAACTGGACTCCAAGCCTATCTTGAGCCAAGGGGCAGGGCTAAGGGGAAGGGGTAAGTGCGAGTAAATGGGTTAGAGTGATTCATCTCAGCTCTTAAGACAGCACAAACCCCCCCAACACTGTATAAGAAAACTGGAAAGTTGTGTCGATCTGATGAGGCGTGTTTTCACAAAATGGTAGCTCAGTATCACATGGCAGAGTATACAGTGAACTAGCTGCAGGTCAAAGAACCAACAAAAATTTATTGGATGCTACACATTTTATTGACTTTGACTCTGTGTGTCATGGTTAACAACTTCCTACACATTTTAAAACTTCCATAAAACTTGGTAGAAAAATTAGACTTGGCTTTATTAATCCACAAGGAAAAATTGCTTAGTTTTACTATGATAAAGTTTGTGGTAGCCTTGGGGCATTTCAGTTAAAAAAAATTTAGTTTTTACTATGCTAAGAATCACTAACGGAAACAAAACCGTAAAACGACTACAAAAGCATTAAGCCACAGATCTGTCATGTGACTTCCACAGAGCCTGGTTGGTCAAAATAACTTTCAGTAACCCATTTATGAGGATTTTTCTGTGACCAATTGGACTAATCTCACGTTTTTGGGATTATTCTCACTTTTACTTTAATGGAGTCTTGTAGAATGGAACAAGAACTGGGTCTGCAGCTGTGCAGGAGGAATGACCAAGATAAAAATGCTTTATATTCAAAACCTGACAAAAATGAAATACAGTACAACACTGAGAGATAAATCTGCACAACCTGAAATCCTCCTACATTCCTATATATATATTTTAGCAGAGTTTGACTCTACCTGCAAAACAACCTTGGCTTCATGCTCCACTAATGTCCTGTGGCAGCCAGACCCCAGTCAAGTTTTATTGCACTTCAGCTTGTTTTGTTCGAAAAGTCTGCAATTACTGTGACTCAAACCTGGAGTTTTATTGCAGACATGCACCTTCACATGTGACTTCAAGACTCAAAGAATCAATAGAATTGGAGACAGAAGTTAATGACTGATGCTCATGTGGGAAAATACTGTATGAGGCCTTATATTACACATGCACATATTAAAGCAATTACCTGACTCCTGTGATTATTGGATATGAAGCTTGAAGCCTGTGAGGATAAACAGAGCATTCATTTAAAGCATTAAAAGAGCTTTTATTTGGTGATTTTCCATCTTCGACTATTCAGCCTGTAGGGTTTCCACCATAAATATGCAACATGTGTTACTTTGACTCTACAAATACTTTAACATTTTGTGATGTATACTCTTAAAACAGCTAAAAGTCCTCAAATAGAGAGGCTTTTCGGTAACCTCAATTTTCATCCCAATAATTGTTTGATGACATAAATATATTTTAACCCCAGTTAAAAGAGGCAGCCGTTTAACTAAATAACATCAACAGAAACATGCTGAAACAAAGGTCAAGTCAATTTGATGGTGACGAATTGCATTTTAGTGTGTGTTTTGGAAAGAAAAAAAAAACAAGTCAGCTAATGGCCTTTTCATGACAAACTGAGCCTGCCATAAAATAGTCCTGAAACTGTTTGAGGAAGGCCGAGTCGCTCTTTGACTGCTCCAAGGTCAACACCCACAAACACACACACGGCTGCCCACACAAACACAGAAACTCAGGAGATTCAAGCACAATCACAGAGCAGCAACAGTTTGTGTGCGTTTGTGTGAATGAGTCTCTGTACTCCGCAGGAACAAGACTCACACCTAACACTGTGTTTGTTTTTTGAAAAATAATTCATCCTTTATTTCTATTTTGATACACATTTAAAGTGATGTATCTAGATCTATCCCTGTGACTGTACTAATATCTGGGTTGTATTTTGATTTTCGGTCCCATCCGTCTGCCATGTTGGACCTCTGTGTTTCAACAGGAGCCCACACCAAACACTGGCTCCACAGAGGGCCTTTCACGTGCGTTAGCGGCTCTGCGCTGATGGATATGAACCAGAAACCTGAAGAAATAACAAAACTAGGCGTAAAACGTGAACTTTAAATACAGGGCTACTTACCTTAAGGCCAGTGGTGGTGTGTGATTTTGGAAACAAGAACTGATTTATGGAAGCGGGTTATAATGTCTGCCAATAGAAGTGGTTAGCTTTTTTTTCCGTAGCCTGCATGTCCTCGCAGATTCCTTCATCCACACAAAGACAGGCATGTGTAGGTGTCTGTCAGTCTTAAAGTGACCTGCCATTATCTAGAGCAGGTGTGTCCAACTCATGTAGTTCAGGGGCCACAATAACATAATAAGGTGTAAATAACAACAACTCTATTCTCCTCTTTGTTTTAGTGCAAAGAAAAAAAAAAGGCTAATGTTTGCACAAAGTTACCCTCACAATATGTCTATTTTGCGAGCAATAAGGAACTGACTCACTTTCCCCTCAGATAAAAGGTTGCTCAGGACCCAGCATCCCTCACGTCGCACCTATGTCACAAACACATTGGCATTAAAAAAGTGTAATCTGTTGTTTGCATATGTTTCATGTTTTTATTTTCCCAGTTATTGTTTTTGTTTTTTTCTCCAAGCACCTCCTTTGGAACAGTTCCTTCATCAAAGCTCCTTTTAAACTGGGTCAGTCACCTGCGTCTCCTTTAAGCCATTTTCTCTTACCCTTAAATTCTGATAATATTTTGGAACTGCATGCGCTAAAATTCGTAGAAGTGCACCGACAAGCAGTGAGATGTCTTCTTCGGCCGTTTCTCAGTACAAACTCTTTGGACTTGCTGCAGGAATGTTGCCCTTTAACTTCATTCAGGGCGTCTCTGAGAAGCAGCTCTTCCAAGAAACATAAATAAATACTAAGCTATGTTGACTGTCACTGGCTGCTTATCCTCGCTGTCAATCTACAAAGCTTGTTTAATAATTAACTTCATATTGCGACAGTCATGAGACATAATCTTCATGTTGTGCTGCGAAGGTAATGAGCGGGTTTTCCTGAGATGATGACACTGGAAAAGAGGTAGAGCTCTGTCTGTTGTTTTTGGAGGTAGAAGAGTCAGCGGTAAAGCCCAGCACAAACACAGAGCAGCGTGTTTGTCCTGGTGATGACATCAGCACCTGTTTCGCCGCTCAGTGACTTCACAACCGACCATCTCCTGCTTTCACAGACACAAACACAGCCTCTGCAAACACAGGCCTTCACCGTCGGCTGCAGGAACACACAGGTTTACTAGCCTTTTTTTTTCTCTAAAAACACTCATTATTCTATTTTATTTTTGGCCTTTTTGACTTTATTTAATTGTTGACAGTGAAAAAAACAGGAAACAGGGTAAGACAGAGGGGTATTTGGCAAATAACACAGGCAGGAATGAAACCCACGTCGCCTGAATATGTGGTATGCACTTTGAGCCACGAGGCACCCTTAAAATCATTAAATATTGTCATTGAAGTGCCCCAAACAGTGATGGTGAGTAAATATTAATCAGTCTATATTATTTGACACAATTTATTGAACATATTGCATATAATGTATTGTGAAAGTACATGAATTTTAAGAATTAAAAAAAGCAAGCTTTGGTAAAACATTTATAATAACTACAAACTATTTTTTAAGATTTTTTATGCAATTGAAAAAAAGAACTGTTTAAAAGCCTAATATTGTATTGTAATAGGATCCATCTGTGAAAAAATAAGACCTTAAGACGTCATCTATTGTCTTTTTAATAAAGGTTTTAATTTTTAAAATTTTAATAAATGAGAGTTTTCCTGAATGGGAGCTTTGGCCAATTACAGCTCACTTCTGGAAAAAGGAGCGCTCCCATTGGTCCACACCACTTGTTAAGAAGGAAGGAACGACTGCTGATAAAACAGAGAAAGTGTATATTCAGCGCTGAGTTCGTCTTTTTACAGAGAAATTGTGTAAAAAAGAAAAACATCAACAGAAAGAGAGAGAAAAGGGAGTCAATGTGAAACAGGGATAAATATTGTCAATTCAGTGAAGTAATGTTTAATGAGGGAGACAACTGCAGTTCTTATGCTAAAGTTGGAGCTAAAGGTTTACTGTAAGCTCTGAACTTCAGTTGGTGTAATGTATTAGTATTTTGCAGAGGAGAAATTGGTCTGGCAATACTTTAGGCTTCTTTTGTAGTGTCTGAGAAAGGGACAGCGAAAAGAAAATCGTGTAGTGCCACTTTAAATTATGCAAACTCAAACCTAAATATATCTCATATATCAGTATTTTCAACAGATCTTAATAGACTGACATAGGACCAGTTGATATATTTACTTGTACTGTATTACAGCAGGCTTACACTGATCATGTGACACCATATATTCAACAATGTTCAGCCGTTCACACAATGAGCTGTCATTTCAGGCACGTGCCACACATATTCAGGTGATACATTCCTGATTGGATTTGAATGTACGCACATGACAGGGCCTGGCGATCCATTAGCGGGACAATATTTCCCATCAGCACCCGGGTGACAGTGACACATCTGAGGTCATATTTAGGTATTTGTCGTGTGTGTTTGCACTGATGATTAAATCCCACATTCCTCAGTGGGACGTGAAAGAGGACCTGCACAAACTTATGATGAAACTCGGTGTGTGCGGTGTGACGCTGAAAAATGTGAGTCCTCTTTCTCTCACAGTGTTGACATTGAATTAAAGTTGTCTCAAAGCCGAAACATGTTTGGGCTTTGCAAAGAGAAAGAGTAATGTGTTATTAATGAGCCTTGGCTTGAATACATGCGTCTTCTTGGAAATCAGGGATGGATGCTTTTGTGGAAATAGAAGAAGTTGCACTGGACAGATTAGATTCTTATGTAACAGATGACCAATAGTTACCAAAGACGCTGAACTAGTTTGGAGGATACATGATATTTACAGAGAAGAATTTTGTCTGGATTATTATAGTCTCTTGGAGTTTCTTAGAAAAAGTGGCTCATCAGTTTGCAACAATGACAAAACAATATACTCTCATTTGAATCAGCGGTGAATCTATGTATGTTTCTTCTCCAATGGTCTTCACAAAATTGTAATTATATGAAAGCTTTAGGTCTGCTGCAATAAATGTGCAAATATGTATGTGCCATTTAAACACAGAATTTCCCTGTCAATGACAAAAACTATAGCCCTAAAAAGCTCAAGTTCAACTACTAACTAACTTCTAAAAAAAAGAAAAAGAAAAAAACGTCATCCATTGTGGTGATTAAAGACTAATAGCTCTAATATATACAGTTTTATAGAAATGTGGGTCTATTTTGCAGTAACTAATAAATCCAGATCATGGCCGAGTAGATTTGAGCAGATAAAGCAGACCTTCATAAAGCTATTGCAGTTTAAGGGCATAGAAATCTAACCCCACTAACTTTATTTAAATGGGACATAACTGAGCTGTGAGCCTTTGTCATTCACAGAGACCTAGAGCTGACTGGAGAAATAGGGTCTTGAGTTGGTATGTAGCACACAACCAAGTGACACAAGGTATCATGAGGTGTCCCTTTACAGTTTGATTTTGTGTGGGATATCTCTCAATAAAACTGTCGTCAATGTTGATGGTTTCAATCTGTGAAGAAAATAAAAAAGATTATAAAAAAGTATCATACGACTCATTAATGCATCAATAGGTTGCCTTTAGCGGCAAGTGGTCAAGGTCAAACTCACAGTTGAGTTGTAATCACTGCCACTGGTCTTTGGTAAAGCAGCTGGACTGCTCTGTTCTGAGGCCTGTGCGGTATTTGGAATACCTTTTGACACTGTATGATTACATTTTTCAGTGCTTTGATCTCTCTTGACACCTGAAATAAACTCATTGTTTTTTGCCACCATTAAACTTGATCAATTATTCAGACCTGTAAGTTTAGACCTTTTAAGACTTATAGAGCACCAGATGTCTGACGGTGCATTCGGGTGGACTGGGGATTTGGAGAAATGCACACAGATGCAGTTTACACCGACAGCATGTTGTGTTATCAGTAAGCTGCTACATTAGGCTGGTTCTAGTGTGTTTTAATGGACTGTAACCATTCTGTTTGCTGCAGCAACCTGTGTCCAAACCTGCCTCAGGTGTCACTTTTATGGCCACATTTATATGATTATGTTTGATCGCGTGCCACAAAAACTGGATTATGTTTTTCAGAGCAAAATAAGCACTCACACAGCTGTATCTGGTAGAACTAATCCTCCGTGTGATGTTGAAATACTTGGGTTTCCCTGGAGCAGACAAAGAGCTATTGTGGCTGAAGACTGTCATACAAATGGCACTCCTCCAGTGGTTCATATGGCCGTGGGGTGTGTGAGAGAGAGTGTGTGTCCATCAGGAGTGATACGTGACACCATTAGTGATCACTGAATGTAGCTCTAATGAGCACATGGCGTGGGAACAGCTAATTAACTCACAAAGAACAACTAATGAGAGACGTCTCTTTTTGTTCAAGCAGGCACCTGTGGCAGTAACAGAACAGCTTTTTGGATTACCACAATAATGCTATGTATTTTACAAACAGCAGTTATCACACACCCTCACTGTCCATTAAGATGCTGTTGTTTATGGGCTGTCAAGTCAAAATAATGGTTTTGTTATTCTGGTTTCTCAAGACATTTTTTTGGAGTTTTTATTTTGCTGTTGCTTTTTATTTTGCTGTTGCTTTTCGAAAACAATGGAGACCAAAATTTAGTGTTAGAGAGAGATATTTAATTGAATATAAAATCATAGAAGTTTTCATCCAATCACAAGAATGATGTAGACAAACAGTTTGTCTCAATGTCCAAGATTAAGACAAGACTGAGTAAAAATGAGTTCCGGACCAAGACAAGACCAAGCAAAAGTGAGTTTGAGACCAAAACCTTTTAAGAATATTTTTAATGGCCTTTATTTTGACAGATACAGTGAAGGCAGACAGGAAACTGGTTGAGAGAAAGGGGAATTACATTGAGCACATGACCCAAGCTGGATTTGAACCCATGTCGCTCAAGTGTGTGGTATGCCCTCTATCACTGAGGCACCCCAAGAACAAGACCTTTAAAATCCTATCTCAAGATCAAGACTGATCTCGAGAACATGACTAAAATGTAACTTCAAAAACACCTGAGATCTACAAGCTCTTATTTGTTATTTTAAGCATTTTATAGCTTTGCATTAGAAAATCCAACCCACTGCCTTCCTGTTATTTAGATGAATGTACACAGCTTATGTATAAAAACTGATTCTTTATATTTTTTTAGCCTGGATTCACAGTTAGACATAAGTAAACCGACATTCATCCTTAAATCCCATCTTAGGCAGCCAGCCCAAACAGGACTGTCCAAACACCTACACACTCAGGTTGTTTAGGTCTGTGTGTACACATTCCTCCTTAAACCCCAAACCCAAATACCTCCAGACCACTTTTAAATCTCCCAACACGTATGATCTGCAGAAGGTGTAGCGCAGATTAATGGTGAGCTGCACACAAGGCTTTAACTGTGAGAGCAGAGCAAAAAGAAACCTCTGGACGGTTCCCAAATGTCCCTTGGTGATTCAGGTGTGACTTTGCACGTGCAGGTAAACAGGATTTGGAAAGACAGAAGATGACTGACTGTTTTCACCATGATGGAAAATGTAGAAGTGTGAATGTTAAAAAAAAAAATAATCATGCCATCATGGAGATCAAAACACACCCAGAGCTGGATCAGTGACACAAATGTAAATGTCTGTGGAAAACAACTGAGTTTATTTGTGGATTTCACCCTGTGGTTATAGAGTGGACCACAGGTTAAATATATTGCACCACACACTTGTTAGATAGAGGCTGTGTTGTAGAGAAGTGGTTCTCATCTGGTCTCATGATGGGCCCCACTACTAACCAAACCAAGCAAAGTTATTCTTCAAAAAGACTTTATGCCACATATACATATTCTTGTTTTGATATTCTAAGCAAGTAAATTCATTATTAACATGTTTATCAACAAAATAAGCTTAAAATGACACAACCAGATTTTCTTTTTGACAACACTCACCTCCAACAACAACAGAGGGCTCAACTGCTTTTCTTTTATTAATAAAGTAAAACTGGACCAATTTTTCCTCCACAAAATACAGACACATTACACCAAACTGAAGTTTAGAACTTCCTGTAAACTTTTAATTCCGACTTCAGCATCAGAACGGCACTTATCTCCGCCTCATTACACATTATTGAATTGACAATATTTGACTTTGCTTCCCTTTTCTCTGTTTATGTTTTTTTTTTTTTTTTTTTTAGCTGTTTCGCTGTTAAAAGTTGTATTCAGCACTGAACACGTATTTTCTCTGTTTTATTGGGAGCCATTACTTCCTTATTGGCATCAGTCAACCAATGGTGTCAAAAGGTCTTTTTTTCACAATGATTCCTATTAAACCGTGCTGTTAAGTGATTTAATATTTATTTTTTTCACATGCATAAAAAAATCACATCATTACTTAATGTTTTGAATAAAGGTTGATAGAGCAGGTCTGCGCTTATATCTGTCGTCATAATGTGGCATTGTATCAAAAGACAGGCTCCTGCCAAACTGCAGTGTTTACAGATGATGTTATTGATGAATGACAGCACAAACCCTGAAGCAGGACTTATCTGTTTATCTGTGCTGGGTAATGTCAGAGCGGTTGGCCTAAAAGCAGAATATCTCCAGTCTCTCACATGTTCTCTGTGGTGTTTGTTCCAAAGGTCACCTGTTCTTTCTTGTTACTAAATTGGATGAGTCATTTATCATTACAGGAGCTGATGGAAATGCAGTCTGGGGGAGAAAAAGGATCTGTCTTCAGCTTTGGGTTCTGGCAACCTTAATTCCACCCAAAAAAAGTAAAGAAAGAAAAAGTAAGAAAAGCATGATACCTGACCTTTAAAAGGAGCTTTGGTCAGACAAATGTAACTAGTTTTAATACTGTAACTGCTGTGATTGAGCAGTAAACAGAGAATGACATAAAAGAAAGTGTTTGTTTTTATTGTGAGCATTGCCGTGTGTTTGAAAAGCACAGTTAAAGCCAGTCAGTCCTCTTCTATTACTCTTTTATGTGTCTGCCTCGGGGAAATGGCTGAAGTTTTTACTGACTCCACACAAGAATAATTCATGGCACTGGCAACTTTTATCCTAAATATTTTGGCTCATGACTTTCAAAACAAGCCAGTTGATTCAGTTTATATTTGTGACTTCAATAGAAAAATTACCTTCTCATTTTTTACCCACTAATTGAATGTCCCTGGCACTTGATGTGTCCCGTAAGTGTTTACAGCGAGGGGACGTGAGCCGTGCCAGTGTTCAGCCGGGACAGGTAAGTAGGTCAACGAGCCCAGAGCCTGTTTGTCCTGCTCCGACCCCTCCTCCAGCTGATATCAGTGAGACAGGGGCAGCACACAAAGGAAACAAACACTGATCTTTCAGATAAATACTGGGTTGGACTCGATTAGGCTCGGTTGTCTTTTTAGTTGTCCTCACACAGCCGAGATTCAGTCATGTGACCAGGAGAGTGCGTATGAGTGTGTGTGAAGCTCTGCCAACCTGAACCTGCTGACCCCCGGCTCTCGGTGCCCTCAGCGCTCTGCAGAAGCACACTGCAGCATGACTCCAGCAGCTCTATTGTCGAGTCAGCCAAGGCGATGCTACACCAGACACAAATATACAAGAATATTCATGGAGCAAACAGTGCTATCAATCATAGTTTTCCTAGTTTTGTAGTTGTAGTTTAAAGCTTTTCGAAAATCTATCACATCCTGAAGGACTTTATCCAACAAGCCTTACCTTGTGCACCAATTTAGGCTGCACCTTATATTTTAAGGACATAATTGGGTTCACAAGGACAATTATAGGCTCATACTTAGTTAACCACTAATAACACTTGTTATGTGCAGACCTTCTAATCACAACAGCCACCTTCTTGTTTATGAAGCAAAAAAGGAGGTGCCAGATTTGAGAAAATTGTGTGTATCGTGTGGTGAATGATTAAAACAGTAATGATGTGAGTTACACCTATTACACTACATAAAACTGCTTGCATTTAATTAAATTAGCTGAAGCCTGGACAGACAGGCAAGGATATTTTTGCCCAATACAAACGTATTAAAATAGCTGAAGAATCATCACACTGGTTGGTGTGCTGCACATTTTACTGCAGAAAAGTATGTAATGTACGACACAAAAAGAACAATATGAACATCGGGAGCCATCTTTCACTTTGTGGTTCCCAAATGCATCACAGAGAGAACATGCTTGAACTCAAACATCTCAGCACAAAAATTGTCAAGCATTTTTATTTACTATTTTCAAATACTGACCTTTAAATGTCTTTAAAGGTCTCAGCTGTTTATGTCACTGGGCAAAATAGTCAACAAACATCAGGCATAATTAATGTATGATGGAGAAATTGGGCTTCTGCACTTTCTCTGGGCTCTGTTTTGTGCTTTAAATCCAGTATAGTCTGTGGCAGAAGCTTTTGGCTGCTCATAGCTACTTAAAAAAAAAACAGGCGATGGCCAAATGCAGTAAAACACAGCTGAACAGTGTCCGCAGTCGTCTTTCAGTCCATAGTCTCTGGATAATGACTCAACATTTTACCTAGTCGTGAGTTTATAATTTGAACATTAAATCTGCTAAATGTAATGCATATGTGACAGCCGTGCACAGTGAAACACACAGCTCAAATACATCATCGTTTTAGTCCAGAGAGAGCCAAACAGCTGCACATGACTATATATATTTAATGTTTTCTTCCTGGAACTTTAAGTCTTAACAAGCTGTCAAGTCTACAGTGAGTCATTAACATCTCCACAAGCAGTAAAATAAAGACTTCAATCAGGCTTTAGTAGCACTGACGTTACACTAGCTTCAAAATGGACGCACAGACCGAGGGATGGACACATCATTTACAATAATAAACACTATTATTTTGTTTCTACATGACATTAACCCTTCAGTGTGTAAGTCTGAAGTCTTTTGGAGGGGGCTGTACTTTTTTTTTTAAACTTCTTTTCAAGCTTTAGAAAATAAATAGCCAATGCATTTGAGCCAATCACGATTATATCAACAGAAGGATTTAGCTTATTACAGAGTACCTTTTCCAAGTTAATGAACCCTTACGTTAAGTCTCACTGGCTCCGGTCTCAAACAAAGCTGCCTAAACCTGCATCAACAGTGAGAGTGCTCCTTCATGGATATTAACTGAGGGAGGTCTAAAGGAACAACTTCCAATCTGCTCTATTTTTTTTTTCCAAAACCCGCACCTGCAGCTTTGGTATTGTTGAAACACTAACCTCCGGCTCTGTGACACGCTACAGGTCACCGAGTTTGAGTAAAGAGAAGGAGGACACAATAAGAATGTAATATGAGATGTATTTCTTCACAGTTTGATCAAATGCATTGAAGGAGATGTGCTATAATAAGGGGTAAATGGCAAAATGGCTCTACCCCGAGGTACTATGTCCAGTCCATTACATATGCAGAGAAATATTGATCATTTTATTGTTTGAGAAGACAATAAAAATGTGTTATAGCTATGTTACTACTGGTCTAGACAACTGATCATGAACCAATAAAGAAAACTGTAATGTAATATGTGTCAATGGGCTTTTGAAAACAATATAATGCACTTGTTTGCGTATGTACTTTCAAAATATCACCATTTCAGTCACAATGATAGACTGGGAGAGGAAGGGGGTCATTTTTGTTTATCCAATCTGAGGCAAAGACACCCCAATTAGGCTATCTATGGGTTTATGGGTTTTATTATTTCAGAAACTGGGGTCAAACAAGCAACAGGTGAACTGTATTTAACTCTGCAGTAGCCATACCACAAAGAAATGTCATTAAACTGGAGAAGATGACTGCAAATAGATTCAAAAGATAGATTGGACAGGGTAGGTTTGTTGTCATTGTTGGGTTTTAATCACATACTTCTCCTTAACTCCCACATGTCTTTCTTTTCTTTCTGTGTGAAGCTCAGTTGTAGCTAAACATAAAATTCACACGCAAGTCCTTCTCCTGACGTCACTTACTACTCTTCACATGAATAATACAGAGGATGCTTTCCTCCTGTTTCTGCACAGGTGTTCATCCATGTGGCCCCAAAGTGTGACAGTGTGACATCAGTGTTTATATAACTCAGGGCAGGTTTCGATAGCGCCTCACATCTCATTTTGTAAAGAGATCTGTTGCACCAAAGTGTTACACAGCAGTTTGATCTGGATTGTTCCAGTTTGTTAAAGGCGTGTAAAACATTTGCACTGTGGATCAATCGATAAGAGGAAGTTCACTGCAAGTTTCTACTAACAAAAGCCAATGGCGCCCCCCTGTGTCCAATCTGAGCCATGTCTAGACTAGACAGTGATGTCAGACTCATTACTATGGCTCATTCTGGTGAAAGAGAAACATATCGAGGGCCATCTATATGTTATAATCCACTTCAAAGTCAGTTGATTTTTAATTATTACTCTGCATATTTTTTTTCTTAGGGGTTTATTTTATGGATGCATTACTGGAATTGAAGCACATTTTTGCCAACCTGCCACTGACACAGTTTTGAATAAGTACTGCACCTTACAAAGACCATCATATGTATAACTGTTCCATCAACATTTATTGCCCTTTTTTTTACATTTTACAGTCAGAACATGTCGTACCAATAGTGTTGTAGTAATCAAAAAGGTCTTGGTCTTGTCTTGTTCTCGATCCATAAAAGTCTTGGTCTTTAACTAATTTTTACTTGGTTTTGTCTCGGTCGTGGACGTCAAGACCAACCAAGACCAACCAAGACCAACCAAGACCAAAAATGGCATTGTCTGTTCTTGGGACTGAATGAAACCCATTTAATTAAAATCTTAATTCTAAATCTGCCTCCTTCAAACACTAACCTCCATGAGTCTGGACTTAGTCTAAGACTGGACTTGGGACTGTTTAGATTTTTTAATGGTTCCCCTGTGTTTATTACAATGCATTGTACACTGGTCTAGGTCTTGATTCGGTCTTGACCTGGTTTGGTCCTGACATGGTCTTGGTCAAAGTCAATGTGGTCTTGAGAACACTACGCATCAGTAGACAATGATGTTACAATAAGGTTTTTGTGGCATAAGTTCAGTCATGTTACCAAGTGCCTAGTGGGAAAATTAGAAACTATGCAGCTCATGAGTTTATGTACAAACTACATACAATTCAAAAATGTGACATATGAAAATATGTTAAAAAACTACATTTGTTCAATCCTCTTCCGTTTGTATTGTACTCCTCTGCAGTAGTTTCAAGAGACAAAAATGCAGCAATATTAAATCAAACTTCTTATATACAGGCTGTTAAAATGTAATAAATAAACAACCATATTTGATTTTTTTCTGTTTTAACTCTGACATTAAATGACAGAATTAGAATTACTTTCATATCCCTTTATATGTCTTTAAATGTATTAGTTACTTCTAACCTTTTTAGCTATTTCTAAACAGTTTTGTAACAAACTGGTATTATTAATTACTTATTTGAAATTATCAATAGATAATTGATCTAAATACAAGTACATAAATTAAAAGGGTTGCTCGACAGCTCCTTTCTATAGTCTATGACATAAACAACAATTGGTTAAAAATAATCTTTTCACCATGATGGAAAAGGAAAACAGCTGCAAAACAAAAAAACAGACTGAGCTTCATTATGTTTTGGTAACTAAAGGAATCAAAACTAAAAAAATCCTCCATTAATGCTTGTGTATAGTCTACAAAATCTCAAAATTACCACTGCAAATAAAACAATAATTAAAATAAGAGCATAAAAATTATTGTATGGAAAGAAACTAATGTCTTTTTTCTGAGCACATTATTGTTCCCTCATAATTTTCACACTTAACAGTACTTGGATGGATGGGTTTCACAATCTCCCCGCCATTGCTAAATAATTATTTTTCCAGTAGTTTTAACTTTTATGATTTAGTGCAAAAGTAAGCTTGCATAAACGTATGTTCCCTTTAAAAAATACAAAACACTATGTCAGGTTCAGGTACAAAATAAATTGTAACATTCTCTCTCTTGTAAAATCATAAATTACTGATCATTATTTAGTTTTGGGGTGTGTTTTTGGCACTAGATGTTGTTCATACATTGTCAGTTTCTGTGGATGTACAGATAAATGAATAAAGCTGAAGCTGAGGTGAAGAAGTGCAGTTGTATGAAACACCCAGCAGAGGGCAGTGCATCGATGCAGTAACCTTTGGAGTGCTGTGAGTCCAGAGAACATTGTTTTTCCAGCTTTCTACAGTAAACAGTTTTGTTTAAGCAGCTCCTTTGTCAACCTTCTGTTTTTTGCCTGTTATCTATGTGCCTTCTCTTCTTGTACTCCTACATCATCGACTCCTGTTGTATCTGGATGTAGCAGGCCTGCACACAAGCACACACGTATCAATGACAGGTACAATCACAAAGAAAGGAGCGTTAAATTATACTCTCACCTTCAGTGTAGTAAACATCAATCCCAACTCTCCGTGCTCGAGGTTAGGATCCATCAAATCTTCTATCAGATTCACTTCGGCTCCTAAGTTTCTGATCCTAGTGAACACAGAAGGATTAGTCAAAGCGTGCAGTGAGATAAACAGGAGACAGTGTGCTTGAAGTCCTAAAGCTCACCTGGCTCTAAGCACCACGTAAAGGAACAGAGGAAACAGGTCGTCCATACACCACAGGAAGTTGTCGTCCACCAGAGGTTTCACTTCCTGAGTCAGCTCCTCGAAGGTCTTCTGTATGACGGTGAGCTTGTCCGATGGAGTGAATGTAGTGCTGCAAATAAATGACAAGTGATATGTTACACTGAAGCATATGTACAGTTAATGATGAGACACGATCAGAAAGGCAGTTACCTGATCTGTTGGAGTGTCTCTACAGCGGAGACAAAGCAGGCGTCTTTACTGCTCGATACAATCTGTCACAGAAGAACAGTGTAGCAACAGTGATGTGTGCCACTCATTAAGGGAAGGAAAATATTGTAGAAACAAAAAGCAGAATCCAACCTGTTTTTTCTCTCCAAGAATAGACATCCACACTGGCCAAAACTTCCTGTGTGAGAAAAAAAAGTAAAAACTAAAACACTGATCCTTTTCCCTCTGGCCAAAAATGTCTTTGTGTGTGAAATTAGGTTGTTTAAGTTGTTTAATCTGTGTCCACACTCACTCGTGCACCCCTAAGAAGCTGAGCAGTGACTGGTCGGGCGACTTGTTGAGGCGTAGGATGCGTTCCCAGTACTGCGCCTCGTCCTGCTCCTCCTGTTGACAGTACAGAGTGAAAAGAGGGGGGTAGAGGCGCGGCAGCAGCAGAGGCAGCAGCAGAGACGAGCAGCTCACCACCACAACGCTGGGTACCGGAAAGATAAAGACATCATTTCAGTTAAGAGTTTTTGTTGGTACCATTCACACACTGTAGTCTGTATTAAACTTGAAATAACCTAAACAATTTTGCAACAGTACAATATGACGTCCAGTCACTCTCAGTTACATAAAAGGGGTTTTCACTTACCATTGCTCCACTGTGTTTGAGATGAAAGAGTGTCTGCATTTAGAGGGAGTCAGAGGGAAGTCTGGTAAAATACTGCCATCGTCTGGTAATCCAGGAAACAGAAACCTACAGGCAATTAATAAATTGAGATTTCCCAGATTAAATACTTGCGATAACAGAGCCAGATACAATATTTCTGTTGTGTGACTGAAACTGATCTCACAAAGTTTAATCCTGAGAATAAACTATAAGTCAGCTATAGGTTTAGACATGGCAATGCAATATAACTTATCCAACCCTATTTTCCTGGCACATGTGGTATTACCATCATACAATCATACATCATACAGATTCAGTAACAAGAGAAGAAGCAGAATCAACCCAATGTTCAAATTCCCATTTACATTTATCAACTAAGTATAATAAAACAATAAAGATTAAACTCTGGACAATGTCAACACCCTTTTGGTTTGTCTTACACATTGTTATAGTCACTCTTTAAACATGGAAGTGTGTAAAAGCACCTGACGATGCTGTAGAAGTGGGTGATATAAGCCTGGACCTCCTGGACGGCCTGTCTGAGCAGCCTGCGGTTGGATCCCACGTACGTCATCCTGTAAACGGTCACTAATGTCTCCAGCAGCCAGCCTAGAGGGTGCAGGGGGGTCTCACACGCCTGGTACATCAATAAAAACACCGCTCAGTGACAATAAAGGACCACTTAGCTCAGCTTAATGGCTATGGTAAAGTTATTACTTTGGTGAGGTATCTCCGTATGTTGTCATAGTTCGAGGTGGTAACTGCTTCTCCGTGCTGAGGGATTAACTCCAAACTTTCCAGTATTTTGCTTTGAGATCTACTGAGGTCTAGACTGGATGCAAACACACAGCTGAAAAACAAGCATATATTTATGAAAGGTATTAGCAGTGCCATTTAACTTACGTCTGTCGCCGTGTAGTTGTTATAGTGACAGCAATGTTTTCCCAAGCTACAGTCCTGTCTCCTTTGCCAGGAGCGTCACAGCCCAGTCGACTCCAACATTCATCAAACACGCAGCTCCACCTCTGAGCTGCAGGCACCACATACTGCCCCAGTTTGCTGTATGTGCACACAAATTACAGTTTAGCATTGCCTCATAGTAAGAATATTAATACATCAAAACAGACATCCATATTTAACTCACAGAAGGTTGTTTCGCTCTCTGTTTTCAGCTTCATCAGCGGCAGATTTGGTGTATGTCCCAACAACTTTCAGTAAACCCCACTCTCCACTGAAAATACCGTCTAAGCTGTCACCATTAGCCAGGTGTAAAAGGCCCTAAAATGACATGAAGTTATTATAATTAAACATTGTCCAGAGCTGTTGATAAAAGACAATTTAGCATTATAAAAAACAAAGGAAGAGGAGGGGAGTCAAAGCAGATCAAAATGAAAACACGAGATAGTAATAACCTTGCCGTTAACATTCCAGTCATCTGAAAACTCGCCATGGAAAGCTGTATCATCATCTGACACCAGTGAGCCTGAGCCCTAAAAAAGCAAACTGATATAAACATCTGATGGTTCTGGTCCCGATACACTTCACTCAAAGGGTTTATTGAGTAACTATATGACAACTATCCATCATGATATTTGAGTTTATATACCATCTCATGAGCATATTTTTTTTTATGTCTGTGTGCTCTTACACTCATCTTGTTGTCCTTGAATGTTCCTTCAAAGTACAAGCCATGCTGAGTGACCACAGCAGCGTTTCCATGGCGCTGATCATCCAGCCACACTCCCATGTATTTCTGACCACTGCAGAAATCAAATGAGAAGTGAATAATAAGTTTTCCGAAATGTACTAAATGTTTTTACGAGAACATCTTAACGGGACCTGGTGATGTCATCAAAGACGCCGTATCCCGTCTTCCTGTCGTGAACCCACTGTCCAATAAAAACGCTGGAGGAGGTCCTGGCCAGTCTCCCGGAGCTGAGCATCCCGTAACCGTGACGCTGGCCTTCGAAAAAACAGCCCTCATACACCTCACCAGTGGCATACCTACACAGGCCACACAACTCAAGTTTATTCAATAAGCCATGTCAGAGAGAAATACTTAAATTTAAATTGATTAAAGTCGTTAGTTGTTTATTCAAAGCAAAACTAGGTAAGTCTCAGTATGTGTCTTAATGTGAGGAAAGTTTGACAGGATATGTTTTCACAGTACGGTGGCCTTGCTTTATAGCTTTAGTCTGTTTCACTCACTTGTATTTGCCAAAACCATGGATCTGTCCTTCTTTCCACTGTCCCTGGTAGCTGTCTGCTTTGTTACGCAATTTGTTGGGCATTATACACTCACCATAACTAGAAAAAACCACACAATTTCTCAGGCATTTATACATTTAATTTGTTTTTGTTTTTTTTTAACAAATGAAAATCAGAATACATCAATTGTGCTTGTATTTTCTGAGGTACTCCCCAGTTCCAAAATAAAAAGCTTAGTTACTGACCCTTCCTCCAGTCCGTTTTTAAAGTTCCCAATGTAAATCCGTCCATCTGGCCACTTCATGGTTCCCCTGTTAATGCAGAGATGTAATTATAAATGCTATGAACCAGCAATTTAGACTTTTATTCTGCACGTTTAACCAGCCCTTGGAGTAAATGTTTGGTTTGTCTGAACGACATAGCTTGCCTCATAACTCTACATACTCCTCACCCACAGACTTTCATCAACATTTTGTAACTCCATGAAATACATTCACCGCAGACAGAGGTAATCACACACCTGCCATGAACCCGCCCGACCTGCCAGCTGCCAGTGTAGTGGGCGTCTTTGAATCGCCCCTCTCCCGTGAAGGTGTAGCTTGCAGTGCGCGTCATGGCTGTCACCCCTGGAGACGACCCTTGACCTGCTCCTCCAAGCACCTGATCCACAGCCTGGTTTAGAGCCCGCAGCCACTTGTTCTGGGGAGAGAAGCCACATTTCTTAAGTTATATTATGTAGAATAATTAGTGACTTGTTAGTTCAAGGGAAACTACTGCGACATGTTTCACATTTGCTATGAACACAAAGCATTGGTGTAAGGTACTGTTTTGTAATTACAAAAGTAATGGCCATGGAGGCCAGTGTTTTCCAGTATACTTCAAAAAATAAATTTCTCCAGCCATCCCTGTGCTGTCATGAGATTAAATGTACCTTTTCCTGCGGTGTGGATGCCACCAGGGTAAAACTCTCCTCTGGACATATAATTTTAATGGCATAGCTGCAAAGAGACAGCAATTATGTCACTTTTAGCATGAACTGAATTATACAGACATTGAATACACAGTTTAATAAAAGGTTTAGAAAGGAAGAAGGCATGTCCTGTGAAAGCGGGTACATCAAATAGACACTCACAGCCCATTGTTGTTTTCAGTAACTGGTTTGACCCAAAGACAAGTCAAAGGATAGATGTGATGTGTGGAGAACTGTGAACAGAGATAAACAGACAGAAAGACGTGCGGTTAATGATGATGATGTGATCAGGTTTTAAATGTTGTGCTGTCCACAATTACTCACTAAAATTTTACAAACACATTCACACTCAATGGAAAAAGAATATTGTCTCTGTGAGTGTCAAATAGTTTTGTGGTAAATTAGCAAACCCTAAACCACCTTGTTTTCATGGCCAATTTCTTTATCCTGTGTCAATGAGACACACAAGACACAAACCCAAAACCACACCAACAGGACACCAGAGCGTGATTAGTAACACCATGCAAAGAAAACCCAATCCTCAAACCTGGGTCAACAAACATGTTGAGAACATCCATGTTTGAAACCTATATTATGTAACTGCAACACATCTCTAGATAATGTATGAAATACTAGAAGTACAATTAATGTGCTGAATTCAGCTTTTCCTCTAATTTAAAATTTGGGAGTGTGTATCTATTCTCAAGTCTGGGGATATGTGTCTACACATATCATATCATATCAGGAAACTAATATCTACATCTATTTATCCACTTTTAAAGGAGGTGCCCCTAAAGCCAGCACAAACAACACCTTAGCGTGAGTTCAGATAGATTTTTTAGTTTTTCAACAAAGGCCAACTGTGTGGAAGATGACAACACTTCTGTCCACAAAAAAAATGTTTTGGTAGAAAATACTCCCAAAACCCAATAAATGTTAACATCATGTGTTAACATTTATCTTCTTTCCAAAGTGAACTCGTAAAGACTGAGCGCTGCAGTGAAGGTGAAGCTGGAAAACTAGGGGCAAACACACAGTACTTACAAAGCTCTGAGAGGGAATAGCACCCTGAGTGAAAGACACAGTTTATTGATTGATTTATATAATTGTGCTGATAATGTTAATGTATTGTGCATCAGTGTCTACATTACCTGTGAATGCACCAGTGTGTCATTAAAGAGTATGAACCAGTGATTGGAAAAACGGCCAGCATTCTGAAGAGTCAGAGATCTGTTGCTGCTTTCACACACCACACGACGTTGAGGCAGACGAAGCACTTCCTGACAAAAAAACACACACTTTTATTGTTAATGGTCCAGCACTTATTCAGAGTTTATCTACTTAAAGCGGTGTTAGATCTGTTTAATATTTACTCATTCATATATATCACATAATGTGTGATATGTCTTTTTAAAGCAATTGGCTTAATACTTAAAGCAGTTACAAAGTTGGACAATCTCACCTCACACTATCACTCAAATATTGGTTGTGAGAAAATAAAGTAAAATAAATGTTACACACAGAGTTGTGCCATCTGTAGTTACACAGACTGTAGTAGTACTTACAGTAGTTTTTCCTGAGTGGGTTTTCCAGAAGTGACAGGTCATTTCTGCCTCCTTTTTTTTCCTCTGCAGTGACAACGACAGAGACTCAAACTGATTGCATCCCTGATGCAGGGACTGATATTCAGGAGTGAGCTGAAGCACAGAAACAGTTATATTAAGTTATTCAGTTCATTTGTATGAAAAAAAAAAAAGACAATGAACTGAAGATGATTGATGCAATTGTTTGTTCTAGGTTTCCTCTCAATAGTTTTAAATACATCTCATCCATTAATAAAAAGGGGTGTGGCCTTTATTACACATTTAATCATGAATAAAGAACAATGAAAGACAATTTTAGTGAAAAAGTCTTACCACATCAAAGCAGGCTGCCAGTTTAAGCAGGAGTCGGCTGTACTGGTGAAGCTGATGCAAAGGCCAGTACAACAGTGAAACCAGATCAACATCACTGTTAATGGACTGGTCTGAAACAGAGAGCTGATGGAGCTCAGCCTGTTTAGATCCTAAACACTCACTGCACACAAACACAATGAACAAGATCAGATAGCAGTTGAGTTTAGCAGCAAAGTATTTTCTGCTACATGTGATGCTAATGTTGCACAGGGGTCTTACACTGAGAGTTTTTGAAGGGACTGGAATCCACCCATCACCTCAAAGTCACCAACAGAGGAACAATACCTAAGAGAGAGAGAGAAGTACAAAAAATTATTTACATTTTGCAGATTCAGTAAAAATTGTGACTGTTTTATACTGCCTAATGTATATGTTGCACCAAGTACAACACTGCATTAGGTATTTTATCTGCAGACAGAACTCTATAACATACTCTTTAAAGATCTCCAGAAAGTGCTCAGTGTGTGTCAGCAGAGCAAGGGAAGTGACATCACAGCTCTGTAAACCAGGCAGGAAGTAGCTGAGAGACGTGGAGTGTCGTCCAATCAGGATGCTCAGATGGACAAATCTCTCACACAGAGTGAAGAAAAGATGTGTACAAGGCTCACCTAATGATGGACTCACACTCTCTGTGGGGACACAGGCAAAAAACTGATTTGTACGTTTTTGTGTCACATATATTTATTAGACAATCAGCAGATGAGACCCTGTAACCTCTGTTACGTAGTGGAGTGAGGAGGACCCTCGTGACACTTCTCAGCCAGCAGTAAAACTGCCTCTCTCTGCAGGCCAGCTCGTGGAGAGCTGAGATGAAACCCATGATGTTCTGATCTGCAAGAACTGCACAGCTCTGTCCGCCGCTGTGCACGCTGCTGATATAACCCATCTACACAGAAATACAGACACACACGCCATGACAGTGGGCACTGGTACTATATTTCACCATTGTACAATGTAAATTATGTTAGTTCAAGAGTGAAGTACTAAAAGTGCTACAAACATTAACATACGTCCTTACTTCAAATATCCTTCGACTGTACAAACCTCGATGCAGAAAGGCATGAGTGTGGGTCTGACGGTGTAACTCTCGGACCTGCCGGGAGACCTCTGGCATGACCTTTGACTCTGGTTGGAAATCTCACTCTGAGCTGCTTTTGACTCTTGCTGCTGGCCACAGTACAACAGAACAGGCTGAACACAGTCCCCATCAGCCAAAAGAAGAGAGTGGCTCTGACCTGCTGCTACGTCCCAAACCCGAATAGTATCTGAAAGCTGCAAAAGCCAATTAACAACAAAGAACAATAAGCTAGTAGATTTGTCCAAAGTGGATTTAAGGATATATTCATTATGAATTACATTTCAACATGCACATGCACTAAACAGCAAACCAAAGAGTAAATTTGAGTAATTCTTCACCTTTGCCTGTTTAGGGACAGTGGCTGGACTGTTGAGGTGGCCCAGCTGCCCACACATGTTACTGCCCCATGAATACACCTGCAACAAATTCAGATAAAACATGTTTCAAAACAACACATTTTGCGGTGACAAATTGTCTTTTCAATAGCATATAGTCAAATAACTCTCATTGCATTTGTTTATCTTGGATGATCTACATTTAAAGCTCCCTAAAATGGAGAGAAAGAAGACATTTTCTAGAATTACCCAGGGGGGACAAATTGAGCACAGCTGTTCATATAAATTATGTCCCTCCAGGCTACTGTACTCTTCTGATGCTCAAAAAAAAGAGTGTGAGAAGGCCAAAAACTACATAACCCACTTTTAAATATAAAGTGTCTATGGTTTATTAACTCAATTTGGGATTATCATATTTGAAGGTACCACAGTACAGAGTATGCTAGTATCTATTACCTGACTCTGGGCAGTGAGGGCCAGTGAATGGTGTGACCCTGCAGCAACTTTGATCACCTCTTCACCGGTTAAAGTCTTAATGCACAGAGGTTGAAGTCTGGAAAAAAGCGAATAAAGTGAATTCTAGCATTTTAGACTTGATCCTGCAGTTGTTTGTTTATAATAACATAAAAATAAGGTCCATGTGAGTTTCTATGTGTCCAAACCTGGCCAGCTGATCTCCATGACCCAGCTGTCCCTCAGATCCTCGACCCCAGCTCCACACCTCTGTGTCCAGGCAGGCCAGCCCATCTCCTACCTCCTCTGCAGCTGCCTGACCACGACCAGCAGGGGACGGCCTGCAGGCACACTGCTGACGTCGCCGTGGAGACCCTGAGAAAAAAACACATGATCTGATGGTTAAGTCCTGATAAGTGTGTTTTTACAAACTAAACCGCCACATACCAACAGAGGAGCTTTTGTTTGAAGAAAGGCCAAAGAATGTCTGAGCTCCTGTAGAGTCAACATTATTACAGTTTCTATAAGAAGAAGTTGCTTGATTACTTTTTTCCTCTTTACAGTTAGGGTATAGAAATGAAAACAATGAATTATTGCATACTATTCTTCTATGGAAATGCAATAAAAATACCTGGCTGTACATTAAGTTATAGGTTTATAATCAAACCTGGATTTACTCTCTCAGGACAATTATTACCTGAGCCTTTACCCCACTCACCATGGGTGGGGGTCCCAGGCAGGGAGCATCTCCTGTTTTCTGCAGTCTTATCCCTATGACTTATATCTGTGAGACTGAAGCTGCTTTGCCCATGAAGTGACCGAGTCTGCTCCCTTAGACAAAGCCGGACCTCTTCTACACAAACTGGTGAGGAGGCATAACGCCCAGCAAAACTAGTGAAAGGAAATAATTAATCATCACTTATGTGAATGAATAACATGACGCATATTAAAAATGGCAACATCGTTTTTTCTTACTTGTTAGTTTGGCTCTTGGCTGGTGAGTCATCTTTGTAGCTGGAAGAAAACAAATCTGAAGATGGTGTTGAAGACGCACAGCTGTCAACTAGAGCGTGGAAAAAGAGAAAACAACTTGGAAAAATGAATTAAATATTAAAGGCATTGAGAACAAAGTAAAATATAAAAAATGATGCAATAAAAAGAACAGGCAATAAAATAAACTCCATGCTCTCTTCAGAAAAATATTACATAATAATATGTATAAAGCAAACAAATGAGTAAGAGCAGAGACAAACTTTAAGCAGCTGTCTTCATTTAAGATGAATGAAAGGTGGATGAATAATCACAAACCTGATGCGTGGCTGCTCAGTGAGTCAGTGTCACCAGAGCTTGAGGTGTGAGGAATCTCATTCGAATGGACCGAGAGTTTGTGAAGGAGGTACTGCAGGTCCTGCTCTTTAGAAGAGGCTGACCTATTATTTGATCTCCAGTGTGAAGGTAAATCGGATTTAGAGGTGCAGTCTGTTTCGGTTAGAGAGTCTGACGATCCATCAAACTCAAGTTTAGTGCAAACTGAGAGATTGTTCCTGGAGTTTTAAGTTTGAGGGGGGGAAAACACAGTAAAACTCTGTTACAGAAAAGTAATTGTATATAATGTAGGTATATATTAGCAAATAAAATATAAATCTTTACTGTTCAGGGCAAGGTTTGCCATCTTCAGAAGAGGCATGTGGATTTGATACAGAGCCAGGGCTGCTGCCGAGTGAACCTCTCCCTGCCACAAGGCTTCTTCTGGAAATTGTCCTTCGAGGACACTAGGAAAACAGAGCACTGAATGACACCTCTCCATTTAACACACGGTTTATGTACATTTATATTATGTGCTATATGAAATTACTGAGGATTTTTACCTCTCCTGTTGTGACTTCAGATAACTCGACTCCCAATGGACAGTAATGAGCATCTTCAACAACTAACGGCTCAACCTTCTCTGCCACGGAGCTGTAAGACGACTGGCACCGCTCCTTCTTCACTTTTTCAGGAGGATTTGGGGTATTGTAGTGCTGCTGGGGCAAACTGCGAACCAGGGCCAGACTGTGGTAGGCCCCACAAGCCACCTGTAGGAATCATAATCAGCAACCTATGCATATTTCATATTCTTACAATTTTATTTGGCTTGGAGGATATTGTGGAATCTACCTGAATCACATGCCTGCCCGCCAAGTGCTCCACCTGGGCCACAGACAAAACAAACACGAATCCGCCAGGTCAAAGTAAAATCTACACTTTCCACATTTAAGTATCAATGATAGGTCTGTGCGAAGGCTTGATCCTGAATCCTTTTGACATTTTAAACTTTATCTGAAACACACAGCCAAACCAACCTTCTGAGGTTTGTAAACAGGAAAAGTGTTTGTGACAAGGCCGAGCTGGCACCCGCTGCCCCAGGCCCAGAGCTCATTCTGTGCTGACAAAGCCAAGCTGTGTTCCCGTCCACAGACAAGGTCCACAACCCGAACTGCCACTGGGGGAACAACCTCACTGTCCACAACACTGACCGGACAGGGCTCTGGAACTAAAACACAACACATTATACATAAAATGAGAGAGTTTTACAGCTTGTAAGTAAACAATAATATAAAGAAGTAACAGAACATTTTGATTTTCCCACCTGTGATGTTTGCGACTGAGCCTCTCTCAGCCAAACCACACTGCCCCGCTGTATTTTCACCCCACATGTAGATGCTCCCCTGTGCGGTCACAGCTCCGCAGTGGAAACCACCAGCAGCAACACGCACCACCGTCCTCCCCTGCAGTGAGACCTCCAGCACCGGGGCACACACCGGGACACTTATACCCCTCCACAGCAGCTCTCCAAACGAATACACCAGACCTCCTGGAAGATGGCAACCACAGGAAAAGGGGAACACTCAGACACCAATAACAGTCGATGTATATGCACGCTCAGTGTTAATGTCTCATGATATTCTGTTTTGACGATAATACGGAGCTATGTGTAACTTGATCTCCTTCCTGGACCACACTCGCCTTGTGAAAGCAGGAGCCCATGGTGTTCTCCCAGGGCGGCCTGTAGGACAGGTCTGGACAGGAGTACTCTCTCTGGGCTGGGCTGCTCACTGTGGACCCCTGACTGCCAGATGTGCAGCAGTCCTCGCTCAGGAGACGTGGAGGGCTGCTCTCTCTCAGAGCTTAAATCACATAAACACACTTATATTTATATATTCAAACACTCAAGTCTTTATGCCAGTAACTGATCTCTATCTGAACACACACATCCATCCAAAAACACTGCAAAATTCAGGTTAATTGATTCTGAAGCAATCAGACATTTTATGATAATTTAATTTAACATAAGGTGTGAGAATTATAAAGTGCATGTCAGTTCATTCAACTGTAACTAAGAACTGTCTTTCACACTCACGTCCTGACTTGCTGTATGTTTAAAGGGAGTGGCACATTGTTCTAATGTCTAAGTGTATTAAGAGATAGATTGCTAGACTATACTGTACATATGCAATACTAGCCGACTAGTTTTACTATGAGACTTTTTTACGCTCTGTGACAAATACTGTATCAAGAGAAGTTATTTTAAAAAAATATGAAAAGATATCTTCACAAAACATGTTTGGTTAATTGTTGTTTACATTTTAATAACTATGTAATTAAAGATGTGTAACAGTAGCTCCCAGCACAGCAGAGTGGCTGCAAAAACATCAGCTTTAATAATGGAAGACACTGAACTTAAACTCAGCAGATTGTTGAAAAATCTTATGGATGTTATAATTGTTGAGGATTAAACATTGTTTGTGTCGATGAGGTGTTTATGTCCATATTTACCTTGCCTCTGTCTTCTCCATCACATGGGACTGGTGTAGCCACAGTTCATTCAAGTCATCTTTATCTTCTTATGCTGAGTTTATTCACAAGAGCAGTTCCTTTTTCACACAGAACCAAATGTGTCACCATAGCTCTTCAGGTTAAAGTGCTCCTGGATCTCTTTTACACACCTGTTAGTCAAATATTCAACGTTTACTACACTTGTTCACAGGGGTATGCCAGGATCAGAATAGAGTTTTGCCTGATGCCCTGCATAAATAAACAGCAGCGGGATCACTGATAGCGGGATAGGACATCTTAATTTAAAGGACACTTTTATTCAAGCAACATAGTATGCGAACATGGCACTGAAAAGTAAGAACTTTTGTTATAAAGTCGGTGATCTACATTTTAAAATTACATGAAAACGTGACCTGTTCTAATAACCTAATCTGCTCTTTTTGAGAGTAACTCCGTGCAACACACTGTAATTAATCTTTGTAAAGCCCCTTAAGTTCAGAGAACAGATTAGCTCACGTTTCGTAACATTTTACTTTCTAAGGTTAAAGCCAAACAACCGTACATGAGCATAACACTTCTAAACGTCGTAAATTTGTTTTAAATCCGAGAGTATCTAGCTTTGCCTTGACTTTGGGCGTGGAGGTCGTGTTCTCCAAGTGTTGGTGGAGCTGGAAAGTTTGCTAGCTAGTTCTCTGCTAACGAGCTAACTAAACTTACCATTTGTCACTTTGCGCTGGTGGGAAACTCGACGACACTTTTTCGGAGGATTACATAAAAGTGTCTGCATAGTTATGTGATGCTGCGGTGAAATACTGTGACGAACAACGTAATGTGCGCTAATCAGTGCAGCGCAGTAAAAGCAGAAGTTGACAGTTCTGTGTTGTTGTTGGAGGCTGCTCTCTGACGGGAACCGCGGAGGGACAAAAAGCATGGCGTCTCACCTGTTGCTTCTGCAGGACTAAAATGTAGTAAATGTTTAACTAGGTTCTACTGTGTGTATTTAGAAACAGAAATGCGTACTGAGTCAGACAGGAGGTATGTCGTTTGTGGGATCATTAAACAAAAAACAAATAGCTGCTCTGCTGTTTAGTTTTATTGAGAAAATCCTCTGTTCATGTTCACACAAAGCTCTGTTACAGTCAAGGCTAGATCACTGAAGACTTTTGGGTTTGCAACAAAACTCCACTCTAATTAAAACAGCCAAATATATAAAAACAAAAATGATCATTGATCATCATAAGAGACATCATAATTGAGACCGTGAAAATATACCTTACATTAGATAATGATAAAGGGCCAATAAAAAGGCATAAAATTACTAGACTAAATAAATAAATAAAAGAACAAAATTTAACTAAAAACAAAATAACACTAAAACCTATCACAGCATAACATTGTTTTATGCATAATATGTAAAAATATGCGTTTTTCAAAGATACATAACTTTACACATAAGAAAATATATAATGAATTCTATTCATATAGACAGGAAACAGGGAGAGAAAGAGATGGCAATATGATGTGAAACATGGCTTATATTATAGTTGCTCTAACATTTATACTTGAATAATGTATTATTATTTTATTATTATAATTATTTGGTTCCATGAACATGATGTTACTGTGCTTATCAGCCAGCAAACTCACCAGACCTGCACCCCATACAGAATCTATTGGGTATTGTCAAGAGGAAGATGAAAAGGCTGCTATTAAAGTAACCTCTGCTTCCATTACAACTTGAGCAGTTCCACAGGCTGATCGCCTCCAGGCCACACTGCTCTGATGCTGTAATTTATGCAACAGTATTGAGTGCATACACACTTTTCAAACGGCAAGTGTTAACAGTCCTTTTTATTGGTATAAATTATGAATATCTATTATGTAATAGTCCTATTTTTTGAGATACTGAATTCTGGGTTTTTACTGTAAACTGTAATCATCACAATTAAAATTAATAATGCTTGAAATATATGACTGTGACTGTGTGTACTTAATATCT
Organism: Rhyacichthys aspro; assembly: GCA_036850595.1. Lineage (NCBI taxonomy): Eukaryota > Metazoa > Chordata > Actinopteri > Gobiiformes > Rhyacichthyidae > Rhyacichthys > Rhyacichthys aspro. The sequence goes on from CM072168.1 coordinate 15,595,962, forward strand.
ATATAACATATGAGTTTCACTTTTTGAATTCAACTAAAAGAAATAAATTGAGTTGTTCATGTTATTCTAATTTATTGACATGTGCCTTCTGTGAAGTATAGTATGGTATGGTTTAGGATGGTATGGTTTATTAAAACAGTGACATTTACAATATTCTCTAGTATTACTACTATGATCTGTTGTTTCTCATTAAGTAAGGAGTGGCACACTCTTCAAAGTTAAAGCCAAAGTTTATTGACAATTTCATGTGAGAAATCAAAATGCTTCTTCTTTTCTCACCTCGGTGTAGACATATGGCACAAATAGAATAAAAGAGCAACCATACAAACGTCTTCAAAGTGCGGTCTGTCTGGTTCTCACACACTGGAGCTAAACTAATGAGGAAATGGTAACACACAGATTATAAAGTTTATTGGAAAGAGAATCAACGCCCATTGCATCTCCATCTGATTTTGACCTTTCGTTTCCCATGTTTCACCAATGTTCGTGATCAGATCTAGTTTGCTGGTTTAGTGTTTTCTATATAAAAGTGTCCAGCAGGTTTTGGCTCCAGGTTTTATTGCCTGCAGTAAAAACAGAAAAGAGGAACAAAAAAAGTAACAAGGACTGGGAATGCAAAGAGAGAAATTGAGTCTAATGTATTTGCCTTCAATGAAGTGGAGCATGACACATAAAGGGCCACATCTGTTGCAGTAGTTTTAGGAGGCTTGATGTGTCTGGTATCACCTCGCGTTAACTGTCTGTGCTGTAAAGTTTAACCCATTTTTAATCAATGACATCAGAGAAAAGCATTATCTTAACTTAGCAGTATAGTTATTTTTTAATGTGTGTAAATGTGGGATGTACTCTATTGTTTTAAGTGTTTTACAGCGTCTCAGTCACAAAAGCACACAGATTACGTGACACGTGAAGCAAATACACACCCCTTATGTGATTTAACCTCATGCCGTGACCTGAGCCGCCATTTCTCTGGAGAAAGGCACTCATAAAACCCCACTGCACTTGGAAACAACACGAGCTATGTTTACTAGACTGCAGAGGCTCTGGGCCAGTGTGTGTCTCGTTTTCTGTGCAGGGGTTGCAGCCAGGCCACAGACACACAGCAAGTGTAAGACAGCGGTTTGAGTGACCACAATGCCGTGAGGAGAGCTACACTCGCTAAACTTTCAGAACCATGCCTCCTAGTATTCAAGGGAATACACACATGCAACATACCAAGCTGCAAGTATATTAAAATACCTTTATAATACATCAGATGGGAAAGTTTATGTGCATATTTGGTCAATTATTGCGGTTTATTGTTGACTATGATAAAGTACTGTATGTTTCTGAATGTAAAAAATGACTGTATTTAGAGCTCAGTCAAATAATAGTCAAAAAAGAAAACAGGCCAATTTTTCTGTAAAGAATTTTTTAACCACAAACCTGCAGATCTTTAAAGTTATTATCCTTATATTCCTCTCTAAAGCGACACAGAAAGGACCGGTGTTTTGTTAAATCTCAAAATGTTTTGTAAATCCAACTCAAAGGGCAATATATCACAGCCTATCCCACGTTTAATATTAATAGCATAAGCTGAAAGAACTGTTTTCATTTACCAAGCTGCTCACCTGCAGCAAGGTGTGTGAAACCACTGGAGGTCAGCAGAGAGATTTTTTTTCTGGCCTATTGGGATAGTTTGCATTAGCATACAAAGAAAGCCGTCATTGCTTGTTTAATGCTCTCCTACTTAAGCAGCTCTGCCCACCTTTTAGATCAGTACTTTTCCTCTAACAGGGAGAAGACTGCAGTTGCCTTCAGGTTAAAAGAATTCAATCAGCTGGGACCACCTGGGGGTCTTTGCATTACAAAAAGTATCATGGGACCAACAGGCAGTGCTGATGTGCTGCTGGGCTGTGCTTCAAAGGTAACTAAAAGCACAGCGACACAGATAATTTAATTGTATTACGCAGGAGATAAGTGAGTTTAATGTTATGGTTGCTGTATTTCAATATAAGCCTCGAAATGAGACGTAACCTCACTCACCCTTGTCCTCAAGACTTGGGTGGAGTTTGACTTTACTATCAGACTCTGGCACCGAGAGTAATCTCTGTGCAGTGTATTTAAAGTATATTGGAAACACATGTCGAGAGTCTAATAAAAACATTTTAGGCACTGGGTTATATCTTTGCATAGACACGCACATGCTGCTGGGTGGAGGAAGTCAAAGCCCTGGGAAAAGCATATGCCACTCTGAAGAGTATAGTCCCACTGAAAAAACAAGATGGGTTTAAAACAAAGGAGAATATTGCTAGAAAATTGAGTTGACTTTGTTAGTCTCGTTCACACTACAATGCAAGACTGCTGTCCCCGAGTGTTTCCACAGTGGAGAGCGTATTCTAAAAGCACAGCGTGGATGTGTGAAAAACACTTGTGCGTGGGCAAGGCTTGACAGAAAAGTCCTAAAAAGAGAGAGCAGTGACCATCTGGCTCAGGTCAATCTCCCGCTGAGAGTGATGATCACAGAAGAGGGTGTGTGTGTGCGTGCATGTGTGTGTGTCCCACAGTTAAAGGTGATGATCACAGCTGTGTGTTTGACCTCAAAACCACAGGAGGCCTCTCCCCCCCCTTAATCCTCTTCCTTCTCTGTGTTCCTCATGTTTTTGCCCTTCTGGTTGCATTCTTTATGTCCCTCTTCCTCTTCTTTGTTTACCATTATCCAGAGCCTGAAAATATTACAGAGAAAAAGATTAAAATCAGAAACATACTTGTGGAATAAAAGCAGTTAACTGAAGCCAAACAATGCTGACACAAAGCTCTGTTTGAAGCTTGGCGGGGGCAGCTATTGTGACTTCACCCCCTCCATTACTTTGCATCAATTAGCACATCACTTCCAACTCTGGGGTGTGTGTGTGTGCCGTGGGGGAGGGTAAATAAAGTGGTGAAGGCTATTGTGTGTGGTCGGAAAACAGCTAAACTATTTACTTGACTGAGATTTATAGCTTCTGTTAGTGTTCTGTCATCGAAAGCATTATTTATACAAACCATTAATATTAACCATGACTAAGTGAGACATCATTGGTGCCCCCTTGGTATATTGTTAAAAAATCACACTATTTCTTGACTTATAAAACTTACTCACATGTCAGAAATACAACTTACTTGCCACACATAACCATTTGTTTGCACCCTTCCCAGACACACACACACACGCACGCACACACACACACAAACACACACACACACACACAATAAAACTGCTCTGGAAGTCTTCACAAAAGCACTTCAAACTTGCTTTTTCTCCAAAACTCTTCTTGGCCAGTGCTCTGACAATTCAACTAACAACTGCAGGGTACTGACATTTACTGGGAATTGGCCGGATCCAGCTGATTTCAGTGTTGAGCCCCACTACCATATGTTTGATGCTGAACCCCAAAGAGGATGAAATGTCTTCATTTTTTGCTTGGAAAGTAAGAGTTTCTCCCACCCTAAAGGGTTGGGTCTGCACATTCCAGTAAACTAGATAAGGAAAAGTGATTACCCAAACTTTGGAGAATTGTCTACTGTGAAGGAAATGGTCCATTGGAAATGTTTAATTTCTCTGAAACTATCATAAAAATGTTCTGTGAGAATATAAACACATATTTGACCAATGTACAAGGCTCCCCACCCTGCCTTTGGGAGAGCAGATCACATCACCTTCAAGTTGTATCTCTGTAACAAACCCCAAACTCAAACAGGACGAACCAGTTTCATCCAGTGACCTTAAGCAATGAGGCCATTTGCTGCAGCACAATCTGCTCCAATTCTTGTTTATGTGCTGCTGCAAAGAGTAAGTATGACAAACAAGAAGTTGTTGTCTGTGATCTGATGTAAAAGACATGGGACCACTGGGTTTTTGGGGGTTACTATCCACACATAGCTGCCTAGAGAGGGCCAAATGATCCAGTATCTTGTCACAGTTTAGCTACTACCATCTGTCACTGACAGTTGTAACCACTGACTAGGCCAGTTTACTATGAGAACATTAATACTAACACAACTAACCACATATGTGATGAATATCTGACTAATGTAAAAACCTGCATGCATGTTTGAAAACAGTTAAAGCATTTGATAAAACATTTAATTAGCTGTATGTTATTTACTGCTCTGCTCGTCTATGGTGACACTTTTTCCCTAAATTGTTGACATGTTAGCCTTTGCTTTTCCTGTTGCCTGCCACTGCAACACCGAACACTGCTGGCCTAAATAAATCGCTTTTTTCATCGTCCCTGTGAGTTTGTGTGTGTGAGTATGAGAGTGCAGGCTAGTACTGTAGGCCCTCTGTGTTGGACTGACAGACACAAGCCAGCTGCCTGCATTCCTCTGCCTCTCCACTGACTTCTTAAGGCAGATCTCCCCTCCCCCCCACATCCAGGCCAGTGTCCGCACATACTTTTTTAATGCTATACATAACACAGAAGCATATGCGCACATCGGGAATCCAGGCTGGAGACGAGTCAAAGCATAGCGACATTGTTTAAATAGAACAGAGGAGTGTAACCGTATCTCACGACCGCAACGCGGGACAAGCTGATGTATTGTCATCTACCCTGGAGTTAAAAGCAGACTAAAGCAAACTTGTAATGGCTGTTTGAGGGGACAAGTATTTGGAATATCTCCAAACAGACGTGTTTAAAAGCTGGTCATCAGTCCTCCGCATGACAGTGTATCACAGCATTAGATCATTGTAAATATCACACAATGGAGCTGTTCCAGAGGGCTGCCAGGCACAACTGAACAAATTCAACAAACAATGTGGAAAGAATGTGCCTAAAGATATGGAGTCAGTCAGGTATCACATATAACTTGAACTTAACAGTAAATAAGTAAATTGTAGAAGACTGTAAATATACCAGATGAGACTGATTCAATTCATGGTAATCATTGTAAATTTAAAGGATACACAATATAACCATGGAGCATGTAACTGCATAGGTTTTCATTTGAGAGTACTATGTGTGATTGTCTGTCAACAATACTAAACCATCTTAAATTGGATTTTTAATATGAGCTGGTCAAGAGTACCATTCACAATGATAAGAACTAAAAAAAACTTGTGCACTTGGTATATTGGCATTTCACTTTAGTCTTCATTAAAGTAAAAAAAAAAAAAAAAAGGCCTTAGTTGAAGCAAACATTTGTGTTTTCTTTCCACTACATCTCCACAGCTAAATAGTTGTTCAGTTTTGGGTTTCACTCGAGGCTCAAATGCTTTGCATGGTGGTCACGCATTTGTCGACTCCTAAACTGAGCAAGCACAGTCTAAAACCATGAAAATACTGCTTGATTTGTTTATTTCATCTCAGCCTACTGTAAATCTACTTGTTGTTTGCCCAGCACTTTTTTCCTACCGGCAGATGTCTAGTTGGAGCAAACCACAGTCCAAACAGTGACTGACTGTCTGCAAAACCTGCTGGACTGCCTCCATGTGCCTGACCACTGCAGACGCTGTCCACATAAATACACTCACACAAACAAACAGCTACAGTTACACACGCCAGAGAGCATCAGGCTGACCCGCTGTGGTCACTAAACGCTGCGTTTGACACCACAGAGGGAAACAGAGGGCGCGCATGAGTGTGGACAGAAACAGGCAGAGACAGACAGCTCACAGCTACTGTCTCCGGTGCACAAAGAGGAACCATTTATCAGCCTGTGGTCAATTAGGGGAAAAAAGCACACATAAAACAGTTTGTTTCTATGAAAATCACTTGATAGAACATGTGGTTTTGCGAATTCATATATATATATATTTCCAACTTTTCAATGTGTGCTTGAAGAGTTCATGAAAAATATATATCAATATTTGATGAAAGTGTGTGTTTGACCTTCACATTCAAGCCCAGCGTCTGGATGGTTCTGGTTTCACAGTTGGACCAACTGTTACATCAGTCGGCAACTGCAAAGGAAACTGTTTGATTTGATTTGTTTCATTCTCAACCTTTAGCCTCACACCTACATATGCACTCACTTAAAATAACAGAAAGCACCTGGTCACATTGCTCAATGGAAAACTGCTTTAATGTGCTTTATTTTCAACTGGAGTCCAAAATGTAGCACTATAGACATAGATTACACATTGAGTTTAAGCATGAACTCATTCATTGACTTTTTCCTTTAATGAAATTCATCTACTTATCCGTCCTGAGTGCATCCAGGGATGTCTGTCTATGAATCCTCTGTCCTATAGATCTGAGATTGTGATTGACAGCTGAGACTGATCAACTGGTATCTGACAAATAATCTCCTGGGAAATCACAGTGTGCTAACATCACTCTCTAATCAATACTGGTAATAGCTGTGGTCTTTAATTAATGAAAGACTTATGCCAACCACTAACAGTAACCTACTTTAATGAACACTGACCAAAATTTTGGTGGTTTTAAGAATGGCTTCCCATAAATTTTTTTCCTCTTCTCTAATTTTTGCAAACATGCAATAATCTCTCCTGGCTTTGTGATGGCTCACCAAACCATTGCAAAGAACGTTCTTCTGATAAAATGAGAATGGAGAAGATAGTCCGGCATAGATAACATAACTAAGTTTCTTAATGTTAAGATCAGATTGTATAAATGATTAGATAGTGTTGACTTTGAATTTTGTATACAGCATAAAAAACGATCTTTTACTGTTTCAGTTTAAATATGTTTACTAATCTATGTCTTTCAACTGAGCCCTTTTGTACAAAATGATCAATGGGACACTTAGACCCAAACAATTACTGCAAGTTGTAATGTGTAATAGTTTACACACAACAATGAAATACTTTATGGCAAAATTCATCACATTGTGTCTAAAATCCAGTTGCTGGGCCTACATTTTACAAGCCGTCTAGCAGGGAACTCTTTTTTACTTTTGCCGTTCTGCTTCCTTTCCTGTTCTCTCCTTGTGTTTCTCCTTGTGCCCTCCTCGACCTTCTTGCTTCTTCCTTCTTCCTTTCCCTTCCCCCACTTAAACCTACCCCCACCCGCTTTTTTCCCCCATTCAGGCTAGAAACACACCAAATGCAGCAAGACCACCAAGAACAGCTAACACCTTCCACAGTTGGCCTGATTGAAACAACTACTTTTAATTTTATTCTTAAGAAAGTTGGCCTTAGGCTGAAAAATACACTTGAATACTTTGAATGCATCATGGTAAATTGTACTGTGGTTTACACTTTCAAATGCTGTCTGGGCTTTGGGTTGCTGCACTGAAAAAGTTTGCATAGGAAACAGCTAGATAGACATAGTATGTTTGGAATGAAATCCTTTATGTAGTCAGCAGCAGCAGGCACTTGCTGTGGATGAGTGATCAAGACGCAGGAATCCAGTGGGGCTTCATCAGGTTATTTTCATGGTGTGCCCACATACTGCTGTGCTCATACACAGTGAGTGGCTGTGTGTGTAGAATCTCTGAGGAGATAGAAATAACTTTACAGCTGCTAACTGAGATCGAGCACATGAAGAAAGATTTAAACAAGCCCACTGTGTACAGAAGCAACTCAAATAAGTGGATTTTTAATGCTGTTGAAGAGTATTTAGTGCCTGTCATTTAGCAGCCTTCAAGCACAATCAGACTAAGCTATAATAAGATATCCATGAGCATTTAAGTGTTATTTCTTGTTTTATTATGTCTTTTTCCTGTTTGTTTCTGTGAGTGCTGCCTTTGAAGACCTCTCAACTATAAAAAGTACTATATAAAAAAAAGATTAATAAATGTATTTGTCTATTATTGTAATGCTTTTAAGAATTGTCCTTGTGCAAAAAGTACTGTGTAGAGACATAAGAAATAGGGAGGGTGGGGGGGGGGGGGGGGGGGGGGGGGGGGGGGGGGGGGGGGGGGGGGGGGGGGGGGGGGGGGGGGGGGGGGGGGGGGGGGGGGGGGGGGGGGGGGGGGGGGGGGGGGGGGGGGGGGGGGGGGGGGGGAAAGAAAAAAAACCCCCCCCCCCCCCACACGGGGGAAGGGGGGGAGAGAAGAGAGGGAAAGGGGGGGGGGGGGGGGGGGGGGGGGGGGGGGGGGGGGGGGGGGGGGGGGGGGGGGGGGGGGGGGGGGGGGGGGGGGGCCGCGGGAAAAGGAGAAAGAAGGGGGGGGGGGGGGGGGGGGGGGGGGGGGGGGGGGGGGGGGGGGGGGGGGGGGGGGGGGGGGGGCCCCCCCCCCCGGGGGGGGGGGGGGGGGGGACCCCCCCCCCCCCGTGCACCCCACATAAGAAATAATCATATTTAATAAGAAAAAAACATACCTGAAAAGTTAAATAGGTTTACCAAACGTAAGCTTTAGCTTTATCAAAATTCTGTGTCGAGCTGTTTACAAAAAAAACCCCAGTAATGCTTTCTAATTTAGCTAATTAACCTCTAAAAAGAAAGTAAAGTTTGAAATTCAATTATCCAGCACATTTTTTCGTTACAGTTCATAACCTGAGAGCGAAATAAAAGAGATAAAAATAATATAGTTCGATATCTTACGAAATATAATTACTGCAGCATACTTTCCAACTACGGGGAGTAAGGGCCAATCAAAATGGAGTCCTGTAGGAAAACAAAGGCTGTGATTGGCTGAGACGCGGCTCCTGTTTCCAGGCGCCCCCATTCGGTTGGAGGATCTGGTGAATGGAAGGGGCGCCTGGAAACCGCTGCTATTGCGCGGAGTGAGAAGAACGAGGCTGAGGACTCCCAGCGGCTCTGCGCGCAGTGAAACGACGCTCCGTCAAGTCAAGCCTAGATCATGGAAATATTAGCATCTAACTTTTAAAATTAGCTGCTAACTTTAGTTGTTTTGTCGTTTAAGGACTTTTCGAAACGCGCTGTAAGTTTTATCTGAAGACAGGGATTGTTGAGCCGTGGATCATCGCTGCTCTGGGATTTGGAGTGAGAGTGGACTGCTTGGAGTCACTTACAAAGACCATCAAGAAGTCATGACACGACGAAGGTTTCCCTTGGATTCATTTCTTTAAAACACGAGGAAAAGTCGACTGCAACCGTCTCAGCTCTGTTTTTGCATACGGTGACCCCATTCTTGGGGAAACACGAGCTGATTTTCTCTGCTTTTGCACCGTTTTTCAGTCGTCCTACTTGGATCAAAGTTTTTCCTTCCCTCCCCCCCCTCCTCGTCCTCAACTATGGCGGCCACTGCCTCTCTGTGTGTGCGGATCATGTGCTTACTGTGCGGACTGAGCCCACTGGTTTTAACCCAACACTACAACAGTGAAACGGGAATATCTGTCCCAGAGCACGGATTTTGTCAGCCTATCTCCATCCCGTTATGCACAGACATCGCCTACAACCAGACCATCATGCCTAACCTACTGGGCCACACAAACCAAGAGGACGCCGGGCTGGAGGTGCACCAGTTCTACCCTTTAGTCAAAGTCCAGTGCTCTGCAGATTTGAAGTTCTTCCTTTGCTCCATGTATGCCCCCGTTTGCACCGTTTTGGAGCAGGCTATCCCTCCCTGTCGGTCCCTGTGTGAGCGAGCACGCCAGGGATGTGAAGCCCTCATGAATAAATTTGGTTTCCAGTGGCCCGAGAGACTCCGCTGCGAGGCTTTCCCAGTTCACGGCGCTGGGGAGATCTGCGTGGGTCAAAACACGTCCGACCCCGGTGGACCGTCCTCGTCTTCATCCTCCCCATATGCCCCCGAGCCGGTCACCCTACCCCCAAGCATCGTCCGACCAAACCGTCCCCCCCAGCTCAACCCGTACCACCAGTTCGCCTGCCCTATTCAGCTGGAGGTGCCTTCCTACCTGGGCTACCGCTTCATGGGGGTCAAGGACTGTGGGGCGCCATGTGAGCCCAACAAACCAGCAGGGATTATGTATTTCCGGGAGGATGAGGTGAAATTTGGCCGGCTTTGGGTTGGTATCTGGTCCATTCTGTGCTGTGTGAGTACTTTGTTCACAGTGCTCACATATTTGGTGGACATGAGGCGGTTTCGTTACCCAGAGCGGCCCATCATCTTCCTCTCCGGCTGCTACTTCATGGTGGCTGTGGCCTACGCTGCCGGCTTCTTCCTGGAGGACAAAGTGGTGTGTGTGGACAAATTCAAAGAGGAGGGCTACAGAACAGTGGCCCAGGGCACCAAAAAGGAAGGCTGCACTATTCTCTTTATGGTGTTGTACTTCTTCGGGATGGCCAGCTCCATTTGGTGGGTCATTCTGTCCCTGACTTGGTTCCTGTCTGCTGGGATGAAATGGGGCCACGAAGCGATCGAAGCCAACTCGCAGTACTTCCACTTAGCAGCGTGGGCAGTGCCAGCCATCAAGACCATCACCATCCTCGCCATGGGGCAAGTGGACGGCGATGTTTTGACAGGGGTGTGCTTCGTGGGCATCTTCAACGTGGATGCCCTTCGAGGGTTTGTCCTCGCTCCTCTGTTCGTCTACCTGTTCATCGGGACATCCTTCCTGTTGGCTGGATTCGTGTCCCTTTTTCGGATCCGAACCATCATGAAACACGACGGCACCAAGACTGAGAAACTGGAGAAGCTCATGGTCCGCATTGGGGTCTTCAGCGTCCTCTACACGGTCCCAGCCACCATCGTCATCGCATGTTACTTCTACGAGCAGGCCTTTAGGGAGCACTGGGAGCGCACCTGGCACATGCACACCTGTAAGCGCTTTGCCGTGCAGTGTCCCGCGCACAACTTCGCCCCCATGACCCCCGACTTCACTGTCTTCATGATCAAATACCTGATGACCATGATAGTCGGCATCACCTCGGGCTTTTGGGTCTGGTCCGGCAAAACGCTGCAGTCATGGCGGAGATTCTACAAGCGCCTTAGCAACAGTAACCACGGCGAGACAACAGTCTGAGCAGAAAGACACTTTTGAGATTCAAGGTCAAATAGCTTTCATTTAAATCTGGACTCAGTTATTTTTGTTGTGTTTTATTTTGTGACAGCAATTAGGGCTTTCGGACAAACAGCCAAAACTTCTGTTTATCTTGAGTTTGTTACAAGCTGGAGGCGTAGACGCATATAGGCCAATCACATCCCTCCCTTTTGTAAAGCAAATGCTGGTCCGTGGACTCTATAAAGCCGGACTTGAGAAGTTTCTATGAAGCCAACTAGGTATTACTTATTTTTCTATGCTTAATGTTACTATAATGTTGTTGAATGTTCTTTTATATATTCCAAGCAGAGGAAAAAAAAGCAATAGGTCAAGCAGCGTGACCTTAAGCTGGAGCTAAAAGGTCACATCGGCAGCAGCCACACCCCTTGGACTGTGAATAAACACATTAGATACGTCTGGTGACTGTTTCCAAACTAAAAACTTTATCGTCTGTTACATTTTCAGGAAGCACCCTGGCCTTTTTCGAGTCTAAAGCAACAACCTTTTGACTCTGCGTTGACGTGCCAAGTGGCTTCATCATAACTCTTTCTTTGTCATGTATTTTTGTACCGTTAGTAATTCTTGTATTGAATGTTCACTCCGAAGGTGAATGAAGTTTTGTATCGGTTTGCACAGCTATGCTAACAGTTTAAAGTGTTACAAATGGCTGACCTGGATCGAACATGCAGAGACCACACACACTCACCGCCTCTCTCTTAACTCGCCTTTATTCTTTGTAACTGAGACATAGCAGCTCATTGTTTATCCGTGTGTGTGTGTGTGTGTGTGTGTGTGGTCTCTTGGATCTCCATCTAAAAGCGTCCACAGCAGCCTTTTAAGGATTCAGTCCTAATCTGTTGGCGCAGTGAGGATTTTAATGTTTTTTATCCGGGCTAAAGTTGATTGTACACCTACACATGTAATCAACCAAAGTTTCAGTTCAAGTGTTCATTGTTCTCTATGAGCCCATTCATTCTTGTCTTTGAGGTTTTGTAGATTTGAATCAGCATTTTCTCTTCCACATTTTTAAAACAAAGCCCATTAAAAGTCTGCGTACAAATCTATGTCTGTGATCTGTGCTTTTGGAGACTGGAGCCACTTGTGCTTGATATTTAAATCATGAAAAAACACTAGACAAAAGGTCAAAAGTCACTACCTTGAGGAATGTAGCTATTTGAAGAGAGGCAGACGGTTTTATCTAGGCCTCGACCCTCGGAGACAGTACAGCAGTTTCTGAGAAGTTATGTCAGATGGCGTTGAATACTTTAAACGCATTACATTTCAAACTGGAATCCGTACATTTCATCCACATATATTTGGATGAACTGTTTTAATCAGGATTGTTTGTGAGTTTAAAAGCTGTACGTTCTCGCTCTTTCAGCACATTTTTTTCTACACGGTGTCATTGATGGATGAAGTGGTGACGGAAACATGTATGTGAACGCTCTGTGTGTTTCGTACTTGGGGTACAATATACACAGTGAATCCATAACAATCTTGGTTCTGTAGGAGCAGCTTGTTTATAACCCGTGTCACATTGTTGCATGTGATGTATGACATACCTCAAACCATTGTTTAGACTCGGTGTGTAGTGGACACAGCTCAAGGCTCCATTATCAGGAGTCACCCTCACGCCTCTGCTCATTTGTTTACCCAACACCGTGAAACAACTCCAGAGATGTGAGTGTTAAACATAAACCTGTTTGTATCCAGTTTAAGAAGGATTATGTCTGTTATATGGGAACATATGCAAACTGCCAGTTAGCAGACTCTTGTTTTTTAAAGGAATAATGTATTTATGGGGATACTTGTTTTTGACTTTTTAAACTTTTTTTTATGATGCATTGTATCTGTACAGTTTGAATAAAAAGTCCTAAAGTTTTTAAAATGTCCCCTGTGGTTTGTTTTAGTATAAATAATAGCAGTGTTGAGGTTCAAGATTTCAATTTTAGTTGATTCGGTGCAAGTTTTTGTTAAGCTGTAAACAATTTTGGTCCCATTTTACCCCATTTGTGTGCCTTTCAAATCTTTCAGGTTAATTCCCCCTAATGTGTAACAGCTCTAAATGAAAACACTCAAATGCATCATCCACAAAGTACTGTTTTTATGGCGGTAAAATAGTTTACTCAGCAGATGGTGAGGGGGACAATCTAGTGTAGACTTCCTCAAAAAAACAATAACGTTTTTTTGTTATCCGATGCTTTTAAACAGGTGAAAAAATACTTGTATCTGGCTGTTCAGGCATGGGAAAAACTAAAATAACACTTGTTTTTGCTTATATGTGGTGAGAAAAATGTCAGGTGGGTTGGACCTGTCCCCCTCACTTACAATGGTTGCTATGCCAGTGATATAGATAAATCTTATTGAATGACATTGATTTAAAACAAGAAGAAAAGATGTTCATGAATTGTATTATTGACTTCTATCTGTTCTTCTGTGCTCCTTTAAAGTGTATTTACTTCAAAAACATACATGAGTGGCAGCCCATTGCTCCACTGGATGGGTTAAATGCACAGGGAGGGTAAAAAGTAACTTAAACTTAACACAGTTTGAGAACCGCTGTCCAAAACTGATCATATGACGATATTTTTCAAAGATCTTCACAATATTCAACCACCGTGACATGTCTCAATTTGTTAATGATGAATAAGAGCTGCCCGAGGACAGAAGGCTAACTTGACTTAGAAATCGCAAATGATTTGACAGCACTGTTTACAGATCTGTGAGTCTGTCTAAAAATAGACCAGTCAAATTTAGATGAATCTTTATGGAAGGAAAAATACATTTAAAGTGGATTTTCTTCAATGTAAAATGTATGAACAGCACAATAGGTACTTTGACAGAGACACACATCACATCGGATCTTTTAAATTTGTTTAAATTCATTATAGTTTATGTTTCTTAGTTGTATATTTAAAAAAAAAACCTCATTCACGTTCATACGGAATAAAACTGAATAAAGACTAAAGTTTATAAAATTGTTCTTGGTTTGCATCAGTACAGCCTTCACACAGCCATGTAACAGGTGTTATACTGGCCTCTTGTGGATAGACACACACATAAACGCAACCAACTCAATACCTTACTGTCATTCATTCATCTTCTACCTCTTACTGTGATCAAAAGAGAAATTAAATCGACTGTAAGCTCTCACTGAATTATAATAATGAAGGCAGATGAATACACTGAAGTTGACAAAGATAATGTAGCTCAAGTATCAAGACAAAGCTTAATATCACTTCTTCACTATGCATTCTATTACTATTTGAGAGTCATATGTTTTCAGTTTTGTAATAGTCAATGGTAAAAGTAATGGCCAGTGTAACATTAGTTCGTAGTGCAACACTGACATCTAGTGGCCACAGAATTACCCAGTGCGCTGTATAGTCCTAAACTTTGCTGTATTTGGTGATGTAAGCATGAGCAACCAGAACTTTTAAATCATTGTATAACCACATCAACAACCTGGGAACTTTTTTATTTGACTTTTCCTCCAAATTCTGGTTGGTTATTCTGTTCTGTTCATCTTAAAGTGCATGCATTTTAGAATTATAGACTTGTTTATTCAATCCTACATACAGCTACACACATGTCAATAATTACTTAAACCACATTTAACATTTTGCAGGTTTATTCTGATCGACTTTAATAAAAAATACAACATTCATTTCCTATTGAACAGGAGTCTCCTACATGAGTCTCTAATCTTGGGGAAATTGAAGCCATACATAAAAGGAGTGATCATGGGTTGACAAATGAGAAGATACACAGATAAAATGACACGTATTTGACCAGGTACATGAGCCTTCTCAAATCTGGAATCGGAAAAATGAAAAACACAACCCACAAACATGTTTGACAGGGAGATAATCTGAGGCGTACATGTAGAGAGGGCTTTTGGTTTGTTTTCCTTCGTTGTGTTCAGACACACAGCCAAAATCTTCAGGTAGGACACTAAAATGAAACTAAACGGGACAACGATACATAAAATGGCAAATATTATGTCTGACACTTTGGAGAATGTTGAAACTGAACATGCAAGTTTAATGACCATGTGATGGTCACAAAACACTTTGTCTATGATGTTTCTACAAAATTCCAGACGGATTATGAAAACAAATAAGAAGACGAAGTTTGACAAAGAATAAGACCAGACAAGCACAATGATAATAGCCACTCTTTCATTAGTTATCATGACGCTGTAATACAAGGGGAAGCAGATGGAGATGTATCTGTCGTAGGCCATAGCAGCTAAAGTGCAAAACTCCACAGAGGCAGATGTGTAAAGATAAGACAGCTGCAGGAGACACAGTGGAACTGACACTTCATGAGTCTCTGAAAACATCTGAGAAAGCATTAAAGGATACACCGCTGTGCTGCCATTGATCTCATTAAGAAAAAGATTACAAAGCAATATGTACATGGGCTCATGCAACCTTCTGTCCACATATATGACCACAATGAGAAACAGGTTAAACACACAGATGCACAAGTACCACACAAGCATAAGGATGAAATACAAGTATTTGAAACTCCCAAGCTCTCCGTAGGCAGCCAGGACAAAAGACGTGACTTCACTAGAGTTATCCATTTCACATTTCACTGTAAAGTCCACTTCACTCAATGTGTCTCTTAAAAGCAGAGCTACAAATATATGAGGGAAAATCTCACGTTTTCCCTCAATGACAAATGCAATAATAAATAATTATGTTCAAACAGAAAACATGAAGGATCACTTTTTCTTTTCTTTCAAATTGAAGAAACACAATTCCAGCTTACTGGTTACAGCATCTGTAACTGTGACTGATGTAAAGGCATGAAGAAAAAAGACGATAAAATGTATACATGTGTGGTGCGGGACTGAGTGACTGCAGGAGGACATCTTTATACAGCCGTCCAGTCCAAAGAGACTGGGCTGTACCAACGTCACTGTCATCACTCAATATACTGTCAACACTATCATTATCATAATTGTACTTGCATCAAAATCAGTATGACGAAGTTAGTAGTAAATTAATTAACAAAACACACACTTTGGATTCCATATTTACCTCATTATTACTTCATATTTACTTACTACTCTTTTGTACAACACACTTTGCTGCAACTCAGACCAAGTCAGATGTATTTCTTAGTAAACGGTTTTGCCTGGTTCTACAAAAGGACAATAATAAAAACCTGCATTAGGGATTTTCTTCATTTTAAAGACAGATACATTGGTTAGAAATGTGTGAGAGAGCTGGAAAAGAAATAGAACAATTGGTCCGAGCCAAAAATCAAACCCAGGCCAGGCCTACAACCAAAAGACTAGTTCTGAGGCGCTATTATAGTCTGAAAACAATAAAGGAACAATATTGATCGTAACATGACTTAAAGACTGGTCATCTCTGTTTCAAATGTTGAACTGTGCCTGCACCTTTTTCTGTCACACACGTTTGGATAATGAGTTGTGTTTTTGGTAATAAACTGGGTCCTTCTGATGTTTTATGACACACTTTAAGAAGGATTGTTGCAATATTTTACAGACTCTGATGGAAGAAATTTGCTCACATCTAAAGAGGGTCACAGACTTTTTCAGAGATCAGTCAGTGACTCACAGTTAACAATATAGTTTAGCTCAAGTATTGGGTTCATTTGGGGTCAGAATTTTCCAAAAACACTTATCGAAAACATCAAAGTATCAAGTATCAAAGTAGTACGTTTCTTTGAAAAAAAAAACATGTATTGGGTTTAGAGTCAGATCTTTGTGGTAATTTTGTCTTAAGTGGAATAATTCTTTATACTCTACGTCAGACTGTAATTGGTTTCTCCGCAAACAAATGATAAGGATAATTTGAATGAAATTGACCAAAGCTGGTAAAAGAAAAGTCAAATACACAAACTTGCAGTATATATGTATTTTAATCAAGTGTTAATGTCCATAATAAAAATGATAACAGGTTTAGTTGATGTAATGTCCATCTTTTGTGATGCAACACCACAGTGTCTCAGAGGCACATAGTAAACAGTTTGATTAAGTCTCAGGGTCATTAGTCCGCTCTCTGCCTCCCCAGGACAGATCCCAGGACAGATCCCAGGACAGATCCCAGGACAGTGATTTATTCTCAGTGCAATGCTCTGGGACCAGTTGCACAACAAACACAGTAAAAAGTAAAGTTACTTTTAAACCTTTTCCACAGAAAGGTCTTGACTCTGATACTGAAGAACAAAAGAAAAAACATAGTTAATAATACATCATAAACTTGGAACTATTATTTGAATTTGAAGGTGCAATACAAAATATTGAAGTAATAAACTATAACTGCAACAATGAACTGTCCCCAAAGGGTCTTGTATATCTTTACTGCACTGGATGTCATTAGTGTGAAACTTCAGGAGTTTAACAGTCGACAGGGAGCAGCCCTTTGGCTCATTAGGGTCAGTGCTGATCTCAGAGGACGGTCCGCTACAAATGCCCTGAATAAGTTGAATAAGAAGAGACAAGAGAGATAGGACAATCTAAGCAACATCTAAGTTATGTTTAAGTTACATTTTATGAGATATAAAGGAACATTAAAATGCCATTGAAGTTTTTGAGGAGATACTTATTTTAAAGGTTTGTAACCATGGCAGAGATGGTCTACAGGTCATTAGCTGCTTATTCCTAAGAGACCAATTAAAACAGTCATTTGGGCAATGACTAAAACAAACATGCCCAGATTATGCAATTGTAATTTGTTGACAAAATATTAAAATGTGACTTGTAACTTAAATTCAAGATAAAAACACAAAAACTTTGAATTTTGTAATAAAACAGTGACAATGGAAATGTGTTTTAATAAAGCTGTAAAATAAGGGCTTAACATATATAATTTAACTTGTTCAGGTTCAATTCATTTAAAAAACCCCCACTATACTCATATATGTTAATGCAATAATCTCACAGCTTTGCCCAAGTTAATTTGTGCATGATAACAGCAGATAAAGGGCTTAGCTTAATGAGATAACCTCATGATTAAAATATATTTACAGCCCATCTCTGTTGAATCACACTGTGCACTGTGTGACTTGTATGTTATTGCCTTTTGCAATAAAGTTCATTGGGAGCAGGAATAAAAAAGCAGGAATAAAAAAGTCCAAAACAAAGTACTACATACAGATAAAAGCATCTCTCTGCTTTGTCCAAGTTCATTCATTCATTCATTTTTCCACCCGTGTCGAGAGAGGCTGGAGCCAAACTCAGCTGCTTTTGGGGATGAAATGGGGAAAAACTAGGACTGACCCTGATAGAAAACCATTAATTATGCCCATGGTAGAAAACTCCACATTTAAGGCCGTAAGATTGATCCCATAACCTACAGTGAGACAGTGCTACCCACACAAATAAAAACTGATGTCCATCCATTTATAAGGGCCATGTTTAAAGAATAGTCAACGATTAAAATTTCACCATTAGTTGCGCACAAGAGCTAAAAGAGGAGACTGTATGTATGTATGTAGGTCCAAAATGGCGGCGGCTGCTGCTGCTGCATGGTGGTGCAGCCCAACAACAAAGTAAAACCATCAGATGTATAGGCCTGTCTGGACAGGTTTAGGCAAATGTATTTAGGCCCTAAAGTTAGTTATGTCAGTGTCAATGCTGAATACTTGCCAAAAAAATTAAAGATTTTAAAACCCCTGAAATATGGATAAATCTTGTTCAGTGTCTCCTTTTAAAGCCCCATTTACTGTCAATGCTGTGCCTCTTTTCATTGTCATATTATTTGTTTGTATATGTCAGCCATTGATTATGCCACATTTAATAAAGTTCACAAGATTTACTTCAGATACTTTTTAGGTTGCGTCATCTGTAAAAAGCTCCAGAGAACAAAGCTATGACTATCCACCACATTACAAAATAAAAGAGAGCATCTCCTCCCATTATTCTGGCCTTGATGGTCAGACTCTCTGTTTAGTGGGAGTCAGGTATAAGGCGACCTCTGTGAGCAAAACAAGTTATGCATATTTTATAATACATTTATTTATTGCCTTGATATTCAAGACTATAATTCACTCTTATATACGTGATTATGAAATGAACATCTGAGAATAACACTATAATTATTTTAAATGTTATATTAATTCATTGGATTTTGGTTGTGTTATGGAAAATAGTACTTTTTCTTTTTACTTCAACCTCACTATGTTTATTAATATTGGACATTACCGCTACCCAGCCTTTGTCTTCTGCCTCCTGCTCTATGGATTTATCATGTGTGCTAATCTCGTCATAATATTGGTTATATCACGTGAGAAGACGCTCCATGAGCCCATGTATATATTTATTGCTTGTCTGTCTGTCAATGCTCTCTATGGTTCAGTGGGATTCTTCCCGAGGTTTTTAATGGACCTTTTGTCTGACACTCATTTAATCTCACGTCAGGCTTGTTTCTCTCAAGTTTATGTCATTTATACCTATGCCTCATTTGAACTGACCATACTGGGGATTATGGCGTATGACAGATATGTTGCTGTGTGTCATCCTTTACACTATCACAGGAGGATGAACTTTAAAACTGTTATTATATTGACAGCACTGGCTTGTATCTTTCCTGCAGGAGCTGTTTCAGCCTGTCTTTTTCTGTCCATGCAGCTTCCTTTATGTGGGAATAGGATCCACAAAGTCTTCTGCGCAAACTGGAATATTGTGAAGCTTTCATGTGTTAGCACCGTCGGAAATAACATTTTAGGGATGTTTGTGACAATAACCACAGTCTTCTTTCCTCTTATTTTTGTCCTGTACACGTATTTTCGAATTGTCCTGGTTTGTTTTAAAAGCTCATCTGAATTCAAAGGCAAGGTTTTACAAAACTGTTTACCTCACATTGTGTCTTTTGCAACTTATTCCCTCACAGTGTTTTGTGATGTTTCTCTGAGTCGCTATGACCTTGAAAAGATAAATCCAGTTGTGGCTTCTATTTTATCGCTGGAGTTTGTTGTTATTACACCTGTTCTTAATCCACTTGTGTACGGCCTCAAGTTACCTGAGATAAGGAGACACATATCAAGACTGCTGTCATTTCACAAAGTATAAAAACAGAAGAAGAAATTCTATGATTTTAAAAAGAGTCACAGAAGATATAAAATGGTTTAGCACTGTATGCTACACCATTTACATTTATTTAGGAGGGAAGGTATTTTTTATCACTCTGCATGACCTTAAATTGAGTATGGTTAAAAAAAAAACATTAAAAAGGATCACAGATTCATATAAACATATATAGGGAGCACTGGGAACATGTAGTTTTTCTTCTTTGGTCCAACATTTTTTACAGAAGCCATATTCCACTAAAATATGTTTGCAGCATGAGTTATTGAACAATCACAATGTATTTCCCCTTTAGCTCAGTCACATTGTATTAATATCAATACTAAAATTTAGACAAACCTTCACTGTCAACACTGCAACTCAGTGATTTATCTTTCTCCTGATTCTTCCAAATAACATGATCTGGATGAATTAAAACCTTTAAAGATGTTGCCTTACATGAAAATAAACATTTTTACATGCCCATTGTAATGAACTGTGTCTCATTTTTTGGCCACAAAAGAAAATATTACAGTGTATGAAATCAGAGGGCCTTTATTATATATATTATGTATATAATGTGTTTTGGATATAATTTCAGATCCAACTGGTCAGTGGTCAAATTGTATGTTTTGAGATATAAGCTAAATGAATTATATTAGCATTAACACTTTGTGCCCCTTCTTAAGAGAACATGCAAGCATCTATGGCAGGGGTCGGCAACCTTTTGGAGCCAAAGAGCCATTTCTCACCAAAAACATAAAATTTACATTTGTTGGGAGCCACAAGAAATAGATACATTTCAGACATTTACATTTTAAACACTAGGTTTAAATTAGCCTTTTTATATATTATAATCTATTGATCATTAATGAATGCTGACTGATGTATAATCACCGGTATAATTAATGTCCACCGTTCAAAACAATCAACAATAAAAACAACATGTTGATATGACCAAGGCAACACCTGGAGGCACAGGACGCTTGGCCTTTGTAACAAAAATACTGAATAGTAGATCGTAAAGTAAATATATACAATAGCTCATAGCACTATAGCACTAAGTATTACAGTGCACTTGAACACTACATTATGTTATGTATGTTTGCACATTATGCATTACACTCACTGACCCATCTTCTTTACAAAATGAGGACAGAGTTTGGATTTTACCCCTATCCGTTATAGTGGGCTTTAATTAATTAATTAATTCTATTTATTCAGGTGCAGGACTTGCACGCAGTGCCTAGATCTACCAGCTTAACCCGTGAGTCGAATATTGGTTAATAACTGCCATATTGAGCAGTGTTTATGATCAAAATATATGCGCAAAATTTTATCGATATTCTAGAAATGTCGAAAAAACACAATTTCGCAGTTACAGTGTTTCCATTAAATCATACATGCGAATAAAAACAAACGCCATAAGTCATTCAAAAAACATGGCGATGAATGTAAACATCACTTTGATTTACAGCAGATTTATTCATATTTCAGCCACGGCACTAGCGCTCATTATCTGCTATCAAAGGCGACATCAGCGTCTTATTCAGGCCATGGAGCGGCAAGTCTCTTGTACTTGGGAGCGGCTACGTATGAGGCGTTTTTGGGAAATTGTAGTTGGCGATTTTACAGAAGAGCTATAGATTCAACATTTCCGAATGTCGCGCTCAACTTTTGATGAGCTGTGAGATGCAGCGGGACCTCTTGTGGCGCCCGCTGCGCAGTGCCCAAGGCAGCCAGTTCCTACCAAGAAGCGCATTGCCATCGCGATTTACAAACTGGCTACCTGTGCAGAGTACAGGGTAGTAGCAGAGACATTTGGAGTGAGTAAAACGACCGTCCACAGGTGTGTATGGTGTGTGTCAACTTCGAGTAGTATCCGGTTGTTGATCACGTGACTCGTTTAATTAGACAAAAGTGTTTCCATTGCAGTTTTGCGAAATATGCCAATTTCGATACGCCTGAAAAACTACCTCATCTAAGCGCAAAAACCTTTTTTTTCGAAAAATGCGAGTTTTTTCGAAATTGTCGTGTTTCCATTATGCGAATTTATATTTGCAAATACAATTTGCCGATCAATGGAAACGCAGCTAATGAACACCCTCCTTTGTTACATTTTAACTCTTCAAAGCCTCGGTGTGATCAAAAAACAATAAACACTTCTGTGTTCTCATGCGCAAGGATACAGTCCTCTGTGCATATTAATCAGAATTAATACACTTAATACAAACATGATTGTAAAAAATAAAAAAGAGAGAGCCGCAAAAGGGGTGCTAAAGAGCCGCATGTGGCTCCCTGCAGGGACATGCTATTTTCTATGAAGAGTAGTTGAAATAAAGAGATCTGTTTAATATTTTACAAAAACAAATTTCATTTACTTTATCCATGCCCTAAGACATCATTATATTTCAAGGAGTGCTTGTCTACAAAAGGAACAAGAAGTTCGGACAAATGTTTACACTTACAACTTGTATTAAGATATACATGTCTTTTTTCTTAAATAGCACTGTATGTTTGACTCCCCCGCTCCAAATAGTCCATTGTTAAGAATATGATGGTGAATAATTATCTGTCTCTATGTTTTAGCAGTTCCATTAATGAGTAGTGTAGGAGTTTCTTTATGTCATAATCTTTGGGGATTTACAGCACCAATAACAACACTATGTGAGACAACATAAAAGACGCCTGTCCACTCCAGTGTTTCCATGAAGATGTAGTCCATAGATGGGTGAGAATACAGCCTGCAGTCTGTGTGACTTATATTTCAAGACATTTAAGGACACTATTACTTGTATTCTGTGTTTGCAAAATTCTGTTGCAGAACAGAATGTATTGTTTTCCAGGAATATTTTCAAATTCTACCTAATCTGAAACCACTTTAATCTGAATTATTCATACTGACCATGTGTTATGGAAAACAGTTCTGTTTCCTTTTACTTTAACTTCACTATGTTCAGGAACATTGATGTTTACAGGTACCCAGCCTTTGTCTTTTTCCTCCTGCTCTATGGATTTATCATGTGTGCTAATCTTGTCTTAATATTAGTCATAACTCAGGAGAAGACGCTCCATGAGCCCATGTATGTGTTTATTGCTTGTCTGTCTGTCAATGCTCTCTACGGTTCTGCTGGAATCTTCCCAAGGTTTTTAATGGACCTTTTGTCTGACACTCATTTGATCTCACGTCTGGCTTGTTTCTCTCAAGTTTATGTCATTTACAGCTATGCATCCTATGAACTGACCATACTGGGGATTATGGCGTTTGACAGATATGTTGCTGTGTGTCATCCTTTACACTATCACAGGAGGATGCGTTTTAAAGTAGTCATTGTATTGACAGCATTTGCTTTGTTATGCCCTCCCTGTTTAATTATCCCAGTCATTATATTAGCAGCCAAGCTTCCTTTATGTGGAAATAAGATTCACAAAATCTTCTGCTCAAACTGGAATATTGTGAAGCTTTCATGTGTTAGCACTGCCAGAAACAACATTTTAGGGATGTTTGTGACAATAACTACAATCTTCCTTCCTCTTTTCTTTGTCCTGTACACGTATTTCCGAATTATAATCATCTGCTGGAAAAGCTCCTCTGAATTTAAAGGCAAGGTTTTACAAAAATGCTTACCACACATTGTCTCTTTTACTGTTTACTCCATTACAGCATTTTGTGACATTGCTTTAAGCCGCTACAACCCCGACGAAATAAACCCTTTTGTGGTGATTATCTTATCTCTAGAGTTTGTCATGATTCCTCCTATTCTCAATCCACTTGTGTACGGCCTTAAATTACCAGAGATAAGGAGACATGTCCTGAGGATGTTAACATTTCATAAAATAATGTCTCCCACTTGAAACTACAATGTGAAAGCAAATCACACTTTTGTGTAAATAGCTTATAGGAACAGAAGAAATGCACAATATTTAAAACTAAGAATTATATTTGCTACAACAAGGCTATATGTGAACTGAATGCCTTCTCGTGATTTCTTTTTGATTAATTATTGTACTGGTCACTCAATTGTTAAAGCCTATCTGTTTTACTTTACATCTGATGTACACTGACTATAAAATGAGGAAAATAATAAACATATTATGTGACACATGCACTGTAGGTGTTGAATTATGAGAACAGAAGGCTGCAAGGGGGCACTAAAAATGTGGATAATCCACACAATGTATTTTTGACTGAGGTGGTAACAGGTCTGGAATAAGAGTTGAATGCATACATCGCAGAGTATGTCAAGGCCATCACTGATTTTGATGTATGCTGTTTCAAAATATTATTATGAGTCGATTTATGTTTTATGAGCCAATAAGACAAGATCATCATAAAATGTTGAATAAAACACAATGTTACCCTCCATTCATTTGCACTAAATATTTATAGAATCAAATCGCATTGTAGTTTATAGGAATAATGATAGCATCTGTGTCACAGCAACATCTGTGAAAAGGGCCACTTCACAGGCCTGACTCTGATATAAACCCTTATGAAGGTGTTGTGATGATTTTGGACAATGTTTGGGAGAAGACTGAGTGGGATTATTCAGACAGAGGCTGGATATTCAAAATAAATCTGGGAAGTGCTTATACTACTATCCAGGTCATCTACATCAGAATGTCACACTGTCCCACACATATTGACCATAAACTACACATGATGATATTTATTGTTAGTGTGTGAGACAGACCAGATTTTGTAGAGTGTTCAGTGCACTCCACGACAGGGACAGCCTCCCTTTATTACTCTTTTTGCAGAAATGTGTGTGTCCTTTCGGTGTTGTTCAGCTAATGATCCCACGTCCACTGTTGTCAGTCTATTTAAAAATGGACTTATTGAAAATGTGGACATGAAAAGTGTATATTAAGCATTTACAAAGGTGTGATCAGAACTTTTACCAAGAACACACTGTAGTGTAGAGACAGTATCAGCAAAACAAATAGGCTTAAGGGTTCAATTGGTATCACTAAGAGTAAATAAAATATTAATACTAAATAACACAAATGATCACCATTTAAATGCACATACATTTGATTGAGATAACATTTTGTATACAGAACAGCTCATAAATGAAAAAGATTTGGTCTCTCATCTTAAATCATTAATTTAAAGACACATTCATTGAGCCAAAAAAGCAAATTTTACTAGTTAGGTGACTTCTAATACCAAATCACTGCCTCACATTGGGTCTTTTGTTTTAAAGGCATGATATATTTGACATTTTGTTATTTTAATTAGCCAAATGTGACTCTTTAATGTTAATGTTTAATGTTCCAATAACTCTATCAATGCTTTACACAATTAGCAGTAAAACCTATAATAATAAATGCTCAAACTGTTCAAAGGCAGGTATGTAAAGGTGACTCTAAATCAGGGGTGTCATAAAATTTTAGTTTTTAGTTTAATTTGATCAGTTTTAGGGTCTCAGTGTTGTGTTATGTCTGCCACTCTTACTAAAATCCCTAGTGGACAAGTTAGGAAATGCTGTTACTTTTATTTAAAAATTGCAGTTAAAGCCTATGTAATTTTCACACTTTACAAAATCATGTCACGGGCTGAGATGTACCCTCTGCCGAGACGATTTTGGCTCCCTGGACCATACGTTTGACACCCCTGCACTAATAGTGAAGAATGTGAAGGTGAATAATTGACTGTCTCTTCTATTAACAGGCCAGTGTCTGGGATGTACCCCACCTCAGGCCCAAAGTCCTCTGCCCCCCACAAACAACCCATGAGTTTTTAGGAATGGGTGAAAAATGCACAATGCCTCATTTGTAAGCCTCACGCTTAGAGCCTGTTTGAATCTAAGGTAAATAGTTTTCATTGTAAAGAAGTCATTTAATCACATCAAGAATATGTATTTGTAAATTGTGAGTGTGGTGTAACTCTCTGGAGAGGGCACACATGCTCAGAGTAACAAAATAAAAGCCTTCATTCTCCTCCTGACACACACTCTGTCTGACTTATACATTACTGCACTGTGTGTGGAACAGGTGATGTGTTATAGGTTATCAGAGTTAGTTTTATAATTTAACTAATGTACATTTAACTGTGTCAAATGTTCTGCTTTCCAGTCTTATGTTACTTTATTTATGGTTTAGATTGTAGTTATTCTTTGACAAAGCATTGGATACAACTGCTTTTGCATATAAGACAATAAACAAAGGCTGAAAGAACAGATTTTATTTGTGAAAATCCCAGAACATCAGCCTCTGTATACCCTCAGTAATCAGATTTGTGTGCTGTATGGCCGTATGGGGGAAGACTTGTACTTTAACCTCACCATGTTCATAAAAATTGATGTTTACAGGTACCCAGCCTTTGTCTTCTGCCTCCTGCTCTATGGTTTTATCATGTGTGCTAATCTTGTCATTATAGTAATCATATCACGTGAGAAGACGCTCCATGAGCCCATGTATATATTTATCGCTTGTCTGTCTGTCAATGCTCTCTATGGTTCAGTGGGATTCTTCCCGAGGTTTTTAATGGACCTTTTGTCTGACACTCATTTAATCTCACGTCAGGCTTGTTTCTCTCAAGTTTATGTCATTTATACCTATGCCTCATTTGAACTGACCATACTGGGGATTATGGCGTATGACAGATATGTTGCTGTGTGTCATGCTCTACACTATCACAGGAGGATGAACTTTAAAGTAGTTATTAGATTGACAGCATTGGCTTATTTAATTCCAGTTGCTTTTGTTCTAGCATGTCTTTGGCTGTCTGTCAGGCTTCCTTTATGTGGGAATAGGATCCACAAGATCTACTGCGCAAATTGGAATATTGTGAAGCTCTCTTGTGTTTCCACACTCCTCAATAACATTATAGGGTTGCTTTTGACAGTGACATCAGTCTTTATCCCTCTTCTTTTCGTCCTGTACACATATCTACGAATTGTCCTGGTTTGTTGGAACAGTTCTGCAGAATACAAAGGCAAGATTTTCCAAAACTGTTTACCACACATTGTGTCTTTTGCGACTTTTTCACTCGCAGTGTTTTGTGATATTGCTTTGAGCCGAATTGACATTGAAAACATAAATCCTATTGTGGCCATAATTATATCGATGGAGACTGTGGTGATTCCTCCTATTGTTAATCCACTCATGTACAGCCTGAAGTTACCTGAGATAAGGAAACACGTCTTAAGAAAGTTCTCGAGCCTTTAGTGTGAGCAAATAATCGAAAGTAGTCAAATCTAAAATGTTCTGTTGTTTGTTAAAATTACTGTATATGATAAATCTTTGTAGTCTCTACTCTAGCTCTAAATGGAACTGTACAGGATATTCGCATTAATATTTAAATATGCTGCCAATATTGAAGGTAAATAAATTAAGTTCAACTCCATCCAGAGTCACGCTGATTTGTTAACTTCAATTGTGGTAAATATAAGAAAAAGTCAGCGATGCTCCTAAATGTTGTTTATAAAATGTCCCTGTAGCAGCAAGCAAATATTTATGTTTATTAGTGGGCAAAACATTGGAGTTTATTGGCAAGATGTTTTTGATATACTGCAGTCTTTAACGATTTTTAGTGGGGATTAAAAGTGGAACAAATTACTGAAATTAGAGACCTTTAATAGAAAAATAAAAGCATAATATCAAAAAACCCCAGGCCAAAGGTTAAATATTTAAATCTATGTATGTTTGCTTACAGGATTGTGTTAACGTGTATATTCAGATAACGGTTGGAAAGAAAATATATAAAGGGTAAACTTAGCCAACGCACACAAACCAAATGTTCAACAGGGGACAAATAAACACATGCATAGACCACTCTAACGTTGCTGCTTCTTTAACACAAACCGTTAACAATCACAATGGGCCAAGCAACAGTAAAACACTGTATAAATCTAAACAAACAATGAGCATTTTGTTTAAAATCCCAATACAGAATGTAAAATACTTTTTCCCAAGCACAAAACAAGGACAAAGACCATTTCCCACTCACAGCTGGAGGCCTGCCGGTGACTGGGATCTATAAAGACTGTGAAATAGTATTCGCTGTTTGTGGTTTACTTTTAATGAGAAGATTTGACATAATTTACTTTATTTCATTTACATTCTTTTTTAGCTTTGAACTGTATCCAAGACAGGCCTGGTTTCATCATTTTCACCATTCCCATAATCTATTTTCCATCTCTGAACAATACTGACAATAAAATCAGCACAAGTCTGACAGAAAAATACTGTGATGTAAGACTGAAATAAATGCTATATCTATATTGTATTAATGTTTATGTGTTTTATTGATACATCTGTGATAGAATCCACTTGGACGGTGCGGTTTGGTTCTGGGACATTTCCATTACCACAAGGTGTTTCCATAAAGAGAACCGTACTGTATCACTTTGGTAACACCTTGGCTAGGGGTCCCAAGAGTCTCAAGCTCTGTGCTTTGAAAAAGTTGGAGTTGGTTCAGCTGATAGGATGATAGTTTGAATAGATTGAAATCCCATGTTAACACCTTCACATCCTCTTCCTGTTTGAGAACTTAAAAAGAGTTGGCAGTGTTGTCTTTGTGGGACGGACAAACATGACTCCAGTGCTTTACGTCCTCCCACTATTGCTGCATCGACTGTTTTCTTTATGGCAACACAATGGCATGTAACTTGGTAAATTATACATAGTTATGATGGATAATGTCTCGGTGATGACTGTCTTTACTCTGTCTGGTTTAAGTGGCACAGAAAAGTACAGGATCCCTCTGTTTGTTGCAACATTATTGTGTTACTGTGTGATCTGGGTGGTCAACGTGGCTATTATTGTTACTATTATTGTGGATAAGAACCTCCATGAACCTATGTATGTGTTCCTCTGTAATCTGTGCATCAATGGACTGTATGGGACGGCAGGTTTTTACCCTAAGTTTCTGAGTGACCTCCTGTCGACTTCTCATGTGATTTCATACGCTGGGTGTCTTTTGCAGGGATTTGTGCTGCACTCCTCGGTCTGTGCAGACTTTTCTCTCCTGGTCCTCATGGCTTTTGACCGATATGTGGCAATATGTCGACCTCTGGTGTACCACTCTGTCATGACAAAACAAAGAGTTACTGTCTTACTCTTGTTTGCGTGGCTTATACCATTTTACCTGTTGTTAGTGAGTACAGTGACTACATCAACATCAGTGCTATGCGGCTCACACATCCCCAAAATCTACTGCATCAATTACTTGGTCGGTAAACTTGCTTGCACTGCTTCTCTGGCAAATATTATTATTCCAGCATTTAATTACAGTTTTTACGGTGTACATTTTCTTATTGTGATTTTGTCTTATTTTTACCTGATCAAAACATGTTTAAAATCCAAAGAGGGCAGAAGCAAATTCATGAAAACATGTCTGCCACATCTCTTCTGTTTAACTATATTTACTGCCTCCTTGCTTTTTGATTTAATCAACATTAGATTCACCTCCACAGACATTTCACAGAATGTGCAGAATTTTATGGCAATAGAGTTTCTCTTGGTTCCTCCAATTTTCAACCCCGTCATATATGGCTTTAAACTGACCAAAATAAGAAACCGGATTGCACAGTTTATTTGTGGTAAACACTTTAGTAGTATACAAGAGTCATGAGTTTTCTTCCAGCAGGTCTTTGTAACACCGGCGTCAGAGCCTGTTGTGTTTGACATCCCTGGGTGCTGCCATACAATTAATTCACTTACTTTAATAATTTTCCACTCCCTTTGTCTCTATATATTATTGTTTGGACACATATAGCATAAATGAAGACGATAAAACACAAACTGTCAATAATACTCTGTTTAGATCAAGCAAGAAAAATTGTTTCTTTCACACTTTACTGAATAAACATCTGAAATATCAACATGGCATTAATCTGTTTGTAGTTTATAAATATTAGGTATTTGGTAACACTAATAACGTATAACTACACACTATTACACATTAGCTTAGCACTTATTCATTTACAAAGCATATGATGTTTTGGCATATACAAATTGTCTGTTCATTGATTAATCGGTTACTTGATTGACAATCTGCTTGATTGTGTGTAGTTTTTTAAAGACTGGTACAAAAACACACAAATGTCTTTCAAAACAATGCATATATATTTTGAGCAGCTGAGTAAACCATAAATCTGATTGTAACATATCAGCTGTTTCTCTTAATTTTAGGTAAATGTCCATATAGCATAATGACTAACACAAAAATACGCTTACTTTGCACCAATCTTGAGGGCACTTGGTTTTGTAGAAGACTTATGTTTTAATTAAGATCACTTTTTCATATTTTAAATGACAAAACTGATCCTTTTAAAGAGGTGATTCATTTAGACTGCTCTCCTGTTGCTGAACTTGATAATATGGCATCTACCTTATCAATAACAACATGCTTTTGTACATTGTTTTAATAAATGATCATTTATTTTGGGCATAATTCTAGTGGTTGCTTTCTGGACAACTTGTATATCGTGGGGTCTTACTTTTGTCTCATTTCACCAGCAGATTAAAAAATATACATCAACTGGGATGAACCATGGCCTAGCTGTTAAAAATAATTTGGTAAAAAAAAAGTCACTTTAATGTAGGAACATTGTGGATTTCCCAGATGAGTCATGAAACAGTGCCTCCTGCATGTCCGGCTCGGGGCCTCCTCATGGTGGGATAAGCCCAGAGGCATTCAAAACCGATGCCTGAGCCAATGTATCAACTACAATTCATGGCCATGGACGAGAGTAGATGAGAATAATTTCAGAGCTTTGTGTTGCTGCAGACTATACAACGATCGGTCTGTCAATCTCCTGTTCCATGCTTTTCTCACTCAAAAGATACTCCAGAGATAAGTCCAGTGTTCCATGCTCGGGACAAAAGGAAGTGTCTGGGCAAAGGGAAGAAAGAGTATAATCTTACTAAAAACATTTCATACTTTACATGTGTTTTTTTTTTTTAATCTAATCTATCTATCTAATTTAAGCTCACAAACAAATTTCGTGAAGTGCATTACTCTTTAACCTTCACAAGCAGTTTCAGCCAAACCTGCTGGCAGTTTTTTCTCTGTACCCTCCTGTCACAGTCCCAGAAGTTTTGTGGTGGTCCCAGCACAGGTATAAATAAAAGCAGAAGGCCTGAGTACAGATGCACCAACAGGAAAGTATGAACTGTTGTGCGAACTGTAATATTTTTTAATTTTTACTAACGTTGCAATACAAGCAGTAGTTACTTAGAACCCATGGCCCAACTTTTTTGTTTCAGTAGTTATTTGCTGAGGAAAATAAGCTTCCCTCATCCTGAGCTCTGATTTAGTTGTGAATTTTAATTGGTTTTAGAAGAAAATATGTCAGGGAACAATTGAAACCATGAAAATCATCTTCTCTGTACACTTTAATACCCCATAATTTAAAGCACAGCATCTCCTGGTCATAATGAGAGAACATTTTTGGTTGATTTTTCTAACTCAGAACACTAAAATGTGTGTGAACTAAAAAGTGTCACAATATTAACCTGACTCCACCAGATTGAACTGCTCCACAGAACATAGTCTGTTTCACAGTACCATTGGAAAGACTCCCGTTGAAAACACTTGAAAAAATAAGCACCTTCTGCCGAAAATATGGAGGTGATTTGATGAAGCAGTGACTAGTCTCCGCTTACAATGAGGTTTCTTTAACCAATCATAGCAATAATTCATATGATGTGCCACTCTTTGCTCTTCTTTCAAAGAAAAAATACTCTCTACTTTGAATAAAACTGATTCGATAGCACCAGCAACGCTAACTTCTTTCAGCCTAGCCATGCTGACAACAAAAAGAAGAGAGTGCTTGTTGCTTTTGTCAAATTAAATCCTGTTTGTGCTGCACATCATTGGTCACAAGAGTCCAGTGAGCCCACTGTTTGACTCAAGCTGTTTGCTTGGCGCGATGCAAGATGGATTTCAGTGAGTTTGGAAACTCCCAAATCTTGAGAGAATCCAGCTGCAGCACAAGGTTATCCTAATATAGTGACAAACCTAAAAAAAGAAATTTGCTTCAAGTCCTTATGGTTCCTTAGGCTAGTCTTGACTCAATATTCGTCTAAACATTTTCCATGGTTTTATAGCTTGAAAAAAATCACCAACATGTATGATAAATAGGTTTAGACCTGGATAAATGTGCTTTGAGTTACTGTCTTAATCTTTTTCGCTCGGCTCACACATACCAAAGATTTACTGCATTCATTATTTAGTTAAGGCTTGCTTGTACTGCAGCTTTTAATTACAGTTTTTTCATCTCTCATGTTTTTGCAGTTATTTTGTCTTATATTTATATAATCAGAACATGTATAAAATCCAAAGAGAACAGGAGTAAGTTCATGAAAACATGCCTGCCACACATTTTCTGTGTGTTCTTCACAATTATTTTTACTGGTTCAATGTTTTTTTTGATTTGCTGTACGATAGATTTGGCTCAGATGTGTCAGAGAGCCTTAAGAACTTTATGGCAATAGAGTTTCTTGTTATTCCCCCAATAAGCAATCCTCTCATATATGGTTTAAACTTGACACAAACAAGAAACAGAATAATAAAAACGATAAGGTGCGAACCCAAGTGAAGATGTTCAACCTTTCACAGTTCAGTCTAAGACGCTAATGATATATTTATTGTACTATTAACATTTGCATTTATTTTACTTGTGCTAGTTGTTTGTTTTTGTGGGGGGTGGGGGGGGGGGGGGGGGGGGGGCGCGGGGGGGGGGGGGGGAAGAAAAAAAAAAACACCCCCACAAACAAGAACACAACCCCCCCCCCCCCCGAGAAAAAAAAAAAAAAAAAAAAATCTTTTTTTTTTTTTTTTTTTTTGGGTGTTTTTTCCCTCGGGGGTTTTAAAAAAAAAAAAAAAAAGAAAGAGGGGCCCAGTTGGGTTTTTAAAAAACCTTTTTTTGGTTTTTTAATTTTCCCCGGGGCGGGGGGGGGGGGGGAAAAAAATTTTCTCCTTTAAAAAACCCAGACTCCCCCCAGCCTTTTTTTTTGTTCCAAAATTTCAAAACCTTCAGGCGGTAAACAATTCTCTTACACTAGTGTCTTTAACTTAAACAGCCTACTCATACTATGAACTTACCTTAGCTCTAAAACACGATTGTAGCACTAAGAAAAAAAAAACAGAAAGTACATACATTTAAACTTTTAATATTAATCTAACTGGTTTCTTAAATGTTATAGATATAAGGCATATTAAGGCTCCTCCTGGAAAACAGTAAAAAAATTAAGCAAATAATTCATGCAGTCTTTAGTGAGAAGCAGCATGTAAAAAGTGTTGACGTCGAAATCAACTTTCTAGATGAGCTATGTGTAAACAATCTTCAGGCTTCATTTTTATCTTTATCTTAGCATCGCTTTATCTTATATTGTAATTTTTTGTTATAGTGACATGCAACATACAGAGTAAGATTTGTTATGTGTAATATGTGCTTTAATTTGCAAATTATACCATTAAGAATTGTATTTGTATGAAGTAGTATACTGTATTGTCCATTTCATACTAGCAGATGTAATATAAATAAAAATGAATTAATATTTAAATTAGGAAACTGAATGCTTAAGCTGTACGCACTTACAAATCTGTGTGTAATAGAGAGTTTCTGCTCCTCTAACTTTAGTCGTGTGCTTACCCTCACTTATGGCCTAAATGTAAAGTCAGGTCTCGTCAGGTCACACTGACACAAGTGAAAGTGGTATTAAAATCTGACTGAGCTGTTTGTGTTATTAATGACAAATTGTAAAATGCATATGAACTGATATTTTACAAAATTATGTTAGTATATAAAGTGGCATATTCAGTAATGTATGTTTAAATATAAATGCAAAAAATGTCAACTCAAACAAGATTTAAATGCTGGAAAGACTCATTTGTCTTGTTATTTACTTCTGTTTACTTCTAGGAGCTAGTGATGAGCTGGAACTCCCTGTTGTTTAGCTGTTGTCATATATTACCAGGCAGGAGATGGAGCGAGACCATTGAGAGGACAGACAGCAGAGACCTGTTACATTACAGCCGTCTTCATTTGCCACACTGGAGAAAAGAAACATGTTTAGTTAGACGACTCAAAGAGGCACAAATGATGGATAATGCATCTGTTGTAAGGGTTTTTACTCTGTCTGGACTGAACGAGACGACGAATTACAGACTAACAATATTTTCACTCACTCTGATTTATTACTGTTTGATTTTGTTTGTTAATATTTCTCTTGTCGTTATTATTGTTTTAGATTCAAATCTTCATGAGCCTATGTACATTTTATTGTGCAACTTCTGCATCAGTGCACTTTATGGGACCACAGGCTTCTACCCTAAATTTCTTTTGGATTTACAGACTGCTTCTCCAGAAATCTCCTACAGTGCGTGTCTTTTACAGGCCTTTATAATGTACTCTTTTGCCTGCAATGACATGTCTATTCTGGCAGTGATGGCGTATGACAGATATCTGGCCATATGTCGACCGCTGCACTACCACTCGTTTATGACTAAAAAGAGACTCTCTCAGCTGGTGTGTTTCTCTTGGCTCATGCCTTTGTCTATATTCTCCATTAGTATCATACGAACATCCAGACTTAAATTGTGCGGCTCACAGATTCAGAAAATATTTTGTGTAAACTGGATAGTTGTTAAACTTGCTTGTCCTGAGAATGAAACTATTTCAAATAATGTAATTTCGTACGCAACAATTATCATATACGTGCTTCATGGGGTTTTCATCATTTGGACGTACATTCACATGGTCAAAACGTGTGTGAGATCAAAAGATGACAGGAAGAAGTTTATGCAGACTTGTGTGCCTCATCTTATTTCTTTAATAACGTTCCTTACAGCAATACTTTTTGATTTAATGAATATGCGATTTGGCTCAGATAATATACCGCAACACCTTCAAAACTTTATTGCAATTGAATTTCTTGTTATTCCTCCATTTATTAACCCTATAATATACGGGCTTAAACTGACCAAAATCCGATACAGGATTATGTATTTAGTTAAATGTACTGGAAAATGACATAGATGATTGTATTTAGTTTATTAAGAAGAGTTTATTGGCTCTGCTCTGTTAACATTATTATTGCATGGATTTTTTTTAACCTTACAATACTAATTACTGCCTAACTATATGTACATTGTACTATTTATCTCCTCACTTTATAATTTTGTGTGAGATTACAAACATTTACATACTCTATCATTTACAGGCTGTGTATTCGTATACACAGCCTGTAAATGATAGAGTATGTAAATGTTTGTAATCTTTATGTTTTTCATTTAGACAAAAGTCACAAAAACCTTCACATCTGACTTTTTTACTATGTAAAAATGACTTTAAAATGTAATTAGTGTTGAGGAACAACAAAAAATGTGTTACAGAGAAATCCACAGAAGATGCTGGTAGTGTCTCTTATCAGTACTTCAGTGTTATGTAACAACTAGGATTGATTATAATGCCATTCTGCAAATGAGCTGAAATGAATTACACAATACTGAAATTAATGTTGCCGAGGTTGTTTTTACCAAAACTATAGCTGCCCTATGTTCACATTGTGACAGCTTGTTCCTTTGGTGTGGCTCGCAGTGATTGCGATCAATGAAATAATTTGATGTATTTATGTAATCTCTAGGCAGGTACAGTAAAGATATACTCATTCTAGACACAAATAACCATCAATACAGGACCCAGAGACAGGACACTCAACACAATGTAGTACTGAATATACAAGTCTCTCCCTGCTTCTGTCAATATCTGTTAAATATCTGTTAATAAAGTTTTAGATTTAAAAAAAAAAAAAAAAAAAGAAAACGGTAAAAAGGTAGAATGTCCGGTGAATAAAACATGTCTTGATGCCCATGTCTTTGTGCTTAAAAATGCTTAATGTCAAGCCCTGTTACACATTCACAAATTTCTCATGAAGCTAATTTAAGTATTTCATGAGACTAACTGCACATTGACAACTAACAATGACTGATGTGGGACAAATATTAAATTGTATTATAATAATTTAAAAATTGTGACAACTGTTTTATTGAATATTACTTTATATCATTTATAGCAAAGCACCATGCTCCCATGAGGATTTTGGTACAAGCAATAGTACAATTTGTTCCGGCAAACAATCACCTATGACTTATATCACCTTTAAGAGCCACGCGGAGGTGAGTGTATCTGAAAACCTTCCTGTGGCCTATTTTTTCATGTAACAAGAGAGGGGTGTTTTAGGTTAAGGGCTGCAACTCTCAGCACATCACAGCTCACAAAAGACAGACAAATACAACCAAACTGACCCAAAAAGAAAGATCTGCATACATTACTCCACATGCAATTTTTAATCATCCTACTTTATCTCACGTTATGTATTTTATTCTCACTCGTAAACACATTGGGTTTAGGCTTGTCATAAATGTGTTTTGGAAATACACTTCATTAATAAATCTTACAAAAGGGTGTAGGCTAAATGGTGTTCAAATTAAAGAACATTAATTTACAAGTGATGGATTGTAAAGTCTTTCATCAAAAGCCTGGTGAGCAGAGTACTCACTGTTTTTTGCTGTGAACACATCCCGTCCATGCGGTTGTAGCTCTTTATTTGACCATGTGACTGTCAACACTTTTCTCTCCCGTTCCTCATGGCTTTTGACTGATATGTGGCGATATGTCGACCCCTAGTGTATGAATCTGAATCATGACAAAACAAAGAGTTTGTTGTGTTGTTTTTTGTACTTAATATTTGTCCGCTCAGTAACAAGAGCTATTTTAAGGTTTTGATGCTCACACAAACCAAAGATCTACTACATGAATTATTTCATTAATAGGCTTGCTCATACTGTCTCTTTATCTAGTTTTGCAATACCAGCTTTTAATTACCGTTCGTGTCTAAAATCCAAAGAGAACATGAGTAAATTCATGCAAACCTGTCTGCCACATATTTATTTTGCTAAATGACTTTGCCAACTCCTTGCTTTTCGATTTGTTGTACATCAGATTTGGCTCCCAAACCTCACTACAAGGCAATTTAAAACGTTACCTATGTGGTTTTAAATTGACACAACTGAGATACAGAATTGTACACTTTATTTTTTTAAAATTAGTCAAAGCGTTCATTTAATAGTTGAAGTTAAAGCATCGATGTCACTGTAAAAGGTCATGATTATCTACTTGTTTGCTTATTCCAAGGTATACTTGTCTATTGTTGTTTACAGTTGTTGATCTGGAAGTAACCCTGGTAAAGTGAATCCAAATGAAAAACTAATGCCACATATTTTACCAAAAGGCAAACAGAATATTTTCCTACAACTGTCCATTTACATCAAAACACTTCGCTGATGAAAAAAAAGTTTATAGTATAAAGCACGGGCTGCAGGTCACACAAAAGTACAAAAAGCAAGACGTACACCTGCTAAATACTTTATTAAAATAAATTATGTTTTTTTTTTTTAAAGTAAATACAGCTTTGGTTGCCATCACTAGAAAAGTGACAGATGTACTCTCAGCCTGTCATTGTTGAGAAAATTAATAAACTAGATGGAATATTTTGTCTGAATCCAAGACTAACCCCAGTTACCTGAAGAGTGTGACTGGAGCACCAAATGAGCCGTTTCACAGCATGGCCTTATGGACCTCAGTATTTTTTCCAAAGTAATTGTTAATACGCATACTGATCTATAGGTATTAGTTCAGTAGAGTCTGATGAAAATATAATATATATGGTCCAAATAAACCCAGCTTCTATGATGCATTTAGATTTTGTTTGTTCTTTTTTATCTCAAATTGGATTAGTTTTAGCATTTCATTTAGACTTTCCACAGTTTAACGTTTTACCGCTTGATAAAGTATATCATCATTTTTATAACTTAAAATCAGATTATTTTCATGGTGTCAACATAAACTCCAATAGACTTTAGTGGGCAGCCAGAGGAAGTGTGGATGGTGACACCTGTACAGTCCTGTCCAGAGAGACTGTGATGATCCGAATGGCTCAGCCTCTCTTTGAACACATACGTCACAAAGAGGAGCACCCTGCATCTTATTAATCCTCACTGTTCACTCTGCGCATGTCTCTGCCTTCTCTGAGGCCGGGCTCCGTGGATCAGTACTGTCGCCAGCAGGGCCCCAGCTGCAGCCCCAGCAGCTGAACTCATATTCATCCTGATCCATCCATCAATCCTGATACATCCAGCGACAGCCCCCAGAGCAGCTCCTAGTGCAGCCCCTCCTGCCCTGAGCCACAGTGAAGATGAGCCTCCTTCAAGCTGCAACATTTAAGACACAGTTTTTATCTCAACTATGACATGCCACGGTCGGCAATATCTTCACATTAATGCACCCTTTTGTTTCAGCTACAGTTGGGGTTGTTGTATCAAACCTACAGCTGGTAAGTTATGCACAATGTGATAAATAAGTATCACTCTTTACCTCTTTATCCTCTTCCCATGGTTGCAGGATGCTTAGCTCTGTTGCTGTGATGTGATTGAATTAAATACAGATAAAGTAAGAAACACACACAAAGACAGTAGTTATTGCTGTGTGATTTAGATATTGCTGTACTCACTGAGTTTGGACGTGTCTCTGTTCAGTGTCGATGATGCCTTGTTCTCGTGTCTGAATGGAGTCTCCAAAGTCTTGCCCACTCCAACATCTACTGAGTCATGTGTTTGGAGGTTGAATTTCTTCTGAAAGTGCTTTTGGATCTTTAGCACTGTCGCTTTCAACATCATCTTAGTGCCTTCATTTTCTGTCCTCAGCTGCTGGTTTTCTTCTTTGAGTTTCTGAACCTTTGTTACCATTTGATCCAGCTTTTTACCTTTCTCCTCACAGATTCTCCTAATCGTACACTCCTGTTCTCTGAGTCTTTCCTTAAACACCTTCTTTTCTATCTCAATGCTGTGGTGTGCCTCTTTTATGATGGCATCTTTCTCAGCCCACAGCCATGCTATTGTTCTGTCATTCTCTGCCATACTTTTTCTGAGCTGGTTGTTCTCCTTTTCAACATTTCCTAAAACTAAGGTCATTTCCTTTATTTCTCCCTCCCTCTCCTTCAAAGCTTGAATAATCTCACCTTTCTCCTCAATCGTTTGCCTTAGTCGATCGTTTTCAGTTCTTCTATCCTTCAGCTCAGTTTCAATCTTCTTGAACTTTTCATCCATCTTTTCATGTCTTTCTTCCAGTTCGATGAGACTGCTCAGTAAGAGTTGAGTATCATTCAGCGCTTCTGTTTCCTCAATCTTCTCCAGCAGCTCCCCAACCTGAAGGTGGTCACTTTTGTCTGAGTTATCAAAAACATGGTACCTATTCCCGCATTTGTCCACCAGCCGCTGTAGAGCAGGCCATCGCTCAATGTGTTCCTCAACAGAAGTGCTGCCCAGTTTGTCTCGTCGAGTGAACAGAACGATAATCCGAGTCCACACCCAGACGCCCAGCAAACCCAGGTGTTCTTCCACTTTTTGCCCATCGGTTTCAGTGAACGTCTCGTCGCTGC
This sequence comes from Rhyacichthys aspro, assembly GCA_036850595.1. Taxonomy (NCBI): domain Eukaryota; kingdom Metazoa; phylum Chordata; class Actinopteri; order Gobiiformes; family Rhyacichthyidae; genus Rhyacichthys; species Rhyacichthys aspro. The sequence continues at coordinate 15,635,291 of CM072168.1, forward strand.
GTAAAACTACAAGGACAGCGCTTGGATTTGAAGCACACTGAGTTGTCATTTGCTGCAGTGTCTTTTGTGGAGTGTCCTGAGGGTAGTATCTCCCGTGCCAGCCTGGAGTGTCCACCACAGTGACCCTCTTCTGGTGAATATCAGCTTGTCTTACACTACACTGCGATGTTGATGTATCATAGCCGCTTTTAAAGACTTCATGGCCAAGGATTGTGTTGCCTGTTGCACTTTTCCCAACCTGCTTTGGTCCAACGATCAGAATAAGAAGCTTGGAAACTGGATCACGACTACCTGAAAATACAAACACAAAATTCAGCTTTATTTAACAAACATTTAGTGGAGACAAGTGGCAGGTTTTCTCTGAACTGATGCTCACTAATAATTGATTGAAGTGTTCGTCTCGTGGCCTCTGCGTTCCTTCGCCTAAGTGTCATCCTCTCCTCCACGTCTTTGCGATTCTGCTTTGTTAAAATTAAGTTTACGTCCTTTGAAATGACACACTCAGCTTCTCCTGCCTTCTTTTTGTTTGCCACCATCGCGTCGATCTTCTCCAAGAGCTCTCCCACTTGGGTCTCTTCTCCGTAAAAGCTTGTGTTTATAAGATGGTATCTATGTCCACACTTCTCCAACAGCAGCCGGAGAAAATCTGCTTCTACGACGTATTCTTCTAGAGACATCCCTCTCAGTTGTTCAGTTCTGGTGAAAATGACTATTGTGTTTTTCCATACTGTGTCACTGAGCAGCTCCAGAGGCCCCTCCACCGTCCACTCCCTGCCTCTGTTTGGACCGAGGGCTACAACCATGAGGAAAGCATGAGGTCCAGGTGGACACATGGCCCAGCACTCAGACATGTTGACATCAATCAAACCTGGGTCTTGAACCGAGTACTGGACCCACCTTTCAGGGGTATTAACCACAATAATCCTGCGTCCATTTTGGTCGGCGGCCTGTCTTCGGACACACATCTTCACGTCTCTGCTGGTGTCAAACATCTGTCGGCCGAGTATCGTGTTCCCGGTTAGACTCTTCTCCCGCCATCCGTGCCCAAGGAGGACAAGTCTCAACTCTTGAGGACAACTTTTGCTTCCTATTCATAAAAAAAAACCAAAAAAAAACACCAAAAATAAAGCATGACATGTTCAAGATTTTGTGTAGATAAAAAGTATTCATTTACCTCCAAAGAATTTCTAATCTAAATAATAAATAAATAATAAATAATCTAAAGTAAATATACTTGTTGGAGGAACTGTGGTGAACTATTGGGAAACAAAAAGGCCCATACTTCTTCCTTATTGATGTTTGGCTGAAGTGAGTATATTATGGTATTGCATTGAGTACATTGTTGTTTTTGAATGGTTTAATTTTAGCTTTTAGCGTTAGTCTGTAAATTGTAAGAAAGATCAAGACTGAATGATCAGAGCAAAATTTAACCACATACCTTTCTGAGTCTGTGCTCTGCCGTCCATATGATCCCTTTCCTCCATGTTTATTGTTGAAAAATTTGAATTACATTTATATAATTCTTTCTGTGTGCCAGCTGTATTCAAATCCTACATTGCTAATGTTGTGCTTTGGTCTTCGACCCTCTGTCTGACAAAGTGCGGTCAAAGTCCGGACTAAACAGCCAGTCATGCCACTTTTACTGTGAAGATAACGGTTTTATCTATTACACTGTGAACAATACTCTAATGTAATCATAGCAGTGATAATGATTATGTGAGGGATGTGTTTGTAACAAAAGTAAACACACACATTATAGGCTTCCTCATAAAGTCTTTATTCAGAGTCAAATTGAGTTAATGCCACAGCTGTTGCATCGCCGTCTGTAGGAGAGTCCCTGAGTCAGAAAGAACTCGATTCAGTGACAGTGCAATAATGCACATCATGCGAAAAAAGTTGACTGACTACAGTAAGAAAACAGAGTTAGAAACTTTTAGAAATGCCTTGAAAGCATGTGGTGTGAATGCAAACAGTGGCTTTAATTACAGGGAGGCATCGCTGAAGAGATTTACACAAACCTGGAAGGTGACAGTCTTTTCACATGAACCCTCTGTTTTCTGCCTTCATTTCTGAGCCGTTTAATTTGTGGTACATTTAAAGCCTGAATGCAAGAAAGCAATTGTAAAAGGACTATCTCTGCCATTTCTAAAAGTCATATTCATTACTTACATTATGTACATATTTACAGAATCGCATTTCTACAGATTCGAAAAGGTCCTGTTAATTCAAATATTTAATTCAAAGGCTTTGCCAATGAACAGCTTTATGTCTAAAAGTGGACATTCATCATTTACGTAGTTTGTTTAGACAATATCCTCAATGTTTCCAAATGAAATGTCAATATGAATGAAATGATGTATGGGTAAAAATGTATAATGAAAAATAAATGGGGAAAAAATGGGAAAATCATTATCAGGATCCAGCTGTTCTTTGTATTACTCTGCTACATTCACTCTAGTGTCATCTGTGTATACGGAGAAAATTACAAATAAATCACCAGTAAGACTTTTGTTGTCATTAAATCCTTTAATATTATCAAGTGTTTAAAACTGAACAAAACATAAAAATAGCCTTAGAAAAGAAAAGCTGGTGCGTACTAAACTGAATTATCTGAATAAAATTTAAAGTAATAGCCATTTCTTTTTAATTTCAGTCCATACTTGGGAAAATTATAAGAATCATCCACAACTTGCAGTTATTCTTTTACTGAATAAAACAACCAGTGTATAATAATCTCTAATACATTTCTTCATCTTCACAGCATCCGTTCTGCTTTGGAGTATTTTTACTGAAAAACTGGAGTTTGTTTGTTGGGATCAAAGGAAAAACAGATCTATGTTGAACTAAAACACTAAATCTTTAACATTTAAAGCAAATTAATAAAGCCTGTCATGTTGTATAAAGTGTCGCTTTACACAGAACAGCACACTCTGTTCAACTTTAGTGCAAGACATTTGGGAAACTAATCCCGCAAACCTGTTACACATTTCGGTCCTTCACTACCACAGGGCTCAGTTAGCATCATGCAAAATTAAGCAGCACTGTCTATTAAGGCTTGTTTGAAATCTGTCTGGAAATGTGTCTGTGAGATCCCAGGAGTAAAATCCAACAAAACTATAATAAAGAATGAACACTAGATGTGGCACAGGAGGGGGGAGGAAGAGACCCTTAATGCCCATTTCCCATTATGTTTTATATTTTGGACTAAGAACTTTATGTTGAGCCATGAATTTTATTAGTTGTTAAACAGTAAATGTATAGTACTGCAAGTTTACCAACAGTGTCTTTCTTCAGTTTCATATCGCAAAGCTGCCCTGCACATTGAGAAAAAAGTGATTGTTCCTACTGACAGAGCTGAGTAGAGATAAATGGAGGTCAAAATTGCCCAAATCATGTGTTCCCGTTGGTAATCAAACCATATGATTGATGCATGTAAATGAAAAAGCTGAATATTTACAATGAACATTTATAACACAGTTAAAAGTGGGTGCTGATTAAAGGGCTGTCAAAAAAGACAATGAGCCTGAGCAAGCTTGAGTTAAGGCAAAGTTTAAACAACACTATGAAAGTCTATACGTACAGAGCAAACCAATAAACTAAGAGCTGTGACCCTTTTCAGCAACCTGAAGTCTGCAGAACAGTGTGGTTATAATGACATCAGACAGGTGCTTTGCTTCAGTGATTTAGTGTTAAACTGGGACTGCTGGTCAACAAAAAGATTACAATGAAGAAAGTCATGGCAGATTATATGTTGAAATCATAAATGAAAACGTACATGCTTTGTAAAAATAAAAATGGACCAGTGCTGGTAGAGGCGCAGTGATAAATGAGACCTGTAACAGATGGCAGGTATCCTTGACAAGGACAGTTTTTTTTTCCACAAAGCCCTTACTGTAGTAGAACAGACACCAGCCTTTCCACAGATGTTAGGAAGAGGATGGGTTCACCAAAATCAAACCAAAAACAGTGGTATCAAGTATGAAACCACATGGTTCATTTGCTTTAATGGCAGATCTCTTAAGTTACCTTCATATCACATGATGCTGATCTATGTCCATATCTATGTTCAGATATTGTTGTTCCAATACACACTAAATTCAGATGTGTCAGTGCATTGTGGATTCCTTGCGCTTAATTATTTCATGGTAAAATATGTTGAGTACTTGAGTGTGATTTGGGTGAACCCTCCCAGATAAGTGGAAACTAGACTGGGCCTCAAGGCACCGGTTCCTATTACAAGTCCCACTTAGTGAAAGAAGAGAGAGACGTATTGTGTGTTAAAGATTACAAAATGGATAACCTCTGGTTCGAGGTTAGAAATCTTAGCGTCAAATATCAGTCTGTGTTTTGGAGATTACAGGATGAGTATTAGACCACTCCCTTATTGGCTGATGGCTGACGGGAAGTGGAGGTAGTTAGGGCAAAGCAGACCATGGGTTTGTCTGACCGGCTGTGCATGTGACTGGTGACAGGTTGGGAGCTTAGCCTCAGGTGTTACCAGGATTAACTGGCAGGGGATAGTGGGTTACTAGCTGAATTATGGAAGATGCTTTGTTCTGCATCTCTTCCTTGGTCAATGTTATGTGTTTTAACAGAGAGCTTTGAACCCCGTACCCTTCACGCTCTCTCACTCCAGTGCCATTTGTATTTCTAACTTTGGTCTCATTTATGTTTTCACAGCTGGGTGTCCTCCTGGCCTACTGACAAACCTAACAGTAGGAGGAGAATGGAGTTGGGTAGGAGTGAGACCACAGGGCAGCCGCCTGGACGTGACCGAACACGGAGGGATGACACACTTTAGTTTTGTTTCTTGGCCTCTTGGTCGCCATAACTCGAACCCGTTTTCTTTACCTCAGTGACCCCTATGAGACGGCGGATGGCTATAGAGGCTGAAGAGAGAAGACAGAGAGACAAAAGAAAGAATGAAGCCATGAAGTCGAGAATGGAGCCTTCAGCTTATTCAGGTTTTAAATTTCAACTCCTTTTACCTAGGAACAAGCCGTATCATTTTACACTAATGGAGTTCACCTACCTATGATGAGGAAGATGATAAAGCCAATGATAAGGAGGGGTGAGCCACTGACGACCACTCCACATGCAAAATTGATGAGAGGTGAAAGAAGAAGGGTGGCCCAAAACAAGAAGTTCAGTAATGTCCATAGTCTGCGGGGTGGGATTATCGTGGGCCCGGGGAACTTGCCTTCCTTGAAGTAGGCTTCCTGTAAGGCATCCTGAAAATGGCACACAAGAATCTGAACTTATAAAACTCACTTTAGCTGAGTTAAGCATTAAATGTGTTATTCTAAGATCCTCTAAAATATAAGACATGCATCACCTTATGGCATCAACGAGTGCACATTGTTCTTGTCCGTTTAAAAAGTTAATTTAAGACACAAGATAATTGCTACTGTGTCTTAGAGCAGTGTTTCCTAATATTTTTATGGGACCTACAATTCAAAGGAACAAAGAATTGTGACCCAACTTTCTGGTCCAATATTGCATTGTTTGGTCATTTTCTATGTTTTTTTTTGTGTGTTTTTTATCATTCTTAGCCTAATTTCTTCCTTTTTATTCCCATTTAATTCTATTAACATGATTTTGTTCCCTTTTATAGCCCTCTTAATGATTCTTACTGTAGTGTTTAGTAGTAGTAGTACTGTAGTCTTTTTTCTTATTTTCATTTAGTCCTCATGGACTACCACAAACATTTAAATCATTTTTGAGCTGTTTTTGAGCATTTTTGTTTCCTGACCCAGGGTTTGGGAGCCACTAACAGTATAAGCAGTGCACGTAAGGTTTAGAGATGTAGTATATACAAAATCATGATGCTCGTACTGTCATTAAAACATTGATCTGTGTTTACCTTTTCCTGGTAGATCTTATGCAGCCAGTTTGCACACTCCTGCTCATCGTCAGGTATGTCCTCCACAGGAAAACGCCTTAAAAAGAAGACACCTAGCTTATTGTAAATGGTAGGTTAAAGGATTTTAAGACCGAGAAGGGAAACTGATAACGTGACCACCCTTCCCCATATTTTCTTTCTACCATTGGTCAAATAGATAATGACATGTCTAGGAAGTAGAAGGATTGATATACAGTAGATGCAGTGCAGCAAATGTAATCTCATGACACTATCTTTCCACTAGATGGCTGTATATAGTAATGTGCAGCAGTAAAGCAAAGTGATTTAGTCCCACGGGCCTCCATTGTAAACTGCCTTAAGTCTATTAAACCATTTTACCATAAAAAGGGAGAAATGGGAATGCTGACTTTGATGAAAATTAGAAGTAATGATTATCTCAGTAACAGAATACACCACAAAAGTAGCTCTTCTTCTTTGCGCAGTGGAAGACATTTCAGTTTTATCTCACCGCCACCAGGACCATCAACGTGCTGGGAAACTAGCCAACATTTGGAGCACTGTCAGTGTTCCCTTTATTGTTACTGGGTAAAATGCAGCTGGGATGGGGCCAAAAGGCGTAAACTGCATCATTTTGGAGTTGAAGAGGCTCAAGGCTCAGTGCAGCAGGATGTGTAATGCATCATTATTAGAGTAACTGGGGGCTTCTGTGAGGATTATCAGACACACTCACCTTACAGACATGTCAGCCTTGTATTTCTTGCCATGAACGATGCCCAGCAGAGTGGGGGTTTGGTTGTCTTTAAAGTTCAGTGTTACGTCATAAACTGCAGTGACTAAAAGCGGGAAAAACAAGTTGTATGAGACTTTCACATTCAGATTCAGTTATTTATGAGACAGTGTATAAATGGACACACACCTGTTCCCTTCAGACAGTGCAGTGTAGTGGTGAATCCTTTGGTTCGGGGTAACAGGTGATATTTGAGTTTGGGCAGGCCTTTACTTTCAGCTACCTGCATACTAATCTGGTGCTTCTTCTCCGTGAAGCGGGTGCCTTCACAATACAGAAGGAACTGTGGAGGTGGGAGATCTGTGTCAGTATGCATACACCTCGATGACCTCTTTTCTCGTGTGCCATCAACAACTCGGCTTGTGCTTGGTTCATTTAAAGATCAGGTTCACCTCAAAGTAACACTATGCTACAGTAAAGTTACTTATCTAAGAAGTGATCAGCAAAAGGCAAGTGGTGATTAGTCAACACATTGCACTAACTTTGTTTATTTCAACAGAGAAAAGTCACATTAGCAGTGGCCTAATGCTTGACGTACTGAGTAATTAGATCAACTGCTGATCTCTCTAATCTCACTTGGTGAACTCCATCACAAGACGCTTTGCACCTTTGCAAATGTCTACTCTGAACAGTGAGTAAATAAATAACTTACATTTTAAAATATTTGAATCAGAATAAGTTCCCAAGGTCATAGTGTACAGTGGAACCATTGCAGACATCGGGGAAACAAATACAAAAAGAACACAAACATGCTGGCTCGTGTTGAGATATTTGCTATACAGCTGGTGAACTCTGAACTAGTACAGTCTATGAAGCTGCCAGAAACAACTGGCTCAGAAAACTCGGTCAAAGGACAGCATATGTGCGATTTCTGAAATATAGTGAAGGGTTTCTGTGACAGCATAATGTTTAGTGCAATATTTTTATCAAAATGAGAAAAAACATGTCTAGGGCATATAGTGTTTGACTGAAATGTATAACACAGATCTATGATACATACCCACATATATTCTGGATAGTCTTTGAGTCTGTTGAGCCCAGAAAACACAGTCTTTCGATCTTCCTCCCACTTTCTTTTGCAGAAGACTATTTCTAGGAAGTACCAGGTCCAGCCAATCAGAGGCACCTTCAGTAGCTCGTGTTTGGCTAGCACCTTTGAACTCTGCAGAGGGATAGAAGTCAAAACTAAATATAATTTTAGAGTCACATGTTAATGAAGTAAGAGTGTGGTCCTTGACTGACCCCTAGGATGCCATATCTTTCACACATGGTCCAGCCACAGAGGAAATCAATCTCAAAGTTGTGGTTGAGGATGATGATGACGTGCTCTTTGCCAAATTTGTCCACCGTAGCCTGGTCCGTGTATAGTGTGCATTCTGTGCCTGACCACCACTCTAACAGCATGACCAGCTCTGCAAAAATGACAGCACAACATGAGGAAGATGACAAAAAACATTTGTGAATAATGAAATATTTACATATGTGAGGGAAGGACAATGTAATGTACTCACGACTCCATAACGAGTAGGAGAGCCTGCAGTTGATTCTGCGGTACAGCTGCTTGTTGATGGGCCACAGGACACACGTGCAGAGCTGGATGAAGTTTATTATGAGGCCACTTACCACAAACACAAAGCCCATGAGCAGCTGCAAGATGAACAGGCTCTTGAGGTAGGCCAACAGAGCCATGGCTGAGGAGGCTCTAGAGCTGAGCAGGCTCCTCTCTATACACTAGGACCAACCTGAAACAGCAAGCAGATACAAGTGAGCTTAAGGGTGGAGAATATTAAGGAAAGTAAGACTGGGTATTCTTGTATTTTGGTATTTTCGCACCACGGTGGGAATCTTTTACAAGCCGCGCTTACACGGTCCGTCAGCCAGTACTACAGTCCTGGAAAGAGAAAAGAGAAGATGCTAAGAGTGACAGAAGTGACATGAAACATAAAAGGCTGTAGCACAACATTCAAAAGGAATTAAGCGACTTCTGCAGTGCAGTGTTTTGAAAGGGGTTGGTTGGTTTCTGGTAGCTCATGAAGGTCAAATATTTTAGTTAATCAGTCATAGATAATATAATTACTTTTACCCAGCTACAACTTTATGACTCATTTGAAAGTCAGAAAGTTACCCAATAAGGACATTTCATATGCAGCAACTGTTACTACAACACAATTCTCCTGTGAGCAAATACCGTAGCCACAATTCAATTACACAGCAGCAGATCTGCAAAAACATGTGCCATTTGTTTCCAAGATAACAGATATGGGACCACAGTCACTGTTCCTAGTAGCACTTTGACAAAACTCACTCCAAAAGACCCACACTACCTGTTCATCCAGCACTTTCTAGGTATTTGGATTATTTTCAGCATGTCTCGGCACATATTCAGTCAGATAAACAGGAAAATCCTGTCAGCTTCCATACAACTACATTTCAACTCTGCAACTGAGTGACAGCAAACCAGTCTTTATTTTAAGCCTTGAAAAGCCAAGCCAAAGTTATTCGGCACAAACACTTAAATGAGGCCTAAATATGGCAGTGTAATAGACAGAGCAAGAAAGTGTATGTAGTAAAGGAAATTCAATCTTACATGTGCATCCAGCAGTTCAAGTGATCTTGCATAAAAAAGACTGAGAGGAGTGTTCACACACTGCCACGTGTGCATGTATCATCTGATGCCTGTGGTTTTAAGTCCAAACATCTACAGTTGTCATTGCTGAGAGTTTCACATATGAACTTTGTTCTGAGTTGGAAAGAGTGGCAGCTAGTTCTAAAGATAAACTGTGGCCTGTGTCGCTGTGCAATGGGTGGGCACTCAGTCTTATCATGAGTAGTAGGCTAGTGAGTGGATCCGGAAATTTCAGAATATTAGGACTGGAAATGAGTGCAACTGATTCTATTCTGGCTTTTATGAAAATGTATTTCTATTTTTTATATATATTTCAAATGGTTAAGGCAGTGATGGCTTAAGGGGAACCTTTGAAATGTAGTTGTAACATTCTTTTCATGATTTCTCTGACATGGGGTTTCATATGCAAAAAAAGATTTTGAATGTCCATGTCTTAAGATACAATTACAAGACACAATTACCTCACTGTTGTACTATATCTTAGAAAGTAAAGACATTTTATCTGAGAAGAGATATGAGCAAATAGGATTTGTTTGACCATAGCAAACAAGTGACTTTTCTTGGAGCTGTTTTTAAAGCTGCTGTGAACTTTGTTCCTGTTTCCTTCTGCGGCCTTTCCTTTCACATCTTGTCTTCATTCTTTTAGTCATACTCAAAATAACAGAGACTTTTCAGTTGACTTTAGCCTGAATGAACTACTGTTTTCCACTTGCCAACACTTTGTATGACCATGTCAAGTTTAATTTCTAAAGGACAACTTTTTTGAGGACCAATGGTACAAAAAGAACAAACACATTATTAACATAATCAATATCCATGTCCCTAGTGAACCTAGAGCCAACCTATGACCCGTGCAGCCTGGAGAAAAGATTAGGGACGCTGGGTTAAAGCTGCTTAAGGCCGGACAGCTGCTTCTGTCCTGCACCACCTGAAAACAGCTTCCTTCACTTACAGTTTACAAACTTCAAAATACAGTTTAAGCAACAGTAACAGAAATCCAACAGATGAACCCATGGACCAGTGGCACACCTTGATTTTGATACAAAAACCTAATTTGGATAACAAAGATGCACAGTTCACTTACAAAGGGAGTGCTCTAGGTATTAACTCTCTGCTTCTTTAAAACCAAAACATTATTATTCATCTTGACCTATTCTAACTCTAATAAAAAACTTACCAGTAGACGTAGTAGGCCATGGCCATGAGTACTAGCGCCCCACAAATGCCAGTGAAGATCATAACAGCACTCTGGTTCAACATTTTGGCTCCTGGGTTTTCACCAAATTACAGCCAGAATAAAAAGACAAAAAGGGCCACAGGCGGCGGTGGACAGTCACAGAGAGTCCTGCTTCATAGCGACGATAATCCCACAGAAGGAATGGGAGAGATTACGATGATGACAGCAAGTTCTCAGCTAGATCTCAGATCCTGTTGGTGCAACTGCCGACTCAGCGTAAAAACAAGCTCAATTTTTTACCAACCATCAAAACATAATTTCAAGGTCTGTTAAATAAAAACAATGAATACTGGAATACTATATATAAGAATGTGGTCCCTTCCGAGTAAGTACGCTCACAAATACAAGGTGGACTAAAACAGGGCTTGCTTCTTGGAGGCGGGAGACACATGCGAGCGCTGTCTTAGATGCATCCCCTTGCGGTAATCCACTGGATCAGATTAGTGCTGATTAGCAGGCTATGGGCACCCTGAATATGTCACAGTTCATTACTATTAACAAAGGAGACGCCAGGACTCGGCCCGACCACGGCCAGGTTAACACAACTGCATTTGTTCCATCAATGAATTTTCTTTTTTTTTGTCCAGTCATTACATGAGCCTTCAGTATTTATTTGTTTAATTACAGCATGTCAGTCAGCTTAAGACTAGGCCTTTAAAATCAAAGAATGTTATCCTCCAGATGCCCTTGCCCTATTCTTACTGTCTGTGTTGATGATAGTTTCTTTCCAGCCTGTCCTTATTTACCGACCAATACAGACCCAGCTCATCAAAGAGAGACTAAAATAAGCTGCAGAGTGATTTCAGTTTAATGTTTAGAGCATGTACCTCATAGACATAGCTGGGATTTGATTTCATCCCACTCTCTCTCCCAAATTATCTCAATCATAAAGAAAGTCCAATATAGTTTACCATAGCATTGCTTTTTATTGTGATGACAAAACAGTGCATTTAAAAGTAATAATTTTTATGATTTAAAAAAAAAAACTATAAAAGACAACAATATATTATGCTACAGTGTAGCAGTTAAGGCAAATCCAAATTAAAAAGCAGAACTATTTCTTCATATCAATAGGAAGAAGTTAGCTGACAGTGCTGTTACTGTCAGCTAAAGTGCTTGTTATGTATGTTTGAGTTAGTCTGAGTAATCCAAATGAATCATAATCTTAGTAATAATTTTGTTGTAAATGTATTGTACTGTGAGATTATGAGAAAACAATACTTGATTTACATTTTCATTTACTGAAAATGAAAATGTGGTCTGTGTTTGTATTTTCACATCATGTTCAAACATAACTTTTGATGAGGAAAAATCTTACAAGATGCAACTTGTACCTCTTTGGGTAAGAGATTATAGCAGAAAAATAATGCCTATACCTGCAGTGATTATGAAACCTCACAGTTGAACTGAAGTGTTTAGGATTATTTGGAAAATGAGAGCATGGGATGGAAGTAGAATTCCAACATACTTGGACTGTTCTACAAAACACTCTCTGCAGCTTTATTTTGCAGGATTATAGTAATAACACCGGGTTATAACTGCCATGACAAATTTTAAGAGAAGCCAAACAACTATATTTCAGCATGTTACCAAAAGCCTTTATTTAGTATAAAATATCAGCTTTAAATTTGAAAACTACTATGACCAGGGTTTATCCAGTTCCATTCCTCGGAGTCCAGCAGAGTGATTCTCAGAACTGACAGGAGACCTGAGTTTAAAGGTGACTGTGTTCAGATAGACATTACCACTGGACTTTAAAACACCACTATTCACTCATTTAAGGTGTGTCACTTGCAGTTATAGCCTCAACTCAACATTTTGATTAGCACTGTCTATATAAAAGACATAAGTGTATGATGAGAGTTTAACAAGTCAACCATAAATGTGTCCACATCCAACGGGTTTTACAACACAGATAAATGAACACAGAGGTAACACATTCACAATGAGGCCATTTGGATGGTCCAGCAATGACTTTAATGTAATGTAATGAGAGTAACAAACAACATATGCATCATCTTCTGTAACAATGATGGACAAATTCACTTAATATAACACTACCTGACTTTAACGAGCTGCTCCCTTCGTTGTCAAAATACAACTCAAAAGTTTACAGGGCAAGCGTTGGCCTAAAGAAGAGTGGAATGACCTCTAGTAACCCTGACTTTGGGTGAGTGGTGGTACGAGCTCGTTACGCAGGTCAAACCCGAGCCAGCTGGCTCACTCTGATGTCTAAACACGTTGTTTTAAATAGACCCAGCAACAGTCACCAGATAGACCACAGCACATGATACATCAGTAAACACCTGCCATTGTCCTATAGTTTCACAATTTCTAAATAAAACGGCGAAAGTTGCTTGAACGCTTCATCTGCAACAAGCAAGATAATACTCCTGAATACAGAGCTAGAGAGGCTTATCTCTTTGACACACGCCTCCAGCCAGAGATGTCAGATTAATTAAGCTGATTCTCATAAACAATGTTGTAAACATGACTAACTCTTACATAGAGTATGCACCAGTGCATGATTAAATGAAATGAAAGTAAAAAGTTGCTGACTGACACGAGTCAAATGTTGGAGCGGCTCAGGCAACACAAGGACAGACAGAGCCGCTAGCAGCAAACACTTCCAGCCCAAGAAAACTAGTCTAATGAGAATGAATAAACTGGACAGTTTTAATAGCATTAAGAGGACTGCAAAGACGGCAGTTTCCTATTGGTGAGGTAAAGTTTGTCATGTGTCATGCCACAGTAGGCATGGATGAAGTGACCCGTGCCGCTTGCTAACGCTAGGCTATGCTAAGTAGCCCGGCTAGCTTTAGCGTTAGCTCACAGTAACGGGACTCGCTGCTTACCTGATAATAATTCACCAGACTCTCGGTCCACTCAGTGGATTTTCTCCCTTGGCAAGTGGTTTCGGGCCTAAAAACTGAACATGTGAAACAGTTCAACACCCCTCCCTTTTCCCTGTAAAATGACTTGAGATAATGCGATCCGCAAGTGCGCTATTGTTTGTGGTTAAAGCCCCACATTTCCCCAAAGCGCATCTGAAGGTGGCATGTCCTACATCCGGTCCGGCCCCTTGAACCACCCACAGCACTCATTATATTTATTAAACATACTGCTGACTTTACCTACAGGTTTACCTACTCCAGATTTAAACACATTTTGGAGGCCTATTGATTTTTTTAAATGAATTCTTTCTTAACACTGATATATACAGGAGGTCCATAGTTTTGACTGTTCCTTATTTCTCTTAAAGCTAAATTTATTAATTATTAATAAATGTATTTACTTATTTATCAGATATCGCTTATTTTTAGCTTTAAAATCGTGTTATTAATTTAAAAGAATGACATGGTCTAGGTATTCATAGGAGTAATTACTGTCTTTTCATCCATGGATATCAACCTAATCTTAACCAAATATATGACTTTTAGAGCTCCAAGACCAGTCTTTTCACTAAAACTGCTGGGACTTTTTAATTTCCTGCAGACATGAGCTCTCTAGGTACTACCATAGGGTACTTCCCATGTTTGGACCTCGTTAGCCCTCTGCTGGCAGTTTTACATAATTGCAGTATTATTAAAGAGTAGGGCCAACTGATGGATGCTTACTTTAAGCGTTGTGTATGTGTGGTCATTTTGCTGACTAGGACAACAGCGCAACCTGGGTTTTATCATTCAAGTTGTTGTTTGTTATGATCACAAGTAAGACTTATTGTGTACCGCTTACAGTTGCCTGGGCACGTTGGTAGGTGGTAGTTATTTGGGTTAATGCTGGCTGTACACATCGTGGATTAGTGCTGGCAAAACTGAGCTGTCACCTGCCCCTAATGACACAATTAATACACAAGATATAAATGCAAGATACACACACACACACACGCACACACGCACACACACACACAGATTCAGTAAAAGATTCATTTATTACTGTCTTGATTGCTCTAGATTAGAGCAGGAGTTCAAAGGTTGGCACTTCACCTTCTAACATGAATGTTTTTAAGGCTTCTACATAACACAGCCCCACAGACCAACTCTTTCATTGAGATATGACAAAAAGAATACAGTTTGTTAGTAAATATATTAAATGTAATTTGTGCAAGTACCTCAATTTGAGATGTTTTTTAAGACATGGATCTAACGAACATCTGCTAGTTCACAATATCATTCAATACTGTTACATAATTTAAAAAAGATTAATAGTGACTAATTATTATCAAAGGTATAATTTATCTGAAACTAAGATCCTCTAAGAAAATTAAACTCTGTGGCCTAGTATTCAAATTATACTTTTTTTTTTGCATAATTAAATTTTTAGAAATGTAATAGATTTCTACATAAATTCTACATTCAGGTATTTCTAAGCACATCGTGTGGACTTTACATAGGCTATCTAACCATTTTAGGTGTATTTAATTCACAAAAATATGCAAAATGAATTTGTATGTTATATATGATAGATTTGCATTTTTTTATACTATTAGATTGTATTTCTAATGAGGAATGTGCTTATAACACATACAGAACATTTTACCTTACTGATATAAACAACAGAAGTAGATACAAGCATGGTTTTGTGAAGTACCCAGTTGAAAATGATTTCAGAGCAAACAATGATTTTCACTGTTGTAACTAGGGTTGTACATGTCTAAAACATACTTTAACCTGTCTAAAGCAATGGGCAGATGAGGTCTACAATCACCATATTACAATAAAATATGGCAGTGACTCAACTGTATGTGCAGACTGTGTAAATCAAATGTTACTGACCATTGTCTTTGAAATTTAGTGGTACCCCTTCAAAAATCAGTAAGGCAAAGTCACAGGACAATCTTTGATGAGACAAT
Organism: Rhyacichthys aspro; assembly: GCA_036850595.1. NCBI lineage: Eukaryota > Metazoa > Chordata > Actinopteri > Gobiiformes > Rhyacichthyidae > Rhyacichthys > Rhyacichthys aspro. The sequence continues at coordinate 15,650,656 of CM072168.1, forward strand.
CCTATATGGCTTCCCTGATCTGCTCTCAGTTAGCTGTCTTTTGTAAAACTCTAGCTTCCACTACGACGGCAGGATTCTCGATGTCAGGTTTGCTCTGAACCATCCTCAGCTCCAGTTGAGCAGCATTTGGCCTTTTCCCAGGACCAGCCATCTCTACGAGAGCGCAGGAGAGAAAAAGTGCATTATTAAACTGTCAATGCAGACAAATTCAATTTACCTGAACTCTGTGCTATGAAAATGCTTCTTAAAATATCCATGACACAAAATGACTAAACAGGAGCAATAGAACTACACACATACCAGTGGCGTATTTAATAGTTCTCTTAATGACGTGGTGCATAACAGAGGCGGTTTTCTCACAGGCAGACTGTTGAAATCAGAGAAACAAATAGATTACATTATCAATTTATTGCTTAAGAGCAGTGTTTAATCACTAAAAGTCTAAGCGTGCTACTGACCTTCAGATCATTTGGGTGGTGGTGAGTCCAGGCAAGCAACATGGCAGCAAACAAGTCTCCTGTGCCCACAAACACAGCATCCACTTTAGGCATGTCTATGCAGATTTTTTGATTTGTGTTGGTCCCATCTGGCTTTACTGCAGTGAAAAAAGAACAAAAACAGTGAAGTTTTGATGAAGTGGACATATTACAAAATGAGGAACATGCACCAAAAACACACCTGTTTTTTGGCTTCCGAGAGCCACCAAGAACTGATCCCCACGTTTAGAAGGCAGGTCTGTACTGGTCAGGACCACAGTCTCAGGACCCATTTTGTGAAGCAAGTCCATGACCTGGATAGAGAATTACACAAACACATTGTACTTCAAAAGCAAAAACCATAAAGCACTGAGACTAATGTGCAAACTCACCTCTATAGCATCTTCCTCTGAGTTTATTTTCTTCCCAGTTAAAAGCCTGATGAAGAATAAGCAGTAACCACAAATGAACCCAAATATTGTGTTTTTTAGTCATGTGATTATAGATGATATTATACATACTCTGCTTCAAACTGATTGGGCGTGAGAATATCAGCCAAAGGCACAACTTTGTCTCTGTATACGGGCAGCAGATTCTCTGGAACATACTGAACAGCAGCAATCGTGGTTACAAAAAGACAGAAACCAACAAAAAAAATCAGTGTAGAGGAGGGAGGAATGCTTACCATAGCACCATGGTCTCCCATCACAGGATCACATACTGAAAAAAGGAAACACACAGTCAAACCTGGGATTTGGACTGCTACACATTACATCATAATGAGTTTCTTAGACTTTAAGTGAGGATAACCACTCGTACCGTACACCAAATTAGGATTGGCCCTCTTCACTTCCTTTATTATGTCAACCACCATCTCTAGGAAGGACGTGTCTCTGCTGTACCCTGGGGTAGGAAAGCACCGAAAATTACAGACATCTGCTTGTTGTTTCATCCAATAATCTAATTGCTACACAATGGTACATTTGTTAAGCCTTTCTTTATTTTCTTTCTGATTATTGTAGTGCTATTGCAGATGTTTGTGTTGCTTAGAGCTGGGCAGTCACCTCAAAATATCCCAATGATTGGAGGAGAATCATTATCTATTACTTTAGGTTTACGTTAGGCTTCTTTTACTTTTCTACTTCTTCTATTCTTACTCATACTAAAATTATGATTGACAATCTAAAGATAGCAGAGAATAGTCATATGGTCATAATTATTGACTAAAAAGTAATGCAGACAGTGAGGCCACCATATCGCTTTATTAGTTCATCATATTTCATCATAAGAGACTGCTGAGTTCAGATGGCTCTGGAACATGGAACATTAAATTACATTCCCTTTATGAACCACTAGATCATAGAACATTAGGTAAACACTGGACTTACCTGTGAGGATATAGTCATAGTGGTTAACATTATTAAGCTTAATGCCTTCATAGAGAACATTGAGCTCTTCTGCTGTTAGCACTTGTCCCTTCCAGTGGGCATATCCTGCAATACAAACAGGAAATTTAATATAGTACAAAACAATACCAAAGGGGTTACCAATCTGACTGATGTGATCTACCTGTAGATCATTGACACCAAAAATCGTCAACATCAACAAATAATTAACCACACGTGCAGGACAAAACATCACAAGAACTTCTTCTTTTTGAATGCAACAAGACTGTATTTCAATCCGTCTATGGCAGATGAAGTCAAAATCAACTTATTTGAATAGCGCTAACAACTGAATTTCCCCTTGGGATTAAAAAAGTGGTTTGAATTCAAATTGAATAATTATAATAATGAATCTTGAAGTTAACATTGTAATGCTATAATTTGAATTAATCTGAAGCTAATAAATATGGCTTAATTTATATTTATATGTGCATATTTTTGTCATTGTTTAATATATTAGCATTTTAATTTCCCTAATGTGATATTCAGCAGCTTTTTTTGTTGCATCAATTCAAAAGTTGGATAAAAGCATAAATTGTATTGAGAGTTGAGTCTGAATAAAAGGCCTATAATTTCGTTAACTATGTGTTTCATTAGGTAGATCAAGTCTTTTACTAAAACCAGGGAAGTATATCTTGAGGTTATAAAAGGCTTGTGTCCATAATACATTAGTGTACATACATAACACATAAGTTGCAAGTGAAAGTTTGTATTTCGTAACTCTTAATGCCACCAAACAGCCAACCTAACATGGACCATTCCTGGTAGAAACAGTGTTTGCCCTTCCTAATATATATTCCCCAAGCTCCCTCTGCTAGAGTCACTCTATGTTGAGAGCAGAGCCAAATGGGGCCTCCACACTCTCTGAATGGGATGCCTGTATCCTAGTTGCCAGCTTCCCCCGTCTTTGTCCCTCTTTCACCAATAATAAACCGGAATAACCCCAAATGCTTCTCAGAGCAAGCAAATAGACAGAGAATGGAGACACACACTTAAACACACTTCTCCGTATTTGAATCCTGGGTTCAGAGAAAGTCTAAACCTGAACCTCAGCCTGTGAGTTCACCTCCTGCAGTGGTGCTTGTAACAAAGTACAGCTACAGTGTGCGCAGTGTATGAAGGGGAAAGTGAGTATATACATATATATGCACTGAAAAATATTTTTATACGCTGTAACACATACCAGCATAAGTAAATGTGGATTTACAACCAGCACCATTTAGTAAAAGTCAAATAGTCAACACTAAGCAGAATCCTTTTTCATAGAAAGCCATGTTTATACTGGTTCAAGTGGTGTGTGTGTGGAGAATGTCTGTGGCCCCATGTGGTGAGAGCACATTCTTCAAATACTGTGACCCATGAAGCTCTGATAATAATCCTATCATCTCTGCAGGTGTTTCCAGCAAATGAGTGTCAAGTGAAGAAGTTCAGTAATAGTACCTTTGTTCGACCTGTGTATGCTGTAGTGTAACCCAAGGTAAGGATCCTGCCTTTCGCTGTTTTTTTAAAGCAACAATATGTAACTTTTTAAGGTTGCACAAGGTAAAGTACTCTGCCTGCAGCAAAGACCCATGAGACTGTTTGTGTATCAATATGAGACTCTTGGAGACACTTAGTGTGCATCCACCCTTGTCCGTGGCAAACAACCATAAAATGACTTCATGGCTATTTTTTAATGATTTTCTTTTGTGTATTCCTAGTCTAGCTGTTGCTAATTAAATAACCACATATATATAAATGAAGCCTTTAGTTTGGCAATCAGGAACAGTGCTGTGAGTCATCTGTTTCTGTTACAACAGTATCTAATGTTTTGTTGCACAATAGAGTTTTTAAAACATTGTAAATATTGTCTCTATGAGCAACATACTGACTAGTAAATATTTTAATAGGAATGTGTTATTTTGAATATAAAGCATACATTGAGCATACATTTTATACCTGAATCAAGACTAATCTCTCTGTCCTAAACCTCTCCCATGAATGGCCAGGACTATTGTATGTATATTGAGCCAGATAACACTTGCATACAGAGCTCTGTCCTGGTGGTCTGGCCAAGAACAATGATGACTTGTTTGCACTTCTTGTTGAGGGTCTCATATTGCAAACCAAACATATTAATGTGTCTTAAACAAACCCAACTGTGTGTTTTACAACTCAGTAAAACACATAGGCTATGAAACTGATCTATACCGTTTCAGAAAAATCATTGTATCTTATCGCCGATTCCTCAAAAGATAAGTGGACTGTCAGCCATGTGACTACTGGACTTCATTTAGCTTCATTTAAACTGTAACTTCCTTGTGAAACTTTCTTATGAAATTGTGTCACAATCTCCAAACTGACCTGTGTGATTGGAGAACTGCACAGAGTTTATAGAGTCCACTTCAAAGCCCAAAACCTGGTAAATAGAAACAAAAACAAGACTTTATTCACCATTATGACTTTTATTTACTTGTTGTATGCTGTCCCTAAAACTTCCATTTATTTAGTGTGCACAGTATCCTGCCTTTTGTTCTTGCATTTGGCAGTAGAGACTTAAAGAATAAACTGTTAGATGTCAGTGCAGGATTTTTTTATGGTACTATTAACCTACAACAAAATAAAACAACAACAAAAAACAGCAGGCCAAATCATCATCATCATAAAACAATAATAATACATTCATACAAAACAACAATTAGTTTGTAAAGACCATAGTATACTTCTAAATGAAATTAAGTGGGTTTAAGTGAGTGCAGAGGGTGTAAATAATATCTGATGTAATACTGTTACGTGAACTGCTCTTAATTCAAGACTCCTTTCACATTGCAGGGACCCAGGCTGCTTCTTGCTATGATTTCCTGTGTTTCTATACCACAACGCTTATATTTTATCTTGAACTCTTTCTTCACAGCGCTGTTAGTAGAGGATACATGATGGAAACGTGTGAGAGTAAGATGCAGTTTTACCTGCAGCGGGAATGTTGCCGACTTGTTCCCCACGTATCCCCTGACAACGTGACTCTGAATGGACAGCACACGACACTCCATGTTCGCAGTTCCTCTGGATGAGATTAAAAAACACCAGCTTGGACAACAGCCACAAGTCCTAAAGCAGCATTAAGATGTGTACACAGTCTGGCCCCGACACCAGGAAACTTGGCATATGAGGAAGTCCAATAGTGAAGGACATAAGTGCCGCTGCTGATGACATTTGCGGTTTTCACTCAGGCAGCTAAAAGGACACCTAAACTATGGTGCGTTCAGGCTCACGAAGAAGATAGGAGAAACGGGGGAAAAGTTAAGCTCACAAACTGTGTTGCTGTAGCCCATTTTGAAGTTAACATTAGATCTATGCTATGCCACATTTTCCCCATGACTCCACAAAGCCAATTCTTCATTAATGCAAACTGAAGTAGGCTTATTTCTACCACATATAATTAAAATCTAATGAAAAAGTCAAAATAACACATTATGGTCAAATTATTTTGAGTGACAGTGGACTTTATGTTGCCACAAGGGGGCACAGATTAGCTTTGTTTGTTCTTTCCCACAAAACAAACACTAAGTAACACTACCATTACTACTATTAATCTACCATTTAAATGGACAGTGCAGTGTTTTGGGAGGTCTACCAAGGGTCAGGTAATTGTTAGCACACCCAGATTAAAGGAGCAATGACACAAGCTACCTCTGCTATTAGTGCAAGTGAATAACATTGAAGATTTTTCTCACATGACTGCTTTTATTTATGGATCTCATTTAAGGCCTACAGGCTACAAAGCTATAACTTTTCACTCCTCCGTAGCTACAAGCAACTCGATCTATATTAAAATATGGGCCACCTCTTAACAGCATTAATTGTGGAAAATCCTCTATGAATCTTATTGTAACATTGAGCAGTTCAAATTTTCACTGCCCCAATTACAACAGTACATGGTTTAGTTTCTGTGGTGTTGCTACTGTCTGCTTCTCCAAAAGTCTGCAAGTCAGTCAGCCTTAAGGTCTTGTCTCATCATATCCTACATAAAAGTATGTGTCTGACAGACTAATTGTACTGCATTTTATGCACATACATGCAGCATATAGTCAGCTGTTACAGAAAGATCACAAGATAAGCCAGTTCTGCAGAAAAACGTCACAGAGAGGAATGTACCTTCTGTGTTTTTAATGCACAGTGACTGTATCCTACATTAAGTACATTATGGAGGTCTAAATTGCACAAGGAAGAGTGGAAGTGTTGGGCCTATTTAATGGCATTCATTCATCCATTCATTCATTTTCTACTGCTTAGTCCCGTTGGGGGTCGCGGGTGGATGAAGCCTATCCCAGAAGCTTTGGGCCCTAGGCGGGGTACACCCTGGACAATTAGTCGCAGGGCTGACTTAAAAAGGACACTCTCTGGTTTACAATTTAACGCTGACAGACACATACACCCAAAATATCCTTTTATGCAGACATAAGAGGAAAACAATGAAAAACAGACCACCATAATTCACATCAATGATACAAGTGATTTGCTCTATATGAGGACCTGTTATAGTACAAACCAAGGTTCCCCAATGTACACTCTAAGCAAATTTAAGGCAAGTGAACATATCAAAGATAGTTGTATCTGTATTTGGTTAGTGTGGGGCCAAATGATATTTATCTTGGCTGATTTGACAGAGCAGTCTTAATTGTAAGAAACATCACACCTCAAGCTCATGAATGTGATTCAGTTTTATTTGATTGGTCACGTATAAACTGTAGAAGCTCTTTATGTCTACAGTTTATAAAGCTCACACACACATTGAGTGTGTCCCAGCAGCAGAGCATCTGTGGATTTAGTTTAGTGCCCTACATCCAGATTCCTCGAGACAGCAGCGCGTGTGATTAAAAACGGCTCCGCCTCGTGAGCAGCCAGGGCCACGCTGATTGGCTGAGGCTGAGCTGCACTGACGCACACACGCCCCCTCCCGGGCTCTTGTCTGGCCGGGGAGGAGCCAGGTAGCAGCTCGACTGACACGTAAGAAACTGCGTAAATTATAAGGAAGAGGCGACAACTTTCCTCAAGTTGAATGTAGATATGATTGCTTCACTTCAGACTTGATGTAGAGAGAACTGCCTCTGACTCCAAGCCACTTCGGACGCCTCTGAAGCGACGCAGGACCGTCAGTGGCAGCCGACGCACAACATGAGATTTTCAGCGCTTATTTCTGTCCTGCGGTCGCTCGGCCCGGTGGTTATCGGCATTTCTCTGGGTTTCACGCTGAGTTTATTGAGTGTGAACTGGACAGAGGAGACGTGTTACCTGGGCGATAACGAGGGCGAGGATGTGAGCGTGGGGCACGACGCACCGCTGAACGGGGCACGGAAACCTAACTCCCTTTCGAGCAGTAACGAGGGGGAGTCTGAAGTGGACTTTGAACCAAAAATCATTCCATACAATCAAGTCCAACAGAGTGCTCCAAAGAAACTTTTCAGGTTTGTTCGGGCATCCCTTCGGCCAAGTTTTCTGTGAGGAGACTGTCAATTAAGAAGTTGTGTTCAGTGGCCTATTTGTAGAGCAGATTACAGTAAACTAAAGAGCAACAGGCCTGTGCAAAGTCACCTACAGTAAAGGATGACTGACTATAAATCAGTGCACAGTTAGTCCTCTTTACCAGGTGTTGACCCACAGGTATCACCTGTTGACCAAAGAACTTCAAAGACTACCATTAACTATAATTAAAGTGGACACACAAAGAAGGTGCTGTAGATGCATTATATATACACATTTTTAAAAAAAAATCAGTATTCATAATTATTTTATGTTAGTGTTCATCATTGTAGTATAGAGAGTCTTTTAAATTCTCAAACTCCTTTACCAAAAGCAGCTCATTGGCACTGTGCGTGGATGTTTGAATGTCATCATGACATGCTTCATTTTACCTTGAAGCAATAGTCCTTCAGAAGTATGGCTGTGAAAGGTATTCAAGTTGAAAAGCATTTCTGCTATTTTTGTGTTGTCCCTGAGGTCAGGTTGAATAATACCAGTGTGGGGGGTGAACCAAGACTTATGTCATTTTGCTTTTTCTTGTTATACTGGATGCCTCTGAAGAAAATGTCTTTTAGAAATATATATTACTTGTGTATATGTTTAAATGGTTAAAACTACATGTGTTTAGAATAGATTTCATCATTTAATTTCAGCATTTCTAATAATTTTTATGTTGCTCATCAGCTGTTTTATATAATTTCAGGGCAAAATACATAAGCACTGAGTTGGGCATGCGAGAGCGTTTGTTTGTTGGGGTCCTCACGTCCAAAAACACCATCAGCACCCTGGGAGTTGCCGTCAATCGCACCATCAGCCATCACCTCGACATTGTCATCTTCTTCACTGGCATGCGCAACCGCAAAGTGCCTCACGGCATGTTCGTAGTGTCTCACGGAGATGAGAGACAGATCTGGAACATGTTTCAGACCATTCGATATGTTTTAGAGCATTACATCTCAGAGTATGATTGGTTTTACTTTGTGCAAGATGATGCCTACACTGAGGCAGACAGGATCAAAACTCTAGTGGAGCACCTCAGCATGGACCGGGAGTTGTACATGGGACGTCCCGAGGAGTTTATAGGTGGAGAGATGGAAGGAAAGTACTGCTACGGTGGCTTTGGGTTCCTCCTGTCACGAACGTTACTGCTGAGACTCCAGCCATTTCTGGAGAACTGTAGGAATGATATCCTGAGTGCCAGGCCTGATGAGTGGTTGGGACGATGCATCATCGATTACACCCACACCAACTGCATTAGCCAATATGAGGTAACCTGATTTATTTAATATTGAGCAAGTGTCTTACTACTGTACTGACTGTCTAGAAAATGCTTTGTTATTTGAGTAAAGCTCCTGATCGTCAGTGACCCAGTAAGTAGCCTTCTAGGAACATAATTCAGTGGAAATAGGTTGACTTCAGCGTTATGTACCAAACAGCGGTGGAAAAAAATAGTGTGGCAGTTTTTATTGACCTTCAAAAACAAAAAGGTCACAAAGGAAATCAGGCTTTGCCCTCAGGATTGTATTAAGCTGACAAATGACATTGTAAATTGGTAATTACCTCACTACTACCTGGGTGGGATTTATATTAGAGACTAGTTTACCAATGCCCTTTGGCCCCTTTTCCTCTCAGGTCCCATAGGCGTAAAGGTAAACAGGCCAGTGGAACACAACCTTAGGTTCAATGGTGTGAAAATCCCCTGTGGGTCAACATGCACTGGTCCTATAATGTCATTAGCATTTAAGGTCAAACAAGCTCAGACCTGATCTTCCCCAGTGCCCTCTCATGCAACAGCCTCTCTCTTTGTCACATTCACTATTCTGTTTGCTTCCTCCATGCTAAAGTTCACAGTTTTTCAGAGCCAAAGAGTGTATAAACAAATGTACAAATGTGACTAACATTCTTACGCATGCTTGTTTAGATTTCATCATTTACAGAGATGTTTTTTGCTTCCATTTTGGCCATGACCCAGAGCAGGAACCATCTTGTTATACACAAGAGTGAGTTGCATGGCTAACTAATGTGACCCAAGTCTGAAGAGCTCCAGCTGAGACGAGATAAGACACAGACCGTGGGGGGAAGTTAACAGGCATGCTCAAGAGTGAGCAAACACAGGGCCTCACATCAATTTTCTTAAGAGACAGCATTGATGACAATTAGGCGACAAACTGGAGGCCACTGGAAAACATTTGCAACAGAGAGGCCACAGAACAATCCTATTCTTTGCTCCTTTAATAGCATCATTAGATTGGATTCCCTTTTTTAATCACTCAATCTCTTTATTTCTAGACGGACAGTATCAACCATTTCCCCTTCAGTGGATCTATTTTTGTTTGAGCACTTGCTGTAAGTGGGCAAACATGAGGTGAAAAAACTTACAAACATTCCTAGAACAAGAAAAGCTTCAGTAAATGTCCAAAACTCAACAATAAAAATCCATTGTCCTTCCAAAATAAATCCATGTCTGCACTTTACTATGTAATTATGGTTAAAACCACCTTGTTTGTAGTGGAGAAGGGCCCAGAACACTGTCTAGATAGCATGCAATGTTTGAATGTAAGAAAGTCACCATAACAAAGTTAGCTTGTAATAACATCAGGTATGTTTCTGTCATGCACGGTTCAAGAATGAAAAGACTTCTTTGTTTATTCCCAGGGACTTCACTACCACCATTATGAGCTGGGAAAAAACTCTGATCCCAGTAAAGAGCCCAGTGAAGAGTTCAAGAAAGCCCTCACTGTCCATCCAGTGTCTGACCCTGAGCAGATGTACCGCCTGCACCGATTCTTCACTGAGATTGAACTCCAGAAGACTTACGACGAGATCACTAAGCTGCAGGTAAGCTGATTTCAAATGTCACGAATCACCTGCAGTTCAGTCACAAAAACAAACGCCATTCCCTCTTTGGCTGCCTCTGTTTCGGGTTAAAAAACACAGCAGCTTTAGTGGAAAAGAAGTGGTGTCAGCTAGCAGCTTTATTGATCTGAACTACTTTTGTATTTCCACAGGCAGAAATAAAGAATGTCAGTGTGGATGCTTTTGACGGAAACCGGAGCGCCCATTGGCCAGTTGGGATAAGTCCGCCGTTTGAGCCCAAATCTCGTTTTGAAGTCCTAAGTTGGGAATACTTCACAGAAGAGGAGATTTATTCATGCTTAGATGGCTCTCCCAAGTGTGAACTGCGAGGCATCGACCGCATGGATGTGGCTGACGTTATTGATGTATCGATAGCAGAACTGAACAAGAAATACATGCCTGTTCTTCACATGAAGAAACAGCAGCTGATTAATGGTTACAGGCGCTTCGACCCCATCAGGGGCATGGAGTACATCCTGGACTTACAGCTGGAGGTAGTCAACCAGAAAGGTCATAGTCGGTCCATCGCGAAGCGGGTTCACCTGGTGCGACCTTTGAGTCGAATAGAGATCATTCCAATGCCCTATGTCACTGAGGCTACCAGAGTTCACATCATTATACCTCTTACAACGCAGGTTAGAAACTACGTTACTCATTTCCTTGAAGTCTTTGCCGCCAATGCCTTTGAAACGAGTGAAAATGCAATTTTAACATTCCTGTTTATTTATGATCCAGTTGAGGCCCAGCAAGTAAACCAAAATGACATTTTTGCCAGTGTTAAGACCCAGATAACTGCTTATGAACGCAAATACCCCACAGTAAAAATCCCATGGATAAGTGTAAAAACTGAAACACCATCTCAAATCAAGTTTATGGACATTATTTCAAAAAAGCACCCTGTTGACACTCTCTTTTTTCTGGCTAGCATCAGCACAAACATCAATTCTGAATTCCTCAATCGCTGCCGCATGAATTCAATCAACAACTGGCAGGTGTTTTTCCCCATCCATTTCCAGGACTACAACCCAGACGTGGCCTATCACAACCAGCCTTACCCAGCAACAATCGATCTTGTCAAGGACGCAGGCCACTTTGACCGCTTGTCTTTCGAAGAGGCCTGTTTCTACAACTCTGACTACATGGCTACACGAACACAAATGGTGGCAGATGTCCAGGAGAATGACGAGATTCTAGAGACTATGGATATTTACGAGATGTTCGTGAAATACTCAAGTCTGCACGTGTTCAGAGCAGTGGAGCCGGCGCTGCATCAGCAGTACCACTACCAAACCTGCAACCCACGACTTAGCGAGGAGATCTATCACAGATGTGTTCAAAGCAACTTGGAAAGTCTGGGCTCCCGCTCCCAGCTTGCAATGCTGCTGTTTGAGCAAGAACAAGGAAACAGCACATGAGGTCACCTTGTAAACTGCTGCTCCTGTGTGTCTGTAAATGGGTGTTAAAGGCTTTAATAGCCTCCTGTTGCAATTTAGGATCTGGGCCCTAACTTGATATGAGCAAGACCGACACGTGTAAAACCACTTAAAACCTGCTTTACCTTTGTCCTAAAATGAACCCATGATCTGGGAGTGGTTTTGCACATCACTCTTACAGTTTCCATCCTCTGTCGTTCAGCGAAGACTGAAGTTTTATGAGTATTTGAAAAAAACAAAATGCAGTATATTCCTTTTATCCAAACCTCCATAGAAATGTTTACAATTACTGTTCAATCTTATTACTTCTTTAACAATCCCAAAAGATGTGTTAATGAACATGTGACCACTCCAGGGCAGAGGGAGCAGCAAAGCCTTTCCATAGTTTATTCAGTTTCCATGGTTACGGAATTCACCCAACAAGCAGTGGGACACAAAGGACACTTCCAATATTCACCAGGTTTTTTCCACAAAACTAAAACACTTTTGTATCATTGATGGCAGTAGAATTAACATACAGTGGGTTCAGTGAGCCAAAGTGTGAGGTGTAGTTCATGGTTTTGTTGGAGGATGTTGAATCAAAGGACCAAGAACATAAGAAGAATTTAAGTTTTGTGAAGTCCAAAGTACTTGCAATAGACATTTTATTGTTTAGATATTACACTACATATCTAATATATGACGAATAGATATTCTATGGTCATTGCACAATAGTTTGGCCCTTAAAGGCATCAGACTTGTTACAATCATATATGAGCATAGTTATTTACATCATGTGCCTTATCACAGAGTTTGAGATGCTCACAGTTTACTTGTTGACTGTTGAACCAGTCCAACTTTCTAAATGACGTGCAGCTCCTATGTTTCATTCCTTTTTTTTTTTTTTGTATACAGGCCAAGGAATATTCTCTTTCTTTGTGGCTAAGCACTGTTGCATGTTGGCATATGGGATTTGGGATAACCTTACATTTTTGTTAAGGTGACTTAAGAGTTCTCATGATCCTTTCTGGAAATATGTAGTACCTTTAAGTGCCTCTATATAGAGTGCAGAGGCAGTAAGGTGCGTGACGCAGTGGTGTGTGTGCTGTCAAAGCTGTAACCCCATATGCGCTTAGAAGTGTACATGGGAGGCCAAAGAGAACTGAGTAAACACCTCAGTATGTCTTTACCTGCTCCCCCAGGTTTGTCACTCATGAAGCAAAGGTACTGTAAGTTAAATGACTTAAGAAATCAGTAATGAATGTACAAAAGTGGTTCCCACATCAGCTGTGGGCCAGATGAGTTTTTGTACTTTCGACGATATTTTTTCCAAAGTTTTATGGATTGTATTGTTGAAGACTTTGTAAGTCCTTGAATGGTGTTATTGTCCTGCATGTAGCCATCCAGATGTGGAAGAGGCGATTTAGTTCCAGTGAAATGGGAGCCTGTACCAAGTTACTGAGTTAGTCACACATGTGCAATATTATAAGTACCACAACTGGATGGCTGGACAGACAGGACAGAACCCATCTATATGTAATTGCTGCAAGAACAGCCGTGCGTATCAGACAACACTGTTCGTGTTCTAATTTAAGACTTTCTGAGTGAATACACTGTAACGTTTTGACAGTACCTTTTAATGTATTTTTCTGACACAAGACACTTTTCACCAATGTATTTACTCCTTTTATTTAAGTTAAATTGGGTTGAAAGTGTATGTTGGAAATGTGACATTAACTGTGGTGGTCCTGAACAGTGTTTGCTGTACTTTGCTGTGCAGAGGTCACAGAGGTCAAGTGTTGCTGACTTTTTACTCGGACATTTTAAACGCATCTCTTCTTGGAGATCAGCTGAATGAAAGTGCTGTGTCTGAGGTAGTATGAATGTTTTGATGCATTGTTCCGACACTACGTGTTACAGATATCTCCGAACCACTGTGAAAAGATGGAGGCTATGATATGAAGTTGTTGCGGTGATCTGCTTTGTGTTGAAAATGGCAGACGAATCACCAAATACTGTTGACAAAGCCACCATCACTGAACCAGCCTCCTAAATTTGTTTTGTTACCAAACCTTATCTGTCATTTCTCTTTGAATTGTGCAGATTCTGAATCTCTCTGCACTAAAAGTGTATTTTATAGACATTTTAAAACATTTAGTTTTTGAGTTGTTCGAACAAAAGTGTATCCTGCTCTGTATTTTGTGTTTTTTATCCTTTGACCTTGAAATTACAATTATATTTAATTTTCACATAGTAATAATTTTAACACAGGTAAATGCATAGAGTTATACATGTAACATACATGTTTTATTTTAATGTTGTTGGTTTACATCATTGAATGGGTACTAGTATAACCAAAGCAATATTTAAAAATACTGTTCGTCACATTGAATCACATGCTGTATTTCCCAATAAACTGTGAATTATAATTTTTTTAAATAAATTGTTTTTATAAATAACAGTGTTATCCTCAATTTTGAATCATAATAACATCAAAGGTTTTTTTTTTGTCCAAGTCCACATTTGTCCTTTAGGTGTCAGCAGAAGAGCACGTTTAGGCCGGTCCAGGAGCAGTGGAGCTCCTGAGCGCTGAGGTGTGCAGCGTTACTGATACTGATACAAGTCCTATTTCTTCTGACAAACTGAGAAAGTAAGGCGTTTCATTTTTTCCACCATGTGCTTAAAAAGTGCAGTTAGCATTCCTGCCCATGTCAGACCTGAGGTATTTCTGATGTCTGGGCTGGGTAAAAACAGGCAAAACGTTGCGACCTTAATTACAGCTTTAGTTATTTCAGGGGTCCTTATGCTCTACCCTGAGGCATGCTGTAAAACCACATAACTACAGAGCAGCTGGGAGTTAATTGTAAGTCATCATTTTGTACTTCGTTTTACATACGATCCCAGGACTTTCTCCTCCCAGACTGCAACAGAGTTGTTTCAAGTTGGTGAATAACTGCTGCTATTTGAGTTCACCTGAAAGGTTGCACATTTCTCTCAAACACAGGAAAATCAGTGGTCAGGAGTCAGTAGTGGCTATTTTGTCACTCCTGAGTTGTCCTCTAAAATTAATGTTCTTGCTATTTATAATGTAAATGTGTGAGTCAGAGGCAGAGGTGGGTGTAACTAGTAAAATATACTCAAATACATTTACTACTTTTGAGCACATCTTGGAGGAATAATGTTACTTTTCCTCAAACTCTGTAAATGAGTAATCTTAAGATTTTGTAGCAAGGTGGTAGAACTATCAGTAAATAGTAATGCAGTAGTATTTTTACAGAATAATGTGTTATTCTTACCCAAGTAATCATTTTGTTTGACAACTTTCTCTTCTATGTAAGTAATTGTTTTTAAAAAGTAGTTTTTCCTGAGTGCAGATTTTGGGTACCCTAGTGAGTAGTGAAAAGTGTCAGTGGTACACATGAGTAGAAAATAAGAATAGCTGTTACAGAGGCTCTTGATATAGGAGGCACTGGTTTTAGCAATCTAAACTTTAATAATCATTGTATTTACCATATTTCACATTTATAAAATTTGTTGAAACAGAGGAAATAATCACAAGTTCACACTTCTGTACAAAATGTAAATGCAAATCGTTGATTCTGCAGCAATGGTCCATTTTCATTTCAGTCAGACATAAGACAAAATTTCGTCATATAAACAGTCATTTGCATCACCCATCACTTAATATTTTCCCTTCTCAGATGACACCCTCAGACCTCAGATATGCAGTTGAACCAAAAGGTACACACACTTAACTAAACAAGGCGTGTCAGATCGATTGTTGGATTTTCACGGCTAATGTAAAATGCATACCTAAAGTGAATGTCACAGGGCTATAAAAGGTAGGCCCAAAGTGCTGCGCAAGAAGGGAGCCCAGATTAGAGGCTAGAGGAATCCCAGGAATGTAAGCTACATGTTGTCAGGCTGGGAAGTTGTCCCATCTGCTACAGTACAGACCTGTCCCCCACTGACCACAGCCCTGTGGCACCTCACGTGGACTAAAACTTATGTATTACTGTATGTACTGTATGTACTGTATTTTGCGTATCTATCTTAAGTCTTAATGATATAGTCCTGTACTTTGTATAGAGTAGTCAGTGACATAATTATAGATATGTTCTTATTTCCTACAGTAGAGATGTAAGATCTCAATCTCATTTTGGAGAAGCAGACAGGAGCATTGACGCAGTATTGTGTCATGTATGGCTATCAATGGAACCAGTGAAGACACCTTTATAACAGTTTCCAAAACTGAAACTAAAATCAGTGCAAGTGTGTATCACATAGTAGACATTTACATTACTTTATTTTGACATATGACAGCTTTGTATTCTGTGCCTCATTCATACAACCCAAGAAAGTGCCATTTATGTGTACAAACAACACATTTAAATTGATATAGAACTACAGTACAGTGAGAAAGTTTGAGACAGGTGTGAAGATATGCAGTAAATGAGAATGCTGTCAACAAACTACAAATGAAATATTTTTATTATTATTATTTTCATGAGTGAATCAACAGAAGAAAAAAACCCGTTTTCCTCCTTCAAAAATTGAGACAGAAGAACTACAAGAACTGTTACTGTTTCACACCAAATATTGATTTGATTTAGAATAGTCTAATGTTCTTTCAGTCTTCATTTTGTAAAATATTAAAAATTACCATATTTTATGGTTTACTGTACTTTTTACATACACCAGTATAAAACTTGTGCACAGTACTGTAGTTCAGTTTTTTAAATGAAAAAGTCTCTGTGGCATTGCTCCTGTCTGCTGCTGCAAGAGATGTGCAGCAGCTATTTACTGTAGGGATTAAATTAGCTCTGAAAAACGATTTAATAGACCCACATTTACAAAATACTGACGGTAAAAACTGCAGCCTTGTATTCATCTCACCAGCACCCCCCGTGTGACTCGTCTGAGGATAGCTACAATTATTGATGACAGAGGAGAAGATTGTTATGCATAGCCTGTACAGGATGCCATCAGAGATTGTGATTGGGAACCTTTTGAAAATGTCAAAGTGACACATGATTACGAATATTAAACAGCCATGTAAAGCCCATGATTACTTGACAGAAGGAGGGGAAGTGACACGCGGAAGGCAGCAGAATCTCATTGTGATCTAAAGTGGGACGTGGTGGGGATGTAACAGCAACAAAACGCTCTGTGCAAATTAACAGAAAAATTATGCCATCATTTGTAAACATGATACGCCGTAACGTGGAGGGTTTGCTTAAGAGAATCGGAGGATTTAGTTTGCTAATTGTGTTTGAACTGGGCGCCAAACAGAATTTAATCTCATATTTATAACTGGTGCAAACAACAGAGGATTAGCTGTAGAAGAAAACAAGGCTGCACTTTCTGGTTTTGGCACTTTTCAATAACAATAAGGTAAAGTGAAAATTAAATACTGATGTAAATGTACAGTTTTAACATTTGAATGTAAATGTGAAAAAGCAAAATATTTTCTAAACCCGGTGTATAGTGTATAGGAGCTGAAGCTTGGAAACCAAAAGATAGATCAGGAGAGTCAGGAGAGACTGTGAAAGACAAAACATGATTATGGAAAGATAAAGAATCAAAACCTGGTCAGTGTGGAAAACTGAATAAAATACAAAGTGGTTCAAATAATCTGATGTTGTTTTGGGCCCTGAATCCTCTTGTGCTGGCCTCAGTGTGCCCCGGAGCGAGTGGAAATCAATATATGCGCTGCTATGTCTGTCCCTTAAATGCTTTGTGTAACCCAAACACCACACAGCACAAAAATAAAGTACGTAGGTGTAGTTATGGAACAGAGTACACAGTATATAGTTGGTCCAGCTGTCGCCTCTTAGACGGCCTGGATCCAAAACATCCAGCTGTAAAGGAAAGAATCCAAAACTTCACACAAGCTCTTAAACACGAAGTTCAAGGTCAGAGGTTGTAAAGAAAGTTACTGCAGTGCGACACATACGAGTGACCTTTCCCACTAATTTGACACAGATGGTTGTAATTGGATTATTGAACAAGTCATTTTGAACTTTCATTTCCTTGTGCTCTTAAAATGATATTTGTCCTTCCCTTCGCGGTTTATGCAAAGCAATAAGAATATTACAACCTCCGGAGTGGTGTTCAAAGTCTGAGTTTGGGTATATTCAGACAACAATTATATTTAGGAACATCTCTTCAACAGTTTTGTCCATGGGTGACCTCAGCTAAGCCACATCAGTCTCATGTGTTCAGTCATGTGTGTAAATGTTACTTTCTATGTTTACAGGATATTGCACTCTGGAGATTCATCCCAAACAGCCCGACTTGACTTTCAGATTTATTTACATTACCTTATGGGGACTGCTGCAGTTTGTCCGCATAAGGAAACATGGGACCTAGAAATAGAATGTCCTCCTAATGTAATGAGTACAGGAGTCTGTAACATCTTTATACTGGTGCTGGCTTAAAGCTGAAGGAGATGACTTAGCAAAAAATAAATTCCAGTTTCTTATTGCTTATGTCAGCATTAAGGGATGATGCTAACCAAGTAAACAGCATTTTAAAAAGGGATGAATGTGAAAATCCATTGAAGTATAGCCATGGCAAAAATAAACGCATGTTCAAATGTGGAAAATGTTAGATGTTGAAATGCATCACATGTAAATGGAAAATAAAGATTTACACAGCGTCTGTTTCTGTCATCAGGACTAATGTAAGACGTCTGGCAGTCGGATACGTCTGCAGATTGTAAGTGTACAGTAATTGCTACAATCGTGATTGCTATTGTCATATAAAAATCATTTTCTAAACTTTATAAATGACTCAAAGTAAAATCTCATAAGTTAGGCCATATATGAACAGAATATTAACAACAAACATTAAAACAGAGCTTTGTCATTTTTGACTTTATGTACAAGTACAATGCTACTCTCTAACACCTTAACCACACACCAGACAAAGTGTACCATGTGGAAAGATGCTGCTAGAGCTTCAAGACTAGAGTCATACATGTCAGTCTAAATAATCCGTCTCTGGATGAATGCACCACGAGCTAAAGTATTCGCACCTTGTATTACAATAGAAAGTGTTGATAATAGTATATCTTTAAATAATTACATAATTGATGAAGTGTAATGGCTCAATGGTACAGTGTATTTGTCATGAAGAAAGACGATTATCTTGAGAAGAGGTAAATTGGATACAGACAAAAATATATAGCTGTTGAGATGCTAGCTGAATAAATAAATCATACTTTTCCTTGTCTGGAGCAAGGTGACATGCAGTCCTCCTCTTGTTCCCGTGTGGTGATCATGTACCAAAAAAATGGTCCTGAAATCACCAATCGCCTGACGTCAAACCAGGGCGATGCGGAGAGATATCCCGTCCAGACAGAAGAAAGAGAAAAGCAGTGTCCGTTTTGTGCCTACATAAGTGGTTTGTTAGCAGCACAAGTTTGGTGTTTGACTTTGGCTGTAGCTTTTCACTGGTGACAGCAAAAGAACAACAGCTTTTATCTTTTGGTGCCACCAGCGCTGGGACCGGTGTTGGTTCTAGCAGGCGAAGTCCTCAAACACTCCGTGGCGCCCCGTGTGATGGTGGTGCGGGTGGGGGTGCGGCTGGGGGTGTGGGAGGGGGTGAGGGAGTGGGTGAGGGAGGGGGTGGTGGTTCATGGGGAGCATTGTGTTGGCATAAGCCCCCTCTGGATGACTCCGCGTCATGTCGTTGGGCTCCTGATGAGACACAAGTTAGACATTAATCAAAATGCTCATTTGCTACAATACAATACAGTTGAACCAAAGGGAGCACATCAGTCAAAATTATGTTTTCAATAGTGCTGTCTCAAAATAACATTATCACTAGTGTAACTTAAAGATTCAAAGCTCATTTTAGGCATGGGACAGTATGAGATTCTGATGGTACTACATTATTGTGGTTAAAGCTTAAAAAGGTTTTAATTTCCTTGTAAATTGGACATGGTCAAATCTTTGGGTTGTTATAATAGTTATATAATGTAATACAATACAATATCCAATTGCATTTTGTCCAAATACAGGAACCTGATCACTTTCTGGTCTTGTCTCTCCAGCTCATTTAACATTTAATATCACGATCATTCTGGCACTTTGAAACCACAATATACCTTGAAACTTGTTACTGTCCCATACCTAGCTCCTTTGAACCCTGTGAAGGTCAATCACTTCTTCTTCTTCTTCTTCTTCTTCTTCACTGTTTCTACAAATATTCAGAGAGGATAAAATGAGCACTGAGTTCCTTATAGTATTTTTGTTACATTAAATGTGGTATTATATAAGTGTTTTCCATAGGAGCAGACAAATACTGAATTAATGTCATCATCATGAGGCGCTCAGTGGTTCCTAGTATTGATAGCATTAAACCCAATTTCTTTTTTAGAATCCAAAAGCATGCCATCTAGAAAGTAGTTTTGCCATTTAGTCCATTAGCTGTGACCCTGTGTGAATGTAGCAGCACTTTTTGCAGGAGGTGAGATAATGGTTATCAGCAGATAATAGCATGAACTGTGGCTAACACCACTATGTAGCCTATCCTTGCTTTTCAGTCCACTAAGACTAATGCATTATCAATTAGTATCCAGCAGCTCTGTAATCCTTATACTAAATATGCTCTTTGTAATGACCACATTTATTGAATTCAAATTTGAGGAGTGTCAAGCCTTCTTTGAAATGAGTCCAGAGCTTCATTCAACATGACCATCACACATCAACTATTTTGTGGGTTTTATATTTCCCACAATGTATTAGACAAGTTACTTTGTTCATTAAGCAATATACACAAATCATCTAGTAATTTAATAACAGTGGCTCTTTTATTAGCAATGAACCACACCAGCTTTGATATTAAATATATAATTTATTGATGCGGGAAAAAATAGAAGCTAAAGCAGAATAAACTTTAAAATAATGAAACTAATCTAAAAAGGGGGGCATGCTGTTTACTGTGGTTAGGACCTATTGGGAACATTAGACTCTTTAATGTTTGTGGAAAAATATGACGGTAATTTTCTATGAGCCATTCCCTCATAGTTTCCTGATGCCTTTGTACTGCTGCTGGGAGCTTGTAGACTCTTTTACAAGCAAGGTCAGTCATGTGCAGCACAACATAGTCCTAAAAATCCAGTGTTTTATAGCTTCTGGCCTTTACCAGATGACGTTTAAATGCTTGTAAATGGAAAGAAGCTTAAAATCAACTCACTAACAGCACACACATGTAGACAGTAGGTTGCCATGTTGTTCATGCAGTGTTTGCTGTATTTGTTAAAGTAAAAATGTCTATACACTGGCATATAGCAGTGCAGCTGACATTTGTAATCATTTATAGAGTACCTTTGCTTTCATTTCCTCCAGCTTGACGGTTGCAACTGTGCTGGTCTGCTGTTGGCTCTTCTTCTCGTCTTTCTGTGGCCTCAGCAGGCGCTGTAGCCGCTGCTTGATCACCTATTTTTACCCAGAGTATGCCAGCGGGAGAGATGAGGGAGAAGACAAGAGATGCGGCAGATTGAGCTGTGCATTCACTATGATATTGTTTACGTAATACATGTTTGGTTCTCTGCTGAAAGTTGGCTACCAAGTTTTAAAAGGAAGCAGCCAAGGCGTAGATTTGTCTTTTCTGATCAGCGTTGGTATGTCCACTGCACTGTCCAGAGCGGATATTAGTTTCTCCAGCCGGGAAATCACATAAATATGCTCACATGAATAATAAGTGATAACAGCTGCACTGCCAGGCTCACGGAGAGTAACACTAGGAGAAATACTTAATAAAGCCTATATGATATTAGTGAACAAAATAGAAAATAAAGCGTAAAATACAACAATAAAAACATGACTGTTTTTTGTTTTCTTTACATTCTCATTTTTGCTTGATTGAGGATTCTTTGTCATCCAATCAACAGACTGCAGTTTTTAGCTCCACCTTTAAATAACAGCTCAACACAGGGTACATCGTACACTTATCTGGGATGCTTTTTTTGACAATGGAAATGCCTCTTAAACCATCCTCTAATCATGACCAGACCAAATGTAGTATATCTCATCTTGAGCTGGTGTATGTGGGATTGCAGACAGAGTAGCTGACACAGTACCTCATAGATATAATCCAGAATTTCTAAGACTGTCAAGATGCTGGCTCCAATGAATAAGCCCATCTGGCCGCCAATGTCACCTGAACAGGAAGAGGAGCACAATAAACACAATGCTGACGTACTACAGTATGTCAACCTGTGTGAACATGTTCAGTGAAATCTCACCTAATAATCCTGCAACATCATAGGCTTTCTTTTGCTCTATAGTTTCATAGTTCAATGCTTCAAAGAAGATATCCAAGACCAGAAAGTTATCTCTGGAAACAGGAGAGATTCAAATGTTATGAAACAAGTGAAATACAATGTGCCAAATGCTGATTATAATTCACAGGAAAATGGAGGGGAATTTAAGTCACATGAGTTGGCTATGCTTATGGTGGTTGTAAATTGTTATGATAGGGTTACAATGCCTATAGCCATTCAGCGTGATCATACCAGAGTTGTGAGATAATGAGGTGTATCAGGCTTGAACAGAGATGAGCAGAACAAGCAGCAACAGCACATTCAGCCTCACTCTGCGTGCGTTTTGATCTGTTCTGATTTCGACAGGCACCGAGCAGGATACAGTTCAAATCTGTTTACCTTTTATTACATTAGCAATTGTTAGGAAATTAGACTGTATATGCATTTAAATAACTGAATATTGCTGCTATGTGTATCGTGGTCCCATAGTCATATATAGAGGTCATAGTTTATGATCCCTTTCATTGCGCCCCACATCACTGCTCATATCACAGGTGAGTTAAGTGTTGTTGAAGGTTTAGTTTGTACCGTATGTAGTCCTCCGACTTGTCATATTTCCTGGACAGATAGCGAGCCGAGCCCTTGCTGGGGATTTTGACCATGGAGAGCTCTTTACCGTAGCGGGTGAGATTACAGGGCGTTTCGCATGGACAGGTATCCCCACTATTCTTCTGTAGCTGTGCTGCAACACAAAATAAACACACACAGAGGCTAAATGGTGACGAGGCACTGTGACATTTATTAGTAGTTTGTTAGTATCAACAGTTCTGACCATCTGGAATATACAAACCCACAAATATTGACTATATTAATAAACTACAATAAAAATAATGAATAAAGCAGTAAGTAATAAGAGGGAGGTATATGTGGTAATACTCATGTCTGTGATTTAGATATTATAATCAGTGTGTAATTAAGATTTACAGCAGTAAAATTTGTGGTTGCAAACTTTAATGACTACAGAGAAACAGAAGCCTTTGACACCCTTTGGTTTTTTGGACTTTGAAGCCATGAGTTTGAAATTATGGAGGTCATCATTTTGGTCTTTGAAGCATAAGTGACTATAAATAGCTTAGCTATCATCATCTAAGATCCTTAGACATGCATGTGTCCATCTGTCTTGTCACGTTTGCCCTGTCTTAGCATGGTGTCATGCTTGTAATAAGTTCGATTAGGTGTAAAATGTATTTGACTCTAATACGTCTCAACCAATTTCAGCGACACTTTCTCAATGTTACATAAACATTAACAGGAATATAATTAACCCAATGTGCAACAATTACATGGTACATTATGTCAATATGTGATATGATACAATATGCTGCAGTGTACTAAAGTGACTGTATAAACAATGCTAATAAGCAGAGGAAGTAAAAACTACTGGCTACTTTAACAGGTGTAAATAAAATACCTGTGTGACACTACACTAGTAATACATTTTTTTTTCTCTGATAAATATGGATCATAAATGGTTTGGCCCTTTAGTTGGCTGTCCTAAGATCACATGGACTTGTACTTGAGTCACACTGAGGCATGTTTTTTGTGACGTCAATTAAAAAAACCCAAAAAACACAGCAGACCCAAAGTGAAGGAAAAGGCTTTTCTCCATCCCTTTCTCCACACTGTTAATGAAATAAATCTACACAAAAACAAGAGGAGACCTCTTTATCTCGGAGAATTAAGATCATTATATGCCAGAGCACAGTGGCATACATTGTGGAGGGGAAAAACATCTTTACAATATGAATATATAACTTTTTAAGAAGTTATTACTTTTCCTTAGGAAGGGATTTATTCAGACAATTTGATTTAGAAATATATATCCCACATGAATATGTTCATTCTTGTAAGATATATTCAAGATTTCATTCAGCCATGTTTAAATGGGGTTACAATTCTGTGAAGAGAGACATAATTACATTTCTGGCTTATTTGCCTGAGAAATTATAAGTCTATAATGTACTTATATGTCTACTGCAGCTATAAAAATGTCTTTTTACTGCAATTGCAATATTGCTTTTGAAACCAAGGCATCTTTGTTCTGTTCTGGTGTCGGCTGTTAAAGCGCCGGGGTCAGAGTCACAGATGAGAGTGCACAAATGGAGCTTCACTTTAATAAGAACAGTTCAACAGTGGAGGCAGCACTGCCATCGAGCTCCAAAGTGACTAAATCACAATGAGGAAAATATCTAGGTGTTTGTATTACACAGGAGAAGCCCTTATCATATTTACTGATTGTGTTTCCATTTCCCTTTGGGCGAATCTATTGTAATGAGAAAAGAAATGAGAGGAGATTGTTCCTTACCCAGTGCTTTGTCAACACAGCTGATTTTACTGGGAGGGCAGATATCTGCAGTTCCTGGAGAGGAGAACAGAAAATGAGTCTGATCAATCAGAAACAAAATGATCGGTGACCCGTGTCTGCTGCAGTGAGGAAACGTGGCTGTGAACAACACTCCTCCGCTTATCATTCATCTCCAAATGAAGGCAGCCAGGCAGAGGATGACTCTCCTCCACGCTGCTGCCCGGGCCATCTTGGACGTCTGTCCTTGATTGCACTGAGAAATAGAGCGTGCTGGCTCCACCCGCGAGGCATATTTAGAAAGTCTTTAAAAGCCAATCAGTGAGTCACTCTGTGGCGCACAAACATATTGCCCAGGCCGCTGATGACAGGTATTCATCAGCACTACAATTAATTGGCAGCATGTGTTTGTCTGTCTGTGAAATGTTGTCAGGGTTAATGTTTTGTGGAAGTCTCTTCCCAGTCACTTAGAAATGTTAATTAACACAGAGTGAAATGAGGTTTGATAAGGAGCGAGACTCCACACACATGCAGCCAGTTCACAACAGAGACAGACCTCCGCTGTCATTTAGTGTTGGGATGTGAAAAAAATACTATTGTTCTGTTCCAAATAAATAAAGACACATTATTTGGCAAAGACAATTCAATTTTTAACATAATAATGTTTTCCATCTCTAAAGCTCAAAGGCAGTGTAGTGTCCTGAACACTGCGACACCAGGAACAAAAATAACCAAATGTGTTTTCAGGGCTGTACAAAAAGAGAATGGGCTGAGGTGATAAAATATTTACTGTGAAGAAAAGTATCAGGAAAAACACAGTTTTGCTTCTTCAAGACTCAGATGTTATGTGTGGACACAGTGAGTGCTTTAAAAACACATTGTGATGCAGTGAACATCTAATTGCTTGTTTCTAGGGCCCATGTCTAGGTTGTCACCCCATTTGATAGAAATCTCTGTAATACTGTTTGTTTTTGTGGTATCCCGCTGTAAGACAAACACAAACACAGATGAGATATACTCTCTAAACTTCCTCTGGGGAGAGGGGTCATCTGTGTGACAAATGGGGATTACAACAACAATTTAGAGTTTAGGACTTTAGGATGAGAACTTTTCTTCACGTAAAGCTGTAGGAAACTGCAAGTGTGTAAAACTATATTGGTATATGGAAATAAAATGGGTTACAATGCTGCTGATACTGATTTGTGTTCTCATGGCACTGGTTGTTGAATAAACACAACTTAATTCTAAGCAACTGTCTGTCTTTATGCAATTACCTTTGCAAATCAAGTACCTGAGAAATAGCTCTAGCAATTTACTGTCATAATAAGACAGCTGTAAAACTGTCTGGATTACAGATGGATTTTGCTGATGCTTAAAGACAACAGCTTATGAATATCTGTCTACAACAACACATTGGACTTAAAAACTTCTCCTGCAGCTTCGGCTCCTAAGAAAAAATATAAACTGAAAATTGTCCCCAGCTCTCTTCTCTCACTCTTCAACGAAACAGCACTGTGTTGTCACATCCAGGATGTAAAAAGATTTTCAATTCAAACTTGGCCTCAAGCTCCCTTGGCAAGCTTTTGAACCAAGTGCTCCCTGTTTTATTCAGGAGGATTTTCAGGGCACTTAATTTGTAACAATAAATTCTATTCACTATTGATAAGTGCAGAACAAATGTGAGCCTGCAGCCCCCCGACAGACTAAAGCCAGCCTGGGCAGACAGCCTGGAAACACTTCCACATTTATTAAATCTAATTTAATAAATATCATATCGGACGTTAAATATCATCATAGAGATCAAGGTGGTGCAGCTCTTCAAATAAGTCTAGCCATCTATTCATTAAAAGTTTCCACTCCAGACATGTTTTGTAGATGTCTAAAGAGAAGGGTGACTATTTACAGGTGCATTTTTATATTTCCATTATTAAAAATCGGTTGTGAAAGTGTTGGACATGGAGGTCCACAAATGAGGTCACTAATCCATTATAATGCACTTTGTGAATTAAATCTTGCTTACAGAACAACAAGTGTTATTCAAATGACTCACTGACTCTGTTCTTGTAGCACAGAGTGAACTGCAAACAGTGAGATGTTTCATCACGTGTCTTGACGCAGCCAGATTATCTTGTTCTTGTAAAAACATGAGCTGTGTTATTGCATAATGATCGTAGTCTTGAGGAGGGGTCGCGTTTGTCGCCCCACAGACTGATTACAGACGTGACCACTTCACAGCTTGTCGACCGTGAGTTATTAGCCTGGATTTCTCTCTGTTTTCAGATCAGACCTCAACTTTGGCCTGGTCATTACAGGTTTGATGTGTGATATGTGTAACCTAGATGCACTTATGGTCAGTAGAATAATAAAAGGATTTAATTTATCATTAGAAGTAATTAGCATTTTGTTTGTAGTTCCAATTAGATGTTGTTTATTGATTCCTCTAATCAATTGTGCTTAATAAGGCGGCAAATGTCAGTGGCACTGTGACAAACTAGGAGTGAAAATGATGACTTCCCAGGCTTAATTCTCAACGCTGTGACCTCAAACATGTCTGCTGTCAGATGCATCCATCACACAGTGTGCGTCCAGTGACTAAGTGCAGACGGTGAGATGACACATAGAGTCTAGACGCGTTACTTTGTCTTTGACAGACTAATCTGTGCGCAGAGGAACTCCTTAAATGATGGGACTCAAGTGAAGGTGTCCTCGTAAAATGAGGTGCACAACTTTGGATTACATTCACCTGTCATTCAATTTCTCTCTGTGTCTTTACTACTGCACTTTCACTATTGATTATACTGGCACTGTCTGATTATGTTTCTCTTAAGTAGTCCGCAATGTTTATTATAATGTAAATAATAAATCTAATCTAATCATTTTCAACAGTACATTAAAGGTCTGAAGCTACACAGTGCTTTAATGAATAATATAATTAAGTGTTCATACTTAGGGGACCCATATCCATATCTTTAGGCATCAGCAACACTGAGCTACAAGCTACAATCTATGACCTTTAACAAGTCTCCAAATCATTGTCATTCACATAAACAGATGTGGCCTATTTTTAGAAACAAACCAGAAAAAAGTGAAATGGCACAAAAAAGATGAAATTCACTGAGCTGATTGAAGTCTTTGAAAGCCACTGGACAGAGATTAGTCAGTGCCGCATTAGAGCGGCCCACTACAGATACGAAGCATCAAGGTCGAGTGGCTGCTCAAATTCAATCTGTGCCGAAATGGTTCAAGTGGATCAAATGTGATGATGTCTGAGACAATGTGTCAACTTGTCACTGATCCAGTTCTTTTGGTAAATACCAAATATGAGGGAAAACTTACCTTACTCTTCATTGAATTATTTTATTGCTTTATTCTCTCACTCATTCTTATGGACTGCTGACAAGTGGAGCTTTTGAGAGCTGCTTAGGGCTGCAGTAGGGGTACACCCTGGATAATCGAATGTCCAACTCTTCTCATTTGCATTCATTAATATAGATAAGGTCACCTTTATGCTTCTTTTTGTGATTTAGTGGAAATTTGGAAAAACAGGCATCACAGCAAATAGTTAAGCCACTGTCCCCTAAGGTTCTGTAAAAAAGCTGACTATCTTCAAGACATAAACTACACAAATTGAAACCGTGGCTACTTTCTGTATCAAATCAGATGTGGTGTCTTCAACATTTGTATTTACTGCTATGTGCGTGGTCATATTAATGCTTGAGCTGCCTCGTCCTATCTCACCTCTGTGATGAGGGATAAAGCGGGGCCCACTTCACACCCCTCTTTACACCGCTGCACTTCTTACTATGAAATGGGTTGTAAGAAAGACTCTACTGGAATGTCCCACAACAAGAAGTGAGCATAAAAGGGGCTTTAGAGTCACCATTTTACCTTTTTTGGCGCATGGGGAGAATGAAAGCTCCACCTATAGAGGCCGTAACTAGCTGGCTGGTGAAAGTTATGAGGAAGGAGAGCCAACTTTCATTCTTGAGCCATGATATTTGTGTGTATACAGTGAATTGTGGACAAATTGTTTCTTAGCAGGGCCCTGTGTAAATATGAAGACTCTTACCGGGCATGTGTACCATCCTGCAGTTGCACACTCGCATCACCTCATTGGTTTCGCAGAGCAAGCGACAGGCGCTGATGCTGTACGTGTCGTATCCGGGGAACTTCTCTTTGCTGGTGGAGCGGCAGTTCCCCCAGGGCTGGGGCAGGTAGGTCAGCTAAGCGTACAAAGATTTATGAGACCTGGGTGTAAACCACCAGGGGTGAAGTATAGCTGGAAAACAGAAGTAATCTACAGGGGCAGATGCAACGTGATGAAGAAGACCTACCCTCTGCTCCTGACATGAAACAAAGGTCTGGAAACCCGGGGAGACTCCGAAACCCAGCTGGTGGATGTAGGGAGGCTCGTCCTGACTGTGAATCTGAACTCGGATCCCGGCCTCCAGAGACGTCTCGTCTTGAGGATGAAACACAGCACAAGCACAAAGGGTTACAAAGGGGACTACAAAGGGATCCAGAGCGGCTGCCTCAGCTGACAGCTTGGCCTCAGTTTGATGCTAACTGCAAACCATATTTCAGTCATGTTTGAAAAATAAGCCAGTGGGGATTAATACTGTGTGACAATGCCAGCACAAATCAGATAGCTGAAGTTATTTTGTTCAGGAAATTTCCTATACAAATCATATTTCCAGAGTGCAGAATATAATAAAAAAACATGAACCGAGGTGAATTCTTATTTTGAGTTAAACCAGAGCATATGACAGAACAACATTGGACAAATATGTTGAGGCTTACTTGTCTCCCTCCAGATGGGCAGATACTCATCCTGCTGGATATCCAACATGATCTCCAGCCCATTTCCCATTCCGCCCTGCTTGGTTTTCCTCAACGTGGTCTTGTTGCCATTAAAAGTGTAGCATTTCCCATATCTGGTGTACACCTAGAAGAGAATAGATTTTTATCAACACCATAACCGTAAACATGACAACAAGTCACACAAGTCCACATGCTGTCAGTGACTAGCTCATCGTAGTGCTGCGTTGAAATGGAATCACAGATAGGGAGTGAAAAATAAATAAACAAGCCATGTCTCAGACTAACTGATTATTACCCACATGCCCCTGGATGCAGTGTGCCAGCTCGGTCCCTCGTGCACTTTGATAAGCTGTGTTTGAATGGATTCCCGACACCCACCCGACAACCTCGCACAATGACGCTCCATAGTACAACCACCCCAAAGAAATTGCATAAGAGACGCTTTAATCTTCCTTCAAAAGAAAACAAAAGACAATAAGAGAGAGGGCTGCTTTAAATGAGCTATCACGTCAGCGTCTATCAGCGGACCTGTCTCTGTGGGGAACACATCATCTCTTTGTTTATTCCTCTCATCTAAACTGCTGCGCTGCACAAAATATTCATCTTACAAGTCATTCATCTGTTATCTCCACCGATTTCTAAAGGCACAATCCACAGCCCACAGACCTATACACAACATGTCACCACTACAATTAAACTAAGGCATGCCTTGAGTTTTTGTCCTGGGAGTTCACCGAAAGAGCTCTGTTTGAAATCATCTCCACCCAGAAATGCTTTGTTAAGCTTTTCTCGTCTACCATATTTAAAAGGCACCTTGCGATGAAGAGACCTGTTTTACTGCAATCTTTACATTCAATGTAAAGGATTGTTCCAAGTTACGTAAAATCCTTTTGTTAAACTGTGTGTAATTGTGACTGTCACATTTTTGTTTTAAAGCCCTGAGGGTTGTCTCACGTCAATGATTGATGTGACCAAAGTTTCCACAACAAGCTACTGTCTACTAACTATTATTATAATGAAGCAACAAAAATTAAACATTGTCTGTGTATTATATTGAATAAACTCCAGGCTGGAAAGACAAAAAAAAAAAAAAGACATCATGCATTTAAGTATATAATAAGGTTATCCGATACCAGGGCTCTATACTTGGTAGTCTCAAAGCCAGCAAAGTACTTTTGGTGATTAAGTGTCTCCTCTGGTAGTGCACACGCTACTGTCGACTGCCTCTGGCAAGTAAAGGCAAAAAGGCCTAAAATATTCTAAAAAATAAATAAATAAAAATATAAAAAGCACCTAAAGATAGTATACTTTACTCATTGTAGCGTGACTTTTCTGCCCCATTTTTTCTTTACTGAAAAATGACGAAAATAAAAGTTAAAACATCTACTTGTCTGTGTATGTTTTATAGTTATATTTCTATGGTTCATAAGAGCTTGTGTCAGGATTTAGGAGGCATTTAAAAGCACACAGTATATACCAGTTCAGCTTGTAGCTACAACAGATGCAGTTGGAAAAACCTGATTTTAACTACCCTGGCTTTCAGATAGGAGTTCATTTGTTGAGGGCACTGAGTCAAACAGCAAGTTAAACAGATTTAATAATGATACAAAACTCAGCGATCAAAAAATAGTGCTAAGTATTTTTGACTGTAGTCGGTTTTACTTAATAAAAAACAAAAACAAAAACAAAACTGGGGGACACACATATATGAATAAATCTTTATAAAGTGGCACTGATACAAGAATTAAGCATCAGGAAAACACAGATCAGGTCAAGCAAGAAGGCAGAGCAGAAATGACATGATCAGCCCAAGAGACAGAATACGTATCATTATTGTAGAGACTGTGACTGTCTCCGCAAAAAAAAAAAACATCCACGTCTCGGACTTTGATATGAGCTACATCCACCTAATGAGGGCTGGGATGTTTAAATAAAAGAGGTGAGTGCAACGACATACAGTAGGTCCTCATTTATGGACCACAGGGTGGATTCACATGTGAGATGACAAATCAAAGCCACACTTGTGTAGCACAGTCGAGTCACCCTCTGAAACAGTGGGCAATTTCACAATATCCACAACAGTGATTAGAGCCGGGAACGAGTGGTGTTTACAGTGGTGCTGCTTTCAAGGACAGCTGTGTTTTATGCAATGAGGCCCTATGTGCTTTGATCTGGGTGTGTTTCATACATGTTTATACAGTGTTCAAATGCAGCTTCGATAGGAGTTTTAGTTGAGGGTTCAGTATAACACAATTCATGATCTCTGCTCCTGTTCTGATGAGGTACAAAAAGGTCACAATTGCATGAAATTTGTACTTTTTCCCTTCTATTCCTGCTGCTTATTTCTGCACAGCGTATCTTGTCAGTCAGAATGATTAGAAAATGTGGGGTATCGAGGTGGAGGCAGGGACCAGTGGAGGGAACACTCAAGATTTCGGGTGTGACTTTTGACTGATGTGCTATTAGACTGAAATGGTTTAATCTCTATTTGGCTGGTTTGGAGCAGTTGCAGAGGTAAGCTGCACTTATCATTGATCCTCCCCCGCTCATTGACACACTAAAGCCTCGACAGGCCCGACTTGATCAGATAAAGCAGGCAAAGGAGGATTTCACACAGCCAGACCCAGCAGCTTGTGTTCTCAAACTTTGGGCTCAAGGGGACGATGGTGCGTTCACAAATGACTTCCCCTGAGAGTGCAGACAAGTTTCCCATCATTGCACCCATGAAATGGTTTTTGCCAAAGCTTCTTCTGGTTTATTTCTCAGCCTCTGTACCCTCACCCACGCTCTGAATTTATATTTGATGGATGGAGCACTTTCCTTTTGTTACAACTCGTACCATTTTGGTGAGTTAACAGGAACGACTTGGGTAATTCCCAGCTGGGAACTTGGCGTTGGTGCTGACAAGCTGAAACAGAGCAGCAGCATGGCAGTTACAAACCAAATGAAAAGTGCCATTGTGTTTCTCCGAGTGACTCAACTTGTACACAAGAGCTAATTATTGCAGCACTTAATATGGCTGTGTTCGTTGTGCT
Organism: Rhyacichthys aspro; assembly: GCA_036850595.1. NCBI lineage: Eukaryota > Metazoa > Chordata > Actinopteri > Gobiiformes > Rhyacichthyidae > Rhyacichthys > Rhyacichthys aspro. Next base: position 15,682,835 of record CM072168.1, read on the forward strand.
GACACTGTGGGGTCTACAACACGAGCATTTAATTTGACACAGTTACATTGTATGTGGGGACAAAAAAGACAACAGACTGTCTTTCTGTTTTACCTTATTATGTGAGACAAGTTTACAGAAAACAGTTTAATTCAAAATAACATCAGTGGCTGTTCATTCCCACACTAGAGACTGGACTGGAGACTGGAGGTATCTCGAAGAAACAGGAAACAGATAAAGTTTGATAAGCCACGAATAGTTTAACAGACTGTGGTTGGTCTAATGGAGCAGACAAGAGCCAGTTCAGAACAGTTGACCTGTCTCCACACATACGGCCATTTTCCTTGAGCCGGTGTCTGTCGAAGGTTTGTCCCACTGTTTATTGTGTAACTTATACACAGTTGAACCAAACTGAACTCATTTGACAAAAAAATGCTTTCATTAGTTCTTATCAGTGTCACATAACACTCTCACTTTAAGACTTAAAGCACCATATAGCCCAAGGGAATTTCTATTAGTTCCTGTTCATGTACAACAGCCCAAGAAAAGCTGCCTGTCTTCCATGAAGGACATTTCTGAACTAATTTTGGAAATTTTGTTTCTATATTTCTAAGTCAACCTCATGCATTTCTATGTAGTTCCTTAAAAGACCACATCATGTCCCTGCAGGGCTTCTGTAGGTGAAAAGAAGGGCTAGGCAATCGTTTTTCAAAATGTCTTACACAATGTCGTAGCTCAAGTGGTCTTTTTGATAACATGTTGAATAACTAGAAAATACCATTTAAAAGCTTCAGAATCCAAAGGTTGTGTATTTGCTCTATTTGTAAATACTTTGAGAGAGCCACTAATGGTGTAAATGCATTAACATGTGGTTTTCCTACAGTGGCCACATGCTTTGGAGAGTCTTTGATGTCATCTGCACATAGCTCTCAATTATATAACCGGGCAGAAATGTAAATCCATTATCTCTCTTGTCTGCATTTTTTTCTCCTAAAGAGCCTTGTTTAAGAGTCTTTTATTCCATACGACATGCATCTTGCAGAGTGCTTAGCATGTAATTCATAAGGCTTGGTGGGGTAAACCCTTAAACACCCTCTTTATGACCATCATCTGACAGTCTCCTGGCACTTTCCCTTTTAAATAACCTGAAGGAATCACTTCAGTGCCTCTCTGGAGGACATCCATTTCCAGGCAGGCGGCGTGTCATCGGGCAGCACTCGAAGTCTAAGGAAAAGGGATTTGAATTAATTTGCAGGAGGGTGGTAGAGGATGCCAGAGTACGGATTGGCAATTGAAAACCATTAAGGCTGGCTCACGCAGGGTTAAGGTTGCCACTGAATGTTCCTTGATTAAATGGCTTTGTTACAAAAACGATATTTAAATGATATTTCAGAATGTTTGCCTAAAGCGCCCACTATTAGCCCACACTCCAAAAAAAAAGTCTCTGTCCTCCAACAAATTTCTTTTTATTTGCAAGTTTCAGAGATGTCGTTGTGGTTATGCAGGGGTTGGCCAGAAAATAAATGAGACTGGATTAGCTTATAACAAATGCCCTGTAATGCACTAGAAGAAAACGTTTTCTTTTTTTTTTTTTTTTTTTTTTTACAAAATACAGGGAATTTGTCCAGTAAAAGTCTGTTCAGATGTTAAAGCGTTACAAAATGGTTACAAAATGGACAACAACATGTACAAAAACACAATAAAGGGTAAATATATGATTCAGAAAACCAAAAACCACACTTGTTTTGTTCCTGTTTCTTGCACTCAACGCTCACATTTGTGTTATGACACTTGAAGAGAGACCTCTACCCCTTCATCTCTTACAACAGACAACAGAGACTCCTCCACTGCATTGGGGTATAACTCCTGGCAAACAGCTAAAAAAGGAACAGAAGAGGGAGATAACAGCGCATTAAACTGAATCTGATCTAGAGGTTTAACTATAAAGATGAGCTGTTTTATTCTGCTGTCAACTCAAAGTATGAACAATTTGTTTCACACTTTTACTCTATGTGTGAACCAGCAAGTCAAGACGTTAATGTGATGTTTTACATTTACATGTAATAGTTTAGCACAACAAGGGGCTCTGAAATGATCATTTATAATGAAAACACAAACATACTGCAATCAATGGTGCCGGAAAATCCTTCTGGGAAAAAGAATAAAACTGCAAGAAATAAAAAAATAAACAGAAAAAAGGGGAGCAAAGTGAAATGCACACAAATAAGGGCAATTTATTCAAGCGCTAACAAGATGGAGATAACTGTGGGATTGCATCAGTCTAACGCTAAACTAAGAGCTACAAGTTTAAGGTGAGCTCTAAACTTGATGTAATGTATGTGTATTTGCTCAGTGACAGTGGTTTGTTAAATTAAAAGCAGGCTGGTTGTGTGTGAGTGAAGTGAGTTTTCTGTTACAGCAACTTTAAGGACTAGACCTTGAAGCTGCATGAAGTGCAGAGCTTACAGTTCACATTTTATTCTTTTGAAATGTCCTCCGCAGGACACAAAAACCCATGGTACTAGTCTGTGAATGTATTTTTTAATTTGTAAAATGAGCCAGAATGTAAAAGCCGTGAGAGCCAATCAGGCACTACAAATGCAGTCCATTTACCAATTTCAAGAAAAGGCTCAGTTGCTGTATATTTGGACAAAACCTGTCAGTAGCCTTCCATGGTCAAGGACAAAGACATCCCTGATACAACTCCTTAAAGTCTGTCTAAAATGATAAGAAGTCATCATTCAAAAAATGTAGAAATAATCTTGAACTATGTCAGTTACTTTTACTGCAGGTCAGCACATACTTAAGTGAGTAAACACTAATCCAGCTCACACAATAACCTTGCTAACCTCGTTGGAGAGAGTGAACTGGAATGCGGACTCAAAGGATTTGCACCATTAACCTCCATCTCAATGTCAGCCTAAACACTACACTAGAGAGGCTTTTTTCCGTATTGCCATTCAGCACATTACAGTCATTGTGTACCAATTGCAGCCTTCATTACACAACTGAGTGGCTAAATCTCTGTGGCAGTTTTTAATACATTCATTCAAGTGAGTAAATACTATGCAAACATCATCAGGGTCTCACTTACTCTGCACTTGGGTGGAATAATGTTTTATAAATGCAGTAATTTGCAAAAAAATGTCATATGGCGTGTGCGTAGATGGTCAATTTAATGAGTATTCTTTGCGATAGTATGACAGAAAATTGTGTGGTCTCCAAATATCAATACAATTTTACATTAAAAAAAAGGACAAGGTGAAGAACTTAGGTGTGGCTGGATTTACCTATAGCTTAATACCGTATAAGCGATTAAGTCAGACATAAACCTTGGTTCAGTCATTGGTGTAGGAGGTCTGACTCATCTGGTCTGTGCCTTAGCTGCCCCTCTTTCTGCCTGCGTCCGTCAGCATCAAAAATAAGTGGAGCATCTAAGTCAGAACGGTGCACTCAGCAAACCTTTCTCTCTTCAAATGTTAGCATTCCTGTTTTTTTTCCCTCGTCCCCTTTCCCCTCATGCCGCCTATCCTCGCACATCCAAGCATACTCAGCTAATGGAGCAGTGAGAGATGCTCTTGAAAAAAAGGTTGAAAATGGCCAGGCTCTCCAGCACAATATTGCAACTCAGAAATAGAATAGCCACTACATTTGGCGCTCTCAGAGATGTGAAAGCTTCCTTCGAGAACAGCCTGCACTAACAACATTGCCATGGGCCCATAAAGGTGCTGTATTATAAATGTGATTAGAAAGTACTTTCATAATGGGGATAATTCATTTGGATCACTACATCGAGACAGCTCCCTAATCAGTCTTTATGTGTAATTGAGATGAATCATTTCTTGCTGTTGGAACATGCGTATGGGTCCAACTCCAATGAAAAGTCATTCCCTGACCTTAAGGCCAGAGCCCAACAGCACCTATTAATAACACTATGGAATAAAAGTTGTCCTTATCCATTAATATAGTTTAAAATGAGCAGAGCCACTTCATCATTTTAATGTCGTTGTGTGTTTAACATGGAAGTACTATTAATTGTATAAATTGGTTTTAAAGGGGCTATATGTACTTTAGGTAATCAGGAATAAAGTGTCATTATTGGGGGTGGTGGTGGAGTACAGGAAGTGGCTGAATAAGATCAGATGAAGACTTCAGTCTGACGATACCTCTGCAGTTCAAGACACTGACATATATTCCCTTTATTAAAACCCAAGAGCTTCTTTTTCTTGCAACTTTTGTGTTTAACATTATTATGAAGTGAACAAGTCAAGCAACATCCATGTTTATAGTTTGTGATGCATATCCAAGAACTGGATTTAAAATAAAACTGTTAAAATTGTATTTTTGTTATTGCTGACATACAAAACATTCAAAAAGTCATATAAATGAATAAAGAAGTCTATTCTTGTTCCATGACTCGTGTCAAACTGTGAGTCATCAGAGTCATTACGGGTCTGCAACTTCAAATCCAGGCCTAGCCTCTGGTTAAACTGTGGTTATTTTTTATCCTGTGGTGGTTGGGAACAATTTTGGGCTTTTTATTCCACTGCAGAGCTGGAGGGTAGAGAACAGAACAGAACATAAGTACAGTACAGTCGGCCAGATTGTAAGAGCTAATGGGGCACTCAAAGAGCTTAAGCGCAAACTACCTTATGCTATACATGAGTGGAGTGGGCTTCACTGTTTCACTTCACCTCGAGCTGCTCCGGGTCCTACTCAGCTATTCTGAACAACAGACACTGATACGTCAGAGGACGAATGTGCCCTGGGCGCTGCAGCACATCAGTCCTGCCTTAGGCATTTGTCTAACTGCCAACTTTGTTTTTCTGCAGCCATTTAGATATTCAGTTTTAATTAAGGCACCTCTGTCATTAACACAGGATTTCATTTCCAAAGCTTTCAATCTCTAACCACTCTGCTTCTCTGGCACCTACTCCAAAACACTAACACCGCCACCCAACTGCCACTGAAGAGACGGCAGCGTCACAGTTCCCTGGCCAGCCTTTTATTTAGTATTCATCATAACTGAGACACCTGCTTGGTTGTTTTTCTTTTCCAAGCAACTCTAGGGAAATGATATCTGTTGGACTGGAGCCACGTTTAGGCTTGATGAAACTTCTGGAGAGGCAGAGCAGGATCTACTATCTCCTGACACCAACCATCAAAATAAAATATTGTACCCCGAAGGAGTGCGATTGGAGAGAGAGACACATACAAATAAAAATACTGCCTGCTAACCCATGTCAATGTGTGACAAGTCATTTGTAACACTGCCTGTGTATCAACATGCACAAATGCAGTGTTGATTGTGTTTCATTAAAGGTTGCTGGTGCAGGAGATAACAGTAAATAACACTTTTGTTTCCCAATACGCTGTAATGTCCTGGGACTCTTAATGGTATGCAACACTTGTTTTATTCACAAGATGGTGCAATAAGTGCAGTTACTTATCCACTTACTTTTTATAAACCCTTATCTTGTGGCGAGTGCGACAGTAAAATAATGTCTCCCTCTCGAGTGAGAAACATTTATGAGAAGGGGGAGTTTTCATGCTGCATAAATCATCCCCATAAACAGGTCTGATTAGTGTTTGTTGCTCAGGCAAAAGAGATCGTTTCCAGTCAAAAGCAGAGAAGATCTCACAGTCCATTAGACTAAGCTGGATCTAAGGAACTCTGACACACACGAGGCTTAAACTGCTCACCTAACACAGCCACTTTAATTTGGGCTCTAATCACAGTCCCCTCAATCGGCTGAGGTAGAGTAGGAGATAAAACAGCAGTGGAACAAAGGACTGAGATTGAACAGGAACTAGGACTGCACATCCGTCCTTCACCGTCTCTCATCAATGTCACTGATGATTTGAACTGGACCAAATGACCACATTCCTGTGAATCTGCAGGGACTGACAGATGTGATGATTAATTTCTCAGAGTTAATGATTATAATTAAGGTGGCGACACTTCTGGCATTAAAACTCCATTTCGGCACTTATTTCATTCTGGAACTGTAACCGCTCAAGATTTTAACTCAACACAAAAGAGGAATTTCTCTATAAAAGAAACAAATCTAATGTTAGAGCAGATATAATTATTCCACTATTAAAAGAAAAGGAAGAGGCTCAGTGACTTTCTGTCACTTTGTGCAGATAATATTGCACTTTTCCATGAATCAAAGTGAGAGTAGAGTAGCAGACCTTATACTTTAAACTATTATGTATACACAACGAAACACCAGAACTGCTGCCTCTTAGTTTCACACTGTTGCAGCTCCTACTGTTGGCAAATGGGGTTAATAAAGGCTCTGGCTGATATTATGGCCCTTTAATAGCAGGTTATGAAGAAATAGAGCAGAGGAGCCCAGTAATCCCTGTCTGCACATCAAAGACTGACCAGATATCTGGTTTGTTATTAGCACAGTGGCTCAGTGCCACCTGCCCAGATGTTTGGCATGCCCAGTCCGCTTCTGCCAAATGGGAATCATGGGAGCACAGGAAGCCTTCCAGGAGGCTGGCTCGGCACCCCCAACTTCAAGGATAAGAAACAAATACATATTTTATACTACGTGTCAATATTTTACAAATGCTTGCCATAAATTCAATGCTCATGTTGATATTTGGAGAGCATTTTTCAAAAGATCAATTTCACACCATGCTAACAAGATTAGTGCTCATGCTCTCCAACCTTTAGAAGAGGCAGACTTTAAATTTTAATTTTCATGAAACATTAGGGGCACTTTTGATATGCAGCACGAGAGGCCACACAGCTCAGGGTGGATCAGAAGGAGCTGATGCTGGGCTCTGGAGCTCCCACAGTCGTGACAAAGCCAGGACCGGAGCCCGGGCTCTGACTGTCACTTAAAGAACACGCTTGTGATAGGACCTCAAAATGTTGGAAGGCTTCCTGTGGTTGCAGCCCTGACTGTCAATGCACATTTGGGCTGCTTGAAGTTCACTCACAGTGAAGTTGTTTGTTGTTATTTACAGCCAAAGCTTCAGAGTCGCTGTGTGCCATTGCACTCTATGTTAAACTGCTCTAGAGGTCGTCATGAATGCTACCATTCTGTGTGCCATTACACTAAACCATTAGTACTTTCTGGGTCATATGTGCTGAAAATAGCTGAGTGTAAATACCTGGAATGTCTTGTTGCTATGCTTGAATGTAAAAAATTTCTTTAGTGCTATGTTTGCTCAGTGTTAATTATTGTGAACTAGAAAAATGAAGGAGTGGTGACAAACTAAGGCAGCAATAATATACTGTAACTGTGGATTAGTCATGACATGTTATAGTTAACACTTCCAGAGGCTAATGCAGCAGATTATTGGGCCCTAGTTACTAAGCCTTCACATATATCTTTATTCTTAAACCTAGAAACTGCTTTCACAGACCTGCTATAGCTGGTTTGGTGATGAGAACTCCAGCTCCTCCTTATGTTTTGTGCATGTTGTGTCTTCTAGGCCCATCAAATTTCTACTTTTCCTGCCCATATTATTATATTGTCCCCTTTGCTCTGCTTTTTAAGTAAATCTTTGTAGAAAAATGGACTGGAAACCTCTATACAAGCACAATAAGTAAAGTAAAAAACAAATACAAAAGTCCATTGGTCATGAGCACTGGCTTTGCTTTATTATGTACATACAAAGGCTGGGAATTCACAGTGTTATTTAACATAGAGATAGATAAAAGAAAGAATGTGTCTTCAATGCCACAAAGACTTCTCTTAAAGGTGTGGTGTGTAGCTGTTGCCCTTCGGGTGATTTGAGTGGTGAAACTGCACACTGCAAATCAACACCTCACACTCCTTCTTTTGAGGGAAGATACTGTATGTCGTGAACAGCTATGGCTCCCTGCAGGGGCGTGCTGTTGTCGCAGTGGAAACAAGTGTGATTGAGTTTTTAGTAAAAAAAAAAAAAGACTTGCAGGAACGTGAGCTAAAAATTGAAAAAATAGTCTTCTACTGGATTTGTCACTCCATGATTTGAGTCTTTACCCAATGTGTGTAAAAAATGACGGCAACACAACTTGGACAAACAATAACTGATATCCACCAGCCTTTTGAGCCATCCTAATTACTTTTCCATTCTATACAAAGAATTAGTCTGATATATTCAGGGGGCAGAACAATTGGACAGATTATACTATGTCTGAACACAACTGGATATCAGTCAGAGTTCAAAGGCCAGTACAAAGATATGTAGAATAAACTGCCTCTGGACTGATGCAATTTGAAAAACATACAATCACCAATCAGATCAAAGCATCAAATAGAGCCTGCTCTGATTTAAATCAACAGTTATGAATGGTCCAGTGGGAATGATAGGTTTCAGTGGGACCCACTTCACTGTTCTGAGAAAGTGAATACTATGACACTGACAATACTTTTTCATATAAGGATAAGGATCTGAGGTCAGAATTCATCTTGTTTGTTGCTTGTCTGCAACATACAGAGCGACAGTGTCCTATGGGGATGTACATGTGGTGCTTAAAATGTATCTTTATATATGAGATGAACTGTAAACTACAGTGTTGCACCTTGAAAACTTTGAGTTGAAGTCACACTGTTGCCAATGTAATTCAACATTGTAAAAATTCTTTACAATAACAATTTTTTTACATCCTTTTCTTGTGTCAATTACATCAGCACAAATAGATATATTATGGCGGCACAACAGTCATTAATAAGAAAAATAAGAATATCTTTTGACCTTGTCAACTGGTCACTAAAGCTTGAATATTTATCATTTAAAAACATGGAAAAGCCATGCATTTTTAACACAGGTTTGCTCCATGTGGATGAATCTGTGTCAAATCAATTTCAAAGGAGGCAGCCTTGAATTTGACCTTATCCTCTGCTGCTGACATCCATTAATACAACTCAGAGCTATTGCATTGCGTTGAGCGGACACAAAGCCAAGCTTGATGCTCCCTGTGATTATCCAGTGACAACCACTTTGATAAGAAGAAGTGAAACGATAGAAAGGGAATGCATTATATCGGATATATATCCAGGGAAGCTACTGCAATATTTAGATTTTAATACATTCACAGATGATTTTTTTGGTTTATGGTTTGATATTAGATCATCAGGTTTGCATAATCATCCCTCTCCTGCTACAAGGTCAACAGGCACACAGAGGCACACACGCCATCGTCTTCGTTACCTGGAGGTGGGAAGCAGCTGCAGTAAGTCCGCTCCTGTTTTTTCCTCTGGAGCATGTTGTATCTGTCAGATTTCACTCAGGCCACACAAACCCATGACTTATAATAACAAACAACAAAGCCATAAAGCCAGAAGAATTGTGACTTCTTTTTGCGACTCTTGTGGAGAAGTATAATTCACAGTGACAGATGTCAAAAACGGAGCATGTTTATTTCAGCCGAGCCCTGACGACAATCCACCGACATCTGACGTCTTCACTTTGTGCGGCCTCTGAATTATGTGTTTTGCATGGCTTATCATCAGTGTGACCGATGCGAAGACTAAATTATGATCACAAATTCTCATGACAGAAACGAAAGAGAGCCTTGTAGGCCTTTGAACAGTCTACAGCCGTTTCAGCACAGGCACTCTTCATCATGATAGCTTCAGAAAAAAAAGATCTTCAAAATGTATCAGAGCATGTCAGAACTAATTATCAAATATACAGTATCACTCTGGTCATAATAGCATGTTTAATATCTCGCTGTATGCTGTTTTAGTTGTGTTACTTGGGTTCTATCATATCTTGAAACGATAACTTGCAATATCAGTGTCACACATTGATTTGTTTTGTGAAGGATCTGCTTAGCCAATAGGTTTATTGACAGTTTAAACCCAACAGAAGCAGAGGCATCAAGGGATTTTGTCATTTTTTTTCCTTTTCTCAATTCAAAACATCAGTATTTACATCATCCATAACTTTGTACACCATATGGTCTTTATTCGAGTTGACTGCAAGTATCTCCTTTCCAAAGTTACTCCATGAATTAACATTAGTTTGAACCAACAACAAGTCAAGTATTTAACACTCTACCATTGACTAATATGAGCCAACGTTGCATGAGAGAGAAATATACATAGTCTGATCCTGCTACTTCTCAAACTAATTGTCTTAACTGGAAAGAGAGAATAGCTTCCTGCACTATATTCTGATAAAATTGACTTCTGTGTCTTTCAGAAACAACCAACCAGCGGCACACACAAGTCTCTAACTGATCAGCAGGACAGTCAATACATCACTGTGTGCATTGGGATGAAGAAATCAATGTTGGAGCCTTCCCATGGCAGTTTCATCACTGCCAGCGAGCCCTCATATAGCGATGGAAAGGCATCAAGTGAACCTACCCAAAGGGGATGGCTCACAACCGATATTGATGTTTGAAGGGTTGCTTTGGTGCCAAGAAAGGCCCTTGTAAAAAGCCATGGTAAAGGATTACCCAAGCAAGCATGTCCTCCTTCAGCGCGGCCGAGAACACTAGTTTTCACCCTTGGTACCATTTTGAAGGGTCATTTTTAAAAACAGGCACGGATGAAACAAACAAGGAGAGGAGCTAGGAGGGGCCATCCATCACTCTCACTTGGCTCTACCCTGCTGTTTGTTGAGTTCAAGATAAAGTTGCCCTTATCTTCAATTAGGCTTGATCAAACATAGTTAAGGATCTGTAATGCACAATAAAGGGACTCAGCTGATTGATATAGAAATTATCAGCTTTTAATGATGACTATTGAGGTAATATAATAGTCAGCTTGTATCAATAATGCTGATAAAAATAAGTACTTATGGCTGCTGGCTTACAGGCTTTACATGCAGATCAATAATGTTTCACCTTGCCTTATCTCTCTCTGCATAGCTAAACAAATCGAAGTAATGGGAATTTTGTGCTACAACCATGAACAAGCTCTATCGAATGAGTTGAATTATACCATTTTGGACTATTAAGTTAAGGTTATGTTTTTGACAACATCACGCGGCAGCTTTAACTTTTCTGTATACTCTGCTGTATTTTGGACTAGACTGACAGAACAAGCTTCCATAAATAGTGTATGTTAAAGGTAGTGCTCGACAGTGATCGGGTGTGTGTTGTCTGAGTGCTGTTCCTTCAGAGGTTTGTGTTGGGGTTTGGGATGTTGCATGGAGCTGAGCAGATAAGATTGATGTGACACCACTCTGCCAAACAGACAATGTAATTAAAGTCATGCAACCATAGAGTGTACTATAACTGAGGCCCGAGCTGCGGCGTCCTTCTTCGAGGATCACTCTACTGGAGACACTGGTGCACAGTTTGGACGGGCTTGATTTTATCACAAAGACTGTATGACTGAATTTCTGTTTATATCCAGAAATGACTTTTAATTCAATCAGACAGCTGGTGTGAAAAAAACAAAACAGAAACCACTTTTGTCTTTGTAGTAATTTGTCATAATCATTTTGTTATGTGCAATGATGAGTCAGATTCACACTGTCACCATTAATCTAAAAGTTCCTTTCTTTTGTTTTCCCAGTGTTTTGTCTTTTGATTCAAAACCTTTTGGGGGAAAATGGCAGGTTATTAGGAAGATGAAAGTACTACTGAATGGTTTAAACAGGTTGAGATTCAAAGCCACTCACTTCAGTAGGCCTCCTTCAGACCCTGCATTTCAGTCTTTCCTCTTTCTAGACACATGCTCAGACCGTAGTGTATTCAAACTTTTTACACAGTAGCACTTTTACTATAATTCATAATATTTCAAATAAAAAGAGAGTTAATTTTGCAGTTTCTAGTGTTTTCATGTTGTATGTTTGTATATATATATATATATACATGTTGTATGTTTGACATTCTTACACACAAGGGAGACAATTTTAACATCTGTCCAGGGACAACGGATGAAAAATAGCCTTTTGGCTAATTCTGGTGCATTTGCAGCAATGCTATTTAATGTACACTGTCCCTGTCAAATAAACCAATAAAATAAAAATATATACTGCTAGCTGCAAAGCAAAGCACTTTCAAATGATCTTTTCGAAAAAGGTTGCAAATGTTCTTCTTCCACATAGATCTATAGAAAACAATCCCTAGATCAATGAGGAAGAAGTGTCTATGGTGTTGGTCATCTTGTTCCAGAGGACATAAGGAAGAGTTACAGAGGCTGCAGAGCTAGGAAGCACAGGAGGAACAGGAAGTAGAGGTTACAGACCCAGCATTTTGATGCCTGTCCCTTGCTTGGAGCTTTTGAACAAAAGAGAGCAGCCAGTGGACAGAGTAGCCAGAGCAGCTGCAGAACAGAAAGACACAAGAACTCCTCCTTCCTGACGACAGTAAGACGGTACAATCAATCAGTCTGTGGAAGAACAGACCAAACACTGAATGTCCCCTTTGGGACTAATACAGTTAAGCTGAATTTAAATGACCACATGGGAATATTAATCACCTTGAACCTTGGACCATGAACCATGTAAAACACTATTAATGATCATGTTGAGACCACTGCCAATGGCAGGGTCCTATTAATACATATTGACATAATTAAGAGCTTACTTAATGACGTCATCCTAACAATTCAATATTACCTTTTCTCAAATCAAATGCATTTTGAGTTGACTCTTGAACCCTGTCAACTACATACGTCCACATCTAAAAGTCTGACGTTGAGGGTTTTAAAAGCCACTGCAGATCAGTATCATTGTTAGAGGTGCCTTTGAACTTTGTTTACAATGTTCTCTTTGTACTTTTATACAGTTCCACATTATGTTGTATTTAGATAAGCCATCACTGATTCTGAGAAGAGAGCAAATTACTTTCTATTCGAAATATTACTTCATGTATAGTGATAAATTCTCTGAAAACCTTATTATTCATATCCAGATGCAATTTGTATAGTTCATGCTTATGTTCTTTTTATTTTTTATGGTATCAAAAAAGTCTGAGAACATTAGCTGCAGGTTTAGATGAAGTAAAAATAACATCTCGGCGGCTGCAGCAGAACAACACTAAATTACTAGTGCTTTTACTCTGGTGAAGCAGCAGGTAGTCACTGAGTGATCATTAGATTGGTACAGCAGGAATAGCAGCAAAATCAGAGAGGGTCATGCTGTCAACAAGAAAATAGCTTGTTATATGAGACTTTTACTGCAAAAAAAGTTAGATTAAACATTATTTCTGGTAATTAAAGTCAAAGAAGTACAGTTTACATTGGGCCTTTACTTTTTGTTCCAAGACAACTCTACAGTTTGAGTTTTATCACCTTATGATTTTCCTTTATTGTAACATAAATCATCCCTGTATCATCCATGTTTGTTTTACCCATGAGTTGTGACCTCAATACACGGAGCAGTCTTTACACAAGACCAAAGCATGGGCATAAACAGATAAATATGAGGAGTTGACCCCACTGAAATCCCCAGTTTAATTAATGCCAGGTCCCCTCTCTGTAATTTGAAGTCTCCTTTATTAGAAATTTTAAAAGTGCTTTCCCCAGGGAAGCTCTGAGTCACAGGGAAATTGTGGCACAATATGTTTTTAATTTCCCAGGAGGTCCTTGCGCAGCAACTATTTAACGATGGAGCAGCTTTGCTGAATGAAACTAAAAGGTGTGCTTTTTTCTTTTGTCATTATGAATGGACCTAACATGAAATATTCCACCCTTCTGCCTGATCTCTACTGGCTCATCTTTAAAGATGCAAATGTCTTACTTTGAGTTGTTCTCCTCTGGGAAACACACATTGCCACTGATGCTTCAAAATACTGCATGGTGCCTTGATGCAAATGGAAATCACAATAAAATCAATAAAACCAGTAACATCCAGCACCACTGAGCAACAATGAGTATTGTATCATCATTTTATTAGTAAGTCTACTAACCACTAGTGTATGTTCAGTTGGCTTTATATAAAGGTAATGTATTAAAAAAACTGTATGTTTAAAAAAATGCAAATGAAGAATTCACTAATTGTAACAACACAAATACTTATAAGTATTATAAGTATAGAGACATTATCTCTACGAGTATTTATTGGTGCTTCTGGCCTCCTTTATTCCTTTGAACATGAATAACTCGAATGGTGCAACTGAATCTTCAAGTTATTAAATCTGGCTAGACCAAAGACGAAGTGGAAAAAAGAAATGAACAAAATTGCAGTAATCTTTGGCACATTCATCAGAGTTGCCTTTTCCTCCTTATTTTCTCAGTTGTTCTATTTCAACACAAAAGGAGATAGCATTTAGGACCAAACTTTTTTTTCACATTCCTGCCAAGGCTTTTAGACAATTTTCTTATGTTTCAATTGCCAAAGAGAAAGAAAAGCCACTAAGGGTTAAAAAGCAATTTCCCACATCACAAGTATTAATGTGATATATCTAATGCAATATAAAAAATATACTAAAGTACAAGACAAGACAATATTTGCCATTTGTCAAGATGTGAAATCTTTTTCAAGGTTAAATAATTGTTCAAATCTATTAAAACCAGATAATGCAGAAGCCCAGAGAGGTCAGTGATGGTCACATAAAGTCAGTTTAGCAGCAGCCGTGACATTTTCAAGATCTGCCAAGACCTTTGGGTGTACGTCCCACCAAGTGCACTGCCACAGTTTTCACACTTAATACTATGGAAACTTTACAATGGAGACAAATATGCTAAAGCCCAATGTCTGAATCAATAACAAACATTAAAGTGGCCTTTAACAGTGTTTTAAAGTATCTGTATGACTATGTGTCTATTCAATTATGATATTATTTATAGAATATATCAAATAAAAACATGGCATTACATGCTATTGGTGCAATTGCAATCCTTTCCCTATAAACATCTCAATGTAATTTCTACCACTAGTAACATAAGCCATACTATTTGGTCTCATTAATGAGGCACTTTTAAATGTTTTTATTTTGAACATCACTGTGGCTCTGGTCAATGGGACTGCTCTCTGATCTGGCTTTTGTCGATGTCAATGCAAAGCCACTTGACACAGAGAGGTCTTAGGGCTAAAGGTTTATTAGGGTCCACACTGTTTTCCCTGGTCTGTGTGTTTGATCTTTAGCCCACAGTATAGGACACATCCATCAAGCCTTCCTGTTTGACAAAGCCGGCTGCTCATGTCCTCACAACTATTCTGTAACAACCTGACCTTTCTTCTCCCTCTTAGCCTTGTAGGACATAAATTCACCTGCTTTAGAGTGATCAAATCAGTTTGTTTACAGTAGTTTGGTTCATTTCAGTGTGATGCGTCTGTCATGGTGCACACTGTGGGGGCTCCAACGGCGCAGCAAGATGGTTCAGGTGCTGATTGAGTAAAGCATGGCCTTTTGGTCCAAGACCACCAGCTGATCCAGGAACAGATGAGCAGCAGCTCTGCGCCTTTAAAACAGTCTGTGACCAAAGTATTTTATAGATTATAATTACCATCTGTTCAGGATTAATTTAGAGGTAAACATCTTGCTCTTATTAAAACTTAGGTGTGAAAGAGAGATGTCTTTTCATTTTAAAAGTTAGCTGTTCAATAAAAGGTATCTTGAAACAATATCTGTCCACAGTTGCATTTATAAAAAGAATGCAGTCCATTATATTCATGGTCAGACCCATTTCACAAGATTGTGTTTACTTCAGTGATGGCAACAGCAAGCAATAATCTGTGCTTAAGTGTTACTTTAAATGCTAACTGTAAAGCAGAACAGATCACATCACAAGATGTGGTTTGTGCTGGTTTCAGAGAGTAGCATTTCCTCTTCTTCATCAACTGCTGCAACATCTTCATGTGGTGTGTGTAAAGACACACACAAAAAAAAAGACGTGTGACTTTTCCAAACTAAAGCAGTTTCTTTTTCATATTTCTGCCTACTACAGCGTTAAGCCATAGTAAAATCCAGGATAAGCAAAGAAAATGTTAAGCTTTGCCTGACATTGAGCATGCTATGGCTGCCATATTTTGTTCCAGTTCAGCAAGTGTGCTGGTGCTTTTTGCCCCTAGTGAGATACTTTAAAACGACAAAGCAAAGTGCACCTTTCCAGAAAGGTTACTGGTTTGAAAAAAATGTCTATGCTGTTTTTTTTTACCTTTATCAAATGTAGCAATCTTAAGCTTTATTAAGTTGCTCCTGGACTAAAGTTGTGAGACTTAACCTGGGGTTCAGAATCTTTTTGTTGATGGCTTTGATCTTTGAGGTTTAATGAGAACACTTTACTATATACGTGTTGGGAAGAAACACACTCAGCAAATCAGCAGACTGCTATGTAACTGTTTGAAGTGTCCTGTGCCTCCCATTTTAATGTGGAGAGATACTGTCTGCTAATGTGCTGGTGATATAGTGCATGTTCCTCATGATGACACAAATCAATAGATATACTAATCCTACTGAATCCAGAGGGGCATTGTCTTATCCTGCTGGATTTTCACACACTAACTTAAAATCTGTTGAGTGGTCTGCAGGGCAGGTTTCTTATTCCCGTCAGAAGCAAGAGGGATTATGTCTGATACTTAAAGCCTCACCCATTGCACTTTTCCACATGACGCATGAGAGAAACTAAAACATTACATTTGCTGACATTGTTAGATGTGATAAACAAAAGTAAAATGCAGAGCTTGAGTAAAGATTGCCCCATCAAGCTGGCAGATAAATTGTTATGTGTTTTGTTTAGTTGCTGACATTTTTCAAACTCAGTTGCAATTCTTTCACAGGATTCACAGCAGTCTAGTTCCTACAAGTGGGGTGCAGGGATGACATCAGGAGGTAGCAGAGCGCTTGATATATTTCAGCCAGGCCTTATTTATTCTTAGACCTTGGTCCAACCACACTCTGACAGTGGGGGGGCTGCTGTGTACTGTGCTCCAATCATATTTCAGCTGTTCATTAGTGGCCATGGTATTCTGGTTACACCTGTGATATGAGCCCAGGCAACCAATCACTGCGCTGAAAAGACTAGGAAACGTCTTGTTCCTTTAATTAGTGTGAAAAGTATAATGTATCCTATGAGTTCCTTCTGAGTCTTTGTCTGGAGATGATTTTAACAGAATCTACTTGACTTTAATGCCACAGTGATCCTCTTATCTAAACTTATTCCACATTAGAGCTGTTTAGAGTTGACATATACTGCCTCCTCTCTCCTCCCATCCATCTACAAGTCCAATTCTGTTGTTTGTTGCTATTTTAAGGCTCCCAAAGAGGATAAAAAGAGGCACCTGACTGATGGTAAATTATTCCCCCAATCCTTGAACTGTGCGTCAAAGTCTAGGTTTATGACTCAACTCACATCTAAGAGAGCTTTAGATCCACCATAGTCACACATTAAAGAGTTGGCGTGTAATTGAATTGAAAAGCACAAAGCCAGTGGTAGATCACATTGGAAATTGTCAAAGCCTGCAGATTTGAAACCGAGTCACGACCCTAGTAGCCATAAGTGCCATCCAAGTCAAATCCCAGTGGCTTGCATGTGTCTCTCTCTGTCACAAAGAATCCAAATTCTGCCATCAATCCTGGCGGTAGGCGACACGATCCCTGACAACTTTTCACATCAGTCTGGGGATTAGAGGCATACGGTTTACGCTGGCCTTGCCAGAATCCAGGATAACATTTTTTGATTCAGCAATTTAAACTAATTTCAAGGCTGGCTCTGCAGCAATTTTCTGGATCAATGGAATGTCAAAGCCCACTTGGTCACTGGCCCCTTATCACAGGTACCGAACATCGAGGGAGGCCATGCTAATTGCCAGTACAAGTGCAGAGCACCTACGTATTGTGGCCTGAGGAGTGACTGCAATACATGAGCAGCAGCAACATTTGATATTTTTTTAATGTAGACAATTTCAGTTGTAATGAAAATTCAAATAATATTAGATGACGGATAAACTGTCCACTAAAGAAAGGTTTCACCAGAGCCAAAGCCCAAAAAAACAGAAAGCCTACAGAGATAAGAGCCAGACAAACAAAAACTTTGTAGAAACATGTTTTGCTGCAACTCAAAAGCAGTGTTTTTACAATTACTGTGTGAGCCTTCAGCAAAGATAGTTGAAATGCATTGACTCCCGAATGGATACTGGGTGAGGCAACATTGTACCAAACAAATTATGTAAATATATGCCTTTCAATTTTTGTGCACTAGTTAAACGTATATATTTTTGGATTGCTATCCAATATCCATGAAAGCAGGGAACTGAACATGTATTCTTGTATGCATGTCAGGAGTCCTGACGACTGAAATAAATAACAATCTGCAAATCATATCCGTAGTATGGCTTCAGGGCGGCACAGCTGAGGACATTATCTCTACGAGTATTTATTGGTGCTTCTGGCCTCCTTTATTCCTTTGAACATGAATAACTCGAATGGTGCAACTGAATCTTCAAGTTATTAAATCTGGCTAGACCAAAGACGAAGTGGAAAAAAGAAATGAACAAAATTGCAGTAATCTTTGGCACATTCATCAGAGTTGCCTTTTCCTCCTTATTTTCTCAGTTGTTCTATTTCAACACAAAAGGAGATAGCATTTAGGACCAAACTTTTTTTTCACATTCCTGCCAAGGCTTTTAGACAATTTTCTTATGTTTCAATTGCCAAAGAGAAAGAAAAGCCACTAAGGGTTAAAAAGCAATTTCCCACATCATGACAACTGTACAAATGTATGGTGGCAAATGTTGGAGGGGAAAGGGGCGGTGGGGGTAGATAAGGGGTGAAAGACACGATGGTGGCAGTGTGGAGCAGTGAGGTTAATCCTGCTGTTTAATCTGTGGAGGTATGGGGCGCCTTATCGCTGCTGCCTGCTGCTGAAGCGCTCTCCTCCTGCATCCAGCGCTGACTGTCTCACATCACTCAGTGCAGTGTGGGAGAGCCAGGCCGGAGCCACAGCAGCCGGAGAGACAAGCTAACTGAGCTACATTAAGATCCAACATTAGCCCAGGCTGACACCGCTCCTGTTCCCACACCGTCCTGTGGCTTTGTAATGACCACACATTCAAATGTCTGGACCCAGCGCCGACAACTTCAACCACAATATTTGTTTTGGTAAGGGAAAGAGACATGCAAAAAACTGTCTGAACTCATTGGCCTGCCATCTGAGGAGAGTGTTGGCAAACCGAACAGCTGTCAAGTACCCACAGGCAGCACAGAAGCAAAAATAATCCCACATGGGCATAAATTTGATCTAGCACATCTTTTTAGAAACATGAATCTTCACATTTATATTGAAAAAACATATTTCGTTTCACTTATGCCTCTCATTAGTAAAGTATCGTTTGCAAAAGGGCATTGAGTACTATTCTTAACCTGAGCTGTATATGGCAGCTCCTTTGGATTAGCAAGAAAATATCAAAGAGAGAAAGGATTACATGGCAGTGTCTTTTTATGATCTCTTATATTGACCTTGTAACACTGCTTCAACAATACTAACAAGCTTTTCTTGTGAGCGGCAGTCTATATCGCACAGGGGACATTTTACAATGTACTTAAGGCATTAGATAAAGATAAAAACAGGAACATGATAATATTTATTTATTTAATGATAATATTAACAATTTAACCAAATCTAAATGTTAAATGTGAGGTGTGATTCAAACGGATGTAAGCTACAAGGGTTGTTAGGAAGGCTTTACTCTGTTTTGGACATTTGGGCCTAATTAAAATGGCCGACCTTGTGCTCTATTCAAACAGTAGCTTCATGCAGAAAATGGACAAGCCTTAGCTGTGATACATAGAAATAAACAGACCAACAAAACAAATCCGTACTCCAAGCCTGGGGCTACAAAAACAATTACCAGAAAATCCATTTATACATATACAACTTCCTACTCATTTAATGACTCCATTAATGATAACATTGCAGCGCTCTGTTGTCCAGTTTTTATATTTCTGTACAAAATGAGTAAATACACTGGAAAAAATACAGAAATGAAAAAAGGGAATGTTGTTTGATTATTCAGGTTAAGCATCCATATTAGGAATTGGTATTTAATTTTGATTGCAGAATTATGAAAAATAGAAAGTGACATTCTAATTATAATCAAGTAAACTTGTTTATTCAGTGCACTGAACAAGACATGTTAGAGATACAAATATGAGTTCAGATAAAGATTATATGAATAAGATAACACTGCTTCTAAAACAAGTTGAGTTGTTTGATGGTTAATAAACTCACTATAACTCTGTGTAACAGGATGAATGTGATGATAGGGGAACTACATAAACAAGATGATGCTCAAATGCTGAATAAATATACGAACACAAGCACTTAGCTCTGAGTTAGGTCCATGGGATTAGTTGATGAAAGACACCACCAGTTTCTTTTTCAGAGTAGGGCTCTTCCTGCATACTTAGACACATGTGGGTGAATGAACTCTTATCTTTGAGGCTGAGAGCAGCAGTGAGGCCACGCAATAATCTGCCAAATTGGCCAAATGAGGGAACTTCTTCCAGATTTTTAATTGCGGTACGGCTGTATTTCTTCTCTCGTAGTAAGCCCCAGCTCACGGTGTTAATGCACAGTTGATGGTTAATGACAGGTGTATTAAGCGATCATGGGTTTTTAATGGCCACTTATCCAAAGCTGTCAGAGGCAGAGGCTACTGCGAACAGCTGCTGCGTACTGCCACATCAGCCGTCTATTTCTGCCCCGAGCCTTGTGCTAAACATTCGATTGACTTATCTCGTTCAGCAACATACTTTTCACAACATCAGTCATTGTTCATGAGTTCCTCCCTGTAATTTGTCCTTTACAGCTGCTCCAACATGCCTTTCAACAAGTCTATAGGTGCCAAAAATATTATGGGGATGTTCAAGCACATTGTCTACAACATTATTTGTCATTTGTTTTTAAAATGATTATACATTATCATTTTTGCAACATCAACATCAGGATCCATATGCAAAGCTGATGCAATATGCCTTCAAGTTCTATACATTTGTCAGACACAGTTGGAAACATTTATTTGTGGTGCAAGCAATCACTCAGAAAGAGAAAACAACACGTACTGTGCCTCAGCACCATTAAAGAAGGAAATAATAAAAAGGTTTTATTTTTGGTTTAACATTGGCAGGGCTGTATCCATTTGTTCTAAAATAATGAGAAAGTGGGATGAAGAGGCTGATGGCTCATCTTTGAACTGTGCATCCAATAACAAAAAAGGTAAGAAAGCTTCTTCTCTTACTTTTCTTTGGTGTAGAGCATTTCTCAGTTCGCATCTCATGAGGAGGCTTCTAAAACACATCCAACACCCACATAACTTCGATTTAAGATCCGTACCGCAGCTGGTAATATCACACAGCCAACTTTTCACAATGCCCCAGCCTGGCACTCTGTCTTTTGTTCCTGCCTGTGTTATATACCGGTGATTACCCCTGGGGCATTAGTCAGTTGTGAGCTTTTGGTTAGAATACCCTAAGGCAACATTTGGCGGCAGGCTTTTTTAACACTGGTCTTTGTGAGGTAAGCTACGGGCCGGATTTAGCTCAAGTTTGCCTCCAAGACACACTGTAGACACATAAAATGTAATGTGTAGGGAAAAAAAGCAATTTCAGCCTACAATAATTTATTCCTTGGATAAATGTAATGCCTTTCTCCTGGCAACTTCACACATCTCATCAAATCACATCCGAAATGCCAGTGCCTGCATTGATTTCCATTACAGCAGTTGGAGTCCCCAGAGAGAGGCTGTGTCCACAAAGGCTGAGACATTCAAATGGTCAGCTTGTTTAACACACTCCAATGGCTTTAGAGATCACCACCAACACACAGTTGTTTAAATTTAGCAATGGTAGAGGCTGATCTCATTAAAAAGAACAAAGCGTGACATACATTTTCCCCTCTCGGTGACATTCATTCACACATTTCCACACACCTGACTCTACCAGGAGCATCTCCAGTGGTGTTCTCACTGGCTCAGGTGCGTCTGGAAAACAAGAGATGATCGCTGAGTTCCCTGTAGGATGGAGCGGGGGAGCACAGCCAGGACTCTTCTAAAGGTAGACAGCGCTAAGAGCGGCTCCGTGGTCCAGGGGACATACTCGGGTGTCATGTCGGATCACATCACACACACTGGGAATAAGGTCAGCATCGGAAAGCACACGAGAGCTCAGTGGCAAAGATGAGGCAGGGGTTATTAGACTACAGCTGCCCCATGTTTAAGAGGGATTTGCCTCAATGAAACAAGCCCTGTGTGTGTTGTAACTGTCAGAACAACATGATTACTTCAAGTTCGGTGCTGAATCTGAGAGGGCTCTGACTGGACAGGAATACAAAGTTGGTTTTAACATTCAGTCCTCATTTAATCTAATTATAATTCAGCCAACCTTCATCCATGTTGATCTTATGCTCCGGAAAACTATGAAACATTTTTTTGGTATGACATCTGTTGTATTGAGTAAGTGTTAATTGCTTGTTGTCAACTTCAGCGTCTAATGTATGCACTATATTTTTAACAGAAAAGTATAAACAGTACCACTGAATTGACTGTGAAGTATTTGATTAAACAAAATGTTAATTACTTTTGGAGTTTACTGATCGGTATTAGGGCAGTCCAATACATCAACATTTTTTTTATTTATTAGTTTTATCCAGTGCAAGAATCTGATGTTACTGCAATATTAACAATTGCAATTCCCGTATTAAACAGAACAGCTTCAGTCACAATGATATTAAGGTATTCCATGTTTAAGACAATCAGAAAATAATCAACTGAAAAGTGTTTTAAATCAAGCTGCAGCGTGACCAAATAGAAATGAGTGAGTGAGAAATCCTGAGGTTGTTTCTATATGATGCCGCATGCATTTGGCATCTTGGACACCTAGAGGATGTTTCATCACTTCCTGTTCCCGCTCAAGAATTCCAGCAGACAAACTGTGCAGTGCTGGAAGACAAATGCAATCATGTTTCTTTTTTGAACCCACAATCTTGCACAAAAACAACAACTTGTCAACACTAGACAACATTAGTTCATCATCTGACCTTTTTCCACTGGGTTTGTTTAAATATATATCAGCAGAAGATTATTCAGAAGATATAAAAAAGACTACTGCACAAGCACACGAGCAACCAACCCAACACTATGTTTCCAATTAAAGATTTTTAAAGGGCTGATTCAATAATATGGCACAGAGCAGACAGAGTCACACAACTTGCTAAACTAATGTTTTACAGCCTAAATTAAGCTGTTTGTGTTGCTGTATTTATCCTGCCATCAATAGACCCATTAAAATCCTTCACCAAAGTGCTGCCTCAACACAAGTTCCCCGCAGGATGCTTCGGGTTTGTTCTCTTGACCGCTTACGTGATGACTGTGTCTCAAAGCTGCCAAGATCAAGCGAGGAGCTATGCCTCACCTAGCGAGAGCATTACTGGGAATGCTTTTGTCAGCAACATGCAAGAACCTTCACTAAATGTCAGCTAACAAGGCTAAAGCAAAAAACAAGCACATACACACACAAGCTCATTAAGCCGTCCTATGATCTCCCTGGCCTCCAGCTGTATCACCAGCTAGTTGTAAAGAAAATTTAACCCGGGAGAAAGTCAATGAAGTGATGATGAAAATGAGCCCCCTTGATGCAGCTGATTGATTTTTTTCAGTGAAAGATGGCAGGTGCGTGGGGAGTACTTGTCGGGCCTACACAAATTGCAGCAGGTATAGGAAATGGTTTTTACACTCAAGAATTCATCCAGCAGGCAAGAGGAGAGTATGTGACCAGTGAGCTGCAGTGATGAAAATAAACTACATACAAACACCTTTTAAGGTTTAGTTTGTCCCCAAAACACAGAGAACAAAATGATATTGCTGAACTGAAATGAAAATGATCTTCGCAGGCCACCTCTAGATATATAAATAGCACTAACATGAGCATTAGTCTGAGTTGTAATTGTGTGTTCACTGCATGTTGTGACAGTAAGATAATTAGATATCCCACTCTTACTGACGGACAAATTGAATGTCTTCCTCCTTCTGATGTGTCTTCAAAGTGTAAATACAGGAATAAAGATGTGAGAAATGTCAGACTAAGGTGTTTGATATTTAATTTCATTTTTAAAAGGGCATCAGGGATAACAGACCCCACCTGTCAATCAACACTTCTACATGAGAATCAGGCCTCAAACATAACTGAATGGACAAAATACTATCCTCTAGTGACACTGATGGGGCCAGGGCAGGGCAGGACCATGCTTTGTATGTGCATGGGTTCCACCTGCCAACAAAAAACATGTACAGAATGGGGCCAGGACTTCATTTCAATAAGACTTCCCCAATTAAATTAAGGGAAAAAAATGCATTTTAGTTTAAATATTGTATTGTATTAGTTGGTAGGATAGGACAGATACAATACCACATTTCTGTCTTTCTCCTCTTAAAACACAAACCTATATAAGATAAGTGTTAAAGAAGTATGGAATATTTTGTAATAATATGTGAAAGCCATTAAGTAAAAACTGCTTATTGAGTTCTTCTTTCTTGGCCGGTCTTGAAATAACAGCACTGTCTTGCAATATGCAAATGCCATAAACAGTTAAATCATCGGCAGGCCAAACCTGTTTGCCCTGGCCCACTTCCTGCATACACTTAAGTGCTCACTTGCAGCTGCCAGTCAGACAAATGACTGCTAATTCCGAGTCAAATATTAAATGTAGAAGCAGGGTGAATGCATTTGTAAAAGCGCACCTTACCCGCTGGTTTCTGACTTGAGTGGGAGAAGGAGGCGGGTGGTGAGGAGAGAGGGGCCGAACAGATGAACTGATGGCCTTTTGCTGTGTTTTACAGGACTACAGCCTGGTCAGGATTGTTCTCTGTCTCCCAGAAGACACCAGTCAGAGGCTAATGTTAATTACAGCCTGTCAGCAGAGCAGCGCTTAAAAAAGGGTCAGAAGAGAGGTCAGCGTGCTATATTATAATTATTTTACATGTTTAAACTGGAGCCTGTTTTTCTCTCAGAAATTTGACACTGACATGATCTAATGACTGCTGCACAGCCCTGTTGGTCTGTTTATACATAATATTAAAGTAAGCCCACCAACAATGTTGATTCTTTGAAATAAATGAGTTCCCAAAACAATTTCCACTGTATGGGAATGTTGCAGCTTTTCTAATAGATGTGTACACTAAAATAATGTCAGTCAGCTTTTACTGATAAGGAAATGTGTCATTTTAGTGGTGGATTATTATTTTCTATTGTGAATGAGTTTTAGTTTATTTATTGTATTTAAATTGGTGATGGCACATGCCTGTACCAAATAATCTGCCACTTCCTAAGAGAAAAAAAATCCTAACCCTGGCCATTATGAGGCCTGGAATAATCTGAAATACCTAAATAATAACTGGCAACCAAGACTTTCTTTTACTCACTTTTACTCAGTAATAATAATACAGTTTACAGATCATCGTTCCATTTTAAAAAGAGAAAGAGAAATAATTTTCTGGTATTTGTAACATGTAAACTTGATGTAAGATACATCAAGCCAACACAAAACACCATAGGGCACACACAGCACAAGCACACACTGCTGAAAACATAAAGTCAGAGATAGTCAGGTTTCATTTTTGTCACATCCTCATCATTAACATTCCCCTGAGAGGCCTCACCTCCTGAAGACGACGGTTAACTGGCGCAGTCTTGTTAAACGGCATTCAACCACAGACAACGTGAAAATGTGTCATCAAACTTAAAAGATGTTTTTGAGGCTGTATCAAATACAGATAACATCTCTGGTTTTGTCCTACTTCCCTTTACGTCCAGCAATAAGCACTAACAGCTCCTCACACGACACAAAACCCCTTTTCCCATCTTTGAGCAAAGACTGTATTTACATATCAGTCAAGAAGATGAAACTACTGACTTTTATTGTAAGTTTTTGGTGTTTAGTTTTCACCAATGAAGAGGAAAAGGAGTCTGAGGTAATAATGGATTTCTTTTGGTTTTCACCCTTTAGATTTAGGTATATCTTGTTTTGTCAATTCATTTTATCTGTTCTAAACACTTCTTCTTAGAACTTTATTTTATTTTCCATAATAGAGACTCTACCCTTCCTTAAAAATCTTTTGTTTTCACAGCTGCCAGATGACTTCTATTACAGTTTGAATTCAACATACCCGATGACTGATGATACCATGTCTGCTCCTTGCAAACTACAAGCGCCTGGATTCAAAACTTTAGGCATCGTGATCACTTTTATCATTGTGTTTGTTTTCAGCTTTGTCGGCAACAGTGTAGTAGTCTTTGTGGTGTGCTCTATGAAAAAAGGTAGAACTAGCACTGACATCTACCTGATGCACTTGGCTCTGGCAGACCTTCTCTTCTGTCTCACTCTTCCCTTCTGGGTTGTTTATGTTCACTCCGAGTGGATCTTCGGAAATGTGTGTAAAATCCTATCAGGTTTCCAGGAAGCATCTGTATACAGCGGTGTCTTCCTGTTGGCATGCATTAGTATTGATCGTTATTTAGCCATTGTATGTGTTAAACGTTCCAGTTCTTCCCATAACATTCTGGTTAAAGTTGTGTGCAATATGGTGTGGCTGGTTGCTGGAGCGCTGTCCTTACCCGTGGTTATTCAGAGAGAAAGTATGTACTCAGCAGACCTTGGTGAGAACATCTGCTATGAAAACCTAACTGGTGAGAGTACTGATCGCTGGCGTGTCACAGTTCAAGTTTTACGCAACACAATGGGGTTTTTCGTTCCACTGTTGGTGATGACTGTGTGTTACGGCTGCACTGCGGTCAAGCTCTTTCATGCTCGCAACCGACAAAAGCACAAAGCCATGCGAGTCATACTGGCCGTGGTGTTAGCCTTCATTCTGTGCTGGCTGCCTTTTAATATAACAGTTCTGTTCGACACGCTCATACGAGAAGGATCGCTGCCAGTTCAAACATGTGAAACTCTGTACGCGATGGAAAAGATGCTAAATGTAACACAAGTGATGGCTTTCATGCACTGCGCAGTCAATCCAGTGCTGTATGCCTTCATCGGTGAAAAGTTCCGCAACCAGTTTCTCTCAGCTCTGTACAAACATGGACTTATTAGTCAGAGGCTCCACTTGGCTTACAGGAAAGGCTCTGTCAACAGTGTTGGGAGCTTTAGATCCAGAAACACCTCTGTGACAATGTAATGACATCCTCTTATACGCCAAACGAGTGATGGCTATACTTCCTCATGAAATGCACAGATAAATGTGAAGACATGCAAAGTGACAGCTCTGCAGTATGTTGTTTGTAGACAATACATTTTATGAAATATGACCTTTCTGCACTGTTTAGAACTCAGCTCATGTTTTCACTGAAATGTGTGACAATAAAATGTGGTCAGACGTGCTTGTATTCTGTTTTTTTTTTTGCACATTTACACAATGGTAGAAGAACAAGTATTTCTAGCTGTATATGCATTTAAAGGAACAGTGAAGACACTCATGTCACAGCATGTCATTTCTGTAATAAACACAAAGCAGTCTTGAAACAATGACTGATGCCTGTTTTAATTAGTTAATAGAGACAAATAAAATCCTAATTAACATTCTCACAAAAAAACAACATAAAGATTCGTGGCTCTAAGAATGTTTAAAAAAAGGCCCTTCAGCAGCTCTCCTACTTGAGCATGTTACAATATATTTGACTCAGGTTACAGTCTGACTCAGGTCTGTTTGCTCGCTGTTATTTCCCTATATCTCTCTCTATTTCATGTCTATCTCTCCTGTATCCATCATATTAGGCTCAAAATAAAATGCAATATCAGAGAATGATACAAATATTTTCCCTTTGAGTAGTAAATCAAGAAATAAAGGCAATATTAAAGAGATCTGACATTATATATTTAGTTCTAATAATAAAACTACATTTAAATTACAAAATACAATGTTTTGTCCTTTTAAATATGGCAACACTATATTTTACTTTGTAAAGATATCTACCTAGTGAAGGACTGGCAATATCTCACGGGACTGGTACATCAAAATAATCTTATTAAATGTGTGGAATGTGTGGATGTGACATGTTTTGCTGAGATATGTGTTATATGAGATAGTAGCGTGGCATTTTTTAGTATCTTGTTGTACTGGGTCTTTGAACGAGGGCACATTCTTTCTTTTTTCATGTCATGATTTAGATTTTACATTTTATAGTAAAAAAAAAAATTTAATAACAACATATCACTTGTCATATTTTCTTTTATATATATTGCTTTGTTATTATGAACTGTCTTATATCAAGGACATGAGGTAATACAACGAAAACGCAGCAGATTCTTGTCCTGTTTAAATATTCTGTGTGTTGCTCCTCATCTGTCCGGTTGGTAACCCACAACACATTAGGTGACACCTGCTTGTCCTACACTGACCTTCCATTTTGTCCTCGACCCGCCCTGTCTGTCCGCTCTGGCCGTGTCAGACAGAAATCTCCCTGGGCCAAACCGTGCCATGTCCGTTCATTGCTTCCACCCTGTCAACCAGCGAACATCTTCAGATTGAATTGCCCTCCCCCTTCCCCCTGGCTAAATAGATTGCCCCCCTCCGCAGACAGGTAGAGACATGTAGAAATGTGTGTGTGTCAGTCTGTGCTGGACATCCATCACACCTGCTTCCTCTCTTGTATCTGCTAAACAATGTGGCAGAGATAATGCAGTATTAGAGTCCTCACCTTCATCATGCTGACATTTGTTACGGCTTGGCAGCAGCACGGCTTCATCCAGCACGTGTTTCAACATCAAATCTTTAATCTGTGTAAACAAGTCAAAGGCCAGCGTGGCTTGTGTGCTGACATTATTCAGACTAAATGTGTGGCTGAACCTGACAGAGATTAGAGTGTATCGCGGTGTCACCAAGAGTTAAGACAGTCACGTCCTGTGTGTCTTTGCACATGAATCCGGCTGCAGCAGGTGTTTTCGCTGTGCCATCGGAGGCAGAGGCTCTCGTTCACATTTCCAACCCTGCTTTATATCACCGAGCAGAGTGTGGCGTCTGAAATTGACATTTTTAATCTGCCCTGCTTCTCTCAGCTGGATGTGATCTACAGGAGTGAACTGGTGACAAGGACTGAGAGCAGGGCCAGCATTAATCTTACCAACACATTTATTCTCCAAACATCGTAAAACATTTCTCCCACCCTATGTAACCGATAATAAATATGATATATTTCATATCATCTACGCTAAAAAGACAGAAAGTAATTTCATTTCATAAATATTGTGATGACAGCATGCAAGACATATATCACTGTGTATTTATGCATAGACTTTCAGCTGGATTGAAAATGATCTCTTTACTGATATCTGTCAAAAGTTTCAATTACAAAACCAAACACTCAGAGAACTGGCTGAAAGAAGAATGAGCTCCATCACAATGCAGGCTTGTCCCAGCAACACAGAGCATTTGTCTGTGAAGAGTAATGGCTCAGACGTTGATAACAGGCATCAAAACAGCCTGTGATGCATGTGCACTATTATGCTCCATTTTTACACTTGTTCTTAAGGCACTTTTCTTTGTTATGCTAAACATTTAAAATTACTTTACGAGATGATGTAATAATGAGGAGGTTCAGTGCTGATTGTAAACCCCAACAGACAACTAGGAGAGCTGTTCTGCGCTATTACACGTTGTAAATGTTAAATCACTGAACTTAGTTGTCTCTGAAACAGATGTACAGGTTGTTAATGCATTTTGTTCTCACCTGGACCAGAGCGCAGAGCAGAGAGGTCAAAGTAAATCACACAAGGCCTTGAGGAAAGTCCAGAGGCCATCAGTGTGAGCCCTGCTGAGCCTAAATGCTGCATATAAGTGGCATATCTTAACAAAGACAATTACACAGTCCTCCATTGTCTCCACTCACTGAGCAGCCTGAGTCAGATGAGTACAAGCATGTCAAAACAAAGAGTTAAATCAATTTTATTTTTGTCTATAGTTTTAATGTATGTATGTGATATATTATTATTGTTTAAATAAGTTAGTTACTGCTTAAAAACATTTTATCATGACAAATAGGGAAAAGAACAAACACATAATCACTAGACCTTTGGAAAGGATGCATTAATCTGTATCTGTAGTTTAGATTTCTGTAAATGAAAAACACTCCTATTTGATATGAGAACTGGGCTGGAAACACCAAGGCAATGCTAGACGCTTTTATGGTTTGTTAGTAAAGGTCAGGCCGCCACATTGATGATGTGCCCATTATGCGTCTCAGCGGCAATCTGTTTAAAATTACCTCATTATGTTGATGACCGAATCAAGAGCACCCCTGGGCCCTGTGCACTCCTCCTTAGATACTGCTTATGCTCAGACACGGCCTACATGCAGCGTCATGTAAGACCTGATGAGTGCTGCAGGCCATGTGATTCTACATGTACGCCAGGTACACCATGACATGTTATTAATTACGTTAAAACCCTTCTTGTCAGACTGCCTCATCTGCTTATTAGGCTCACAAACAGATTTAACGTAAGGCTTTTGCAGTTGTTCCTGTTGCACTCTGGCAGCCAGCAGACACACTGTTAAACTATTGTTATTTCTGTTAATTTGTTTTCCATTTGTCTAAACTTAGTATAAAACACGATGTGTCTTGTCTATACATATTCTTTCAGCCTTTATTTTGTCCAATAAAGCACATATACTGTATATCATCATGATTACACTGGAATAGAGCACCACCGTATTATCTGAGAAATGCATCAAAAAGCTATAAACAGCACTATATTTCCTAGCTTATTAAATGATGATGTTTCTTGCTTATGTGTCTTCTAGAGCTGTTCAACTGTTATTTCTATTTTATGACAATATTATTACACTATACACAACATAAAGCATAGGAAAACTCATAATTACATTGGACAAAAGATAGTGATAAATAAATGCACACATACATTACTGCCATGCCATGTTCCATTAACACATGCGTAGCTTGAAGAAAAACACACATAAACCCAATCACACCACATCAAAAGCTTTCAAGATATGTTGAATTAGTATTCTGAACACTTTTTATTTTTTTTTTACCTATAGTGGTTCGATTGGCATTTCACCATTCATTTCATTAAATTCTTTGGTGCTTTGTTTGCGAGGAACTGTAGCCAGCTGAATGCTTTCATGCAGAACATGTAAGTGGCCACCCAAGATGTTATTGATTGGTCCACAGTGCACTGAAAGATCAGTCACTTTTCAATCTTTTGACACAAATCAAAAGCAGTCAAACCTTGGTTCTTACCCCACTGGGATGTGTACTATTAAACAGCCCTGCGTGATTTTATGACAAATACCAACCAAACACTCAAATGAGAGAAGCATTTAGCTGCATGCCTAAATGTGCAAGTGATATTTTGCTAGAGTAAAGGTTAAAATGGTTCCATATTCACAGACACGCTCCAAACAGGACAAGGTGGGAAAAAGTGAGCTGCAGGAATCTACAAGCTGTAATTACCCAGCAGTCACATTAAATGCAGGTTTAGAAAAGACTTGGTAGAGAACCACCCAGATTATTCTGACCATCATTAACCTCTGGCTGACCCTAATTCAGCTCCACAATCCCCTGGATTCTGAGGATTAATGCTACATTTAAATAATTAGGGTCAGGAATGGACAAACAGCACATATATAAAACTGAGCTGACACCACTGCTATTGAATTTAATAAGGACTTCACGGCTACAATGAGCTGTCAACCCATATGGCACAGACAGACCTGAATGTGTTAGGGACCAACGTGTTGATTAGCTCCGTTTTATGCAGCAGCCATCATTGTGTTTTATTACAGTTCACATCTTCCATTTTCTCCACACAAATGCAAGTCCATAGAGGCTGCATCTCAGAGCAGTAGGTGGTTTTCATTAAACTAATAACACAGTTGTCATTTATCAATTTTGACTCAGAGGCAAAGCCCAAGGTTAAGTACTACTGTCGGTCAATACAATCTGTAATCTTAATGTAACATAGTGGTAACATGGCTGTGGACTGAAAAATGTCTGTTTCAGACAAGGTCAATAAAACCTTTAAAGTTTGGCTTTATGGTCCAGCAGACATTGGCTTTAAATAAAAGGCCTACTGGTCCCTGTTGCCATCATGTGGGTTAGTCGTATGTGCGCTAAGGAGACTGAGTCAGCAAACGTCACCACAACTTAGTGAAAATACCAACCAAACTGTTCAGCATCATGTTTAATACCATGTAGTTCCTCTTTTGATAGCCATAATTTAAAAGCAATTTCATTATCGTGTAATCAATAATAACTTTAACATCCGCAGTCCTGACCACTAACACAGCACTAAGATCTGAAAGTTGGAAGGATGTCAATCCCAGCTATCAGTCAATGTTATAAGAATGATATGGAGAGCTAATTTACAAGAGCTGATACAGCACAAAGATGATCATAACAACTCCTGGAAATGGTCATTTACTGTTTTAGCAGAGAAAAAGATTTATTTTTAAAAGGGAGTCAATCTAGAGCATCCATCTGCCTAACACTGTTAGAAGTGTAAATAAATTTTTTGAAGAGGATACATTTTACATGAATTTTCATAACCACTTGACATTTTTACATAAAGATCTAAAATGATGCAGTAGCTCTTACATTGGTTTAGTTTAGCTTGCGATATTGTGCCAAGAAATGTAAGAACCTGCCAAAAAAAGCTTGAGAAAAGAAATGAGTTAACATAAAACATGTAAAAGACGTCATAGTTTCTTCATAAAATTATAAATGCAACTTTTTATTTTAAAAAACAAAATGCAAACACAAAATATGACATTATCCCGTTAAGAAAAGTCAGAACTAGATCACGAGGACATATAGAGGTACGTGTGTCCCGAATATAAAAACAGCATAACACAAGGCCTTATTTCCACCTTCATTAACCCACCAGCATTTCTCACTGAATCTCATTTAACACCTGCTGTTGGTGTTTCAGATCAGTGTGATGTACTGCAATAAATGCCATTTAAATCTAATGCACTTTCCCACTAATCTGCATTACACAATGTTAGGTGTGCGCTTTGAGGATAAGCCACGTCTTTGAGCTCAGAGTTGAGGTAAAGCTACTGTGAGTTCCCTCCAAAATATGCTACTTGTCCCGTAAAGGCAGAGGAGAGGTTTTACCAGGCAGTGAGGGTGAGAATTACCACGGCAGAAGAGAGATGACACTTCAAACAGAGCAGTGATCCCTGCATTGGATTATATCATCGCAAAATCTGACATAAATTTAAGGCTACTTCAGAAGTGCAAATTAGGAGTATCGATCGTATATAATAAAGCTTAAAACAGCAAGCTAGTCTCTAATCTGCTGTGAGGATGAGTGTGCCAACTCACCACTTTTGTGAAGGGCATTGCTCCCTCAAAGCTTTGATGGTATAATGTCCACTTTGTTTTGGGGTGTGTCGCTGGATGATTGGAGGCTGGGTGCAGGGTCGGTAAACATTTCTCATCGCAATTTCTGTCCTTTTCACTTTGGTCACTGCAAACGTCTTCTCCACTATTGGAGGCTAAAATCACTGTTGCCGCAAGCTTTAATGGCCGAGTGAGTGACAGGTCAGTGACAGGAAACAAATGTGTGCCTTCATCACATTGGGCATCCACATAAACAGTCCTCAACCCCAGGGCCACGCTCTGAATTGCTAATTCGCTCGAGATGAGGACGACAGGAACGTGTTTTGAGGGGGGAAATAACGGGTGTCACCAAGACTAACCTAAGACTTCCATTTACAAAGTCATCAATTCAGTGTGTTTTTCACTTCCTCCGCCGCTCGCAGACAGAATAGACAGTTTTCTGTTTTCAACAACATTGATCAGCCTCTGAGCTGCTGGGACTGGGGATATTAGAGGGAAAATGATCAGCTAGGCCTGGAAAAATGGCTCACCGCTGGGAGGCTTTGATTGACTTCCCTTGGGGAGGACACTGCTTAGATCTACTTTGAGGTCTCTGATATACTAGTCCACAATGTAGCAGAAAGGACAGCATATCAACAAAAGGCCAACACAGGAGAAAACAGATGTCTGGCTCCCGCTGCGTGGGATGTAAACTGCTAATATGTTGTTTTTTTGCCTTTGTAAAGAACAGAGGAAGTGGACTTTGTTTCATTTTTAATGTTTGACCTTCAACTTTCTCTGCTGGGTGTTTCAAAGTAATCCATGACACAGTGATCTTACAGTAATAAAGCAGAAAACATCAAAATCACGTGTCAAAATCAGGTTGATGCTTTTTAATGCATTTTAATGGTTAAATTTTAGCCATTGACAGAGCTGCTAATTATTTTCATTAGTAAACAATGAGAACTCAATTTTGGGGTTCATTGATAAATATCTGTATTGTATGTCAAATATAGATGTGTGTATATGTATGTTTTACATGTGCATGTATGTCCTTATGCCCTCATACATGCATTACACATGATATATGATATGGATATGACACAGTAAAATTTACTCAAAATAACTACATGGGAATCATTTTGTTTATTCACATGGAGTTACAAAATCTTAACGTGATGCTCTGATGTTTGTTTGTCAGCTGCAGAAGGCATTTTTTGTCATAGGGCAAATTCCCACACAAACCATCTATTCCTTCCGTATCCTGCTTTGTCTTTATTCTTTGTGCATTTAGCCGGTGGCAAGAAACAGGCCAGTGAAATGTTACTCAGAAAGATGCATTTATGACTCACTGGAAAATGCGTAACATAACAAATCACAAGGCTCCATCAGATGTATATGGATGTAGTGAAGGCAGAGGATTAAACCTTAATTTGTGATATGTTGATTTAATAAAGTCAGAAGTTGCCATATTTTGGACAAAGCAGAGAAACCAGCCTGAAGGTCACAAAGTAAATCATAGCTTCAGCTAAAACTGAACGGAGAAAACATACCTCTTTTTTATAGAAGATACTGCTACATTAATATATAATAGATATCTGGGTATCTGCAGTCTTTCATCATTGCTCAAGATGTACACGAAGTAGAGCTGATGAAGATAAGTAGATCTCATGATGTTACAATGTGAACAAATACAATCTCAACCTCCTCAACCAATTCACTGTAACCCATAATATATTTTCTCTTTGGCTTTAGGTGTATTTTCAGAAAGTTTGGTTTGCACAAGGAATTAGTGGCTCACAGTGGAGGAGGTGGACCAATTTACATAAGGAGAGAACAAATAAAAGGAAAAATCAAATAAAAAAATCAAATTCTGTGTCTTAGGGGTAAGCTCCAGTACATTTTTGTGCCATTTTCCATCTGCATGACTTATTCCCTACTTTTTATATGATTTAGATCAATTTTCTACTGTAGTTACTCTGCGTAGATCTATTCGCCAGGAACCATTCATTAAATCCATTTGGTCATATTAATAACAATAGTCCACCAGAGCCCACAAGAGCTGAGAATCACATGGGACATTCAAGTTTTTCTATATAAAGTGATATTATACATCTTTTATTCATTATACAGCCATTAACACCCTGTGAGCAGCAGACCACATACAGTGGGGCAAAAAAGTATTTAGTCAGCCACCAATTGTGCAAGTTCTCCCACTTAAAAAGATGAGAGAGGCCTGTAATTTTCATCATAGGTATACCTCAACTATGAGAGACAAAATGGGGGGAAAGAATCCAGGAAATCACATTGTAGTAATTGGTAAATTCCTCGGTAAAATAAATATTTGGTCACCTACAAACAAGCAAGATTTCTGGCTCTAACAGACCTGTAACTTCTTCTTTAAGAGGCTCCTCTGTCCTCCACTCATTACCTGTATTAATGACACCTGTTTGAACTGGTTATCAGTATAAAAGACACCTGTCCACAACCTCAAACAGTCACACTCCAAACTCCACTATGGCCAAGACCAAAGAGCTGTCAAAGGACACCAGAATCAAAATTGTAGACCTTAACCAGGCTGGGAAGACTGAATCTGCAATAGGTAAGCAGCTTGGTGTGAAGAAATCAGAGAAGGAGCAATTATTAGAAAATGAGACATACAAGACCACTGATAATCTCCCTCGATCTGGGGCTCCACGCAAGATCTCACCCCGTGGGGTCAAAATGATCACAAGAACGGTGAGCAAAAAAATCCCAGAACCACACGGGGGGACCTAGTGAATGACCTGCAGAGAGCTGGGACCAAAGTAACAAAGGCTACCATCAGTAACACACTACGCCGCCAGGCACTCAAATCCTGCAGTGCCAGACGTGTCCCCTGCTTAAGCCAGTACATGTCCAGGCCCGTCTGAAGTTTGCTAGAGAGCATTTGGATGATCCAGAAGAGGACTGGGAGAATGTCATACGGTCAGATGAAACCAAAATAGAACTTTTTGGTAAAAACTCAACTTGTCCTGAGTGGAGGAGAAAGAATGCTGAGTTGTATCCAAAAAACACCATACCTACTGTGAAACATGGGGGTGGAAACATCATGCTTTGGGGCTGTTTTTCTGCAAAGGGACCAGGACGACTGATCCGTGTAAAGGAAAGAATAAATGGGGCCATGTATCGAGATTTTGAGTGAAAACCTCCTTCCATCAGCAAGGGCATTGAAGATAAAACGTGGCTGGGTCTTTCAGCATGACAATGATCCCAAACACACCGCCCAGGCAACGAAGGAGTGGCTTTGTAAGAAGAATTTCAAGGTCCTGGAGTGGCCTAGCCAGTCTCCAGATCTAAATCCCATAGAAAATCTTTGGAGTGAGTTGAAAGTCCGGTACCAGCGACAGTGTGTGAAGACTTACAGAACGTTTGACCTCTGTCATTGCCAACAAACGGTATATAACAAAGTATTGAGATGAACTTTTGTTGTTGACCAAACACTTATTTTTCACCATAATTTGCAAATAAATTATTTAAAAATGTGATTGTCTGGATTTTTCTTTTCTCACTTTGTCCTATGATGAAAATTACAGGCCTCTCATCTTTATAAGTGGGAGAACTTGCACAATTGGTGGCTGACTAAATACTTTTTTGCCCCACTGTACATGAGACTTTGACAAATGACAGGCTGACAGGCTTAAAATGCTAAGGTTAAAGTTCACAAGAAGAAAAATAACGTTTAGGGCAAGGTATTTTAACTCTCTTTAGGCATGGCTTTAATGTGTCATGTTAATGCAGGTTAATCCAACATGTTTTTGTCCTTTGTTTTTGTGGTGCACTTCTGGCATGAGGAGTGTGTACGGGTAAAGACGCGCTTTATCGAAACTAAAGGCAGTTACAAAGACATCAAAGAGGTGAGACATTGAGTGACAATAGGGTATCACCGAAAATCAATGTCATATTAGCTGTGGAACAAAGCATACATAAGCATTATGTTGACTAATGTGCTTACTTTGTATTATTTTATGCAAAGAGCTGTTTAATGCTTTTTAGTTTGACTTTTTCTGCTTATGTCACAGAAGAAGCCATTTGACTGTTTTATGAAAACCTGGGGCACAAGGGTAACTGGGACAGGATATTGGTGAGAGAAATTCCCACAGAAAGAAGCACACAATAGGCTAAGTAGGCACAATAATCCTTAACCCACAGGATCAATTATTCTGACAGTACATGATTTACAACCATTTCAAAGTTTGCATTAAGCTAAATTGCTTTTGTAAAATAATTATATGACAACTTATAAAACGGGGCTTTAATGTGCTTCTGCTTTGGGTAAATTGGTCATACAGTATATTGACATGATTATTGTTTATCCTTGGCATAATGCTATAACATTCAGTGCAGTAAAATATAGTAAACATATCCCATAAATGTGTGATATATTGTCCATCTCTCTGTGAGATAACAGATATCCCGTTGATGAAAGATTGTGGAGTTAAAAGCTACTGACTCTTAAATCAAATGTTTTTTAGT
This sequence comes from Rhyacichthys aspro, assembly GCA_036850595.1. Lineage (NCBI taxonomy): Eukaryota > Metazoa > Chordata > Actinopteri > Gobiiformes > Rhyacichthyidae > Rhyacichthys > Rhyacichthys aspro. The sequence continues at coordinate 15,720,516 of CM072168.1, forward strand.
AAACACATAATGCTTTTAACATGTCAAGCAGTGCCTACTATGTCTTTGACTGCTTCATCTCATATACACCTGCTTATATTTTTCTGTTTGGTCTAAAGTTAAATGTGAACCATGTAAAGGATTCAACACATTTCTCTTGATCTAAAGCTCCATCGTGTCTGTAAATCAGCCCATTTCCATTCAACTCCAGCTCCCTCGTTCTGAACTAATGGCAAAGAATCCCTTGTGGTGCAGCATCTTTTTCCATCTCGCTGCCAATTGTACAGGACATCTTTCACATTCTGTCTTCTTCTTTGACATCGTCCCTTTTGGTTTGCCCAAACAAGCAAGGAATACACAATACATAGGTGGATCCTCTGGTGGAGATCTGACTGAAATACTTATTAATATCAAGCTGTATGGAATGAATACAGAAGGCTTTTGTACGGTTCCTGTGGAGTGCATAATGCATGCACCATAATTTAATCATTGTATACCTTTGGATGAATCTCGTGTCTCTTAACAGAAAAAACATGTAAATTACTGTGAACTTATTACAAACTGGGATTATGAAGCCACAGCCAGCTTTAGTACCTGCTGGTACATGAAAATGAAGTACAATGCCATTTTTAACAGTTTATAAAGGGCACTTTAAGTGTCCAGATGCAGCTGCTGGCATGTGGCGAGGAACCAAAGAGAATGCAAAGATAATCAAACATCCGCTGGCTGCCGCTCTAATCTCCATGACTCTCTGCACTATGGCTGATAAAGTCCATTAGAGTGAAGTTCATATATCGAAACTTGACACATTTGGCTTCTGAATTTAAGGCACTGCGTGTCACCCAACACATCATCAGCGGCTTGACAGCAAGAATAATGCCCCGCACTTATGGGAGTCATCCAGTAAACAGGATCAGAGCCCGACTCTGGACAACAGGGTACAGAGCCACTCTATTTAATACCAATGAGTCAAAATATGTGTTTACAAGGAGGGATGTGTACACAAGTGTAATGTAGGCAGCGGATTACATGAATTCACCATACAAACAGACACTGAAAGGCTTCGAGGTCCTCTTGAATTCAAAGAACGTCCAGCCCCAGCTAAGTGTACCTTACATGAAAACGAACACTAGTTAACATTCAAATCATGAGCTTCTTGGCCAGTTTTAAAAAAGAAATGTCAGGTCATTATAGATCGCAATTTTTGCTGGGGTAAAACGAATACATGAAACCTTTATTACCCACAAGGCAGAGCAGCAACAGAGGAGAAACACCTTCAGAATAATTCCTTTCTTCTGAGGGTTTACTGGTCAGATCAGACAGCCCCGCACCCCTCTATGGGCTTCTTTTACAAGTTCCCTGGCTAGTCATGTCAGGGTCACTGCCTAATCACATTAGGGCTTGATCAAAGTTGCAAGAGCAGTAGGGAGAGCAGGAGAGCCTCATTTCTCACATCACCAGGATTAAACCTACAGCAACTTCTCAGGATGATCGGCCCAGAGGCACGTCCCACAGCTTCACAAAGGTTCCCCCTGAGGAGTGGGTGGCAAACACGACGCTCAACCGGTAATAATCTGGAAGACTGAATACAGAGGCCAAGTCCAGGCCCCCATCATGTGCCGGGCCAAGACAGATGACGGGCCAGATAAAAAAAATAAATAAATAAAACACAGGGAGTAGATCACCGCTGCGGATGTCTCTGAGGTGGGTGATCAAATGATCTTAACTTTCAGGCACAGGGAGGGTGTTGGAGCACCAGTTCCCAGACACACACTTAATATTTCACACGAGAACTCTCCAGCCCTTAGATTGTACCAGGAATCAAAAGGAAATCAGAATCTGGCTCTTTACACTGATACTACAGCACAGCCAATTAATTTGACAAACAGGGAATTTTTCATTGGTTGGTAAGTGTGAAAACAAATTTTATGGACGTTTCATACAATTTTAATATGCATTTGCCAACCTTATAAATTTGTGGGAAAAAAAAAAAAAAAATCTGTTGGAGCTGATCTTTTGTAGTTGTACGGTTGGACTAAAAGAACACATCAGTCAAAACTTTGTATTCAGAATATTTTCAATCAGGTCAAGATAACATTCTTTTAATCAAAAACATTTACTGAAATTTGTTTTTGGTAAAGCATGGCATAAATTCACATCGTCTGTGTCAGATTAATAACATGCATTTGCCAGTCTTGGAAAAAAAAACTAAAAAAAACTAAAAGCACCACTGAACCTGGTCTAATGAGTCACCAGTTCTTTTACTTCCTGTTTTTCCCAGAATGAACAAACTGAAGACTGTTAAAGGAGAAGCACATTCACACACAACAGATCTAGCATAAAACTTTAATGTACTAAATTGATTCTGTAACTAAATTTCATCTACCGTATTTTCCGGACTATAGAGCGCACCTAAATATAAGCCGCACCAGCTAAAATTTAAAAGAAATATATATTTTGTCACATATAAGCCACACCAGACTATAAGCCGCCACACTGCACCTTTAAATAAGTAATACAATATAATACAATTTTGATTCAGTCAAGTACAGCTTTCTGATCAAACACCACTAATGTTGTTCAGTTTAAATAATGCTAATGATCTTAACATTAAGTCTGATTTTTAACAGTCTTTTACTATGTGGTCTTGGCTCTGATGCTAACCCCATACACTTGTGATATCAAGACAAAACAATAGCTCTGGCCATCTTTCTATTATTCTGTCAACACAGAGCTGCAGCATTAAACTTCCCTCTGCCTCATGGCGCTGAGCAACTAAAGCTTTTAGGTTTCAGTTCTACACTGATTATTTTTCCCTGTGCCTGTGAATCTAAAACAGAAATTACACAACTGGCCTCAGGAGAAGATGATAGTGCCTCCCACTGTGGCCTTCATCACACGATCATGCCCTTTTCTCTTTCCTTTTAAATTAGGACAATAATGAATTTCCCAGCAAACATGATCAGGACTAATGTTAAGCGCAGAAAATGACCTCGATACAGAACGACAATACCGCCTGATTGTTTAAGGAAGTTAGGATGATCCATGTTTATGCGAGATGTCATGGACAGAGATATGTCTATCTTATATGTTTAAATAAGAGGTCATGACAGAGATAAACAACTAAATGGTTTGATGAGCAGAGCACATAAAGGGTTGTGATGGGAAAACCCATAAACCACAAAGAACACTTTTTGATAATTCTTGTAACCATGACAACCATATTAACCTCATACCTTTGTACTTTAATTTCAGATGAATGTGTAGCTATTTAGTTCCGCTATATAAATATAAATAGTACTATTATAATTATTATAAATAAACCTAAACCTTAAAGCAAGAATGTTCTCTTGTCTTTTCTCTTTCAGCTGTCTTCAGTTTGTTTGTTCTAGACAGTTGAAAAGTTAAAAATCTATATTTTCAAAAAAGGCAAACATCCACTTTGTTCAGCAGGCTACAGCATTTTACAGTCTGCACCTTTAAACGAGTGACAAATTAGGCTCATATACTGTATTAATATATGTTGTCTAATCCACATAATATTGTGTTGATTTAACTTTTGCAGTGCTACAAGAGAAACTATATAAACACCCATCAGTAAACTCTCCAGTCAGTCATTACATTATTAAATAATGTCGGTGTGAGGTTGTGTGACAAGTGCCAAAAGAGAAACATCCAAAGCTTTGAAGAGAACTACAGACAAAGCAGCGAGCAGAAAGACATATGTTAAGATAGATGTCAGGGATTCATTTAAATGATATATTAAATGACTTTCACTATTTGGAATAATCATTACTTAATAGAAACATGGCGCTGTTCTAACAATGAGACATTGTGTAAACTCTGATACATAACAAACAGGTGCCTCTCTTGTTTGACTGAAGGATACAAAGTGCAGGTGTGAGTCATCGCCAGGTCACTTTTCTTTGTCCACATTTGAATGCTGAAAATGTAACACAGCACCAGATTATTTAAACATGACCACTGATGGCCTGGTGCCCATTTACATTTGTAAACATTTCCTCAGCCTTGTTATGTGAAAGCCTTACCTTTTCCATGAGTGAAATGTTAATGAGGCAGAAACTTAATATTTTTATCCAAGCGATTAATTCCTTCTTATCTCCATTAGCCGTACCAGAGCATTTGAAAACATTTAAATACGGCAGCTAAAGTGTGACTGAGCACATTTGTGTTAGTATACAGCTTAACTGCATTAACTGAGGCTGTGCAGCTTGACATTTGTATTATTGGAAATGCATTTATTAATTATTTGGCCTGATAAGGACCTGTATTCTTGGCAGGTAATTTTTTCATTTACAGCTTGTGGCAGTGAGTTAAAAAACTTTCATTTCAGACACTGTCTACATGTCAGGACGACAAGGAAAGCCAAAACAGTTTAACTTTTGTAAAATTCACATTATGTCTCCTCACGCAGCTCGTGGTGACATGAAGATTTTTGCTGATAGTGTATCCCTCTAACGAGAAGCAGTAATAGAGTTGGAAGGAGATTATAGTGCCATCAACGCCCAGAGGTAAACACAGCACTGCCATTTCAATCAAAATCCTAACCGCTGCCTCCATTTGGAGAGCACGCGCGCCGATATCACTTCACGTCAGATATGGAAATATATATGTTCCACAATCCAAACGGGAATACAAAGTCTGGAGCTCGAATTGCCATAAAACACAGTGGGAATACATTCACATGCCAACATTAACCTTCCACAAACTTTGTTCCAGGCAAGTCTGTAACATTAACCTAGTCATCGGCCGCTGCTGCATTCTGTTTGTAGGGATCAATTGAAGTGGCGGTGTGGGAAAAGATGTGCTGTCCAGGCACTGCAGCCATTTCATATTTCATTCAGATCTGTCAGTTATAGTACATCTCACGCAGACATCGAGGAAATCAGCTCCGATACAGGGCTTCTTTACTTTGTACTCTTGAGTCATGCGGAAAGAACAAACTGACGTGTGACTTTTATCTTAATAAATGGACACTTTAGAAAAAATATTTACCGTCAGTAAAGCTGAGATACGGTGCAGGCTTCAGGATGACAATATAAGTATCTCAAATCTCGGGAATATGTGAGTAAATAGTATTTGATTTGGTCTCTCACGGTGGATTATTGTGACTGTCTTATGGGCTCCCATCTTTTGTGCTTTTTGTGCTGGCCTGAATGTGTTTACTTATCTGTGGGGAGTGTAATCAAGGGGAAATTGCATGTTCATGGCACAGATAACACAGACTGGTCACCAGCAGGAAGCACTTTTGCTGCGGCCAATTTATCTCAGAAGCAAACTGTCACCAAGTTTTTCAGCACGAGCATTTGAGACCTATCAGTGGGCTCCTGGATGTGAGGATTTTCACGGTTTTATAACAATGGCACTAAGGAAAGATTTTTTTATACTTTTATTATTATTTTTGCCTGCGAATTGAAACAAGCTAGTCTTTAAAAGTCAGATTTCTGAAGTGTTGTTGGTGATGTAAAAACATGTGACTAGCTCTCATAATAGGCTTAAAGCGTGTGTGTAAAGCCTCTTTTTCATGAAAATAGGTGCTAAATTGGCTAAATTTATGGAATAAATTTCCAAAAGAAGGGGGAAACTAAATCTCTTCTATATACAATGTAAGGCACAGAGTCTCACTTCTTTGTCCACACAGCTCTGCCAGAACTGTCTAATGAGATGCTAATCCTGGCATCTTACGCTGGTGTTTGGAGGGGTGAGGCTTTTATTTATTCAGTGGCATCTACTCAGTATACAGCCAATGTCTGCTGAGATCAGACCATAGTCTTGCATAACCTGCATTAGAAAGAGCCACGGTTAAAGGTGACCTCTTCAGAGGATCATAATAAGCTCTGTACGGATAACCTTTGATTTATTTTCCAGCCATAACCCAGGTCTAAAATTGGTAAGTTCAATTATTCCAGAAGCGTATGGATGAAATCAGCTTTGTTGTGCTTCTATTCACAAGGATATGAGAAATAAATCCATCTTGACATGTTGATGGTAATGTTTTCCCTGTAAAAAGTTAATTTACCCTAAATGTAACACTGTGAACTCTGTGGAGATTTTTTAAACATGTTTTTCCAAGCAGTGAGAAAGAGAGACATGCTCTTGTGGAGAGCAGCTGACTTCCTCGCTAGCTGAGTCAGACAGCAAGGAAATGAAGCAAATAATGGCTTGATTTGGAATACTTGAGCGGCATAAGGCAGGTGGAAACAAGGGGGGAGGCTCTAATTCTGCTCTGGGGCCAGCTGGTCCCGAGTGTGGCCACAGCCAATCTCACTGACCGCTCTGTTTCCCACTGGGCTTTTTCAGGCGAAGGAAGTGTGCCAAGAGGTGTGGCCCTCACTTCAAATCACCTTTCTCTGGGCTTTACAAGGCTCTCTCTGGTGTATAATCGCAACATAATCATGTCCACTACATCGATCGATCTCTTCACAGTACACTTGCACTCAAGCAGCCAAATGATATCCTCCGGCAAAACTCTTGCCAAGTGAGATATGATGACACCAATTAGATTTCCCTGATATTTGAATACACAGTAGACTTGTATGTCACAGACTTAGACTTACACTGTGCAATTTACTTGTTTTCATGTCCCAGAGCCCCTCAATGTCATGCTAATTAATTATTTATTATTACCTAAACACACTAATTAATTGTCTGTTTAAAGGCGTGCTGTTCAACAATCTGTCTCTGGAGATAACTTTCATCACAGTATACATCCAATTTATTTATTAATATCCAGCTAATTCTTCCTACAGTACACAGTGAAGGTCACATGCGACAGTAAAAAAGCACAGTGATTTGTGAGTGAAGCCCACTGACATTTATCCCTTCCTGTGGACTTTCAGGATCTGCTTGGAAGGATGCTGTTACCCTATTCCTTATTCACAAAGTGAATGTCAAGGACACGTGTAAACAGCTATGCCATAGCTCATTACTGATCATATTTATTCTAAGGAGATGCCCTTATCACAGCGTTCATAATTAAATGGATGAGATGGCAATTTTGAAAAGATCTGTCATTTTCTATCACCATGTTCCTGGGGGGTTGCTTAATGGATGAGCTATTTGTCTTTTCCAGTCATGAGGCGTGTTATATGTGTTTCATCTCGTTGTAAGATCAGACAATCACATTTTGAGTGGGTCTAATTATAGCAGGCTCCCATGAGTTGGCATTAAACTACAGACGCAGCCAGACATCTGGTATTCAAATAATTGGCACACTTAGAAAGAGTCCGTGGCATTTTACAGATGTTCATGTGCACTGTTTAAAATGTGTCGAGACACCCATTTGCCAGTTGTGAGATGTCACCCAAAGTCAAAGAAACTCTCGAGGTATTCATACTTCTATCTTTAAATTCACTGTGTGGTTTTAAGGTCAACTAAAGACACACAATCTTTCTGCAAAGCTAGCTAAACACATAAACTAAGGAGAGGTAGACTTAGTTCTAATAGGTTAGTGTTAGATGACTTTCACAAAATGCAGAGTCTCAAAGGTCAAAAGAAGTCTGAAGAGAAAATCATAACGCTAAGTGAAAAATATTCATCTTTTGGGCAACACATATTTTACATTTATAAAACAAAAAGGCTCCACATTTTAATGTTTGGCAGCAAAAACATGCATCATAAAAGTAAGGCACCTTTTTGTACTCATTTCCATGATTTTCTCTCTCCAATATTCCTTTTCACTCAGCGTTATGCCCCTTTTATGCTCAACCCCATGAAAAAAACAACCAGCCCCAAGTCTTACGTATATTAAACCTGATAAGCACATTTGCATTCATATACTATATACCTGTACACCTAATGTTTCATTCACATTATGTTGAGCTGTTTATGCTCAGTCCATCTCAATTCATCTCACTTCTGTGACGCCTGTTACTTTCTTGAGTTGCAGGATTTGTTTAAGATTGAAAACAGGGAGAGAGAGAAATTACATGGAGGAAATAAATTCAATCCTGGGGCGTTCTACTGTACAGTCACTGAGGCACCCCAACAAACCACTGCATTGACTTTAGACTTTACTATTCCACAAAGAAATGTACTGTTTCAAGAAAAATTGTTTGTCCGCACAAGTTTTGTCCAAATAAACTGCCTACCATGGCTTAAACTGCTGTTTGAATTAAATTATATCCCATAATAAATATTACAACAATAATGAATTTGACTTAATAATTATTTTACTAAACTATTGTTCTTCAATTTTAATCATGTGCAAAACTGAAAAGGGTAGTGTATTATGTCCACCCAGCTCAGCCCTGCATGTCTCATAAATAAAAGTATTTTATATGGTCTAAGTAAAATCTAGGACAGTGGGCTATTAATGGCCAAGGGACTCCTCTCCTGGGGCAACAGTGTTAATCGGAGCAATAGGTCTCCTTCCTGCTGGATCAATGTCAGCACAAATTTCAGATTGCTTTCCTGATGCGCGCCAAGTTATCTGTGATTCAACTTTAATAGGTTATTGAACGGAGCCAGCATTTAGGGAGCTGGGCCGTATTTCACGTTATTGACAATCAAATGCACACAACTTTCTCATTAGCATGCATTAGGAGAACACGGAATTAATCCTGACAACACTATTGGAAAAACATGACTACAGTTACACGCTTGTTTAAGCAAACATGCCTTAGAGTGGCCTGGCCATCAAAGGCAGGATGACAACTGTACAGAGGGTGCAGAGGACAAAGGATTTTCTAAATATAAATTTAACACTTTTACATATATTTCATACGAGTCTGACGCAAAGAATGATTTCATAGTTAATGTTAATTCAGTGCATTATCAGCACCGATTTAATACATGCAAATAAATAGTTAGGCTTAAGTAACAATAACACATATACAATCTTACTAAAAAGCATGTCTAATCTGAGGGAAACTGAAATAATTTATGTAGCTTTATTACTAATCATGTCTAACAATGGTATGTTATACATATAGTATCTGATACATATCTGCACACAACAGGAGTGTAAATGAAGTAATCCAAAAGTAATAAAAAGCACTCAAATACTTTTATATTATGATACTAATGTTACTATTTAATTTTTTAGTAAAGATGTCACTTGACTCTGTATTGGCTGTTCACACTGGCGGCACAAACTTATTACACTTATTTGTGATGTAGATAAAGTGATTGTTGATATTATGACTGTGATAAATTTGCAGTATGTTACGCAGCAGTACTCCCAACTCTCAGATTACTACAGAATGTGACTTCACAGGCTTATTGCACTCTTAAAATCCAGGCACACATTTGTAGCAATAAGTATGCAAATGCTTGTCAATACAAAAAGCAGGTAATTCTCCAGCTTTAGGCATGTTCACTACGCCGTGGTGTATTCATCGCGACACTTCTTAACCAAAATGCAATGCTTGGATAACAATAAACGGTGGCAATTCGACCTGGCTGAGCTCAATCAGATGACATTTGGCTGCACCTGAAGGTCAAGTGTTTTGTCAACACGGAGAGAGTGAGGCGCCTACATCAGGTGAAAGATTTACTGTCCACGTGTAACCCAGACGCAGACTGGACATTTTAAAGGACAGCAGTGACGAATGAGAGGTGACGGGGAAAAGGTAGATTTAATTAAAGCTTTAAAATGAAGCCAATGATTAATACAGTGCACTCCATTATTTATAATGTCAGCCACCATTTGTAAAATACAGATATTATTTTTTAATAGAATACACATTTATTTACAGTAATTGAAATGAAATAAAGAATGCACTGATGACTTCTATATAACTAATATATACTATATAACACTGTTATAGTAAATCCTCATCATATGTTTGAAATGTTTATGCCTCTATTTCTATATATGTTTTTTCCTTTTGTGTATAATCTTGAGAAAAACAGCTGTATCAACACAACCAGAGGCTGATAATGTGTTAATAGCTTTTCACGTCTAGTACAATAATGTAAACTTGAGTTTAGATTTTACTTAAGCATATCAACTGTGTCCTTTCTGACACAGGTTATACAAAAGCACATTAAGGAGCCAACTTATACTGAGAAAATGTACTCACTGTTCCGTACTGCCTTTCTTTATAAACACAGCAACAAATGTACCGTGTAAATACAAAATCAGGCTTCTCAATGGAAAACCACACTGTAATGGTCGCCAGCAAGAGCTCTTGATAGCAGGAAGACATTAACGTGAATTATTCAGCGTTTTATACATTGTTCCATATAGGCTTAGTGTGCATTATTAAGTACCATAGACTCTTGGTGATTTTCAGTTTGTGCAAACATTACACCGGAGGAAAGAAACACATTCGGTGCATTAACACTGACCTTACATCGAAGCCATTTGACGAATTATTGTATGCATCTCCCAAGAGGACACTGCAAGGTACGCCAAACATAATAATACAGGAGGCTGCCTCTGTTGGCCTATGCCACAAAGCCATATAGATTTAGACAAAATATCACACCTGTCATAACACCTTTGTACTTCAGAGCCGTGCTGCATTAACGTTGGCCAACAGAACTGAGCCCAGACAGGAAGAAGAGCCAAAAACCATGATCATCAGGACTAGAGCGCTCCGGGACATGATGTCAAACCCTTATTGGACAGTTTCCTCCATGTTGGCAGGAAATTAATATATGGATCTATACTACTGAAATCATCTGTATAACATTGAGCCCATTTGCACACAGTTTACAGCAGATGTTGTGGTGTGTTCAGTGACTCTTCAGTGCAGTAGCTCCAATTTAAAGTGCTTGTCAAAATAGTTCATGTCTAGGTATTGACGGTTTTCCATGTCACTGGTATAAACTGGTTTTATAAACACACTCCTGATGCAATATAAGAGTTATGGAAATTTAATTTTATTCAATTTAGTGAAATATAGCACTTGTTTGCCTGCCAATATGGCGGATTAAACACACTGCGTCATGTGACATCCAGAGCTCTACTTTACATGTGGTTACAAACACGAAAAACAGCAACAAGGGGCAGAGCCAAGTGTATGACATTAGACGTAATCCGGAATAAGGGCCAAGTGTCCAGCCAAGCGAACAGACGAGAGGCTCATGTTCAGACTGTGCCGGGGCAGATATTCACCATGACATTTGTGCTGTGGGTTTTTTCCATTGGCTCAATCGTTGCTGACTGACATTTTCATTCAAGTCACATGGGCTGTAATTTTTATTTTTCAAACCTAGTCCAAATATTATAAACACAAGAAGCGTGCCGTGTGAAAGGGAACACCTCATCATAGACGGCAAAGCTTGAGTGCTGAAAGCTTTCATTAAGAAATGCATTTCACTTTAATTTTATGTGGAGAGAAGCAACAATAAACTGCCACACAAAAAGCACTGCGACTCTACGTACGAGCTCTTCTCTCTCCACTTATTCCACCAAATGGAAGGGGCTGCTGTGTTTAAGAAATCCAGTGACCACAGCCTCTTGCCCTTGTATTCTGCTGACTGCTCAGACCACAGCGGCTTTACACGAGCCCGGTGCTTCACTGTTGGGTGGCCACATCTCTCAGCTCATGTATTGTCAGCCATCGTTTCGGTTTTCTGACATGTCTTAACGGAGACACTCGAGGTGCACTTGAAGATTTAGTTGGCTTTTTTCACTTCGACTGCGCCAGCCGCTGCCAAAAGATATTAAGCATTTCAACATTATTTCTTCCTGGTAAGCGGTCAAATTGTGCCCGCACACACACACACACACATACTGCGTTTTTTTTTTTTCATTTGGAAACACTCACTCTGTGGTCTGTGTTTTAATAGCCTCACAAGCTGTTACATAGATGTGTAGTGGCAAAAACAGTAAGCTAAAACATTATTTCTATGTATTTCTCCTTTTTATCAATATAGAAATTAAATCTTGTAAAAATAAAGAGTGAATGCCATTGTCTGCAGTCCACCTCCTACATGCCTACATCCCTAGCAAAGTAATTAAACCTCACGAGAGGAGAATGAAGAAGCTCGAACCCATTATGTGGCAGAGGACTAAAAGCAAGCTTGGTTAATTTTTCAGAGGAATTTCCACTAATGTATTCAGAGACGGGGAAACATGACAAAATAAAAAGGCTCCCATTGGCAGCTAAGAGGAAAAGTGTGCATTTAAATAGTGCCTGGTCGAAGGCTTTCATAGACACGTCTTCACTCTGAATGCTCATCGTGTTCATCAGGGCAAAGGACAAACACAGGCTCAATGTTGTTTGTTTTCTAAACCGGCATAAACCTTAAATAGGCAACACTGTGGTTAAGTTAAGATAAAACCTCTCTTTTTGACTATTTAAATGAATTTTTGTCCAAATTCTTTGTTCAAATACTGATATAACGTGCCCATGAGAGGTGTATAGTAAGACTTGCAGCATCTCAAGGAAGCAGGGAAGTGAAGGAAATTTGTCAATGTGTCTCCTAACATCAATAGTCCCAGTATTAATCCCCATTCATCTTAAGCAACTCTTTATCCACACTGGGAAAATTGGAAAGTTGGCTAAAGTCCATAGATTGGGTCATTTACTTTATTAGCTGTGAAAGTCTCTCGTGCTATTTTATGCAGCAGCTAAATCAATCGTCATTGGCAAATAATGGCACGAATGGTACCTAACTCCAGTCAGTGCTGGTTCTATTACGCGTATTCTTTTTCTTAGGTTTAAATAAATTTGCAGATAATATATTTTGTTAAACATTTAAAGCTCCCTGGAAGAAGGGGGGACTTAAAATTCCAGATAAACCTACCAAGAGTCAACTAGATTAAAATTACAAAGCACATTACAGCAATATAAGACTATATGATACTATATATACTAATGAGGCTTAGAAAACATGATATCAAAAATGTGCAGATGTAGCCATAAAAGCTGCAAACAGACAAATTACAGGAAATTACTTTTAACAGTTGTAACATATGGATTCAATGATAAAAAAAAATGTGCATTAAGACATATATTTAGTCCATAGAGGCAGGATACAATTTAAATAAACCTCTTTTGCTTGTTAAAAGGATTTTATTTAATTTTTTATTTTTTTGGACTGACGAGTTTGAGGGAACAAAGAACCTAACTACAGAGCAAAAAATAACTGCAAGAGAAACTTTTGTTTTGACTTCCACTTAAAATTTCGCTTTGCTTCATCAAAAGCGCAGGCTGTGAGTCATTTCAAATTGCTCGATCATTTTCAGCACCCTATAGGGAAAAGATAGACAGTGTATATTGATTCATTTGGGTTGGATATGCACTAAAACAAACAGATATCTTGTTCTAAAGATCAAATTGTTCACTAACTCTGTCGGTATTAACAAATGCAGCAGAGACCCGAGCCCAAAACACAGGCACAAGATAATTAGTCACAGCAGTGTCGGGGAGGGCAGGGGAGCATTCTGACTGAAGGATGTATTGATCCTCCACAGAGGGAGGGGCACCTAGGCAGGAGTCATGATCAATCTTGTGCGCCAACTCTCTCAATCTGTGAACCTGTGTTGAACAGAGAAGCATCCTATCGACACACTCTTATTACACAGGCTGCATTAACACCACCATTGGCTCGGTGTATGACTTGTCAGGAAGAGACAAATGTCTGTGCGACTAAAAGACACCCAAGGGCTTTAGAGGAGGGGGCTGTGGTAGCACAACATCGGAAGCCTATATCGTAGACTTAAAAGCCGTGCCCGAGCTGGAGATTCTCGTCATGAAACGGAGCGCTCCCAACCATGGTACTGTGAGAGGTTTTAAAAGCAGCTTAGGGAGTGATGAGAGAGGTAAATCATCCCAAATATAAACTGTTTGCATATTGGTGTTATCCGGTGGCTGGTCACAGGTGGCCCTCATCTGATTAGACAGTGGTGATGCATATCGGGAGGAGCAGCCGGGCAACTGCGCTGTAATTCATCTCACTGTGAGACACTGGAGGAGCAAGAGGAGACGGAGAGGACTGAAGTGCACAAGCGGTGCTCGTCCAAAGAATGGAAATAAGTGGTCTTTTATTTAAAGTGTACTATTTATTCCCACAAGAAAGTCAAAGTGTAGAGAGAGAAAACAAGACAGGGCATAATTGTTTATGGTTCTGTTTTCACTGCGCAGTGGGGATTCAATTCAGTCAGGATTTCCACTCTTCTTAAAAAAATCATGTTCTACAAATTTCACAGGACTTTAGATAATTCAGGGCAGCATTTTGTCATTTACTCATTAATTACAGTCCCAGTTTTATAATTAATTTTCTAAAAGCACAGGGTTTATATGTTGCTTTCACTTGGTATTATCCTGACTCTGACATTAGCTTGGTTTTAAGTGGAGAAGCTCAAACCTTAAAGGCACATCAAAGTTTGCAATGCAATCTTAAAAGAACTGAGGGGCTAAAATACAATTAAAAAATTTCATGGCAATATAATAAATTCCAGGACATTTGTACTTTTTAATCTGATTTCAGGTCATTTCTGTGACAGTAAAACTACTTTCTGTCAGTTTTCTTGCCTTTCCACTGAGGAAAAGGGTTCCATAATAAGCATGGATTTTGGACATCTTTTAACTCTGTACTGTGTCCAATGAAGGAGCTCAGCACAAAGTATATTAATCAAAAGAAAAGAGAGAATGGTCACCTATGCAAAAAACAATATTGTCTAGTTGTTTTGAAAGGAAGAATTGGTACAAAATGCTTTTCATTTTTCTGTCAGACCGAACAAAACAAACAGTATCTATCAACAGTGCTTTATGCTAATTGTTCGACATACATGTATTAAAACTACTTCTTAGTGGCCTACATTACACAACAACTTGTGACATAGAAGTGAGTCACCTACAACACAAAAAACTGTGTAGAGCTTTTAATATTTCTCTTTGCATCTAGAAATCACACATCGACATTGTATGATGTGACTATTTCCACAGATAATACCCCCATAATCACCTCAAATTAGAAATGCAAGCCCAAAAATGAATTGTCCTTCCAAACGATGATGTACCAGACAAAACCAAACTGTACTGCCCGGCAGTAACTAAAGGAGCAGGAAGAACGGGGCGGGTTTGTTTGTTTATGGCTTGTGAGGGGATGTAATATTGTTCAGTGCGACCTCCTGGGCTGACTGTGTGGATCAGATATCAGGCGGCGTGCTAAGCTGCAGGGACACCCAGAGCGCTGCAACTGTAGACGCCTAATTGACAGGCTGTTGGAGAGGAAGCCAGTCCAGATAGCCAGTCACTTTCACGCTCCCACACTCGCCGCTCTCCACCAGGGGGGAAGGAGGAGGGCGAGACGAGTCTGAGCACGCGGGGGTGTATGTGTGTGGTTGAGTTGTTAAAGGGCTGTGCAGATGTGGAGCCCAGTGGGAAAGTGGATGTCACTCTCAGAGCCATCTGCCCAGTGCATTTCCAACTGTGCACGAGCATAAACATAGGCCTGTAGTTGGATGTTTTCACACACAACACGAGCAGCGAGCGATGTGCTTCCTGTGGTAACAGAACAATCAGATTCATGTTTTCCCACAACATCGCTGTGAAAAACCACTTCTTACAACCCACATCTGGTCCAAGAGAGTCACTGACAAGCAGCACAGCGTTTCACCTAGTGTTTAAAAGTATAAAAGGAATATTATGTCAGGCTACATTTTGGAAGAAAAAAAAAAAAATTCACAAGGAAAAGTAAAACTGAGGCGATGTAGAAGGAGTTTTGTAATCACTGTGTTCTGAATCATTCACTGCACAACTGTTTGTCCACTAAAGACTTAAAAGATGATGAAATAACAGTGTAAATCCAGCAGGGGGCTCACAACTAAGGCCGATGCAACACACACAAAGATATTTTTATAATAGTTATTTTCCTGATTTGTTTGAAAAATCCCTGTCCACATGAGGGTTTGAAAACATATCTCTGTGCATGTCTAGTTGCACATTGCAGTATGACACAAAATTAATCTGATTTGTTAGAGTTTTCATTTGAACGCTCATGTGAGTTGTTATTTGGTCTTAAATTAAGATAAAAGGTAAACTAATTAGGCAAAAAAACTACTTCCACCATTACTATGTTATCACCATGGATATGTGCATGATAATTATAACATGAAACAACAGTGTACATGTGAAAATAGAGCAGCACAAATTTGGAAAGCTCCATTTTACTTGTAGATGTCTGTGCCTCATTAAGAGTTTTTTAAAATCTCCACTTTGGAAAAAAAAATCTGTTTTTGATGTGAGTGTGGATGAGAGGCCCAAATGCAGAGAAAAACATGCCTTTATAAAACAATCAATATACAAAATGAATCAAAAACAAATTTGTATAACTGTAGTTAAACAATATTGTTACAGTGAAGGTTGTGTTTCAAAAAGGTCAATTTTATTTTGTGCTATTTTTTATTTATTTAAATTAACTTAGATATATTTGGATGACATTTAATTGAAAGGATGATAAGTAAAGTAGCTTTGATATGTCTTAACTAAATTTTCCACATTTCTATTACATTTATTTTACTCTGATTAATAAAATGTCAAATAAAAGTATAAATCAAAAGCTGAGATGCAGAGTCATGTGTCACAGTGTTTTCGTGGACAAAATGACACTTAATAAACATGTATTTGTCTCATTTCACTTTGTTAAAAATAAACATATAAAGCTCCGCCCTGACTGTAAACATCTCCTCTTCTGGACAAATCCCCTTCTTTCTGTGAACACACACTTGCTGACATGAAGTGATAATGACTGTTTGCTGTGCCTTTCTCCACAGTATTGATTTACATTAATGTGTTTTTAGGTCTCATGAAGGAGAGGACGGGGGGTGGAGGGAGGGGTCAACATCATCTGTGGCGTATACTATTAAACATTCAATTATCTATAAAACATGCCAAACGGGCTGGAGTCGCTGTAATGACAGATGCAGAAGTGTCCCCGTTAACCCGTGTTTTTATAGATCACCTCGCACGCCACCCTATAGCTGTTTAGTTATCTCCATGAATATATGCAGAAGGGATCTGTCCTTGCTGAGAGCAAAATCTGATAATGCAGCAGCAAACACAGCTGAGAGTCAGAGCAAACCAATTCAGCGCTTTGTTTAAAAAAGCCAAAGGGCTCACTGCTCATCTCTGCGACAGCGCCACACAATAGACGAACAATTATTCAGAGTTAGACTGGAAGAAAAATATTAATCTATTTATTCATGGCTTGTTGAATCAGCTTTATCTTCTGTGATTAATCCAAGTCAATAATGTAATCTTTAATTATAAAGAATGGCCTTATTACCAACATCAAATAATCACGCCAGTTCTCCACGCAGGAAGGAGGAAAACAAATTTCTGTGCTACATGCCGATGTGTGTTCCTGCCATAACTTTGAGCAGCCAGACAATTCTGCTTTGGCTCTGAGATATATATTTATATAACTAAGACGCGCTGAAGCCAATTAATGATTTTTTTCTAATAAGTAAAAAAATATTTGAAGCCTATTTTTCCTGGGTATTTGTTGTAATACTTTTGAGCCAGTGGAGTTTTAAAGAGAAGCCTACTCATTAGTCTCTGTGTAAGGCAATAGGAAAAGCACAAGTGTAGTGCACAAAAATAGTCTGCAGACAAAACTAAATTTTAAATATTGTATCAAAAGCAAGCACCTGGAGCTCCCACAATGCTCAGTCAAAAGTGAGGACATTTACATGAAGCCGATGCTGAAGTGGGGCCCATGACAAGAGCCAAAAATGAATTTTCACCAGAATTGTTGTACATGTGTGGCTATGACCAAGGCTCTATGTGATTAATAGCACTTCACCTGTAACAATGGCTTCTTTTTGTATTCTGCCTGGTCCCAATGAATAATGTGTGAATCATCATTTCATCAATGTGCATTTGAGAAGAAGAGGAGCAAAAAGGCTTGAGTAAAATTTGCGGTTACTTTTACATTTGCTTTCCTCTCTGGTTTGTGAGCACCTTCCTCTCGCCTCCTTCCTGTGCAGTCCCAGCGGTGTTCCCAGTCAGGACGAGGAGTAAGTGATTTGTCATGCGTGGAAGGTAGCAAGTAGCCTGTAACAAATCTAACTGACAGCCCACGAAAATGCAGATCACATAGTCGACAGAGAGGAAACAGCAGCTAAGGGATCCCTCAGCAGGATCTTAATCTGTGATGAAGTGGCCCACTGTCCAAAGGATGCTACGGATATGTCCACTGACACGGGACAGACACTTCCTGGACGTCAAGAAACGCCAGCTAATTAATGGACCCAAAATGACAGGAGACATTGTCATCACGCAGTGGAAGAACGCTGTAAACTTTTAGATGCATGTTGTTGCTTCAGACTAAATTTCATCAAACTTTCCAGCTCCCCTGAGGTGCATGACATTTTCTCACGCCTGACGAAGCAAGTGAGAAACAATTCCCCCTTTCTCCTGTCACAGGTACTTTTACATCTTCATGGGAAATCTGAACTAAGACTGCCAAATACAAAGAAAGCAAATATCTTACTGAATTGAGAAGCAATAACATGTCATTATTTTTTTTTTGTCTAATTTGGCACATCAAACCTAATGTAGTGCCTCTGCGTGATAAGACAGCATCTTCAGGTCTCAGGAAGGTGAGCATATCAATGTTCAACACACCCTATTAAGACTTGACACCTGCACTTTATCATCACTAAAGCAATTGCATATTCCTATTCCTGCAGGAGAGATGGGGAAATCCATCTCCAGCAAGGACAGTGCCTTTAATAAATATTGCCCAGAACCCAGGCACAAACTCCTCTTTCACCTGATCCCTCTTTCCTTTAAAATGCACACACAGAAACCCACACTTGCCTCTTGCCTCTCTCTTGGAAATTGTTTTATTCCTTTTAGTCAATCTGGCTAATGCAAAAATCATGTATGTCTGTCTTTAAATATTTAATCTTAACAGCAGCGAGATTGAAATACAACGTTGGAGAAGCATTACTCCTCTCCTCTGAAAGGTACCTCTCAGCAAGAAGCAGCCGATGTCAGAGGCAGAGAGCAACACAGACCGACAGTGAAGAGAAAAAGAAGACACTCTGCTATTTTTGATGACAATTTTGTTGCCATGCGCTCGTAGCGACTGGAGTTGGAGGCTGCATTAAAGCGTAGTTTGCCTTGGAAAAGTATACAAGCACAGACATGCGGCAGACAGCTCTCCCTTCAACAGGAGAAGCTTTTTGTTCTTTGACAGAATAGCTTTTGGTTCAGAATGAAACACACAGCTAAAGGGAAACTGTTGCTGCTCAGAACTTAGTGAAAGACATGCGGCTCAGTGACTGAAGCGAAGGAATGAATCTTGCATGCAGAAATGCATCATGGGACCCACATGGCCCCTTGAGTACAAACACAAAGAGAATTTAAATTCCTCTGTCTGTGAAAGTGTTTTCCTTTCATGCGCCTATTGTGTTTGAACAAAATGAGCCTTGTAACGTAATCACACACTTGATCATTCCTTCTTCTTAATATGAATATAAAAAACGTTTGTCATAAAAACTTTTGCAGAACAAAACTCTGAGTAAAGTAAACTTGTAAAAACTTTGACTCACCACTGTGAAGTCGTCCACTGAGCAGTTCTGTCCACTGAAATTGCAGCTCATGAGCATCTCTTCTAACTGATGTCCCGTTCTGTTGAAGATGTCCTGCATGTCAGGTGCGGGATACATCAGGTCGGAGGGCTTGTGTCCATCCCTGTTCTTGGGGGGTAGCCCTGTCAGGTTAGCCAGGTGGTAAATGTCGGCATCGGTGAGTGCAGAGAAACGGAATCGGTTTATGTTGC
This sequence comes from Rhyacichthys aspro, assembly GCA_036850595.1. NCBI lineage: Eukaryota > Metazoa > Chordata > Actinopteri > Gobiiformes > Rhyacichthyidae > Rhyacichthys > Rhyacichthys aspro. Next base: position 15,740,208 of record CM072168.1, read on the forward strand.
AGATGGTCACAGCAGGGAAAACCATTTCAGGTGTCGCCTCCTCATTTAGAGCCGTGACATGTGGATGCTCCAGGTAAGAGATGGCACACTTGGCTGCTTGGTAAAGAAACAGCGCCAGCGAAGTCAGGAAGGCAAGAGCCCAGAGAGTCTGGCGGATGCCCAGGCGGCCAGAGACAAAGATGTGGTTAATCCCATGGAGGGAGCAGGAGTTGGCGAACCTGGCCAGGTCTTTGGCCGGAGGGGAGCAGCTCTCCTCGATCAGGCTCTCCTTGTCCCCATCCTGGTTGTTTTTCTGCTTCTCATCCTCCTCTGCAAATTTGATTTTGCAAACAAATTCGATAGGCATGGGGGCAGCCAGGTCTGCGTTTTGGTTTTTGTTTTAAGGCAGCTATCAGCTCTGGATCACTTCCCTCTGTCACTTTCCCGTTGCTTGTGTCCTCGGAGCAGGAACAACTCCAGAAGAAGAGAAGAGAGGAGAGTTTGTTTGTGCTGCTGCCGCGGCTGCCTGCGCTCTGACTGATAGTGCTGCTGCTGCCACGGCTCCTAGTGACTAGAGCGCTGCTGCTGCTGTGCCGCTACTGCTCCCAACGCTTGTCTCACTACTTGATCAGCTCACACGCTCTCGCTTATCAGCAGTAATACAGCTGTCAAAAACACAGCAGCGTCAGTGCCTCAGACCCTCGCATGAAAATGGTGCATTTTTAGCTGGACTAAAATAGCCACACACTACTTAATAATTCATGAGAAGGTAGCGTTGTCATTATTTCCTTCTGACTGGCGCGAGTCGCAACTTCCCCCACTGTCCCCTTTACCTCCCCTCTTGCTTAATCCACTTGTCTGGACGGCTCTTTCACTTGTTGGCTCGTGTAAAGTTGGTGTCAAAGGTTGTGCTGCCAAACATCCGGTGTTTGATGTAAATCGCAGGGGGTCACTAACCACTTTTTAATACCGACCCCCACCGGGACTCAGGAGAACGCTTAATTGAAACAATAATGAGGAGTGGAAGAAGGAGTGGAATTGAGCACAAGGCAACTCCTGGCAATCAATCTTGTCTTTGGAACAAAAAAGTAAAAGACTATTGATCGGGCGAACGTGTCTGTCAGAGATTAAGAGAGGCAGTAGAACGCTGTTTTCTTATCAGGAACTAATGGTAGCATCACAACACAACTGCACGAATTTGAATTACTGAATGCCTCCTGAAGCTGCTAAAGATGTTGAAATAAAGTATTGATCAGCCCTCATCCCTATCCCTTACAGCGTGCATCTTTACTGCCGTTAATGGCCCTTTTCCAAGTTGCCAAACAAAATTATGCAAATGCAAGGCAGAAAAGTGAGATCCCTAATGCGTGTTATTCCCCTTTAATGGAATTAGTCATGCGGGTCACATCACACGAGGCAGCGACCTCAAGAGAAAAGGCATATTTGGAAGTGAATTCAGGCGCTCTAAACACACGTGCTGGGTCAAGTCCAAGACAACATCTGCGATTACTTACAACTACACAACAAACGCATTTCCAACCCGTTTAAACCTCTCTGATCATGACCCGTGGAAAACAAGGACAGAACAATTTTGCAGCAAATTATACAATTCATAGTTACACTGAAGTGCTAGAAACGGTACAAAATTAAAGTAAACAACAAAATGTTCTTTATGGAATAAAACCATACAGCCACAAAAAGTGCTTTCTCTGCCACAAAGCCCTCTTCCAAATGTGGCTCTTACATATTTATTTTTATAGCAGTATTGTCTTATGTGCTCGATAAACAAAGATATGGAGGATATTGCCACTTTGCTGCTAGAAAGTAAAGCGTCCGTGGTTTAGCTCAACCCCTCTGGCAGCCACTGAGCTCTGCTAACCACAGAGTGTTTTATGGAGTCACTCCCAGAGGATGCTGGGCTTATTTACAGTCTCATACAGGGAACCAAAGCTCAGAGACCACGCCATCACTAAATACCAAATGTGAATGAGGGACACGCAGCCACATCTGGCACATGAAAACAATTTGAAGAAGTCCATGGCATTATATTTGTTTATCAGGGCAAATAAACACTTCAGCCAAGTGGCTGTTTTGTGTGTTCAGTGTCCAGAAAAAGAGGCTGAATGGATTAAATGTCGCTGACCTTCAACTTATTTTTAATTCTCTGAATAATGTCATATTTTGGAGAAGTGTTTTCACACAGAAGCTGAGGCTCTTGCATGGCCCTTTCTTTGTGAATTACAACATTTTGTTGTAACCATGGTCAGAGTGCTTTTCAAGATTTAAAAAAGACTGCTGTGAATAAATGTTGGAATCAGAGATATGAGGCTTTAATGTTTGTTTGGTTTTCCAAGAAGAAAAAAAAGCTCATAAAATTGGAGATGTGTGAAATAATGCCCCTAAACACACTCGGTTTAATCTCGCCACTCAGAGGCTCCATCTACTGGATGGATCTGTGGTCAATAGTGACAGAAATGTAGTGGAAAATACAACAAGTTAGAGATGAACTGAAAGACAAAAAAAAGATGACGGATAATAAACTAAACTCCAGGTTTTAGTCAACATGTTCATTTCTACCGCTCATCCCACTTTGTGGGGTCGCGGGTGGCTGGAGCCTATCCCAGCAGCTTTGGGCCTTAGGCGGGGTACACCCTGGACAGTGGCCAGTTCGTCACAGGGCTAGTCAACATGTTAAAATGCAAAATAAAACATGATGACAAAAGACATTTATGTCTTTGTGGTGTGGCCTCGTACGTAGGAAGTTAAAAACAAACCTGGCCCCATGCCCCATCTCATGTTTTAGTTTTGTCAAATCCAAGTTTGTTATGGTTTTTGAATGAGGTCCTTCTGGCCTTGTTTTGGTTTACTTTCTTCTGTGAGTTGTGATTGGCTAAGATCTATAACTTTTAGCCAGCAGAGGGCGCAGATCTCTCTCTCAGCGGCGGCCATGTTTGTTTACCAGTAGAGACGGCAGGTTTAAGACAGCAGTCATTTTAGTCCAAATACGACTCCCCAGTATATTGGCATATTTTCTTTACAATATGCAAAGTGTGGTAAAGCAACTTAATCACATAATCTCTCATGATTCCTCATCCCGGTGACGGTAAATTGGAGTTTTCTGTCCAGCTGAGAGTATTGTATCAATGAGATAGGCATCATTCTACCGATCTTATGTCTAATAATAATTACGAGAATTTTTAGTCTAAAAGTTATGCAGAGCTACTTTAAATGCACTCTCCATGTAAACAACGTGAAAAATGGTGAACTACAGGCAGAGATTGTCATGTCCACGTTGTTTAAGAGGGACATATGAGTGAGGTAAAAGAGATATACACTGTGTGAGGAATAAAAACTGTTTTCATACAATTAAAGTCCAATAAAGTTGAACATTCAAATATATTTTATTGTAATACACGTGTAAAGTCTTTTAGCTTTGTGTCCCAAAAAAATGTGTAATTAGTAATGAGAAAACAGGATTAAGTTAAAGTATTTGTCAAGTCAATTGTGATATCTGAAAAAGAAATAATATTCGTAAAGATATGTTTTGGCAACAGTTTTGGATTATTAAATAAATAGCACTCACATTAAATTATGTTTCATTGAAAGTGAAATATGTGTCCATTTCCGATTAAAATTATGAACTAAAAGCATTCCAGTTCCCTTTTTCATGTTGGACTAAGTTGAGTCACTGTACCTGTTGAGGTCAGGACAGGACATTAGGAGACATGAAGAGGGGCACAGATAGATAATTGGACGTCTTTACTTAGATATCCTGCTGTCTAACTGCAGTGGTGCCCTTCACATTATGTCAAAGCCATTACAATATTTTTCCCAATCAATTGAAATGAGTTTAATTCCAGTAAACATCAAAGAGGACACATTGTGGATGTCTCACTGTCTCTTCTTCAAGAACGTTTTCCCTTTTATTCACTGAAGGTTCTTCTAGTTCTGAGACATTGAAATGGTCAGAGGATTCTGTGTGAGTGAAAATATCTACTCAAAAGTCCACAGCAGGTGCAGGTTTAGAAGTGAGTGTCACAAATGTTTTTAGATGACAATTATGCTTCCTGGGCGTCACTGAAGTAAACCCTGCTGTATCAGGGAAATGAGTTGTGATTAATGGTATAAATACATATAATATGATGGTAATAAATACATAACTCAGAAGTCTTTGATCTAAAGGACTATATAGCAATGTCCCACAATTTGCAATGCTCATAAACACTTTTAATAAATAAATACAATTCAAGATATTTTCTTTTGAATATAAACTCTGTAAGACCGTATGCTTTAAAAGAAACCGTATGTCTTCTAGCAGCAGTTGAATTAATGGATGCTGGAAATTTGATTTATTTCATGATTTATTTATTCATTATTTAATAAGTAGCAAAGGACAAACTTATGTAAAAGTCAAATACCATCTCGACAATGATATGGGAGCGTACCCTCAGAGAACAAATGGCTGTCTTTCCCATATGAAGTTACTGAAAACAATTTATGCAGTAGATGAAATGTTGGTAAAGTGCTCAGACAGTTGTCTGATTGTAAAGTACTGCCTTGTTCTGTGTCATTTTTGGATTACAATTTTATTGTTCATTATCTTTTACTGAAAATTAAAAAAATAAAATCTTGAAATTAAAAACTCTGACTAATGAAACCCATTCAATCTAAATATTCTGCAAATGCTGTTTTTAAGCAGCAGTACTTCTTAGAACTGGCAGTAAATGCTTAACAACAAGTTGAATTGTCCTAATAAGATAATTAATGAGAAATGTTTCATAAACAGAAATATCTTTCCAGTCAAAAACGAGCAGATTTTTTAAAATCTCACCTCGATTCAATTTTTTTTTTGGTTCCAATGAAATAATTAAAACTGCTCATTCCTCCATGTTGATAATTCATACACACATCTTTTCAACAATCTCTTTGATGGAGGAAGTAAAAAAATTTGCATCCCAGATTTCTTCCTAACTGTGGAACCATGAGATAGGCCCAAGCACTGATACATTTGGCATCTCCAGCCCCCACATACTTGTCACTGTGTCGGCTAAACTTTTAGAAGTGCATGTGTGTAATTTCTGTTTGACAGCTATTCATGTGTTGATAACAAATAATGAAGAGTGGGCGCCCCAGCGGCTGCTGCCACCTCAGCACTAACACACGCAGGTATCTGTGGTCAACAGAGAGCCCGGCCCGCTGCAGCCGACAGGAGAAATGTCAAATTTGCATAAAAGCCACAAAATATTGTATTTCCTGTTTTTCTCAATACTTCATGTTTGATGATGTGAAAGTGTGGAGGCTGCAGACAGCAGGCTGATATTTGCTCCTTTTTGCTTTGAGTAAACATCCGAGGTCCCGGTTCAATGAGAGGAACATTTAGATTGAACTGTTACAATCTAATGAGGAAATGTACTGAAGGGTGCTTGAGTGAATTAACTTTGTAATGCCTGTGGTCACAAAGCCTTTCACTGGGCCCCTTTCCCTCAATCCTCCACTTCACATCCAATTGTAGCTACTTTCACCGACCCCACAATCTAGCTTTGGATTTTTGAAAGTATTTTATCTTTATTTTACACGCTGTTTCTTTTATCACTAAACTGGTATAAATTGGGATTCAAAACAAATTCAGTTCTTTCCTAAGTTTTGATCTTTGACAGTGTGAAATATTACTAGGTCAAGTAAAAGGACATTTAGGCTTGTAAACAGGCACAATCAAGGAAACAACTTGAATGGATGCACATAGTCCACACGAGTGTGTGCTGCAAAAATGATAAACTGTCCATGCACAGCTCTAAACTCTAACAGTCAGAGGCAAACCATTCGAATGAGTAAGATACAGTTATAAGAGGGTATTAGAAGGAGCCACTCTATTTAATATTATAGGCCATTAGTTCCTTGTTGACATCAGTGTGGACCAATGGGAGGGCGGGCATGCAATGTCTCCACTCAACGTTTAATTCACTGGCACTTCTTCATCTACAAATGATTACTGGGTCTGGATTACTGGTTTCCGTCATATCTACAGTCACATATCAATAACAAACCAACAACCACCTACAGCCTTCGATCTCAGGACCTTCTTCTTCACAACAGTCACAACTGAAGTGGGGAAAAAGGCTTTTCATTTCCTTTTCACACTGTATTCACTCCTGAAAGACCTGTGTGTCAGAGTGCTGGGCTCCCTGAACACTTTCAAATCAGTATTAGACCTGGAAGAAAGCCATTGTGTCTGTAAATGTGCTATATGACTGCTCTGTTCCTGTAAAGATGTGTGTACTGTGTTTGAATAATCCCTGTCTCTCTGCTGCTGCCATTTGGCCAGGTCATTTTTGTAAAAGAGATTCGTCATCTCAATGAGTTTTAACCTAGTTAAATAAAATTCAAAGAAAAAGAAAAGTAAAATATCTTAAAATCCTTCATATTAAGCCTCGATAATGTCCTATGGTCTCGTTTTGATTGAACAGTTTTCCTTAAATGAAAGAGGTAAAGCTTTAACAACCCAGCATTAACTTACTCTCCCTACAGACTTTACCAGATCATGTGCCTTTCTTGCATCTCCAAATTTTAAGATCTATCATTTTTGTCCACCTTCAAAATACATTAAACCTAGTGACTTTTATATAGTCTAAACTTGGGGCCAATGAAAAGGTTCCTTCAGTTACTTAGTAATTTGTAAAACGGTATAAAACGGTTTTTAGATGGTAAAGTACATTTCTTATATGATTTTCAACTGTGATAAGCACTACTGGTTTTCAGTTTAATGCCAAGAGCTTAACCAAGGTTTATATTTTGCCCATTTGGCAGCTCTGTTTCAACATGTTTTAAGAAAAAAAAAATTATTATTGCTTGAGGAGTTTTGGGGATGATTGTGTTGTTGCTGACAGTAGTTGTGTTATTATCCACAATACTGAAAGAATAATTTATCTGTTACATTTTACTCTGAACCTGTCTGGCATCAAATCCTTTTCTTCAGGCAATCAGTAACAAGAAAAAAAAAAATGCAGAGAAATACAGGGCAGGGAAATTGGTTGCTATAAAAGTAATAGAGAAAATGAGATATTAGAGAAAACATAAACTTATAACAATTAAGTCATCTAAACTGGGAGTGCACAGTTGCAGGTTAGCACACCTGCCACACTGCAAACTGTGTAGGTGAAATGGTCAATCTAAAATGCTCATACTCAGCAAGTATGGGGGCAATAGGTGTGTATCTCTAAGTATTAGCCTCGCAAATAAGTGGCGATTGTCCAGGGTCTACCCCCTCAGACCCAAAGCAGATCGGATAGGTCCCTGTAAATAGTAAAGGATGAGCTGTAGAAAATGAATGAATATTTACTGTAGGTTTGATGGAGTACAACACACCTCTAATTAGTTAAGAAAAAAAAAAAAACAGTTTGAGGCACAGCGCAAACTTCTGAAGGCTTGTATTTGTTGATGTAGTCTGGTAAAACAGCAGGCTACACAAACCCTGGGATAAAATGATCAAAGCGAATCACGGCAGATGAGCGTGTTCCTTCATTTGGGATCGGGCTGATTGTACAGTGAAACTCACTCACTACATTGTGAATGTAGAACACTTGACTTTTGCTACAGCTTTCATCTCATCGAAATTGTTCAAGTGACTGGTGTAGCTCACTGGGAAACATATCTGCCTGCATTAATGCTGAGAGGGGGACATGGTGCGGTTCAGTGGTTTGGTTTGCTCTTACAAGCACAAAATCCTGCTACCACGTTGTAATTGCAAATGAAAGTCAGAGGTTCCAGCGCCTAATGAGAGCTCTCATTATTAGGCGTGGACTACCTTCTGAAGGACCATCTGGGTACTCATTTTTCTGTATATGTAAGAACACACTGCCCAAAGAGAAGAGAAAAGCCTGTGCAGTAGACTGAGGAATTGCCATGCTCCGCACATGTGTGCAAAGAGCAGGGTTCAGTGGGTTTTTTTTTATCGCCCAGAGGATCACTTCTCCTCAAGTCCACACACAGCGCAATGTTTTATGGGATAGTGATACAACATATTACTCATTCACACCCCAGATGTTTATTTGCAGAATAAACAATGAACATCACCACTTTACTATTTGCTTAAGGCGAAATTCGTGTCTTAAAAGATGTGTTGAGATATGAAATTGACATTAGCCTGTCTCGCTGCTGTCAACACATGAATATCAATGACTGAATCAAAATGACTCACTGGAGCAAAAGAGGTAAATGTAAAATTATTGATCGCACATGGAATTAAAAAAAGTTGCCTGCTGACAAAGGGCACCCAATAATCGACTTGGATCTGGCTTCATAGCTGAAGGTCACCAGAGAAAAGCAGGTAACTGAGGCTTTCTCCGGTGTAAAGTCTATTTTTCACTTCTCTAAACTGACCCCACATGAAAAATGAAAGAAATCTCTGCTTTCCCATAAGCAAGTGGAACAAAAGCTAAATGTCACCACAGCATCTTTTCTGACAAAACTCATTCAAGCGAAACATCAGCAGTATATGTAGTTGACTCTAAATAATAAATGAGCTTACTTTCTAACAGTCTCTTAATGAAAAAAACAAAAAAACACTCTCCCTCAGTAAACATGCTCAGGTCTTTCCTGCGGCTGCAGCAGGAACAGAGGGCAGTGTCCACAGACAAACAGTCACAACATATTAGCTCCCACCACCATCACAAACGAAATCATGTGTACCATTACATTTAAACTGAAATTACTCGTCTTTGTATTTAACCTTGTATTGTATAAACCTAGTTCTTTGTGTTATGGCTGTGATATAACAGGCTAGGATGGCGACCCTGAATGTCACATGTAACTGAACTACAATGTTATTTGTTCTAAAACACAAGATACTTTATTAAACCATTCCCTTTAAAAGACAAATTAAAAGTAAAGTGTTTATTGTAAGATAATAAAATAATATCTCCTGGCATAAAGAACAGTTTATTAATCTTGTGGATCATGTGAATGCTGTCACGTTGGAGTTAATTTAACTTGTGAGGACTTATGGGAATAGTGAACTTACATAAAGCTTACAGTTAGAGAATATAAGTACATGTACTTATATTCTTATATTAACCCTGACTTAGGACCTAGATATTAAATTATAGATAACCAGTCAAAGACATCTTTGCATAGATAACGTGAACATACTAAATACCTGACATTGCTATTGTGTGTTACATTCATAGTGCACAGTACAAGCCTTTTAAACTTTGACAACAATTAAAAACCCCACTGGAAATTACAAGTGCACTGTTTTTCTGTTGACTGAGTGTAAACCTGCTGACACAATGAAGTATGTAAACCAGGACATACTCTACTTAGGGACTAGAGTATATATATATATATATATATATATATATATACACCGTATTTTCCGGACTATAGAGCGCACCTTAATATAAGCCGCACCCACTAAAGAAAGAAAGAAGAAAGAAATATATATTTTGTCACATATAAGCCGCACCGGACTATAAGCCGCCGATATCCAGGCTGAGAAATAAGATATTTACATAGATTTTGTACCATAAGTGTTTATTCATATACCTGAACTGATTGTTTCCGAACAGTGCCTGTAACACGGCAGTAAAAGTGCTGATCAAACAAAACAGAAAAGTCATTTTATTCATCTTCCTCCTGTGCACTAAAACCAAGTTGCTTTATTTTTCTTCCTCCTGCGTACTGAAACCACTGAACACCAAACCACTGTCACTTTTTCTTCCTGCGCACTGTTAAAGCGCAACTGCGCAACTATTAAAGTCGCTTCATTCTCCCGTGCACTGAAACCACAAGTCACTATTCATCTTCCTCCTGAGCATTGAAACTACTGAACACCAAACCACTGTCACTTCATTTGTTTTCCATTATGAAGGGGTGAGGGTGTAAAAATATTACCGTATTTGGCTGTTGTGTGTCTTGGGTTGCATGTGCTAAGAATAAAAACTGGTGCTTTCTTGTTTGTACCGACTACCGCTGCCTCGTTTGTCTTGTTTTTGCACTTCCTGCTAGAGCGCCCCCCTGAGGGCTGAGAAAAGAAAAGCCGCATCTCTGTATAAGCCGCATGGTTCAAAGCGTGGGAAAAAAGTAGCGACTTATAGACCGGAAAATACGGTATATATATGAATATATATATATATATATATATATATATATATATATATATACTCAAAGACATATATGAGTGGGCTTTTCCACCTCGTAATGTAACCCAGACTGACGTACTCATTAATCATGGCAGTGATTGCAGTAACTAAGCTGACCAGCCCATATCATTATCAGCTACCTGTTTGCATTTGAGATCTCATTACTTGACAGAAGGTTGTTATTCTGCTCACGGGCTGCAGGCACAGGGCAGATGGGATGGGAACAGGAGGGGAAGCCTGGGAGGTACCGCTGACCCTCTTCGCCTCCTCTTCAGCTGCACAGAAAACATGGCACACGCATCATAAGGCCATCCCGTCCTCGGCTCTGCCCTGCGGCACCTCAGAACAACAGGGCGCACCCCCCGCCAGCTGTGTAGAACAACCGGCGCCGCCGGACCATTCAACGCTCAACACAGTCTGGGCTCACCACCGGCAGACATGTTGTTCATTACAGCTGTGACATTTTTTATACAATGGCATGAATATCGATTGTTGGGAGCAAATGTACTGACCATGGACAAAAATAATGTGTACTTTAATGGGATTGGGTCCATCAATGCGAGCATTTCTTACTTGCATTACTAACTATTTTCTTAATTAATTATTATTATTAGGAGTTTTTCTCATGCATTAGTTGAGTTTACTGTGTGTTTAAATTCGCTAAGCTTTAAGTTAGTTGATAAGATGGGATAAGACAGCAGAATAAAGCTGTGTGCACACTACACTATGAATTTTACAGTAATCTTAAACTTTGACAGAGCACAAAGAAAGGAAGAAATAGCTTTCAAAAAGCAGCAAAAGGGAAACTAATCATAGTCCTTATACTGGATATTGATCAGTGTGGTCAATGAACTGGAAAAGGGCAAAGCAGGCCAGCAGCCATGTGATCACCAGTGTTATTAAGATGCTGAAGGCAGAAATTACTGCTCAAAATGTAAATGAAATATTTGACACAATGCCACTCCCTGAAGGAATAGCTAAAGACTATATGAGCAGTGGCAGAAGAAAGTTTGGAAACTGGACAGAAACAGAATGTCATCCTTGTAGGCCATAAAGGGCTCGGGCCAATCCCAGTTTAGGGCGTGAGGTGGACAGCTAATGCATACCCGAGAACCCACAGAGAACTATGGTAACACTGGGACAACTGCAAACACCACAGAGAAATGGGTTAGAACCTCTGACCTCTCTGCCCCTGTGCACCCCAACAACAACAACGTATTTTGTTCACGTTTGTGTGTGTGAGGTCTGTTGCTTACAGTCAGAGTGGGAGGTAAGCACAGTTTGGGGAAATGATTTTGAGGCAGTAAAATAACATTACTGTAGTTATGAAGGTCAGAGGCTGCTAATGTTTATACTTGTGTTGGCTCCTCATTAAACTGACAGAAAAGCCCTTGGCATCGTTTGCTGGTCTCCATTTTTGGGGCTAACTTAAAACTATTCTCTGTCAGCAACGCAGGATCCAGTGCTTAAGTGGAGCGCTGAAGCTTGAACACACTGGGAGACAGCCTCTTTAAGACTCTGTGTTTATTAGGTTTGTGAGGTTTTGTAAACAATTGGCAAAAGTGCTCCAAGAACGATGTCTGCATGTAGAGGGAACGTCTGATGCATCACAAATTAGGTTTTCCGACTGATGAATGTTTTTTTTTAGATGTGTTATTATTGAGAGGCTAGATCGTCCTGTTTGGGTTGTTGTTTTAGAGAAATGGAAAACTGCTTATTCGTTTGTGTTATGTTTATTATGTCCAGAATGCAAATCAAGTTTAGCAAAGAGCCTTCAACAAACATGTTTAATGGAAGTCCTCCAAACTAAACACTATGTAACTATTATATATTATATACTAACAAAAATGCAAACCCCCAAAAGTAATTGTATAGGCACAAAGTCTTCAGGGTTACCTGACTTAAAAAGTGCAGCAGCCCCCAAACCCCCAAACAATATAGACATTTTATTAAAAAAAGTAAACCTGAACCAAAACTAAGAAAGTGCTAAGACATTACGTCAAACTAAAATTTAGAGCTTACATTAAACTCCTAGCTCTGAGTTCACTCTTAAACTGATACAATCTCACAATTATCTCCCTCTAGTGAATCACTTCATTAATATTTATGCAAGTTTCAATTCGCTTCACTTTTTCTTCAGTTATATTTTTCTTTTATAAGCTTATGTAGCATACGCTGGAATAAACAATCATATTTTTTCACCATCATTGATTCAATGTTGACATGCCACGTAGACCCTTATTCAAATAGGAGCAATCCCAAATTTATTAGAGCATGTGATTGGCTAAAGTTTGATGTCACGGGCTGAAGATTCTGTTAAAATCTGTGATTATAACACGTATAAGTCGAGATCTTAAGATGGTCTAGTTTTTTTCATGGATAATTCTTATTACAATATGTTATTAGGTGATTAAACAAGTTTTCCTCAAGTACCAAAAGCGCACACTTTATGTTAAACAGGGTGAATAATCCCTTTTTTAAAGCACATTGCACTGAAGTGGCACTACCCAATTTTCTTTTGCTGCTCTCAAATCACCACTCAGCCCAACAGCAGCTCAATGACCTTTTGTAATTTTCTTTTATTAATAAAGTAAAACAGGACCAATTTCTTTCCCGTAAAATACTAATACATTACACAAAACTTAAAGGTCCCATATTTTTTTTTTTTTTTTTTTTTTTTTTTTTAACCCCCCCCTTTTTTTTTTTTTGGTTTTTTTTGTTTTTTTTTTTTTTTTTTTTTGGGGGAAAAACCCCCCCTCCCCCCCCCCCCCCCCCCCCCTCCTGTGCACCTAACATATACTACCAATCAACTTTTCTTTACCAACAACTAACCTACTTGCTAGGCTTTCCAAGATATACGGCTCAGTTACTCTCAAAGCTATTGCTGAAAAGTTATTACTACGATGTACCGTGTTTACTTCAGTCTGTTTCCAGCGCAGCTCGCTTAGCTAAAGCGTGACGTCATGAGTGGGCGGAGTCAACACGGAAGAGCTGAGCCTTAAAGTGACAGAGCCAAATCAGACCGTTCACTTTGGACGCTTGTATAAGATCATTATTGAGTGTTTCATGTTGCAGAACGTGATATGGTAACCTAAATGTATCCAAAATACACTGTATAATGTTCAAAATAGTATAATATAGGACCTTTAAGTTTAGAGCGTACTGTAAACTTCCGTGTCAGAGCAGCAATTATCTCTGCCTCATTAAAAATGTAAGTGATTGAATTGCCATTATTTTACTCATTTTACTTTACCACTTTATTCTCTGTAAAAAGACTTAGTGCTGAATAAACACTTCATCTGTTTTATCAGCCGCCTTTACTTCCTTATTGACATAAGTGTCAACAAATGGGACCACTTCTTTTTCCAGAAGCGAGCTGTGATTGGCCAAAGCTTCTGTTCAGGACTGAATTTTTTTTAACATTAAAGCTTAGATGACATCGTAGGGTCTCATTTTTTCACTGATAATTACTATTACAAACAGCTCTTTTTTCACAAGCGTTAAAATCACATACTCCTTTAAGTTTGACAAATAGTCCAAAATCTAACTATATGTGGCAGAACATGAGGGCACATTTCTCGCCAGATCAACCCAACTTTTTGCACAACTGATATACATTAGAAAGATGTGACAGTCTCATTACATACAGCCACATCTGCAGCAGTGCAGGGCAGACAGAGTCGTTCATTGGGTGCAAAACATGGAAAAGTATCATAGTTTTGCTTTAAACATTCCATCTGTGTGCTAAGTGGTGACTAGCACTGCTCCTCTTGCTCTTGGAGAAGCTGTAGGGAGTAAAGACCGACCGATACTTGGATAGATGATGAAAGCACAGTGGGCAGAGACAGCCGGGTCCCAGAGGGCGGCCCTGACACCAGATATTAGAAACTGAATAAATCATGTAATGTTGCTGTATCATCCCTGCCCTGATCAATCTCAGCAGATCAATACATCAGTCTTCAGGCATGATATCTGAGGGACAGTAGCGCTGGCACCTGCTCATTAGCATCACATGAATGATTGGCTGACAAAGAGGCTCCATGGGGGCAGGGGGGCAATTATAGGAAGGCCAACGAGGGGTGAACAGTATAAATATTGCACAACTCTGCACCGATAATGGAATTCTTGTGATTGCAAATAGTAAAAAGATCAATTTTACACTATTTTGTAAGCTTTCACACAAGCCATCTGCTCTGAGGAAGCCCTGGCGATGGCCGGTGTTTATTAACACCAGGAAGATTACCCCTATCTCGGTCAGTCGCTCATAACAAAATCTGGCTTTTCACAGTATGACGTTTATCTGACAAGACCTTACAGCATTGAGTCACTTTATGAATGCAAGTCGATTCTTATTTGGTTCTGCCAAGCCAAGATAAAGAAAGTAATAATCTTTTGTTTTAAAGGTATCGCTGTAGCTCTTCAGTTCATCAGAGCACTCGATGAAATAACACCACCATGTGCTGCTAGTGCCTGATTAATTCATGTTACTCTCACAGTAGGAAAAATATGGCACAGTTGACTTTCTTTTTAAAATTTACCACCTAATTTTCCTTTTAAGGGAACATTTACAGAGTTGCCATTTCCAAATATAACTTAGTTTTTACTGTCACTATGCACTATGCACTGGGTGGTGAACATTGTAATGATGATCCATAATTACTTGGCATTTGATCAATTTTAATAAATAATAAATAATAAAGAGCAGAATGAAAAAAATATATATTTATATGAGAACAGTGAACATGATGCGCAGCTAACAATCTGACACTTAGCACCAAAAAAACCCAAAAGAAGTCATCCTAGACTTCAGGGTAAGGTTGATAACATTACATTCCTGGGAACCCCTCTCTTCTAGAGCCACAAGCATTATCAGACTGTTCACACTCAGGACACTCTCTCTTTAACCTGTTGACCTCTGGTATGTGCTACAGAGAAATCGACAACTATCAGACTTAAAAATTGCTTCTTTCCCAAAGTAGTTACTGTACTTAACCAAACAATCAAGAAGAGCCCACAAGAAATGCTTATGTGGAATTTATTTGGAAATGTATCTACTTTATATTTAATATTATTCTTTTATGTTTTTTAAAAAGGTGCACCAATCGATCGGTCACCGATCACGATCAGCCGATCAGCCGATCACGGCTATAAATAGTGTGATCGGTGCTCGCATGCACAGAACAAGCGAGATTTGTCCTTAACGTTTATCCATAGCATTTAACTCAAAATGGCTTCTCCGGTTTGGCGGTTTTTCGAGGTGTTAAAGATGGAAGACTCTAAAGTAGCTATTTGCAACATCTGCAACAAGAATATTCCTAGCAACTAAAAAAACTCAACACGACAAATCTTATTAGACATTTGAAGGCAAGTCATGTTGTTGAATACCTATCTTAGTTAACATCCTACCATAGTAGATTGTTATTTGGTTCATAAACCAACTTGCTTTTTGTAATTGCACTTATAAAAACTGTGGCAATATGTTTTGCTAATAGCCACAACAGATGTTTTTTGTTTTTTGTTGAATGACCAGTAATTGCTTGTGGACAATTTTAGAAAATGGAAAACCTTTACTAAGTAAAGGAGAAATATTTATTTACACTTATTTTACTCCTGCAACGTTGAGAGCTACCTGTGGATTGGCAGATATTCTTTAATGGTTTATACCTATGTTTGTTTTTGGGAAACCTGGCTGTTACTTGAAAACATACCTTTTAGGTAAATTACAAAGTTATTAAATAAAAGAACAATTAAACAGTTTAATTCAGTGGTTCATTTTTATTTTATAGCATTCTTAATTTACACATTTAATGTGATCGGTATTGGCCAATCACAATTTCAGTAATCGGCCTCATAAATCCTGATCGGAGCATTTCTAATTATTTATTATTATGTTTTATTATGTGATTGATGTGTATCTTCAAAAGCACATTTTAAAAGCAACCTCCTATTTCTTTTATTTTATGCAATACAGTGGCAATAAAGGCCCTTTATTCTATATTTTCTAAAAGATCTGTGACAAACAGACTTGAGCAGACTTTCAATGTCTTCCGAGCCACAGTTTTGGCTGATCAAATATTTGCATACTAAACATGGTAAGCCACTTCTACGTGGACACATCCTAAACACTCTTGTTTGGATCAAGACAAACACTCTTCAATGAAAGATCTGAACAGGGCCTTGGACAAATTCAATTTATGCGTTAAAACTTTTTTCTCCTCATTTACAAAGTTCGTTTCTAATGACATATTACATTGGTCCTGCTGTATGTTGTTTCTTCCCGGTTTTCTAGACTATAGTTAGACAGGAAACAGGGATCAGAGAGAGAAAGGGGAAAAGACCTGGAGAAAACAGACCCAAGCAGAGAATTGAGTCTGGGTTTTAAAAGATTTTTAGACTAACTGAAAAAAAAAAATAAAGATACAAGGTTTATGCCTGAAAACAGCAGCATGTTAGATACCAATACAAATCAATATATTAGAGTTTAACTTACAAAATAATATAGTTTGAAGCCAAAAGTCAGTCAGAGAGAATACTAGAAATAAAATATATTAGTGGCCACTGTTAAATTCAGTAAGATGACAGTCACAAAGCAGCTCCTAATGGGTTCTGACGTCCCCATGTGACGACCCAACAGACATGTAGAGCCAAACTGGATGTGACCAAATAGTAAATAATGAAGAAATAAAGCTTTCAGTGTATTGAATGAAGCACAACAGAACTGTCACTACTATCCCACCTGGAATCACTCCCTCACACAGATTTTAATAATAAAACATAAAACAATAAACCATGATATTCTCTTTGAAATTTGCAAACAACAAGTCATCAGCATTCAAAAAGCAATGAATACCAAACAGCACATTTACTGTATTGCTGTTGTATGCAGCTCCCACATCTTTTGCGGTGATATAATAGATCAGTAATATTGCTTGGGCATTGCTCAGAGCTCCCTAGTGACAGTAATAAAATGTAAATGTCTACAAAAGCACAAGCACATCATTGACCAACATTAGCGTTACTGAGCTGCAGCTTCAAAAAATTTGTTTACAGCTCCACAGGGATATTTCTATTTGAATGCTCCTGTTTTGGACAAAAGGATGTTCAGTGCAGCGAGGTAGATGTATGTATGTATTTGTAGCAAAAGAAAGAGGACATTGAGGGAAAGGGATGCATTTTAAAGCTATCACTTTTTTGGCTTTAAAGTTACACTAATTCATTTATGCCAACTAAAAATAATCTGGCAGCATTCTAAAGGTGTTGCCACTTTGGTCCCTGCAGAAGGCTTCTGTTTTAGTGTAAAAAGCACTATGTTAAAAAGCTACATAACAATGAACATGTTATCATTTCACTGCCAAGAGTGTTTGGTGATAGGCACAAGCACCGGCCCACAGTGTTTATTGTCAATATAAAAGGAGACTGACTAAATGTGACATAAACCATTTGTATATGATTTGACAATACAGCCCTACACCAAACCAGTTCAAAGAAAAAAAATGACTCCCCCAAAGCTTGGCTTTAGTCAAAAGGATAAGAGCTTATGCTGGAAGTCTTTTCCTTGTGAATTAACAGTGGGCTTTTTGACAGCCCGCAGCACTAATAAGATCAGCAAATCGTATAATGGCATGTGACCTTTTACAGAGCTTTTGGCTTCACCTCCAGATTGGAACATTTAGCTGTCGCTGTGGCCAATTATTTCTCAGGTACCTCCTGTTGTGCAGGATAATAACACTTAATTAGGCAGAGAACGCAGTGCGGCCCCTCCATTTCCCCTCATATCCCTTCTCTCTTGTCTCTCTGTCTTTCCCTGTTGGACACAGCGGTTCACTCTGAGAGTCAATCATGTCCACTCTGCAGCCTTGGCTGCGCAGTGAGGGGTCGCGGGCCATAATCAGGGTATTCACAGGTATCATGCTTTCAATGGAGCTCAGGTCAGAGCAGCAGCGGGGAGCACCCATCTGCCTCTCCAGCCTAAAGCCACTCTCCTCCCCCTCCTCATCTTCATCATACAGCAACTACTGAGGCACCATCAGACAGCAAACTGTGTGACTCTGATCACATTCAGATACTCAACCTAACTTAACAAAAAGCAAAGGTTTTAGTCAAAGTGGAAGACAACAAAGAGCTTCAAAAATCCACCGCCTGAAGCCCACTGAACAACTCCTAGGTGAATGTCAAACAAAGCGAGCATTAAGCATTTACTCATCAGAGCATTCATAATAAAATACAGCTGCTTGTGGCTTGAGGCTCTAGTTTTTGGATTCTCAGGCTAGTTTATTTATAAAGTAACCACGTCACAATGATAACATTTCACCATTTAATGCCTTAATGCTTTTGAGCTCTGTCCATGGTTCTGAATGAAATGTGGAGGTTTAAGTAAATTCTAAATATATGATTATTTAAAATGAAACAGAGAACGTCATTGAATAATGAGTCATTACAATCTGAATCTTCTGTTTTTAATGGCTTTTATATCATTTATACGTTTTGGTGCTGGTGTCGACCCACTTCATTATATATATATATATATATATATATATATATATATATATATATATATATTATTATTATTATTATTATTATTACCGCACATGGATTCATATGGTCATCTCCATTGAACACAGAGAAAAGTCATGGCGCCTTGACATGGCGCTCCTGACAATCTCAACATAATCGTTTTCATCACGTGATATACACTATACAGTTCAGCCATTTACCACCAGCACACCAATGCCACCTCCTTACAGCTCGCACTACACTGACTCGTTTTTTTCATCATTGCCCAACAACAATAAATCACGATTGCACTAATAATCTACACAGACACTTGAGCATGAGCCAACAATACTTGGGATACTTCAGAAAATACGTGTGGACAGAAAGTAGTCACAAACTGCAATACCAAAAGAACAAAGAGCATACACTTCAACAAAGTTTTTTAATGATAAATTACATCGTTGATTTTTACAGGACCTTTTCCGGACTGATTTCAACAATGAGAGCAGTATTTTCTCATTAACACTCATAATTTTATGTGTAGTCATCACTTGGAGTTACTATGATTCCTCTCCTCCTAAAACTACATCTGCCTCAAAGGGTCAAAACTCAAACTACAGCAGCCTCAAAGGGTCAAAACTCAAACTACAGCAGCCTTGAAGGGTCAAAACTCAAACTACAGCAGCCTTGAAGGGCCAAAAATCAAACTACATCTGCCTCAAAGGGCCAAAAATCAAACTACATCTGCCTCAAAGGTTCTAAACTCAAACTACATCTGCCTCAAAGGGTCTAAACTCAAACTACATCTGCCTCAAAGGGTCTAAACTCAAACTACATCTGCCTCAAAGGGTCTAAACTCAAAGTACAGCAGTCTCAAAGGGTCAAAATTCAAACTACAGCAGCCTCAAAGGGTAAAATCTCAAACTTCAGACTTTCATGTGAAGATAGGGGCTAAAAAAACACTCAGTTTATTTCCTGTGCTATTGAAATTTGACTTCCATATTGCTCTAATATTTTTATATAAAAAAATCAACAATTATGTTTTCATGTTTTCTCTCAAGTACAATGCATACAGCAGCCAAATCAGGGGCCCTAAAAAAGTACCTAAAATGCATGCGTATGATGTTATCTTTAGAGATATGTGACATGACCAGAGTGCAGACCTTTATAACTGTATTATTTTTAAAAATACTTTCTGCTGTCACAGTAAATGTTTCGGGGAAAAAGGCCACCACATTTAGAAGCCGGTCCATCAATTGTGTTTTAAAGGTCAAGATATACTCGTACACAGGATCGAGCGGTTCAGGTGGTGGCTCCACTCTCTCTGTAGCCATGTATTCAATGATTTTGACCAGAGCAGATACAGTCAACATTCATCACTTCAATTCAGCCCGGACTCCATTACAGTTTCTCTCAACGTTTTTTTTTCCCTTGCAAAAGTACCTTAATCACAGTTCATTCCTACATCAAAACTCTTAATCATGTTTGCAAAAGGTAGATTTCACCCAAAACATTTAGTTTAAAAAAACACACACACAAAACAAAACTGTGCAATATGAATAAAAGAACAAGAACACTAAACTGCAATGTCTCAGTGTTTGGAGATTTGGGATAAATGTTTGAGAAATGCTTTTCTCATTCAAGAATTGAGCCAAAGCAAATGAGGAAACCTGTAAATGCATAGGGCATGGATCGTAACAGCTAAAGAGTGAAAATATTTCCTTTTGGAAGTGGCCACAGTAAAAGTCAAACGCTCACAAAGCAGTTTATGTATGTGGTCTTGGTCAATCATTGTAAAAATGTCAGGCAGCCGCAGAGAGATCAGAACAAAAGTGTCGACCGTCGGTAAATGACTTCAGTCCATCATCAATTACCCACAAGACTATGGTGGCGGGTACAAAAGCCACCTAATTACATTTAATCTCCACTGTAGATGTAAAACAGGAGGTTAACATAATATCACTTAAGCATCTTCATGGTTCAGTGCTGCCAAATGACTAGGCTAATGAAAGCCCGTCTGCTTCACTAACACCTCTGACTGGTCATTTTTAGTGAGACAAGGCACTCTTGAAAATCCAATTTTCTGTGTGCTTGGTTTCTTTTTTATGTCTATTCACTTGTCATGTCCTGGAGATTATTATTTCTCCCCATTTCCTTGGCACTTTCTAAATCTATCATTTACAGCAGGTACAATACTTGGATAGGCCAAATCCTTTCTGCATGAGCTCCCCCTCTGTGGCGAGGACTTGAAAAGGGGACGGGAACTGTTGAGCAGAAGGAATGAGTTCAGGGCTTTTGAATATGTCATTGGCTTTATAATCTCTGGAGGTAAGAGAACAGTGCAGCGAGAAACACTGGCCTAAAGAATTAAAGTCCACTGGGGACAAAGCAGTAAAGAGCTTTACAAACTGCAGTTTAAAAAAACATCATAATCAAAAGTCACAAGAGGGAAACATACATAGGCATGAAGCTGATTCTGAGCACAGAGTAGCTATGTGTTGCTGCCTGTCACTTCACAGCCATACATCAGGAAGACTTACTCCTGTTTTAGCTTGTAATGGCTCTGTACAGGTAATAGGAGGCCAGGACCAATATGACAGACAAATGGCCAATTTTCTCGCCAACCTCAGAAGGCCTCTGTTACTCTCTCTATATGCTTTTTGCTTTCATAAGACATATTGCATGATGTCAGACTTCTCATTTTAGGCAGTGCATTTCTAGTAAAAAGGACTACATGAAAGAAGATCTATCAGAAGTAAGGCTCATGAAAGTGCAAAAAGAAAGAAGAGAAAGCATCAGCGGCTTTTTGACAAAGAATAAGTTGATGTTGAAAAAACTGTCTCAGATGTTGCTCTGTCATTTTCTGACAATTATGGCAAAAGTGTTTACAGAGACCTTTGAGATGTGTCAGAGAAGGCAAACTTTGCTCTGAAATAACCCAAAGGCATTCAAAAAGCTAAACCGTCTGTTTAACAAAGATGCAATGCTGAAAGTGAACCTACAGTATGAGTGTTTAAATGAGGCTCTGGCCCCGAGGCTCCCACCGACAGTATTCAGAGTACACTTCCTCATGAATCTCAATAGGGGTTTCAGGGCAACATCAGACTGCCTTTAACCCTTTTCAAAGACACCTCTGTGTAATTAGGAAAAGCACTGCCATTATCATGCACACAAATCAGTAAACATTACAGTCGTCTTATCTAATCTCTGCAACCGTGCCACTGAAATAAAGTAATGAGACTCCTTCAGGCACTCAAACCCTCAGTGATAACAGTCCAATGCTAGCTATGACTGACTTCGAATTCAATATTTCAATCACTTTTATTCACTTTTGAATCACTCAAATCTAAAATTCTTGCTATAAGAATTGCTCTCTATCCTTCACTGAAGCACATTTGTATTTTGTCTGATAATGTGGGCAATGCTGACCTTTTGTGTAAAAGCTCTCTTTCTGGTGATTCAGATTTGAGCACAAAGGAGGAGATAGAGACAGAAGTAAGGGTCCCAGTGGGTACCTTGTTCCAATATTCGACATCAGCCGCTGGCTAGTGTAAGCCTCTGGGGTTAATCTGCTATTTAGTAGCAAACAAGAACATGTTAAGTGGATTTTCACTCAGCACAGTCCTTTTGGAAAAAACTTCAACTGCACGGACTGTTTTCAAGAGCTTACACTTGTACTGAGACAAAAGCAAGCTGTGTGCCACAGTTTTTATTCACAGAATTATGCCATCACTGGCACATTGGCATTTACCCCTACTGCTGCAACTGTGTGCCAGTGTCTTTAAAATCCTGATTAAGCAGGCCTATGCTGGGGCCGCCTTACATCAATGTTTGTCTAATGTCAGAAAAAACAGAAGAGCACTAAAGTGGCCACAACCTTTACCTAAGTTTAAGAGCATGGTGCTATTTTAGCCGGTGCACTCCACAGATTGGTATTGCTTAACACTCACTGCTACACAACTGCAAGTACAATTTGCAGACCCTGGATCATAAATATAGAAAGGAAATAAAGTCTAAATGGTTTGGAAATTAGATATGGATTTTGTTGGCTTGCATTACACTGGCTGTGTTACCCCAATGATTTTAAATTGTCTGTAAATAAAAAATAACTTTTCCCGACTATTTTGTGGCCCTGTCAGTCACACGACTGGAGAGAATGAAAGATTAATGTGCTCTGTGGCTACACTTTGACTATAAACCTTTACCCATTGCTTACAGGCTTTGTACATGTGAACAGAATACTAATGCCACTCCTAGGACCTGATGGCTTTGAAGTAGACTGAAGAGACGGGAAAAGTGAAAAGTGCTTCATTAAGCCTGAAAAAATCATGGTTGCTTTTAAAGACCTGGTACTTTGACAAACAAGAGATCTATGAGGATTTTTTTGGTTATTTTATTACGTTTAAAGTTTGTTTTACTTTCGATTTGTATAAACAAACTTCATGTGCTTAAATGTACTTTATTGGGTATAAAGCGACAAACAATTGCAAACATGCTACATGAGCACTTTATAGGAGCTTTTAAACGGACTTTACCACCTCATGTGCAAATGAACAACAAAATAATTCAGACAATTTTTGCTGAGCCTAAGGGTAAAAGATGTCATTTGGACACAGGCCTGTTCTCCCCTGTGCGTTTTGGCTGGTAATGTGAAGTTTCTCCCTGATGAGATACGTTAGAGCACACATTCAGGTGTCAACTTTTTGAGGTAAAAAATTGCTGCTTGCAAAAGGCAAATATTAAAATTTACCAGTAGGTGAAATACTATTAGACAGTACAATGTTCATATGTCCATTTTGCCTTTATAAACACCCTTCACATGAGAAAACATTAAAAGCATTCAAGCGTAAATCATGCCCACACCAGTCACCTAGAATGTAATATATATTCAAACTAAAACCACCAGTATTAATAAATCATATTTTGTCTTTTGTGGCTACAGCACTGTGCTTAGTGGTTATGGTGCTCTGTCATTAAATGTTTAAAAAATCTTATCAATTAACATGGCCCTTTGCAGTTGAACGTGATATTTATTTTCCTGTAGTATCAAGAGGTAACCTTCCATCATCCATCTTAGGATATGTATATTTATAACAAAGAGAAAGCTGAAGTAGCTGTGTGTTTTGAATTGAGACCTCTTCTTTTGCCAACTGCAGATTTAACGGCTCAAACGTACCATGAAGTGCACCTGTGCGGATGCACGGGGGCTTTATGTGGACATTTATTCAGGATTTCCTTTAAGTTATCACCTGTCTCTATGTAAATGATGTTATACCACAGTGAGAAATGGTGGTTGTGCTTTTTGTGCAGTATATAACATTTGAACTTAAGTCTCTATTGAATGCAGACACACCCTACTTTGAGGTAAGCCCTGTGCTTCGTCAAAATGGTTTAAAACAAAAAGCCCTTGTTCAGCCCCTTGTAATTCCTTCTTTTCAACATGAAGGGTTGGAGTGGGTAGAAGAACAGAGGAACGACATATAAATCCCCCTGTATTCTCATTAGCACAAAAAAGGCATCTAATAAAAGGCTGACCTTCACACCATGTTTTTGAGGGAACCTGCAGTTTTAAAGTCAAAGTCTTTATGCCAGATAAGCAGTAGTGCATTTTAATCCTCTCTCTGCTGAGTGGGGCATCTGGTTAAATAACTGCCTTTTCACCTCTTCTCTTTGTAGTAGGGATTTCTGTTATGACTGTGCTTCCATCCGCAGATCCTCAAGACCTCAGATCCAACCATTGTACAGCCACATTGTGTCAAGCTTAAGCTCCCACTCTAAATAGCCTTCACAGGCAAAGGCAGCAGATTCTTGTCCACGGCATAAACCAATCCTCATTTCCGGTAAATTGAGATTATAAAACTTTTTTTTCGATATTCCTGCCCCCATCTTGTGTTTACAAAAGCTGCTGTTGGTCAGTTATGGTTGAAACTCAAAACCAATTAACTTTTTTTCCTCCTCACTGAGCTGATGCTTCTTCCAACATTATCTTTTCCAGTGCTTGCAATCCAATGTTTCCAAGGCAACAAACACCAAGCACAGAGCTGCAGCAGGGTTGCCATTTCAGAGAGTTTTCTGCTCCAGCATTTCAGCCAGGTTAATTACTAAAGATTTAACACACATACATGGTCTAGGCATGTAGAAAGAAGTGGGTGTTTTCCTCTAATGAACCTCATTATTCTTACCTTGCACTCCACATTCAGGTCCAAGAGAGAGTGTACTGTATAAATATGCATGTGCAAGCGTTTGAGTGCAAAGTCTGATAGACAGGAAGTTCTATCAAAGCAGTATCCACAGCACATCGCAAAGATCACAGGAGGTGTCAGTGTATGACACTGTTTGAGCTGCTTTGACTTTGGTGAGGCAGTGGTGATCTCCCTTGGGCGATGTTTTTTCACTAAATCTACAGTCAGGTGAAGCAGGGACTGTCCCCTCTTTAAATGTGATGTGTATGGGGTAGATATAACCTCATGCAACACAGTGACACGAGCAAAGAAGCAAGAGAAACAAGACTGATAAAAGTCATATCTGTCAAAGGTCAAGGGCTATAAAGTTGCAACCACATTTTATTCATTTTTTATATTATTATTTATTTTTATTTATGTTAAACTTAAAACACAAAGTGAAATAAGCAATACTGCAGTAATACTCATCTTTTTAACAATAGAAACAGAAGAGTTAAGTAGGGCGCATTAACTCTTTCACCAGACTATAAATGAAGTGTGAGGTTTGCAGGAGAAGCTAGCCTCTCCCCAGCATCACACCTTCTTCTTATTTTGTAATCCAAAAACACAAGGGTTTTGGTTTCAGAAAGTCCTTGTCAAATGTGACACTGTGGTAACTAGATGCACAAGGTGTGATGTTGTCTGCACCCATCACATAAAACAGAGGGAGAGGAAGCCAGTGCATTAGCGTGGACAGCATCTTAAAAGGGAGATCAGGGTGGTATGACCTTTCTGCCAGTTGTCGTTACTATACATGATGTTAAAGCCAGACAGAAGAGCGGGATAGCCTCAGACCCCTCTGGCTGGTGCTGTTTACGCTCCAGAAAAGTTTTTACATGGAGATGCCTACCTCTTCACTCCCTACATTAGGACTCGTTATATTAATATCTACAAAGTAACACAAACTTTTGAAGAAAATTGAGAGTGAAGAAAAAACCTGATTTAACTAAAATTATTCATAATCTACTGGTTTATCTATTTTATGTCAAGATAATGACTCTCAAAATTTTCTTCGATATGGGGGTGGGGGGCACATGCAACCTAGCTCAAACTGGTGAATTTGCACTGCTTGTTTACTTTTTGCGTTATTTTTTATTCACCTTTATGCATTCACAAGACAAAAATCACATCTGTGCTGTGGGAAAAACAACATTAAAATTAGTGTTTACTCATAAAATTTAAATTACACTGATTCAAAGTTAATAAAGAGGATATGACATTACCCTGTGTTAGTTATTATCACATTGAAGCCTATTTTGAATTCATGTGTGATGTTTGTGCGACTCCTGTATTGGATTAGCTGTGCAGGATTGAGGTGGAGACAGAAGACAGAGACAGAGTGGGTCAGTGTGGCACGTCCTGTTCATAAATCATACAACATATAATGGCTACAGAGCTGTAAAAAACTCCAACGTCATGATTCTAGACATGTAATCTTACATTAGTTAAGCACTATACAGATTAGCGCATGTAATAAATGAAGTCGTTCAATTGTAAAGCACAAATGCACTCTTTGTAATGTTTGTGGTGATTCTTGACTCCAGTTAGATGTTACTATCGCAGATCTAAATTACACCTCAAATAATAAGCAACAATTCCTTTTTTTTTATTCAAGGCACATTGGAATGCAATTTAACTGCGCGGATCTTTAATACCATACCCAGAATAAATGAGAAGCCTTTCAGTTGAGCTCAGAGCACATCATTTACAATGAGTGTAATGAGAAATCGCGAGGAACGGCAATTAACATTTAAAAGCGGAGCCCACCTCATTGGTAATGGCGGCGGTGCACTGCCTCTGTGTGACTTGGCACAGTGCAAATATTTAACAAGGTCTTCACTCAAATGAATGAATGTGAAAAAGTGACAGAATTCCACATTTAAGACCAAAAGCCTCTGTATTGAGCCTGTTGGTTATCCTGTATTTAAGAAGCAAAAATATCTTTCCTTGTCTTGATAAAATATGGGCTTTACTGGAGTTGACATTCAATTTGTTCTGCGACCTTGAAAAGTAACAAAATAATTTATGGTTTTATGACATGGCTAGAAGGAATTACACATCACTGTGAATTCCATACATCTATTTGACAGAGACGTCACAAAGCAAAAAAGCCTAGAACTACTGAATCTCTCATTTAAAAGCATAAGCTGTATGCTTTGTAAAGAATAAATGAAACATTTGCTTTTGAAATGTAAATTTTTGCTTCAAGATGCACAAAGAGTGTCTTCCTCCTGTCATGAAAATTCAGAGCACTAGTAGAATCTACAAAGCAATGCATTTTGCTAAATCAGGGAGTGACAAATTATAAAATGGATAAGATATATGGACTGACATAATCTTGCTGATCCACCCTACGGTGCAGTGCACATCCAATATTTGCTCTGCAGCTTCCTCTCTGTTTGAATTTGCAGAAACAGGCTCTGATGCTAAGGCCCTGCATCTTGGCAGTTTTGGATGAGTATTAAAAAAAAGTGCCGTCAAAGCAGGAGGCACTACTTTATGAATTTGGACCACTTGCATCCATCTAGTTTGACAGAAGCATTTCCAGTAGAGCTCATTCCCACGTCAGCTGTACTTCTTTGATGTCAACAGTGGAGATTAGTTCAGCAAAACGCAAAGTTCTTGGAGGAGAGTGAGTGAATCCTGGCTCCTGTGTCCTTGCCTGCCCATTGTGAAGGACGTTTCCCTCTTCCTGACTGCCCAATCAATCAGCCTCCTGCAGGGAGAGGGAGCTTCCTTGTCCCTGTCACAACAAGTGATTGCCTTGGCTGCAATACTAACTGAATGTCAAGCTCTCAGCAGCTCATAATCGCCCTTACCTGACAAAAACTGTCCCATAAGAAGCTGGCATGGAGCAGAATGAAAAAGATATTATCCACAGATTCTTGACGGCATTTTATGCTCTCCAAAAGGTGTCTATATGAGATGTGTCATTTTGTGTGATAAAATTTAACTCAAAATGATATATTAATTTGTACATAAATTGGAATCTTTCTTCCAATGCACTCCAATGCAGACCTATCCATGTGATGTTGACTCTGCCACGTGAGCAAGGTTTGTTTAAATATATTTACTGTGTTCTATGTTTGTTTTTTCATGCTTAAGAATAGGGTTACTGATAGAAATGTCCTCTTTTATCCCTTTCCATACACAATTTGACAAAGTATAGATTTCTTGATGTGTCAAAAGCCAACATTGGCATATATCCAGCAGTTATTGAAAGTCAGGTGAACTTAACTGACAGATAAATCCACATTGGCTCTAGGCGATTTTTGCTATAGGAATTCAGATGAGAGGTGGTCTTCCCTGGGTGGTCCTGACCTCTGCCATCAGCACCTCAGCCTTGCCAACGTCCTGGACCTTCAGTAGAGGTTCCTGTGTCATGTACACAGCCTGTGGGTGAAGCCGATGACCAGAAGACATTCTTTAACGTCGTCTGAACCTGGACCTTTGGCTGCTGTGCAACCACGAGCCCCCAAGAATCCAGGCAATCTGGTCCCATTTCCATGTTCGCATTTTATTTCGATGTCTTGCATTTGAAAAAAGTTTATAGAAAAGAAAATATTCAGAAATTTCAGATTTTTACAATTTCAGAAAACTAAAGCCATTATTTCTTTTCCAGTTTTAAAAAGGATGAATGGCACAATGCTATTACAGAGCAAATATAAGTTGCTTACATAAAACTTCTGCTTAGCTTTGACTATTTGACAAACTAAGTGTAGCCTCAAGTTTGTGATGTCTACTCGTTTCTTTGTAGTTAGTAGAAACACACAAAATTCAGAGCTAAACTAGAAAATGTAACTTAAAAGTTAAATGTCTAAAGCCTCTCATTAACCCAATAAAATGTGTGATTCCTGATCCTACAGATGTCGCCACAAAATATCCTCTGTGAAGTTAAACAATTCTAATTCTGTATGTATTGTTTGTCAATGTATAAATGATGCCTGTGATAAATGCTGTGATAAATCCTTTGAAAAGAAAAAGACAGTGTATGGGCTGCCATGACGGTAACACAAGAAACAAGGAAACAAAGGAGCAGTTACAAAGTGAGAGTGGGTGCTTTTAGTGCTATTTCTGTCCTTTTTGAATCCAGGTGAGTGATGTGAAGCTGCTGCTTGTCGGCTCGGCTCAGCCTCAGGCACCATTTTCTCCGTTCTATTTTTTTTTTCTCTCCAAACACTGAATTGTCAAATGAGGCCTTCTGTCAGGAGCACAAGCTTTCGCCCGAGCAATTGCAACAAATAATTTCTGCATAAGTGCATGAGGCTTCTAATATGTAAGCCTAGATTTCAGGGTAAACAATATACTTTTCAGTTTGTTTTATTCTGACCCGCCTTTCTTGTGGTAAGTATATGAATGTTGTCTAGTAACCGGGCAATAATCTAAAAGTTGATGCAGAAATACAATTATTAGCATTTTCTCCACTCTAATGTTGCTCTATAACTGCTGGCCACATTTATAGGTGGCTAAAAAGGTACCCTTAAGGTTTTTTAAAACCACCAAGAGATTCTGTTTCATTTCAGACTGCAGACTTCAGAGTTGTGTTGGACTCACTGAAAAGAGAATTATGGCCACATAAGTGCCGTATGTTTGTAGTGGTAATAATAAAAAGCAAAGCAAAAATGAGTTTTGGGGGAGAAATGTTCTGCTGTTTTTGCTTGGCAGTGCATGTTACAGAAACGTGAGTGCTATCCAGATAACCTTTACTGCATATCAGACGGGAAATCCTCTTTCATCACGGCCGAGGCGATGGTAGACGCGTGTCCCCACAGATGCCTCCATATCCCTGTGATGACGGGTGGACACAAAGATCAGGGATGAAACAAGCCAGTCGGAGAAATAATATTTCCTCCGAGCCCGTAATGTAATGGCTCGGATCTTAGCTGTGATAGATTTTGCTATGACACTGTGTAAAGAAAATTTCCACACTATCCAGTTTCCATCAGTAAGCACAAACAATGCTGAGACGGGTCGACGGCTAGTTTATTTGTTTCACGTTTGTTCTGGGCTCCCTGTGGGTAATAGTTTGCAGAGAAGTGTCATTGAATAAAACAGACAAACATTTAAGTTGAGAAGTGCCCTGACTGTAAAACAGTCTCTAAAACCAGCCGTATTGATTTCTTGTCGTGGGCACACAAACACAGTCGCAGGTTACACAGCCGTCTTTATCTCGACTTTCCATCGCCACTGTGACTGATAGGAGCGGCCCTGTGCTAACAAGTCTGTCCCCAACATACATGGACAGCTCTGACCAGCTAGACATTGTCCCCTGAACACAACCTGCCGGCCCCTGAGCCAGCTCTTACAGTGTGTGACAAATGGACTGATACTATCTCCCTCAACAATACATTGACTTCAACAAAAAGCAATTCATGGGGACATTTCGGTATTTATAAATGTCAACTTAAGTAAAAGCTGGGGTCTCCTGCTGCAAAGGTTTGGTAATTAAAGGTCAGTATTTGTGATAAAGCTGTTGTTTTTCAAACTATTCCATTTTCTTTTCTCACAAAGAAAAAAAAAACATAAAACGATCATGATTAGACGGAAAGGTCTGTGTTCCAGCCACACATGGGAAACACTAAATGAAATCAGGAAGTTTCCTGCAAACCTATTTGAACTCAGGATCTTACAGAGTGCAGTGTGTAGTTTTGGCGAAATCCGGTGGTGATTTTGTGAACTGTACATTCCAATCTTGTAGAAATGGGTCAGACAATTAGTTTACAAAACCCATTTAATTAGATATTCGATATGTTCATGCAAGATTGTGTTCAAAAGAAACATGAGTGTGCTTCCCCTCAAGCAGTGCTCAGTTTGTCTGTTCTGAGGACAGGAAATAATCATCTACTGGTTCTATGATTTATGTCTTATGTTTTATGTAATTTTTGTAACGTATGCAACATATGAGGGACCCCTCGGCGGCTCACCTGGTAGAGCGCATACCATATACTCAGGAAACGTGGGTTTGATTCCCGCTCAGGTCATTTGCCCAATGTCATTCCCCTCTTTCTCGCCCTGTCTCTCCTCTATCCTTTCAAAAAGAGACCTTTTTTTTTTTTTTAATAAAAGAAATGCCGATGTAAAGTGTGTTAATTTCAGGCAACTGTGAAAATTTGGCTGTGATTGTTGTCCTCTATTTGGTTCAACTGTAGACTGCAACATTTTATGCATTGCATCTTTAGAAGCCAACACTTTTTTTCGATAATGACCTGTTCCCACTTGAATCTTCTGCAACAGTGACCTTCTGAATAGATTATTGTCATCTCCTGTATGTCCATCAACTGCCCCCCCCTCCTGACATCTCCGGTGCTGTCAGCCACTCAGCAGAGTGCACTGGAGGAAGGAACAGCTCAATTTGAGACCAACATGTGCAGAATGGCAGCAAACATAAGAAAAATATAAATAAATAAATCCCAGAGAGCATCAAATGATACACCACTTTCCACCTGAGTAACACAGTGACAGATGAAGGCTGGCATCACTCACAGCCAGACCCTCTCCTCTCCTGGGTGTAAGGTTTGACCTGTCTCATCGTCAGCAACAACACTGGAGTCACAACACCTGAGCAACATCTCCACTAAATGCTCATGACATTAAGATAAGATAATACAAGATTGTGTGAAAGATTATCTTATGGTACAAGAAAGAACTGCATCTATATTACCTTTTATTTACAAACTGATCAGCTAACATTTCATAGGACCACATTTACATTACTTTCCAGT
The DNA here is from genome assembly GCA_036850595.1 of Rhyacichthys aspro. Lineage (NCBI taxonomy): Eukaryota > Metazoa > Chordata > Actinopteri > Gobiiformes > Rhyacichthyidae > Rhyacichthys > Rhyacichthys aspro. The sequence continues at coordinate 15,771,759 of CM072168.1, forward strand.
TCATGCAGACCTGAATCAGATAATAAGATAAGATATGCCTCATTTCTCTAACACCAGGGAACTCACAACAGCAAAGAACATAATAGAATAGTGTGTACAGTCCTCTGGGAGAAGCACTGTCTACTGCCTCCAGAAGCAGAAACTCCCATCTTTTCCTCTGCCTGTCCATGCATCAGGTGGAAACAGTCCAGTCTCTGTGAACAATATCACACTGGACAAGCCATAATTTCAATGATGCCAGTTAGTGATGCCAACTTATTTTTAATATTGGAAAATAAGTCCAGGCACAGCCCCAGGGAGGGTCAGGTCCAGTCCTGGGTCAGCAGCACCGTGCAGTTCAGCCCCAAAAGATGAACTCTGGAGTTAACAATGCCAAAGGTCTCCCGGTCATGCTTGTTTATTCAAGAGTGCAGTGTTAAAATGGGCCAAAACGAGTTAGTGTAACAAAAACTGCATCAAAGAGTGAGAAACATTAAAAAGTGAATTATGAAGAAAAAGAAGGTATTGTATAAAAGATGGAGAAGAGAAGAGGTTCAAGGCACTTTATTCCTGTGCTTTTAAATGCTGTTTTTAGGTCTATTGAGATTGAGATGTGTTCAGTACTTTCTTGGTATTTTCTGTCCGTTTAAATTCATGGATAAAGTATTTTCCTCGTAAAATCAATAGCATCCGAGATGATAAAAGTAAGTGCACAAAGAGAGGCATAATCATAGCAGATCATTGTCCCCCAGAGGTGACCGTTTATTCATGTTGTATTGTGACATATTGAAAATACTGTTTAGAACAATAAAATGACAGGGTTTTCATCTTGATGTTATCACTTGTTGTGTCATCCAAACTGTTATACCTCGTGAAACATGAGAGGTACCATCAGAGAGACTTCTGTTTTGAGGCTGCCAGGGACTATTAGTGGTTTCTGGCCAAAAAAAGGAAAGACGGGGAGAGAGAGAATCTTCAAAAGCTATAGCCTTGAATCTGCCCTGCACACAACAATGTGGAATGGTCATTAATTTGATCCAAAGCCTCTGATTAATCATAATATTCATGAGGCTGAACCGACAGAGTGGGAGTGACCTTGACTTCTCCCTCAATGTGCTTATGCAAGCCCCGGAGTCACCGAATATCAAAGGGGACACAGAGCTGGAGATCTGGGCCACAGACATCACCCACATCCGTCACAGGCCTTTGGGCCAAAGCAACACTTGGGAAGGTTCAAGCTCACACTGGAAATGGCACTTTTACTGGACTGCCCAACTTTAAGTGTCGGCTAAGTCTTAGGAAAACCAAAGCTAAAGCTACTCTGTGGTGAAGGTTTTTCCCAGATTAGGTTCAGAGAATGAGTTGGATGACATATATATATATATATATATATATATATATATATATAAGTACTAAAATAGGAAAAAACATATTTGTACCTTCACTAAATATCTATATTTAACAAAAAAAAATGTACCTTCTCAGTTTCTCTAAATATACATTTGTGAAATGTACTTGAGATTAGTGTAGGGTGCCATGCTAGAAAATATGTATTTGTTATTCACAGGCAGTGTCTCGCAGCATGTGTAAAACACATCACAGCAATAAGAAACACGTCTGTAACCTGTGATTGAGAATGATGGAGCCAATCAGTCCACTTTATATCTGATTTCAATTCCAGCCGTGAGGCTCAGCAGATTAGAGAAGTGGTCAGTGTTATAACATCAGTTGGTAAGAGTGGTTTTAGCAATTTCAGCTAATGTGACATCAATAAGTGATAAGTCATTATAATTCACATTTAAAATAAAAGAGAGACCTGTGCATGTACTTCAGGTATCAGAGTATGTGAAAATGTAAAGTGTTCATGTGTATGTTTTGTGTCATGGGAGATGCATTCAACATGGCCCAGTTAGTGTCCCACATTGTCACGTTACCAATGTTATTAATAGGGAGTGTTCCTCATTTACGCCATCTCATCTATTCTGCACTGTCTCCACTTCTGTCAATTTATAGCACTCCAAGGGAGGCACCTGATGACCAGATAGACCAGCTCAGCCGTTCTTGAGTTTCACGTTCTGCAGCGCCAGCATTGGCTGTCAGGGACGTTTAACACGGAATTTGCATTATTTATGAGGCTACCTTTGAAACACTTTGGTTAATTATGTTCCAAATTTCCATACAGAACCCTTGCAGTCCACTTAAAGCATCCCTAAGAACACATGCTTAACACAGCAATCGCAGCAACACAGCTCAATGTCTCAAATTGAGTTGTGACACAGTTCCTGATTGATCGTGTTTACCGCAACCATCTCGCAACTCGTATTACGGATAAACGAGTTTTCACCAATTTACAACACTTAATGTGGTATGGTTTCCTTGGTTACATTTGTGGTCCAATCACAAAGCGTGACACCCGTTCTCACCCCCCACCGCTCGACCTATAAGTGGCAGATTAAGTTAGGAGACTTGGATAGATCCATTCTAAACAGCCTTGGGTTACACTAAAACAAGCAAAATAAGGCAGGAACTAAATTACCTTTGTTTGGGCGTGTGAATGATACCGCTCTGACACTTTCAGTGGATCAAAGAAAAATCCTCTCAACCTTATCTCGGTTGATTAGTTGACAAAAACAGCTTAATTTCATATTTTTAACAAATCCTATTACTAGTAGTAATAAATCGTTTATTTCAACACAGTTTTCTGCTTTGATTACATAAAAAGAATATACATTAAATGTGAATAAAAGTATAAAACACTACATACTTTTAAGTTAAAAGTACTGTTTTCTGGATGAACAGAGCCCAAGACCTAAAGTGACTCTGCTGGCGGTGAGAAAATGGAGACATGGGAATTATAAATAAAGATGCATGCATTATTTCTCAGTGTGAAATTTTCCCCGGATGCCTGACTAACTAATAAGTACTTTCAGAGCAACAGAGACATAATCAGGTGCTCCTTCAGCTGCTGGCAGGATGATGAATTCCCTCATTGGAGCCTTCACTGAGGTGTTAATGCATTTAACAAATTGTATTTTCTTTTGAAACTAGTGCATTGTGGGAATGGAGACAAAGCTAAGGATTTCTAATTTTACTAAATGTGCGAGACACTGTCATTTTAAACCTGAATATTCAACAGATGTAAAAGCAGTGGACATGTTTTCTTAATTTTAATGAGAAAACTACTGTATTTTCTGCATTATAAGGCGCACCTAAAAGCCTTCAATTTTCTCAAAAGCCGACAGTGCGCCTTATAATCCGATGTGCCTTATATATGGATCGATGGATGGACTGCTTTGCACTATTTCGAGAGTTACTATATTGTGATTGCACTAACGTTTGATTTACCTTAACGGTATCAGACTGTTTCTTTTACGTGTTTACTGAATCGAGGAAAAGTTCCCCTCCACTACAAGATAAAAAAGTTGCACTACCTGTTATACCTTGCTGTTGTTGAAAGATAAACTGTGTCGCGAAAATACTACGTCACTGACATTACCTCGGGGAAAACAATAAAACAGCTGTTTATTCATTTTGGGAGTGAACGGAGTTGTCAGAACACTGGTTTGTATTCTATTAATAAAGTTTGACTGCTGACTTATCTGGCTGTTTTGTTGACATTCCCTTTAGCGCAGCTCCATCTAGTAGATGCATAACGCAACCCCAGCCACTACTGTAGCTTCTATTCTATGCGCCTTATAATGTGGTGCGCTCTATATATGAAAACAGTTTTAATTTTATATATATTACACAAAATATAGCTTATTTGGATTGTCCACATTTATACTTGAATTATCCAATGTGCATTTTGATAATGTATAGTATCTGATAGAGCTTTCTGATGTATAGGACCTCTAGTATCATCTGACACTTCAGTTTAGTTGTTTATCTAAAATGGGGTTTCTGTACTCCTTTTGTCTGATTGGTTGTATGTCTATTTGTTCACCCCCCTGGAAATCAGACTCAACTCTATCAGGTTCAGTGACAATGGGCGGTATCTCGATATTTTCAAAACAAAAATTGAACAGGGGGTCATTTCAGAATTTTCCTTTTCATTGGTTTTCTCATATCAAGACAAAAACCTGTTGGCCAGAAAGTACACGGACCATACCTACACCTACGAGCTGAATTCATGTTTCATGTCTCACTGTCAGATGATAATGATGATGTCTTTGAAAGAAACCCAAACCTTTGTCTGGACAGACAGTAAAGTAAAAATCCACAACACAGAAGTTCACCCAAATTCTGTCTTCAGAAATAAATGTGGAACAACAAGTCAAAAAAAAAGAAAAAAAAGAAAAAACAATCAAAAGAAGTTTTCTGGGCAAACTATATTTCAAGATGACTTTGTGTGATGAAATGGAAGACTTTTAACGACATATGAAACAAAAGGTGAGAAAAGTGAATTACGTGCCACTGTCAGTGTGGGAGTCTGAGGTTTGTTTTGAAGCTGTCGACCCAGACGCAATATGAATGACACGAGGTAGACGATAAACCACTGAAAATGGACACAGAACGAGAGAAAGAGATTTGGGAGATCTAAAATAATAGTGACACAGTCTCTCGACAGCACTCATTATTTCTCTATTGAGCGCACTCAGTGCTGAGGGGACACGGCTGAAATACAACTTGAGAAAACATTTGACAGCGGCAGCAGAGATGAGGCGGTGGATTTACAGTGCCATACAGTATCAGTGTAATATTCAGCTCCTGTCACCACAAATCACTGCATACCGCCCACTGGATACATCCTACTACTTGTTTTGCAGAGATGAGCTATTTTCTGTTTGTTTAAAGGGAGATGCTCCAAAGATAAGAGCCGTTTGATTTAAAACTCATGATCTAATCTTCTATAAGCACCACACCAGAGCATGAGATGAAGAGCTCTGGTGTTGACTGCAGTTGTGTGCACCATAGTGTGAAGAGGCTCTTTTGGTGATGCTGTGGCTCATGGTGCTGTATCTAGTGATGAGGAAGGATCAAGTAGAGTAAATTATCATACAATAGTGGTGGGTGTGTTAGACCCTGTTACCACATCAATCAATCACACTCATTATTTTCACTCCCACTACAGAGCAAATGCTATTCCTCTTATGACATACTGGTGGGTTTAGTAACTCGTGGAGCTACTTATCATTGTCTTGTTGAATTTCACATTTCAATAGCCACAGCTACAATATCAGAGCGGTTCTCAACTGGTCTCAGTTTAGATCAAGCTCATTTAGCTGCAATCCACTTTTATGACAGAACCAAAGTAGGGCTAGGTGATAATACTAACTGAATTGACTGAGTTTGGGGGCGCCCCTGGCAGCTCAGGTAGAGCATACGCCCAGCACGCAGGAAACCCAGGGCTCGAATCTCGGTCAGGTCATTTGCCCAGTGTCATTCAACACTCTCTCTCTCACCCCATTTCCGGTCCAGCTACTGTATACTATCAATAAAGGCCAATAGCCCATAAAAATAATATTTTAAAAAAATAAATAAATTGGCTGAGTTTTATATTTTTAAAGATACATTTTAGACAGAGACAGTGCCGGGATTTGAACACAGGTCCCTTTGTTTCTTACTATGTCAAAAATATATCAAAATCAAAACCACGGTGCAGTACACTATGTTAAGAGGCTAGGTCCCACTTAAGTCTATTCAGTGTCTATGTGTGTTTTTTTTGTTGTTAATCCATTTCTGCCACTTACTCTACATCATTCACTCTTAAGCTGAGGGTTCCTTTTCCAATCACAAATATTTCTTGTACAATAGCGACCCACTGATTATGGCTGGGTAAACAGTTAAACTTCTAAGCAAGCCGCTTTATTTTCACTATGAGAGTAATGCATGATCCATAATGCTTTGCCAATGATGTTTTGTGTTGGCATTGAGCATAACAAGAAAAACAAAACAAAAAACAAACATATGTATTTTAAGGGCAGAGAAAGAGATATTAATCATTTAAAAAAAAGAAAGAAAAAACATTACATTTACTTTTAGCCATATAGTCCAGCTTAGATCCAGGGTTTGTGTGCCTGAGTAGAGTATACTGCAGCCTTGGTGACTTTGGGCTGTTAGCAAACAGCTGTCTTCGAGAAATATTAGTGAGGACTAGTGCAGACTGACCTATGGCTTTCAAAGGAGCCATATTTTTTTCTGTCTGGAGCAGGTCACACAAATTTAAGTGCATGATGTGTAATTGCAGCCTGACAGTTACATCATCACTGCAATTACAGAGCACACAGACGACAGAGACTAGGGTAAGGGAAAGGTCATCTGTAAAATGGATGACAGTGGCAGATGCTGGTAGGATTACTATTCATTACTATTCCTTAAAAACAGTATTTTTCAGTCTGATTTGACATAAAGATTGAGTTGGAATGTGAATGTGAAGGGATTCATCTGTGTGAGTATAGCGCTCACCAAACAGAGTTACAGAAATAAAACACACAGTTGCTGTGGGCATTGAGCTGTTGACCTGCTCTGAGCGGGAGTTGTATGAGAAACACTCTTCTTTGGCTCTGAGATTGGCACCCCTCTACTGTGACTTTCTTTTCAGACGCCAAATGTACGCAGGCAGGGAAATAACCTCATTGTGCCTCAGGAACATGCCAATTCACTGCAGTGCTCCTTGCTGTGTGTTAACAGCAGAACACAGCCCCCAGTGCTGAGTGATTTGTAGGCCATCAGAGCAAAGACAAAGCTTGAAGTTTCAGCTTGATTTGACAGCTATTAAGCCCGATTAAACCACATGACCAGTGCTTTTTTAGTATTTTCCAACACTAGACCAGAACAAAGACTTTTGTACTCTGTGAGTATGTTGACATGTTTTGCATTAAGTGGGAATTGCTGTATTAATATGCAACTGGTATAATAAATGTCACAGTCTGGTCAGCAAACTATAGCACAATGCTTTCCTGCTTCATTGAATTAATCCTGACAAGAAGGCCACATCACTAAGAAAAAAGAATACGATCGAAGGGAGTAATATTCGCTGAAGACATGAATAAGTAAGTAAAACAAATCTGTCTGCCTGAAATGAGTGGCTCATATTAATCAGCTAAATGACTGCGTATGACTTGCCCTTTAAAATTCCAGCTGTCCCTGGGGAAGTGCAGACTGTTAATATTTAATACGTACACGTGTAGTGTCACAAATCAATCCGCCATACAAATTAGTTCAAATTAATTCAATTTGGTGGTCAAAGAGCCATCTGATTTACATGAATTGCTGACATTGGTGCCGTGTAGATTTATAGTGAGCTTGATGCTGTGAGGGCAGCTTGTCAGGTGGAAAATTATCATTAATACCATTGTTCAAACTACACAAAACCATTTTTTATATTTCTGTGCCACTCAAAGTGTGAATGACAATGCAAAGTCATTGAGTGGTTTGTTAGGGTTAACATGGCACAGGTGCTACAACAGCTAAAGGATCTTTTTGTTGTTCCGGCTCTGCTTTGGTAGCCATCCAACCGGACCGGGTGTTAAGCAGATATTTCTAGATGGTGTCAAGGTGGCGGTGCATCATAAATATGTATGTACCCGAGGTGCTCAGGGAAAGCAATAAGACATCATCATCACCACGATCACCCTGCTGTCACTCCGCTCTGCAGGGCCCATTAATAAACACTGACAATCAGAGCCCTTGACCTGCCCCTGCCACTGTAGAGGGGTGAGGAAACACAGCTCCCTATTCCCCTGATGCCCCCAGACATGCCATGTGAGGGTCTGGCACACTGAGCTGATACATTTTGATGAAATAGGAAACAAGTTTCTAATGTCCACCACAAAATTTATGCAAAAATATATGCGAAATCAATTACTGTATGTTATGTTTAAAGTTGGAAACCACTACAGGACAGTAGCTGTTTGTCTGCATATGGTAACTAAGGACCTTAAAAAACAGAAAAACTATTAGCAATCACAGTTTGGAGGTTCTTAATTCCAATACGTCAATGAGTGCTCCTTACAAACTCGCATCACATTTCAGGTTAAGAGAACACAAAAATCATCCATCCATCTTTTCAGTGTATTGATTACCATATATCTGAAAGATGTGACCAATAATCCCATTGTAAATAGTGTAATCAATAAAGCCCCATGACTTGACCTGACTTGACCTGGGATCCATTGTGTTTGTTGGCAGCTCTAACCTTGTGATATTAATTTATAAATCTAATCATCGAGCAGAGATATGAGATCATGTGTTGATGCCAAGTTCAAATGCCAAGTGTGAGATCTGGAGACTATGGAGATTACATATTTATACAGATGAAATGTTCATTCTAAGCTAAGAAAAAGCTATGCATCGACACAGCATCAGTACAGCAACATGCATGAAGTGTTACTTGAGTAGTTTGGATAGAAATAATAAAGAAAAAAAAACACACACAGTGACAAAGATGTACAAAAGGTCTGACTTTCACACTGTACTTCACTCCTCTCTGGGACCACCAGTGTCTCTCCACATTTAAGCAAAAAGCTTCTATGGAGGATTTGGCCTGCAGGTAGTGAAGGCACTGGTGAATGAACAGGAGAGCTGTCACACCGGAGCTGTTCTCCTCGGCCTGTCTGAGAGGATTAACCTTTGTTTATCCCTATACCTCTACTCACAGGGCTTCCGTGGGCAGCCAAGTGCCTTCGAGCAGTGGCAGCAAGAGACCCTTCCTTAGGCCTTTGCACACCCCAAACAGTTCAGGAATTATGTTACAGTGGTCGCTCGTTTATCGCGGGGGTTACATTCCAAAAATAACCTGCAAAAGGCGAAATCCGCAAAGTAGTCAGCTTTATTTTTTACAATTATTATATATGTTTTAAGGCCGTAACACCCCTCACCACACACTTTATACACTTTTCTCAGACAGGCATTAACATTTTCTCACATTTCTCTCTTGTTTAAACACTCTCAAAGTTCAGACCTCAGCATCTTCCTCTGTCTTTTGGGTGCAACCGCAGGTGCCTTTGTCGGAGCAGAACGTTTCGTCGACATTGTGGGTTTTGTCGGAGAGAAAACTTGCAAACATCAACAGCACTTCAGAGTCACACTGCTAGCGATCGAACATTTATGTAAATTTGACAAGCCGAACACATTCTGTACTGTACAGGAGATATGGCACGGAGGAGATTGATTGACAATGGTCTACAGTCCCATAGCCAATCAGGACATAGAACACGATGCGCGAGTTCTCCCTTAGCCAATCAGGACGCAGAACACAATGCGCGAGTTCTCCCTTAGCCAATCAGGACGCAGAACACAATGCGCGAGTTCTCCCTTAGCCAATCAGGACGCAGAACACAATGCGCGAGTTCTCCCTTAGCCAATCAGGACGCAGAACACAATGCGCGAGTTCTCCCTTAGCCAATCAGGACGCAGAACACAATGCGTGCGTTCTCCCTTAGCCAATCAGGACGCAGAACACAATGCGCGTTCATACGCTGTTAAAAAAAAGTATGCAAAATTGCACTAAAAAAATCCGCGAAACAGTAAGGCCGCGAAAGGTGAACCGCGTTATAGTGAGGGACCACTGTATTAATTATTTTCAACATCCAAATATTGATATACATGTATCACAAAACACTAATTAATTGCTATAATGGTACAATATTCCATCTTCCAAATTTCACAGATTACAGATTTCCCAGACTACAGGATTTTAATTTAGAGCCACTCTCATCCTATGTCAAAGTCCGAATCTTATGCCATCCCATACATAACTGATACATGAAGAAGTGCACTATAAAATGCTTTACATTTTCAAATTGATGAGTGAATACATGCTATTGGCACCATTAAATTAGGATGAGGATCCACATTAGGTCTGGTCAAATGAAAATGCACTTTGAAGAAGTCTAAAATATTCTTGAAACATATGAGCTGGCAATATACATGAGACACAACTCCATAGAGGTAGCACATGTCTTTTAGCCGCACTCTGCTAGCTCTCCTATTAAGCTTTGATTTATGGCTTCATAACCGTAATTGCTGAAGGGCAGCTGCTCTATTGCATGATTCAACTGAGTTTCCAGGGTGTCAACTGCATCACCTGCTGTTCTGCTTGGAACCAGACATCACAGGTAGCAGGCTTGTGATAAATAACACCAAGCTCATCCTGGCTGCCGTTGAGAAATATAAACATGCAGCGCTCAATTGCAGTAAAGACAGAAATTGAGTATCTTCCTAAGTTACTAATTCATCACATATGAATCTCTGACCCCCTGCGTGAGGCTTGTAATTTGGAGAAGGAATACATACGATTACAGGATGAGTCCTGATGAAGGAAGCAGGACTGTGGAAACAACTCACAGCCCACTGTCATCCCAATGCACTTGTACAGGACCTTTGGACAAGGTTTGCACTACCTCACAAACTGTGGACAACCCAACAGCCCTCCTGCTTTAAAATGCTTCCTTGCTTTGCATTTCAAATGCAATCATAGATAATTCTGCTGCAATTTATTTGAGTGACAGCATGATGGAATAGTAATGGCTATATAAGAGCAGTTCATCATGTTGTCACTTCTTATCCCAAATTGTTGCAGCAGATTTTTGTACTGTACTGTATTTATTTTGTGGCTCCTCATAACAACAGGGTCCAGATTTTTGCATCATTTAAACAGAATACCCCAACAACCACCTACTGAGGTTGAAAATATTTGTGCTAGGCTAATCACTGAGCCATGTGTTATTGTTTTAATATCTGATGTGAGTCTCCTCACATCAGATATTATTTACTGTGAATCTTTTTCTACTTTGTACAGGTATAAATCTAAATGTACAACTAACAAATGTAACCAGTATGAATGATTAGAATCCAACATGTATTTAATGTGAGAATAATAATAAATATAAAGAATAAGGTTGTTTTTGGGTCATAACATAAAAAGTTATGTTGCACCCATGAGATGAGATCAGAGTGGTAGTTATTGCTTCCAGCTGAGCCTCTTGCTGCTGAAGCAGTGACGTGTTGTAACGACACAGCGTCTGCTTAAGGATGAGCACAGTCAGAGCAGGACCACTGCTCTGTGCTCAGTCTGTTGCAGTACCTTCTCACACAAAGTTATTAAGGAGGCATCAGTTATTGTATGACATCTCTGCTGCAGCAGCACTTCCTCACACACAAAAACATCCCAATTACTGTACGGTCCCCTGTAGGGCTCAAGTCTGACAAAAGCACAAATTCTGTTGCTTATAAATATTCATGCTCTATGTGCAAACAATGCTAATGTATTAAATACCTGATGTAGAACCAAAGATTAATGTGCTTTTGGTGCAGAACCAAAGATAAAATAAAACTCTTAAAATGAAGTTTGTTCATTGAAAGGGCCAGAAAATGACTGTACTGTATCCACTGCTCACATGTCAATACAAAAACCAAACATTAGACAGATTAAGACTAACAACAAGGAGCCTCGGAGAGTGGGTGACTTTAACAGAGGTCAAGGCAGGACCAGACACACCTTCACGGCTAAGCCTATGAAATGTGTCTTCTCTAACAAAGTTGAGTGTTAATTCATGTAGCATTAACACAAAGCCTCTACAATGCAGGCAAAGGTCAACTTAATGTAAATTAAGTGTATAAAGTCCATGACAACCTGCTGTTACAGATCACAAACTACAAGAAGAGAAATCTAATCCTTAAACAGCTCACAGTTATCACAAAATGCACCCCATAAAACAAAAGTTAGAGTTTGTTTCATTAAGATTCACTGAGAGTAAACTGCACATGTCACACTAATGAAGCCAGTTTCACCTACTCTGTCATGAGTGTCTGTATGCATGCTTATGTCACAGTCACACTTTACAGAATTACTTCACGTTACTTTTGCTGACAGAGAAGAAAGCGTTTAAAATCTAAACACATTATTACAGACAATATTGATGTCAGCAGCTAACAGATCAATCACAGTACGTCAGGCATGCCTCAGTCGATTCCACAGTCAGGTCATAACTGTGAACATATGCATTACTTTTGCTTGTAATTGCATGGTTTAACTGGAAGCATTGTTTGTTGTGGTTTTGGGAGGTTCAGAAACAGTGGGTCTGGTGTGTGCTTTGTAATGCATCTGCTGTATTGACTTGTGGACATCAGAGCCTGCTGTTTAACAATAATTGATTTGTTTTCTCACTGTGTTTCTGTAATCATTGATCTGAACACATCAGCAGCTGCAGTACTGAGCTAATCACTTTGAGGGAGTTATTCAAAATGTCATGAGTGAAAAAACACCTGTAAGAAAACATATGACACTGACAATATTTACAATGTGAAAGACATATTATTTCATGATTTATCTTTAGTGTGTTTAGTGTTCCAGGTTAAAACATTTAACAGCTTAGGATATATTTTATACTCAAATAAAAACCAAGAATGACATGAAAAAAAAATCTAATCTTTTCATGAGGTTCACTAAATCTTCTAGAAAGTTGAGCTGATTGAGGCCATAAAACTCTTAATTCAGACATCATCAGACACTGATCTTATCATTTAGGACGGGAAAGTGCTGCTGTACCACAGAGCAGTGATAGTTCACAGTGTTAATGCTCAGAATTTAATTGCCATCTGGCATTTAATGACTCAAATCCTACAGGAGCAGAAACTGAAGATTTCAAACCCATTTCATGTCCACATTAAACAGTGGTTCCTTTTTCCAATGTCGCTGACAAATCCCTTTACTGCAAACAAACGAAGACAAACTTACAATTAGCAACTCATGTATGTCAGTGTTATTCTTTTTCTCATAAAAAACGGAGTAAACGTTCAATTATTGTGTGGTTACATGACACAGAACAATGAGCAGAAGATAATATGTCTTTGTTTTATGTGACAGGCCAAATCTTAGCCATTAAACTTGATTTGACAAGACAAAACTTCAAATGAATAACTGACTGATTTCCAACATTAATTAGACTAACCGCTACTTAATCAGTCCCATAGCTAATAATTACATTAAACAATGAATTATCTTGACTTGGTGAGCGAAAACATTTGCTAATAAACCAAAACCTCACACTGGTTATTAATTATCCCACTTAAAACCTCTTTCACACTTTCTGTTTCATTTATGCAGTATTCACCAAAGTGTTGTCTGTGGAAACAGTGCACTGCATTGTTTTTGGTGTGTATATTATTTAGACTACTTTATGTCAGAAGGTGGCATTCCCACTTTGCACACAGCCATTAAAGAAATACTTTCTCATATTTGAGCCCGACATTTACCTTGAAGCTCCCTTTGCGACACATTTTGATCATCAGTGCCTAAATTTAAAGTGTGCCTTCCTTGACACTGGAAATAAACTGAACATTCAAAGTGTCTCTTCGTCACAATTTATTGCACATTTGAATAGCTTTTCTCCCTGCACTTTCTAGTTCTTTGTTCTTTGCTTAAATTGGAGTATTTTTCCACCGAGATCTGCCCTTCATAAGTTAAGCTCTGAAAACAGCCACTGATTATCAAACAGGAGTGTAAAGCACAGAACCCACTCCCATCTCCAAGGCTAACCTCCTGAAACGTGCTGTCTTAAAGTGACCCTGTGATTAATTGCTTCGAAACTCTCTCACTATTTTGTAGAAAGCTTGTATTTGCATCAAAAATGTTTCTTACATTACCATCGTGATTAGAAATTCAAACTACTATCGTCACTATTGTCCCGTACACCCTCTACTTGCTGCACATTAATGCAGTGGAAAAGTCAATCATGTCAAAACCTTGCCTCTGTATTCAAAATTGCAGAGCTGCACTGATTAAGCCAGAGATTTGTTTAGTAGAGGAACAGTAGACTGTGGGTTCAGTTTTTAATAAGAACTCTTTTATGGGAGTATGTCCTGGTTCCCATTAAAAAAACATCACTAAGTATTTTTTGTATAGTGGTTAGCAAAATAATATATATATATATATATATATATATATATAAATATAGACATGTGTTGACAAAACATAACCACACACTTATTTTTAGCAAAGAATAAGCCATTAAAGTGTGTTATTTGAGAGTTGCTATTGTCAGTCATTTAACTTTTAGTCCAAAAAATGCTCAGTTTTTCTTGACTATGTGTGTCATTGTGTGGTGCTAATGAGATATGACTAACATGTGTATCCAGTATATGTTTAACTTGTGGGATAGGAGAGCCCTCTCTCTCTTTGTTAGTGGCTGGGGACAGTAACATTGTTTTTTTGAATAAATTGTTTCTTCTCGAGTAAATTAAGTGTAAGAAGTTGCTCATCAGTTTGCAATTGTTCTTTGACTGGAAAGAGAAGCCCAAACAAGACAAATAATTACTGGGACATGTTTTTCATAAAAGCCATCTGTGTATGAGCCAGTCATTTAGCTATCACTTTTTTTGTTTTATCTTTACTGCTGCCCACTTTTGTTTCTTTTTTCTGCAGTAAAAGCCTTCTTGCTGCTCCTGTACAGTTTTATAATAGATGCTGATGCCGTTGCTCTCTGGCTGCTAATACAAAAGCATATGAATACTTGACCTTATGATAAATGTCTGCCCCTGTACAGTAATCTTAGGGCTGGTCTTTTTTGACAATATTTTATTATCACTTAAAGTATAGCTGGTAAATGTATAGTGTTTTATAATGGATCCAAATCTTCAAATTAGACGTCACTTTACTTGCCACTGCACTGCACATTTCAGGATGTCTTTATTATGTGCTGCTAATTGGGCCATTGTTCTCATGTTTTCACAATATTAAATAATACATTTTTATGGGACTGAAACTAGCTGGTTTGCGAGTAGTGCATGGCATTAACTAAGCAACATAGACAACTGGTTTCCTTTGTGAAGTGCAATTAAAACTATATAGCACACTCACAAGTTTAAATTTATTTAAAGATTCATTCAGTGCCCTCCTGTTGCCATGGTAATGTGTTGGCACAGTAATTCTGAATGGAGAACAAACACACATCTTCATGTGTGCTATAAACACAGTTTTGTTGCAGATCTGTCAGCCAATTAAAAAAGATTATTCAGTCATTCAAATTTTGGCTTAAAAACAATAATAATATGATTCTGTTTCTGATAAAGGAGAAAAGAAGAAATAAACAGGCTTGAAATAACAAGAAGGGTTATAGGCCAAAATGTAATATTAAAGAAATACTGAGTATCTATAGCCATGCAGCATCACACTTAATCTCACAGAGTCACTTCAACCAACATGAGCTTTAACTTCTGTATCAATGCCTTTAATTCTTTCGCTCTAATGAGTAGGCCCAACAACAGTTGTTATAGCTAATGAGCTTTTAATGTAATCAGGAGCAATAAACATCTGGTTAGCCACACAGTGATCCCAGCCTTTTACAGGAAGCCCCTGGTCAGCAAACTTGACACAAAGCTGGCCCTGTTCACCATTTTAAAATGTAATGTCTATATTACAACAGGTTATATGAAGATGAAAAATAAACTCTAACAAACATGTATGAACAGCAGCACAGAGCTGTTGCGCCATGGGGTGTGAGTGTGGGCAGAGGGCCAATACAATCGGATTGTTTTTTTATTGATCCACTTATCTTAAATTGACTGTGAATTGGATAATTAGCCAAATTGTTGTTGGATGAAGTGCAAGATTTAAATTACAATAAATACAAGCTTGGTACATCGCTCACAGAGCCTAAAACGCTCAATAAACTTAACTTTTCCACTAGGATTTGCATAAAACCAACAAACATTAACACTGTGTTATGTTTAGGTGGCAACATAATTCTTCTGCACACATATTGTTACATTATCAGACCTTACTTTGTGTAGACTTTGTGCAGAGATAGCTTGAATGGTCTGGGTCTGGGCCACAACAACTACAGGCTGCCTATGACTCATGTTGTATCAAGACCAGTCTACGTCATTTTCTCTTTCTTCTGATTAGTCTTAAGGACCAAATGAAACATTTAGTTCTGATCCTGGCACTGGTATGAAATCATCAGTGATACAGAGGACATTAGCTGTTGCTGTTTAGGTACTTGGTAATGTTTGTCAACCAACTGATACTCATGTCATCTCTGTCCTGCATTGTAAGTGACAGTCCTGGCCCTAAAATGGGTTAAAGTAAAAATGATATCAATGTGACAGTGCAGCCACAGTAAACAGTGCAGACAGACATAGTAGAAGTACAAAGCACAGGTCAGAATATAAATTTGAAGAGAACATGGTGGTCCACATGGTAACGAATGAGCATATGTCTCTACATGCATCGTCGCTCATGATGTGATCAGTGAAATTAAACTTGGAGTCAACAGACATGATCAAATTGTCCCTAATCTGACAGGCTCATTCATCACTCGTTGGCAGAATCCTTCCTGTAAGTGCCAGCTTCTCAATCTGTTCTGCAGAGCTGCACTGATTAAAATATAAGAGTACTGTTCAGTACAGGTATTGTGACTTAACAGGCTCAGAATGAGCCTCTTAAGATTTCAATTTATGGAAATGAAGGCAAGAAAACAGAGAGCTGACCAATTAGGCTTTTTCATCATAATAATAATAATAATAATACTAAAAACAAAGAAATCTGATTATATACATACATTTTCTTTACTACTGAGAGGAAACAACATTTTCAGACACATACATTTATGAAACACTGTTGAGAATAAATTCTTTCTCAAATCAGGTGAAGCACAGCTCCAAATAAACAATAGTTATCAAATAATTTACTTACACCCCTTATATCCTAATTAAGCATGTTTACTTTGGCAATAATCATTTTCAATTTCACGCCATTTTAACTTGAAGTTAATTAAAACAAGGTTATTCATTAGCGTGGTTCCAGGCCCTTCCCTAGCCACTGCACCTGCAGTATAATGCTATGCAAATCACCAACAGAAAAACTCAAGTGTTTTCACATTGCCTTCAAGAAAGTCTCTGATGAAATGTCCACAACAGACAAAAGAGAAAACAAACAATTAAAATAACAGGTTTAAATAAACAGATTGAATTATGCTGAACGTGTGGGCACCTCTGCGGGTGCTCTGCGGTGACCCTGATGTAGTGCAGAAGGATGCCAAATGAGTTGACGTCCATACATAAGCATGCATGTGCATGTTTCAGTGCCCTATAAGCACTGGCCCTTGTTGCACAAGAATCAGGTGCTTATCAACACTTTCAATGGAATACCCTCCAGGGCGCTGTGTTTGTCCAATGAAAAATAACCCAATTAAAAGGGGCTTGACAAATGACCTTTCTAAAGGTAAAAATAATGAGCCAAGTAGGTTTTGGTAAACAGCTGTAGTACCAATCACAAAACACAAAGGTTTCAAGTGCTCATGTTCACCCTCCACTCAAATGACAAGCTAATGACAACTCACAATTACCACCTCAATGAGCTGATCACTGAACAATTTAACAAAATTTTTTGACATGTTTAGTCATGCAACTTGGAGTTAGGGAACATGCAGAGATATAATAGTTCAAAATACTCACTTGCTTAGTAACAGTGAGCAAATTAAAGCTAACTTAAGGACACAAACTAAGCTCTCAACTCAGTGAACTTGGAGAAAGTTTGACAGGCATAAACCCCTTTATAGTCAAGCCGCTTTAACGCATGGATTTAGCTTTTAAACTGTAACACTGCCAACCTCACATGCTTCCTGTAGACCACATCTAAGACTGGTGTGTTATAGGTGTAGCTGTGGTTCTGAATGTGTGGACACTTCTCTCAATTAAACGTAGTTCATGATTAGATTGTTTACATGTAATGTCTTCAGATTTGAAATAAACCAAAAGCTCTGGTTGTTCCTGTTTCCTCAAAGAGATGGTGGTTTCAGTATGGCTGACTCCATGTTGTGTTTGTTTACAAAGAGCCGAGGTCGTGCTCTGGTTTGCTAAGATGACAGGCCTGTGATATGTTTCTCCTGTATGTAGCAGCCATACACCACATCAGTGTCTTCATTAAATGAACGAAGAAACCCTATTTCTCTCTCAGGCAGGACTTGTTCTCAGTTTGAAGGGTGGGGGTGGAGGACCTCTGCTGTTTCACAACTCATGGCTTCACAGACCATGCTCCCTGATTGATGTTTTTATAAGTAAGACCTTGCACTGCTCCCCCCTTGGGCCAAGCCTATGCTTCCTGGCATCAATCACATATCATTTCCATTCTTGTGCCGTCGCCTGACAGAAATACTGTACGGGTGATCTATGTGTGTGTGTGTTAAGTAATTATTAAGTGTCCAGCTACTCTAATAAATCATTCACGTCATAGCAGTACTCCGTCTAACCCCTCTTTTTCGCCACAGTCCCCACTTGCCTCTTTACATTTTCACTCCTGCTTTTATGAATCATTATCAACACTGTGTGAAGTTATAGCAAGGTATGGTCAATTTCTCTTCCTCTGGAGTACAGTTGGCTCCATTAGGCTTTTAATTGCAGTGCAACAGTGTGAGAGGGAGGACGTGCTGATCACACATGTGAGGAGGCCTTGGACTGCTGCGGCGTTAATGAGATGGCTGCCATCAATCAAAGGCTATGGGACATGACTGTAAATAAGGCTGTGATCATTGGAGGTGTGCAGTGACAGGCCGGGTCTGTCGCCCGCTTCAGTCGCTCTGACTTATGTAAACATGTGTCACAGTGACAAAGGTCAATAGTCGGGGCCAAGATGGAACTGATAATACCTCATACTAACACAGCATCAACACATACATACGCTCTGCTGAGAGACAAATGATAACATGTGAGAGTTATATGTTGTGTTGAGTCTGGCATTGATAATATATGATACCAGGAAAACTGAACTAAATATGATTAATGTAGTTACTAAAATGAAAAGAACAGTTCATAAGCAAATTAAAAAAGATAAGTTTTACATGTGAGTACATTAGACCAATTAGATGGTAGCTTACTGTCCTTAGAAGCCCAAATTACATACACAAGCTGCTGTGCTAGTTAGCATCAAATCTAAACCAAAGCAAAGCACACACAAGAAAATAACACATATAATACAAGGGGAAATTATAAAACTGCAAGTCACATTGTTATTGTATTATACCGTCCTAATATCAAGGAGACATCATTAAACAATCAGTACAAAAACCTAACACTAAGTACAATTCCAGCCTTGCTATTTTCCTGTATTTTCAGTTCATTTAACAGTCTGATAACACCCTAATTTAACTGCTTACATTTAGCTCTTAGCCAATCTTGACCTTATAATAACACAGTCACTAATATCATGTCCCTCTAATGGCATTCGCAAAGGACTTGGAAATATTGTGTGTTGTTATTATGAAAATACATGAATCCAGATCAACATTACTAACACCCATTCTCAGTTTTTCAACCTTTAACAAAAGAAAACACCAAATCCATGATGAGACTTTCAAATAATTACACATTGCTGGAGGCACAGCTTACAGAAATCACAGTAGAGCATGAGGTCACTAACGAAGCCCCTGAAGTTGGAATGAAGGCCAATCTCTTAAGCACACAGAACTTTTTCTTATGCAAATTAAAAAGATTTTATTATGATAATGCTACAGGGCTGAATAATGGCTTTTGTCACAGATCCAGTTTTTGAAGTGTTTATTTTTGAGAACCTTTGACTAGCGCCCTCAAACTATTTTAATATTTTTTTCTATAACAAAAGTGTACAAGAAATATAAAAAGCACTGAGGAGACCTGTCTTTCTCAGGTGTAAGTCCCATCAGTCAAGATCTGATGCAGAAAAACATCTCCACTCTATTATTTCTCTTCCTTACTGCTTTTTTCCACCAAGACCACAGTCTGTACCTGCACTCACCAGAGAAGGCCTGTGCACCAAACCGAGGACATAAATCTACTGCTGAGCTGTGCCAGACGAGGTGAACCAAGTGATACTAATAACACACAGGACTCAAAGTACAGCTAATGCCAGTTTTGCAGGTCTTCAGAGCCTGCATTTGTCTTACACTTTTGGACACAAACACATGAACTACATTAAAGCGCAAGACTTGTTAACTGATTTCTAGATAGTACACCTTCACACACATCAGTCAGTTAAATCACTTGAATAAATAAACCTTCTCTCTAAGATACATTCACACTGCCCTCAAAACGTGACCTGGATGCCTTTTGGTGTCACGTAAAAAGCCCTTAAGTTTTGGACCTCTTCTCTCCAGTGTCTATAAATTCCTGTTCTGTGACTGGCAGTCAATTCAGAGATGTCACTCCTCGTTTACATAAAGTTGACCTCTGCTCTACTTCTAATACGCTCAGGTCGCTAGATTTGTGTCACTCACTTCGCTGGCATAGCTGGCCGGTCACTCTAGTGCCTTTTGGTTTGAATACACCCCAAGCTCTGATGCTACACGGCCATCCTGTATCAAATTGACATTGTTTACTACAAATCTAAATGTAATCATTTCCTATTTTAGACAAAAGGCAGGTTTAAAAAGGTAAATTATGAACTGGGCCATAGACTTCCCTTTCTTTCTTTCTGTGGGTAAGGAAAACACAATGGGCTAGATTGCTTTTTCCTATGGCTTCAAGGTCATAGTTCAGACTTAGCTCACTTGTGTAACTGGGACTGCCCTGGGCTTGCTTTATGAACCATGTGGCTTAAGGTGATGCGGACCCTGTGTGATCACAGTGTGTACCATTTCTTCACTGCAGCCCCCACCGCTAAAGCCTGGACTATTTGTACCTGCTTACTGCTGCTCTGCCGCCCCTTCATCTTCATTAACATGAAGATGATAGCCTTTCGACACAAACCTACTCTGTTCTGGTTCTCTTTGCATCCTCCTCTGCGCAAAGTATTCACTGAAGAGGCATTGATTTTCTAAAGCTGCCGTCTGATGTAGAATGATTTAGCAGCCTCCGTGCCCCTCCCTTGGTATGAACTCTACGGTGCAGCCTGTCCAGAGCAGGGCAGGGCTGAATAACTCAGACTCACTGATGGATTTGGATGAGACCTTGTCCGCCCTCCTGTCTCCATAGCAGCAGTAATGATGGCAGCAGCGCCAGTTATAGTGCACGCCACGCAGACGGCCATCTATAAACATAAGAGGAACAAATCACAGCCAGTGTCTTTCGGTGTAAATTAACGTCCATCCCCTCAAATTACTCAGCCAACCTGTGCTGTATGGTGCTGTATGTGCAATTATCAACACACTAGACACTGCCTCTGGGTCAACCACAATTAAATAATCAGGAGGGGTTCAAGCCTTTAGACAACTGGAAAACTTTTCAATAGTACTGTCTTGCATTTAAACTTTGTGCCATTTTGATGTTCTCAAGATTAAGAATCAGAGTATCCATATTGTGTCCCTACCTCACAGCACTCAGTTTTTCTGTGTGAGACTGCATGTCCCACCACTGTTACCGTGGGTTTGTGGGTTCTTGTACTCTGGCTTCCTCCCACCCACCACCCCAAACGGGAATAAGCAGAAGAAGATGAAGACACCATTCTAAGACATTCACACTTTGCCTGACAAAATAATTGGGTGTAAAGAGCTTTAAATCAATCTGTGTTGTGACACCAGTGTAAGTTAATCCTCAGACTGTATTTGAATACAATTCAGTGTTTATTTTGCCAGCAGGGACATTGAAATTGTTATGACTATATTCAACACAGTCAACTCATATTGCACGTATTCCTTGTGACATGCAGTCCTATAAAATACATACATACAAAAACGTAACCTATACTTGAGCACAAATATCTGTTTGTTTGTTTTTTTCTTTTTGGAGAAATTACAAAAATGAGGCCTTGAAAAAATATCAAAGAAGCTCTGGCTATATAAGATGAGAGAACTTTATCCTTTTAGCTCCTCAGCACATACTTTAACATCAACCAAAGATGGTTGTATGGAGATTTTCCAGTTTAAACACAAGTGAGGAGAGAGGAAGCCTGAGAAATAGGCTGTATTCTTCAGCAGTTTAACATTCTGGGCATGCAGCGGCTCAGAGATGAGAGAGGGGGCTCAAAAGGTTTAGTTTGGGTCACAGAATGAAGCCGCTCCACTGTGTGTGTATATATAGTAATATAAATGTTGAAGTTGCTCTATAATAATTACAGAAAGAACGGTTCAGTAGGTTTAATAATATTTTCTAAATCAATTTAGCATAGCTATAAATGAAGCTGACTGCAAGACAGACAATAAGTCATGCAAACCTCATTAGGCGTTCCTTTTGTGAGTGTGCATCTGCAGCACTTGCTGCATTTAACTATGTATAATACAGATTATGTTATAATAGCTTATTAAACTCAAAGTTCACTGTGCCCATGAAAATTAATTTGAAGTAGCCTGAATACACGTGTGTTACATTTAGGTTTGGAAGATTTACTTAACTGTTTTGGAAAAAGAATTTTCCAACAACATGAACAGAAAAAGAATTATATTATCAAATTAAATTACAGAGAACATATGTTTTTAAAGGAGGAAGCAAAAATGGTCTCCTTAAGATAAGGTTTAAGGAAGTCTTTGATTCACTCCAAGGTCTGCCCCCAAAAAAATAAATAAATAGTTTTACATTTTTTCAGAACTATCTGTTTTAGTAAAATACGTTTAGACAAAGCTGTAAACTATTTTAAAATAAAATGTTAACAGATGATGATCTGATTCCAAGACTTCATTTTTACAATGTAATTACATGTGTTATGACATTTGGAGATCAATGACCAGAGAAATGACCTTTAAGTGCAGAGAACAACATCTACTGTAGCAAGATACTAAAGTCAAACAAAGTTTGGCTTAGGCCACAAACTAAGTCATTACTATGATATATCGTTCTCATTTTTGTTTATATTTTGTGTCCTTTAATTCAGATGTTTTTTCTCCTGCTATTATTCTCCCAGAGGTTTACTAGATTCGACCAAATCTCTCTGCTGAATACCAGACTCTAGGGCTAAGGAGCTGAAAGCCTCTTGTACAGCTCATGCGCATGTACGCACATCCCTCTCCATTAGTGGTGTCAGCTTGTCTTTTTCTGATCACAGCCACATACAGCACCACGCATTAGTACTTACACAAAGCCACAGATGCTGCAGACACATGCACAAGGATGCAGATGGGCAGTGTCAGATCGTCTTGTTCTGTGAGTGAGCTCTGGAAGACGACATAGTGCCAAAACAGCTCATTAAATGCTATTAGCCTGTCATTTCATCCAAGTGAATCCTCTCACAATCCCAGTGGGTAGCAAACAGCTTTGGGGTCAAGGCTGAAGATGGAGGCAGAGAGGACCCTAATGGTGCTTGTGTGGCTCACATAGAGGATAATGTGTTGTCAGCGTTCACACAACAAGATTTGAGTCTAATTACACACTGAAGGCCAATGGGTTACAGTTGTGTTTTCCAAATGAAACACCAAATGGAAACTGTTAAATCTCTAATAACAATATAGTAGCAATTAATAACAATGTGTTGCACATGTTTTTTCCCATAAAGTCAAACCAACTTTAAATCAGGAAAAACAGGTTCTGATAAAATGATCTAGGATTTAGACCATGAAGCAACATTGTGTAACTTTAATAGCTCCTGGTTTCAGACACTACACTGTGAGTCCATGTCCCCATCACAAACAGCATGCTTCTGTTTACAACACCGGAGATAACAGAGGAGATAACGACTACACGATATGTTCCTGCTAGTGTAAAGTAGATTTGTTGTTTGGAAACTCTGTAGTAGTGCAATGGGGGTACTGTATATGAGGCGAGCTAAATCAATAAGCTAGGTTTATTTGGATAAGTCTTGCTGATTTTGTTGTGATTTCCGTTTCATGAAGCAGGGTTATCAGTTATAAGTCAGACTGAATTACCATGGACCTTAAAAAGCAAGTTTAGCCTGGTACAGAGCGGGTTTAAGGTCAGGGTTTGCCCAAAATTTGCTGAATCAGAGCACTTATCCCAAATTAAGTGAAAAATATTTAGCCTACTGAAAAAAAGTCCATATAAGTTATTGCTCACATGAGATTGAGAATATAAATATAAATATCCTCATCTGTGTTTTACATTTTTTGTGTGCATTACTTGATTTTCCAACTGTGATACTATTTCTGAAGATCTCAAGATGCTTTTCTGGAGAATTTCTTTATCACTATTAAGTTTAAATGTTGGTCTTTGATGCGCCTATATATAAGCTATTTATGACATTTTAAGGCTCAAATGAAGAGGATACAAAAGCCTCAGTAAAACACTATAAAACTTGGTCAAAACAACTGCCACAGACCCAAATCTGACTCTAAGAGGAAACCTACTGGCCCAGTTACATGTCAAAAAAACATCCAAATCACTTTGAGGCTCTATATTATGAAGTAAAAGGTAACTTACACAATGTTGCCTTAAGAGCACCAGTCAGTGTTTTCTACCCATCAGAAGTTAAAACAGTTAAACTCATCAGCACTGAGCACAAAATGGCAGAAACCCTGAAAACTTTTCTTTGTCTGAGCTGTCAGGAAAGCTAGGAGTAAAGCCAAACAGTCACAGATCCACTATAACTCTGACAGACACAGCAAAGCCTTTGTAGAGAGGCTTCTTATGATGTTACCATTTTATTTATTTATTTTTCCATCCTGACATACAGGATGAAATGGTGCCATTCAGCTAAATTTTAAAAAAGCTCTTGTCTGGTGCCTCTCTGCAGATGCTTTTGTAAATCGATGGCTGCACAAAGTCAGGGCACAGTCTAAAAGGGGCCTAAACAGATGATTAATATGGCCCAAGGTTTTGATAAAGGTCAATTTGGTAAAAGTATGCATCGGTTTGAAGCAATTACGAGCAGTGATCTAGGCCCACCTGCAGAATCAGAGTTGCCATGGATACTTGTTGAACAGGAAATACTGATACTCTCCCCGCATGACAACTTCTTTAATGTTTTAATTATGTCTTTGTTTACGTGTTTGTTTAAGTTGGACGTGAATTTTTCTAAAAATAATTATAAGAAACTAAGAAATGTATTAAAAACACAACTTAATTGTTATATGTTGTTCAATAATTTAGAGCAGTGGTGGGCAAACTAAGGCCCGGGGGCCACATGTGGCCCGTTGAGCTGTGTAATGCGGCCCGCCAAGCATTTTCAAATTATTTATAATTTAAGACAGCATATATTTGGCCATTTTCCTTCAATGCCTTGTACTTTTCCTAAAGCTACCATCATATCTGCAAACAGAAAATATCCATTCACACTTCATGTTTTTAATATGGAGTTGACAGAGATATTTTTTGATGAAGTACAATCAGTACCATATGTCTTATTTGCCAAGAAACTGTTGCAGTTTTCAAAGAACATAATATCAGCCACCACTTTTCCATCAAACATTATGCTAATCAGTCTGTGCAAGAAATGCCAATTTACAGGTTTACTTATGTAATTTATATTAGTTTATAGTTTACTGGTCCGGCCTGTCTGTCAGAGTTTAAAACACAGTGTGGTCCTTGAGCCAAAAAGTTTGCCCACCCCTGGTTTAGAGATTTAAACATTGCAAAATAAATAAAAATGCACAATCCAAGCTTTCTGTTGGCAGGTAAACAGATTAAATTGACAATAATTGAGAACAGAGCTAGAGTAGATGTATGTTCTTTATGCACTGAACCTACTTCTGTGTGATTTAAAAGCTTATTTGAAGTGAGTGCAGTGTCTCGGTACTGTAATCTTCAGCAGCTCACATTTCCAAGTGTTACATATATCAAAGGGTGAGGTGTGGGTCAGACCTTAGGTGATGGATATAGACATTCATCTTCCGTCTTTCTCCTTTTTTTTCTCTGCAACACTTTGAAATTGTGTCACAGATCATCAGTAACTCATCACACACCTACTGCTCATTGAACAGGTGACCCATCAGTGTTTGAAAACGGCAGGTATTGTCTGTAGAGAAAACCCCGTAGGTTACTTTATTAATATGAAATATAAACTTGCCCACAAGTCAAATGCGCATTTAAAAATCCTGCCAATCAAAATACAGATTTTAGCCTTAATTATTGCAGGCATTTGCTGGACATGAAAACTTTTTCCTGTGTGTCTTTTACTGATGTTAAATCTGAAACCTAGGTCAGTCGGGACAAATCGTATCACATGACCTTTTTCCATCGCTGTGGCAGTCACTCTGATCAAGACCATTCAAGATTTTCTCTTTCATACGGAAACAGAGTATCTTTAACCATGCATGGATTTTTTAAAACCCCAGTCATTTTCTAATATATATTTGTTTAATTAAGTGTTGATCAGGCACTTTTTCGGCCAGTGCCAATACTGATTACTAAAATAATAGATTGAATGAAGTAAGTTCCACCAGTTAGCCTGCTCAATGTCAGTCAAGACTTAAAACCCTTGCAAGCCAGTTCTTTTACTTTGGGATCATTAGATTTGCTGCATTTTCTGCAACATTTAAAAGCATCAAGAGGTTGTAACCAAAAATAATAACATGACAATAAAAAAGATCACCTCAAAGTGACTTTAGATTAAACCTTAAGCACAAGAGCAACTGATAACATGATGAGACTGCTGGGGTTATTAGGGGTGCGTTTGTGATCACACCACAAACATGCTTCATACATTCTCATCTGAAGCAATTATTAGCTGTTATTGTTTTGATATTACAGATGATTAAGCAGCACTGATGTTATTCAAATGTTTAAATGTACTCATGCTCTAAAGTCAGAAAAAGGGATAGAAGTTCTTTGTCCATTTCCTGTGAAACCAATCACACTCAGAACCAGGTAAAAATTCAGAGACTCTTTGATTTTCCAATACACTGTGGATTGTATGCATATTTCTTGGTTTATTCATATCTCCCATACAACTACGAGAGCCTGAAGGCCAAAACCTCTGCTGAAAGGATTAAGTTCAAAGGCAAGCGAGAAAATTACTCGCAGATTCAAAGTCTTCAGCCATGCACTTCATGTCCCACAGGCACCGAGCTGAGCACTCCAGCAGCTTTGTCCTGTCAAACTGGCCACAGCGTGGAAGCTCTGCTTTAGTCCCATTGAGCAGGTATTTGAAACTTTCCCTATTCACTTAATACATGCTACTTGTAGCAGGCACTGTATGCACCATGTGTCCCTGTAGTGATATATGACAGTGTAAGAACATAAAATGTCTACTTGTCTTTTAGCTGAACTTACATCACCATGACAAGGACAGCTGACCACCCTCACAAATATGTAGACTTTTCCTTGAAGATGGATATGTAATGAAAGAAATAAACAATGAAATCGATGGTACACATGAGGGAGAAAAGCTCTCTAAAAGCAGAGGACCAGAGGTAATGCTGGACTGAAGAGGGTCTCTTGTTAATGACATGTATCCAACCATGGAGAAAGGGTTTTGTAGAAACTGCTGCAAATTACTTTTTGGATCGGGGCAAGGACGGTTTGGTCATTGGCCAAGCAATACCTCCAGATCACATTTTGGTGTTGTGTAGCTCATAAATAAACCAAACAAGAACAGTTGTGTGAAACATCTTGGTGAAGCATTAAACAAACAAAGGAATATATTATTCCTCACTGAAGCAAAACCCTTTTTTATCAACTATCCATCTCAAACAAGAGGCCAAGTTCAGATGAAGTCCATAATGAGAAATAAAAGCAAAGCTTATGCAAAATGGAAGTTAATGAAAGCTCCTAATGAAAGCGTTTTGTCTGTGAGGAATGTCTAATGCAACTCTTTCCACTGTCTTAATAAACAGACACTGATCAACAAAGCATTTCTACGCCACAGCAGCAGCCAATTCTGCATAATTGTACACTCAAAGCACAGCAGCTAAACAAAAACTATAACAGTAAAACACCTACGTATTACTGAGATACATTTAAAATACTACACCAAGCCTAAAACTATACCATGGAAGTGATGAACTCCAATTTAAGCTTTATACCCCGACATGATTGTTCCAAAATGCTGCCCTGGGCTGATCCCAGATTTAATGAGCCTGTCGACAAACATCAAAGTCAAGAGTATCACAACAACACAATTTCTCAGGAAGAGTATGGTCCATGCACTTACAACTTTCTAGTCTTATTATTTTTGTAATATTTGTGGCTTAAACAGCATTTACACCTATTTCACGTAATAACTCAATGTTCTAATCCGTTGTCAGCACAGTTTTCACAGCACATTGTATCCATCTGTGGTCATTTAAACGCAATACGGTCTGTTGAGGCAAGGCAGGATTCAAAATGGAGAAAAATAAGAATCTGTAATCTTCTTAGTGTTTGTTTATTACTGCTGCATTGTACAAATAATAAAATCACTGTATGACAATGGCTGCTCATTAAACAGTGATAATGATTTTTTAATCTCTCTCGATTTGAGTTTCTCCAGAATTAGACTGAACAGGCTGAGCAGACACAGTCAGGGCTCTGGCTCTTATCATCCCAAAGAGAGTGAGAAAACATGCTTTTTTCTAAATAATTACTTTCACAGAATTAAAACACCCAACTAATTAATATTTTCATGTCTGTCAATGTATTAATGAAATGATGGATTAGATGAACACGCTCTCTGCCCAAACTCACTTTAACTCACTATAAGTAAATAAGAACAGATAGGATTTGACTCCACTGAACAAAAGTGCATGAATAAACTTACAATGTACCATAGATTTAGCCTATTGTTGCATGATGTGGCAGTCAGCTGCTTAATGTTTATTAAGATAAAATAGCATCCCAAACTCACTATAGATGTATTATATTCTAAAATGCAAAAATGATCTTGTGTTGTCAAAATAGAACCTAGTGAAGGTATCCCAGGGTTGGTGCTGTCTGAAGGGTTGAATTGTATCTATGGTTAAAGAAGGATAGTGAGGGCTGGCTTTCAGCTTTAGTCTTTGCTGGGTAAAATAAATACATGAACTCATTAAATATATAGTTTAAATAAAAATACTTAAAATCAATCAGTTCATCTCTACAATGCACTGATTTTGGAGCGCTGCCTTATAATGAATAGCACTATGGCAGCCAACCATGTTTACTTCCCACAGCTTCAAAATAAACCAGTGAACTTTACAGCTAATAATTCTGATGGAAAAAAAATAAAAAGAATATATTATATATTAATATTAAATTAAATAAGACCTAAACCCAACTAGAATACATAAGAAAAGAAAATAGTCTCAAAAGGACAGAGGATAATGTTTACTTGACCAATTATTATGCTTTTCACAGTCCTCATAAAAAGTGTTTCAACAAACATCGCAATTTATTTTATATATATATATATATATATATATATATATATATATATATATATATATATAAGGCAAATGATACTCCACTGTGCATCCTGTGTCACTTAAATTAACTTAGGCCAATGACTATTTCATTGACAATTAATATTAAAGTCTAATATCAAAGTATATTTAGGTTAGATAATTGTAATACTGTGCTGTTTGCAAGGTTATGTAAATCTAAGGCTGATGAAAACTTTCTATGACAAAAGAGTAGCAAATGTATGACCTAATGCTACAGAAGATAAGCACTGTGCTTGATAGAACAATTTAAAGAAATAAGCAGAAGTCCTATGATGATAAAAACTGTCTAAAACTCTATTATAGAGCTTAAAAGGATATAATTAAGTTTCACAACCTCCCCTTGTGGTTTATTGATTATCTTTTCATTTCAAAAGCATCTAAAAGCATTTGTAAAGAACAGTTCGACTTTGCCTTATCCCCTTTGTGCACTCAGTGTTTGCTGTTGATTTAAAACTCATCTAATTAATTATTCAAGGGTATTATTTTCTACATTGAATCTATTTCCTGCATCAGCGATAACAGTAATGGCTCCCAGAGGATTATGGAGTGCCACGCTTTCACCTCCACTGCTTATACCATACTGCCTTCATAATAGCGCTGTAAACAAATTTAACACGGATACACACTCACACACACACACACACACACACACACACACACACACACACACACACACACACACACACACAAAGACAGAAACAAATCAATGTTTTGGGGCTTGGAGCATTTAGCAATGCACACTGCTAAGTGAATGTCTGGCCAAGTGCAGGCCTTTGTTAGTATTTTCTCAGACTCAAACTGTTGCAGACAGAGCAGTAGTCCACAGTCAGTGAAATACAATAGTCAAATACAGTATGGTATAGACTGTGCACCTTAAACAGATTAAATACATCTTTCATTATTTTTTGTTGATTTTTGAGACAATACACTTCTTTCCCCACAAATCTTTCTATTTCTATTTACCCTACTGAAATGTGTGTGATTTATTGTTAAGTTGCAACCAAAAAAAGAAAATGTTATGACAAAACATTTAGTCAGTGTTCTTGATACACTTGGTGCAGTGGGGATACAATCTAAAGTAAAGGTAGGCACCGATAACCTGTCATCTATAACAGACCTGTCTGTGGTCTGCTGTATTCTTATACATAAAAAATACTGTCACTATTGTGTCATTACAGTGTATTATAAACCACCCTAAGGTTTCTACTAATTGTCCAATGTTTTACACAGACGTAAAACAAAAGTGTTATTGTGGTAATAAGGACATAGCTTGAGCCAAATGACAATGTGCACAGCTTTTCAAAAGACAACAGTTTAAAGCAATTCCAGATTAGCCACAAATAATGTCTCATATAGATAACATACCCAATTTAAATTAGTGTGTCAAGTAATTGCAATAAGTGATTACTGGCTGCTGATAATTAAAACAATGTTTTTTTAAATCTACTAGTATAGCACATCCTTGATCAGTTTGACACTTTTAAATCAACAAGCCATGACAATAGTATTTAATTTAAACAGCAAAGCAATTGTATAGAGCACTGTCAAATCATATATAAGACAGATGAGAAGTCTGGAAGAGATGCAAGAGCAAAGGGCAGAAAGGTAGAAAAAGAAATGTAGTGTAAAGGAAAGATATATCAGAAATTACTTTACACAAAAGAACAAAAGAATCCATTAATAAACCTGTGCGGGCTCCTTATTCAAACAGACAACTTTATGGAAACTGTGTGATGAAAGCCATCACAGAGTGAAGCCTTTCACACAATGTTGCTCTGATGTATCAATTCTCATTTGCATCACAAGAGGCAGAGTAATATTATTCAGTTAGGTTTTTGCACATTTGACCTGTATGAATATTTGTCGGAGTGCCTTCCTGGCACACAGCTACAAAGCTTTACAAAGTAAGGTAACAAGAATCATAAAAACATAGAATTGGTTTGATAAGCTTCCTCTGCAGACTCTGTGTACAATGCTTACAACCTGCTTTGTATATGCATATTGTTTAATGTAAAGCCTTTTACATCAGTTAGGGCTGTGTTTTTGTGCTCTTCTGGCCTCACATGAGCAGAGGGAAAACCAGATGTAAGTATAAAAAGAACCTCTAATGCTTCCCTGCAGCTTATTTACTAAGTGCCACAAAGTCAACGAAATACAGCACAGCTTTGCTCAGACCGCATTGTGGGGTCACCCATAAATACACAGGGTCTGTCTGGCCTTAAGTGAATAGCCACAGTGCCCTCTACTGGGGACACATCATATGCATCCTTTACGTGTCCTTCTGAAGGGGTGGTACTCAACTGTGTTTACAGTTATATATGTCTGTTCACAGAGAAATGTACAATAGTTCCTACCTTTAACTGCAGGGTTTCATTTTCTGGGTCCACTGTCAAACTGGTTTGACTGGTCCATCTCCACAGGTATTTGAGGCAGGCTAAAAAAAAACAAAAACAATGATTACATACCTTTGAATAAATGCACCTATTTCTGAAATTAACTTTCAGAGCAAACCTAATGTAACTTACATTTTATGAATCTATAATCTTTCAACAAGACATCTTCAACTATCAACATCACAATATTATACAACATAACTCCTCACAAAAAAGCTGTACATCCTTTTCTAAGTATTTCCTAGTTGAATATAAAATCAAGTCAAGTCTTAATTTATCCAGAGCAAGTGAAAAATCCTGGCTTATTCTACTATCTTACTAACAGCGCTAATTAAACATCAATAAACATTTTTGTTCTGCCCTGCTCCCTGCGCCCCATATACTCTACTCCAGAGACACAGTCAATCAGGCAAATCTTTTTTCTTTCAGAAGTGGGTTGTTCTCAGACATAAACACACGGTGTAGTTAAGTCAATGTTACAACCATTACAATGTTAGTGTTCGTTGTAAACTTACTTTAAATAGAAAGCCCACTACACATTATTCAGACAGCAGAAGCCATGAAAAGCGATGTGTTAGTGAACTCATATACTTTGACAAGACATCAATATACATAAGTCTATTTTAATGCAAGAGCTGTCTGACAGCTGCTGCCAGCACAGCAGAAGCAACCCCCCTCAGGATAGGGTGTTCCTCAGAAGCTTTAATCTTACAGAATGTGCAAAATTACGATCTTATGGAAATTATGCAAATAATCACACTGCCATCCTCCATTAGTATGTGACAGGCCTGTATTCTGAAACACATTGCACAGTGTTCTGTCCACCCACTGCTGCTGCATTCAGAATGCAGAGTGATGGTGTGCATGTCTAATAAATATTGCAGGAGGATACATTTGGACCATCTACCCCGCTGCATAAATCAAGAAGCTTTCCAGACCCACATTACCAAGGCATCATGGCTTCATGTGGCTGCAGAGCTGTTTGGCCCCTCTGCTCTCCAGCAACTGTCAGTGCTTATTCACAAGCGTCTGTGTGATTGTAGTCTACCTCTGTGCTTGTCCGCTGTCTGTGAATTTAGTGGTGTATTCCTTTCCACACAGGCAACACCTCTTCCAATAAAGTCTCTTTACAGCTTTGTATATTACTTCACTTGTTTATACCATGTTTATCAAATATTTCACAAGGAAAAATACAGACTGGTATGCTGTGTGTGATTACAATGAACTTAATCCAATGCAGAAACAAATGTTTACTAGTATTTCTAATGTAACAGACAATAAATAAAATAAATAAATCCAGAAAAAGTTTAACTACTTTTTCTGGATTTATTTCCTACTATGCTTTTACCTCCAGACAGTAGGATCCAGCAGAACAAACAGCTGACCTGCTGGTTATATACACCCACTTAATTATAATAACAAGATACAGCCTATGCAAGTGAGGTTATCCTGAGCTAGCTGTTGTACTGAACAGCTAGGGAACATTAACATGTTTTACCGTTAGATTAATTACTGTTTTATGTTTGTAATAATAATAATTAAAAACATACAATATACGATTGTTGATACTTACTGTTCAGTTTTACAGTTGTGTCTTCAGAAGTTGGCTTGTCGTGTCGACCTCGTGGAGCGTGCGTGCGTAAAACAAATTTGGAACGCTTGAAGAAGAACGGTCACGTGTTTTGTGAGTTTTCAGTGAAATAAAATAAAATAAAAATTTGATTTATTTAAGAACGATCACGTGTTTTGTGATAAATGTATTTATTTATTTATTTGTATGTGAATACTGAATCATAAAACTGGCTTTCTTTTGTATTTCTTGTACATTCAGGGCCACTTGGATAAAGAGCAATATTGAGCTCAGAACTCGCTGTAGAGTATTTCATCTATATTTTACTGTTGTTTATGCTAGTGTTTTATTGGCTTGAAAGAGAGGAGCAGCGGGATTTAGCTTCATAGCTGTCTGTAGAATCAATAATGTTAAAGAAAAAATCTTTTCTTTACAGCTGACAGTAATAACTTTACTGAAAAGCAATAAACTGCTCAACATTTTGCTGCAAACAGTTTTTTGGCCTAAATTCTATTCTAAGAGGTATTTGAAGAGACCTGGTTTATGAAAGTTCACTCTGCTGAAAAGTGGAACTAAGACTGTTTTCAATGTGGGGATTGGGCCTGGGTTTAGCCTCGCAGTATTAAATCCGTCAAAGCAGAAAACTACAACCACAACTACAGTCTAAAACAAATGTCAGGACAAAACACTGAAATGGTTTTAAATTAAACAGCAGCATTTGGTTTCAAGAGGTGTAACTAAGCTGCAGACAGACAGGACAGAAGGAATAATCATTACATTGTCATGGCACACTTACAGTTATTTTTTTAAGCGCTTCCTCATAGCTGTCTCAAATAAATTATACAAATAAAAGTTAAGTAGTCCACATAACGGTGTCATGTTGATGCAAACATAATAGTTGAACAGTTTTTCATGTCTCAGATGAGGTTAGATTGCTGAAAAATACAAACTCTATGTTAACATTTCCTTAGAAGAGCTGATCTGCTGAGTGAAAACAAGAACTTTGAAACGCTTAGGGTTGTGGGAAACTGACAACGTTTGATGTTTTAGAGCACAGTTTAGCAAAACATTAGCATTCTCTGGTGAGGCATGACAGCCAAATGCTATTTTTTCCTAAGCGTATGAATTACAGCAGTGTGAGATGTCACTTTGTGTTTGACAGCTCATTTGTCAGTCCTTTAGGCGTCTGTTAGGTATCATCCGTTCAGTGTACAGACACGCAGAGCTTCCACTCGCGCTCTCAGGTGGAAACATCCCTGGACCTTTGCCCACAGACAATCTGGCCTCCTCTGCAACACATACACACTCACACTGCGGGAAGAGAGAAGTGCTTTATAAACAGATTTTTTCTATTTCTATTGGTGTATTTGTCCAACAAGGTCAAAAACAAACTTTCTTAACCACTTGATTCAAAAGCCCAATATGTATTTAATATGTATTAAATGAACATATACTGTGGGTAAAGCTCTGAGTTGTTTGAGAATTTTTTGCATGTTTATTACTATTTTGTGTAAAAAGAAATCACCACAGTCCTAAGTGAAAAAATAGAAGAATAATGTAGAATAATCTTAACATCTCTGGCTGCTTGTGCCAAACAAATGAAAGTAGGCTACTACTACGAACTTTGTTAACTTAAGTATAGCTGCAAGGCCTCCTCTAATTTCCCAGAAATCCAACTTAAACCCAGCAAATACATTCAGCACTGTTTGTCTCTGTTCTTTCTGTTTTGGTGTTGTACTTGATGTAAAGTAACACTTACTGTAAAATCCAGTGATAAGTGTCCCGTGACCCCAAAAAGATGAGTGAAGAGAGCAGCTACTGTGAACACACTTTTGTTATTTTAGAGCTAACAGGTGTACAGTGTGTTAATCATCCTCTGTTTTAACTGTTTAGAGAAAGACGTGTGTAGAAACAGTTTGATGTTGTCAAGAATTTAAATTCAGTTTCTAGAGCCTCTCACGGACCAGTCCGACTGACTGAAAGTGCTTTTACACAGGGAAATAACGCAGTCTCCTCTCACAGATCCTCTTGTGACACTTTCAGAGGTGGTTCTTTGACTGATGTAATCTGCAAGAGAAGCTGGAGCCAGGTTAACTTGCAAATCAAGCATAAGCTGGTAATTTTTTGTTAATAACTTCAACTTAAAATTGTGTATTTTTTGTATAATGTTTCATGAGATTTCATTGTACTTTGTTTAGCCTGAGACCAGTTGATCAGGATATAATTGAGGTGACTAAAAATCATAGAATGTAGAAAAGATTTTGAAGCCTCTGTGGAAATTAGATTTCTGATTGAGCGAAAATTTACCAGATTAAGCTTGATTATTTTACATATTTTATTAACACCAGCTTTAAAGGAAAGGTTAAAGTCAATTAATAACCCAAGATCTTTATATTCACTGACAGCTGTAGTTCATGTTCTGTTATTTGGACTAGTTAGATGAGGCTGAAATCGGTAAAACCTCCACAGACCCACTTAAATCAGTGAATAAATGTAAAAAGCAATTTATGCTAAAGATAACATCATCATTATGTAGAGTTCTTCAATAAAGACATCTCAGTTAAAATGCAATTGCCTCCCAAAACATAAAAGAAAGACAAATACAAAAGATATAAGAAGACATAAGAAGCCCACAGACCTTTGAATGAGAGAGCCTCACTAAATTGGCTTAGACGTAAAAATTTACAAGCAGTTGGTGTCCTTATTTCCCTTTCTAATCCTGATGTGCTTGTAGTGCCACAGCTTAGTGCTCTAGGCTCAACTCATAATAGTAAGATGTGCATCATCCGAGAAGTCTGGGACCGTAATGCACACAGCCACCAGGGACCCCCCAAAGGCTAATAAGATGACTTTGGCTTTCCTCATGCTCTGTTTACAAAAGACTTAGACTCACAGCACAGTCTTAAACTCAACAATCAGAAAATGTCTGGGGAACAAAAGATGGTGAACAAGCATAATAGGATCCAGTCTGGTAAACAAAAGTACATTTTCCAAGGATGTAATGTGTCTTCCTTTGATTTGAAAGTTAACTCAAAAGGAATCAAAATCTAAAATATGACAAAAGTATTTTGAAAGAAGAACTTGCAAAAAAAAAAAAAAAAAAATACAGTTACAGTTTATATAAATAAAGCGAACGAAATAAAGCACTCTCTGGGTCGGCGCAAAGTCATTGCTTCTGATTCAGTAAATACAATGAAAGATGTTGGAAGGCCCCCTCTGAGTCCAACCCAAATCAACAAGCTCACACAAAGCAGTCAGAACAAAAGGGTTTCTATAGCTCTGTAATCAGTGAGTCAGACTTAATGAATGAGACAGAGCACATACATGTCGATCTAATATCTAATACCTATATGATGGTTTTGCTGGAAATGTATATTACATCTTATTGTAACCAAGCACTGTTTTTGTCAGTGTCCAACATGATATAAATATTTTATTTGAACAGCTTTTATCATGATTTTTTTTAAAAGTTATGAGCAACACTTCTGTTTCTGATGTTTTGGGTAGATAGCAGGCTGGATATGAAAATGTGCACTGAAATGATAAATGGATGTTGCAGACTAAAGATGGACTTAGCCACAGGGAAAGTCTCTCAGTACATACAGTGCCTTGTTTTGATCAACGATGAATATCTGGCATAAAAGCATAATTATTCAAAAAAACTAAATGTATGAAAAGGATAACTTGTTTTCTGTTTACAACCCAATCCCAGTGATCCCAAGACTTACCATAAAAACCCTCAGGAAATAGAATCAAATGCTGGAAGAAGCTTGTCCCCCGCTGTGAGCATTTCTGTGTCTAAAAGTTGATTTCACTCTATAACAACAACTTTTATGTGAGGATCATTAAAGTTTTCACTTGAAAATGAAGAGTACAGAGGTAAAAAGAAATAAAACGTAATTAAGATTACTATAGTGGAATAAGGCTCCTAAATCAATAATGAAAGGCATATCAACCTGGATACAAAACCTAAAATGTACTTATAATAAATGAAACTGTTCATTAACTTGTGAAGGACAGATTGTGAAGGGAATTGATTAAAATGTATTATACTGCAGCTCTGGTATCACAATTTACATCACTACTTAATAGACACTTGTGTTGCAGTAATTGGAACAAAAGTGTTGAAGTGATCATGAGCGCTTGAGGGCTTAATAAGTAAATGTTAATGTGCCGTATGCTTAAATTGGAACACATCCCCCAGTGATTGCAAACCAACAATTTCTGTGTGCGCAGTTGGTTCTTCTATAGTAAAGTCTCAAGGCCCCCTGCTAAGTTCCCATTTGAAAAAGGCAACACTGCTTGATTGCAATGTATGCAAATCCTAAACCCACTGATTTATATTGGCGCTAGTCACAATGGAGCCTTAGAATAACAACAGTGAAAGGTTTTAATCAGAGACTGCCACAAATAATCACCACTTAAAATTCACCACAGTCTGTAGCCAGTGATTTTTATTCCCTAATAATTTTTGTTCTAATGGCAAAGTTCAAAATGAGTCAAGGGTGCCCTTGAGAAACA
Source organism: Rhyacichthys aspro (assembly GCA_036850595.1). Lineage (NCBI taxonomy): Eukaryota > Metazoa > Chordata > Actinopteri > Gobiiformes > Rhyacichthyidae > Rhyacichthys > Rhyacichthys aspro. Next base: position 15,809,354 of record CM072168.1, read on the forward strand.
GTGTGGCCATTTATAAATTAGGTTTTCTCCACAATACATTCCACAAAATATATTACACAAGCAGTAATTTTACAGTTTGGTAAAGTTAATAAAAACAATATAAACCTCTGGCACAATGCACCTCTCAAGGTGAGTCAACATGTAATTAGCTTCTTTCTAATGTTGCTGACACCCAACGATGCATAAAGGCTGGAGGACCAATATAAAAAAATCAGTCCTTCAATAGTGTTCATGTAATGTGTTATGAATGTCCCATATCTTCTTTTCTGACATCCTATATACAGTAACTCAGAGGCAGTGTCATCGTGCGTCCAGCTGCATCCTTCATCAGTGACAGTCAGGGGAACGGCATGAGGAAGATTAACTAGAGAATAATTTGGTTTTTGAAACTACGGTTGAGGTCTTTGTGTGGGAGGACGATCGAGTTGAGTATAATCACCTCAGAGGGGATGCTCACATTACAACCTGGAGAGATAAAGCAAGCCTGGCTTTAGTCTGTGCTGTGCACAACTCAGATAATATATTAGACTTGTCAAGTGTATGCTGTGTCTTTATTGATGAGGTATGTAGGTTTTCATTATTTTTGCAGATATGCATAGTCCCGCAATCACAAAAAAATAATTAAGAGGTTAATGTACAGACTTGAAATGCAGAAATAGAAAAATGTTTGATGCAGGAGCTTTTGATTGAGAATGCAAAAGGAAAAAATACGCCTCTGAATATAATGAATATTAAATAGTTCTTCTGAACAAGTTTAGAATTTCACTCAAGGTCAGAGAAAGCTTACCGAGAATTGTAATGGAAGGAGTGAGTTTCCCATCTCTGAAGAGAGTCTCGCTGTCGATTTTTGCATAAGGGTCATTAGGGTTGGGGTCACTGGGGGTTCCTTCTACTCTTGCCCACTTGCCAATGGTGCTATCCCATCCCACAATACTGTTCAAAACACAGCAGTGATCCTTCAGGAAAAAACAAAACAAAAGCAAAACATCATTAGCCATGTTTGAGTAATGATATTCAAATGTAGGCCCTAAAAACAACCGGGTATATGGTCACGGATAAATCTGAGAACTAACAAAGCTGTATTAAAGAGCTAGTGTATATTTGGAAGTACATCTGAAATAACAGATTGTCCTTGTGGGCCATGCGATGCAATCAAGTCAACCGAACTCTAAACTTATTCTGGAGGCTCCAAGTCATCACTGGAGACAAGAGATTGAATTATACCAGCCCACAAATCATTAGAAATGACATCTTTGTGAAGATCAAAGGCAACAATATTTATGCGTTGACAGAAAAGTTAAAGATGAATTCAACAGATGTCACAGTTGAAATGTGGGTAATTTTACCAATAAAATGCTGATATGTCACAGTGAGTAGGCAGATTCATTTAGTATTTCTGCCTTCTACTTTGGTGATAAATTCAGGTTTTGTTTTAGAGAAAACACCAATTTTAAATCAAAGACTTGAATATCTATCAACATGTTCATTAAAGTGATTCACAAATAAAATTTCTACTTCCTAAACAATAAACAACCTACTGCTACAAGAGACATGTCACAAAATGCTGTGTGTTAAAAGTGACTTACTTGTAGAGTTGCACCATGAAGAATGATAGATTCTCGCACTCTGACCCCAGCACCAATAGTCACTCCGGTGCCAATGGACACATTGGGACCCAACTACACAAAGAAAAGTCAGGGACAAACCTTTAAAAAGGGGATGGAACATTCAACTGTAAATTGAGTGTACTGTGTGATGTAACCTTTTTCTTACCATTGCTGTGGGGTCAATATTGGCTGTAGGATGAATATAAACATTACCTAAAAACAGAAAAGCTGTGATGAATACATTGGTCTTTAATATTGGAATGAAGAGATTAACTCAGTTGATAAACATTACCACTTATTTTGGGCTCTCCTTCCTTATTTGTGGCCAGGCGTTCTGGGTGAGTTGTGTGATACTGGTTGAGGTACAATCGACTTGCATAAATTGCAGACCTGTAGAAAAAATATTGTTATTCATGTAGTAATGTTTCTATTACTTGACAGGGAATCCAGCAGTTTATTCATGTTCAGTCACCGGAGTACATGTCTCTTTCTCTAGCACTGAGGTCTGCAGTGCTTGAGAAAATGTTAACAAAACGGTATATATTTTACAATAACATTGCCTGACAAAGGTAATCACATGGCACTTACCCAGCAGATTTAATCTGGCTCCAGAAGCTGAGGGTTTTATACACATAGAGTTTGGCCTGTCCCGCCAAAGCCGTGAAAATATCCTGCTCCAGTCGAATATGCTCTGCTCGATGCCAGCCATTGTTTGGCTCCTCTCTGTAAGAGACGTAGCTTCAGTTTTAAGCACTAAACAGGGCAAAAGCTTCATAAACTGCAGTTTCTGTGATTTGCTACATATTCAAATGTGTGTGAAAACCAGCTTAAGTTACAAAGAAACACAAATGTGCTGCCCCAAAGTTCAGCTTGCAGAATAAATAAGAGCACCGAGTTAAAATGCAAGACAACTTTGATGGGGTCAGTGCTGAATTTATAGCAAGCTGATTACCTACTATCCCAAACTTAGTCGAGGAGTCTACATGTTCCATATTAATCGGGCCCTCTGATTTTGTGTATTGTAAGAGCCTGAAGATGAAACAGACTCGTAAAATATTCATTTCATCCATATTTAACAGACTGCACACATAATCGAAGTTTTACTAAAAAGCAGGGGAGGTGCTTTAAGGCAAAGTAGTCCCCATGAGAGTTTGTAGTGTTAACCTTATAGTTTCTAACAAGAAGCTCTGATGTGCTAAAAAAAAAAGTGCAGATTCAGTGCACAGCTTGCAGAAGTGAGATGGGTGAGAGCGGGTGAATTATACACAGTGAGTTGTGACCCTTTCTAATGTGTCTCGCGTGACCTTGGGTTGCCACATATAAACTTGTAAAGGAAATGAAGGAGAAAAAAAAAGATCCCAAGTGTTTTCATTATCATACAAATGGCTGTGGAATAATATTTCTCAAGCACTTGGCTCTGGTTAGACATATTTATATGGAGACAAAACACACAGAAGAAAGAAAATGAGAGACGAGAAACCTTGTACCTTGTACAAACAACAAATCAAAGGTCTCACTGGCCACTTACTATTCAACATCTACAGGGTTACCATAAGGCCAAACTAGACTATTTCTATTATATACTAAAAAAAAAAAAAAAAAAGAATGTTTACACTCAAATACAATTTTACTTTTACTATGGAAACTTAACAATGCCTCAAGGTCCATTTTCTGAACAGAAAAATGATACAAACAACTAGAGGTAGCTGTACGGCCTTTCACAAATGTTTACCGCTGTGGCTGAGCAAAAAGATGATTTTTTTTAGGCACTCGAGAGCAAACACAATCACATTCTTAAACCCAAACTCCACAGTGAATGCTCCATATAACACCAAAGAGTAGACTACAGTAAGTATTTCACAACATTTAAACTAATATAGAAATGAAGCAGAGTAAACAAACTGAATAAACTATGTGAGTGTATACAATAAAAGATGTAATGTATGTCAGGATACACAAAAACTAAAAATAAATCAGCACCAGAGAAAATGTATTCAGTTTACAGATTTAAACTTTTACATAAAATTAAAATCTAAGCTAATGTATGGCTACTATAAGAGGCAATGAAAAGCAAAATCCTGCAAACTATATCCAAAAAGGGAAACACAGCAAAAGCTGGCACACACAAAACATTTCCCTCTGATAAGTTGTTTGTCTAAAGCTCACACCATACAGTAAGTGCTCTAACCACACCGTGCAACCTAAACATACTGACTTACCCATCGTATGGATATCTGTTGAGGTAACAGAAATCATGGAAGGAAGGAAAAGGAAAGGGAGAGGACAAATGAAGAAAACAAAAGTGATGGGATAAATGGTATTTGCATGCTTTTAGGACACACAGATTTACACAAGGGGTGTGCTTCAACTCACAACAACATGTCTTGCTGATTCTTCTGGAAAACAGAGCCAATGTGCTGGAAAATGTCCGGGTTAAACAGATAGATACCGCAGTTGATGATATCGCTCACAAAAGTGCTGGGCTTTTCAACATAATGCAAGACCTGAAAAACCAAACATTGTTGTAGTAAGTCATGATAAAGTAGAGAATATTGTTTATAGCACTCTAATAGGAAAGGTAGAGTTACCTCATTTGTTTTTTCATTTTCAACAATGCATCCATAATTCAGGGACTGCTTTCTGTTTGCCTAATAAGGATGGGAAATTTATTTAGTTTGGTGTTACAGCAAAGCCCAAACAATAACTCTTGTAAAATCTCACCGTTGTGCCAAGAATTACAAAGCTATTTGGTTCTCCATGTTCCTTCTGAAAGCTGAGCATTTCTGTAAGAGGAAATGCTGAACAGACATCTGCGTTAAGAACAAAGAAGGCCTCTGGACTGCCTGAGACAATCTGATCTCTGAAGTGATAGATGCCACCTCCAGTGCCCAGGGCTGCATACTCTTGTAAATACCTGCAGTGTACAGCCACAGTGCCACGTTAATTTATCAGCACAACAATAGGTCACCTCACTTTAGTCACTACTGTATCCCATGAATGATATACAACCAAGCAATTAAATAGCACAATTAAATGTCTATTCTTAAATGTGCAGATTACCTGATGGAAATTTTAAATTCCTGTTGTGCATTTACAAGAAATCGAGTCAACTCTTCATTAGGCTGATAAAAGCCAATAAGCAAAATCTCTTTCATATTTGGTACCTGTGAAACAGACAATACATAAATACAAAATAAATACAAGAGGCTAAATGCCATCAACCTAATCCACAGCTTTACTGTTGTATAGAACAGGTTGTTGTGATTGAGAATAGTAGTGACTTGCATTTCTCTGCAGCTTTACTTACTTTGGCACATGCTTCAATGTGATGCTGCAGCATGGGGACACCAGCTACAGGAAACAAAGGTTTGGGCACTTCAAATGACAGTGGTCTGAACCTGGTCCCTGTAAGTCAAAAGTAAGGGATTTAATCAAATTAACAGTTCATCTAGCAACAGACAGAGATAATCTCCAGTACATCAAAAGCAATTCAATTTGGATGTCATTAAAGGACATGCAGGTAGATACTTGGCAGGATACAAAAAAATGACCATCACTTGATAAATGAATGCATTCTGTTTAAATTATTTACATTTATTCTTTCGTGTATTGCCTGCAGGTCATTACTATCGTAAATTTATTTGATAATGAGACACTAACTGGATCCGCGACAGATTGAACCATAGACAAATCAATTCCATTAAAAAGCATAACCTACATGATTTTTACATAGTAGTGATACACAGTGAACTTAAGTAACTAGCTGAACTGTCACAGCTTTGAAAACATGCAGGTTTTTGCTTTGTTTGTCTGATAATCTGCCACGTCAGTGATAACGAGAGGCTGGGGTCCTCATTGGCATTAGCTAGCAGCCTATGGGGCTAGCTTCGATTAACCTTGTGAACAATCAAAGCAAGAAAACATCAGATGCAGAATTGGTTCTTACCTTTCTGGGGACCCCCAATTAAAATGACAGCTTTCAACATTTTGAATGAACGGATTAGTGACAGCTCAGCCTGAAGACAGCCTCCTCTTCAATAAAAACTTCCGCATCCACTTCCGACGTGTGACGTAGTGGGACTGCGTAAAACATGGAGCGGATTTAGAAGAACTGCGCTGACATTTCCCAAGAAGTCTCAGTGTGCAGTATGCTTCAACTCCTAGGAAGCATCATTACATTCTTGCAAAACTGCTTGACTACTTTTGTGTACTATTCACTTTTCGAGTAGGAGATATGGGGTTAAGACTATATATTATTATGTGTATTATTGTATTTTACATATTTTTTACTTTGACCCTTTCTAAACCTTAAAGAAAAACTATGTACTGTGCCTGAAAATCATGAAAGTAGAAGCCACAATTTTAGTTTGATGGAAAATAGAAAAACTGAACCCTTTTAAAAAATGACAAACATGTATATCCATAAAAGTATGCTACTGCCTCTGAACATGATTGTTAATGATGGAGAACAATCTGTGTAATTTGTCTAATTAATAAGTCAAACATGATTCAATCTTGTCTTCATATTTATGGCATAAAATAGGGCACAACAGATTTTCACAATTTTGTTTATTATGTTTTTGGGGTTTTTTTTTCCAAGTGAATAAAGTAGGTTACACTCTTTATGTTTGGGGGAAACGTACAAAAGTGTGAAAAAAATAACTCAGTTGTCAGTTCTGAACCCACATAAAGACAACAAATACAAGCTCTAATGGAGGAGTTTACTTTCATATTTCCTCATTAAAACGTAACCTGAAGTAAAATTGTTTCCCATGTGGTGGCATTCATAACTCAAACGTATGCAAATGGGATGCAAATGTGCATCCTTCAGTCTAGCATTTTAGTCAACAATCACCAGGGGACAAGGTGCTTTGGTAAATGATGCTCTTCTTTAGGAGCAACTGAGCCATCTCAAATGCCTTCATATCTTCCAAAAAAGTTTAAAGGCTTATTCGCTCGCATTCTGGCTATTCCCAGCAAACAGACAGTAGAATCTGCTGTGTACTTTAAAGTATGCTGTGTATTTCTACATAAACCCTTTCCCATCACATTACTGTCACAGTATAGGGGATAATTTCAAGTACAAAACTATGTATAATTTTGGCTGTCAACCTTTCCCTCAGAGTTTTTAATCAAACATCAGCCTGTTTTCACATTAAAATAAAAATAGTAGGTAATCAATTATAATACAGATTATCACATTCTATGTTTACTGATTGCATAAATTAGTGTTACAGTCAGTCAAAAGATCCCTTCAATCAACCTCTAATGGTGCTTCAATCATTTCACATCTGGTGAAATTACCATTTATGTGCAACAGCAAAAAGTATCCCAAAATCTTTATATAAATGGCACAAGAAATTGATTAAAACATTAACAACTTAATGAACGTAAAATGTAAAAAAAATAGAATAATCATGAAGGGAAAGCCATTCTAAAACCAAATTCTCGACTGAATTCAGCATTTGGCCCAGATTTTTGTACTGTGTGCTGAATTAACTGTAATGAATGATTTAACTTCAAAGTACCAAAGAAATCTAAACTAGAATCAAATACTTAACATATTACAAAATTACAAAACTGCGGCAAACAGCAGCACTGTAAACAACAAACCAGCATCTCAAGGAATTTCAGAAAACACATGTGACTATTCTCTATATAAACCAGTCTAAAAGTTATATTAAAAAAAAGGTACCAGAAAAGGTAAACACAAAAAAGCCGTACCTAAAAAAATGAATGCTACCTGTGCAACGTTGGATGAATCTAAAGAGGTAATGACAAGAACTGTCTTTCAATAACCACAATAAAACACTAAAGTCCAAGGTAAAGAGGTATTAGGGTTAATGATTAGGAAACTAAAAAGATGAACTTGCTGGTCATTAAACTACATGGAAAATGCAATTATATTATCTTGATCACCCTCTGGTGGCTGGCTGCAGTAGAGGCCATGAACTGCAAATTTGATTCTTATAGTTATACAGTTTGGTGCTAAAGATCCATTTTACCCTACCCATGTCCAGTTTTGGTGGGTTAACCCATCACTGAGCAGATGTCGAGTCTTAACCCTATCTCCTATTATAGAGGTCTTTACGTTTCCGCAGCTCCTCTAACACTCGAGCCCTGAACTGAGTCCAGTCCTCATCCTGGAACTGCTGGAGGCCCAGGGCCCGATGGAGCTCAGCTGAGTGGCTCCGCAGAAAAGGATTGTACTCTTTCTCTTCTCCAATTGTGGAGGGACTCTGAAGCAAAAAAAAACAAAACAAGTTTCATGTCAAAAAGTAAATTGACTTTCTACAAATGTAGTTTAAGGTTTCTCTCTGGAGACTTCACCTCATTCTACTGCAGAAGAGGATATGAAGTAAGCACAGACTTCTGACAATTTAAACCATTTGACAACTGCAATTGTTCCAGCTGTGTAAACCCAATGCCTATACTTCAATAATCAAAGCAATTTCAGACTTTAAGATAAGAAAGCTGCCAAAGACATATCAATTTGTAAAAGGCCTGTATTTTGGATGGGCATTTCCCTCAACAGTCAACCTTTGCTCTGCTGCAGACAGTATCATACATTACACTAGAGAGTAAAAAAAAAAAGAAAAAATAGAAAGACACACTCTGCCAACACGTACACTGTGGGGATGCGATAAGCCTTCCTTTCAAAGGTGCTGGACAACATGATTCCTTTCAGGCCCTGCATGTCAAAAAGCCTCAAACAAAGGCAGTATACGTTGTATATTCTCACCGTGCACAGCTTCTGTCCTCGCTGCTGCAGCACCCACTGATATTTGTTTTCCCTGGCAGCATTCTGTGGCTCAACTTCAGCAGCAAACAGCAGATTGTCCTCAGCATACTCATGACCTGAAGAGCAGACAAATATAGAACAAAAACAATACTTCACTAGGGACTTTTATTTTAAATCAAACAACCAACAAATCAAGAACATACCAGGCCACAACAGGGTATCATTGCTTAAAGACCCAACTGTATCCAGAGATGAAAGCATAGTTGTGGCAGTACCTTCAAAAATTCGCCCTGAAATAACAACAAATATATTAAAGAAATTCAAATATGAATAGGAATAAAGCCCCTTCCAACCAGATGTACATAAATTCTAAAAGGCACTCCTTTCAACTCAAATTTAAACCTAAACCTAAAATAAAAACCTACAAATAAATGTAATTTATCATCACCCCAATATTAGTAAGTCAGGAAAGACCAGGCAGATGTTATATTCTTGACATCTGAGATGATAATGGGGTTTGGTTGTCTGTAAGTGAAAATACCAATTGGTGATGTTACATGCAGAGTTCAGGAGCCTCACATTTGGTACTATTTAGTTCCAATTATACATCTTGCATTAATGCAAACACAGAATTTATTTGTGTCTCTCTGTAACTTACCACATCCTGACAGGAATACTAGGTCACCAGAAAAGAGGCTGGAGGGTGCCTCGACTGCTCGGCCATCCAGGAGGTAGATCATGTGGCCCACTGTGTGTCCAGGGGTGAATAGGGCCTTGAAGTGCAATCTGCCAATGTTTACAGTATCCTTGTCTGAGAGAGGGCTAGAATTGAAAAAAAGGAATAAAGATGTATGATTGTCTAATGTTCTAGTGCTAGATATAACAAACTGAATGTGGAACAACAGCGGTTTACAGTGTTGCCTCGGGGCTTCATACAAAGAGCTGTGTGTGTATGAATATTCAAATGAGAATAATTAAATAAAGCTGTAAGGACAATGTGAGGTTAATTAAATTTTGACTTAATATAATTCACAATTAAATTAAGGGACACTTGACAATCTGCAGCACGTCTGTCAGCCCCAGATTGTCCACACGGCCTGGTATGATAATTCTGATAATGCACTGTGAAGTCTTCTGCTCAGCGTGCTGACAGAGGGAACAGAAATGTGCGTGCAGTATGTTAACAGTGTTAGCAGAGACTTACTGTGTGAGGCCAGGAATGTTATCTGCAGCACTTCCATATACACGACATGAGCTGTGAAGCTTTTTTAGCCCCTTGTTTCCTCCACTGTGATCCCTGTAAACAGAAAACAAATGTTTATTCGTGACATTTTCCTCCTCTTTGAACTAGTGAAAGCATCATTATAAGAAACAAAACTTTAGACAAGGCTGTGAGATGATAATATTATGTTATTCCATGTATTCATAAAAAATGTTAACATGTGACATAATAAAATGGTGTGTAAAACGCTTAACTTACCAGTGCTTGTGTGTGCAGAGAATAGCCTCTAACATTACTCCTTCTTCCTCAAGAACATCCTGAAATGTTGCACAGTTGTGTAAAGCTTAAATCACTATTTTATATCAACCTTTTAGAGGCAGTTTATTCTGCCCACTGATCTGAAAACCACTGCAGATATTCACAGCAGCGCGGAACTAGTTATTTTACTCCTTCAGTGTTTTGCTAATGGCTCCCGAGGATGTACTTCCAGAATGGATTTATTCACAAGAGCTGACAAGAGTGACTATCAATATGTGGTTAAAAGACATAAACTAAAAAATAAAAATAAAAAAGTGTTTTATGTTCCGTTAAAGGGACAGAGCAAGAGAATTCTGATTTGATTAAATCTACCACATACTTAGTATTTACTTGTCACATTTTTATTGCCAATGGTAGTATGTAGTCAAAAAATGTACTTCAGGGTAGTAGTTTGACGCGTAAAAATCAGTCAACCATATTCAGCAGAAGTATAGATTTACATCAAACTTAAAGCTCTCACCTGAACTGTTTGGGGGTCCGCGGGGTCCACGACCACTGCAACACTCGAGGCTGTGTCGATTACAAGATAACTGTAGTTGTCAGACAGCACAGACATGGGAATTATTTTAATACCTGAGGAAAGAAGAGAGCAGAGTAATATTTCAGTGAGTGTTTGAGACATAACATACTCCAGGGAACATAAACACTGTGCAACAAAATAAGCATTCAAAGCCAGTGTTGTGCATACCATTGAACTCCACTGGCTGAGCACTGGAATGTCCAGCTGGGTATTGTTCCCGTGCTTTCCTCATTTGTCTCTTGTAGTACATGTAGCCAAGCCTGGTCCGTGTATAAAGCGTGTACCTGAGTGGAAACAACAGACAACGTTTAAATATGTTGTCTTTTCATATTTAACACGCTGAAACATAAAAGGGGCGGGTCTACTGCATGAGTGGTGTTTAGTCCTATAATTATATCAAGGCCTATGTCGAAACAAAAAGATGACCATCAATGCACAAGAGTATATCATTAGTGAACACAAGTGAAAAGAGCAAGGTTATTTCAGTGTAGAGTACAGGCTAAAGCCGAACAGCTCACTCACGTTAATGCTGTGTTTATGTTGCTAAACTGAGCGCCGCGGTGATAACAAAGTCACCTTTTGTTCAAGATACTCACGCTATTCTGAAGAGAGGCTTCTCCGAACGGGCCATTATTTTGTGCAGGTATTTTCTCCCAATTACTTGTATTTTACGTCGGAAGCGAACACATAAAAACAAGAGAAAAAAGAAGGATGCGGAGAGTGCAAACGTTATCAGCCATTCAGGAAGCGCCATAGCCTCTGGACGGAGCGTCATGACGTAGAAATGACACGTCAACCGAGCAGCGCCGCGGACTGTTTATGGTTTTTTTTTATTATGTTACTCATATTAAATAAACCGTAATTAAAACAATAAACTATACTCTATCTAGTGTTGATTAAAATATCAAAATAAAAAAATGTAGAAGATATTTTAATGTCAAATGAATCAAGTGACTGTTGTGTAATACAACAATGAATGAATGAATGAATGGATTTGTAGAAAATACGTTTTCAGTTAATGAATGAATACATTACATCAAACTATTTATAAACTCTTTATTCTTAGCTATATCCTTTACATCCTACTTTGCATCTAATCACAATGATTTGATTTAAGTAAGCAGTTTCTAAAGGACAATTGAAGAGTGCTCTTCTTTGATTTGAATTTGCAGGAGATGGTGATATCTGGGCCCCTGCTTTACAAACTCCTAGCTTCACAAGAAGTCTATTTAAAAAATGTCCAATGTGATGTCTGTCACTTTAGACTTTTGTCACTAAACTAACGTAAAATATACTGAGTTACATTCAGACTTTAAATTATAACCTTAGAACTCCAGAGTGACAACATCTATTAAAGGCTTGATATGCAGGATTTCTGTTTGTTTATTCTGGGTTTGAATGAACTGAATAAACTCTCTTATTACAATCATTTGGTTTTGCTATATTCTCTTTTCCTGTGACTAAAAGAATTTCTCTCATGTAAACAAATGAGAAAAATTAAATACAAAGGGCTGTGTGTTTATATGTGTTCACATGTACATTGTTTTCTAAGGACCAAAGGTATAAAAGGGATGTAAATTGCACATTAAACATTTTATCATTTGAAGTCAGTTTTATAATTTCCACTCAAACCATGAAGTCAGGATGCTTGAATATGAAGACTTTACTATACACATTTTAATTAGTCATATAAATATGAAAGGCAGCCAGGTTTTGTTTTTTGTTTTTTTTGGCTTAGTCTCATTAATTAACCTACTCTCATATTCCTAGAGGGGCCAGAATAACAAGTTCAAAGGCCCTAATTAAAGTCTTAAAGCTAATGTAATCGAGATAAATAATGGGAAAAAAACATAAAATGCCCCCAGAGAAGACTTAATGTAATTTTTTTTAAAAAGGAAAGCAGGCAGGGAGACCTTCTGCTCCCCGAGACACACTAGAAAGAGTGTGAGTTTCACTGAGCGTATCCTGTTACAAAGATGAAGAGCTCCTGTTCAAGTCAGCAAACAGTGAAGGAGAGAGGACAGAAGGACACAGGGCTCCCGTCGTTGGCTAAAGCCACCTGGTAAGAAAAGAAATGTTTCTATCTTAACTTGTATTTGCCTGGTTGCTTCACTTCACTGCAGAACGACATTTGCTTTAGACGGGAGAGTCTTGACAATAATTCATGGTACATCTAGTTGTAATGCAGATGTCCAGTTGCTTAGCTTATATTAATGTAGTTAGGATTAAGTTTGGTTTAGCTTTTTGACCTTATTATAGAATAAATGGGAATAAAAAACAGTTAATAGTCTTGACTTAATATGAAATGAACAATTGCTGGATTAAGTCTGTTTAAGCTGTAAAGGTAGCTGAGCCAGAGTCCTCTTTTTAAGGTGGTCAAGTAAAGATGTCCAAAGACGACAGTCCTCCACCGTACGAACATGCAGTGACCCAGCCTAAGTATGCCAACCTTCCCGAGCAGACACAGCAGGGCACCCCTCTTCCACCTCCTCCGACGTACACTCCCAGTCCCAACATGTACGGTGGTCCACAGGTCGGCTGGGGCCACCCGGGGGTCTACTCACAGTCAGGCATGTGGATGGCTTCTGGTTTCGGTCCAGCTGGAATGCCCACTACAATCCCCACCCTGTCTGCCGGAGTGCCTTCCTCCAACACAGGTTTTTGTTTTCTTAAAGGGAAATCATAGGGGACTGAGTTAATCACATCCTTCATTAGATTTAGATTAGCTCCCCTGGGGATTGAACTTGTCGCTTTGTTGGTCTTAATTTGACAGGAGACATGGAAGATTTCCTGAGCAACCAGTTTGAGAGCACTTCAATACGACATGCATTCATCAGAAAGGTAAGCGTTTCTTTCTTGGAAGCTTTTTGAGTTAATTGCAGCTCAGTGGGAGTGACATTCAGCTCAGTTTTGTGTTTTTTGTGCAGGTGTACTTAATTTTAGCAGCACAGCTTGGGGTCACCTTTTCAGTTGTGGCTGTCTTTACATTTGTGTAAGTGCCCCTGTTCTTTCAGTAGTGATTCCTCTGTGTACATATTGTATCAATGCCAATATAATGTGTGACCTTACTGCTTTAAAGTGAGCCTGTGAGGATGTTTGTCATCAATTATCCCGGGATATACTGGGCATCTTTGTAAGTCACAAAACAACACATCAACTGATGAGCAAAGACAGTGGGTTTCTGTCTGGTGCTAACAATACACTTTTCTTTCTGTAGAGTGGTATATTTTGTTGTTTACTGCATCTTAGTCTGCTGCAAAGAGGCAAGGTATGGAAAGGCCTCAATTAAGTCATAAAAATTATTTTATCCTTAAATCATGTCAAGCTATACACCAACATTGCCACTGTTATTTGTATAGTAAAATATATTACAATTTATTTTAGACGGCGCTTTCCATGGAATCTAATATTGCTGGGAGTATTTGTAAGTATTTCTAACTCTACCCTTGATTAGCTAGTTATTAAAAAGTATAATAAATAAAGGATGTTTAATAGAAACATCAGACATAAAAAGCCAAGACAAGATTTCAGTTTGTTATTTACAAAGTTATTGAAATGTTTTATGTTGCAGACTGTCGCGTTGTCTTACATGTCTGGGACCATCTCAAGGTCTGTTTCCTTTCCCAATCCCCAAATACATTACATTTTGATCTTACTTCATGCTCTGATGGTTTGATTTTAAAATGCATTCTGTTTTCTGTATCCCAGCTATTATGAGACAAAAGCAGTGTTTATCGCCATGGTAATAACAGCCATCGTTTGTGTGGCAGTCACAATCTTCTGCTTCCAAACCAAGGTAGATGGAGATGGTAAAACTGTGTCTCTGTGCCGCCCAGTAACCCATGGCTCATCTGAGGGTGTCTTTGTTGTTAGTGTAAAAGAACTCCTTTGTCTCATGTTACAATGGGCCACTGAGATCCTTTAAATATTTATAACATTTTGGAATAAGATGTGAATCTAACTTTTCCCAGTCTGATGCAATTCAAGATGAATAAGTTGCATTTTTGGTGGTAACAAAGCACGTCCTCTTTTTTCTGTTTTCATTGAAATTACCTCCACAGCTGCCTGTGGTTTAAAGCTGAACAAGTTCACTTTCATCCCGTTAATGACTTGTTTCTCATCACAGGTGGACTTCACCTCCTGCGGCGGACTGCTCTGTATTATTGCCGTTCTGCTCATGATCATCGGGATTGTTACAGCCATTGTTCTTTCGTTCCAATATGTAAGAAGTCTTTCACTGAATTTCACTTTTATTCTCTCTGCTCATATTTGAGAGCACAGTGGGGTGTATGCGAGCGAAAATGAGGCCTTTCTTATGTCACTCAACAGGTCCCTTGGCTGCATATGCTCTATGCTGCAATTGGAGCCATAGTTTACACTCTGGTGAGTCCACATTGTCTTGAATTTAAGGATGACTCTGAACTCTGGGTACAAGGGAATAGTTAGAAACAACTAGAAATAATGGGCCTTATTCATGGACATACACAATACAGCTAAGTTTTTGTTATTCATTGGGGATGATTACATTTCAAGAGGCAAAGGATAGAAACTTTTGAGGTTCCTTTTGCTGAAAATTTTTTGCCTTTGTATTTCTTCTATATAACTGCCAATTAAAGGCTATTACTACCATTATCTACTTTTTGGCCAGTCAGTCACAAGTCTTGAACAAAATAAAACAGAGGGTGCATTTCAGAATGAAGGCAATGCTACTTCAGCGGCTTTACAAACTAAGGATTCCAGCCACAGCCACTTATGACTCAAATACACAAACACAACCTACAGCAATTCACTAAAAACTAATCTAAACTGAGACCAACACAGCTGTGCATCCACTTGGTTGAGGGTCCAAAGTGAGGATGCACTGCAGCCTTCAGCATCCATGCGATAATAATATAAATCATCTTTTGGTCTGTTTGATGAATGGTGTAATCAAAGATTTTGCAATGTCGGATTTCAGCCCCTAAATAATTTACCTTAAACTGGCTTTCTTCTTCTTTAGTTCTTAGTGTACAACACCCAGCTTCTGATTGGGAACCGGGAGCTGGCCATAAGCCCAGAGGAATATGTCTATGGAGCTCTGTCCCTTTACATCGACATAGTGCACATCTTTCTCTTCATCCTCCAAGTCAGTGGCGCTGCATCTGAATAAACCCTGAATAGAGCACATTACACTTAAGGTGCCTGCAGGATATTTATTCCTGGAATATGTTGTTGACATGTGTGTAAATTAGCATTAATAACCAGCTAATAATGTGTCTCAAATGTATTACATAAATGTATACTTAAGCACTTTGAAGTATCAACGCTGTATGAAGGGAGGTGGACTGATGCCTTTCATCGGCCTCAATGTGAATGAGTGAATGAGTTTGGAAAAACTGAACATCTGTAAGTGTCATTAATGTCAGTTCAGTTCATGTTTGACATGGCTGAAAGACATTCTGGAGGTATGGGAAGAATCTTTTAAAAGGCGACAAGCTGTTCATGGTTTAGAGTTTTTTTATTATTCATATTAATGTGACTTAAGTCAACTAACAAAGTAAAAACCCCCTGTAATGATATACTGCTGGAGACCACAATCATTGTCTGAGTCTGTGCTGGTCAGAGGGACTTAGAGCAGCTTGTTCACGCCCATAGAAAACAAACACTAACTTATTTAGTAAACAATTGATTAGTTTGTGCTGCAATGTCCTTAAATTACCGTAAATGGTGTACTCCTCTCTCTCATTAAAAGAACTATTACTTGTTATTGTTAGACAATACAAAGCCATCAATAAACTTCACCCTAACATTTCATCTGTTTATTTTCTCAATGTTTAATCAAAGTGGCACGTTAGAGTAATAGAGTGGCACTAGCTCCTACACTCTGTCCCTTTCTGGATTGTGGATTAGTATTGTTTCCCATCACCAGCATTTGTGTGTTAGTCCAGTGAGCATTGACTTTGTCCAAGTGGACAAGGTTGTGGGATCTCATGGCGTAAGGCGCTTGGGGTCACGTGGGAACATGGAGGTCTGACGCACATTGTGGAGGCCCAGGTACAGCATGCAGACTCTCTCCAGACCTGAGAGAAGGCAGCACAATCATTTATAGGCCTCAGTGCAGTTAATATGTAACACCATCCTGTTCCTGCTGTAGCAGATGTATTACTTACCAATGCCTCCGCCGCCATGAGGAGGAGCTCCATAACGGAAGGAATCAATATAGGCTTTGATCTTCTCCAGATCTGTAGAACAACACAAAACATATGAAGACAGCTCATTAAAGGTCCTTCTGAGATTTCAGCCCTTTCAAATTAGTGAAAATGCCAGCTATTGTTTGCTGTTAAAATTGTTTTCTTGTTTCTCCTCTTGGACTTTTACTGAAATGACAAACAAAAAACTTCTGTACTGATTAAAGAAATCAATTAAAATATGTTGTTTCCAAATTTGTTTAATTAATTGTAACTGCAAACACACACTGTTGGACAAAGGCCTGTTTGATTCCAGCAAAACAAGATATTTTAGTTGTACCCAACCAACAGAGGGAGCCAAAACATGTTTTTATCCTACTTTGGTATGAGTGATAGATCTCTGTCTCTGTCTAATACTTACCGATCTGGTGATGCATGGCCCTTTCAGTGAGCAGCTGAGCATCGTGAATTCTCTGAGCTCCAGACAGGATCTCCTCACCTCTCATGAACATGTCGTATGAGTTGGAATATTTCTGGAGCAAGAGTAGGATTCATATGATAAACAATAAAAGCAAATACAGAGCTTGCATTCATTTGACTGTATCATGTATTTCAACAAGAGAAAATAACAAATTTGACATAGCTACTTCACTATACTTCAATTCCACACATGAATTACACAAATTAATGTAATTTAAGCACATTCTGTAGCTCTAATGAGTTCTCCAGACAGTACTTTGTGACTGTATAAGCATGGAGGTCAAATCTTTCTGACTACACTACATGGAAGTTTAATTGCATAAAGTGTTGTTGGAGCCAAGCTGAACAGATGGCTGAACAGTTTTTATAGAGTCAGATAGGTTTCCTGGGCACAAGTCGAGTTTAAACACAGGTCACAACAGTGCTTATTTGCAAACATTTACATTACATTTATTACTCATTTGTTGCTGTTGTGGTCAGTAACTGGCTGCATGTGCATGTGTTTGTCAGCGACTTACAGGGTTGTTTGGATCAGGCATTGTGTAGAAAGGTCTGACCGCCAGTGGGTACTTATCCAGCACATAGAAGTCAGTGTCATACTAGAAAGAAAAAGAAATGCAAATAAATGACACAACTGTTTGATGTTACATATAAACTTTCCTTTATATTTTCTGCAATCAAATCTTTATCTTAATGTGAGTTTTTTTTTAACATTTCAAGATTCAAAAGTATGTGCTATATTTGCTTAAAACAGAGTAAGAGTCTGAGGCCAATCAAATTAAACAGTATTTTACTTATTGTACATATCAAAAACACAAGTCAAGACGAAAACATACCTTTTCCTTGACAAGGCGTCCGAGCAGCTTTTCATTGGGTGTACTGGGAATCAAATTATATAAATAGTTCATTGTATATCAGAAGAATACGACTCATCATTTTATGCAGCATCACTGGATATAGTGTAACAGCACACATTAGAATTATGTCTTTTCAGTGGACTCATGTGTGGCCATATTAAACTTAAAAGTCTGAGCTACAGGTGTCTTGCTTGACAAACTGCAGAGGAAGCAGCTACCAATACGCAACGTTTAGAAACCCATTAAAAAAACTGTACAATGGTTAGACTAACTGTATGCTGTTTTACTT
The DNA here is from genome assembly GCA_036850595.1 of Rhyacichthys aspro. NCBI lineage: Eukaryota > Metazoa > Chordata > Actinopteri > Gobiiformes > Rhyacichthyidae > Rhyacichthys > Rhyacichthys aspro. The sequence continues at coordinate 15,827,556 of CM072168.1, forward strand.
CCCCACTCTGTGCTCATGTTAACCTTTATCAGCTGTTTCTATTGATGTCATCAGACACGAGGAGGGCATGATGGTACAGTGTGTGACTTTTGCCCTAGTCTCTGACCTCAGGTCCTCCTCGTCGCCCATCTCAACACCGGCCTCGTGTAGCATGGCCACAGCCTCTGTGTACTCCAGCCTCAGAGTGGGCTCCAGGAACTTGAAAGGCTCACTGGGAAACTGCTTGTTCACTGTCTGGATCTCCGTCTGGAAGCTAACAGGCAGAAAGAAGAGACAGAGAGGCACTTAATATGAGTTTAAATGTTGCGAGAGTTTTCCTTCAGCAGATGATCTCAGCCGATATAGGTCTATTCCTTCAAATTCTGCAAAGTATTATGATGAGCCTTTTTTTTTTTTTTTTTTTTTTACAACACAGCAAATTTTCACAAGGGCAAATATCCATATACTTAAACAGTCAGGACAAGAGTCAATAGGTGTAACCACATAAATGTGGTTATATACAGTATACCTGCAAGAATAAAACAAACAAAACAGGCTTTTATGACAACTTGTTTACAAGGTGTGGTAGACTATCTTTTACTGTTCAGCAACTGATTTACAGCAGAAGGTCTGTGTTAAACTTGTGCCATCAAACCAGCATCAAAGGCAATATACTGATCTTTAAATAATTGAACTGAAACTCGTCCTAACAGATAACCAAAGGCCACAAGCCATCTGTAACTTTAAAATTAGCCATTAGTACATAAAAATATGAGATGGGAAATATCTCTTATGTCATGGGAACAAAAGTAAACTGAACCGAGAAAGAGGAACAACAGTCACAAGTTGAATCAAGCAAACAGTGAGTGATATTTACAGTCTACAGGATGTTGCCAAACAGCAGGTGAACGGCAGGACAAGGTTCAAAAGTCTACTCATTATGTGGGAACATGTTTGAGGTGCACCTGTTCAACATTAAGCCTTGTCTTTTCTTAATAAATGCCACATCATCATCTAACCATTATCATCCTTTGTCATCCTATATTCAGGGCGGCTGCTTGCCTGGCAAAACCTGCACAATAGCAGATTATCTATTGAATCTAGAACAAGTGAACAGGATGGCGATAGGGAACTTTAAAGCACTGTCCATTGTGTTTGAGCTGTTTGAAGTGCTTTGGACCCTGATCAAAGGTGGAGAAATCAGAGGAAAATGTCTGTGTCATCTTAAAACTGCATTGAAAAACTGATGGAAGAGTTTAATGAAGAAGACATACATGCAAGTGTTATAACTTCAGGGCTATTAAGCTAAGAGCATACGCAAAGACATTAAACAATATACCAAGGCAGATGAAGAGCACAATTTACAAATGTTGAAACTAACGGCTCCTTCTTCTATGTTTCTTTTTTCATGATAGGCAAACGCAAAAATTTAATATTTTTGTTAAAAATGTATGCAAATGTACCAATAAAACTTACAATATGTTACATAATGTGGAAACCTACACTCATAATGATGGAATGATGGACAGTTTAGCAACTTTAAAGAGGCTATAAATAGAAAATTTAAGAAAATATGCCTCATTTTTTATCCATTGTGTTCATTTCATATGTAGTGCTGACTATAACCACTAGGAGGCAATATAGCCACATGATGGCTTACTGGCTGTTAACTTGACAGAATAAGTGGAAATCATTGACTTTCATTAAAAGTGACAGCCATGGGTGACAAAACTTAGTCTAGATTTAACTACTGGACTAGTTTTACTCTAAATTTTTATGTCAAATGGGCATACACATACAGTCCTGACATGTAATTTGGACACGTAATTTACATCACATTTTGCTAGTACTACTGTCAAACCGATTAAAAAAATGGAAACACAAATTAGTGTTAGTCTTATAAAAGAGCATAAGATGAAGGCTCATTATAGCGTGTCACAGATATTGAAGGCAACAGAAACCCTTTTGATCTTACTTGTCTCTCAGGCCCTTGAAGATCTGCACCATAGTGTCAGTGATGGAGTCAATCACTTCGTGGTAGTGGTAGTTAAAGGCCATCTCAATATCCAGACCCACAAACTCAGTCAGGTGACGGTGGGTGTTGGAGTCCTCTGCCCTGAAAACTGAAAGAAAGGAGAGTTCACGTCAACAACAGGGGGCTTCGTGATTAATGGCCTTTCGTGCTGCAGAATGTAAATATTCAGATTATTAAGGAGTCACATGCTTAACAAAAGGTCTTCGAAAGGTCACAAATGACTATTCTAGCCTTTAAATAAAATCTTTTTCCTTTGACATTGCATTCACATTGGGATTTTACAAACACATTTTTTGTTAGTTAATGATGCATCTACTTTACTAAGACATGTATAATAATAGAATATGTTCAGTTATGCTTCACAGTATAGCATATATAGGGCCCTTCTATCTGATCTATCGCCTGAGCTTAGTGTGAGTTGTTTCTGTTTACAGCTCTTTATGGCTAAGGTAAATGCTAATGAGTCTACACCAATGTCAGGGACACATACCGACATTGCTGTGACCATCATTATAAACTAGAACCATGTACACGTATAGTTCTCCTTTTGGATGCCAATTAAGCCTCTGTTTATAGCCTTCTTTTTCACCTGGATCCTGCTTGTGCATTAATGTAAAACAATATCACATCCAGCATTGTGCCAGCAATAATTGTATCCCTAGATAAACCTCTGAAGCTGTTCAGATGTAGGTGCTGTGTAGCTCAGGACTTCAGGGACAAATAAACAACACTTTATTGGCTACACTATTGTGACCACAACTAAGGCAAAAGTGCTTAGTACATTGTTGTTTAAGTCAGAATGACCTTAAGGCCTTTGGTGTCTCTGGTGTAACAAAGGCCGAATTATGGATCTGCAATTTCATCATGGTTTTCATCAGTTAAAAACAGAAAAGGATGTGGTTTTATGTGAGTGAAGGAATCCATATTGTACATCTTCAGTCTGTTGGAGGCAGTGTTATCTTACCTATAAAGCAGACACCCTTCTATAACACAGTAGGCGCTTAATAAAGCCTTTTACTAGCCCCACTGTGTCACTAACTCACTAAGCTGTGCAGCAGCAGCTCTGACCATGTTAAAAAGCAAAAAAGAGTGTGTTAAAATTTAACAGCCTAAATGCATTTGGAGCGCTTTTAAAGCCGTCATCTCAGTTAACGGGGGTCTATCGTTTTCATGGCACTCTGGCTGCTCGTTATGCTTTAAATGATAAGAAAACTGTGTGGGGGGACAGATGGGAAGCCGTCTTACCTGGACCCACACAGAAGACCTTGTCAAAGTCAGCGCAGATGCACATCTGCTTGTAGAGCTGGGGAGACTGGGCCAAGTAGGCACTCGTTTTGAAGTAAGACACCGTGAAGACATTTGCTCCACCTTCACTGGCAGCTGAAAGTACAAAGATAACTTTAGACACATATGAAAAAAATCTACTGCCCCGTGGCACCAAAGGGCCAGCCATCACTCACACTAATGATGATATACTGTATGTCAAATGTACAACCCAGGTTTCGACTGGTGCTTTCTACAACAATAGTTTTCTCAGTGCTCTCCACTTCAACTTTGTGTACAGACTTTTAGCTACTATTAACCGTTAAGACTAATTGTATGAAAATGACCAGTTACAGAAAGTGGACATGACAATCTGCATGTTTACCTCAAGATGCAGGTGCAGGTACAAGATAGAGTAACATAACAGCACCTCTGTGGTTCTTTGTTTGTTTCAGACGTCAGTGGGCACCACCTGATATTCTCATTGCGTCAAAATAGGGCGGAGGTTTGCACATCACAAACCGTACACTCTCTGCGATATATGGGCGTGTGACAGGCAGGAAGATGTGGTTTTTCAAAGTACACGATGTTAACATTCAGATGCCGCCAAAATAAAAAAGAGCGCCACTTTTGAATTGAGAAAAGCTTTGTTTGTGTGTTTTTGTCTCTTGAAGAAAAGAGGAAGTGAAAGTGGCAATGGTATCACCACAGTTCAGTTCAAAACTAGGAGAAATGTGGAGGCGGTTCAGTAAAGTTGGTTTGAGTTGTCTGAGAAAAATTTACTTTTAAAACTTGTGAACGACTGTGGCTTATAGATTTGGGATTAAATTCAAAGTATGGCTTTTATTTTTATGGAAATAAACGCATACTGCATTTCTTGCTTTGCTTTAAACTTATTTCAGCAGTGGAAATGCTGCTCACAAAGTACACGATGCAAGTCGAATACCAAGAAGATGTCGAGAAAAAACATACAAGGATAAGAGAGACGCTACGCAATACAAAAGCACAAAAGACTAAGTGTCTCCCGAATGCTGATGTGAAGATTTATGAGTGAATCTTCAGTCTGCTTTTCTTAGTCTCCCTTTACTTTAACAACTGTCTGTTGAAAGCAAGCTCAAACAAAGCCACTCCTGCCAAATTAGAAGGGCATTGTGTTGTAATGTGAGAGTAGAGAAGCTGACGTGAGAGTTTTTGGCTAAAAACCCAGATATGACTGTATGGGTATCCAAAATCTTTCCATTGTTCATTTAAAGAGAACTGCTCATATTAGATATCTGACCTTTTTGTCAGTCTCACAAATGTAATTTTGTTTTTCAGTTTGAATTTGAGATGTAGTGAAACCAAACAGAAAGTGCCACCAAGCTGTCCCTTGATAACTCACAGTAGACCTGCAGGCAATGAAATGACATGTGTTCCTCTATTCAATCATTTGATCAAATCTAATTCAATAGGTGTTCGTCCTTGTTTTCCTGTGGGGCAGGATGAGTGTTGTGAGAATCGTGTTTGTACCTGATATAATCTTGGGGGTTTGAATCTCCACAAAGCCCTTGTTGGTGAGGGTGTCTCTGAAGAGCTGGCACACTCCTGACTGCAGACGGAAGATGGCCTGGCTGGTGGTCGTCTAGGAGACACAACCACACACACACACCCCCAAAGCGTTACTAAACTTAGTGTGATTCATTGTATTATTACACAATCATAACATTTTCTTCACACGTAGAGTGAATTATAATTTGCTGGCTACAAAACAAATGCCTCTGGGACATTTAAGCCTATTATTACATATGTAAATAAAGGAAAACAGGGATTGAGTAAAACTATTCAAAAGAAGTCAGGACACAACCGTAAACTGCAACAGTCATTTGCTAAAGCATGCCAAAAACAAAATGAGCACTACGCAAAATCGACTGACTCATCCCAAATGACCAAAGAACTTTTATAGTTCATGCTTTAGTTGCTTTCAAATCAAGTTTTAAACACATCCTTAAGAAGGCGGCTCCTTTCAATACAAGAGAAATGGCTTGGCTTTAATTAAAAAGGCTTAATTTCTTCCTCCTTTTTTCCTGTTTCTGGTGCCTGTCCAAAGTCCCAAATAAACCGCATCTGACTTGCAGTTGGCAGATTGGAAAAGTAATAATGTCTTAATACTGGCAAGCTCATTAATCTGGAGACAATGCTGCAGGGCTGTCTGCTTCCAACTGGAATTTTCTCTTTGTTTTCTGTTTCTTAAAAACAAGCGTTAAGAGAAATTATTCCTTTTAAAAAAACCCAATAACACCTCATTTCAAGTACAATTCAACCAAGAACACATATGACTGATATGTAGTACATTTTACAATGTGGGTTGGGTCTCAAGTTAGACTTACTCAAAAGAAGGGTCATATGGTATGTGGCAGGTTTTTTAGGGGCATCCCTAAAGTGGTTTACTGAGTAATGTGAAACTCACCTGTGGCAAAATTGTACCGCAGATTGGTTTCATAAAAAACTTACACCAGGACCTGAAATTGTTTGGTATTATTGGCGACAAGCATGAAATTTGTAATTTCTTATTACTTTTAATGTAGTTAAAAAAAACAAACCCACTTTGAGTGGTTGAGGAAATTTCCTTTCTTTTCCTCATTGATATTCGCTGTGGCCGTCAGTGCTGCCATGAAAAAAATCTTTTTCATTAGGCCACAATGTCAAATGTTAACAAGGCAGGGATGACTTTTAAAAAGGTTGGATATTCTTTAGTTTTTTGCCTTCTTGGTTAAAATAAGTTAAGTATTTTTAGTATACTGCTTTACTTTTTTCATATTATACTGTAAATATTTTAAGGCACTCACAAAAATAATGCTCTGCAAAACTCCAAGGTTCCTAAAGGAGCACACCGGATCAGATAAACTTAAGACATAGTGGTTCACAATAAAGCAAAGAAAGATGGTGGAGTTAGGGGGAAAATGCACCGGAACTAGATTATTATTAGAAAGGTTTATGGAACCCTTTAAGAGCGGCTGTGTGGCTGTGTGGGAACCACTTTATAGCTTCTCTGGACTCTAAAGTACAGAGCTGATGACAGGCCGAGTCTGTGAGCTCAAAGTGCACAGTGCGACACAAACAGGTGTTGCTGTGAAGCCTGCGAGCTGCGCTGCTTTGTGCAGTGCTGTGCCTTCCTGCCTGCCGCATCGTCCATGTGGGAGGCACAGATCAAAACAATCACACACTGTGGCTTGGCTTCTACTGTGACTTTCGTAGCTTTAGCACTTCTCCCACTGCACAAAAAATCTGAGCTTCGGTACATTAAATCAAACACTGGGTGTAATCGTTTGCATTGCTTTCATTCAACCATGGGCTAAACATTGACCTTCAGTTTTTGGCTAAAATGTCTGAAAGTTGCATTGACTCATCATTTCATCCAACAGGATTAATGTACTGTATGTTGCCTCAAACTGTTGGACTAACAAGTTTCCTCTTGCAGAAGAAACTACAGAATGCTCAAAAGTGAACTTGTCACTTGATATTGGGTTTATCAAGACAAATCCGCCTCTTTGGCAGATATGGGAGATGTACCATTTCTAGCTTCAACAAGCTGTTAAAATGACAGATTTCTGTCTGTGAGGTATATTTCACCTTTAGTGTAATGCTTCTCACATTCTGACATGAGGGAACATGTACAGAAAGGTTGACAGTCACACACGATTTGACAGTGCCCACGTGTGAACAGAGGGCAGAACATACGGAAGGAAGGGGTCTGTTCTTTGTTGTTTTTGCAAGCTGCAGATTAAAAAAACATATTTAGGCTTTTACTAAGATTTCTGTATTGGTTTCAACAGTTTATTTCCTGTATCAGATGTCTTTGTATGTCATAACATGCTGTATATATGAAACGGTACATTCAAATGAGCAGCTGCCGAAACTCAAAACATAAGAAGTGGACTGTTTATTACATACTACACCAGAAAGAACCTGCTTTTGTGTGCGGTTCCCTTTTTTGTCAGCACTGGTATCAACTTACCCTAAGATCAATCACCCTGTTGTCCAGCCTGGTGTCCTGGTTCACTGTGGCTCTGCCTTCCTGCAGGCAAATAACATCATTATTTAATCAACACAAACCCTTCAATGAAACATCCAGTAATATTTCACCAGGCAAAGGATGACTACCCAATCCGACAAAAAAGGACTACAAATATGTGGCCCACAGTTACAGGGTCAGCTCCAGCAAAACACATCCGCAATGTGAAAAATGGGGAAAAAACAAATGAAAGAGTAAATATTTCATCACAGGAGAGACTGCAGTTTCCAGGGTCGGCGATGTCAGGCTTCCTTTAGAGGACCCTGTGGGGTTTGGGCCAATAGCTTGTGTCGCCACATCCTGCTCCAAATTGTCCCAATGCAGAGGGACAAAGGCTTAGGCAGGCAGACAGAGACACAGGGCTGTTAAGGCTCTACGTCTCTGGGGAGACAGGTGCTGTGCTCTAAGTGTGTGACTGACATGTCAAATCCCTGCAGTAAACACCTGAAATGCTGAGGCAGTTGCACAGATCATCAATGGCATAAAGCAATACAATAAATAGCTTTTAACAAAACTACTAATAAAACAATACCATTCATCTCCTCAGTATAATTTGTTACAGACTTTAAGAGAGTAAGCCAATAGAACATTAACTATTTATTCAAATGGCTATCGCTGTGGACTTAATAATGTTGGCATTTGCTTTCGCACTCCCTGAACTTACTGATTTATCCTGAAACATTAGCTCTATACCTCCCAACGGCATTTAACTCACAAATACAGACTGCAACTCCTCCTGCTCACCTGTTTACTGTTAATACGCTTGACAAAACAACATTCATGTAACATTTCTTTCACAGATTTGGAAAACAAATTGCCTTTATTTTACAAAACCGCTGCTTTATATGCTGGGCTATCGGAGAGAAAAATAATGAGATTTTAAGGGCTTCAAATGTTCTCTGACCATCCAGCGATGATGCAAAAAACACCATTTGTAATTCAGAGGCTGCTCATCTCTACTGGCTATTATAAACAGCAGCAGTGAAATCAAAAGCGAGTCACACAAGGTAAGGGTAATAGAGTTTAATCAGGGGCATAGCTGAAAAGCAGAATCTAGTGCATAGTGCTATCCCTTCAGTGAAAACTGGTCTTAGCAGCATTATGGGTGGATCCTTATATCATTGTAGGACAGCGATAGTTTAAGTTTTTTACTATTTTCATAAACATTTCTCTAAAAAGGAGATCCCGCTCACTATTCATACATAAATGACTGAACCAACTAATAAAGAAACTCTTGAGTAACTTACGATGCACTTGTTTAACAAAAAGAAAAAAGGCCACTCCTAGATGTCACGTAATACCTAATACTTTAATGCAAGGATGAAACTGACACCGGGTTGGCTCCTGCTCTGTGGATTGGGCTGAAATGCACTTCCCATGCCCTTTTATTTGCCCAACCTTACCTCTTCCCCTTCTCCGTCGGGCCTGACAGCGTCATCCAGCTGCAGGGGCAGACGAGGCTCTGCCTGGCTGATGACGAAAATCTGAGAAGGGACCAGAGCAACAAAGAGCATTAAAATTCACATTGTAACAAACTCCCCTAAAGATTGAAGTTGATATTCTGACAGTGGAAAGTACCCAGGCTTCTTACGCAGAGAAAGAAAGTGAAAGACACTGATAGCCTAACGGTGTTCACACTATCACTGCATGTTGTCTTTGTCTGTGTATGTGTTCATGTACTTTTCTGCTTTATGTGTGAGTAGATAACACACACCTTTGTTTCATTAGGATGTGAGGCAAAACTGCAGTGCACAAAAGGGACTAAGGTCTTTGCTCTGCATTTATAGGCTTCTCTGTGTGAGTTTGTGTATGTTTAATGACTGCAGTAAAACAGTGCCCACCCTCTCAATGTGAAGCTCGACATCCTGCTGGGAGCAGCTCTCGATCTTCTGCTCCACTCTCCTCACCACCGCCTCCACGTCTACGATGCTCTCCTTGTTGATACTGGGAGAGACAGGCACAAAGCAAAAAGGGTAAAGAATGCCTAGTACTTCATAAACAAACTCTTCAGTGTGGGAGGGTTAGTGAACAATAATAATGTTTTCACAAACCCAAGGTAAGCGTTTTCCTGTGTGAACTGAAGGGGTCCTGTGATTTATGGGGGAGTAATGTGTGCTTTAGCGGTGGGCTGACAGTTTTGTTTTATGTTCAGATTATCACAAGGCCTTTTGAATACAACAGCTGCAATAAAATTACAAAATGAATCAGTTATCTTGCATTTTTTATATTTTGTCACAATTTACTTTTTGTCCATAAGCATACCCCTGGTCTGGTGGACACAGATAATTACTTTGCCCAAGGTCTTACACAACTGTATGATAGCATACTTAGAAAAACACAGAGGACCTGACAAGATACTTTAAAATATAAGTAAGGAAATAGCCACTTTTTGGTTTTAATGCAATCTTTTTTACTGTTTTGTAATATGTGCAAGTATGCTCTTGTTTAATGCAGAGTTATATTAACAAACACTCCACCACCACTTCTTTTTAATGTTTGTTATAATATAATACACTCACATAATTCCAATATTTCCTAATAAGTTATACATATTTAAGAAAATGTCCCCAATAAATGAAATGTTTACAAGCAATAATTTTATCCTGCTGCATTCCAACAACAAAAAGCTACCTGCTAACAAAAAACAATAGGCAACTAACAAGCACGTAAGAAAGCAGCTACAGTCTACTTAAGGTATATCACCATCTTATTGGACATCCACAAAGTCACAGCAGAAGCAACCTCAAGCTTCATGCTTGCCAGCTTTTTGCTGAAGGTGTGGAGCTTATAAAAGAGCTACCAGAACCTAGACAGCACAAGCTTTGCAGAGGTATGGATTGGATGGAAGTGAAAACCATATGATGAATGTTATCTATGGTCATTCACACCTCAACCCCATCTTCCTGGATGAGCTCCTCACAGCATCAGAAGATACAAGAGACTTTCACCAACTGTCACACAGCACACAACCAGATGGGAAACCTGTTGTAATCCTTCAGTAGGCCTCATTAAAAAGTAGTAATGAGGGACTCAACACTGGGCTTGTGCTGTCTCTTCGGTCCCACAGCAGCTGCCGCCTTGGTCCTTCCTCCCTAGCAGGAGATCAGTTAGATAAATACATCCCCACATTAATACCATCCACAGCAGAGCCCGAGGCTGGCAACAGGACATTCAGCTCACACAGAGGCAAACACACTGATTAACTCAAGACTCATGGATGACAACATCACATAGAACTGAGAAATACAGCCAAAGGAATGTACAGAAGGGAGGTCACTTTCATGATAGAAGTCTGCTCTAATTGGCTTGGTGAAAAGGATGAAAAAATAACGTTATTGGCAGGCTACAATTGACATCTGTGACCTGCTGCAGCCATGGGAGAATTTATCCCAGGATTACAGAAAATTTACTACAGTGTTTTCTACACTGAGTCACCAAAGATGAAACTGATTTAAACCAACACTTTCACTATAAAACAATCAAAGCCTTACTGTCTCCACAGGATGCATCAGCCACAGTTGTCTTCAATTCTACAATCAGACCTTCAGAGTGCTTACGTTGTACAAGGGTTGATCTAGAGCTCTTAATTAAATAGTGTGAGTGAAAGGAGGATAACTCAGACATATTATATGTGAAAGGAGACTTCCACAGCAATATCATCTCTGCCCTCAGCATGATTATGAGAGGATTTACTTGTAATCCTAGTCTTACCCAGCTTGTCAATCATCACACCAAAGTGTGTGAAACTGGGATAACTGCAATAGTGCAAAGAGCCACTGTGAAGGCCAATGTCAACAGCTTCACACACAAACACAGCGCAAGATTATAATCAGTGATTAATTGTTCCTAATGCAATATGACTTGGCTGTTTTGGGTTATGGTGTAAGAGCATGTTGTTGTGACTACGTCATAACTTCCACTTAGTTCCAAAAACTAACACAACATCATGATTACAAAATTAAAGTGAGGAACTGTTGAACATAAAAGAAAAATTTGACATCAGTATACTAAAATGCATGTGATGTGCTGTCGAAAGCCTATGTAGTGTAGCATACATATAAGCATTTTACATTCCTGTAGCCTCCCTTCCCGTGCATTATAGTTAAGCTACAAAGCACTGCAGGAATTGGAAACTGAATGTGAATGAGCACTGGGAGGAGGTCAGGGGCTGAGAGGAACCATAATGTGGCTAGAGGGATTTTGACACTTCTAACAGAGTGGGGTCACTGTGCTCATGCAGAAGGGGTCAAGATGTAGGTCAAAGCTACGCTGACCTTGGTCTCATTAGGAAAAACTTTGTGTTTGTGTTTGATTCCAACAAACACAAACACGTTTGCAAATGTTTCACAAAACCCAGGAGCCTCCTCGGGCCTCAGCTCTGAAACTCAGATATAATTAATGTGTGTAAAATTTATGCAGACTTTAGTATTCCTCAAACATTTAGTAGCTTATTTACATATAACTCTGGCAGGTGTGTAAATAAATACCATTATTCAGGTGTTCCATTAGGCACTATCTATACATTTTCATCATGCTATATTTTTTCCTCTAAGTAAAATAGTAAATGTTCCTAACTCCTATTAAATAAAAAAACCTATGCATGTAGCGATAGAATGCTAGTTCGATTCTGACATTGTATTCACCTCTTGAGGCACTTTATCTACACAGATACTTGTTTTAAACTCTCTACAAGAGTTAAGTCCTTTTTTACACTTTCAACACGCCATTTTCGTCTGGCACTCGTGGGCGTTTGCCTGTTACTCATTTGGCAACATCTGCATCAGTATAAGTTTTCATGATAATTAAAGTCGCTGAAAACAGATCCTTCCAAACATAATTCATAATTATCTCAAAATGTTATAATTTATCTATAATTACAAACTGCTATTCTCAGCGTGAGGCATTATTAAAACCACCCCCTTCTTTCTCTCTGCAGTGTGTGTTCATTCACTTCCAGTAATGGAGTAAAATGGCTGCTAACATGACTAATGATGCTTGGCTCTTAAGTATTTCTTCCTCATCCGATGCGAATGGCCATATCTGCCATCTCAACAGGAACCACTGCATTAACGTCCCGCTGTATCCTATCCCACCCTGTAACAGCCAGCTTTTGTTGTCATGTGAAAAATGATTGATGTCTCCGTCCTGTGCCTGGCTCAGAATGTGTGAAAATGGAGCTGCTGATGATTTTAAGCCCAGGATTTTCCCACCATTGTTGTTGCCCTCTTTAACAGGAAGTGCAGTCTCTGTACTCACTTTGCAGCAAACTTGACCATCTGCTTGCTGGCACGGTCTCCCACTGCGACCAAAGCCTGCACATTGAACTGTTGTTGACGCAGGACCAAGAAGCATTGCTTCCCTGTAAACAAAAAACCCACAAATGTTAGTAGCATGCTGCTGAGATCTCAACCTTAAAGCTTGGACACTGTCTGAAATAGTGCTTGACAGTTTGGTCAAAAGGCTGCAAAGTGTGGCTCTTTCTTGTCTTGTGCAGGTAAAGTGTCACACACTGGTTAATGGACCTTCTCTTTGAAGAACAATGTGTGCAGAAAGGCAGATTGCTACCTTCCTAACAAACACACACCTGGAACAGTGTAAACAAGTAAGCCAACAAAAACTTAAGCCAGAGACAGTGGGACCACCCAGGTACTTTGAAGTTTGTAGTTGGTGAGAAAAGGGGGTGGGGGGGTGGACAGTGGAAATGTCAAAATCCCACCAACAGATGCACCTCATAATAAACTGAATCAGCCACAGAGGGTAAAAGCCATAGAAGTGAGTGTGGGCTATATTCTAATCACACGGTAACAAGCTCACCATTGAGATCTGTTTATAATAACACCCGCTAAAAGGCTTGGGGTTTCATACTGAGATGTAATAAGAAGAGTGCACCTATTGTGTTGAAGTAGAGCAGGCAAACCGCTGCCAGTAGCTGGAACTCAGTAAATAGAGGTTATCTGATCTTGCAGTTGGCAGTGACATGCTTTTCTGACAATGATATCAGAAGCACCTTTAGGTTGTCGAACTGTATAATAGAGAGGAAGGTGAAAGTCTGTATGCTCCGCTGTACAGTGAAGTAGAATATTCTTCAGTAATTCTGTCCTATACATTGTAATGTTTTAATGATATATAGATCATGGGGCATGCGCAAAACAGAGGTCAAAAGCAACTGGAATAACAGTTTGGTCTTGGGGGCAGCGTATAATGTGAAGAATTAGCCCAAAGGCATAACCTTTACACATTACACTTAAGTCCAGAGGATTAGCACATGGGGCATCTAATATTGGCTTTTTATATCTGGTACACACAAAAAGTTTCTCTGAAGGTGAAAAAGGTGGGTTGGGTCATCTCACCTTTTGCTCTGCTGGTGTGGACTCGGGCACGTACCCAGAGGAGCTGGTCAGCTTTTTCCAAAGTCAGGTCTTGGACTTTCACCAATGGCCTGTCTGTCTCAAAGACATACACAAAACAATATTACTTCACAAGGTCTGCCTGAGGGCAAATAACATACAAGTCTCCTTTTTGCAAGCCCCAAGGGCAAAAGAAATGTGAAGAAGCATGCTTGTACGTGTTGCCAAATGAAGAATAAAATACTCAAATTACAGAGGAACCTAATAAATAAGACACACTAGGAGGCTTGTTGAAAACCTGTCCAACTCCTATTCTCTGTGGATTTTATGACAAATTGACTCTAGTTTCACCTGTGTCACTCAGAGGCATGCTTCCCCCCTCATTATGATCTTAAAGGAGAAGCAGACTCTGAGTCTACTGAGTGGAAACAGAGCTGTCCTCTGTCTGAGCAATGTGTGTCGGCCCACATAAAAGCTACGGACGACACCCTGCCGCCTCATCCCCATGGCTGGGATTGGCATGCAGGTGAGGGAGGCCCCACTTTGTTTGCTGCCACTGGAGCTGAAAGAGCATCCAGACAGATGGACGTCTCTGACAGGTCGGCCTGCTCCCTCAGTCATGTTATTGTGCACTATTAATCATGCAGTTATCTCTGGCGCTTCTGCAATCGTCATGAGAGCGGGGACTCAGGGCAGGGAGTGTTTTGCGCCACATAAACAGGTGTGATGGTGTTATCTCTATACATTTTTGGCAACTGTTCTGAGGTAATCTGAGCAGATCAGAGGCAGGATGTCATTTGTATTCATGCACGTTCTTTATGTCAGGATTTTATTTTCTCATGTAAATTTCTGGTTTCAGTAGCAGCTAAGGTGACACATGTAATTCATAGCCTTACCACAGAATCCATGTTCAACACGTTCCCCCCAATACTGACATTGACATTTTTGTGTCTCAAAACGGGCTAGTTTTAGAACACAATTTCAGGATTGTGGAAGCAATTACATGATAAAAAAGAACATTTTCGATTTCTACCAAATGCCATTTTTTAGCCAATTTACTTTGCTTTGAAGCTATGACATAAAGCTGTGATGTTCTTAGTTAGGCTTGAATTTGCTCACATTCAAAATCAAAATTTGATTTTACTACACTCTTCAGAAAGCTCAAAGAAATCTCAAAAATGTACAAATTTAGAGTGGCTCTTAGTGAGTCACCTCTAAGTGGGGCGGGGATGTACTTTCTGACCACTTTCTAAAAATAACATTAACACTTGGCTTTTGTCTTTATGTTAAGAGTCCCATTAGCATCACGCAGACTTAATTCCACGGACACACAACTGTAGTAGTCACTGGTGTTACCTCCATCACAGAGGCGAAGTAATGGAGACACAACGCCCTTTATAACATATTGTATGGTATTTTGTTTACACTGGCTGATGCTACGAAGAAATAGTTGCAATACTAACCCAGTTTTTCTTGAGATTGGACCATCGCAGATACACCATAACGATCCTTTGCAAAGTCCTAAAAAACAAAAGTTTTGTGTTCATCAATGGCACCAGTAGTGTTATTAAAAAATGCAGTCAGTTATGTCTACATCATGTGATAAGAGCAGACAGTACAGATAAAGAGACTTATCTGAACTTGTGAAAATTGTGAAACAGAAAGAGTATGGCATGCAGGCGTTCGCATACAAACTGTTGCATAGGTGTGAAAACAATGGTGGAATCAAAGTCAGAGAGAAAGGTAGGCGAATGGGCTTAGAGGATACAGCCTGATCCTTTGGGGAACACTTACATCTTCCTCCGTGCTTTGTTGTTCGGCGGCCTGAAACAAAGAAAAGGCAATGACTTGTTTAAAAAAAACAACAAACATTTAGAAGAAACACACGGACAATAAATTACACAGAAATATAAAATGCTCAACCACAATCTACTTCAAATAGAGATGCTTTCTGACATTTTTCTTCAACAGCCATGTAAATTAGATTTTCATCTTTTGTTGTAAGGGATTTGAATAAAATTAATAAATCAAACCACCATTCAAAAAAAGGCTTAGATCCCCGGAATGTGTCTTTCTGCACACTGCTCCAACACATCACAGACAATGAGTAATGGCAGCACAAGATATTGCTTTGTAATAGAAGTAGCATAAGTGGACAGATATTTTTTATCTCTAGGCCGACTTCTAGGCAAATGACTGTCTGTGTGTGATGAGATCAAGTCTTGGCAAAGTTACAGTTCCATTTTCTATGCAAATGGATACGGCTGCGTCGAAATGGCTGGTGGGAGTCGAGTGAATTGGAATCGCCCATCCTTGATATGATAATCTCGTCACATGATGGATGATATTGCAGTTTATGATCAACTGAATATGGAGCTTCCTATAGCTGCGAAGCGACAAGTGTCACAATAATGCAGCGAACACTCTATAAACATTCATCTTGGCTTTTGTGGCTTACCGTAAGCCATTCTAATAGCACACTGATACTGGATGAGAACCCACATGTAACCACATCTGCTTCTGTAAAATATGGTGACAAGGTCTAGTCTATCCTTAAGAGCTGCTTGAGTCATGACTGATCATTGTACTGCTGGGGGATTAGTCTTGGATGATAGGGATAAGTTGAGCTAGATGACACATTTTTACAAAGAGTACAAAGGGAACTGGTAGTGTCATGTTATGCAGATTTAGCTTTAAGGCACAAAAATATCACTCCTTTTGAGAGTTACAAAAATGCTGCAAAAGTAGAATTTCTGGCCTATCTAATGCAGTTCAGTCAGTGTAGAAGAAAATAGCACTTTGTTTGTTTTAACATAAACAAGGCTAAAATGACAGGAATACGTAGACAATAGACTTTGGCGGCCCCCAGACGACTGACTAACCCATGGATGTGCAATGCCCAAAACAACTGCACGTCACAGTAGCAGCTGTAAAAGGGGCAACGGATGTGAAACAACAAACCCAGAAACACAACACTGACCAGCTTGGCCTGTTTCTCAGCCTTCTTCGCCGCTTTCTCCGCTTCCTTCTGCTGTTTCTTGAGTGCTTTCTTTGACTGGGCCTGCTGCTCCTCCTCCGTCGCCCTGCACAGGAAGTGAGACACAACATAAACATTTAAGTCAACTTCCACCTTCTATTTCTCCTGCATCCCCGAGGAAGTTGTTGGCCGTCTGGGAAAATTAATTCAGGAGTCATCGCCACCTCAAGCTTTTAAAGTCTGCTTGAACTTTAAAGCCATTGTTTTGGCCACAACAAAACAGTTGTAGCCTTTGAATGGAAGGGCTTTGGAAGGCAGCTAAAAGCAGAGATGTTGAAAACAAGATCAGCTAGATAAACCTTAAGAAAACAGTGGTCTCACGAGTGCTTTCTAAGCCATTTTAGAACCTGGGAAGAATACAGATTATCTGATTATGATAAGAGTCTTATCTCACACTTTAGAAGCTTTTCTTTTTTAAATGTGCCATCACACTACACACACAAACAAGCATGTCATATTTAAATACATTTTTGTCATGAAAATTGTGGTGAAATACTGACAAAGTTAAGCTAACTTTGATTTAGTTATCAGTAAAAGTGGAGCTTTATTTTAAGTCAATTAAGCTGTAAAAGATAAGTTACAATAAGCCCATTTATTGTCACAGGTTGTAATATTACACACTATGTGAACTTTGCACTTCTCCTATTGATGCTGCTATAAAAGAATGAGTCTGGTCTCCAGGTGAATGGATAAGTGCCCTTTGGTTTCCCTGGCATCTAGATTTAAGGAAGCCTTTGAGCAAAATGGAAGCTGCAGTTATTTAGTCTGACAGGAAACGACAAGGTCCAGAGGCAAGAGGCAACAGCAATGATCCATAAACAAGAACTAAAAATCTTAAAGCATTCACTTGCCCTTTTCTTGACATCCAGAGTGGAATTTCAAACCACATTTATTGAACACCTCGCCCAGTATCCAGTATGAAGAATGTGTGAACTAAATCCGAACACAGGTAATAATTGGTACAATTTATGTTTTAGAGATTAATTGTTTATATATTGTGAAATATTTTTAATATTAAGATACACAATACAGCCACAGTACTACATATTTTATACAGTAGGCTATGTGTTGCTCAATTCTACATATTGCACCTTTAAATAAATTCTTGAGTCACAAAAACTGTAACTACAGTTACTATTCACATTCTAAATATTAAAGGCTTTCTTGGCCAACTAGCTGAGTTTGCTCAACAGGATCTTGGCCTAAGGTAAATGAGACCTGCCTGGGCCATAAATATATTACTTCCATCTTCCTAAAGTTTGCTGTCAAACTGGCTCACCAACAAACTGGATGGCTGTCTACTTTAGCCAACTTAATTACGCACCAATTACACAAAACAGGAAATAATTATACCCTGCACAGATAAATGTTTGCAGCTTGACCCTTTCACCCAAAGCTAGGAGCCACAAGACTAGCTTTACCTGTGTCAACAGCTCATTTGTCTATTGATAGGTATGTCCCTGGTGTTTGTTGAACTTTCAGAAATCTCCAACGATGCTACAATAAATGTACCATAAAAGACCATAAATCTCACAATTGCACAAAGAATTTACTGCAGTGTTTCCTGCAGCGCTCAACAGTTAACCATCGACCATCGACCATCTATTTATTCATTCATGGTTTTGAACGTATTTTGGAGTAATAAATAAAGTGTATCAATGAGCAAATTTGCAGTGCCACAAAACTAGTTACCACCTTCAATTATTGATTTCCTATGGGAAACACTGTAATGTTATCACTTTCTGTATGAAGTTTGGAAATTCAAAGTACGCTGGCTTACTGTAGCACTTGAAAGTTTATATATATTATATTACAGTGAAGTGTATATTACAGTAAAGTGTTCAATTTCACCTTACCTTAGTTAAAGGCCTAGTTAAAGTTTGGTTCCGTTGGTTGGTGATATTCTTTAACAAAAAAATGTTGCATTAAATGTAGTCGACTTTTTGTATGAAATATGATAATTAAACAAATATTGTTTTAGGGGTTTAAACTTCTTTAAGAAATATCCCAATAGTGTTTATTCCTACGCGCAAATGACAGATTGGGAATTAGCAAGATCTGTCAAATTAGCATTTGAATGGTTCTAGGTAAATATAAAAGGAGACGTAAAGTTGCATTTTAAGAAATAAACACACAAAATACTACTTTAGCAGTGCCAAGTAACACTTGACACGACTCCATATACGTTAATTAGATCATGCAATGGCTTTATTGATATTGTTTAACTGTTTATGGAATAACTACACGTGATAGTCACAGTAATAAGTATTACACAGCATTCACTACTGACATATACACCATGATTGTATCCATATAACAGTTTTAAAATCTACGATTGTATTAGACAAAACTTTAAACATCTCTGACTGAAGTGACAGCTGATGCAATCCGGTGCATGTTCCAAGTAATGCTAGTTAGCTTTAGCTCTAATAACGTCCAAGGCTTCGTCAATGCGTTATTATAAGTATCAAATGAACCAAATGACACACTCCTTACCCCTGGACGTCCTCTTTAGTCATGGCGAGCTTGATTGTTGGAGAAAACGGAGAAAAGTTTAGCTGCCGTTTAGCAGTTTTGCCAACAGCTGTTCACAGGAGCATGGACGAAACAGGAAGGAAGGACCTGTTTTGACGGAGCACAAAATGCCCGAGTTCTTTGCGCTCCGGCAAGACATACAACTGCAACTACATTGGTTCCTCATAAGGCAAGATGAAAATGACACAAGAGGGAATGTATTTTAACTTTTAATTTATAAAAAAATAGATATATTATCAGTTGACTTCTCTGAAATAAGCACAGTAAAAAAAGCTTTTAATTTCCATTAATATTTGAACTTATAGTAACAATAACATAAGCCTGTTGGTTGTACTGTTTTACACATAGAAGCCGCTATTGGACTGTCTTCAGTGTGTCACTGTGTGTGGGCTGTTTGCACACACTTATGAACAAGGGACACTCCTCAAGAAATGACTTTCACATCTTTGCCTGAGTGAGTATGGTCTGCAGTGACCTTTGTCGGGTTGGCCATGCACAGCAAATGACAGTGGGCTGAATACAGTGGGGGGTCATCAAAGCATTTCTCAGGCTGTTGACCACAGGAGCCCCTGATGCAGGAAGCTGCCTTCCTGCTGCTCACTTTCCAACCAAAACAACATAACCATTAATGGTTTAGGTCACTGCCCAAAAAGAACCACTACAGTTTATCTCCACTCTAGAGTTCTTTAGGCACTGAGTGGTCCTTGTACAATCATAACTGTAATACATGTCAGATACATACATGTGTATCTGGTCTGGACAACAATCCTCATATAGCCTATCATCTTAACACCATTGCATTGGATGCAGTATTAATGAATCCACAGTAGATGCTATTTCCTGTTCATTTCAACAACTTTGGCTTTTAACCCAGTAAAGCAAACAAAACCCTTTTAAAATTATGAAGGACACAATTTGTTTGTTTTAATAAATATATTAAATGTCAAGGGGGAAAGGGAAAATACAGCTTTAATTTAATAAGAGAGGAGTTTTCACACAGATTTATCTTATAAAATCTGTAAATCAATAGCACTGATGACAGTAGCTTGTGTTTATTATTGATCAGCTCCCATCCCAGACTGAGCTGCTTTAATAATGAATGAAAGTGCCGCTTCAGTTCTCAAGGGGGCTTCAAAAACTGCTCAGAGCCACCATTTTGGTTAATTTGGTCACAAGCATTCAACAAGTTCATCATAATAACAGCTGTTACATATGTCATACAGTGATGTGACTGTCTTAGCCTCTGTCAGTCACCCACTTCATGGAGTGAGCAATGAATCATCAATGTATTGATGATTAATGAGACATGCTATTGATTGTGTTATCTGAGATCTTTTGTTAGATCAGCTTCAGTAGACAATGTGCCAGTTTCCCCATGTCTAGTCCCTGAATGGGGTCACTAACATCAAATGTGTGGGGGTAATATCTCCAGGACCACAGATTTATTCACTAGCAGGTGAAGAGTATCTGCAGACTGTTTGATTCACGCATGACTCCGAGCACACACTCAAGAGTCAACCTCCTATGCAAATTCAGAATTACTAGGGATCATTTCCAATTGAATAAAGGTCCTCTTGTTTTATCCTATTTCCCTGTTCTTACAGCTCCACACCAACACCAGGGTCTAAACCCCATTAACTTTGTGGCTTGATGGAGACACTTCACACCTTTTTAACATGCAAAGAAATGGAAATGTATCTCCATTTGAGTACTGAATAGATGCTAGCCTTACAGTGCACAGTGGTCGTTCGACGACTAGGCTCATCTATTGTTGTCTGCTTCCTTTGGTCTCCTGCAGTCTTTTTTATCCAGCAGGATCATATCATAGCATACAACCAATAAAAAAGCCACCCAAGATTGATGAGCCTCTATCTTCATAACTTGTCACTTTTATTTCTTTTCTTGTCATCATGTAGTCCAGCCATATTTATTGCTCTGATATACTGCACTGCTGCTGAAAAGACTCTGTGTGCCTATTTGCATTTTCACAATACATATCCAGTGTGCTGAATACTATCACTCTGTTTTGTGAGGACATGGCCAAGTTGACCCGTTTTATTCTGTGAGTGAGGAGTACACTTGTTTACAAGCTCAAGACAATGGAGGCAGTATATCTTGCAGCATGAAATAAAGAAAGGAAAGTCAAAGGTGAGGTTAACATGCTATTTTCTTTGTTAAGGACACATATGGGTGCTAATTCTAACTGAGGACTTGAGCTTTTGTGTCGTGGCTGCTTAAGATGTAAAAGTGCACAGATGTTCTTGCAATTACAGGGTCAGTGAGCTCAGTGCTCCTTCTGCTTATTACCCAGATCAGGTGGAGACATTTGTGTTAGGGACACCTCCCACCCCCACCCAAGACACACACACCTCATCCCCCTACCCCTGAGGGAAATGTGGCTGGCTCCAATAAAACAAACTCCACTCAACTGTTATAAGACTCAATGAATGTTTTATTCTCACATTTAAAAAAAACACAATTTCAAAACGGTAAAAAAGCAGCATGCATTTACAGTAATTTACAAAACTTCCAGTGTGAGTCACAGCAATAAATAATAGCTTTCAGATAATCACACAACTTAAGTGCGAACAAACAAATGCTACATACTATGTACAGTTTTACAAAAGCAGCTATCCCTGAAAAGAGAAAAGACATTCAACCTTTGACAAAGGAACAAACTGTAAAGATAAAAAATGGGAAGTATATAATCAAGATTATATAACTGTCTGAATGACATTAGAGGCACAGCCTGGGGACGCAATGTGAACAGAGGAAGACAAACTTGAAATGAAGTGACTGCCGTAAAACATGCACAATAATCAGGACAAATAAGTCACAATGTATAAAAAACCCTCTTTTTTTACATCTGTACAAAATGTACTAAGTTTGATGAAATTAAAGCTTCAGGTTTTTTTTCAAGAGTTTGAAGTCTGTTAACTTGACAGCACACTCGAGGACTCTGATTCTGTTGACACCGATGAAATTGGCCCTCGTTTTTTGGTCATAAGAGACGCTTTCTGACTTGACCTGCTGTTGCCAGTCAGTGCACTCCGTGCTGATTTCTTAAACTTAACTCCCAGGAAAGCGTACAGGATGGGATTTAAGCAGCAGTGGAAATACGCCAGGGCCTCCGTGACAGAAATCCACTTTTCCACAGCTTGTTCCAGTTCACAGGACGGAGTGATCACATTCAGCATCGTCAGGGTGTCCAAAAAAATGCCCATGCAGTAGGGCAGCCAGCAGGAGAAAAAACACAAGATGAGAATAACCGTGGTCTTCAGCGCCTTCCTCTTCAGGACCTGTCCTTTGGAGCCTTGTGACAGCTTTGCAATAATTATACAATAGCAGATGAGAATGACCAGACCTGGGAGCACAAAGCCCACCAGAATGTGTTGGAAACGGAAAACCACGGTCCATATTAAGCTGCTTTCTTGTGGATAGATCCGCTGGCAGATGATTCTGGTGTCTGCTGTCTCCATGCTTTCATCCTGATTGAAGAGCATGTTTGAAGTGTCTTGTACCCTGGCGAAGACAAGGTCTGGTATAGTGAGCACCGCAGCAGGCAACCATACACCTACGTAGATCACTCTGCTGGCCAGGAGCTTCCTTGTGGCTTGGCTGTTGGTCGCCCTCACAACAGCGAGATATCTATCAAAACTGATAAAGGCCAGGATCAGCACACTGCTGTACAAGTTGACTGTGTAGATCATGTGCACAGAAACACAGAGGAAACTCCCGAAGTACCAGGTCCGGGCTGCGTCCACGGCCCAGAAAGGTAGCGTGAGGACAAACAGGAGGTCAGCCACAGAGAGATGGAGGCGGTATTTGTCTGTCATGGTTTTGACCTTTTTCTGGTAGCCCATCACAATCACAACTAGTCCATTGCCAATGATTCCCAGAAAGGAGATTATTCCATAAACTGTGGGTAGGAAGATCTTGTTGAAGTCATTGCTGAGCGCTCTCTCACAAGGCTCCTGAAAATCCAGTCCAAAATCTCCAGATTCAGAGATATTTTCCGAACTGTTGTCGTAGAGGTCATAAG
The DNA here is from genome assembly GCA_036850595.1 of Rhyacichthys aspro. Classification (NCBI taxonomy): domain Eukaryota; kingdom Metazoa; phylum Chordata; class Actinopteri; order Gobiiformes; family Rhyacichthyidae; genus Rhyacichthys; species Rhyacichthys aspro. The sequence goes on from CM072168.1 coordinate 15,850,845, forward strand.
TCAAGGTTTCATACTGGAAAAAAGAAAACATAAGTTACAAAGCTGCAAAGCGCTGAAATAATTAAAATACAAGTAATGAAGGCTACATTTAAGTGAAAGTTGTCCTGACAATGACTACTTAGATTACTCATGTTTAAAATGATCCTAAGTTCGATAATTACTTGCAATTGCGTCAAAACTCTACAAACATTTTATATGAGATAAGAAACTGAATTAGTAGAAGTAACTTACGTCCATGTTGGCTACTCGTGATGTTACGTTACGTTAGTCGCGTGTGCGTGCGCATGGAGAGCTGAGTTAAAGTGTTGCGCTTCTGGAACAACTCAATAAATAGCGCCAGGCCTGACCCCTCCCCCGCGGGACCAACAGCACGAGGAGGAGGAGGAGGTATACACCCGGCTCCAAAAACAGGTTGAGTATAAAACCAACTGTCTGTCAGGAGGGCGGCACTTTGTGAAACTTCTGTCCTCCAACCACGTCTGTTACAACGTCAACTTGAAACGCAGAAAATGAGAGAAAACAAACCGCAAAGAGGAGCGGTGTCTGAGTCTGAAGCTGCCATAGACTTATTCTGATGTGTGACAGTTTATGCTTTGAACTACACTAAAGATAAGCAAGCCTCTCATAGTTGTGTAGCTAACTTTTGCATTGATTTTTGGAGAAACAAAGAGGGTAAAAGCAATAAAATAAAAACACTCCAGGGGTTAAAGAAATATATTAGTTTTGGTGAAACGGTCTTATTTGACATGACTGCATCACTTCGCATTGTCACCTGATTGAAAGAAGTCAAACAGTATATGAAGTGCACAATATTAAATATATTATATCTCATGTGACAGTAGCCTACACACATGCTGCTGCTGATTGTGGTGTGATGAGGTATGTTGATGACATATTGAGCAAAAATGCAGTGACATTTTCTTAGTAAAGATTAAAATGTAACCTTATCTTTGTCCCTTTTAACCATTTCTTCAGAGTTCACATTCAATGCTACCACTTAAATTAATGCTAATTTAATGTCACTGTAATAACAAAATTATGCCCAACAATTCCTTATGCATCATCTCTTATGGCTGACAGATACAACCTAGGGTCCTCTACTGCTCCACATCCTCTGCATAAAAGAAGAGCTGACATTTAGATGCGCTCCTGGTGTCTTCTTCAGCCTCACATTTCTCTTCACAAATCACTTTAGAGCTGTGTTTGATGACAGTTCTCGTCAGCAGAGGTCTGAATCCGTCCTCACCTTTGTACACACCCTGTCACTTCAAGCACTGTTATGTCTGCTCACCAAGTAGCTAAATGACCCTCAGTGGATCTGAGAAGAACCACGCACCCTATAATGTGGCTTTTTTTTTTCTTTATCTAACAGACTAGAGTGAACTGATTTCATCACAGTTTTACTAACCCTCTCTTATTTCAGTTAAGTTAGTGATGACAGGGTCAGGCCACACCAGACTCCCCCACCCTTTCTCTAAACCAAAGCCGACGGTTGCCTGAAACACTATATCCTCTACGTAGCAGGCAAATACTCATAAATCTTTGATATATGAGCACGATGACAAATTCAGAGAGTCTATCTGCAACACTGATTCCACTCGTGTCCTCTTTCTGTGTTCTTAAGGGATTCTTAATGCTGCAAGTACATTTTCTGTCTGACAGCATCACATTTGACAGATAACGCCCACAGCATTAACATTCATACAAAACAACTTCTGGTCTCATTAAATGGAGCAGCCCTGCGCAGACAAGAGCGGTTTGGGATTACTTGATCCTTCCATCATTCAGACTGAACATTGCCCTTATCAGCACTTTTTCAAAATTTGGCTAAAGCTACAGTGTCAGAGCTTAACATAACCTGTGATTAGGGTTTAGCATCTAAAACCACTCTGTCAAGGCTGCACTTGAGAACTTCATTGTCCTGAAATCCCCTAAAAGGCTTCACAGTTCACAGCTGAATTTTAAAATGCACTTGAAGTCAACTTTCAGTGATCAGGCCATAGATTTGGAAACTTTTTCAACCAAGAAATCTAAAAAAAACCCCAAAAACCCAAGCTCCAATTATGTAAGGGAGTAGGATGCAAAATGTTTTCACTTTTTATTTATATAGTAACACTGAACATGAAAATGAAAGGAGTGTCTTTAGTTTTTTAGTTTCACAGAGCATCTGATTAAGAAGATGACTAAAATGACAAAATGTGATTCTTTTTTTTTTTTGTTCCCTGTGTTTAGATTGGTTGAAATCTGTCCTCAGGTTAAAGTACTGTTGCTTTAAAATCATATTAGTTGAGCTGAAGTAAAAAAGGGTCAGCTGAGTAAGAAAAGACTACTCAACTGCTTTTGATTTTTGGACAAAGAAGATGCTCAAATGACTGCCACCCACGTTGCCATTGAAGTTAGTTTACAAGAAACAGCATATTTCTCTCCAATATTTGCCCAAGTACAAGTAAACAGTATGATTTAGGTACTAACCCCCATCTTTGCTTGGATCAGTTTTAGTTCAGTCATGCGTGTGTTGTTTTGTTAAGGAGCAATACTTCAGGACCTAGGTGAGCGTAGGCTACAACGTTCTAGTATGTGGTGTAACCAGAGCAAATAAAACAAACACTAAACCAAACATGCATCTCTGAAACGCAGCTGTCTGAGTTTGGCTACAACACCAAACAAACTAAATCAATGATTCCCACTGTAGAGAAGTAGCATGACGGTGATAAATCAATAATCTAATAATCCGTAATATTCTAAGTGGTGCAGACGTATCATTAACACCTCATTTCGTGAAATAAGGCGTAATAAGTGCTAAATGTGGCTTAACAAAGTTGTGGTAGGCTAATCCCTGCAGATGGACTCCTGAGGAGAGGAAGAGGGGACTGTGGCGCTCAGAGAAAGCCCACTGTATTGGTATGACTCTTATCAACAGCATTCAGACACAGACAGTTGCCATGTTATCTGTCTGCAAGCACTACTCCTGGATTTCATCTGTCTGCCCAATTACACACTCTCCTTCACATTCTCTCAACGTCACTTTCACGACGGAGAGAGATTTCACTGGCTCGTGATCTCCAGTTGTTTTCGTAAAGTTTTTTTTAGAAGCAATTCATCTAGTTTTTTATTTACAGCAGCATTTGAAAATCCCAAGGCAAGCGCTGAAGTTGTTTGAAATATTTCTGTTCCTTGGCGTTAGATCACGTTGTGTTTGTTGCATAAACAAATCTCTGCAGAGACAGAGTTGGTGGAAACTTTTTACAACTCCATAACACAGTAAATATAATTATCTGTTTAAATTTCATTCTTACTGTTTTGCTTTCCCACAAAACTGGCAGATATGCAGATACTTTTAAGTAATTCTATTTTATTCAAATGCTATTGTAACAACAGACTAACAAAGTGCCAAAAAAGTTCTTGTAGTGACTGTCTAATCTGTTGTGTAAAATTTAAACATCAATACTTTGCATCATGCTTCATTTGTAATCTGCCTTTCGTCATTTTTGCAGTTGTAGTTACACTTTTCTTATCATTTTGCAAGAGAAAAAAAAGATTCAGTGCGTCTAATAAATAAGATCCCTTTGGCTTGAGCGGGATATCTGCAGCCTCCACTGTCAGCATGAGGATTCAGATAGCAATCGGCCTGGAATACAAAAGATCTGTGAGCTACTTAGAATACAAATCACAAGAAGTGTGAACGGCAGCCAAGGGGCTCTCCAGTGAAGAATGCCTATTGAAATGAGGCATAAGAATGGCAGGGAGATAAAGAGAAGAATGAGCAGTGCTGTTCAGTCAACATCAGCCTCCACTTCCACCGCGCCCCGCCCCCACCCCTCTGCAAGTCGCTTCACGAACATCTTTAATAATAATACCTCTGCTCGAATAACACCTTCACTTTTTTTAATCACTGCATTTAGAAGAACATTGTTGCTGCTGCCTTTGAGTCTCGCCCATAAAAAACACAAAAGGCTTGCACGAGCTCAAATTCTTTTAATCTGTTGTCTGAGACCCCAAAAAAGTGAATGTTCCCAGGTTCCTTTTGTGCACGCTGGCCTTTATGCTCTTATAATAGTGTGCAACAACTGTAAGAAGGCCCGGGCACACGTGGCTAAGGGCACTACATTACCTTCTCACTGTAAAGACTACCATGAGACATGCTTGACACATTTAGCCCACTAGCAACAATTCTTTTATTGCAAGACTGAAAAGATCATACACCTCCATATTTCCCTCAAAGCCTTTCATTCTGTACAAGAGTATTCAATACAGACGACCACATTTTAGTAACAGCACAAAACAAACTCCAGAGTAAACATAAAGTGTCAGAGAAAGCTACATTTATAGTTAGAGTTATAGTTAGTGAGATAAAATTCAACACAGTACTGCACTCAATGTAGAATTTGACGACAAATGTTTGGCAAAGTTGTTTTTTTATTTTGTGTTTTTCCAGTTTTCCACTTCATTACAGCTTCAGCAGTGTGCAAAAGCTGACTGACCCACTATTTAACATAACAAACCATTCTTCTCCCTGTACAGCAACACAAGCACCAATTCTAAAGAGGCTCTGCTCTGTTAACGGCCTTTGGTGTTTCCACACCTCTGAGTCTTAGCCCATCTCCTAATTCAGGTGTTTAATCTGTCCTGTGTGAAAGGGTTAATGTTTTCAAATGACTCCACACGATCAGAATGTGCGAGCAGGTTTGTACCTTGAGTTATGTTCATTATTCACTCTGGAATCCATAACATTGCTATCTGTGATATCAGTGAAGGCTGTGCTCTTGTTTTTTTCCCAGGTCTGTGCAACGCGATGTGTGGAGTCTGTTCGCAAGACACCGTCTGGTTGGTTGCCGGGTGGCAGCAGAGTCATCCTTTATGCTCTGGGGGCTTGTGTTTTGTTTTTTATCACTGCTTTGACAAGATGCATCAAGCCTCAGTGAGTAAAACATGACACCAGTAAAATGATGACGAATCAAAGAAATACAAATCATCCAAACAGCGTTATGTGACTCATAATGTCACCGAAATTAGCTGTGAGTGTCATTCAGTTGTTTTCACAAACTGGTTATGTTTCTGTAGGCACACACATATTCACATTCACAAATATTTGTAAAAGCATCCGGCTTACTTGCTTAAATGTTTGTGTTTGAAGAAAGAGCTCGCAATCGAACAATAGAGCCACTTTAAGCACAAAGCTTGCTCCTTATCTTTGGAAGGCACACTCTTAAACTTCCTACTTTGCTCTAGGGTTTTGGTCATTTAAAAAAATCCATTTCTCTGACCCCAATCAAGGTCACAATAAGAATGTGAATTCAATAACAACTTCATACTGAGATTCTGCTGTTTATAAAAAGTGCAAAGCAATAATTGTGTGAACTTGAAATGAGACCAGTGTGGGCTGGAGGAGCCAAAATCTGAGCTCAAATAAAGGCGCTAAGGACTAAAGTTCAATCTAAAAGTAACTATTTTATAGTCAAGTGACAATAGAAAAATATTAACCTTTGTAAAGTAAAGTCTTTTTAAAATGTCCCCATCTGAACGTGACCTTATTTACAATTACGGATGCGCTAGTTTATGACATCTGTAAAGCTAATATCAGTTTAAACTTGTTTGAAAAGAACCATAAAATGCCATTGTCATCTCAGTTTTAAATGCACCGAAGTGGAAAAAGAAAAAAAGTGGAAGAAAACTAGTCCTGCCAGAAATAATGGAAGAGCTGTGAAATCTTATTAAAGGACATATTGTCTGTCTGAGGATTTGTATGTCTTTGGAAAATATTCAGACTTATCTGTGAGTTATTTCAAAGTCTCAGTAGGATACCAATAGCATCGCTCACAAAAAGTCTTCAACACAAGGGCCCTAGTGATTTATTTTCATTTTTCCTCTTGAATACTAACAAGCTTCAGCTGCTCGTTTGACAATGTTGGTGGGCAACAACTGGAAGCACAAGGCGGACATTTTCATGCTGATTATCCTGAATCCTGCTGCTGCCTGTCCTGACACGGAGTCCCTGCAGAATTAGAAAACAGGCCATGAACCAATAAAAAACGAAATGGTTGACACTGCCCTCGAGCAGGGAGAAATATATATCCGCATCTGGCACAGATCCAAAACAAGCCACAAAGATGGTTGAGAAATACGGCTCGTTGTTGCATAGGAAGGGTGTTTTCTATGAGTCCATGATAAATGCAACAGGGGTTCCCTTTCCTATAACGTCTCCATTGTGGTTTAGCCTTGCAACAGTAATAAAACGCTAGCAATAACTGCTCTTGCTGCCCTGTCTTGTTAACATGTTGTAGCTACTGTAAATAAAAAGCCGCACATTGCACATAATATAATTGGGTACATTTGCATCACAGTTAAGATGTTCATTTACAGCTGTTTTTGTCAATGAAAAGAGTTACACAACAACTTTAGTAGGACTTTAAATCACTCTCTGAGGAACATAAGGAGTTTCTTTACATTTCTCCATAGACTATAGGAGACCTCAGTGCAGCATTTGTATATGACAGAAGATCACAGCGAGGGCTCTTTCAGGATCTCCGCAGGTGGAGGCCCTCCATCTGTCTCCAGCGCGTGGTGGAGGAGAATCAAACCAATCAAAGTCTGAGCTCAGCCCAGATCACCTCAGATAACACTAACAATAGGCCTAGCCAGATGACAGCTGATAAGCTCTACAGCTCAGGGACCAGCGGAGCTACAGAGGGAATAAACCTGCTGCCAGGCCACAGGATCTCATTACATTTAAAGGTGGAGGTAATTTTTTGGGTATAAAAAGACACATGCCAAAGTAACAGGCCACATTAAAGGCATAGTATGCAGGATTTTAATGAATCCTCACACAATAGAAATCCCTAAACTACGCATATACAGCCCTATACAACAATGTGGAGACAAATGTACCTGTAAACAACCTGGTCTTTCTCTGGATTTCACCATTTCTCTGCTTTGTTTACATGGGCGTAACTCGCCAATAACAGCTCAGACAAAGAGAATACAGGAAAACAATATGGAGGCCAATTCCGAGTTAAATACAATTTAACATTTACTCCATAATGAACAGAATAAGGGATTACAGGACAAAATTACACACAAGAAAACTGTTTATGTATAATGAATGAACCCTTGCAACACTTAAGCGTTTCTGTTGTGTCAGAATATTTGAGTAACAGTGACACTTTAACCTTTGCTTTTCTGTCAAGGCCCAGTGTGTAAAAACGCCTTCGGCTTTTCCTTTTAGTGTTGATTTATAACCCCACTCAGAACGAGTTCAGGCTTCATATTTTATTGAAAGCAAGCTGTGAAAAAAAAACAAAAAAACTCCACTGGATTTGTCAACGGACAGTGCTTCCTGCGTTGAGTGACGTCAAAAGCTGTGGTCTGGTGCAAAGGGTACAAGTGTCCAGCAGGAGAGTGCATCAAAGCAGCTTCAGAGGAGCATCTATATATCAGCTGTAGCCAGAGGGACGCTTTACCGCCTCTGGTGCCTGTGTGTCTGAAAGATGACACCGTCTACACAGACTACTGCCTCAAGCCAACACTAAATAAATAGTTGCTTGATTTCTGTCCTTCCTAGAGTTTCAAAGGACAGAATGTTTTTGTTAAAAAAAAACAAAACTGTTTTAGTTCATTCTGAGAATCCTTTCCAAATTTTACTTCTCTACTTGATTCAAGGTCCCATTTTCAGTAAAACACTCAATGCCAAATGCAGCAGAGAATCACTGGTAATAATGTCTTTGTTGTCCCTAAGGGGACTGTGGCCTCCGGGCGGCTGATTTTACATATATTTTTAGATGGTGGAACAACAAAACACACATATGGCATGATGGCATGGATGATTAATATGCCTTATGCCTGAAGTCTTCAGTATGTATAAAGCCCCCAGGTATATCTGGCCAAGGGCCTCCAATATTGCCTGTTAGTATTTATTCTATTCTTTTTTGGTACCTTTCTTTTTTGACTGGCCAAACCCTGTAATTTGCCATAGAACATGAAAGTATATCTTTTAAAGAGCAATTTACAAAACGTTTGAAGAGGGTATACATTTTTTGAGTCAGATATATTTTGAGGTTATGACTGTCAACATGTGTGTTTACTTTGTTCTATGGTGTTAGCCTACAAATATAAAGTAAAATGTAGAATGTAAAACAGAATCGAGAGAAAAGCCCAAAAAAACCACCTGCATTTTATGTAAAGGTCACCCCCAGTGCTATGACAAAATAAGCATTAGACAGTTTATGAGTCAGATGGATGTTGCGCACAAACGGTTTTAATCACAGCCCTCTTATCATACTGGAGCCAGGAGTGAAGCAATACGAGCTTGTGTGGCAACTTTCAATTTTACCGTTCACCGACAGCGCAGGTACAGACAGGGTCACCGAGCATTTCTGGCTATTATTAAACACATAAAAAGGAGAAAATGGATATGATTTCAGAAAGGAAAACCTCTTTGACGCCACTGAAAGTACTTTTGGATTGTTTTCTCTTTGTGTTTGTATCAGCCCTGACAGGGAGTGCCCCATGTGAATTAAAAAGCGGCAGGATTTATAGCTAAACAAACCGACCCGTGTGCTCCCTCAGCCCTATGATAGAGTTTCCTCCTCCAGCCAACTGTTCGCTTGGATCCTCGAGGCGTTCTTACGGGACCCCTACCCCTTTGTACTCCACTGCCTTTGGGTTTATTTTCGCAGCACAATTGAATTCTTTTCTTTTCTAAGCACTGCAATGACTGTAGATCCCTCTGCAGATAGCGAGCGTTGCCTTTCCCACCCCCTACTCGCCCCGAATCATGCAGGATTATTGTGTTTATGTGTAAACAAACACACAGAGTAAATAATACATCTGGATTTGGCGTGCCTATACAACAGCTGGCCCGCTAACCTTTTGATTATTTAGCAGGGGCCGCACCGTGGAGTTGTTTATGACAGGAAATAGGATGGGCTTTGGTCACTGTGTCAGCGCGCTGATAGCACTGTTCTCCCACAGGAAAGCCTATTGATCAGGATATGACAGGTGCGCCTTGTTTCAGTCTTCCGCTGAGTTTGTTTGCTCTCATCACACTCTCCGAAACTGTAACCCCCTTCAGCCTCGGCAAGTAGATTTACTCTCGACTGACAAACAAAAAATTCAAAGGAAAGGCAATTTATGAATTAGCAGGAGCTTGTCAAGGAGTTAGTCTTTGAAGAGTGAAATGTGATAAAGTATAAAAGCGCCACGTTTTGAAAGGTATTTTTAGGCCTCATGTGGTGGCGCGCTGCTGTGAACTTGGACCGTTTAGATCGACTATTATCTATCAGGCAGGAAGACACTTGGATATTTGCTTTGAGCTAAGGCGGACATAGAAGACAAGTGGCAGAAGGTTTCATTATCAGGAGCGTGAACAAAGCTTCAGAGTTAGCTTGTGTATTTTAAGTTTCTATTGTGTACCAAATGCCCCTGCTCATCTCTACCTTACTGTGTCCTTTTGCACTCTTTTTTCTCACAGTTCAGCTGTCAAAGTTTCTGTGTAGGGAGTTTCTGTCAAAATTCTTCCTGCTTGTTTGTTCACTCCTTTTGCTTTCACATTTATCAACATGGCATCCTTTGTTTGTTTCAGACAAATTGCAGGTGCGCAGCGTATCACTTCCATCACATCGTAGTTTTTTTGGGTTTTTTTTCTGAGGCACTTCAAACTGGATAAACTCCTCTGAAGGAGATGCAGGATAAATAATCACATCTTCAGCAATTGGGAGATTCATAATACAATAATTTCTATAATAAAGTAGATGTCTGTGAAGCTTTTAGCACAAAACAATAACAAAGGGACACCAGAGGAGACAGCATTATAAGTGAGTGTGTTTTCTCTTAGGTGATGCTCAGGAGACATGTTTTAGAGTTTAGGCAAAGGCAAAATAATATTTATGTCTCCATCCATCTCCAGTTCAAGTAGCTATATATTTGACATTTAGAAACAACTCAATGCATAAATGGCACTGGCAGTTGTAAACAGAAAAGTCACATCAGTCAATAATAAAATGAAAAAATGTAAATGTGTATTATTGGACTATTATATAGTTGCTTTGCTTTATTTGCCAACAGTTAAAATTCATTTGCTGTTCAGCTGTGTGCTCAAGGCAGACACCGGCAGGAGGCAAGAGGCAGAAGGCAGGAGGCAGGAGGCAAGAGGCAAGAGGCAGGAGGCAGGGGTAACTAAGGGCCTGCTGTTTACTGCACTAGTCCAAGAAAAGTCCAACAAACAACCAGTCAAGATAAAACAGGTGTCTGTGCTGTTTAGGATCAGTATAATGTTTTTGTATTTACATAGCCCTTTTAACACAACATGAATCAGTCTCATTTTAAATGTTTTTAAAAGTTTGTGGGTAGACGAAGGACTGCAGTACCTCATGACTCCCCCTACAGGTACACATGTATATCACAGACTGCACTTTCAGAATATTTTATCATGGACAAACAGATTCAGTTAACCTTGCTCTTACTCTGGGTTACTGAATCAGCAACTGCCATTACCTAACAAAAAATGTACTTGATTTTCATCACACACCATTTGTCAAACTAATGAGTATCTAAATAGTTTTTACTTTACACAAAAAGTTGATTTACTAAGAGCTGGCAGTTTGTATTGGAGTTATTTTTTGTTTGTCTTCCTGTTCCATTAAACAGAGGTGAATTCACTTTTATGGATGTTATCTTTTCATGCCTGTACAAGACGTACATGTCGGATGGAAGAGGCAGCAGCTGGGACCTGCTTTTTGTATCCTCTCACTCTGTGAATCAACAATTCATTTCCAGCCGATTGGTACAAAAGGTGATTGTTAGCAGCAGTTCCAGCCTGTCCACTTACAGTTTCCTAAGTGAACCCTCCAGACAGCCATTGCTCAATCACCGTTCACCTCTCTGGCAGAGGGCACGGATGGCAGCTTTCACACTCACTTCAAATCAAATCAATGTCTGATCCATCATGGGCCTTTTGCCTTCGGGGCACCTTCGGATCTATAAGAACTCCTCTGTAGTGTCCAGCCGCTGCCTGTGTTTCGCCCAGATAAATGTCTGTGTGTGTGCACAGGGTAATAGAATTAAAGGGGACCCCTGGTCTCCAGGGAGCTTTCCATCTGGTTTTATCTGCTCAAATTAGGGGACTCTGACAAACATATTAGCAGATGTTGGGACAGGAAGTGCAGGAAAAGTAGCTGTTTTGAAATCTCTGAGCCTACAGGGAAATAAATGCCCAGAGAGCTGTCATCTGGGGTAGACGTATTAGTTATAATGTCAGAGGTGATGCACTTTGGTTGAACAGGCTTAATGTGATACTAGGGCAAATGTTGTTGTTGATAGCTTCGGTTGGAAACAAATGTACACCCGGCTCTTTAGTCACACCCAAAACTTTAGATGTGGTCAACTGGAGAAGTTCCTGTTTCCATTGTTGACCATTGTCTATGTCTTTTCAAGCACAGAACATGTCATAATACATTTTATATTATCCGTTTTTTTCACTTTTCATTCTTATTCATTCCATAAAACAAAAGATTAGAAGTAAAATGACCAGCATGACACAATTAATGTTCAGCAAAAAGACAACACAAACTTTGGTTAAATATTCAGAAAACCATTCAGTCAGGGTTGTTGAGTGGTGGTATAAAAAAATAAAGTCACCTGTTTGGCCTCACCTACAGTGATCTCACATGGAAACTCTTTACATAGCAGTTATGATTTTACAGCCCTGTGGTGCATGATAAAGATTTTTGCATCTAAGGTATGTTTACTTGAGGCGGCAATCCGCAGAGACAAGATGGTGGCTTGTGCGGTGAGATAGGACATTCTCCTACCTCTTTTCATCTTAACGAGGAAATATAATACCTGTTGGTGTGGGCGTCTGTACTCCATGCATGTACTCACAGGCGTAGGGGCATAAATTGTGGAGGTAAACATATAGCAACAGACTTTCTCCTGCACCTGTAACCTGATCTTACTCACCTCTGTGTTGTTCATACTGATTATTAGTCTTGCTCATCTCGCGTCGTCTGCAGTCAGAAATCCAGGAAGGGTGACTCACTCAACACCCACCACATTCATCTTTTCCCCTCCTCTTCCCGGCATCATGCACAGCACCTTTTTCAAATGCTCTTTTTTCATCTCATGAATCATTAGATTTACAGGCTTTAAAATCCCGTTGGCTTGCTGCCATCATAACAGGTAGAAAAAGATTGTTTTTGCCATCATCAAGTTTTAAAATCATCCGCAGGGCTTTTATATTTCTTCTGTGCAGATAATGATAGCTCACCAGCTTTGGAATTGGGGTACAATAAATCACATTTTTAAATTGTACGCTGGGCTATAAAAATCTGATCCACAAAAACGGCCTGATCAATGTCTAAGAGGTCTCATCTGTGCTCTAACAAATGAGATTGGGATTTGTGTAAAATGTTTTCCTTCCAATTTTTCAAAAGACCCCTAGTTAATGAAATTGTTGTATTTTTTTAAGCCTTTGTCAGTGTGTATCACTGTCTCATTGATCAACTCTGTGTTTCAGGATAATCCTATAATCTTTAAAAGTTGTTGTGCTGGAAATGGAAATATCCAAATAAAGCTAAGACTTGGCTGCATCCTCTAAGAATGCAAAACGAAGCACATTCCTTTGGCAGCGTTCACGATTTTTGCCAAAACAAGTCCATTTTCCTCTGCCCTGATAATTTGATGATAGCCGCAGATCCACTTCTTATCATTTTACTGCTGCCTTTTTTATGCTGCTGCAACAAATCCCGTTAACTCCTAATGTGCACCTACTACTGCTTAACGCCGAGACGGAGAAATAAACTGAAAGGAGACAGAGAGACAAATGATGTTGCTGATATTGGACCGAGGAAGAGACAAGTTGAACTCCGAGTGAACTTGTTGTCTGCCGCACATAAAAAAGCTGGCTGCCTTGCCCTCACTTCGCCTCTCTGGTGACTGGCAGCCCTCCTGATAGATGCCACAGATGTCCACAGGCGGATCAATAAGCTCCCACACCTCCGCACCCACACACTCCAACCCCGGATCATGAGACACTATAGCGGCTGTCATTTGGCCTGAGTCGCACTTCCCCTCATCTCGAATTGCGTGAGAGGCTTGAGAAAGATGAACTATCGACTGGTACAAAGAGAGACAGGGCATGTTTTTGTCTCTTGCCACGCTGGCGTCAGACTGAGGTGGCTAAGGTCACCCAAATCTGTGCTCAAGGTAAAGTACATTGGCTTTACAATAAAACTTGACTCAAGACGAAGGTAAAGTAATCTAAATCTAATTATTACTTGAGTAAGAAAGTAAGAAAACTAAATGAATAAAGTCATTGTTTCTTTCTTTATACAAATTATCAACGTGTTCCTTTTTTCACTGTACTACTACAAACGGCATTTTTTTACACAATGCACCTTAAGTAAATGTAAAGCGTAAATGTATCAAGTTACTACCCCCTCAAGCCTCAAATTGTGACAAAACCACCTGCTTCTTTAGAATTTTGTCATGAACTCTTACACAATGAAGTTTCCATCCATTAGTTAGCTTAGCCAGTTTACAGTTGTCCTTTCTGAAGTGTTGCCCAAAAAGAGCCACAGGTAATTAAGTCATCAACACTGCAATAGTTTTGGAAACACGCTTATGAGACACCCCAGATAACCCTGGCTGTAATGTGTGGCTGCAGAGGCTGTGCTATGTTTGACAACGAGGCTGAGAGACAGTGGATGAATTTTTAACAGCACAAAAAGTCTTGCTCATTAGCTCGTCTCTCTGATCTGGCCATTGTGTTTGCGGCTCCTGCGGGCAGATGGCTGCCCCTCCCTCACTCACCAGGGAGGCCTCTGTTTGTGTGTCACTATTTATGTGTCTTTTGTGTGTATCCATGGGTGTTTAGTCTCATTTCAGACTGTCTGTATGTGAACGAGGGGTTAGGGCATCTCACTGGACATAAATCTCCACCTTAACAGGTCACTTTGGTCAGCTTCTGCTCTTTGAAAGAAGTTACCCAGGCTCTGCTTTTGTCTTAGAAATCCTTCAAATTAAGTTCAATTTTCATCACACTTTCACACTCTGTGCCATCCTCTGCCAACACTGTTACAATCACTTATTGTAAATTTCTCAAATGAGGAGAATAGCAACGAGAAAATATGGAAAAATATGACGACTCAGTGACATTCTCTTTCTTATTATGTGAAAAATAAGCCTAAAATGCTGGAAATAAGAGTAAATTAGTGTTTTTGTAGTAGGCGGGCGGGCTGAGGCAGCCCAAACATAAATGGCTGTGTATCTCCTCCTGAATGTGAATAGCCTACAAGCTTAGTGTGAGTATGTGCTTTGTTGCTGCCGACATTACAGAGTTGACAGCACATCTGGCATCATAGCAGGGCCACAGTGTTTGTCTCCCCACCCGGGATATGCTCTCTGCACCATTAGCTGCTCGCTAGGCAGAAAAAGAGCAGCCACACCGCTGTCCTGCTGCCAGTCATCCACAATGCATCACTTCACTCACTCTCATCCCACAGCCACACTGCGGCACATAAAAAGCTCTATTATATTTTACTCAGCTCTGGGATTTTTTTTTTGCCTGAAAGTTTCCCTTACTATTTAAAACTGCACTTTTCCTTTTACATTTTGCAAACACTGAATAACCCAGACAGGAAACCAGTGCTTGGTTTACAAAGAACCCACTGATTTCCCAGCTCAGTTCTATATTGGTTTACACACCGGCCACAGAAAATGAATTAAAGCCAATATAAACAACTTTAGAGCAAGCGGGGAGATACTTAAAACAATCATCACATGGACACTTTAATTAAAACTTTGTGCTGCTGTAAACAGATTGGATAACAAGAAAGAACAGAAAGTGCCAAATCACACATTTCCTCATAACAGATCACATGACTATCTGATGCCTGAGGTCATATCTATAACAAGGGTGAGCACAAAAACACAACAAAGACCAGCGTTTCATCTGTCTTTATTTGGCAATGTTGCTCATGTCCATTGTGTCGCAGGATTACGTATGGCTGCATGAACCAGGCCTACTCATTCAAATTTAATGCATTTTTAAAGGATAAACCAATTAATGTGTTTTATGTCCAGTTGACCTGACCTAATCGAAGAAGAGCTGTAATGCATTAGGTCCTGCTGTGGTTTTAAATTTTTAATAGCACTATGATTGATGTCTTGATTTACCAACTAAATAAATAAACACACATATATTTAAAACCATGAATCGACTACACTGTCCATTGCGTTCAACTCAACAACCCAGTAAACAAGCACTTTTCCACAGACACTCTATAGAGCACTTTTTGTAAGAGTGGCTGCTAAAGGTCACAATGCACTTTAGAGTGACATGCTGAAGTCAAAAAAGGGATGTTAGGAAAAGGTAAAATCATACTTTTGAAATGTGCTGCAGCTCTGACAATACAGAGTCACACTTCATCACACTGACCAGTTAATGATGAGATTAGATCCTCCCTTTCATTTGACTTGTTCCACCTTTCACTAAAACTAATTAATAAAAGAGATTTGGAGATAAGTAAAGCGACTTTAAGGGACCTCAAGGTTAATTGATGCAGCTGATCCAGATTTAGGACAATGTGCTTTTGTGTCAAATTGGTAAGAAGCCTCCAAACAAACAAACAAAAGCAATGAGAGTGAAAGAAGAGCTGTGTGACCTCATCTCTGACTCTTGTTTGCTCAGAGAATTTCAAGTCATTAAAGCCCTAACAAGCACAGAGCCATGAAAGAGCAACGGTAAGTGGTTAAAGTGACCCACAACCAATGGCTGAAAAGGGGGACAACCGTACAAAGACTTTGTTTGACTCTGAGTCTTTCACATAATCAGTCCAACAATGCTAATCCAGATCGTTACTGGGCTTAGAGCTGAAGTCCGCTGTCGTGATTAGGATTCTGTGCACCGGCCTATGAATGCAGTTATTCCTGTGTAATTTTAAAGTGATGCATAACACCTCACGGCACCAGCACAGAGGAAATACAAAGCAATTTGGAAGGTGATATGAACACAACAGCCAGCAGCTACAGTACCATTTAAATTATTAAGGTGTCTCTAGGTTGATATCACTCATTATTACTGGAAGAATAACGTAAAAAAATCTGATCATATCAGGTGGAAAACATCATGAAATATGTCTGTAGAGTTCCAGCTGCTCTTCTTTTTCTTTCACTCTTGCTACACACAACCTTCATTGCACAAAACATGCATTTCACCATCACTTTGCTCACTATAGCAGCTGAATTTACTGCCTTGTAAATTTTGTTGGCTGGCTCTGGAAGCTTCTTGGTTTGGACTTAACAGCATAAATAAGTGTGGATGTGACCCCTGTCAGACTATTATATCTCTTATTGGTTAACTAAGACGGCTCAGGGTCACAGTTGCATGATGGAAGCAGCTGAGATAAAATTATAGCCCTTCACTAGACTTAAACCTGAGAGAGCCACACATAAAAACTCAGACTCACATTGACAACAAAAGGCATCTTTTCATAAAAAAGGGGCTGTCATAAGTGGGCTGTTTGCACCTATATATTTGTCATTTTTCTGTAAATAGAGCAGCCCTGAAGCTGTAAAGGCAGGAGCTTGGCCTGGGTGGTATTTTACAGCTGAACATCATGTTGTAAAAGGGAATCCTGCGTGTGCTGTTAGTGACCCCTTCCCACTGATTTCCCACTGTTGCAAATATAAGCTCTTAACTGTTTCTACTCCTATAGTAAAAGCCATAAAGCCAGAATCCAGCAGATGGTGCTCATCACTTCCTCATTTGAATCTCACGTGGAATCTTTTATTAATTTCAGGGCAGGCGCCTGGCTCAACTCACAATTTTTTAAACCAGCAAGCTTTGAATAGAGATGATCGTGATTGTCAGCATTCTCGTTTCTGGCGTTACATGTCTGCTTTAATGACTTATTGATGGACGGCTGGCTTTCATCTAAGAGGGCTTTCTTGCCCAGTGGAGTGTCCAGCCGTTCCCATGTCTAAGGTTTCGCCCCGGACTTTCTCCCTTTTTGATCATCCCTCAGCCTTTCTCAATCTATTTCAAGTCAGCCTAGGCTCCACATACCACCGCCCTGCCACAGCCCCTCTTTGAATTCACTATGAGGATAAATGTGTTGAAAAGAAAAGGGGCTCGGGAGGCTTGACAAGCTTGTGTTACCAGAGAGAGATTTACATCGGGCCATAAAAGCCAGGGTGAAAGCAGAGGAGGTATAGCCCATGGTAGAGGGTCAGTGTGATGAGGGGCTATAGGGAGTGAGAGGTAAAATGACCCTGCTTGGTTGTAGGCTGGACAGCCCACACACACCACCTGCACATACGCCCTGCCCTGGGGTCGAAGACTTTGCGGCGCTGGACAATACACCTCCCCCTATAGTCTTAGTCATTAAGCGTTCTACTGTTTCATTAGCAAGCTGTGCGTTATTTCATCATTTCTTTCTGCACATAAATCACCAAGAGAGATGGTACCAGCTCCACCAGTGCAGCTACGCTCATGCCTTGAAGCTACGTCAAGGCTGAGCAGTCCTCTGACACCCAGTATCCCCATGTGGGTCTGTGTGGATGGATCCCGGGGTACCACGCTGCCAACAGAAACAAAAGGAACCTTGTAATAGTGTGAGTGAGAGCCCAAAGGCTGACATGTGAAGGGGAGAAGGAAAAAAAACCCACTTCTACTCTGAGATGTTTATGAGAGGCCTTGGGAGGGAAATCCATCATTGTGGGTAGAGCAATTTATGTCCAACACGAGATAGTGATTGACATCTCCCATCCTACAAAGAGACTACTTTTGGCTATAGGGCATTCAATTTGTCAGCCTCTCCATAGTCCATCTTTCATTTGCACAGACAATTGCAGTTTGTTATTTTGAATCATAATATGCCACTTACATGTTTCTTAGTGATGTTACTTAATTTCAGAGTGAGGTGTTAAGTGATGCTTGCGTGTGAGTTAACCACTTCCTCAAACTGGAGAACATATTGTGCACTGCATGTGAGAGTTGTTTTTATTAAAGAGGGCTATTTTTAACTTCTTATGTAACTGAGATGTATGTACCTGATGTATTATGAACTTTCCATGTGAACAGACCTCGACATAGTGTTCCTAGTTTTAAAATCTAAACCGTTAATGGCCCCACCCAGATTGTAGTCCCATTATATAACCTTGCAACAACTTTTATTAGTATTCATTCATTAAAAAATGTAGAATATATGCAATTAATGAAGATGATGGATCTATGTGAAACCTGTGTTGTTTTGCTGCAGATGTAGGTGGTAATCAGATCAGGTGTGAATAAAACATGACTCCTAAAGATGCAGCACAGTTGGGTGCAAGGGCCATCTAGTGGAAACATGCATGTCATTACACACATGGATTTCCACAGATTACAGGGTCACATTGATTATGGCACATGCAGTAGGTGAATTAGATAAACTGACTTCAGTGTTTTCTGAGATTTACTCAAAGCAGCAGATAAATCCCAGCGTTTGAGGCATCATTGCTTAGTAATGATGAATAAAACATGTTCACTTATGGATGTTATGTTATTGATTTGGATACTTTCCTCTGAGACTAATTGCACTTTAAATAATATCTGACATATAAACTTTGGAATATTGACGGAGTTAAAACATTTATGTGTTGGATTTAGCTTCTGATGAAAAAACTCATTGAAATGATGTATCACACAAGTGAAACGTGTAGACTACTGTGTCCTACTGTGAGGATAATCTGAATAATGCATAACAATTCATTGTTTTGAATTGCTTTATATGTGGATAAATGGACATTAAAATTAACTGCATCAGTATAAATGCAGTAGTGTATTTTTGTAAGTGTTTTAAGCTGACAAATGAACTTTTAGTAGCAGTCTATTCAGTCATTTTCTGTAAATATTCTCCTGATTATAGGATGAAAAATGCCACTTCATTTTCTCTTTGATTTCGACTTCCAAAAGTTGGCACTCTTTGCTGCTTCACTGTATTGTGAGCTTGCTCAGAGCTCCCTGCTGGCTCTGGGCTTTGCATCAGTTTAAAGAGATTTCCAGATTTTTGATGTGGATAAATACAAATCGAACAGTCTTTTGTGAGCGCTTCTGCTCACACAGCTCGACTGAAAAATATGAATGAGGCACAAAAAGGTGGCATATATATTGCATTTATAAATGTAATATGGTATAATGGAGAACATGCATGTTAGCTCATTTAGAGAACGGCCAGCACACATATAATGAATATTTTTAATGTGAGTTTTACTCTAGTTATTAGTGACATAATGTATGTTTCAAAAAGACAACAGATGAGTCTCTATTAATTATTTATGAGGATGTATAATTAGTAACCGTAAAAGCAACACAATTGACTGCACTGAGGGAATTCCATTTTAACACAAACAATTAGGTCATTAAAATGAGGTATTATAAGAGAAACAAACACTAAGTAGCAACAGTAAGTGGGCCACTGAAACCTGTTTTAAACTAGTCCCAGGACTGATTAATGAAGGCATTTTTCCTTAT
This sequence comes from Rhyacichthys aspro, assembly GCA_036850595.1. Taxonomy (NCBI): domain Eukaryota; kingdom Metazoa; phylum Chordata; class Actinopteri; order Gobiiformes; family Rhyacichthyidae; genus Rhyacichthys; species Rhyacichthys aspro. Next base: position 15,870,349 of record CM072168.1, read on the forward strand.
TTGGACACAGTTTGGTGTTTATCAGCCACAATTGAGATAAAGCTGGTTCATTTTACAGAATCCTGGAGGACTAAAGGCCCTAAGTACATAATGACACCCACATCCATGATTATTTACTTTCTTTGTTCACTGAGGAGACAAGACAATGGCTTGGATTAACACATTAATCTAGTTGTAGAAGCTGTTTGTCTGTGGAAATGGCTTCACACAAATCAAAGTAAATGCAGATTGTTTTTCCCAATGTCAGCAGAGCTGTTTGGGGACCAGTTGTCTTACCAAACTGTTTTGTCAAAGGTTACGAAAGCCCTTAAATTACAAAGTCAGTCTGTGTATCAGTTGTTTTGGGGTGAAATAGCAGTCATTTTTCCTAGTCTAAAGCCTGTCCTGGTGCTGCTCCCATTTGCTAAGCAGCAATAAAGTTCCCAAAAGGAGAGTTAGTGATGAAGACGAGGCTGTAGAAGGAGGAGCATTTATCTGAATGAAATGGAAATTCTCCTGACAGGAAGGTATAAGTAAAAAAGTGAGAGTGGAGTAAACTACACATTAGATTTTGTTGTATAATACAGTCGTAAGCCTCGTGAAACAGCAGACATGATTGGTTAGGACTTGAGAGGTTTTAATTTAACATCCTAACAAATAAATATGCACACCTTGACATGACTTATGTCCGGCAGCTCCACTTCCTTCTGCGTGGATTGAGATGCTCTTAATAGTGTGGAGGATTGAAGTGGGCAGGTCGGAGAGCACGGCGAGCCAGGATATTGGGAACAAATTGACAAGGGCGTCTATTCTGTCTCACTCTTCATTTAAAGCGGAATGATCCAGAGCAGCTGGCTGGCAGCCAATCTATCTCCAAGAAGATGAGAATGTGAAGGTGGTTCCTGTGGAAACCATTCGAGAGGACATCCTAAAATGTGATGGGTCCAATGTGCAAAACTATATGGACTTTTTTTTCAAAGCCTGGTAACTTTAGAGTCCATTTATCAGTGAGAAGCAGTTTCAAGTGGTGTAAATAGGTACATGTGAGGTCAATAGTAACCCATAGTTAATAAGTTACGACTTAGACACATAGTTTGTAAAGTTGAAGCTTGAGTAAAAACTCATTAACATCCAAAGTGGAATTATTCATTATTAATATTTCTACATATAGTTTAACTGGTTAAATTAGACATAAACCTATTAATAATTTGACAATCTGACTGAATCAAATCCGTCATATCAGTGAATTTAAAACAAACTGAACAGCAATGATCCTTAATTAGCCTATACTTTATCTCTACTATGTAGTTTATTTTAGCTTGTAACATTGATATTTTCCATTTCAAATAAGTGGAAAACTTATTTTATGGGGGAAAATTATTTTTGACCGTACATTTAATGGCCTGAAAGGTCACATAAAGCCATTTGTCAATATTATATGTTTATATGTTTATTAATGGCTTATTTTTTTTACGCAACTAATATACTAGGCAATTAGACCAAGTTTCTGAGCGTCACGGGCCTCATAGCATTGTATGTATCACTCCGCTGCACAGGTGCTCCCAATTAACAAGTCATTACAATAAACAAGCGCATGCATTAAACTATAGCTTAAGCTCTATACAAACACTGTAACACAAAAACTGACATATTTCCATGGAAATATTAGAGTTTAGATGTGCTCCGAGGAGCATGTGAAGCAAATTACAACCACGAAGGAGACTCGACGCCACGTGAGGGCTCTGAAGTTAGGACAAAGGTACGCCATTCACATGATGCGTTCACGTTGCGAAGTTGTAAGCCTGTGCTAAGGTCCTTCAGTAAATGAAGACGATTAAAAAATGTATTAATTGTAGCAACTGGCAAGAATAACTTCGACTTGCATCGTGTTTATAATGATATACCAAAATGTAATGAATGCTAATGCTGCTAATAAAAAGAGGAGTTGTTTTTACTGGAAAACGCCCCAAAACTAGAACTGCCTTCATACAATGGCAGTGGAAGGAGCTAGTCTGTAAGGCACTTGCAGTGGCCTACTGTTCTGATTAATTTGACAGAGAAACACATTCTTGCAGTACTTACACGTCCATTATTGGCAGCATGTGTTAAGGTAATTTGCAGAAGCCATTTGTCTCTGCAGGAAGGCTGCTGAGAAAGAGCTGAGCTTGTCGGAGTCGGAGGAAAGTTGTTGCTGGACTCCAAATGAGGGTTTCTGTTTCCTGGTATCAAAAGGTACCACACGCAGATTTGTTGATTAATGTCATAGAATATAGTTTTTCCAAGTATCTGGTAACTATTGAGATGTTTTTATAGTTAAAAAAAGGGAAATAGTTTGTCATAGTTGCCCAATTGTAAAATGTATGGATTAATGTATGTACTGGTTAATGACACTAAATGAACTCAAACACAGCCCATGACCACAAACATTGCCTCTGTAGCCCAAATAAAATGGAACACAAGATCCTTTGACAAAAGGCCTTAGTCCTGTGAGTGCATTAGGTTCACAATAAAGTCAAGCCTGAAATATTATAGTGAGGTCAATGGAGTGCTTTGTCTGCACTGGTTCCCACTTAACCTTCATCACATAATATTACTTTGTAATAAATAACACATAAAACACATAATAAATAACACATCTACATGGACAAAGTGATGATGGCCTGTTCACTTTGGACAATATCACCAGCAATTTTTCTTGGCCTCAGAGTCTAGCTTTGGCACTGAATTCTCCTGATTTTTCAAATGTCTATATCTAGGATAGACCAGACTGTCTAGTTACTAGTTTACTAGTGTAAAGGGAACTAGAGACTAGAGAATATTTTCCACTTTGTCCCAGAAGAGCTGTTTTATCCTTTTATGTATGGCATACACATAAATACACTGAGAAGTATTAGGCCTATATGGTTAATGTATTGCAACATAGCTGAAATTACAGAAATCTATTAATTTCAATGAAATTTGTAATAATGCAACATGAAGTAACTTTATTACATGAAGTGTATATTCATAGCTAAACATGGCATCCAACATTCATTTACACTGAGCAGTTTTCACTTTGGCCATGGCCATATCTGTTCTGTGCCTTTTACCTTCTTTATCAAGCCAATTTCCACAGCTTGGACATTATTCCACTGTAACATCTTATATATAGTTCAAACTTGCTCAGAAAATATTTATTCAGCCTTTATGTATGAATCTCTTAATCTCGCTCAATTTTTTTTTCAGTCAGGCTGTTAAGACAGAGTATCAAAGATCAAAAGAAAACTGCTTGAAGATTGTTTTCTCCCCAAATTATTTCTATAACTTTCAGATAGATTGACTGCTATCTTAGCTGTGACATATTCACATATTTGCATCTAAACACAATGTGGCTGCTTTTTGAGTGAAATACTTCAGCCTCATTTTTCTGTCAGTATGTCATCCATCTTTCATTTTCTCCACTGGACTCTTGCTGTTCCTATTAAAGCTTTTCATGGAACTGAATCATAAATGTTTTATTTTGACCTACATACTTAGCTGTCTTATGAAGTATAATAACTATAAGACCAGTGACCACATTTTACATTTTTTTAAAATCTTTTTTCATTTATAATCCTCCTAAAACAAATCTCCAAATCTCTGTGCCTTCTTTGAGCTCCTCCTACACAGTTATGTCACTGGTCCCTGTTGACTCTCAGCTCATTGTTGTTCAGCTCTGTTGTGCACCGAGGCTCTTTATGCAGCAGTTGTTTGTTTTCAGAATCTTAACAATGACCTGCCAGTCATCAGCACCGATCAGAGTACTGAGTGAGCTTTGCCTTCCTATCTGTACCCTCGGTTGTGATTTCCCCAGGCAATTACAGTTCATTTGGCTGCATGCAATGGAAACCTCATTGCCCCACTTCTCAGGCACTCTGACTTCACTTGAGGATTGAGATGCTGTGTTTAGTTTAGTTCTTCTCCACCACATTCTGTTGGTGTTTAAAATTGTATTAGTTAGTGTCTGTCACCTGTTGGTGTTCATATTTTTGCATCAAATCAAAGGCTGAAGAAATCAATTTCTTCAGCAAATCATCTCTCCAAGTACCCAAAATATCTGCCTTTGTATCTTTGCAGACGGTCTTATAAGTTTGCGCTTCAACACCACAAAGTATTAAAATGCCACATTCAAAGATTAAGGAGTTGATATGCAGAAGAGAATTCAGCAGAAGCACTGGCGCTTGTCATGGAGCTGGTGCATAAAACGGAGTGAAGTGTTCCCTGTTTAATCTCTAAAGGTTTATATGCTGCCGTTGTCCTCGTGGTTTGGGTTTGTTCTTCTGCCTATTTCAGCTGTTTTTGCCCCAGTCTCACTGTTGTAAGGTTTTTGCAGGTCGTGCTGTTAGTTTTCTTGATGCATAGGAAATCAATGAAGCTGTTCAAAATCTGTGTGAGTTTATCTCCAGGCCATGATCCATATTAACAAGCCTCCTGCTTCTGTGTCTTTATTGTAATGATTTGTCATTTTTAGAAACTGCAGCCATTTGTAAATGCTATGCCAGATTGATCAATGTTGTTTATGAATTCAGCAGGTGAGCTGTAAAATTATCCTTGATAAATCATGCAGCTACCTGTTCCCTGTGATCCTTGGATAGATCTCAGCCTGCAGTGGCATTCTTATCAGGCAGAGAAGGGGAGCTGCCTGGCACAGTCAGCTCTGTGTATTCTCACATGTCTACTAATTAATCTGGACAGCTTCCAACAATGTGAGAGTCCCACTCTGGTTCATCTCTACCCCGAGAGAGTGACAGCGGTTCTTGGACAAACTGTCACTTCTCAGCGCAGCCACACTTTCTAACTTCACCCAGATCAGCCTGGCTTGCTGCCTAATTCCCCCAATGTGCATTTAGGGCAATCCTTGTACCGGGGGAAGAAGTAGAGTCTGCTGTAAAGAAGTAAAAATATAAATAGTTGTTCTAGTGCGTTCAAAAAGAGATACTTCAAATATACCTCTCCATCGGCAAGATTTCAGCCTGGTTTTATTGACTTGCTCTTCTCTTTTGAACAAGATTTCATAACCTATTTCCTTTGTCCTCAACATTTCCAATTGATGATATATTGATATATTGTTGAGCATAACAAAGGAAATTTATCACAGACAAGAGTGCCATTTTATCAGTAACATCTCCTGGCAGGAGTCTAATTCTGAGATTGACTTTGTTGAGGTCAAAAGACAGGAATGTCAGTGTATATGTCAGATATGAATTGCCAGAGCCTAAAGGGAAAACTCTATAACTAGAATACCATAAAGTACCTTAGGTTCATGTTGCTTGGCAACAAAGAGGCTCTGGGAAGATTTGAATGCAGCTCAGACAGAGCTAAATGAAAAGCTGCTTGAGGTAAATATCTGCCTTTGCTGTGTCTTCTCTGTGATGTTCTCTAATTATAAGGCAGCGGGACTGCAGAGTGGAGAATATGCCAGCTGCATCAAAGTGTGGCCAAACATGTCTTTAGCTCACCTTAGTCTTGGTGATGATGATGATGATGATGATGATGATGATGATGATGAAGAAGCAGTTTACAAAAGTTAGTTGAGGTAATGAGCTGTTTGTTTCCCAAGAGCTATTAGCATTGCCTGCTTACCTTTATACCACTCCCATAACACTTCTTTAGCACAGGATTTTGTATTTGTCCAACATTAAAACATCTCAATCTTCAAGAATCCTTTGTGCTTTTCACACCAGTGACCATTAGGTGAACTAGACCCTCGCGAAAATTTACTTAATTTGCTTAATCACTTCTCGTAGCTATTTTTTAAGCTGCAGTTTTACATCTGTACTAGGGGAGAAAAAGACATTAAACCACTTGTGAGCATAGACCTGCTAAATTAGGACCTAAACAATTTTAAAATTGGCAATAATATTTTAAGGTATATTATGATAAATTTGCTGACAGTAATAATGAAGCCTTTAGTTAATTTTTTTTTTCTTGAAAATGTTCCACATTGCACAAAAAAGAGAACAGATTCATTTTCTTGTTTAAATGCCAAGTGCTTGATCATTGCATAAAACACGTGAAGTGAGATCTCAGTTGTCATTGGGAGTTGAGAAAACTTGCTTTAGGGCTGTTTGTTAGTGTACTCTCTGGACACCTTACTCTTTTGCTGCTAAGTAAACAAACATGATACTTTCATCAGCTCACAATAAAAGAAAAATCAATTCTTTGCTTAGCACAAGTGCAAAATGCAAAGGATAATTCGAGGTGATGAAACACAGAGAAAACCATCCTTTCACGCAGAAATGAGCATGGATATGATCCGCCCCCACACTTACATCTTCATATTGTGAATCGCACATTGACAAATCACCTGCAGCTCCATGCAGAGCACACTCCTCCCCCCTGCTGTCCTGCCCCAGGGCTTTATACATGAAGGAAGTGGATCCCAGCCATCCACCGTGTCGAGCTGCGTCCTGCGTCCTGCCACTGCGCTACAACACACAGACACTCCATTCACTGCTCCCTGATACAATTAGACCCCAATTAACATCAAATATGTATGCTTCCCAGATACACAACACAAGACAGAAAGTTCGCTCTCTACTTAAGCGCCGAGAGGCTTGAAACCAGACAATGTGATGAAAAAGAACTGGCACCCAGGGACTGTCTCTATTCTGATTAGACCTCATTCTTGTGTGAAAGAAGGAAAAAAATGGCGAACATGTGACTAGATTCCCCACTGCCAAGGTTTTATTTGACTGAACCCAATTGGACGGCATACAAAGCAAGTGGTGTGCTGACAAACGCTATCTGTAACTCTCTGAACTGGTGCCAGTGCTATTCATTATTATATGACATAATTATCTTTCTTTCCTTGGTGCTCTGTGGGTGAAGGGTGCTGGTAGTGCTTGCTCAGCAGACGAGGCACAGGCCAGCATGTGTGTTAGATAACATCTTAAGACTCCTGGTCTCCATCTGCCAGTCCCTTTTTATACCCCACCTCCAATTTGTCCATATAGGATCTTATCTACATTTCCATTAGCCCCGGGCTCAGACTTTGCCATGATTGCTAATTGGATGTACAGGCCTGGCCAGGTCCACATCTTTTTTGTGGCTCAGGTCTGTCTGCTGCTTCCCATTAGTGTCTTATAGGATGAAATTCATGGTGGAGAGGAGGGACCGGGTAGAAAGCATGTACTTTTATGGGTCTCTTACAGATGGATCTGTGTGTGACGCTCATCTCTTCCTGGAACGACAAAAACCTATATTCCAAGTAACGGAGACAATGTCCGACCGCAGCGCTGACATGATATGTAATTTCACACCCAGAGCTGCCGTGGTATTGAGCCAAATAAATGACTTCTAGCACAAGCCTAGAGTACAGCTGCTTCATTGTCTTTATAGAAATCCTGTTCATTTCTCCCAGTACCATTCACTTCTTCAGTAAACCCCCGTTTGATCTCAGTCTTGTTTGAAAGACAGAGCAACTGTGAGGACAGAGGATTGTCAAATAGAAATATAATTGTTAAACTTTTAAATAGTTGTATTAAACATACAATTATTGGTATGTTTTGAAACTTTTACAAAGATTTTTTAACCCCCTTTGAACAGACCACCTACAGCTCCCATCCAAAGCACAGTTTTACTTGTTATGGTTAATACATAGATTCTGTTCAAAACTTAACACTGAAACATCAAAGTACAAATAGAGCAATGCTGTATTGTTAACTAAGTTGAATATAAGTTGAATATAAAGTATAAAGTTTTTGTAGGGATCAGTGGGTTTACAGAACATGGAGCAGGTTTCAGTTCCCCAAGAAAAGGACTGTTCATGAACAAAGTAACTTGTAACCTTTTTTTTTTATGTACCTGTGAATGATATTTTTATTCTTGGATGGCTGTGTCTATTTGTCCAGAGCAGAACAAAGCCATTTGCCCACTTCTTACCATTTTTCACATTCATGGGGTTTAGTCAGTCTCAAAGCTGCTCTGAATTTACACTTCAAGTATTTCTCTGTAACTAATGTAGCTATTATTCCAAAGCTCTTTATCTCTTTCCCTGTTTACCTGGCTCTGGCAGATAAGTATGAATGCTTGTACACCTGGTATTGGCAGAACCAATAACACACTATGATCGAGCTCTATGTTTTTAACACTCAACATTGTGCCAGTTGTCTGTCTTATTTGAGAGAAGTGTCTGGTGGATAGTTTTTGGGGTGTGTTGTCTCTTCTTTAGTGAGTTTGAAAAGCTGTGTGTTGTGTTGTTCTCCAGCACCCCACTGGATGGCACAGTATCTTTATTATGCAGCTGCAGCAGAGGAGGGGCAGCTCTCACTTCATTGACTGCAGCTTATATCCATACAAGAGACCGCAATCCCATTTTAAACCTTTTGTGTGCAGTTAACTTAGTTCCACTATCTCTTACAATACTCTGTTTATCACATACCCATCTCACTTAAAAATAGAGAAATTGCTGTGACATTTTCAATAGGCTGCTGATGAATGTCCTCACAGAGAGATTCTGCTTTTCAGCTCTTTTTTTTTTTTAGTGCGTGACACAGAAAAAAAGATTTTGATTACAAGCGCCGCAGGAGTAATGCAGGAAATGAGACCATTTCGGTCTTTCCAAAAGAGTGTGCATCAGTACAAAAACAAGCTGTTCAACAAACACACCATACTTTGTGCTGTTCTATCGACTTTCAGACTTGACTCGACACAGACAAATGGTGATATCCTTGTCCTGCATGTCAGACACTCTGAAAAACACTGAGCTGGTTCTATTGTATGGCTTTACTAAAAGAAATAAATGTTCAGTCTTAGTGGCTGACCTGGGAACTTGTTTCAATAAAGCTTGGCAGTATGGTATTTAGTCAGGCTTCAAGAGTTTGTTTCTTAAGGCTAACACCGTACAGCATATGCTTTATGGCTCCGACTGTGCTGAAGTTTTACAGTTCTTTTCTAGCCAAAAGCACATTTTAATTAAATCACCACATGAACTCACCGAATCTTTCTTACCATCACAACATTTGAGCATTTTTTGTGCAACAGCTATTCTTTAATGTGCTATAAAATCCCTCTGTTACCAAGTGGCATATTTACAGTGTTGAAAGCCAAATCTGGGGGAGATACTCTCAAATCTGCAGGTGTTTTCTTGCTCCAGCTCGCTGAGCTTTCTCTCTATTTCATATAATTAGGAGATAATGAACCCCCCCACCCCGCCTCAACTCCTCCAATTCATCTGCCACTGTTGAATTCACACCGCTGACTTTATTGAGCACGGCTTTGCTAGACAGTGACTTCAAACTTGTCAAAAAATCTCTTTATTCACCCTGTATTGGCTTCATGGGAAAAACATTTATTATGCTCTCATCATGCAAAATGAAACATGCATTAATCTGTCAAAATAAAGCAATGAGACAAATTAGTGCATGACTTGCTAATTGGTATTTTTAGTTAAACATAAAATATGCTTGTACAAAAGTAGTTTGTATATATTTATCATATTGTTTCTTTGTAGCGATAAAGGAATGTCAGTGGGTGAATGCCTCAAGGAATCTGCAAGATGTTCAAAAGCTGTCTCAGGTTCTTGCTATTTGGTGGAAACTGGTCTAAATTGGACTCCCTTTGAGCTCAACTAACCACTATTCAGCTTCAAAACAGCCATCAGCAAGTGTTCCTTTGAGACGATGACAAGCAATACAACTGCACGAGCGCACCAACACGGGGAAAATCTGACTCAGTGATGGTGCATAAGCCAGAGAAGTGCAGTACTGGGCTCATTTCTTTTAAAGCAACTCAGTAAACAAAGCCTCAACCTTTTTTTCTAGAGAAAAAACAAACACACACCTGTCAAGGAAAGTAAGGGACTACGCTTAAAGGTGTTTTATTTTTTAGACTCTGCTTGAAACTCCCATGCTGCTGTGTTCAGCCTGGGGATGATTTAAACACACTATGAAGATTTGATTTCTAACATGAGAGTACTTTGAACATATACGCCTCTTTTTCTTCTCCTCACACTGCGGAGCAACTTAGCAGGTTGGAACAGGTTGAATCTTGAATGCAAATAAATACACATGGCTGCAGTCTGTCAGTGGAGTCTTACAAAGCAGACTCACCTGGTGCATTCGTTATTCTTGACCCTAAACGATGGGCCTCACCTGGGTGTGTGCTGACTTTCTTGATTTGAGACTGCATTTGTGCATGAGTCACATGCAGTAATGACACCACTCCACTTTGGGGGCAAACTTCCACCATCAGTCCAGCCTCTCCTAAATTTTTACTTTGTCTTAAATTGAAAAGTTGTTGAGTTTTCTTTTGCAACTGTCTCTGGCGCATCCTTCCAGAGTTATCCCATGGTCACTTAACCTTGCCTCTAACCTTTTTCATTTCCACTCACTTGTTTCCTGTCAGAGCCACATCTCTTCCTATAGTGTAATTGCAGCTTTTCTCAACAGTAGTTTTTGTGACTCTTCCGAAAGTGCAGCCTTAATGCTCTTCTAAAGAAGAAGCTGATAAGGTTTACTTTTGTATCAAAGTGACCTGTATGTGACAGATGACACAGGCTTGACACGGGCCTGAGCAAGTCTGCAAATCACGTCTCAGTCTAGAGCCCTTAAATGCCATGTTTCAAATACAGTGTCATGAAGCATCAGGCTGTAGGTCAGAGTTTTGTGGTGAATCACATTTGCGTTTTCATCGAGAGCTCCCACTGAGACAGCCACATTGACTTTTAAAGGTGTGTGCAAATGGAGGGTGGCCAGGATATTGTGACCTTCCTGCCACAGACAGCTCTCCGCTGGCACAAAGGTAACACCGCACATTGATTTTTTTGATGGGATATAGTGTATTTACAGAGCAATCAGACACAGCTTTTTAAGTAAAAAGCCCAGTATGGACATGCTCTCTTGTGTTTGGTGAAACTTACTGTATATCTGCAACAGTAGCTGTCAAAGGCTGCCTGTTAGTTCTTCCATACACCTCAACCTGTTTCTCTTTACATGAAGAGATCGCTCTGTTGCTCAAAGCTATACTGTATCTGAGCATGCAATGCCTTTTTGGATGTAGATACTGTACTGTATATTCAAATATGCCAAGCATCACTTCACTGTTGTTTCACTGTCAGTTCATTCAGATTGTTCTCCCCACTGTGGCTGTCTAGACTCCAGTCTTCCTCTTTTTACTGTACATGTCAAATCCTCTCCACAGGTTTAGTAAGAGACAGATGGAAAAGGGGATAAGAAATAGCCCTGTTGCATTTGAGGGAACACAAGTTATCTCTAAGCCAGATCAGAGCAATATAACCATTAATAAATATAAAATCTTATACTCACTGGATGCAGTGAAGCCAAACTTAACTTGTCCAAGGTTTTTTTTTTAATCAAGATGAATAAAAATAGAAACGAAGGCAGGCTGACATTTTGAAGGCCAAACTCACATTGTCAGCTGTTTCTGGTGTCAGAGAAGGATGGCTGTTCAAACAGGGTTGTGAGGTATTGAGCAGCATTAAACAAATAATACAAAATGACTGAAAGCTATATCTTAAAAGGGCAAAATCCAGTTGTTACCAAACCCACCTTATTTGTACTTTACTCCTATTATTTGTAAAGCTTTTCCCCAGTAACAGTGAAATATAACATGTATTTGTCCTTTTATATTAGCTGATTCTTTTCTCTATGCTATACAAAGAATTACTCTGGTCCCTGATGATTTCACATTTTATTTCCAGAGAGTGAAACAAATAGAAGCAGATTAAATTACCTACCTATAAATTCAGTTGAATAGACATACAACTGGGCAATAGCAACATCGGCAGCATTAATTGCCATTGGATTTGACCCAGTTTAAAAAACATACAACCAAAAAGCATTGTGTACATCCCGCCCACCTCAGTTTAGATGAATGTTTATGATTGATACCATAGGATTGATTGAGGTGGAAATACTATAGGTTTAAATAGGAGGGGCTCCAGATCCAATTCACGTCACTAAAAAGGTGAATGGATCTGTCTGGCAGGCTACTTCCTTATTCTTTACTTTGCTAAGATTTCTGATTATTTCTCTTTTTTGTTTGAGTTAATAGTTAGTAAATACTAATGTCAACAAAACATGGAAAATTCAATGCAGTTTTTTGGATATGGTGTTATTTGCAATGATGCAGCAATAACTCTTTCACTTGAATACATCTCTTATTGACCAGCAAATGTTCCCCCTCTTATCTGTAAATGCAAATCCATTTTGGTTGTTCTGGCGGCTGAATGGCTGATTTGAATGTTATCGGTGAGGTATTTGAGACAACAAGTGCGTGTGCATGGGGGAATCCACCTTTTAAAGGTTGTGCTAAAGGGCAGCAGCCTGTGGGTGGGCAGGCCCAGCTGATATTGGCAGCATCTCTAAGTGATGTCTCCAGATCCTTCATACATTATTCAAGCATCGACAGGGACCAGTCTGGGAGAAGACTTGCTTCAGAGATCCCACACGTCCTCTGTCTGCGTCGCTTTGTTTGGGCTAAAGATCATACCTGCAGGGAAAATAAACATGTAATATCTTTACGTTCATTCAGATAACACATGCTACATTTAAGCCAACTGTACTCTTCCTCTTAGTATAAAGAATAATATATAAATAATATTAAAAATAAATATTAAAAAACAGTATTAGTAAGTCTTAGTAGGGTGCCCATGTGCTAATTAATAAAGATAAACCAGTGAATAATTTAGCCTTATCTCAGACACCTGGTAATTATGTCCAATAATTCACAATTGTATTCATTTAACTTGCTAATTAAAGGCTTAGCATTTACCGTCTGTGCCTCATGGGTGGCTTTAAAGTCTTTTTTAGGCTTCATGGTGGGTAAACCCTGTTTCCTTAACATTAGTCTTTCAATTGATGATCCTCTAGCTGCCACAAAATTGTTCATTTATCTCAACAAGGGAGATGGATAAAGTTGACCTTCTAGTCTTAATGAAATGGCATTTGTAGTGCCAAGCTGTGCACAAACGTCTGGTTGCTTTCTTAACAGTGCTTGCTTCCCTGCTGTAATTTTTCCCCTTTTCCTCCTTAACCCTGGTAGTAAAGGTTGGCAAAGAAAAATGGATATCTTTTCTGTAAGCGGCAGTGACTTATGCGGTCAAGTTGCGGTTATTCTGTCACTGCTGGGAAAATTTCCTTGGCATGATAAAAACTCTGTAATTGCAACACTCCATTTATGCCTCCTCGTACTGTATTTATAAAAATGAAGATGCCGAGAGGAGGACTGTAATGTGCTCTCTATATGTGTGCTGTGAATGATGAACCTGTCCAGAGCAGCTCCAACCTCTTGCCCTATAGATAATAGTTTTGTGCTGCTTTGAGCGTCACATTTCCCATCGTTCATGTCAGAGAGGAACAGGTGTATACTGTTGAGCCTATAAATAAGAAAGAAGGGGTTACATGTTGTGTGAGGCTGCCTTTTCTCAGGTAATGCCTCTTAACATGACGCAGAGAGCAGTGGTAGGAGGTGGTGCGTGCATGGTGACACCTAGCTTTTTTCTTCTCAAGGAGCGGCTGTGCCTTCGATAAAATACTGTAGGCTCCTGGAATAATTGCACCATAATAGTGCTTTAGTAATGTGCTGCATTAGTAGATGCTTTGCCTGTGGAAATTGTTGATTTCAATAGACTAGGCAATGATTGCCAATTCAAAGCTGAGGCGTAAAGGATGATGTCTTGGCTTTAAAATGTTCTGTGCTGTTCGAAGGATTGTGTTAATGGACTGCTCCTGAGATGTGGACCGTCTTTGGCGTGATGTTACTTAGCAGTTTGAAATGACTGACTTATGCTGACCTGACCTTTATTTGCTCATGATGTCAAGCTGTACACATACTGAGTCTCTCAACGGTGACTAAAGTAGATATATATATAATGTATGTATAGTATAATGTGGTTTTAGTAGTGAATTTCCAAAGATCTACACTTACACTCACAAAATACATTTTGTATAAGTATAAAAGAAATAGAGTCAGAAGGTAATGTTCAGTTACATCATACCTTCTCGTCTTTTGAGTGTATCTTTTTATATTTCAACACAATTTGTCTTTTATTACACCAAAGAGGACATTCAAATATTGCCTGATGAATTAGGTTCACTGTGTCTTTTAATGTCAGGAAACAATAATATGAATCTGAACCAACATATTTTCTTGATTTAGACATGATGTATTTTAAAGTCAGTACTTCTAGCATAGTTTTTGCAGATTGCATGTTTTCTCAATATCATGTAGCCCTTTTGTCTGTTTACTGTTTCTATAAATAGAGATAGAAAGGCCCCAAAATGCTCTACAGTAGTCCCTCACTATAACGCAGTTCACCTTTCGTGGCCTCGCTGTTTCGCAGATTTTTTTTGTGCAATTTTGCATGCTTTTTTTTTTTACAGCGTATGAACGCGCATTGTGTTCTGCGTCCTGATTGGCTAAGGGAGAACTCGCGCATTGTATTCTACGTCCTGATTGGCTAAGGGAGAACTTGCGTATTGTGTTCTATGTCCTGATTGGCAAAGGGACTGTAGACCATTGTCAATCAATCTCCTCCGTGCCGTGTCTCCTGTACAGTACAGAATGTGTTCGGCTTGCCAAATTTACATAAATGAAGTGCTGTATGTTTCCAAGGTTTCTCCCCGACAAAACCCACAATCTCGACGAAACATTCTGCACCAACAAAGGCACCTGCGGTCGCACCCAAAAGGCAGAAGAAGGTGCTAAGGTTTGAACTTTGAGAGTGTTTAAACAAGAGAGAAATGTGAGCAATTAATGCCTGTCTGAGAAAAGTGTATAAAGTGTGTGGTGAGGGGTTTTACAGCCTTAAAACATATAGAATAATTGTAAAAAATAAAGCTGACTACTTCGCGGATTTCGCCTATTGCGGGTTATTTTTAGAACGTAACCCCCGCGATAAATGAGGGACCACTGTATATGCACAAAAAAGTAAAAAAACAAAACACAAACGTTACATTTAGAAAATAAAACTCCTTGGTCAACAAAATAATTGTGGTTAAGTTTAGGGGTTTTAAGTTTAGTTTTTGTATTTATGGTAGTGTTTCAAGTACCTTCTTACAAATAAAAACATTTAATATGCCCTCTAAATCTGGACCTAAGTCCTTCACTGGACTATTTTCAGTTTGATGCCTTGATGGTCTCACATTAAAGCAGACATACTGTGACCGGGAGAAGTAGGCTGTGTTTCTGTGCATCACATTCTCTTTATCTCCCCGTCTCTCTGTGGGACTAACACTTATCTGTGCTCTTGATAGAGGTAAAGGGCCTTAGACCAAAAGAGAATGGAAACCCTGCTGCATTAATGCTGGGAACAAAGAGTCTGCCACAGTCAAAGTCTCCTCGTATGCTTCCTGCATGTCCCATTCACTCATTTATCCCCTTTAGCCCCTTTAGCAGCTGCATGCACCATTATCAGATCTGGATGTGGCTGTTTTCAATTCAAGCTAATGTAAAAGCATAAGGAAAGTTTGTGCTGAAATGGCAGAAACATAAATGGATGCTGGTTCTGAGAGGTGCCATAAGGTTACTGCAAAAGAGCTCATTACACACCATTTGAAAAGACCACTCATTTAAAGACCCAAGGCTTGTTTCTAACGATGATTGACTGATGTGTTTTGTATATATCACTTTATAGCTCTTTCTTTGGTAATGGACATGACATGGAGAATCACATCAAAACAAACACACATAAGTTCAGAGACTCAAAAAACATGGCTTCATGCAGTGATAACACTGAAGTCTGTGCATTTTTAGTTTCTTTTTCATTTTTGAACAAAAAGTCAGCCTTGAGCATGGACTCTAAGGTGATCTGTGAAAAAAAGGATTATACTTAAAATTTGCACCACATTTTCCATGTTTTAATGAAGTGAGTATTTTTCTTGTCTGTCTTTCAGCATTTCACTCTTGTCACAAACTGCACTGATTTCCTGCTATTAGTGAGAAGCAGTTTCATACAGTGCCTTTAATGATGAAATGGAGTGAAATGACAATAGTTTAATGGTGTTTCAGACTCTACATTAGCCATATGTCAGCTAGCAATTGCACAGTTTGATGAGTCATTAATACCCGGACTCAGACTTGTATTGCATCATCTCTGAGCTTCAGTGGACTGTAATTTATGGCAATTATGTTCTTTCCATGGAGTTGTTTATGAATAATGAATAGGTGGACACTTTCTGACAAGTGCTACAGCCAGAGCAGAGTCATTATTGTGCAGCCTGGCTGACCTGTGTCAAACACCATCTGTCTCCTGTCACTGAGCCTGCAATGCTGTGTATATACAGGCTAAACGCCACCTGACCGGTCACTAAGGGGCTGAATGCGGGAAGAACTCATCATTACAAACTTATGCCATTTATTAAAACATGGTCATGGCTTACTAAAGAAATGAATTGATGCTACATATTCTAGTCAGCTGTCTTTTTTTGTATGAGGAAAAAAAAAGACCAAAATATTTAAAGCTAATAAACTTTCCATAATCCTTGGGCAGTTTATGGAGAAAATCCTGTTTTATTAAACACCCTCAAAACCATTTTTGTAACTGGCTTTTCATTTATACCATGTGTTCTGTAATTTGAGAACTTGATGAGCCACAAACTTGATGAGCCACAAAAAGATGCCATACAGAGATGTTTGCTGCTTTGCTAGTAACTGACTGGTGACTGGTGTAGCTGTCACCCTCACATTCATCCACTAGGGGCACTGTAGAGTCACCATTTCACCTGAACATGCATGTCTTTGGATGGTGGGAGGAAGCTGGATGAGCATGTTTGACCCTCAAGGGCTACCCTAGCTAAATTCTAGTAAAGAGGGATGTGAAATGTAAAATTGCAACCTACAATTTTGCCACCAGTTGCCGCCAAAAACAATAAAACTTTAATCAATGGGTTTGATGTTTTTAGAGCTTCCCCTTTTGATAAGATGACAGTATTACAGATTTAATGACGTCACATCATTTTTAACGTCAGGCCCTGCTGATTTCTTTTTTCCCATGCTGTCAGAGTGAAACAGCATAAATAAAAGATTTGGTATAATTAAATTTAATTGGGCGGTAAAATAATTAAATGTAACATCAATTACACATTTTCTGTTACTTTCTGGGGCAACCATAGTTTAACCTTGCCACTGCGTAGTTGCTGCACAAATGTAACAGTCATCTGTGGCATTTTATGGCATATATTCTGACAGGCACTAATGGAGGAAATGCCACTGTGGGCTATATCATATGAGGAACAATGACCTACATCTGTGAGGCTGGAGGATAGGTGTAGTGCTGTCATACATTCAGGACACACAACCTGCTTTAAATGCCAGATTAAAAGAAGGAGAGATTTCTTATAGTTCCTTATTGTCCAGTCAAGGCTTTTTTGATAATTTCTGGGGCTTATTAATGACTTTGTGTTTAACAAACACAATGACGCCATGCTGCGTTTAGTCTGTTTAAAATTAGAAAGTGCTGTCTTTTGTTTTTCACTTTTACTACACCAACATGCTGATCTCCCAGGCAACACATTCAAGCTAATCTGACACAAGGTGGATGCAGAAGGCAGCCTTTAAATATTTGATTTATTTTAATTAGGGTTGGAGTGCTTGCCCTGTTGGTTAATCCAACACTAGTTTATAATTCAAGGTGTCACATCCAAATAGTGGGACGTATCACTCCTATATCTCACGTCTTATTTTAACAGCATGTTGGTGTTACATTGCCACATCAGCACATTAACCTTATTTACTACCAGCCGTTTCTGCTGAAATTGCCTCAGGGGGTGAAGAAGAAGCACAAGAAGGGCTCTTCTACTTTTAAGTCCCTCTATATTTTATTAGTGGCCATTTTGGATGATGTTACACTGGTGAGTCTGTGTCGCTTTGACTGTCAGCAGCTACACGCTCTGTGAGGTATATGTGGTAATAGTGTATGATGTTACAGCAGAATGGGAGGTGGCATGCAGTATAAGGCATCTGTCATAGTTGAGTGAAGCATTGCATTTGTCCTGTTCATGTTACATCACGAGAACCAGTAAATATGGATTTATGAGCATCTGTGTGTGTCACTTCAGAGTGTTTTCATGAGACGGCCCTCTGTCCTTTCACAAAATGACTTCAGTCAAAAAACTGCGGATTCACAGTGAAAACATTTGGAAGTATGAGGAAAGAGTTATTTTTTTGTAGCTAATGACATTTGAAAGACTTTGATCTAAAATTGTGTTGGTGTGGCTGATCCATCAGGTGGACACCACCTTTGACTTTTGGTTAAAGGTGGTGTTTAGCATTACCAAGTAGAACAACTAGAATTTTGTGTTTTCTATCCAATTAGAAGAGCCAGTGTTAATGCATGGTGCCTGCCGTTTGGATTGTGATCTCAGGGATGACAGGGTTGTGCTTGTGCAGCGTGTACCACTTTAATGTGTGTCCCTCTGCAAGAAATGGTTAAATCTGATGCAACATCCTGTGTGAAATTTACATAGTTTGTTGTCTAGTCTTCCAAGTCAGTATTACATTACTGATTTTTTGTCGGTACCGTGTGTTAGAACTGCTTCAACTAGTGGTCTTTTTTAGCTCTGTGATATTGTAAAACAACACTAAATGTTCCTAATGTCTAAATGCTGCAAACTCACATGATTTAATTTGTGCTGATGTGTCTGTTTGGTAAGTGTTTTCACAAGATGACTTTCATCTGTGTAGCATTGTTGAGTATCTGTTGAACCAGGCACACTTAGTCTTTAAAGAGGCATTTTTTATTTATTTTTTTGCTTCATGTCAAGAAACCACTGTAATGAATTTAAGGCCTCTCGAATGAAAATAAGGCTCTGTATTTTAAAGAAAAAGGTGTTGCTTTAAGATAAATATCTCAAAGCATTAGTAAATTATCCTCTCATTTCTTTTTGCATATCAATAAAATAGATATTGCATCAGTCTCCTGTGTGCTTTTACTGAGTGCTCACTTTAGTCCTCGATGCTGTGACCTCACTCTGCTCATTTTCACCTCCGCCTGTCAATCTCTCTCTTCATCTACATTTATACTGCACCTTAGCTTTCTCTTCACGACCTTAGGACAAAAATCAACACTGCATTGCGAACGCCTCTTTGAAGCTGACGCAGAGATGAAATAATGGGACAAACAGTCACCTAGAAACTGTCAGTGGAGATGAGTGAGAGCCAGATCTGCTGATAAGACCAAAGTTCTTTCGGGACATTGATTAAACTATATTTTTCAGAGAGAGAAATCGTGAAGGCGGTAAGATAAACTGTACATAGGTTGGAGAGTCTTTGTGCTCATGTTTGAAGACATTTCCTGATATTTCCTTCCTGTAGCACATCCCGTCATCAACAAAAAGTCTCACATAGAAAATTTGCAAATTAGTGTTGTTTTCAAGTACAGTGCATATGTTCCTTTACCTGTTCTTTTTCTTGTCTTTTTTCTGTTGATGCAGAGCTGACGTAGCCAAACAAGCGCCCACACACAGGGAAAATGAGGAGCTGAATGATTTAAATCAAATTTCATCCTTCTTTGTAGATCAACATTGTGTTAGGAAACAAAGCATAGAGATCTGATGAACTTCTTATTATTAGACAGTCATTGAATATGCAGGGCTTTTTTTTCTTCAGATCTGAATTAAAATATTCCAGCTTTACTTTGATGTGAATATTTACACAGCATGAACTGTTCAAACTTCATTCATTTGCTTTGACATCTTTTTTTTTTTTTTTTTGTTATTCTTCATTGTTTTATCACATAGCCTTAACACTACATTCATTGTGTGACATATACCCTCTTTAACAATGGCTTTGCTTTTAGTAGTGTGAAAAAATGATAAAAGCAGTAGGACTGTAGTTGGTTTGAAGTCTGTAGGCTGTAGCCCAAAGAATGTGACTCGCAATATTTTCATACTAATTAAACCATCCAGTGAGCCCCTCTGTGGGAGGGACAATGACAGAGACCATTTCCTTTAATTTGCCTCTGTTTGAATATTTGGAAGTCTTTTGAATAATGGTAGTCTTGCTAAAAGATAAAAGTATACATTTTAAACTGTAGTCATTAAAACTAAACGTAGAGACCCCATGGTTTGAGATAAAAATAAAAGTAAAAGTCCCTTCTGTGTGGTGAGTATTGAACTTCATATAGCATTAAACAGCACTGACCTGAAGTTTCCTAAAAGTTTAGTACGACGTGCCTTTTAGCCTCTATTTGTAGGATTTGCAGGATTTGGTCTCCAATTTTTTTGCAATGACTGTACCCCACAGCAGGCTACAATAGAAAATAATCACATCAGTTTATAGAAATTAGATACTGTTAAATCCAAATTATATTTAACATATTACTATACCTCCTACATTCAGAACAAGACATGCCTTACTTTCTTCTTACTTATTGAACACAATGTTGTATGATGTGATAATTCCAAACACTTCATACTCCTGGTGGTCCATGAGAATCTCCCAAAGGAAAACCACTTTTGCAGAAAAAGAAGTCTTATTGACTCAAAGGTAGCCACTCACTTATTATATATAAGTTATTCTCTGGTACATGGGATTCATTGGGTTGGCAAAAATACATTTGCTATAAACACATTCGCAATTGTGTTGTGTTTACTTCACTCTGGAAATAGAAGTGTTCTGAGTTTAAATACAACCAAATGTTCTTTAATCAAGAGGTGTTGAACCACAGAGTGTTTCCCAATACAGCACATTACATTTTAGCATTTTATTTAATTCCTACCAACAGTCTAAAAGAATTAGACAATAATGATTTTTATTCAGTGATTTATTTCTTTTCCCTTTAAATGATGTGATGGTCTGAACAGATGAAAAGGCTTTTCACACAAAGCACACAAATTGCTCAAAATATGTAATGAAATAAAACTAATACATGTAATTTAAGGATTTCAAGGCATTTTTAAGATCAAAGTGAAGACCATAATAAAAATAACATTCACAGATAATATCTAGTCAAAGAAGCCCTGGTAAAGTAAAATAAATGCTCACTGCTCACACTATAATCTCATACATTTACATTAATCATTGTGTTTCTCCCTGGTTTAGCTATAGCTAATTAATCTTAGCTATAATATATTATGCACTCATTCAAAAAGAGTTTTAATATGAACTGAGAAAATAAGACTGTACAGCTGTTAGCTCATCTGGCTGAATGACTTGTGATTGCAGCTTGTATGATTATAGATGACCTTATAAACGCATGTGAAAATGTAAAACAGCTTATCTACAATGATAGATTGCCCTTTCAAGATGTGGAAATCATGATGTAAAGTGCCTCAGTCACAAAAACTAAAAACACAACTTTTCTAACGATGTTGCCAAAATAACTAGCATTAGCTCTCTCATGTGCAGTCCTAGACCTGAGCTCATCAGTCTCTGCACTTTTAGCATCAGCAGCAGATTAAAAGACTGTTAACCCTGTCAGGATGGAGAGGCGCGTTGGCATGAGAGAAATGCTTGTCTAAATGTAAATAGGAACA
This sequence comes from Rhyacichthys aspro, assembly GCA_036850595.1. NCBI lineage: Eukaryota > Metazoa > Chordata > Actinopteri > Gobiiformes > Rhyacichthyidae > Rhyacichthys > Rhyacichthys aspro. Next base: position 15,891,783 of record CM072168.1, read on the forward strand.
GGATTTCTGGGTGAACTTACCCTCCTCCGACTCACATTCAGCTGTAATGGATAACGCCGGCAAACCCGCAATTACTCACTGTCTCTCGCCCGCACTCTTTTCATTACAGCCGTTAGAATGAGGCCCATAAAAAGGAACAAAATAGGAGGATAAATAAATTAAGACGCATGTGATATATCTTGATGTTTTGATGACCCTCTTATAGATCTGACCACTGCAATGGCACCACTTCATCCTTGTTTGCTGGTTGGCTCAGGGTTTAAACCAGAAAATGAATTGGTGATTATTCTTTTATTCAAAGTTGATACATTTTTTTTACATAAAGAGAGTAAATATGTAATATATAAGTAAACATATTTAGAACAAAAATCACTGTCACACCATCACATTATCAAATTTAAAGCCATCCTATGCGCTGATTATGCAACTGCTCTATGTAGGAAGTGAACATACATTTTCCTATGGAACCATAATATGTGTGCTTCAGGAAACATTACATAGATACATTTGATTTTTGTATTGTAAGAGCTGAGTTAAATCAAATGTGTCTCTCTTCTGAGGCCATATTTAATTGTTCTGTAAGATGGTTTGTGATATGTTTTATTTCACAGTAGGTCAGATATCTCCACCTGAACTAGGATGTAATTATTGTGATATTCCCCCGCACGAAGAAGCAAATGCTAACAAGTTCCTGCAGCACTTAATCCGATAAGCGACTTTCAACTGCAACCATTTATGGCTTGGCTTCAGGAGCTCGCCTCTTGCTGACACTGACATGTGAGGTTAAATGCTTGAAAGGCAAACAGACAGGCAACCTGATGGAAGGCCTGATTGGTACTTGCAAAGAACAGCTTTAAATAAAACACATTATCAGATAGCAAACCGTAGGCAGCCAGCCATAGTGCTCTGTGTGATTCCAAGGCTGGAATAGAGCTTCTCTGAGCCAAGATGCAGAGAGTCAGCTATCAGGCCCGGCAGCGTCGACTGATTTGAATTTACTGTCAAGATTAATGCCATCCCCAGATTTCGATTTGGTCCGTGGCTTTCAGCATGTGACTGATTATTCCAAGAGTGTTTTCCAATTTGTGTTGCTAGAGAATACTAGGGCACTTCTTGCTATGTACCCTTTTTATGAATGGGAACCTGAAGAAATGGATGCCATGCCCTTTTGATAGAGAGAACAGCTTGAACTCAAGTGAATCTCTAAATGAATACAAATGGAGAGAGGTGACAACACTCCATATCTTTGTCGTAAATTCTATTACACTTGCTAATCCGCTCTTTTGGGAAAAAATGAATTTGCGTCTTTACACTTGATAACGAGACAGGACAGTGTGTCTGACTGCTTTTGTGAGTTGAGTTGAGTTCACTTCAGTTTTTTGCAGCCTTTGTTAAGTGTGAATTTCTCGTTTTCAAAAAGCATGTGAGTTGGCAGATACTACGGAGAGAGGACACTCCCAATTATCTAAGGTTTCATGTGTTTTGGATTAAAGAAATGGGAGGCAGAGGGATGTCAGAGCAGAATGACAGGAGCTCAAGAGACTTAGCACTAGCTGAGCCAATTATCACACAAAGGGCCAGGGAAAAAGTACAGGTCAAATAAAGCAGTTCACGAAAAATGCAATTATGCAGGGCATGAAACTGCCAATGGATGAGCTACTGTCCCAAATGCAGCCTGGTGTTTTAATAAAGATCTCTTTATTGAAATGATTTGACTCTTAAGTTAAGGTTGTGCTTATCCTTGGTTTATGTGAATCTACTCAGACCATCACTGCTTTTTTCTCTCCCCTTAACCTGCATATGTTTATTTTGCCTCACAGTACAACCCAGATGTCCAGTTTTGCTTTAATATGTGTAGATTTTGAATTTGAATTAGAAATCTAAATAAAACCACCACCAAAGTTGAAGAAGGTTATTTGTAAGATTTGTTCTTTTTCAAACAATGTTGAATGTACACAGTGTGGAGAAAATTAGATTGTCAAGTGTTTCTTATTTATTGGACAGTCTGTTCATGTATATGGGCCCAATAATTAATGTGCTTTCCGAGAGTGTATGCACATAGAGCTGAACTGTGTTTACGTGGCACATTATGCAGTCTACTTCTACAGTACGTGGTTCAGTGATTTGCAGAGGTGTGATTTCGATTCTGCGATCTAATATTAAGCTGTTGGAGCTTAGTGACAGTGAGGTGTGAGTGACAGCAAAGTGACAGTAAGTGACAAGCCGAGGTAATTTCACTAGCATTCCTCCAAATTCCCCATACACTATTCATTCAAAAATAAACTTTTTCCACAGCAACTTTGTTTCACGAGCATCATCTTGTTTAAGTACCTCAAGCTTCCTTGTTAAAAAAATGTTCACTCTAAAATGTTTCTATTTTTACAAAAATAGCCAACACCAAATTTATAGCCTCTCCTAATGCACTGCCTTCAGTTGTACAAGAGGGTTTGTGGCTGTCCCTGATCTGATATTTTTATTTTTTTTATTTTTTTGCATCCATGAACTGCACACTGACAATGAGTTTCCAAACTGAAGATTATTTTTGTTTCTGAAACGCCTAAAAAGTGTGGCCAGCTGGAAGTGTACAATAACAATGATTAATTATCACTCTTGACTATGTGCTTGATACATGTGAAACAAATACATTGGATTTTTGGACTCAGATGTGTGAACTGTGACTCCCACAGCTGAATATAATATTATACAAGGGATTCGGGCAATCTCACACAATGGAATAGTTTGAATGTTTTGTTTTGTGAGGCTAACATGCTCAAAATTATTGTTGATTGGATTTTTGTCTAAGATAGTTAAAAATAAACTCAGATGAACAATAGCATTCACTATTATTTAATTAACAGAAGTGAAGCCAAAATAAAAATGGCAAACGAAATACCCCTCTCAGTCAGTAGCTTTTAGGAGCATAAACATATTATGTTTTTTGTTATGTTGGTGCTGGGATTTTGGCTCATTCTTCTTTATAATATTGCTTTCATTCTGTGATATTTTGGGGCATTTGTTCCTTGAAGATCCCACTGCACCATTTGAGTTTGGTTGAGGTCTGGACTTGGGGCCTTTTTTCAGCCATTTTAATTTATATTTTGTGGTGTGCTTCAGGTCATTGTGATGTTGCATGTACTAATTTGGACCAAGCTTTAGCTGTGGGACAGATGGCCTCATATTTGTCTGTAGTATATTCTGATTTACAGAGGAGTGTATGTAGTATTTATGTGTATGCAGACGCCCAGGTCCAGCAGGGATGGAGGGGTCTCTGTAAAAGGCTAAGTTTGACACAAACATGGCCCTAGAGAGTAAGGCTGTGGTAAGGTATCTGCTTAGTGTATTAACTCTCTCATTTTTAAAGGTGCGATGTTAGTGTGTAGTGCTTTAGTGTAAGGCTCTTTTGGTTAACTACAACTATATAACTGCTTCAGCCTTACTTTGACTTCCCCACATTTTTAATTAAAGCAGTTGCTCTTCAAGGCAGTTACTTAGTGGTGAGATGTGCTGCTGACTGACTGCTCACTTGCAAATGCAGCTTTAGCACTAAAGAACACCCGCTGCTTCAGCGGCTGTTACTATAGTTTTTAATCAGTCCAACCTCCATCACTACATTTCTAACCTGAGGGTGAAACTTACTTCACGTTCAAACATCCAGCAAAGCTTAGACCCACTTTCATTAATCCTTTCTTGAGTTGTAATTCATATGCTTATTATTAGTTGCATGAGCAACAGAATATCCTCTTGAGAGGAGAAAAACAGTTTGGATTTAAATGTCTTCATGCAGAGGAAAGAAATAGATAATAATTTACAAAAAAGACTGAACAGACTGACTGAACAGAGTCACATGTGAGAATTATAAACAAGAAAACATGTCCTCAACAGAAGACAAACATGAATTGCCAGGAGGACAAAGAATATATAGTAAACCCAGTATGGGTGTACAAAGGGACAGACGGCCTCATAGCAGATGTTCAGAAACAGGGGATATAGAGGATTACCCTGTACATTTACTTTTCACTACAATACCTTAGTAGTAATGTCTTTTTGTTTAGGCTACATATCCGTGACCATTACTCTGTGTGTGTTTTTATTCAAAAATACTTGTAGGTTACCTCTATTTGTTCTATGTTTTATTCATGACTTAGATATTGTGTTCTGGTATTTGGACCATTACTGTTTTAGCTCACATCAAACTGTTTTCTCTCTCCTGCTTTCAATTTGGTGCACTGATTTTCACCACGAAGCTTGATAGTGGCCAGTCTGCAAGTACGTTTAAAAATGGGTTTTAGAGACATTTTTTCTGACAATGACGGTCTCTCTTTGAAAAGCAAGAAGGCAAAGAAGTACGGTTTCAGTAACATCAAACTGAATCACTGCAGTCATCATATGAAACTTCATGGTGGATAAATCAGGAAACACTATTTTTTAAGCTGAAGTCTGAGTAATTTTAGTACAATCTCTTATCTTTTAAGTGTTAAGTAGGTGTGTAGTGGAAGGTTGTTCAACAATGCAACAACCTTACATAATAAATAAATAAATAAATAAATAAATAAATGAATAATAATTGACAGTAATTCTTTGAAAGAAAGGCCATCAATCTATTTTATGTTTTAAATGTTAAAACGGTTGCATTTTGTGTAGGCGACTGGTGCTACTGTATATATTCCTTGTAGTTACTTAAACCACTTTATCAACATTAATTGATTTATTCATATACAGCACTCCATTAATTTCACCTCCTCCACACTTTCCAACAAAACAAGACTTCATGTGTTAATTATTTCTATTTAACCAGTTTAAAACCATGACATGCTGCTTTTATTGTCTGCATGTAAATGTATTGTAGATGCCCCCAGACCTTATTTCACTGTCTGTACTTGAGTGATTTCTATGGACTGCATATAATTTGGTTCATAATGGCTGTATCAAGCTGTCTCTTCTTCTTAAGTAAAACTGGAGCATAGAGGAGAAGCCATAGCCTACTGCAATAAACCATAGAAGAACACTGTTTCTGATTTATTTTCTTAGCATTTTTAACTTGTAATTTTAATTTTAATGTCAAATGTTGTGGTTGTGTTTAATATGATGTTGACAGAGAATGCAATATTTTTTAATTTATGAACCCTAACCCTAAACCTAACCCAAAAACAGCTGTTACTAATAAGTACTAGTATGTTATCAAAAAAGAACAACATTTAGCCTTCTTTCTTCTTTTAATATAACACATTCATTATCACACAAACAAGACAAGCTTTATTTGAGAAAACATTGTCATTTTTTCCTCTTTCACTTTTCATTTTCTTCAGTAAGTATGATTTATTGTCCAATCAACAGATGGTGTGTTTTGCTTCACTTTTCGAGAAATTGAAAACATTTTTTTGTGCGTGTTCTGACTCCTCTTACACTTCAAACTTCAAACTCTTAAAATTTACAAAACACTTAAAAAAAAGCATGTACCTCGATGGCTCACAAACGACCAGTGCAGCAAAGCTTTACATCCTGGCTTGGACTTATTTCTGTCATTACTGGTAAAGGAAAAAAAGAAAATTTGAATGGCGATTGAGAGTGATTTAGTTAGTAATACACTATGAGTACCACTATCTGCAGCAGCTGATGCATGCTTTTGAGTTCCTGTGTAAATTATGTTGAGCATTACAACCTAACAATAGTTTTCTAGCTTTTGAAAGCCATTGAAAAAGCTTCAGTTAACAGCAAAAGGCACTTAGACGTACAACACACTTTCTGCAACAATTGTTCAAAATCACAATGCACATTTCTATGGGAACCTGTGAGAATAAAGAGATGAAAGTGTTGTGCAAGACAATAAGAAGTAGGCAAAAGACAAAAGCGCTGGACGGGATTTTCTCTGCGGTCTGCATCTCGATGTGTGTGCACACTATAAGGAGGGGGTGTGTTCACACGGAGACAGCGGGAATGGCTTATTAGGAAATCATTCCTCTTAGCCAATGGTTTTTAAGAGAGACGCAGATGTCATTTGAGTGAGAAGTAGCACCTCCCAGAGCAGTGCACATCCCGTCTCATGTAAAGCCAGCGTGTGAGAGCTCCTGTGTCACCCGCCGCTCACTGCTTCCTCCTCTTTGTCTGAGCGCCCCTCTCTCATTGTCCACACTTTCTCACCACGGTTCTGCCTCGCTCCACTCTCTCCTCGCCCCTCCTCTCAGTTCGCCTGCTTTCCCTCCTGTTTCTCCTTCTCTCCGACTCTGTCCCACTGGCGGAGATAGGATCTGATTACAAACAGCAGCAGCGGCAGCAGTCCTCACCGACAGCACAGGTAAGAAGACCATTCTCTGTCATTTATGCACTTTGCCATCACAGAATCAACACCCTCCACCTTGCTTTTCAGTTTTCAAATGGATTTTTCTGCAATTCCTTCTTTGATATGTTTTACTATGGTGGGCTTTATAGCTGTGGGCTGTGACAGTGGAAGTTCTTTACAGCTCAGTAAGCTGCTTTTAAAGGTGCTCTACTCCAACTTGCTGCGAGCGGACAAAAAAACTGGGCCAGATGTTGTGTGTAATTAGATAGTGAGAGCATGGGAAGATCCAGTCACAGCTAAAGCCAGATTTGGTGAATGGGCTTACACTGATCAAAGCAGGTGGTATGAAGTGAGTTAAGAGTTGCCAGTGCTTGAGCTCAGGTGTGCGCCGGGAGATCAGCTGGTGATGAGTGGACTCTATTGATCTGAAAGCTTGGCATCCTACCAGAACTAAGCTGGTGCTAAATTTGGAGAGGTGAGAAATCGCCTCTTTGCTTTATTTAAGGACCTCATATTCTGAATAGGTCTCTTTGAGGATTTAGGACAGTTCACACACACTCTGCATGTTTGATTCATCATCATTACCAAATGGATTTTTCTGGCTAATTGACAGAAATTGTAAATCAGTGCACAATACATAAGTAAAGAAGTGATTAAAATTCAGCCCATGTGATGTGATGGCACAGGGAAAGGTTAGGTCAAATTAGAGGTTATATAAATCCCTCTCTCTGGTCTTTATTACGCTTGTTAAAAATAGTCACATTTTTACAGTTAGAGCATTAAATTTCTATGTGGAGCTGTTTCTTTTGTCTGCCTCATTTATGAGATTTCAAAATGAGTACTAACCCATGAGCTGTGTTGAGACTTTGAAGTTGAAACAAACAAGAGGACAATGCCTTCTTATAAGCCCCATCTGAAATTCAACAGTGGCACGCATTAGTGTCACTTGAATCATGTCTGCTGGTGGGCTCGGCTGCTCCTGCGCTCTTTCCCTGACTTTAGAGGAGCCCAGAAAAGAAGCCATCGACTCTAATGATTGATGTAGACATTATTGGTGTTTGAAAGGTGGCCTGCGCTGATAACTAATCTCTGAAGTTCATCTTTAGCTAATATTTTCCCGCGGACTGATGCCCTACGCTTGTCTTCACCATCCGAATATTCATCACGCTGATGAATTTAAATGAAACCTGAAAATAGCTCTGAGCAAAGTTGCGTTAGGTCTCATAAGTAATACAGCGGTGTGCTTATATTTCATTCATGACATAGTTTGCTTTCTTGGACTGCGTGGAAGGAGAAATGAGAGAAATAGCTTTGTGATGTGAAAAGACATTGGCTGTTGAGGTGAGAGAACATCTAGACTCACTGCTGTGGAAACATTAACAGTAAGAGCTTGGGCTTCAACAGCACTTTAAGCTTAAGGACTTGCAATGAAACTTGTTCATTTGAACCACGCTGGCCACAGTCCACATCCCACACAGATAAAGTGAATGTAGATGTAGAGCTCTGATAGCATTTGGTGGCCGCTGGAAAACACACTGCACTTTAAATTAACAAAGAAACATGACAAAGTGCTCATATTAACCACATACTCAATCACTTCAGCTCTATCAGGCCAGACAGACAGGGTACTCTATATTAGGCATTCCTCAATACTAAACAATAATGTTATCTGGTGCAGAAAGAAGCTGCCTCAGCCTTCTCCTTGACACTGCTCTGTCATTAACGCAGCATTCAGCCCGAGATCCAGAAAAAATTCCCCACATTTTGAGGAAATTAGAGTGAGAGATATTGGGGGAGCTGCTGCCTTTTCAGCCCACTGAGGCTTCTGTGCTGACAGCTACACTCTGTCTTTTTTTTCTCCCCTGCTTGGTTGTGAGCTGCCCCAGGTGTGACAGGCAGCCGGAGTAATGGGGGATGTTTGACAGATGCATATTTCCAGCCTTGAATGCTTCGTATAAAGAAGATAGACGGTGCGGATTGAGGCTGAGCGCGGGGGGACAAACTGTTGGGCTGTGAATCACTCCAATGCAATGAGTGCGCCGCCTTCTCTGCTCGATTGATCGGTCACGTGACCCTCACAAAGCCCTTCCTAGTTACTAATTGCATCCCACCCTGATTATTGACTGAAATATGAGGGTGGTATATTGGACTCCTGGAGGCAGGCGGTGTGTTGTTGGTGGTCAACTTATAGCTGTAACCTCACAAGTATGAGCAATCAATAAAGAAAAGCTCACTAGTTCTACATGTGGGGTATGCATGCATACCCTCCTACAGCATTATGAAGGATTTATACTAATGTTGGAGACTTTATGTGACAATTAATTCTTCATAAGCCTATCAGGGCACAATACCATGAGCCAAGGCCAGGGGATTACATTACAGTTTGTACAGTAGAGTGCAGTGTTTCCTGGCAAACAGACTCCATCTCTCATCCAATCTTTCAATCTGTGCACGGAACCAGTGCAGTGCTTTTCCAGTCACTATTTTCTATTTGGCATCCCATACACTCAAATCCCCTTATACTATATTTAACACATCTGCTTTGGTCCAAATAATGAAGATCCCTTTTTCCTATTGCTCATGTTCAAAATGACTGAATCACGGCAATTATTTGTAGTATGTATTTTAAAGCTAATGCACACACAATATTTCATATTAACAGAGAAATGACAGTGAAATTACATCAAATGTCTTTTTAAATGTATTTTTTTCATTTTTATGTCATAAATTAACTTGATTAAATAAAACAAAATCAAGCATTTATATACATAAAACCAAATCTGGATGAACTGATAACCCCTCTTTCAAAATGTCTACTAAAACTTCAGTCATTTTTGGTGACTTATTTTTGAGCCTAAGATGTTTTATATATGCACTGTAAGATGTGTGTAAATAACACAACCAACCTCAGCGCAAGCTCCTAGGCTTGAGCTGTTGTTGTGATCTCTTGCAAAACAAAAATAACTGTGGATAACTAGAAAACTGGCCTGGGTGCCGGTTCCTAGGCCCAAGTGGCCAAGCATTCAACTAATAGACATTATCCAAAACCTTAACCTAAAATGTCAGAAATTCCGAATGCCACATTTCAGGATTCCATTCAAGCTCTATTAATCGAGAATTATATAAAAAACAATTATAATTATGAAATAGTCTTGTTTGGTTTGTGATAACAGATATTTACTCACATACAGCAGCACATGTGACAATCCATAAGCATTTATCATGTTTTAATCCAACTTCAGCTCACTTTTACTCTTGTGAGAATTTCCCTTGTTACAAACTAGATAAACAATAGAAGCAGATGGCTGTGTGCCTACATATTTAGCAGCTAGTGGTCTTTAAATTGTATGTATATCAGACCTGATGCAATGAGAAGGCAAAGCAAGAAGAAAGCCATTTGACAATGATATCTGTTGGCTAATAGGATTAGATGCATCTGAAAAGCACCCCAAAGAGCTATTTGCAGTAATACATATTACTGCAGTGATACTAAATAAAATATTTACTGTTCACTACTGCCACTGAAGGAATAAATTGTGAAATCATTTTGGAGCTGCACAGTTTGTAGCATTAAACAGTGTAAGGCCGGCATAATATAGGTTGTCAGACTGTGAATGCAGATAGCAGTCAGACTGTCAGTCAACCTGTGTTTATCCAAGCTTTCCCCAGAGGAAGCCTTTCCAGAAACTGTTGAGAAGCCTGACATAACACATGCCTCTCGTCTAATATCTATATATTATTAGTGTTTTATAATGCTGACGAAGTTATAGCCTTTAACTGCTTGCTTAAAGCTTTAAACCCTTATCTGTTACTGAAGCTGTATTTATAGAAGCTGTCTCAGTAAAAAAGGGGGCAGTCCAACTTTATCTACTCAGATATCACATGGGAATGCTGTTGTGTAAACATACAATGATGAATAATAATGACTCTTGCAAATTCATCTTGCAATATTCATTGGGATTAGTTCCAGCAGCAAAATTAAAACAACAAGTGCATAAAGCTGTGATGGAGTTGTTCTGTTCAGGAGCCCATACTGAAGTCTAAAATAGAGAAAAGTTTCATCTGTAAATAGTGGGAAATGTGAATAATTGTATGGACTAGGTTCAAATCTATCTGAATGTGAGCCAGTGAGTGTGTGCACTCATGCTTATGAAGAGATTAACCATGATAGCAGCATCCAGGGATGCCTTGATCTCATTACATCTGCTCACACAGGCCACTAAAGCACCACATCACATCACATGAAGGTCAAAACACTGTTGAGTTCACTGTTTACCTCACTGGATCTTTTGGTTAGCACCAGTTTCTTCTATTAGACGGGAACCTGTCCTTCCAGTCACATTATGGTTCGTTAAATAAGCACACGTCTTAGTCACAACTCTATCGCTGACTTAAAATTGTGAAAACCATTTCAATAAAGCAATAGACCTCAAAGGAACTTTACCCTAACTTGCCCTTATTGTAATGGCTAATAATTTCATGCTCCCATCCTCTTCACTTGATGAGGTCAGGAACTGGAAACTATTATTTAGACACAAGTGGAGTTATGCTTCATTGGCCTTTTGCTACATCACATTGCTACCCAGAACACAGAGCACCTTTTCTGAGTCTATTGAATTTGTTGACCCACAATACCCCAACTCTTTTCAATTACATTAGCCCCCACCCCCATTGCACAAAGAATACAAATGCAAGAGGCTGAGAGTGGCTTATCTCGAGGTCTTTGATGCCTTATTTGTGTGTAGGTCCGTGTGGAAAAGCAGGTTATTCTTTGGGTGTTACGCAGCTGTCAGGCCCCTGAAGGAAGCTGTCACAGGAGCCAGTCAGCCTTATGTCCACCTGCTGGCCTTTAGCTCGGATCTCCTGCTTCCATCACCCCTATTAACTCTGGATCACTGACTGTATTCACTAAACCTTCCTTTGGTCTGATAGAATTAGTGCTGCAATATGCTTTGCTTCCATTGGACAAATTTGTCTTTTCTCCCATACAGACCTTCTGTCTCATTTGACATTTTTTATTCTCCTGCTGTCTTTGTGGTGTCACTAGTAATTACATCTAATGAGAAAAGACAGGAAGCAGTTCACCTGAAGAGAACACTTGACCTCTGGTGAGAAACATGCTGTTAATGCTATTGCTCTGATGGAAACTCAGAGCTGCACTCAGTTGGATTTGATAACACTTCTTCACATTGAAATCTAAACAGTGTTTTGTGCTGTACAGAGTCACTTTATTCAAGTGGATATTGTAAATGATTGGAAGCAAGTGGACAGTGTATAAGATAAGATTAACAATGAATACCTGAAGCTGACTGTTACATGAAGTGTCTGTCAGAAATTTTACAAGACATTAACCAGTAACACTGTCTGAAAAACTTAAATGTCTCAGTCATATAGACCTGACATTAACCCAACAGTCTGTGTGTAATGTCTGAATAAGTCCTTGTGGGAATAGAGCAGGTCATTGTGTGCAGAACCCACTGTTAGCGTTATAATGCCATGCCTAATTAAGCAGGCTCTATATAAAAATATGTAGACTGCAGTCAGATACAATAAGTTATTGTTGGATGATGACTTTCAAAGACACCACCAGCTGAAGGTGGAAGATTTTGTAACAGTTTATTAAATGTATGAGCTGTGAGTGTGTTTGTTTTCTATAGGAGTTTAATGTAAACTGCTGTGATAAAAGGCTAAGACAGTAGTCCTGCCAGACATTAAAACATCAAAATAACTTCTCTGCCTTACTGCTCCTAGCTTTGTTTTCAGTCTTTAGTAACCAGTGATGGGAGACAGTTGCTGTCTCGATTTTCTGAGGTTGTTTTTACACCTAATAGACTGTTAGACTCGACTCGATCGAGGAGTAAAGTTGTAATATTGTTGCAGTTTCACTTGATTTGGTTTCCTTTCACACTGCTTTTTGTAAAGCAAACCAAACTCTGATTTACACTGAAGAGAAAATCTTGCTTATCTCTTGGACTTGAGACATAAGTCTACCTTATTTACTCGAGATTTACAGATTACAGATTATATTATTATTTGGCATACATTTTTAATACACTCATTTTTGTTTTACTTGTAGATTGGCTAAATCCTCGCCACCTTTCATAGCGAATTTGCTACTTAGTTTTAAAACTACTAACAAGTAATAATCACAAGCAACTAACATGCATTTTGTTAACCTTTGGTTCACATTTCACATGACATACATTGCATGTGTTTGTTTTGCTTTATTTTACCAAAGAAGAACTTTGTTTCATTCCTTTGGTTTGTATTTTGGCCTGTTTTTTATTCTCAGCACCTTTGCTTACAGATGACATACAACAAAGTCCACACTAGAGTTCAAAAGACTTTTCACACCTCCCAAAACTAACCTGGCTATCTGACGAGACAGACCAGGCCAGGTTTGATTAAAGTGCAAACCCAAAAGCTTTGGTGTTGATGCATAATGGCTTGAAACCAGAGCAGAATGGTGAAACTTTAGTGTTACTTTTATATGAAGCAGAAAGCAGAATTGCCAATGTTCAGTTATACTCTGTTGAATCTGCTACAAAAGTTTGCTGAAATACTAATGTCTTCATTTTACTGATCTGCCTAATGTAACTTTAATCTCAAACTGCGAACTGCTTTGTGAAATTCAAAATTTCTTTCTTCTTATTTCTTGACACTGAGGTGTTACAAAGACACCACCAACAACACATTAGCCTCTCAGTACTTGAAAGCCTCACTATCTCTCATCTGTGAAAAGAGGTCACAAATACGTGCACTTGTATTGTTTTAAAAAGCTTACTAGTTTTCATGAATACCCAGAGGAGGAGTACATAGTGCATTTGTTGCAAGCTGTTTGAAGATATAGAAGAATACACATCAGGGGCTTTAGAGACTACTCAGAGCACCATGATAGAAGCATGTATACAAGAATGTGAAAAAAGAGAAAGGAAGCTTAAAATCTAGAGCAATGACACTGCTCTATTTTAGTTTTTCTCTTTAATAAAAATACATAATCTACATTGAAATGATAATGCTTCACGTTGATAATATTTGATGTACAGCTTTATTAGTTCCCTTAGTGGGGGGTATAGTTTATTGTGTTCATTCATCAATGCTTGATTTCCAGACATATGTCTGATCACTCCCACACTTATACAGTCTGTACTTAATTCTTATTAAATATGTTTACATTTTCCAGCTGTCAGTGCATTTTGTCAGTGTATTGTCAACAAGACCCGATCTTCTGATTTAACAACTTTTGATTGTGTGACTGAGTGTTATGACAGTATAGTATTTTTGAACATTTGCTGGATTGCAGATTTAAAAATGATGCTTTGCTGAGATGGAAATATAAGTACTTTTAATCAGGCCATGGTGCGCTTTAATCAGCTGTCCACAGTGACAAGAGGATGCAGAGTTTCTTTTCAAGTTAAATTTAGCTCCACTAAAATACTGTTAAGAATAAACAGATTGGGACTAATCTTGGCTACCTGCCTAAATGGAAGCAGAACTGACACACACAGCCTAGTTATAATATCACGTTTGTGTTGTCTTGTACATGAAATGTGACTTAGGCAAATCGACTTGGATTAGTCTGCATTATATCTCCTCTGACGTAGACTTCAAGAGGTGCCAAGTGTTTGTTGGGAGAATTCCAGCTAAGATGACATACAAATCCTATATGCGCCTGGATTGTTTGGCACTGTTTGTTTCTTATGAAGATGTGTGGCTGCTCTGTTGTGAAGAAATCGATGAGATTTCCCTCTCATACCCTGATGCCTGGGGTGTAAGTATCACAACCTGTTGTGATGGCTCTTTGCTCTCCACAACACTTGGCTGTTTCAAAAGACCGCCTGTTGATGAGCTTTGCTCTCCACACGAGAGGCTCCCATGGCAGTTCATTATTTCATTACGTTCAAACCTGCAGCGTCGGCGGCAGCAGCCTGTGTGACGTGTTCCTCCATCCTCATTTGCTGTGCCACTAGATACACTTTCTCTGCTCTTTTGCATCTAATTAGGACAGACTGTGTGGCTCCAAACAATGGGATAATGACTGGCATTGGCTTGTTTCTTGTGCTGGTGCTGAGTGCCTTCTGGCCACATGCCAGAGCTGTAGACTGGGACTCACTCCTGACACAACTGTGCCACATTTATGAGAGCCGTGGCATCCTGCTCCTCACCACTGTTTTAATGATATAGCAATGATTTACTGCCTACCACATTCACTCAGTTTATTTCACAAGCCTAACTGACACATGATCATTTCTATGCAGAGTAAGATGTCTTGGTTTGATCTTGTGGCTTGTAATGAGCAACCGTAATTGTGGCTAATCAAAGGTAATTTTAACTTTGAAAGGCCATTTACTGTCATTTATCAACTTTCCCCAGGATATGCATGTGGTTTCTCTTTTATTACAGTGCGCAAAGACCTGCTCTTATGAAAATAAGTGTATATGCCTGCCATGGCTACCAATAAAATAGCAGAAACAAGGGAATCCTGTGGATTCAGGGGAACGCTATCAACAGCTCTTTGGAAAAACAGGATACTTACTCAGGTTACATACCCATGTTTATTGCAGTCAGATTGCATTGTCATTGCTTACTAAAGCTGACTAAAACTGTTAGCCAGTGGGAAAGAGTTCTTATTTTCCGGCAGTCACCTTTTATCAAATGAAATACAGCGAAGCTTTTCAAGTTTAGCACAAAACAGACAACAGCAAATGAGACACATGGAAAAACACCTGCAAAGTGATAGCACCTGTCCTTGTGAAACTAATTCAATTGACTCCACTTAATCAATCTTACTGTCCTTACATTTAAATTCAGGATACCTATTTCATACTCTCAAATTGTTTTTGGATTACCACAGGGCATTCTACGTAGAAGCTAAGGACTTATTTATTCATTTTTACACAGTGGCACTATGTCATTTTACTGATCCGAGTCCAAGCTTCTTCATCCTGTTACTGATCTGTTTCTAGTTTAGAGCCAAAGTGATGCCTTGAAACTGAGCAGCATGTTGTGTGACGTGACTGTAGGCACAAAACACAGTTTGTTTGCTGCTGATTTGATTGGTAGTTGATTGACACAATATGATGATTGATAAATACAGTTTATTGGGATAAAGACCATCTAAATTGTTGTTGATTGCATGTTTTTATTAAAACATTGACACACTGACACTCTAATTGTAACTTGTATTTTTTTACCAGTCACGGTACCATTTACAGAGTGAACCAATCCTTACTGTGTTGATTTAAAGAACAATGAGTTAATTACATCTGAGTGGAGACAATCAGCTGCTGAAATCTCTATAATCAATGTGCTCTGTGACAATGAGAATGGCCCTGACAGATGTCACCGTAATAAAACTGTTGCTAGGTTACGACTTCAGCTGCAAAATGATAAATGAAATGTCACTCAGCAATCTTGATGAATCTTACAGTTTTACATTACATTTTGTCTGTTTCCAACACATCCCTCAAGAAGCAGTTAAAGCCAGACTCCATATGACTTTGTCCATGAAGTTCCAAAAAGACTTACTTTGAATCTACTGTGTTTTATCATTGAATGTATTTGTTCTAAGTTTTCTTTGTGCTACTCTGTGGAGTTTGTCATTGTCCTGTGTATCCAGGAATAACTTAAGCAACCCACTGAAGAAAAAGATGGTCACAACTAGACTGATTGATTATAGGACAGCTTTATGTAAGACTAATATGTAACCCAAGTAGTTCTTGTAAATGGTATTTTAGTATACTAAAGACAGTTGTATATGGCCAAATATCTTTTCTACAGTGTTAAGAAACAGTGTCCTAAGCAATGCACTAAATAGTCATTTAGAAAAATGGAATGGTGTAATTTGGCAATAGAAACAAAAGTCTAGCATTATGATTACAAAAAAAAACAAAAAACCCCCAAAACATTTTCTTGCAGCGATGAAGTGTCCTGTGTTTAGTAATTTTTTTCACTAACAATGAGGTGCTCCTGTGTCTACACTGGTCTTAAACCAGAAAGCCGGCTTCCTAAACTGCACCCAAGAGTGGTCCAGCAAGCAGCCACTGACTGGTTGGACCTGCCAACCCTCAAAACATTTGATTGGGTTTGGCTTTGTTGAGGTCTCTGCTTTCGTAAAGTGAACGTGCACAGCACTGTCCACTGAGACAGGAGGTTCAATAAAGTCCCAGTTTCAGGCTTGCCTTTTTCCTTCTCCTCTTATCCAAGCAGCACAATCAGATAAGTGACTCTGCAAAGAGAATAGAGCACTCACACGGTCAGTCTATATGTCATGCAGCGTCTTCCCACCTAGCAGTTCATAGAGCAGCAATTAGAGGAGCCTATGTATGCATTGAATTACCATCAGTGTGTTAGATATATCAGTGGCCCATATTAAAACATGATGCATTTCCAATTGAAGTCTACTTAACTGTAAAGGCTTTCCCTCCCAGCGAACACCATATTTTCATTTAATGTGAGGTTCATCTGCTCCTGTGCTCTTACTAAATGAGAAGAGCATCGTCGATCTTGACCAGACAAACTAATGTCAAACTCGAAGTGTGATAAGAATAAAGCAGCTGAAGTTTTCAAGGACATGATTCATATAAGCAGCTAATCTAAGCTTCATGAACCATAAAATACAAAGTTATTCTTGGAGAGGCTCATGTTTAATGAATGTCACTAGCTCTCATTTTAATTGAATGTTTATACAGCTCTGTCTTATTTCCATAGCGGCAACATCAACAAAACACAATATTTCTCTCAGCTAAAGTTCATTTTCTTTTTATCCCCAACCACCTTCAAGCCACCAGATTTATGTAACCTTCACTTTAACTAATTGTACGATTTTTTTTAATTCTTATTTTCATCACTTTTCACTTGACATGTGTCTTGGTGTGTGTGACATCTTTAAAGTTCAAGTTTACAGAGCTCATATGGAGCAAGAATAACTCCATCGGTCAAACCAGCATCACTTTTGTTTGTTGCTTGTTTAATCTGTTTTATGAAAAGTACTGATGATGCCTGACTCTACACACTGCTGCTGCACACTAGTCTGCAATGGCTGACAAGAAGTACATTTCTCCTTTGCAACATTTTGCCTGTGGCCAAAGAGTTTGTCAGGTGGTCTCGAGATGCTGTGCATGTCCAGCGTGATCAATGCCTCATAGATTTGAGCCTATAGCTGTTTAGTTTGCAAGCACAAGACATCCAATGACAATGACTAGTTAATAGATTTTTAAAATAACCCGTATGGCTGTTAACTACGGATATTAATCCCTTACCTAACTAAACAATGGAAGCATGACAATACTACTTTAATTCGATAAATAACACTTCATTAATTGTACTGTATTTTTTAGTGAAATAAATCAAGCTTAAATCCTCAGGCAGTGCAAAAGATCAATAGAGCCCCAAGGTTAGAGAATACTGTTGTTGTGATATTCATATCAAAAACATGAAAAAAGTTTCCTGTTGTCTTCAGATCGAAAGTGAAAGTACTGTGCCTCATTTACAAGCATTACTTTGTCTGGCCTTGTCCATCTGTAGATTTGGAGAGGGCACCAGGGCATGTGTTGGGAAGAAGGAAAGATCAGTTTGGCTTCATGTGACAGAAAGGATTCATTTTTTCAATTAATTCTTTGCTAAGTTTGCCTGTTGACTTAGGTATCAACTGATTTTATTTTTGGCTTTATTAGTTACATCATTAGTAACTGTAGCGATAGAACAAAATGGCAGCAAAAGCTAAGCTAAAATTTTGGTATTTACAAAATGTTAGGTTTTCAATTACCATCTAATTCTCAGCAGGCAGTGCTCACCCTTCTCAGACCCGTATTGTTATCACAGCCAATGTATTATTCAGTACAGCGGTTTTGGGTTTGAGTGTTGATCTAAGACTCCATTTCCTGTTTCATATTCGTTTATTCAGATGTGACAGTTGTGACGGAGCCATCGTAGCGCTCTGCTTCAGAAGGTCTGAGTAGATTATGAGATTGAAACAGACAAAGATAGTCAATCCCCTGACTGCAGACTGCTGTTTGACAGATGAGTCACATGAACAAAAAATACCTCAGAGCTTGTCTAACAAGGCTTTTCAGTAAAGTTGCATCTACTATACTGTCAGTAGGCTGCCATTTTAGAAGAAAACATGAGTTTGTTGCATTTTTTAAGTTACATGCTCAGGACAGACAGCTTCAACATCTTGTGAATGTTTGCTTCTTATTACTCTTTTCATTTAACCCAAATCAATTATATTTTTAACCACAATCTATGAATAGTAATCACTTGCTAATTAACTTATTTCTTAATTGACAAAATTGTTTAAAAAATGTTCAAACTTATTATATTTTTATTTTAAATATTTTGTGGGATTTTAAAGTCTTCTTGAAGGGGATTTCAAAGAACATTATATAAACAAAACTTTTAATCAGAGCTTCTTTAGACCTGTAATTAAACCTGATCATGATCTGTTCAAATCAGTGTGTTATGATTTATTATGATTAGGTGAGAAATAGTTTGTAGGTGTATGGAAATGACACCATTTTTTCTGGGAGTGTGTGGTATAGTGTCTCTGGGGAAAATTGTACAGTGACAAAACAAAGCCAGAACACAGCATAGTATTTTTACAGGTGACCTAGATTCAAGTCAACACAGACTTTTACTTTTATTTACATCTGTTCGTGTTTTCCAAGTTTGGCTGACTCAGTCAAAAGGAAGAATAAGCTTCTCATTAGGAACCCCATTCAGAATAAAGTCTGTTGGCTTCATATAATGCTGCACTACGTCCTTAACAACAGTAAAAGCGCCAGCAAAAAGTTATTTCCAGCTCTAATGGGATCAAGACACTTTTATCTGCAGTTTTTATCAGTTGATTAACTAATACATTGTTCCTCGCCACGATGTCGGAGTTGTTTCCGTCACCCCGAGGTCCAACAGGTCAAGTCAAGGTGAGATCCAATCAGACCCACGGCACTGTCCCAGGCTGCCGGGTCCCGCTGTAATTACACTGTGCGAGACTGCTCCAGCTCAAGCCGGAGATAAGGTGTGGGCTTTGTTAAGGGACTTGGGGAAACCTTGTCTTCACAAACATATTGTTTCTCATTTTTCATGTTAATTGCATTGTCAGGTTTCTGCGTCGCTTTGCATCACAAGCACAAAGTTTCAAGGTGACTTTGTACTCTACCAGTTGCTGATGTAGAAAACGTGATAGACATGTGACTGCAGTGTTGAGTCTGCACAACTAACACATGCACCTTTAACACATTTAACTTTGGTCGTCTAATAATCTGTTTCTGTCCTCTTTACACACAAAATAAGGTGATCAGATGTGAGCTTTTATGTTACAGACAAGTAGAATAAAGACAATGTATAGTGGGATATAAGTTATAAAAGGTTGAAATGCATAACAAATGTGAACAGAAAATCATTACAAACCAAAGTTGATTTGTCATTGTTGCATTGGGCTGCTCTCATACACCTGTTACTACCTCCCTGTCTGTTTTTTTGCCTAATTACACAAAAACCTATGCCTGTATCTTTATTTTTCATTTTCCAGTGAACACATGCTGTATCAGATATACAACATCTTTATTGCTAACAAACCATTTAGAGTGTAAAGTTTAGGACTAAAATGATGAATGACTAAGATAATGACACAAAATCCTCCTAACATGAGGAGCCATTAGCTGAGCACTGCCACTAATCAGATTTTGATGCACGTAAAATTCAATTACCCATATGGTGTAGTTCAGCAGTATTTTCCTCCACAGCCTGCATACAGCGAGAGCCTCATGTTGTCCGGGTCACTGTACACTTTCCTGAGTGTCAGACCCACCACTAAATTTGTATCCCCTTGCGCATAGCCGTGTGTGATTGGAGGACGGGTTTTGCGTCGGCCTGTCTCGGACTCTCATTGAATTACCACCGTGTGAGCACAGCAGCTGTTCCTTCTGGTCGCAGCAGGTCGCTGTCGTTAATTGAAGCGTAATGGGCTCAACAGCAGGGAAGGTCAGACGGAGCGCTCGGCTGATGCACGGCCCTGTCAGACCTCATCCACAACACACCTACAGCACGCCTCGACTCCTCCTTACACTGCCACAAGAGTCTCATCAGCTTCAAGTAAGACCTCAGTGTCTCTGAAAGTTGCAGATTGGCACGTTTATTTGTGTAATAACATTGCTGTAAAAAGTAATTAGTATTAATATTTATTCTCGACTCACCCAATTTAATTAAAACTACAACATGACCTGAGCCTGGCACACTTGAAGCTCAGGTCAACTTGAACGTCTCCTACGCTGACTGTTCAGTTTCACACATGAATTAAATTTTTCTGAGCTAAACATCGGGAGTCTGTCTGTTAATGTGTGTTGACATGTTGTAGCTCCCAAGAATCCCCAAAGCGTGCAACAGTGACTGCTGTTACTGTACGGCAATGCTCACACCTCAGAGCACTGTGAATTACACTGGGAGCCTCACTTGTGTTTGAGGATTCAAAATGGTATCATGGATCATTGGCGCGAGAGTCAGAGAGTCAGTTTTATGATTCAGAGAATTACAACGCGCTGGAAACACCACAGTTATTGCAGGCTTTGTTTGGTGTGCTGTAACTGATTCTCTCCTGTCTCGCTGGCATTAGGAGCCTCTTTGTACGACAAGAGTTGCTCTGTGAAAAGCCTTTTTAAACATTTGCACTGCAGGTTATGGGAAAGAGGAGTTTCCTTTGACAAAGTGTTTTCAAATTGTCCTACTGGCTACACAGGAAATTACATAGGGTAGTGGTGTGTTGAATGTTGCAACAGAGCCTGCAGATTTAGGCACAGAGTAGGTTTTTTGTGTCTTGGGTAGAAGTACTTAGACGTAAGCGGTAGGTGACCCACCAGGTGAGCTACTGACGCAGCCCAATTATATTTGACTAAATGATTGACTACAAATTCCAGTTTACCTCCTCATGTCCCAAATACTGTCAGAGGTAATAGTATTATAGCACATTCATCTATAAACACCATCTTATTTAAATATGAGTTGATTTAATTTATGTAGAATATCTGCTGTAAATGTTAATCAGCTGCTAATACATGATCAATAATTAAAGTTCTTGTTTTGGATAATGAATACAAGCAGATAATGTCATGGGTTTCTATCACTATAGCATCTTAATAAAGGCAAGAACTATAACAGGAGTCTATTTTTGTAACATGAAAAAGGGAGTGAAAAAAGAGTGACTGGCTTTTCTTCCAGCAGAAATAGTGTAGCCTTTCTTAAAACCTAACCTCTATCGATCTGACAAGGTTTTTTTTTTTATTAAGCCTGACAGGAGTGCACAGGCTGCAAATGCTCTTCAGTGGCACATATACATTCCACAAAACGTGTGATGTTTCTATTATCCTGTTATTACGGGGAATACTCACCTGTAGAAAAGCTTTTATTTGACTTTATCAACTTGTATTTTTATAGTTTTCTCTATGCACAAGCATACAATACATCCATCTTAAGTCAATACTGCCACAAAGCAAGACAACTTTAAAATTACAGCCTTTTTCCTTCATGTTCCTGTTCTGTTCTCTGTAATTGTCTCAAACTTCTGAGGTAATGTTTTTATCCAGGGTAATTTTCTTTGAGCTCAGAGAGAAAGCCATCATTTCCCGTCAATGTTCAACAATGGAATTATTGCAGAAAGTGTGCAGTGTGACAGAAAGGGAAAGTGTGACAGTTGCCTATCAAACGCTTTGATAGACAACGTTAGACCCAGTGTGATAAGCAGAAAGCTAATTCCACTCCAAAGAGATATTTCTTCATAATTCTCTAGTTACATGAAAACTATAAGGAAAATTATAGTTTTACATATGTATGAAAATGGAGAGTGAAGCTGTAGGTAGGTTTCTAATGTCATAAAAACGCATTTTTGTGGATAAATGCAATATTTCAAACCAAATCTGTTGAATGCAAATGAATCAAAAGGCTTTCACAAGTACAAGTGAACGAAAAGTGTTATAAAAAGAAAGTAAAAAAGTTTCTGTCTGTTCATATTGTGGATTTATTTCTTTTCGATGCCTGTTTCAAGCTTGTTTCTTGATGCTGTGTCTGTAAAAAACATAAATAAAGCTGCCAATTGTTTTGTGAAGTGGTGCAACAAGGCAACAATAATAATTATGGTAAAGATAACACAGTCTCTCATGTGACCAATTTTCTCCCTTAAGCAATCTTTCATATCACATTTTCATTCAAAATAACCTCTGATGGCTTCATCTTCTTTTAGCCTGTGTCTGTTGGGAGCTGTAGCTGTGAAAGGAAGTTTTTCTACCCAATGTTGCTTAAAATATACTGAAAAAGTTTGTTAACTGCCTTGAGATGGCTTGTTGTAACAAATCCAGTATTAGTTCAAATTAGTATTAGTAGTGCTTGTGTTTAGTTGTGTTAAGTGAAAAAGGTCTGCGGTCATATTTAAACTGAAGCGTGTCTCTAAGCTAAGACTAAAGAAGATATTTAAATCTGGACAGAGCCAGTGTGTACAGTTTGAGAGCATAAATGATTTGATCTTACATTCTCATTAGCCGAACATCAAATGTGGATGTATATGCCACAGCCTGTAGAGAAGTGCAATCCTCCACTGTTATCATATATCCATTATTCACAGTAATCCTCTCTGATGATTGTGTGTTCCTTTAGAGGTTAAGACGTATCCTATCACACGTCCCCACGCTTTGGTAAAGAACCTAATTGCTGCTGCCAACACACGTCTGGGTACTCCACACAGGAGTGGGCACTTATTCCCTTTCGTGCTACAGCCTAAATAAATACCCATGAAGCAAGTGACAAATTGTATGCTATCAACTCCATTTCCTCCTCTTCGGCATCCTGAGTGGCTCCAGTTTGTTATCATATTGGCATTGCTTTATTTGCATTAACACATGACTCTCTTCCAGATCTGGGTCAGACATTGTGTATATAGTGCATGCTTATTTCTTTTGCAGCAGTAATAGCCATGTACGACAGAATTTACTATATATAGCTTGCATTGTTGGCACAGACAGACAATTAGCTAGACCCAGATGTAAAACCGGGACAAATTGGGCTTTTAGCATCACCTCATGCAACCATTAAAAAGGGAAAAGGAGTGAAATGGAACAGCTGCCTTGAAACCTAAATTTGATCCCTGTGTGTGCACATAAAGTAAAGGCAATCAATACAAGGTTATGGTTTAATCCTCGGCTCACTCGTCAGTCAATACAGGAAGTCACTCATTAGTGTGCCTTTCTTCTACATGGAACCATCATTCCCAGTAACAAACAGGTCGGGCTGGCCCTCTCTATCCGTCTCCACTGCGATATTCATCCCTGACTGCACTCTGGTAATCCACACGGCTACAGGCTCAACTTCTGCTCCCCTCTATTGTCCCGAGCCCTTATCTCCTGACACAATATTGGAGTCTCCTCGAAGCACAAAGCACCAACTTGTTTCTCTGACTCTCAAAATGTGAATTTTAAGCTCTGACGAGAGCTTATACTTTGATTGAAGACGCTTCAAAAGTTTCTCTCTCTCAGTCTATATGAGGTCATTTTAGAGAGTTATTTCAGGTTAAGGTAACTATTACTAACTGTAGCATGGTCAAGACAGTGTTGGTTATGGATAGGGTTAAGGATAGGCATTTATTTAGAACCAAGCTTAAAAAATTTAGGTCTGTTTTTTTGTTTCTCCTTGTCCTGCCAATGCAATACTTTTGTCCTTAAAGTAATCTGTACTTCCGTTCATCCCTTTCCTTCTGCTTATCCTGGGCCTGGACAAAATGACAACACTCTTAGCAATGCCTAAGACTTTTCTGAATGGCCTACACTGGGTCCTTCAAAATTGGCGAGTATATAAGTTTATATAATTAATATAATTACAAGGATGTGGACAAATGAACTGTTGTTGGCTTTGATTGATTATGTATTCATTCCCAAGGAATAAGGCTTTAATTGTGAGTTTTTAATAAGGAATTGTAATTGTCAAATGAAGACGTACTTATGGGAAGGGTCCAGAGCTCAGACCCCAGCTGTCCACTCTTTATGTGACTTTGTGTGACTTTATGTTGGGAGGTCATTAGACATTGTTGCTGAATATTAGTTTGTGGGGTGAGCAGGTGCTGATATTTTTTGATAAACCAAACAAATGAAGTGTTCTGAATGTTTGTGCATGGTAGAGCTTTGATAAAGTGTTTTAATTAGGTCAGAACTTCTCCCTGCTAACCCACCGTGCTGCCCTGGATTCATAATGTCACACACTCACGTTGTCTTTCACAGCGTTAATAAACACCATGCCTCATTTTGTAGCAATCGGCTCATTGTTTCAAATATGTAGATAGCGCAGTATGAGGCAGAAACATAGCTGTGAGTGTGAGATTATTAGTGCTGCTGGCAGCGTTGATGGGTTTCCAAAGGTCAGTGAACAAAGTGAACATAATGTTCTGACATTTAGAACAGACAGAGGAAAAGATAATAATAATGTTTTTGATGACTCAAAATGCAAAAAAGAAGAAAATTTGGTGTTGAGTGCATGAACTAAAGCCTTGTCTTCGAATCTTGTCTTCAAATTCAAAAAGTAATATTTAAACTTTCTCTCACATTTAAGGTTGATGTTTATTTGTTTTTTTAAGTAAGCGTTGTGGTTGTTGACCTGTTATCGCTGAATTCACCCTATTTCTTGCTGCAAATGTTTGCTGCACTTTGAAGTAAACTAAGCATAGCTGCCATAAATGTAACATCCCATTATGCAAGGCAAGCTTTGAAGGGCCAGTTTTCTTTTCCAAATAATATTCTTGGATTGAATGGGTGGGAATTGGGCATAAAGGTTAATATAATCCAGTCCAATCTATTTCTTGAAGTTCTGAAGGAAAAATTAAAGCATTGTTATATTAGGAATATTTATATAATTCAATATTAGGAAGCAACATATTACAATTGTTAGACGAGTCTTTAATAAAGACAAGGCCATCCTATGTTCTTTTTTTTTTACATTTGGCATTTTGCTGTTTTCATATTAAATATTGCCTACTTCAAAATAGATAAATAAAAATAAGAATCTAGCATTAGCAAAAGAATACACAGTACTTTTTGGCACAATACTATTATTTTCAGCTTTTTGACATAGTCTATAAAGTTTTTATACATACTGGAACATTTTGGCTTCCTTTATCCCAAAGCCCCATGGCTGTGCCTTCACAAGGGCACAGACGTCATATTTCCACTTATCACCAGGAGCAGGCTTTTAATTTCACCCATGGTTCCCCTCTCTTCTGCATTTTTTTCCTCTGTATAATTGACTTTTTACAGGTTTGAGCTTAGATCTGGACATCTTCTGCAGGCGAGGCAGGTGTCGAGCCCTCTTCTTCCTCCTCCTGCCCACGCACACGCACTCACGCACGCACGCACGCACGCACACACGCACACACACACACACACACACACACACACACACACACACACACACACACACACACACAGACAAATCCACACGCTGCCTCTCAGTATTTACCAGTTATTTTCCAGAGGGACACCAGTGGCTTCGGGGGGCAGGTGTGTGCTGCTGCTGCTGACCCGTGTTATCAGGCCGCCTCAGCAAGCAGGCCTCCTGAATTAATCCTGACGCCGTCACGCTAACCCAGGCCGCTCACTCACACTTATGGCTCCCTCTCCAGGCGACAATCCTCAACAGATCCCCCTGGACACAGACATGGTCTCCGTCGTTGCCCAAATCCCAGCGGACTGCTCCTATCAATGAAGACTCGCGGAGTGGCCCGGATTACAGCCCTCGCTACGTTAATTATAAGCCTTTTTAATGAAGGAGTTGCGGGTTGAGAGGCCAGGTGGAACAGCCATATAAAAACAAATCCGATTATCTAGCTTTGCCCCTATTTCTGCGGTATTCTCATGGAATTATTTGCCAGTTTTGCTTCATAAAGCAGAAACATTTGTTTATGGTGGATATTTTTACTCTAAATCCTTTTGTTTTGTACGTCTCCTCAGCTCAAGGGACTAGAGTTATTTTATTTGCACTGAGCATAAACGACCTGAAAGAAATCCAATCAAAATTCTGCATTAGGATGATGAGAGATTTCTTCTTACCTCAAGCAACTTTAGCTCTTTCTAGTTTCTCCAGTGAGACTTGACTTCTCCTCTCATCACACAAACAAATAGAAAACGTTTCATTTTGCAGGCTTTGTGTTTCCATTGTTCAGCCTTAATTTGAGACTACATCTCTTTTCATGTTTTGAAAATGTAACGGAATACATTTGAATGCGGCAAAGCAAATGTAATCAGTGAAAATGATGTAGTCGTTGAGAATGCTTTTGTTTGGGCTTCACATCAGTTAGCATCAATTTACTCTAAAGGCTATTGATTTGCTTTGAACAAGGAAATCTGAGCAGATAAGTGGTGCATGAATC
Source organism: Rhyacichthys aspro (assembly GCA_036850595.1). NCBI lineage: Eukaryota > Metazoa > Chordata > Actinopteri > Gobiiformes > Rhyacichthyidae > Rhyacichthys > Rhyacichthys aspro. The sequence goes on from CM072168.1 coordinate 15,918,455, forward strand.
TGCAGCAATGAAATTAAACACCTCAGGCATTAGACAAGAGGGTTTTAACACTTAAATGAAGCTATTTATCTTCCAAAGAAATCATCCACAGATAAAAAAGAAGTGGAAGTAGTCACTTTTTATTAGTATGGGTGGTAGGAGTAGCATAAATGAAAGTAGAGGTGTGAAAAGCAGCAAGGCATGGGGCATTGTGAATTTCAGTTTTGTACTGAAGGCGTTTTGTTGCTTAGTGACTGTTGTTTTTCTCTGAAATGTGGGCAACAAGGAAATGTGTGTCTGACAGCTGCACATGCAGCAGTTGTTTCAAGATTTTACTTTTATACACATATGTATATTGTCTTGTCTTTGTACACCACACTTCACTAAAATAATTAAAATTATGTTTTTTGATTAGTTATATCATCATTATATCATTGTGGTCAGGGCTTGACGTTAACTTTTTTGCTCAAGGGTCACTGTGGGCAACAGCTTTCAAATTTTGGTTGCTGTGTATCAAATATTTAGCTCTGATCATCTGGGATTTCAGACAGTTTAAATAAAAACATACAGGAAATACGAAATAATTTATACATACTCATTTTTCATTGGCTTGTCTCTGATGCTACAAGTAACACTGTATTTCATCCTCTTTTTGCACTATTCACAATGATGGACAGACAATAAAGCATACTATCCATGTTACTCTTAAAGAGAAGTTTCACTTGCAGTTCACAGTCCAATCTCTGCGCTTCATTACGCCTTTCATCAGATGTCACATTATTTAGGAGAATTACTGAATTGAACGATTTAGGAATTTGCAAGAAGTGGCTCAACGTAAGTATGGTGAAACTAGGGTCTCCCGTCTGTAATAGTCTTTGACGTTACCAATGTGATTAAGAGAATCACTGCAGCTCGTCCATATTTAAACGTCTCACTGCCACATTTTTTCGCCTATTTCAAATTCACCCTGTCTCATCGCATTTGCTTTGTAATTAATCACTGCAATTCAGCAATCTTCCACAGAGACATGTGTTTCCGGGCTGGATAATTCAATGATTTCCAATTCAATCCAACACTATTTTATAGTTGTTCAGAGACCAAGATAAAGAAGCCACCTCAGAGATTTATAGTTTCTTATTCCCAACTATGGCCAGTTTTTCAGCCAACACTCGCGGTGAATGGATGGTATCATTTAACTGATCTATGGGCATGCAGCTGGATTATATTTCTCTGTGGTAGTTATCAGTGCTGTGACCCATGTCAGCTGGTTTAACTAGCCGTCCCGTTGCAGCTTCAGCACATGAAGGCAACAGACAGGGCTGTGGTATGTTCAGAGCCAGGACGATAAACATACAGCTGATTGAGTTCACAACCCTGGCTTCAGCAGACACCACTCGGCCTGCCAGACTTTTGGAGCCTGTTGCCAAAGAGGAGATACCTCTCTCTTTCAGATATAGCCCTATAGAACATCTTAACAACCCAGAAAACAGGCCACTGCTGCAGAATATATGACCGCTCACAGTGCTGCCTTTACTGCTGGAGCATCCCAGTTAAATCTGCTATTTGTCTGATGGGATAAAGAGAGAAGATTTGTCAATTTAATGGATTACTTTCAATTCAACAGCCTCAAAGTGATATAGTAATTGTACAAGGCCACACACCCTGTCCTAAACCCTCCATCAGGGTAGGCAAAAACAGAATGTCTCTATAGCAGGATATTTATATAGCTGTATTGTTTTCTTCAAGTTCTAAGTTCCAGAAAATTTCCTGCAATAAAAGGAAGATTATTCAGAGATGACAAGTAACAATTGTTTGACAGATGGCAGATGTAGCAAACACCCACACTAAAAGTTATTTTTTTTGGTAAATAAACACAAAATTTCTCATGTTTTAAATAATGGTCTTCAGCATTATGCTCTACAAGTGGTAACAGTTTTTATGATGACATTTTCATATTCCCACACCAACAATAATATAAAGTACGAAATAGAAAAGAAAACACTTTAAAATAGATGAGAACACTAATTCAGTAGGTGGGCTGTAATACTACAGTACATTCCCTGAGCCATGAATGCCACAAAATAGGAGAGGCTTTTACATTTGTTTTTAATTTCTTTGTAATTAAATATAATAAATTGGCTGTGCATTATATTTTGTTTTAGGTGTTTCCAGATTAGGCTTGTTTTCTGTACACTAAAATTATACTTGTATGAAACCAGGGATGCAGTAAATTGTCCGAGCAGAGACACACAGACAAAATGGCTAAATGCACTTTCTGGGCCTGATATTACAACGTGACAATGCTTTGTAGTGGATCCAAGAGGGCGTTTGGCTTTGGGACCAGAGGATGTGTGCCATGCCAGGTGAGGTACCTGGGCCTGAATGAGAGGAGCACGAGGCATGTTGAGGTTGGAGGCAATTGTTGTCACAGCTGAGGTTGGCAGACAACACAGCCTCTTTGTGACTGGAAGTGGAGCACAGACGGCTCTAATGGAGCTGTGCAGGCAGAGCGTTCTGCTGTAAACCACTCACAAGAATTTCACCACAAGGTTTACTTTACTGATTCAGTCGGCATTATTTAGAGATGATGATTTGCACTTGGTTTCACTCTGTTCCTAGACTTCGATTTGTTTTTTACTATTGTTGTAAGGCTGCACAGTACATCACAGACTTAAAATATCGATTTACACAACACACAACATCAGATTTACTTCGAAAAAGCTGATTATTTCAAATGGAAATCACAAATATGCAGTATTCAACAACAATATTGTAGCTCATGTTATATAAATATAACGGTTATATAATACCACACAGCTTTCCTGTCTTGTGAATTGGATAAAATCATACAGTTTTGGAAAGCCCTAAATCCTCGCACAACCCACAAACTGCACACTGTAAAACAAGTTTAGGGTTGAGATTAAACTTAGATCAAATGAATTGTTTGTCCGTACTTGAAACTGCATGTTCCCAATTGATTTTGTTCCAACAACCAGGAACACCATCTCCCATTCTATTTGTTGGCTTATATTTAGTTTGTGGCCAGCCAGGGATTGTGAAGTATAGCCACAGAGACAAGCCCATTTAGGCCACAATGGAATGGGAAGCCAGAGCACTTAAAAGCCTTGGGAAATGGGGTCCGGGTCACAGGGATGTGGGCTTTTCAGTAGTGTGGCCAGGAAGGTCAATAAGAGAAAGACACTGGGTCAGAATGGAAGGTAGGGAGTGAGGGCACAAGGTGTTAATAGAATCAGTTTCCTCTGCATGAGCTCCTGTCCAGGCTGGGGGGTTGACAGGTAATCATTGGATGTCATAAGAAGAGCAAAAACCCACACTATTGCTGTTAGATTGTGCTCTTGTCTTTGATGTGACTGTCAGAAAGTGGCACAGGAAGTGAAAAATCATCTTTGGAAGCCTTACAGTTGTGGTAAATAACACAGAAAAAAACACCAACACTGCAGTAATGTGATGCAAAAATGAGGTTAGCCATCCCCTCTATGAAAATGCAGCTAAATCTAAATTTGGGAAATATAATAATCCTTTAATATATGCACAGGAAGTGTCTGTAGGATCTCTCTGCTAAGATGAATAGTGGAATGAATAAGGGATAGCAGATGAATGGATTATAAATCACTGCAAAGTCATACCTCTGGCCTAGTGTGTGCTGATAGCATATAAAATGAAAGGACGTTGCCTTCAGGTCATGCATCTTTATGAAGCCTCACGCATCTGCACACTGTCATTCATCCCATTTTACTGCTTGTAGCTTTTGCACATATCTGTGATAAAAGATGCCCATCAACTGTGTATCACTGGAAGAAATACAATCTTGTGTGTAGGTGGAGTTGGTGTTAGTTCTCAAGTCAAATGCAAAAATCAATGTCTTACCCCTTTTTTGTCTTTCCCCAGAGCCTGTAGCCCTTCCACTCCATGCCGTGCCAACCCCAATAGGAACATCAGTGGGTGGGTACTCGACAGAGCCAGCACCAGGGAGTTAATAGCCCTGACTGCTGCCAGAGAGTGACACAGTCCCAGCCCACTACACATCGATTCACACAGGATTAAGCCGCTGCATGATGCTTCAGGTGCAACTGATTTACTGTCCCTGTCAGACTTAACGTCTTTGGAGGCCTACTTTGCCCTGCTCCTGTCTCCTGCAGAAGATCCTGTAAAACGTGCCTCTCAGTGCAACAATCCAAAAGGCATGACTGGCAGTCACCTCGCTCAGGTACAGTGTCAAGAAGTCCTGCCTTTAACTATGCATATTTCTGTATGCATGTGGTGTAGGTGCTTAGTGTAACAAATCTACAGATTATACAATCACATAGCTAATTTATAAGCATTTTTATATTCATGCTGAAGGAGTGAAAAGACTCCAGGACCAAAAGACCAAGATAATGTACATTTATGCACAGATGTCAGTAAGACATTATGATATCACATGGTGGACCTTGAGGAATACTTTTATCTATTATCTTATATTCAACAATAAATGGTTGCTGCTCTTATATATTGCAAATGGATATATATATATATATATATATATATATATATATATATATATATATATAAAACCATCACAAAATGTTGTATGTTTTAATTATAGCATTTATTAATCTGCTCCTTAATATTTGCTGTTTTTTCTTTTAAGTTCTTCAAAAAGTCAAATTATTTTGAATGTGTCCCAGAAAGATATTGCTGCATACAATTTTGTATCTTTCCTTTTTTTGTAGAGATGCTCATGTGTTCTGCTGTAAATGTAATTTGGTGTATAATGGAGTCCTGTGAACTGACTGTGTGGCTAAATTAACCTGACTAGACTGAGGTTGTACACAAAGAACAGCAGATCACATGAAGGCACATGCAGAGGGATATAGGATGGGAACATGAAGAGGAAATAGAAAAGCTGGCTACATAATTGTGTGGAAACCAGAGGAGAAGGTAAATGTACAGGGATCAAATGCCTTTGTTTTCCTTCCAGACAGAGCTGGCTGCTTGGCTTATTTAAAGAGCCTGAGCATCACATGGAGATTGTTCAGAGCCTTGGCATACCAAATTAGCTTTCACCATTCATTTGGAAAGATCTAATCAAACATTAATTATTGTGACCACCTGTGAAGGAGAGAGCTGTGGAGTGTTGCTCATCTGTTGCCTTATGATAGCTGCAGGCTCCTCATCCTCTGAATCCAGTGAGTGAACCCTAAACAAGGAGCACATGAGACAGACAGGCAGATTGCATTCCATCAGATCCTGGAGAATCTAATAGGATGTACAGCAGCATCTGAGCCGCGTTACTGCGTGCCAACTTTTCAGTGGCCACTCAAAGCCTGGCATCTTTCCTCTCGTGCACAGAATTAAGCTCTCAACACCCTAAGTACGTGTAAAGGTTGTGGGCAATGGCCTAATTTACAAATTCACTGCTATAGAGTTTTTTGCCTTTATTGAGTGACAAGAATGTTCCCTGACAGTTATTTTGCAGTGTAACTGATATTATGCGATGCAGTGTAACTCAAGGATGCATTTACAGGCAATATTATTTCGATGCCTTTTTAAGAATTCTATAGGATGGAACATTTCTGTGGCCAATCAAAGCTTTGCCTAATTCAATTTTAATGATTTATGGAAAAGAGTGGACATTTTATAATACTTGGTATTCATTTTGGAGTGTTACATTGGACACTGTCTTTTTTGAGAGAGTTAATGTATTATGTAAGGTATTATAAGCAGTGGAAGAGCTCTGTGTGCTTTACTCATACACTTCACTAAATTTTCCATTTTTAGCAGATGAAGAAAAATTCTTCTAGCATAACTTATCTCACCTTACTTCCATGTAGTTCATTTTGCAAACTTTGTCTTATGTCTTATGTAAAAGGTATACTGTAATTGTGGATTTTGAAAAAAACAAAAAAACAAAAACATGCCTTAGTTTTGTTGGTTTTATAGCTTTTTTCTATGCAACCTGTGTTTTGCTATCGCTTAGTTGTGACATTGTGTGAGCCTTCAGTGAGTGGCGCTTGTCCGCTGAATAGTCAAATGAGACTGGCTGGAGGGGGATGTAATCTGGGTGCAGTCAGGTATGGCTTCCAGAGCACTGCAGCCGGGGAGCTTGGCTAGTAATCAGCAACCAGAGGTGTCTAATTGGCATATGGCTATGTAAGCACCGGACAACTCTGCTCACTCAACCAAGAAGATTCTCTGGCCGACAAAAAATGTGAGACAAAGGCTTTGATAGAAAAAAGTCTAAATATTCCAGTCAGTGTGGACGGGCTCGTGCAGTGAGAACAACCGTCCTGTCTGGCTTGACAGATCTGATGTGATGCATGTTTCTTTGATAAAAACATACTGTTGCTTCACACTTTGGACAGTTTGTTGTTGATACTAATCAGAGACACTAAGATACGTTGTTTTTTGGACACACACATTAAACTTGTTGAAAAATTAGACAGTCAAAAAAGTGGGCATCTGGTAAACCAGTTCTAGGCATTGGTCCATTTCTACTCTTGCGATTCTTTCTTATTAATCCAAATTCACCCGCATTAAAACAGAGCTGAGTCAAAATGTAATTTGCCTGCATGAAACCAAGCAAAAATAATTTAGCACCCGGTGCGCTTACAGACACATCATGTGTAAATAAGCTTCAACTCCAATGCCTGCTGCCTCTCAGTGGTTAATCTAGCATCAGACATCTTCTATGATACATAATTATCAAGGCAAAATTAGCTGCTTACTGTGGATTATAAGTACACAACTAGTAAACAAATACAACTTTTCCCCTGAGCAGCTCAAACTTTATTACCAAACCCTGAACTACATGGTCAAAATGTTATCTTAGACAAAAAGATGGTGCAGTTTAAATTCAGCATGTGTGAAATGTTATATATAAGATTGCACCAGTTGTACATATTTTATTACATTTACATTAACCTGTTCTTGATGCATAAAATAAAGGATATAGTGCAATACAGGCTATGTTTGGCTTAACAAATTATTAACTTTAGTTGCTGCTATACTTTTTCTCAATGAATCAGTACATGACCTTCTAGAGTATCTCAAAATACCACGGTTTGATTATGCTGTTTTATTTCATTCTACTCAACAAAACTCATGTAAATGTTTTTATCTCTCTGATGTAGTGATAATATTTAGAGCATATTAAAAAGTTCTATAATAGAGACTAAACTGCGGGGAATGATGAGCCAATAATATCAAATCTCACAACACCAAAAGTGCCACAGTGCAGCAAAACAGAAAATGAGCCCTCATGATCATGAACGCCATCACATCAGTCTCTCAAAGCGTCAAGTGTTACAGATTCAATTCCATATTCATTAATTTTGCTGTTGGTGAAACACAATTAGAGGCCTAGTGATTCAAGGACTAATCCCTTGCACTCCCAGGACATGCATCATAGTAGCAGGAGATAGGAATAAATGAGCTGCTGTAAAAAGGTACTAATACCCCATATTACTTCGAGCTCACAGCCGTTCCCTTCCTTCATTGCAGGTTCTCACTTCTACCTTGGGATACCGAGGTGCTCAAGCCTCTCTGACTAATTATTTTTGGTCTGTGTGGGATGAAAAGTGGGCACGGTATCACACCGATCTGCTGAATTAAAAATAAAACTGAATAAAACTGACTCACATGAGATGGTGTGATACAGTTTGGAAGGTAACAGTGAATGTCACGGTAAGCTTGAGGGGTTTGCGGTATCTTTTGCGGACTGCCACAGCCTTAAGAGTATTGGACACCTTCTTCTTGTTATATAATCTTTTCTCTGGTAACTATATCCCATGATGTCGGCCATATTTTATTCTGAGGAATTTTGATTTTCTTCCCACAGGAGTAAGAGAGGAAGCCATGGACTGGACTATGAGTCTGAGAGATGACTTTGGGGCTGACACTTGGACACAGCGAGCTGGGATCTCTCTCAGCCTCTTGGTCCTGTTGGCCCTATTTTCCATCCCTATCGAAGCAGACTTTGTGCTTCCTAGAGACCATCATTTTTCATGGAAAGCAGGTAACTTGAAATATTCATTTTTAGCTCAAGAAATTATTTACTCATTTGGAAGCAGAGGTCTCATCCTCTTTAAAGCTAAACCATTACATCTGTTATATTCCGTGTCCTTACACTGAATTGAGCAAACTTTAAAATTTCAGCACATAAAGTATGACATATGATACATTCATTGAAATATACAGAACTGTAGCTACTTCCTTGATAATTGTGAGTGTGCATATATTAATATTGTGTATAATAATTTAAACTTTCATACTGTACAAGTGTGAGGATTTCATTGGGCAGGCTTCTCTGGGGCCAAGGATTATTCAGCTTTGCACACTTCTGCAGAGCTGCACACACAATGTACACAGTGTCAGAGTCAGAAAGTCATTACTACTACTCATTACAGAGAAGAATAAAGTACATTCATTTACAGTGCATCCAATTGTATTTGAATCATGCTCTTCTTCACTGCCATGAACGCCTGAGCAGTTGCTGGTATAATGTCTTGTTTCTGATGATGTGCACAGTGTAGTTCCCTAGCACTGTTAATAAGACACTGAGGTGCAGTAAAACATCATCTCTGGGAATATACCTCGGATTTATGGCTCTCATCAGTGCGTGACTCCTGCATGTTGTAAATGTATTTTTGTCACAGCCTGGTTTATATGTGTACTGCCTATGCAGATTTTAAACAGTGAATCTACCTCAGGAAGGCTGGGCTAAAAGCTTATGTCACACGCCAGTCTCTTATAAAGGGAATTTGAGGTAATCTCACGATTCATCCTTCACTTGCTTCACAAATTCAATTGAAAGTGCATTTCCAAAGCAGCTTGAGGAGGGAAAACTTGAGCCTTCCCACACAAAAGCCCCTCTTGCTGTGCGATTAGCACTTTCATTTCTCACTCTGTGGTTGGGTAATGACACTGCCCAAGTGATAAAGAGATTGATTAATTTCACTTGAAAGAGCGTATGTTCAAAAGGGATGGAAGCGTGACGCCGAGTGTGAGGATTTGACATACTTGGAAAGGCTAAGGTGGTTTATGAGTTGTTGGTTAAGTGGAAATGAAAATGGTTTCAAAGACAGAAAATGGTATTTAAGGCAAAAGGTGGTCCATCCTCCAAATATGCTATAACAGAATTGCAATCAATATTATAATGAAGAACACTCAGTTGAAAATGGCGTCTTAAACATATTACATATTGATTTAACTCCAGCACACCAAAGGCATGCATAATATATTTGAATACCTCATTGACTCCATGTAATTTTGGACTTGTCAACTTAAGGAAGATGTGCTTTAAATTATGCACTGCCACCCCATTGTGCGCTCAGTGTGTCTATCTAGGCCAGCAGCTTTTGTGGGCTAAATCTTTTGTGTGAGCCCGTTCCCGAGCCGTAGCTAAGCTGGAAGTCTCTGGCTGCGACACAGAGCTGGAGCCATTTAAGCTTGACCTTCATCAGTGTCTTAGAGAACAGGATAGAGAACTGAGACGATACGGCTAATGGGACGATTATTTAAGTCAGGAAAGGAGACGGTTTCTTTATAAAAAGCAGTACTTAGTCTTTAATGGTGATTTCACATTTACCATTAACTCTCACCACAATGGAAAGCTGTGCTCAGATTGAACACAAGATTGTCAATGGAGTTAACAACCGCTGCAAGAGCCTCTAAAGGTAACAGCCACCACTGCTCAGAATTGTATTGTTATCAAATTACAGGCAAGGAAATGCTATAGGGGCTGACATATGAGGTCTGTGAAAATATGCACCTAACACATGACAGAGCTGCTGACTGGTGCAGCTCACTGTGATTTGCATTGCCCAGTGCGCTGCGTCTTTTATGTCATTATATTACAGTCACTGCACAGCTGCACAGTGCACATAACTAGTTTATATGACACTGTAATTGATTTCAGAAGATAATCACAGATAAGTAAATGCTCTCATGCTGTGGTATAGGGCGACCCAAACTCTACTATTTGTCTGCAATTGGATTGTAACTGTATTTAAATATCCCCTATTGTGCCTTTGTTGGTTTTTTTTTATTTAAAGAGGTCTGCAAAGTTTACAGATCAGAAACTTTTAAAAACAGATAGCTTGATGCTTCCTGTTACAGTGAGTTAGACTCCTTTCTAAATATAATGCCCGACAAGCAAAGCATTACTTGTAAAGCACTACTGCCTTTTTGTTGCAGGATTTGTCCACCTTTTATGTAAAATGTGCTGCTAGGGAAGAAAGGTTATTTTATTCTGCAATTTTCTAGAAGTAGTAGCAGGGGGTTACAGCGAGATGTGTCTGTGTTGTAAAGCCATATTGTGTTATGTGTGTAATAGAAATAAATTAACCTGTCATTGATTGAATTATCTAGCTAGCCAAATCATGAGAGGCTTAATTCACAAAGCATAGTTTTTCATGTTGTTTATTGCTAACTCCATAAAGACCTTGTCTGCAACACACAGCATTTAAACATAAACCCTGCACAATGGTCTTACTGTGGACACCAGGGATCAACTGTGAGCCTTAATCTGCTCAAAAGATACAGACCCTAAAAGAGGGCATTTGAGACAAGCTTTTCAAATGTTGTTTTTTCCTCTTATCTTGCTGCTCAGATCTCCAGGGATTTTATTTGTCAGCCTTGAAATGAGCCTAATTTCATTTACTTCAAGAAAATGCTGTTGTATACTGACGTCTGAGTTTGGCAAAGTTTTTCAAGTTGTTTTTACAGAGCAGTCTCCAAAACAGAGACAGCTATATCTCTGATACAATTGAGACTGTATCCCTGATGGATGTGTATTGTGCACCAAAGTGTTTAAACTATGTTATTTTCTTTTTCTTTTCACTTGAGAATGCTTGAAATGTTTGAAAAGTAAGATATATTTACCTATGTGATCTTTCATGTAATTTTAGCTGCTCACAGTGGTTATAGTATTGGTATTTAGGCTTGTTTCTTTCATACATCTTTCTTTTAATGAAAGATATGATGTGTGTTGCTGCTTTGATAAAACCCGCTGGAGTTCTCTGGGGGTTTGAATAATTTAGCTTGTCTACTGTTCATCTAAATTATGTGGGAACTTGCAGCTGTAAAAATCAGCTGAGGGCCAATGATTTTCAAAAGATGGAGAAATCAATAAAGGTTTTCTTTAATGAGAGAGATTTGAACGGTGCTAGATTAGTCAAGAGCTCACTGGGGCCAAGTCTCTGCTCACGACTCATATTCACAGACAGTAAAACTAGATGTAGTCATAGTTAGGGATAAATTTACATTTCATTTCAGGCTCTTGGTGTATTTATCTGTAATTTCACCACTGTGTTGCACCATCAAAGCCACAATCATCTTTGGAGCACTGAGCCTCTGTTGTTTCTGTAAAATAAGCCCAAAGGAGGGTGTGTGATGACTGAGCTGCTTTTACCAGTGGCACTCAGACATGCACAGAGGGCTTTTGTAGTTGCACTGTGACATGACTGTTAGCATAATAAAGAAGCTTTTTGACAATCACTAATTATCAAACAAGCGTCGTGGTAGATACTATATGAGAAAACCCATCCTTCTTGTCTTGGCTGTGGAGATTATGACTCATACATGGTGACAATCCAGGTCATCGTATAATAGCGCTAAACCACTCCCACCAGTTTTTCTCTGTAAAGGACTCTTGAAGAAGGAACAATTCTACTTTTTAAACTGTTTCCTATTCGCCAGGATCCTTTCTTAAAAGGACGCCACGTCAGATCTCCTGCTGCCGAGGAGCTTTCTGAAACTCCTTTCTTTGTTATCGTGGGTTCTTTCCTCCCACCGACTAAAGACATGCATGTGTAGGTTTACATTAGGGAATGATTGTCTGTCAGTGTATGTTTCTAAAAGTCAACCCTGTGATGACCTGGCCTTTGTATCCTGTCTAAGCCCCAAAGTTGCTGGGACGACTCTGAAGAAGCCACCTCTGAAAGTGGTGATTGAGAACATCCAATGTCCACATGCCATCCTTATTAATCATTTTATTTTTGACATCTTGTCTCAGTTAGTTTTATTTTATAGTTTCAGTATGCATTGCTTGGAATTTGCATGTTCCTGGATTTTGGTTTAGTTTTATCTCTCTTGTATTTTCAAAATGCCCTGCGGTCATATGTGTCATTATTACACTTATGCTGTGGATAATTCTTGGCAAAAATGTGAATGTAGTTCACCATTTTTTATCACCTACTGCTAGAAAGTTCATGTTGTTCACCCCTAATTGCTGTTTAGTGTGCAGAACTTAACTAAATTTATCTTTATTATGGGCTGGACAGAATTAAGGGATCTTCTAGGACCGGAAATTATTCTTGCTCTATTCATTGACCACTGCAAGTCCAGTAGTTGTGCACCAAACTCATCTGAACTCAACACTGTAGCTGCAGTTCAGCAGGTCACTCGAGCTGAGGGCGCTGTTTAAAAAAAGGCACAAAAAAAGTGGCATCTGGAGTCACAACAAATCTAACAACAGACTCGCATAAAGATTCAAAGAGAAGAAACCACCAGAGGCTTTCAGTGTTTTAGTCTGAGTGTCATGTCACACTGTACCTAATAAATGCTTCCAGCCAGTGCAAGTAAATGTAAAGTTTCTCAATAGCAAAACTATATACATGCATTATGATATACATTATGATGGGGCTTATAGCTCAGAAAAGCTGGCGTTTTCAGGTCACATCACTAATTTATTTGTTTAAAGCAGTCGCTGCAGTGAGTTATGGCAGGTTGTTGGTCCTATGGGCTCCAGTGTTGTCAGTGTTTTGACAACAGTTGCATGTCTCAGTCAAAGTGGGATTTCTTCTGCGGCACAGCTTTGAACTCAAGAAGCCATTCCTACAAAGAGAAAACTGCCACTGCACTTCATCGTGAGTCTTATGCCAAAAGCTAGTCAGGGATGTTTCGGCACGGGGCAACATTGTGATAGATATTCACCGGGCGCACACTGCAAACTGTGAAAGCAAAACCAATTAACATGAGCATAACAAGTCATAATATTAAGCTCTAGAATAGCTTGGTAGAGGTATATTTATTGTTAGGTGTATTCTCAGTGCTTTAATGAAAATGGCAGATGAGTCACCAAAGTGCTGTGCCACAACATCAACAAATCCATACAGTTTTTTTTTCTAGTTTAATGATAGAGCATACAATTCTGTCATTAAACTATTAAATTATCTATTACACAATTGTCCTGCAACAAGCCAAGCCATTAATTCCTTTTACAACTGGCAAGAGTGGACAAACTGAGCACCAAGGGGACAAAGTGGACAAACTGGAGAGGTGCACAGTCTTGAACGAAGGGATCATCCTGGCTATGGAAAAGAGGGTGAGATGTGAAATCTAGGTGCCAACAAAAAGCCTCATGAAGATTGTTAGACATTCACTTCCTGCTCACAGTACATTACACTTGCCTCCAACCACTGCTTGAAATTTGCAAACACCAAGCTTTTAAGACACTTCTTTTGTTCTATTAATGTATCATGGCATTTAGCAAATTCCAGTGAAATGCCCAAATGTCTCATTAAAAAAGCTGGTTGTTATATCTGCCTCCACATGCCTCCCATGGGCAGGCCAAATAGAGTGCACACTGAGTCAGTCTTGGGATCAAGGTGAATGGAAATTCAAAGTTGACTATTGATCAGAGCTTGAAACGTGTTGCCTCAGTTACATATTCTATATTTCAGGCTTTTTGTAACCCAAACAAAGGCAGCATGCAAATGTAGAAACAGGGCCTTGGGAATGAGAAACGAGTAGAGACGAAGTGAATGACAAATGGATGTTTTCATTTAAATTTCATCAGTGCTGAAAGCCACATATTTGTTGTGGTAAACCAGCTGCTGTATCAAAGCCACCATTTTAAATCCCCTTTTACATTGATTATGGGAGATCTTCTTTCAGTGTGGTTTGAGTTTCTGACTGGCACAACGCTGATTGAGTTTGTCATAAAAGCTGACAACTTGTCCCTCGAGAAGTAAAAGGCAGGAGAATCCAACCATTCAGACGCTTTATCCCATGAGGATATTCGTACAGAGTAGAGCTTTCACTCCTTTCAAGCTCAAGCAGGGCTCTCACATCACCCCTATACAAAACCTTACATTTCTGGTCAAAATTGCTGTAGCTGCCTCTGCTAGACACCTGCAGATAGATACATAACTGAGAGCAGTTTGTTCCTGAGGATGGAAGCAATTAAGATCAGCATGGCTTGTGAAAACGTGCAGACTGAAGTGCCATTGTGTAAATGATGGCACTGAAAGATTGAAGGTCAGCTCATTACTGAAAGGCTCTCCCAGTTTCAATTAATCCTAATATGCAGGCACATAAAAGGTATCCCCTGAGCTTTTGATTTTGGTCCAATAAAGTCCCATGTGAGCAGAATAGTTTTCTTAACAAATTACTCCATTAATTTAGCTTGTAACTGCAGAATGAATATCTTAAGATCATTAAATTCACTATCATGAAAAAAGTGTAAATTAATTCAAAACCTTTTTTTTAGAGTGGGTCCTTATGATTTATTCTTTGAGTCCGTTTATTAAAGTCTATTTTAATGTTATCTTTACTTATAAATGCTTTCTAACATAATTGTATCTGTTTTAAGCCATTACTTCGCAATCCTTACAATTGGAACTTCATTTTTTCACACTTTGTCTCTTTAAAAGAGTGCATGTTGATGAATTTATTGATCTAAGAAATTAGCCCAAATACATCCAAATCTTAAAATTTAGACCTACACCTTTTTAGGCCAGATGATTAGACCCAGTGACCTAGTCGTCAGCCCTTTGATAGAGGTCAGTTACACATGTCATGTTGTAATTGAAAATCAGTCTTTGAGAAATCATAAAATCACATATTTTGGGGTTTGGAAGATTTCAAGTGATATAAAATCTTTTTTTTCCAGTAATTTTTTTTTTCAGTAAATGTTGTAAACTTGTCTTATTAATTCAAGCGTAATATAATCAATTAATTAATATATTGTCCACCTATTCTAATTTTTCAAAAAATACAAGTATATCTCACTTGCAAAAAAGTCAAAAGACTGAAATTTGATTAGTCAACGTCTTCTGCTTTTTCAAATGGCAGCTGCCTAAACCTGCTGACAAGATCTCTTTCCTGTAGCTCAAGCACAAAGAATTCAGTAAGTCTATAACGACAAGAGCTGAGCAGAGCCTGTCATATACTTTGATGGCTCACTTGAAGGGAGGAGATTCAGCCTGTGTGTCCTGTGTGTGTGTGTTACACATGACTGTCTGAAGGTCAGCTACATAAAAGTCAATTGACTGTATGGAATAAACAGACAAAGCATTCACCATAATCTTGTGCACCTCAGATGAATCCTCAACGCCTTGTCAGTGTCTCCTGCAAGAGAACTTCAGTGTAATTCTCCTTCATGAAGACACACTTGTAATTAAAATAGTTTTAATGAGATGATCTCCTCTCTACTAAAACTGTGAGCCTGAAGGTCTTATCCGTTACTGTGTGAATCCAAGGAGAAGCTGCACAATGTACAGAGGAAACTAAATCCAAGTGTTAGGTTCAAAACTCTTTTGTGTTCATTTTATTCATGGTGCAGCTCCCTGACAAACTGCTCTCCATGCTGGAGTGCTCAGTCTGTGTCAGCAGGAGTATTTAAACTTCCTACTGCACAGAGCTGGAAGTAAATAGGTTACCTACTGATATGGTTTCTCATTTTTTGCTATATTCTATTTCCAACTCTAAATTCCACCCTTTTGTTTTATAATTAATGATGAGATATTTGTGTCTTGGGGTGGCTGCTTCACTTCTGCTCAGCTCTAAAAGAAGGAAATCCTTTACTGAGGCACTAGCTACACAAAGAAAACTGTTGATAATATCCACTGTTTGAACAGAAGCTGTGCATTTGACCCAGTAGGGAATACTCAGGAGAGACGGAGCAAGATGAAACCAAATAGATTTTATTCTTACCTAAGAAATGCTCCCAATTGAGCCATTTTTTTTTACTCGAGAACACTACCTATTGAGACTTGTTTTGTTTTAGCCTTTGATCAAGTCATGAGAGGATATACTTGTAGGAAAGCAAGGAGGAGGACACAGGCCTGCGAGAAAGGTTTCCCTTCTGCATTCGGTATATAGCTAATGTAAAAGAAAAAAAGGAGAAAAAAATACAAATAAAAAGAATAGTACACCTACATTTCAAGGTCATGAAATAATAGTAAGGATGGTTGGTTGTAGCAGTTGTAGAAGCTTAATTTATGGCAAGGTTGTGTGATTTATGGTAGTTTGAATGGGTACAGAAGGTGTCATATTAATGGGATCTTCTCTCTAAGAGTAGATTCCATAGTTCAAGTACCTTTGAACTCAGTCAGTGAATAAAAGACTGACTGTTTTGCAGACGGCCAAAGTGGATTATACTTGTGACATAATGATTTGGATGAAAGCTGTCTGTGGCAGCAGACAAGCAAGGCTGGCTCATATCACATCCACCTTTAATGCAAAAAGTGATCAGTCACATATTTAACTGCCCTATTATATTAACACCCTCAAGGGCAGCCCTGTTAACCTCATGACCTCAGGCCTGGATTCTGAGTACTTTCAGTGTGTGATATGAGGAGTCATTTCCATTGACAGGGACTGAAGGGTTCAGTTGTAATGCATCCTGACATTGGGCCTAAGTTGCCAGAACAGATTTAATACACAGTCTGGCTATTGTTATTCATGGGATGAGTTTTGTCGCATGGCACTATGCACCAATGTCTTGACTAGTGGCATGTTATTGTATATGGTGCATATTTTTCATTGTGAAGAAAAAAAATGATAATATACTATTGTGGTAAAACAACTTTGCATCATTTTATGTGTGGTTTGAGGCTGTGCTCTGCTTTGTTTCAGTAGCTTGCTTTATGTTTGTCTGTCCTCTTTGTGCTCCATCTTCCCACGCTGGAGTGAGCAGCTGAATACTGCTTAGCTGCATAGGCCAAGGGGGCAGGCGGCTTGATCAACCTCATTTCAATGGACACAAAAACATTTAATTATTCTCCTCTGTTTTCTTAGACCTGACAGTTTGCATTTTTCTGTTTTACACCAGCACAAGTATGTGATTTTATTTAAAAAAAAAAAAACTAAGTTGTATGATATATTCTTACTATCTATCATTTGACTTGCTTTTATTACTTATTTACTAACATTCTTCTTCTTTTTTTTTTAACTGATTGGCTTGTACATCTATTCAAACCATATATTTCCGAAAAAAGAAAATGTGTTGCACTTTTCAACACCGCGTCTTTAAGGGGTTATGCACAAATGGCTTTTTAATTATTCATCTCTGCAAAGTGCCTCTACCTGCATCTCCTTATGGACTGCATATCCACCTTTTCAAACGGGATCTTTTTTTGAAAGAATGTACTAAATTTCATAAAGCTAAACTTGTAATGTTGTGTGGAACTCAAGGGGAAACAAAGTTCACACAGATTCAAATGAGTCAGTCACAAAGTTGCATTTCAATCAGGTGTTACTAGAGGAAGAACACTGGCACAGGCATAAATAGTCAGTGGTGGGAAAAGGGTGCTGGTGGGTTTTGCTTTAGGGGTGCTCTGAGGGCTTGCCTTGATCAGGGATCATGCTCTCAGACTGGTTGATTTGGCAGCGTGAAGCCTCATTCACTGAAAGGCAGAAGCAGCACAATGACTGAGTCAGGAATATCCAAAGCAGATGCACATCTCCCAGAACTTTCTAAACTCTACTGTGTGAACTTTTGTGACATACAGCGCTATATGTGTCTTGATATATGTCTTCTTCTAGCCTTTTTCCAGTATCTAAATTAAAGCTGGGACAGGCACCATCTAAAACAAAAGTTGGATCGTCAAATAATGGTTTGAATAGGTTTCAGTGGAATTCAGTGGAATTTCTGTCACAGTCAGCCTTGTGCCCCATTTCACTTCAAGGGTGACAGCAGTAAAAAAGCTGGTCTACTGTTTGCTTTCACGCTGCGACCCGATATTCTGAAGAATGGCCGACAGTGTGATGAATCAGTTGGACTAGAGACATCTTTTAAAAAGTAAGGTGAGCTTAGCTTAATGGCAACTGTAGATTTTAATAAAAATCTCTCTAGTGCATGTATCACTAATGCCCTGCAAATGTTTATGATATAGTAATTTACAGTATTTACATAAATATCATTATTTTAGTCCCATCCATTGAGTATTATAGACAAACATGACTACTAATAGAATTTCAAAATTCTGCCTAGCTGCCGGCTGACATTTTACAGTTTAGCATAGCACTTGGGGACACTTAATAATCATGTTTAACAAAATGCTTTCCTACGCTTTTTATCTTCCTAATTTTCACTTGTTTCCAGCAGAGGGTTCCACCAACTGGCCTACAGATATGGGT
The DNA here is from genome assembly GCA_036850595.1 of Rhyacichthys aspro. Classification (NCBI taxonomy): domain Eukaryota; kingdom Metazoa; phylum Chordata; class Actinopteri; order Gobiiformes; family Rhyacichthyidae; genus Rhyacichthys; species Rhyacichthys aspro. The sequence continues at coordinate 15,936,800 of CM072168.1, forward strand.
CATTGTTTGAGTTTGCTAACTGTGCAATTTCTTTCTCTCTCTTTCATCTGAGGCTTTAGTCAAAAATAGCTGCAGTTTACACAAGAGATCTTTGGGTAAACTTTTGCTCTTCTCTATTGTGCTTGTTTGCCAAAACAAACTGCTCACTAGTCGAACAGAACCTTAGCATTAGTTATTATATGCTATCATACTGCCATAAATAAACTGGATGAATACTACAAAGAATAATACAAAGAGCTTCTTGATGTACATGGGTTTAATAAGTGTTAGTTATGTTCAGATTTCCCACTGACGTGTCACATTTATTCTAACTCTCTTGACTGATACTTCATGCTGTTTGTCATGTTCGTGAGCACAATCACAAGCAACTATAGAAACCGTTATTTTTACTGTGCATGAGTGCCTGGAATAATTAATTATATTACCTAACACCACTGATTAAGAGAGGTCATTGTCGCAGTAGCATAGTTCTAGTCATTAGCTCAGCAAAGGTGCTATGTGGACTGAACCTTTGTAGGGATTTAATTAGCAGGATTAAGAAACGGAAATAGATGGAAGTATGACTGTCCGTTCTCATTTACACTTTTCCAGAAGAAATGATGAACTGTATTACATTAACCTTTATTTAAAATGGACTTCATATCCATTTATAACTTCTCTTGCTTCATGACTTAAAACAATGTGGTATGTAACAGCAATCTAGATACATTTTTAATCTTATAGTTACCACATGTTCATTCATCCAGGAGCAAAATTACATGCACACCTGTTGCCAGGTTGTGCAGCACCATGTTTTAGGTGTCATTCAATAGTGTGATTCAAAGAAAGTCGCTGTAACATCAGCACACATAATGTTCATTTGCAGGGCACTCATGGCACATAATTAATTTGAGGGAGATAAACTATACATCACTTTTTCACTTTCTGAGCCCAAACAGCCTGCAGTTAATCATTAAGAAAGATGTCAAGTGAACTTTTAATTAAGATTTGTGGATGGGCGTTGATCTTTTGTTACCTAGAAACAGTTTTTGTCCTTGTGTACATGTCAGACGTTGAGTGTGAACATGTGGCGACTCAGATTGTAATATCCTCACAGTCGGGCTCGTATGAGGAGGCGGCATGCTGACCCTGAGCTGTTCCTCCTGAGACAGTAGCATAGACAATGTCCATAATGGCTCACTGGGGGATTTGATGTTATTGACTGAGCTAAGTGCTGCCGTTGTGTTTCTATTTATTCAATCATAAATCTGAGAATAGCCTTTGCTGTGTTTGTGGAAATGGTAATTCATCTTAACTGCAGTAGTTTAAAAGAGAGGAGTGTTTGTGTATGTTACAGAAGCGTTTGCACCATTGACCTTGAGTAAAAGTCTTATGTCTCAGTTTGCAACATCTGCCTTTGCAAAATGTCCTTTCAGGGCTGTGTTTTTATCTGTGCATAACCTCATGTTATGATAATTATTTTTGGTCATGACAAAAATTTCAGACTTTGACACATGTATTGAAAATGGTCTTGGATATGGTTTAATCTTAAAAATGCACTATTTTTTAAGGATGATCGAAAGTTTGGCTCATAGGATTTAGTGCCATTACAACATAAAACTTACCACATCCCTTTTTTTTTTTTTCTCCATTAACTTAAAAAGACACTTCCTTCTTTTGATTGCATAGCCGCAGTAAGGCATAGTATGTCACAGGTTTGTCTGCTAAGTAATAGTTAATGTCATAATTAGGCAGTTATATTGACTTATTTCTATTCATCATTTTATTTGGGTTCATCCGAATATGGGCATTATAAAACCTAACTGCAGCAGAGATAAAGGACCTGCAGATGACCATTTTAGCTGCTCCTCCGATCTGCCTGAGTGTGATGGAGAGGCATTCTGGTGTTATTGAACATAGATTAAACCTTAGTCCAAGCACATAACACTGCACTGACCAAACATCTGGTGGTTCTTTACAAGTTCCCTCTGGCTTGTTCAGCAAGTATCCAAGTGCTCTGAGCATGCTCCTTTGAGCAAGACAAGAGGCTAAGTAAGCCACTTTGACAATGTCAGTCATATCAATTACAGTGACATAATGCTGTGAAGTCCACAAATTCTGTTTTTGAGTTGATAACAGTTTAACTTAATTCTCATTGTTGTCCCAAAGAATGGGCTGTATATTTTAATTTAGTCTAAACTCACTAATTTGTGCCCACACAATCTTACATAGTAATGTGATGTAGGATTCACTAGTGACACAAACATCTTGTCAGTGACAGATTCCTCTGAGCCATTTTTGTTATAGTGTGACAAAAAGTACTCGGAGGGTTGATGATCATTTACAAAACTTATGTTCTGAGGTGTTAGTTTAGTAGTTTCTGCAATAGAAATGTGCTTTCCTCAGCTCATTAGTTTTTTTATGTGCCCATGTTTCTGCATTTTAGAAACTGTCAAGTGTGTTGTTGAAACCAATGGAAGCTGTCTTACCTTAGTGTTGTGTTTTGAAGTAAACATAGTTTTATTCTGGAAAGTATCTGAATCTGCAGCTATTTACACAAAAACCTGTAATCGGCACGGTGGCATCATGCTGTGCACTGCGTGAAATAGCCACATCCAGATCTTGTGCTTTTGGTATAAAAAAATCTCAAGACTTAAAGTACAGTGTTAATAATATATATATATATATATATATATATATATATATATATAAGGTTAAAAGTTGTAACATTAGTTTATTCACAGTCAAATTGTATCCATGCTTTGCAATGTGAGTAATCTAACAGATTCCTAAAGTCTTGGAAATTCTTTCAAAAATCTGTCAAGGATAGACATCTTATTTCCAGTTGTTTGGCTCACAAGTAAAAACTGTGTCTGTTCAGTATCCAGAAAAGCAATGTCTTGTCACATCCATATTATGGCTTTTACATAAAACTAAGCAGGGCTATTCACACAATCTTTCCTCTATTTTGGTGACTGCCTCCCTTTGCATGAAGAAAACATTCTCCTTTCGGGGACCATACCTTTTACACAGAAGGTGAGGAAATGTTGCACGATGGCTATAAATCAATAAATACATCTATAGATAACTGCACATAGTTTGGTCTAAACTGTTTTTATTTGGCACAGCATTCTTGTAACATCATCTGAATAAAAAAGGAAGGTACCAAACTTAGGAGCTTCAAACTGTTCATTAGTTTGTGTCCTTTCCAATAAGTCTGCAGCGTGGACATCTCTAATGGACTTTGTGATAGCAGCTTCCTGCTCAGCGGCTCTGAGATGGCTTTGTCTGGATCACTGATAAAGATGACCCAGAGACTGTTGTGTTTTATGTAAGCATACAGCTTCCTTTTGTCTTGTCATGCACTTTCACTGGGTAAAAAAAAAGAAACGAAAGCTTGTTGTCAGGCAACAGGAAAACTATTTGAAGACCTTTTAGGTGAATTTTAACATTAACTTCATTAAAACATGTATATGGAACCCTTGTTAGATCAGTTATGTGCCTCTTTTGTGCTCTTTCAAAATCATTAAATATAACAAACCAGACACAGAAAATGTTAGATCTTTTAGTGCTTTGTCAGTAAATTGTTCTCTCTTTCTCATATATCCCCATTACTTACCTTTGTCCCCATTTAACTGTCCCCTACAATGAAATATACATGAAGGCAGAGATAGGATGGTGCATTCTTGGTCTGTGGATCTTGAGATAGAAGGTGCAGTTTACATTATTCAAGTGGAAGAGTCATTTCCTTCACAGTTTCAAATGCTTTCACCTCCACCTTCCAGAGCAACCCTTTTCAATCGTCCAAAGGCCGTTTATGGCAAACTGCTGCATCAGTAGCCACTTCTCCAATTACCTCACAGCAGATGTTCATCCTGAAAGTTTTGTTTGTTAAAAGTTATTCTGTGACACCAGGTGTTGCTTCTGCATAGTTTTGCTGTTTCCTCAAGCATACGCATAACAGGTTTATTAACATTTAAAAAGGTTCAAATGGAAAGACAGGATAAGAATATGTTTGTTGTTACATTTTATGTTTTGATATTTCCCATCAAAGTAATACCTAATTCTCAGAAACCTTAATAAGCAGAACAATAGCTACATGGACTAAAAAGTGATATATTGGTAATACAGCCTTAAAACAGTTGCTAACCCATTCCCTTTCTTCTTTTCCCTTTTTAAATGAAATTCAGCAGATTTATCACAGGGACTATGGCGTTTTGCCAGTAATACAATTGTCACTTTATCTGTGTCTTGCCACGGCCCTGGTCACCTGCATTATCAAAACACCAAGGTCTTTCCTCAGGTTGCTGCCTGTAGATACGGCCATTAGTTCTGCTCCTGTGCTTACGGGAGAGAAATCCCAGGTCAGTGCAAGACAGTGAGACACAGGAGTGAATGACATCCTATCCAATTACTTGTCACCTCTACACAGGCTGCTGCTGAAACTCAAAGAGACCACATGAGACAAGCAATTACACGGAAAAAGATTCTGATCACCGTAGAAGTACAGCACACCTCACCCTAACACCACTGCAATCTTCATGTCTTAAAGTCATACTGCTTACGGACTATGGAAGTGGGCATTTATTAAAACCCTGCAGTGGCCTGACATCTGTGTTCATAAACACAGCCCTAAAGATAAAAGAAGAATATTTACTTTGGAGATTAACCTTTGGTTCATTGTATTGTAGTGGTCACTCACTTACCGCCCTGCTGCAAACTCGTAACACACTTCTCTATATATACCTGTCTGTAATATTTTGCCGCAACTTCACCTTCACTGACTTGCAACAAATTAAAAATAAAAATAGTTTGCATTCATATCAAGTTACACACTAGAGAATTAGAAAAGCAACACGCTGTGCCACAAATAATGCCACGTTTCCAAACTAGATGTCTAAACAGAAGCTGGCACATTTACTCAATTCATTCACTGCTGTCAGCCGTAATGAGAGCTTCATCACGATGGCACGCGGAGCAAGAGAAATTATGTTCATGTCAGCTGTTTTTAAATTATTCATTCGCCCACCTTTGCCTCTTTGTTTTCTTGACTTTACAGAGAGGAGCCGGTGTTTGCAACAGCATTCATTTGAAAGTCTCTGACAACCCACTGCTGTGGGCAGGTTAGTATATACAGAACAGTAACAAAGACAAATGTGACTCAAGCAGTGACCCTGAAAGGGAAAAAAGAAATGACAGAGAAGAAAACAGGAAATGCTCTTTGCTCATGCAAGCCATTAGTAAGCAAACATTTCTCATGATTTGACGCTGATGCTGACAAAGTTTAATACAGCACAGGTTTGACACAAATCACCATATTTTGTACCTGTGCTTGAGCTAAAAATAAATATACAATTGTCCAACAAGGATAAAAGTAAAGCCAAGTACAAGATAAAAAAAACTAAATAGTTTTTACTTTGACAACACATAACCGTGTATACATAATATACACAAAACAAAGTTACACCATGTGAACTAAAGTTCAGCTTCTATGTTACCTCATGACTTAAGGCACATTAGTGAATAGTTTACTCTTGCAGTCTTTATACATTCGGCACCTCTCAGCATTAATTAGCATAAGTCATATCTTTGAGCTAGCCTGATGAAATAATACATAATGCTAATATTCATGCCTAAAACTCAAATGTATGTAAGTTTGTAGCAAGTAGTTAAAGTTAATTCGAGAACATGTTCTTGTATAAAGAGCCACTGGCCACAAAACAACACATTGTAGTTCATTACCAAAGCTTTAAAAAAGTTGCTCATAAAATAATGTGTAATGTTGCATTGGCTGTTTTTATGCAGTGCCAAGTCACTACATTGCATTAGCATATGATGGTCACCTGAAACAATACCTGCTCTTTGTAAGCACACCAAAAGAGCTGTCACATAAACACATGATAAGTTTTCATTTTATTATTCATGAATCTTGATGCAGGCTGCACTGTTTGTTTAGCTTTAGCCGAGATGGGGAAATCCCCCCAAAACAGAATATATCACAGAAGACCACTATTTCTCTTGACCTAAATTTGTTGTTTGTGAGTCCACATTAGCGTGTGCTGGCTGAATTGAATATTGAAATAATTCCTCTGAGGTAATCATGCTAATAATGAGGTTACAGCAGAAAGATGATTGATTAGTCACTTAGAGGACTTCATGCAGGTATTAAAATAATTATCTTCATGATTTACTGCAGTATTGATTAGAGCTAAATCACAGTGGAAGGGCCTGTTGCTCTGGCATTGCGCTTGTGTTCACTCCTTAAACAGGTGTCTTATTCATGCTATAGACTTCCAGTGTCTGGCTGAAAACACTTTTTGCATAATAAATCTGTGAAGGCCCAAATTTAGAGTTATGTCCCTGAGAAGCTGCAACATGTTTTACGGTTGTCCTTTTATATTGCTGCCCATTATGTTTAGATTAGGCATTCAATTAGTACAAACGCTGGAGCTGAAGGCTGAATGTTAAATCATAAGCAAACCCCATGGGGACAGGGCTATAGCATTACACCCCCAAGGTACTTAATTCATTAGTGCGCTATATTGTAAGCTGCTTTGCCGTGGGACAGTGAAAGCTGCAATAAGTACCTCATTGTCAAGCCCCAAAACAAAGACTACACTTATTAAGCTTTTATGGAAATATGTGATTTATATTCAAGCAGGGAGGTCAAACTTTTCACAGTAGCTGCTCTTTCTTTTTTATCATCAACACATTTTGTTTTTAGCTTCAGGTGATGAGTTTCTTTTTTTTTTTTTTTTTCACGTTATTTGCTTCCAATTTGTCCCCCGGTGATAATTCTTAATGTTTCTTGCGCACAAATTTCCTTGTATCCTGCCAAATAAACAGTGTGTGAAAACGGGCTGATTCAGGCCTTCCCGAGATGGATTGACTGTCTGATGATAATCTGATGAATTTCTGCATATATGCATGTTGTAATGGAAGATCCAGCTCGCTGCTCATAAATTACAGCTGATGGAAGTGTGGCACGCATAATGAGGCTCAGTGGCATAGGTATCATTTAATTAAAAAGTGTTGTGACAAAGAACGCGCACATCTTAACAGTCAAACTCAACTCACACAGAGAAGCTGAAGATGGATGTCAAGCAAACTTAGCTGTTTGGGAGGAAAGGGAATAAAATGCTGCAGGGCAGGTAGGACATAGAATAAGTGCTGCTTGTAATCACTTTTTTTAAATGCATTTACCAACAACTGTAGTCCATACTCTTATAATTAACCGTGCACATCAATTGTTCAGTTAAAGTATTGAGTTCTTTTCACAACTGGAGTAATCAATGTGTTTCTAATGCAATGTGAGATAAATAAAGTGCTCGGGACAGTGCAGTAGTTTGAAACACCACTCAATATGATCAATACATTCTCAAAAGAGCTCCCTGCTTGTTCCTTGTGACTCACTAAACAGGGATTGAGAGCTGAAGAAGTCACCCTGACATCACTCAAGCCTCTGAGCCTATTCTCGTTCCCACAACATAACATATGGCAGACAATGGGCTATGTTGATGATAAAAAGGGCTGAGAGTGCTTTCCACTTTTCTTGGTTGACGACTGTAACACTTGATTGTATTCCTATGAAAAAGAAAAGAAATGTAAAGTTGTCTTTTCCCCTAAGCATGACCAAAGATATTTAAACAAGACAAACCGAATCTGCAGGAATGTGGGTTTGACAAAGCTAATAAAAGTGGATCTGATACTGCATTTGTAAGACTAAGTCAACAGGACAACACTTTCCACACAAACAGCATTGTAACTATGGACAGAAAAACTGTCTTTGAATATGAATCGATCCACCTTGAGTAGCCGTACACTGGCACAAACATTTTTCTAAACCTAGAGGATGAAGTTACCTTGACATCAATGTGACAAGGAGAAAGCCTTTTGCATTTGAGAGCGTTACCTGCTAATGCGCTCAATTGATCTTGACTTTTTTGATGTTGTTGTTGTGGTCTGTACCTGTTGTGTTGCTCAGTTATGTTATGACGTTGAGTGTTGGGTGCCCAGGTGACTCACTTCATTGTCTTGAACAAAGTGTCCTGAGGTTAACACGTTGCTCAGGTGACATTTGTTCCCTGTGCACCTATGTGACAATCCTGAGATCTTGGATGTCACGTTGCAGTATACTGGTCAGATGTCAAATGTTCCCACATTAAAGTGCACTGGGGTCATCCTGGTCATCCAGGTGTTTGTCCAGTGTTTTATACTGCTCTAATGATATTATACCATGAGCAGTCATTTTTATGTAATTTTCAAAAGGTGTGCTGTGAGCTTCCTGTCCTGGTAACACCTTTATACAGTGTTTTGTCCTCGAAGCAAATCTGTTTTTTTCCTGCATTTTTTTTAAGGTGTTTTCCACACCCCTTCCGAATGTGACGACAGAGGGTAAACTTCCTGTGATAAAATCCAAATAACAATGACTCAGCTTGACCTGACATTGCCCAGTATTCAGTGCCCAGGCTGGCCTTTCTAAAAGCCTTTCTACAAGAAGTTTTTCATGGTTCCCCTTGGACCAATATGTCAGTGATCAGGCCTAATTAACTACCTGTGCAACAAATGCCTGTTCTCTCCTTACATTTGCCTGAAGAAAATTGTATAGATTAAAACATCGGCTGGTTATTCGAGTAAAGTATTTGGAGCAATGGTGTGGGCACCTTATAATTTGTCATGACCTCTAATGACTGATGTTAAACCATGTCTGTAAACAAACACAACAGTCTCTTGTGCTGGCCAACAAATCCCTCACCACGCAGTTTTTGTTCAGTCTGCTCTTCTGCTCTTTCCAGACAACAACACCTCCAAGTTATCTTGGCCTAGCCTTGGTGTGACAACAGCTGCTCCAGATGTGTGAGACCACTGCGGTGTGACTAACAGAGAGGATCTATTAATCACCCTGTATACCCTGTGATCTGCGTTCCACTTCCCTCAGCACTTCTGCACTTTGCACTGCTGCACACACACAAACCAGAATAGCAGGTGCACTCGAGGACGCCCACACTGTCTGCACTTCCACTTTCACATATTGTACAATTAAATAAGGCCCTAGTCTTAATTAGTTTGGCCCATTAGATTGTTGCTATAACTGTGAGAGTGGTGGATGGAACAGAAAGACATTAATGTTGAAAAAAAGAGTGGGAAATCTTGCTGCTAGAACTACAACCTTGCTTTTACCAAATGTAATTACAGACTCCAGGGAGGCACAAGTTTACCAGTAGCGTGTGCAGTCTTTTTTATTTCTTTCTTTGTAGAGTTTAGGAGACATTTTACTGCTTCACTGTTCCTCTGTGCCTGTCTGTCTGCCTTTGAGGGGGCACTGCTGAGATAGCTTTTGTTGTGTTTTGTCGCTATCATTTGTTCAACGAGAGTCTGTAAAATGTATATATGTTCAGTCACGCAACACCGGCTGAGTTTAATTTCTGCCTCTGCTATTGTCTCTTTTGAAATGTGTTTCCTATAGCTAAATTGAATAGTAAATACAGCTGTAGCCCTGGGGGCGTAGGAAAAGTTACGGAATGCAAGTGGCTGCAGGCGAACGTTCCTCCTGAGGGGCTGACACATGCTGATGCTGACAGATCGACACAGTGATTATTCAGAGCTTAGGAGATGAACTAGTGCTTGTGTTAGCGGGCTCCCCCAGCAGACCAATCACTCCCAATCACACCTCCATAAATCAAACGCACGCACAGATCCCGCTGGTTACGAATCAGCACAGTCCGAGGCGAAAAGGTCGGTCGGCTGATGAAAGAGTGCTTATCATGAGAGAGTGACCACAACAGCTCCTGAGAGACCAGGCAGGCCTTGTTGATTTGACACTCAAGGTCTTTGTACTAAACTCAAACTTGCCGTTCATGTAGCGTTATTGTCATGGCTCTTTATACGTTCGAAATCACAAAACACTTGTGAGTTTTGCTCTGTCTGCATTGAAAAAACTCCCTCACTGCACCAAGTAAGAGGCTGCTGTGTGCATTGTGCTTTGATGTAACATTTTGTTGCAGCCTTGTTAAAAATACACCTTTCAGGTATAACATTATGACCACTAACGGATGAAGTGAAGAACACTGATTATCTCTTCATCATGGCACCTTTTAGTGAATGGGATGTATTAGGAACAGATGAACATTTTGTCCTCAAAGTTGACATGTTAGAAACAGGACCACAGAGGAATGGAAGAAGGTGGTCTGGGGCAATACATAGAGGCCCCACCTCCCAACAAACGAGTTTTTCAAATAAGCCACCTTTTATCACTTCAACGCCGAAATATTAAAACAGTTTATGGGTCTCTGAAGATTTAAAAAACAGATGGTTCATCAATCATCTTTAGCTAAACATTTGATATAAACACAGGAAATCCAATCTACTAAATCACATTTTCAGCAAGGTGGACATAATCAGTTAGAAAAAAAAACTAACTTTGTAGAAACTTTTTACATAGGTATGTAACAAAACAAAGCCTTAAATAAATAATGTTTAGACAACACTAATCAAGTCCTAGGGCCCATCCATCACCTCAACCTGGCTACTGTCCAGATAAAGATTAAAATGTAGCAGATTGAAATAAGGACAGTTGTTAAAAATGTTGATTTTGTATTTTTCATTAAAAAAAAACAACACAAAGCTGTTGTCTATCATAAGTTAATATAAGACAGAAAACAACAAAAAATGCACTAGTATTTGTACAAAACATTTTTAAACCCAGTGTATGTCCTATGGCACATCTTTGTCTTGAATAACAAACAGTTCTCACCTGGCTGCACAGCACACAATATAAATAACAATATGGCTGTTTCACATTGTTCCAGAGTGTAAAAAAAGCATAATTCATGTAGCATTGCACCCGTTCAGCCAGGTGTAGTTTGTCCATAATTACACACCACATCATTTGACCTGTGTCTTTTTTCCACTGCAGGCACACATTTAGTGGCTTTTTGTTGCTGTTTTTATTGCAGTTCTGTCTCTACACAATCATCATAACATTTAACATCACAGCAGTTTTTGTATTATAATAATTAAATGCAACACTTTCTCCACTCCTACCATCATACAGAAAAAGTCACGTATTTACTTCCAAAATAACATATTTATTTAAGTAAGTATTGATCGACTGATGTGGACTTATAAAGGCTTTAGTGAGCATGTAGTGGATTTGGGTACTCTTTAGTGCAGACCTGAGAGGCATTCAGGATTATACTGTTATAATACAGTCATAGTAACTATTATCATCCCTTAATGAACCAGATTCTTTTGAAAGAAGACATTATTATATTCACCACACGTGTGTAAAGCTACATCTGTAAGTCATTGCCCTGATTTTGCACCTCCTTATCTGGTTATTTGCATGCATTTATTGCTATAAGAATGACTTCCGTAATGTGTAAAGATTGCTGTTGCTTTGTAATCACCATCTCACTTACATCTTAAATCTACCTGCATAACAATGACCACATATGACAAAAAGATCATGTGAACAACACAATGATGTTAGTTGCACTGGAAGTCCCAATTAACATTGCACAGTCGAGATGAATAAACTCAATGATGTGCTCCAATGAGCTATGAAGCCATTCAGCAGTCTAAAATATTGGCCCCTCAAGCAGAGAGCAGCAGCTTCAAAGCACCAATGTCACATCGATGATTGGCCAGGAAACAAAGTGTTAACAACACATTCCTTCTGTGCAGAGAGAGAGAGAGAAAAAATGAAATGCACAACAGTTTCAGTGAGTTGTCATTGGAAAGCAATTTAGAAAGCAGTAGGATCTCATTATTACATCAATTTAATTCCAATTAGAAGAAATGAATCAAATTATCCTTTTCATAGCATGTGGCAAAATAACTGAATGAAAAATGAACGTGACCAAAGTAGATAATCACTTCATATCAGCAAATTGATTACTACTTTTTTTTTTTGTATTATAATTTACATCAACTTTTTGTAAGGTCAAAAACAAAATTAATTGCACTGGTATCAGTCACAGATAGGGTTAAATAAATCACAAATTAATTTAGTCTTTAATGAAATGGCAATATAATTACCCTTTTTTAATTTGACTCTGTACAATATGCAGATAGCACCAGAGTGTGAATAACTTTTTAATAGTATATGTTTTGTAGATTTAAGAGTACATTACAGATGAGGTAATAGATCCCTGGCTCCGACATCAACAGAGGGTCGTTTGGAGAAGCAAGTTTTCATTTAGTTTGACCCAAATAGATTGCTTGCCCTTCTATACAAAAGCAGACGTGGTGTTGGACATGGCCACAGTGCACATACCGGGCTGGCTTCCTTCATTTACTCTTTATCATGCGGTAATCCACACGGAAACTCCACCCATCTGTCCTGTGAAATAAAACTGCAGACCTGTGAAAGACAACACAACTGCAATATGACTTCTACAACATGACAGTAGCACCTCTTGTGCAGACTCACAAAAATAGCTCTATTCTAGCATCACCTGTGACGTGAGAAAGTTTTTAGGCACTGTGTGAGCCTCCACTGTTGTAACTTTGATGCTAAAATTTGAAGTTTTTCACAGTTGAAAAAAAAAAATGTATCAGCTATTTTGTTCCCTCTCTGACCACATTCACAATGCACTATTCCTTCAGAAGTGGGAAATTACTTTCAGTGGCAGGGCTTTGATGTTACAGATAGTGATTAAAGTGTTTGGTGATGTTTCATGCAGCGGGAATCAACAACAAAGTGACTCTGATACAATAGACAAGTACCCATGATAGCTTTCTTGTGCTACTTTTGGACTAACTCTTTTGATGAAGAACAAAAACACCATTGCTTTGCGCTGACTGTGACTTACATAGACTGGGCTTAAGAAAATATTTTGGGTAAAGGTTGGTTATTAGCTTTGGTTTCATAATCTGACTAAATGTGGTGTGGGCTATATATATATTCTTTTAGCAGTGTTCCAGAGGTTTGTAAAGTTGGAAAAAAGGTTTGTGAAGAATGAGTCTTGCCCCAGTGTCAAGGATTAATTTGGCATTAACTCGTCTGTAACCTTAAAAACACAGCCCATTGACCACTGTTTTTTGTCCTTTCAGACATTAAGAAGCAACAATTCTGAGATACTTAACCTAATTAATGAAGTGGTTGGGAGTTGACTCTTTTTAACTTTGAAGTGGTTGTAGTCCCTGAAACTATTAACATATAAAAAGTATTCTTAATGTTTTTGGAATGAACACTGTAAGTTCTGCAATTCCGTTACGACTGAAGAGCCTTGATTGTACTCTGTACAGTCTTTTTAGCCAGCAATGATAGTGCGAATACCAAATGTGCCATGAGCTAAGAGTTACATTATCACATACGTATTGTCATATACTCCATACGCACTTTTCAGTTATCGTAGGTTATATTATTTCATATTATAGGTATAGAATTATTCTGAAATGTTATAAAGCGATATTCTGTCATAGTAAATATCATTCAAAACTATAAAAAGTATGTTCAGAACCAAGGTTCTTGACTTTTCACATTTTTCTGTCAGCCTGAAGTGACTGAAGTGGATTACTTTGCTGGCCTTTATCAAAGTGTGAGATCCAGAATTCAAGTGAGTCTAGTCCTTTGTGACAGAGAAAGTAACCTAGCATTTTTGTCAAATTGATGTCTGCTTGTGGTTTGATTACTTCGTATTCCTTTGTTCCTTTCTTCCTCAGTTCATGAATAAAGCAATCACAGAGGTTAAGTGAATGGCCTTAAATGTGCCTGATTGCAAGCTGCCAGATAGCAGCAATTTAAATCATTTTTTCAGCAGACCCCAAGCTTCTAATTCACTTTTCATTTGTCTGTTTGTTGCAGGCCAATGGGGTCAGTGCATCGGGGACGAGTGTGGGTCCGGGGGCTTTCAGACCAGGTCGGTATGGTGCGTCCATACAGAGGGCTGGACGACCCACCACTCCCATTGCCAGCATCTGGAAAAACCCGAGAGCAGGCGGCCCTGTTTTAGGGTTTGCGGCTGGCACCAGGATCTGTTCGAGTGGGACGTGTCTGAATGGGGGGCCTGTGTTCTGGTCCCTTTCTTTTCCAATGAGCTCAAGCTGAGGACAGCTGAGTGCGTTACAGCACAGCATGGAATCCAGCGGCGCAAAGTCCACTGTGTACGCACTACAAACCGTACAGCGGTCACCTTGAGGATATGTGAGTTTTTTTCCCAGAAACCACCTGTGGAGCAGGCATGCCTCATTCCATGCCCACAGGACTGTATAGTATCAGACTTTACATCCTGGTCAAGCTGCAGTAAGACTTGTGGCGTTGGCCAGCAGTATCGGACTCGACATGTCCTAGCCACGCCCATGTACGGAGGAGCTAACTGCCCCAACCTCACAGAAACCAGGACTTGTACTCACCCTGTGGACTGTCCCACTGGGGACGAGGAGTACCAGTACAGCCTTAAAGTAGGGGCCTGGAGTGAGTGTAGACTACCACATGACAAGGATTCACTGTTGAGTGGTAGGACCACTGTGGACTTCAGCAGCTCCCAGGAGAACAACACTGTCCTACAGCACGCTCAGGCCTCTCACCACCATCACACCCATCAGCACCGTCAGCCCCATCAGCACCATCAGCACAACCAGCACCCCATGTCGTGGGAGCTGGAGGTGGGATACCGGACACGACAAGTCCGCTGCACTCGGAGTGACGGCAGGAACGCCATGCTGAGGTACACCAATCACAAAACCAAATGTCACTCAACAGGAATTAAATTGTGACAAAGAGTGAAAAAATGTTGTATTTTCTAAGGTTTGATATAAATCCAAGATTATAATAAAAGCATTGTGGCTCTGAAGGAAGTGATTTGTAGCACAGATAACTGAGTTCATCTTAATCTCTTTTTCTGCTGATGTAGCATTTCAGCTGGAAAAGTGCTCTTTGCTGACTGTCAAAAACTGAACTACAAGACCTATTGTTTTTTAGGCATTTGGATTTTTTCCTTTTAGTATCACATGAGACTCAGTGTTCTTGAGGATCAGGTTTAAATTTCATGTCATTGGTAGGTCCTATAAAACTGTTATATTACAATGCATTGTTTTTTTCACATAAAATCTGGTCTGCAACTAGTTTACACACATTTTGCACATCATTAATTTTGTTGTCAAATTAAATTATGTACAGAAGACTAGAATAATCATCACCAAGTTATATGTAAACGCTTCTCAGACAATTTGAATAACCATAACATTATGACGAGCTTACAATTAGAATTAAGCAGGGCTACCAAACAAGCTCTGAGCCACTGGTTTTGAAAGATGCCTCTGAAGGTCTGTCTCTGGCACCAAGATGTTACCAGCACATCCTTTAATTGTGTGATGTTGGGCTCTTGTGGACAGCACATTCTTGTCTGCCATATCCTTTCCTTGCATCACATTTGACAGATGCTGACTGCTGCAGACAGGAGACAGCCCAGAACAGCTGCAAATACTCAGTCGCAGTCTTTCAAATCTTTAGACTTTTCAGTATTCCTTAAATATGTTTCCTTACAATTTTACCCTTTACTCACCGACTGGCAGGTGCCATTGTAGCAATCAGAGTTACTCACTTACTGTCATGCTCAAAATGTTATTGTTGTGTCATTGGTTTTGATACACAGCTATAGCAATGTGTTTCTACATTACACCAAATTACAGTAAACATATGAAAACATGAAATTGTCTCCTCTGCTTTGATTGACAGCCCAACTCAAAACAATGTGGGCTGTTGATTATGTTTCCCGTTGGCTGTTGTGTAAATGTGAAGGGGCCGTTCAGTCAAGTAAATTATTTTTTATACCGATGGTGCTTATTTATTCAATCATTTTTAGATTATGTGAAAAGCCGCTGTTATACCTTTGTATTAGCATTGGCAGTGAAGCACTAAATGTCAAGTGCTGATCCCTTCCACTTCACGCTGTTTGAGCTAACCCTGCTATTTGGATCATTTTTACACACACAGACGAGCACACATGCTCACAACATCCTCTTCAGGAATAAAGAAAAGCAAAAGGTGCTCTTTTTGATGCCAATTGAATCCTCCAATGTCATCCATTCAGTATAATATGACAATAATGAAGAAAGCACTTATTACATATTTCATATATACATATTACATATTTTGTATTTAAATTGATGAAAGAGAACATGTTACATTTCATCTTTGTTTCTTTGAGTTGTAAATGACTCCATTTTGTGATTCACTTTTTTTCTGTGGAGTCTTTACATTTTGTCTTGTCAGAAGTTTGATATTGTCAGGTTAATATTCACCTGAATGCTGGTTCACTGGCTTTAGTGCTTAAAAGTCTGAACAGAGTGTTTACCCTGCAGTGTCTTGTTATCGTAGTATTTACCAAGAAGTGAGACTGGGGCTTTTGAATATGGATTTCCCACCTGAGCCATGCATCATTCTGCTCTCCTAATTACTTTGTTGAATTCTGGGATGAGCATTGTACTCATTTTAATAATCTAACTAATTAAAGTGCCCAAATGAAACAGCAAACGCAGTAATTGGATAACTGTTGAGATGTATTTTTTTCCACTCTGTAAGCTAAACCTTTGCAATAAGCTGGTTGGTAGCTGTACACAGGATGTGGATGTTAAAGCTATAGAAGTCCCATATTTATGAGCAAATCATTGTGTCCAGCGGATGCCTCTCAAAACACATATTTCATACAATGCTTGTCAATCACAGTAATATTTTTTGTCTGTTTGAACTGTAAAAGGCATTCAGGCATTAAACCTCTGTTTTCTTCTCACTCCACAGTCTGTGTACCAAGAGCAGCCCTTCTCTGACCTTCCAGTCCTGTGCGATGCCCAAACACTGCCAGACGTCTGACTGGTCATCATGGAGTCTTTGCTCTAAAACCTGCCGCTCGGATGACCTCTCTCCTGGTTTTCGCATCCGGACACGGATCATGACGCAGATCCCCGTTGGAGGCGGCAACCAATGTCCTGCCCTAGAGGAAAAAGAAGCTTGTAACATTTTAGGAGACTTACTTCCAAACTGCCCAAGGTACTTTGGTGCATCAGACAGTCCATGTGAAACTATTTGCTGGATGTTTTTTCATACAATGGCACACTCTGACACCAAATTTGAATTTAGTTTGCACCTGAATAATTATGACAGAAGCTATGTGGCAACAGATATTCATAACTTCAGTGAAACTACCCTAATTATCTTGTGACACATATAATAACCTCACGTTCTGTTGAGGTTTCCTGAAACGGTCAACACGACTCAGATAACACATAAAGACTGCACCTTATTGTGCAGGGGATATTTGAGGTAAAAAGGCTTTGGCTAATGCTACATGCAGTAAACAAAGTAGTCGATTGAGAATTATTTCCCCGGCTGCTAGATTTTAGTTTTATTTGCTAAATCTACACAGAGTGCCTCAGAGCAGAGGATTTACATGATTACAGGGAAAACTCATTACAGAAATTAAGCTTTTGATAGATTACTACAGGCTGTTGTTCTGGTAAACTCCTCAAATATTATTACCCTATGCACCACTGGATTTCCATATTGGAAACCAAACATTTGTTTAGAAGTATGGAAATCCGAGTAATCATGGCTTCCTCTTTTGTAAAAAAAAACCCTTTACCTCCCTCCTCTTTTAGTAATTTAGCACCACTTTATATACAGCAATTCATTATTCCTTTTTAAATACAGCCATTTATCATTTTATTTGTGAATAGCCTCATGGTTTATTCGTAAATAAACAAATGGGATTACTGCCCTGAAATATAACAGAGCCTAACTGCTATAATCAGTCCACTTTCAGCACTTGCCTCGACTAATGCATGTATTTTCAGGTTTGTGTGGCGGAGTACGGACTGGGGAGAGTGTCGCATCGCCCCCTTACTGAGCCAGCAGGACAAACGGCTGGAAAACATCAGTGTGTTATGTGGAGCAGGGATCCAGACAAGGAAGACCTACTGTGTTCAAATCCCTGATGACTCAGCACCACATCACAGGAAGGAGGGTAAGAAAAAGTGCCTTCATTACAGCTGACCCAAGGCGTGCTGTAAGCACACGTTGAATAAAGAGATGCTCCAAATATTGTGAGTGTGCTGGAGCGTTGAGATAAATTGTAAGCATATATTAAGGCTGTGGCTGTTGCAACATTATTCAAAGTCTAGCAGAAGAAGATGAGGTTTAGCACCTTAGACAACTGCGACTGCATTTCAAAAACTGAAGTGTCTTTGGAGATCAAATTGTCACACTTGTTTAAAGTTGAAATCTGTTTGATCCTTGTAGAAGAAGAATCCTTTTTGTAATAATGCCATCCCTGAAGTATACTGTATATACGGCTTTTCTAGGAGCATGCTGTGTGCATAAAAATGAACAGGACCGTAAATCTATGGCAATGCTAGCAGTACATGAGGCGGCAGTGTTCGTATTGGAAAAATAATTGGAAAAGACATTAACCCACAAATTACTTTCAATAAGCATGTCAGACAGGCCACCTCCAATATGTTGAAAAATGTAAAGAGTGCACACACCAGAATGTAAATGACTTTCTGTAGATAAAAAAAATGATTGCACAGTTAAATGTTTTTGACTGATGAGCATAAGTGTTGTGCTGTGCTGTTTTCAGAGCGTGGTTTTTGCCTCAGGCTCTATTTGAGGTTATACAGCAGAGTTGTGACTCAGAGGTTAAGTGCTAGTGTTAATGGCGCTGTTTGGGGAAGGTCATGAAAAAAGGTGATTTATCATCTGTTTGCTCTTTAATTCCCAGTACATCTTAGTTATTAGTATAAGGCCCTATTTTCCATTAACATCAGCGATTAAGTTTAAATCATGACCTCTAATTTCACCACAGACATGTGCTTTCTAAAACAAATGAAAACAGGGGGAATTACTGACCTGTTCTCACAAATATTGTTGTCTGTCTCCAACCCCAGAGTGTTTTTAAAGCATCTTCACATACAGTGCTTATTGTTTAAGAAACATTTAAAAAACATTCACAAAAGTAAACTTCTTAAGTATAAACTGCAAGATAAGATGGTATGGCATCTGTTCTGTTACGTTTAAGATATCAGGTGTATTTACGGCACGTGTCTTTTCAGCTGTTCTGTGGTTCAGAAATGTGTTTCTCTCTCTTAATGGTTATAAATTGTGACCTCAATCAAAGCTGCATAGCCTCAAACTCTTATGAAATCATTCAGAGAAAAACTTTTTTTCAATATTTGATTTATCATTGAAATTAAGCACTGAAGTCATGACATATGTTCTCCCTTCTAATTCACAATCCGTCTTATCTAATAACCGCTACCATTAAGAAAGTAATAAAGTAATATTTTATTTGGTCACTAAATGCTCTGAATTTGAATGAAACGTGAAAAAGTGTAGTGTTCCTGTAAAAGAAAATATGTTAGCGCAGAATGTCAATGAGAGCAGCTCTTTGAACCAATTAATGTCTGACACAAAGATCAATACTTCAGCTGTTTATCTTACCATTACCTACACAGCCCGGGCTAATGTAAACACACGTCAATGCATGCCTGCGGTGTGGGCAGCCTCTTTGTCCAGCAGCGTGGACAAAGAGAGGGAGCAGTTTGCCTCCTTTTTCATGTGTGCTGTAGTAACCCAATTGTCAACGCCCGGGAATCACAATTCAGCAAACAAAGCAGAATGATGTAGTATGCACTTTATCAATGTGTTTAAGCAAGCATCTGATTTTTACAAAGGAGATCAAACACCATGTTAAATTACTTTTGGTGAGAGGATGAAACGCACGCTGGACATTTAGAGGATTTCTTTTTGGGCTCTCATTTAAATGGAAATTTGCTGCTAAATGATGTGCAGAGGTGCATCAAATGGAATATTAGATTGAATAAATCACTGTTGTGTCCGAACAAAATGCCTGTTCATTCTGTGGGAGACTGTCAGAGCCCAATACAGGCGCCTCAGCTGTCGGGGATCTGCAAATGATGCCGGCAATGCTTAAAGGAGGATTGGTTCTTTCGGAGTCTCACCATAATATCTCCTGCCACAGGTGTTTATTCCCTTAGCTGAACTGTTGCATCCACATAATATTCTTTTGAGCTTTTAAGTTACAACAAAAAAGAAGCATCTTCTTTATTTCTACCAGTAAACAGCGCACATCAGGTTGCTGTTTACAGCACTGACAATAAAAAATAGCGAACTGAGCAAGTGGTGGCTGCACAGAAAATTCATGAAGCGAAGACAGGCTTCCATTGTTTTTCAGTGAAATAATGTCTGCTTTTAAGTGACTATATCTTGACACAATAATAAGTCATCTTTTTTTTTTTTTTTTACTTTTAGTGATCCACATAGAATGTAAATGTTAGAATTTTTGTCATTTTTTTCTATTTTATGTTCCTAAAGATACTTTTGGAGACCAATTTCATATTCATTCCATCTGACAAGACCATACCTGGCTCTTATATGCACACACACTAGCTGCACCTTGTCTGATTGTGTTTGAGCTTGACCTAAGCCGGTTTTATCCTCACCTTTTGTATCTTCCTGTTGTTTGTTCAGTGTCCAGGCCGGTGAATGCCAGGCTGTGTGCTGCTGAAGAGCCTCCCTCAGCCGTCCAGAGCTGCTCCATCCCGTGCCAACACCACTGCGTCCTCTCGCAGTGGTCTGACTGGGGACCATGCCTACACGACAACTGTGCAGAGCCACAGGGGAAGAAAGGTATGAGAGCTAAAGGCAGTTAATTGTTGGGTATGGATGTTGATTTGGGTTTGCAAGAGTTGAGTTCAAATACAGGCGTCATGGAAAATTAATACCCTCAATAAATACCCACATCATGTTGGAAAATGTCATCAAAAGAGCAAAAAAGATCAGCCCAATCATAATGCCTTGTGAAATTTAGATCAGTGGAAAAGGTCAGGAGCTTGTTTAAATAGTGTTTGCCGTCAGATCTTCTCCAGTGCATTGTAGTTTTCAAAGATTATTTTATTATTTCATGCTAAAAAGTTAGGAGAATTCACTTTTTCTACAAACATGCTACATAGAAAATGATCATGTAATATTTGCATTTATGGCAGAGTGCCTTACATTTGAATTTCCACCTCTTCTTCAGGATCTATGAAGCTCCTTACACATGGGTCCAAAAACAGCTCTCATTAACTCGCTATTTTCAGTGACTGACAAACAAGTATTTTGTTATTTGTGTGTACAGCATTAATACCATTTCATTCAAAGATATATCAGATGCATTTGTTATTCAGCTGTGTCTGAATTGAGCTTAACAATCTCCTTGTGGCATTCGCTTAATTTACCAAAAGCCTGTCTCAATGCAGCACAAACCACTAAAAACAGCCATCACTGAGCGTGGTGATTTGTATCACAAATGAACCTGCAAGCTATTACTCAAGTACATGTTTGCATTATGCTGCTGCGCCATGTTGTGAATGACTTAATAGCTTCTTGTGCCTGGACAACATGAAAACTGCTAAAGAGAGAAGCTAGAGAAAGAGTGACAGAGCAGGAGGGATAGACGAGGCAGTATATGTTTAAGAGGTAATTGTTTGTTGAAAAATGCCTGGCTCAGGGGAAACATGCTCTGGAAGAAGTATGTATAAACTAAAGCTGATGAAAAAAGACAGGGAAAAAAAAGAAAGAGCGCATTGGTGAGTCTCCAGGAAGGTGAAAGGAGAAGCTGCCTAAATGAAAGACTTCCTGTCCGCCCATGTGTGCTTTTGTTTAGTGTCTGCTCTACTATTCAGCACGTCCACGCTATCTGACCGCGCTAGTCTTCTGCACAGGTGAACGCGTGTCATAACCGTATGCTTCAGAGAGAAATTGTGTGTTGTACAGTGTGTGTGTTTGTATGTGTCTGTGTCCTGACAGTCATGGTGCTGTTGGTGTGTTAGCGCCGTGCTAAAAGGGCAGCATGACCTCGTCCCTGCCGTGAGTAAATGTGCATGAAAGCCCCCCAGGGAGCGACTGAAGTGTGGGATGTTCAGGTCAGTGCTCACACTCTCCAGCAGTGGATCTCCACACTCTGAGCCAGCAGACAGTGCCATTAATATATTTCAAGGAGTGGGAAACACAGCATCTGCCCGCTTTGCACCGGGCTCTCTTGTGGCTTGGTGATTTTTGATGGCATTCATAAAGACCCGGAGCAGGCGGAGTGTGAACTTCATATAAAATCACTTCCTGAGATCTGTGCTGCCTGTGAAGCACTGAAGAGTTTTTAAGAAGGGGTATTTTTTTTTATTTATTTGAGTTGTTCGGCCACGGCCCTTGAGTGACAGAGAATTTCTAGTCTCTATTGAATGTGCTCTTAGCCTTTATGTTTTGTTACATCAGAATAAACTGTAATACATCTCTAGGCGAAAGGCCGTCAGAGCCAACTAACCATGGTACTTCTGCTGCCCCAGCTTTGCTCTGCAGAAAATTACATATTTAAATTGCCTTACAGGAGCTTTATATGCTCTCAGATTTTTTATGTTATCTCAGCCTATCATATTTTGCAGCCGCATGGGAAATGAATTGAGCATGGGAAGCTTGAATAGTAATGCTGCTACTTGAAATGAGCTGGAGCAAGGTATATTTCTGAACATTACTGTGTTGTATGGCCCTTGTTTTCATGAAATAAACCTGGCATGACCAAGAAACCTTTCAATTATTAATATCCACAGGGGCAAGACCGCACCAAATTGTTTTTATGTGGTTTGGATGTAAGTGCTTTGGGTGATGCTCCAATCGATCCTCAGTCTCTTTGCCCCTCCAGAGCAGAGCTGGGCAGCACCATTCGGATCTAACTCCTGAACTGCCACCTCACTCCAAAACACCACTATTGGATGCAATGTGTTACACAGGCTTTCGCCGGTCAGAGGGCTTCACCTGTGGAGTTAGAGAATGGCATCTTCAGCCAAGATCGGAAAGCTATTCTGCTCAAGTGTCATAGACACACAGTTCACAAGGGAGAGTCTACAAATACCAGTTTATCTACAAGAACATTTTCTATTGCCATTAGGGAAATGAATAGTCTGGCCAGCCAGACCCCTGGAACCCCTCCCATTCAAAGCTGCTTCCACTAAAATCAATCCCACCGGACCAATCATAACTGTTTGTCCAGAATGGGATGGGCTTTATGCAGAGATTTGTTTTTTAAACAGTTCTGTTTATGTTAGTACTGCTCCCTAAATTCAGATTTTGTATGTCTGTCCGATTGCATTTAGAGATAGTTTCAACTGTGTCCATTTCACCAGACCAATTATTTATATAGAATAGAAAACAATTAGGATGGATTGCCAGGGCCAGCAATCAGAATACATTTCAACATGACCCTTTGAACTCTAAATGAACTGGAGACTCATGCTGGCGACTTTGTTGCTCTTGAACTAATTTTTAATCATGTGGAAAGCTAAAACAAGCTACCTTTGCTCACTGTTGTTGCTGTGGTATAAGGCAAAGGTAGAGGGTTTGATAGGATAAAATAAATGGACCATTTCACATGTAGATTGATTAGGATGAATCAGTGTCCTTGTCAAAAAAAAACTCTATCAACTTTAGTTTTATGTTTAATAAAGGCCTTTCTTTAAGGCAAACATTTGAGTGGCATTTTACATCTCTGCAGAAGTCATGCTCCTTCATCTGAAACCAATATGCCACAGCTGCCGGGGAGATGTGTTATTATAGACAGATAAATGAAGTGCTCAAAATATAGATTCAATACACGTGAAACAAATTTAGAGAAATAACCCTTTTGTTTGCATAAAGAAAAACTTACATGAAAAATGGGAAAGAAACAAAATGTTGATCATGATTTAAATAATAAAACTGAATCAGAGCTTGGAGTTGATGGTCATTTATGTGCACAAAGCAGAGCAAGTACAAAGGCAATTAAGGAGATCCCACGCTGTTGTTTCATGTACATACACTTCCTCTCATCTCCTTAGAGGATATTTCTTACATTTTATTTTCTCTGGAGAAGCAGTCCTCTGAGTGAATCACAGCACAGTTTACTCGAGAATTAATCATTATGTTTTTTAAGAAATTCCTGAGTGTAACAGTAGAAGTATAAAAAGCAATACACTAGCATGAAATTTAACCTCAGTATTACTGGAACTGAGAATACCCAGAGATTGCAAAAAGTTGTTTTCAAAAGCACAGCAGCAGAGCATCATCCTGGCAGCTTTTACAAACTTTTCACTTTGGTTTAAAACTTTTAATGTTACTTAAGGAAATAACTGAATAACCGAATTATTTTAAAACATAAAAAGCAAAATGTACATTTTTAATTTCCCTACACATTTCCCCCTGTACTTCACATGCTCTACATATTTATACAGAGGATTCATGTCAAGTCTGCCTCTTGTGCACTGCTGCCTCAGACCTTATGTTCTAATATCACTGAATATACTGCAACAAGTGAGGTCATTGCTAGAAATATTTAGCGTGACTTATCATTTGGCTGTCAGGTGTCAGTGAATCTTAAAATACATTCAGCCATCGCTGTCCATCACTGTGGTGTGGCTACGTATGTATAATACAGTACATTGCCTTATTGTATAACACGGCGGGAGAGTGACTTTTCGTGACAGACCTTATATTTGTACTTGAGGTGTTTCTGAAGGTGCCAGTGCAAAGCCAGCACATCTCAGCGGGAAGGGCCCAATTTAGCAACAGAAACAGCAGCAGCGCTGGAGACATTGTGAGAGTGGGTAATTGGAGAGACAGGTGTCATTGTGAAAGTCCTTCCAACTGTAACTTGACCCCACTTTACACTTTGTCATTTTTAAGAAGTGTCTTCTTGGCCCTGCCATTTTAACTCATTATCCTCCTCAACTAGCCACACATTTTCTTTTATAGAAACAAACTTTTATATTTGTGTCTTATTAGTTTTTAGCAGTTGTTTTAGAGACTCAATATTGGTTTATGGCTGCATCTTATTACTTGCATTAGTAGAGGTATCTCTATCTCTAAAGCTCTCTGTCCATCTGAAAGATATTGTAACTCTGACCACAAGACTATTTAATAAGTTGGTGTGGCACTGGCTTCCCCATCACAGAATATTCTATTGCCTAAGGACATGGATCCTACGGGTGAAGAGTATAGAGGATGATTGTTAAACCATGCAGACCATATTGTTTCTTCATTCCCTGTTGATGTTACTTTATGGTCTTTCACTTTATCCCCAAGGTTTCAGACTGAGGAGAAGAGAGGTGTTGTGGGTGTCCAGCAGCCCTCCAGAAACCTGCCCACATCTGGTGGAGTCCATCCCGTGTGACGATCCCGACTGCTACTGGTGGAAGGTCCACCAGGGAACATGTATTCCAGCTAAAGGCCCCTGTGGACCTGGGACTGCAGTCCAGAACGTGACCTGTGTCAGCGCCGAAGGTACTGTGGCCAAAAGCACCTGTCACTGAAAGCAACATTTAATGACTGAGCTGAATTTGATCAGCCACCAAAATGCATGCTCCACAACTTATTTTCATAAATTGCACAAATGAAAAGTGTGGTTAAAGAAACAAAAACACAAACATACATACATACATACATACATACATACATACATACATACATACATACATACATACAAAACAAACAAAAACATCGACAGATCAACACTGACCAATAATATAACAAATAATAATCTTTTTCATGAAACTACCTGTGAAGGACAAAGACAAAGATATAATTACAGTAAAGAGGAAATAATAGATATATTCATCAAGACCAGACCAAAGCCTTCAATAGTGATGTAAGGCCTTTCAGGTGTAATTTGATCTATTTTGCTCCTCCATATCTTCATTGGATGAGAGAAATATTACCATTAACTGGACATGAATTATTCAAAAAGAACCATCAGTGACTTTATGGGCACAGAAAAACACTGGGTTGATTAAAAGTCAGAATCACAGCTTCCTACAAGGCATTAATTGCTCATCTCCATAGATTATGAACCTAATTGCTCTTTTTTTCGCCTGTGTTTTATTATTCTGTCACAATAGATCATGCAATTGTTTTTCAGGAAGTCAGTGTAGATCCTATTAAATTAACTGTCAGGAGAGTGTAATGAGTTTTGACAGGACAGGCACGAGCTTCAGCGTGTTTCAGGAAAAACAACAAAAACATTACATATAATTTGCAGCAGATGCATTCTTTGTCAATTTTCACAAGTTGTTCACACTTACTTCCTTAATTGTCTCAACAGACTCAACACATTGGGCTCCGTTCACACATTGTCAGAAGAGTGTTGGGGCCAATTTGTTTAGAGATGCAAACCCTTGCAAGGAGCTGTTCTTTACACACTGGAATTTGAGCAGAGGGAATCATTTCACTTGTTTTTCTTTTCTTTAATAAATAGAGAGGACAGAAAGGTGGAGTTAATTTTCTTGGTGTAATTCTTATTTCATGATAACCTCGAAGTAAACTTGCTGTTGCAACTGTTGCCACATATTCTGGTCAAGAAAATGTTTCGAAACATTTCTTAGTTATGTTTGAGATAAATGTAGTAGACCGCAAGGAGCTGCTACTAATTGCTCATCTGTGTGCACTGTCACTTTCTGCACATCTGAGCCTGCCTCTGAGCAGTTACTGAAGTTCAGCAATGGAAATGTTGAAATAAAAATCATGCATTTCACCACTTCACGTTTTCAACTCTATATTTAAGCAATGTATTTTCAACACACTAACACTATTATGCACTACTTGTGCTTATACTACACTGTTAAAATGAAATATTGTATTGTGTTCACAGATGCCTTTTCCCTCAGGTTGAATGATGTATAAAGTGTACATAAGGTGCTGGACCTTATACAGTTTTATAGCTATGTTTTCACACGTAAATTCAAATCATGCCGCTATATAAACGATTCATGTAATGGCAATGTTATTTTTGAGTCCAGACCATTTTATTTTGTGTTTTTTTCTTTTTTCTTTTTCATGTAACCTAGTCCTCCTGCAGGATGTTGCATGTACAAATGGCCTATTTTTACCTGTGTATTAATACAGCCTGGCCAGCCGACGGCTTTCTCTTGTATTACATACAGAGAAAGTCAGTCTGGGATTGCGGGGTTTAAACAAGATTTCAAGACGGGACCATGGGCAGAACTTAAGCTCGCTGAGTGAACCAATCAGAGAAGCCACGGATGGGACGTAAGGAAAGCGAAACTTATTCTAGTTGTCAACAAACCACAGTGTACAGCAGCATGGCTAGAGAGAGAAGATGTGTAATATCGAGTTCAGTGCTTATTTCGATCGTAGTAAGCTACCTAAACCTGCGTACTGTTTTGGTTGAAAAAAATATGAATCCCGCCTCCCTAATATGAAAAAAAAGATTTTTTGACTTTTTAATTTTTTTTTTCTTTGCAAATGTCTGAGGCACCTTGAACAGGAAAAGCTGAAGTTGAAGGACACTTGATAAATGCTTTCTTATTCAGTACTAATAAATGTATTGTGCTTAACTTAATTCTTTTGATTTCTAACCATTGACAGATGGTTAGAAATCAGCTGTCAGTGGTTCTTCTTTAATTATGATGCATTTTTTTGAATGAATTTTTCCATACACTTTTGGTCACACTGACATAGCTTTAGGGAGCTTTGTTGTATTGGCACAATCTTAGCAAATGTGTGGACCTCCAGAAGAGAACCATCACACACATCAAATGAAGTACTGTTGGAGGGGTCTCTCTGCTTTGGATGATTTATCCTTTAGAACCTAGTCTTCAGTTGTGCTGTATAGGTTATTTGTACAGTGTTCTCTCTTCTCGCTGAGTGAACCAATCAGAGAAGCCACGGATGGGACGTAAGGAAAGTGAAACCGATTCTAGTTGTCAACAAACCACAGTGTACAGCAGCATGGCTAGAGAGAGAAGATGTGTAATATCGAGTTCAGTGCTTATTTCGATCGTAGTAAGCTACCTAAACCTGCGTACTGTTTTGTTTGAAAAAAATATGAATCCCGCCTCCCTCGCTACGATTTGTCGGTAAGAAAGAGCCAGAGCAGGCTGGCCAGGCTAGTATTAATAGACAGTTACATCAGATTTCCCCATTTCCACAGACAGCTTGTGGATGTCTAGAGCCCTGCTGTATTCAAGCAGAAACCGTATAAAAACTTATTAAATTAAATGAAGGCCCCCAGTGCTGCACAAATAAGAGGTACACATGTTGTTAATAACAGAAAGATTTTTTGATCAGATCTGGAAAATCAATACTTTATGTAGTCTTAAATCTCGATAAAATACTTAATAACTAAAAATTCTTGACACTTTTTATGTTTGCTGTGGTTCAAATGAACTCTGGTGTGGTTGCATACATGCATGCCGAAATCCCTTCAAAACACAGGTTTCGGAGCGCTTCCAACTCAACGCTATATGGTCCAACTAAAATGTGAACCTTTAGCGGACCACAGACTTGTAAACAAGCTCAATGTCACATGCTTGCTCAAGAACAGAAAAAAGCTGAACCAAAACAACATTGTCCATCAACAAATCAAAATAAAGAGAGGTTAAACAAGATTACACTGATATGGTAAAATGACTGATTAGCATTTGGGCTGGCAGCACCATCTAGTGTAGTTCCTGAGAACTGCCTTGTTATTTTGTTGTTTGGTCCACAGCTTACGTTAGGCCAACGTATGAACGTTTTTTGGTTTTTTTTGAGCAGACCAAACTAAATGGATCACTTTCTGTTTCACTAATGAAGCAAAATATAATTCTAAACACACCCCAAAACTGGTAGCTCTAAGAATTTTTTTTTCTTCTTCTTTTGCTTTTTAGGAGTAGTAACAAGGTAATGTAATCATTCTGACATTTTAGGTGATTCCAGACTACCATAGAAAGGATTATCAGGTCTATTACTGTGTCCTGTTACTGTGTACTAGAAAGAGTGTTGCTGTGTTTCCATATGACCTCTCCGTTGCATAAATTGTGATATTAATATTTGATACCACTTCACAGCTCTGCAGACCTATCAGTGTGAAATCTGCTCTACCACCAGCTGAAATGTTTAGTCTGTCTGTGAAGAATGCAGTGGCTGAATACAAAGATACTGTTGACTTGTTTTTTTCCCCCTTTTCTCCAAACATGTAGAAAATGTCTGACAAGGTGCTGCAAGCTGTAGGATAAAGAAGAGGTAGAAGCAGAAGTGACTTACAGTATCTGTACAGATCAAAGGCTTGTTTACAATAATCGGATGTGTTGTCATACACACAAACCTGCGACCTGTTTTCTAAACAGACAAATCAATAAGACCTATGACGGCACACTTGCATAGCTTTATGAATAACTCTGGATTTAAAGACTATTTTTGGATGGGAGAATTTATAGACGCAGTGATTGACTTACTAAAAGGGGTCTTGTCTATCAACCTACACTTTTGTTCAATCTTTGTATGGCTGATCAAAGAAAAGAGTTAAGAACGACACTCTCTAAGTCAGTCAGTGAGTCAGTCATCTGTCGGTCTCCTGTTCCACTTTGTACTGTCCCCATTTCAACAGAAGCCTACACCGCAGCAGCTCTCTTTCTCATTTCAAACCTGTATTGTAACTCTCATCCAATCATAAATCTAGTTCACATTTTCCGAACCTTAGCCTTGCAGTGGCCAAACAGTTACACGACTAAATGTCTTTATTGTGCTTTAAGAAATTTTAGATTATTTTCTTCAATAGATTTTTTACAGAAATATGTTGGACTATTTCTTTAGACTGCCTCTTGCTCTCAGTATTTGTGGAAAGGTCAGCCCTGGCCAGACTGTCTAAGCTGACAAGCATCTTCTTCAAAGCCTTAAAGCTTTATTATAGAGCTCTTATGTCCTGGGGGGAAAAAAAAGATTTTTTGACTTTTTAATTTTTTTTTTCTTTGCAAATGTCTGAGGCACCTTGAACAGGAAAAGCTGAAGTTGAAGGACACTTGATAAATGCTTTCTTATTCAGTACTAATAAATGTATTGTGCTTAACTTAATTCTTTTGATTTCTAACCATTGACAGATGGTTAGAAATCATCTGTCAGTGGTTCTTCTTTAATTATGATGCATTTTTTTGAATGAATTTTTACACTTTTGGTCACACTGACATAGCTTTAGGGAGCTTTGTTGTATTGGCACAATCTTAGCAAATGTGTGTACCCCAGAAGGGAACCATCACACACATCAAATGAAGTACTGTTGGAGGGGTCTCTCTGCTTTGGATGATTTATCCTTTAGAACCCAGTCTTCAGTTGTGCTGTATAGGTTATTTGTACAGTGTTCTCTCTTCTCTCTCTCTATAGCAGTGCGTATTCTAAAATGGAGGTTTATAAAAGCAAAGTGTGAGGAATCTTTTGACATCAACTCCTTGTATATATCCACCTTGAGATAAAAGTTTTTTTTTAAATAACAAAGCGGTAGCAGAATAACTTGTTTGATGTTAGTTCCTTTTAAACTTGCGTTAACTTGCAGATACTGAAAATGTGAACTTCACTATCTTCTACAGTTTTCTACTCTGATTGAGTAGGTTTTTGAATTCCAATTTCACAGTATAAAACCACTCTGCATTTGTAAAGCTTGAAAAAAAAAAAGAAAACATGAAGTTGTCTGAGGAAAGTGTTTGCCTCTGAAGAATAAGAGACGGCACTTTTCCCTGCAAAGTTTATCTGATGGTGGGTTTAGATTATTATCGATGGCAGCTGAAGCAATCAGAAAACATACTCTATCACCCAAGTGCCAGCTTTTATTGCCCAGCAAATGCATGAGGTAATTCCTAAATCCACCGAGGAACAGATGAAACTAACTGGAGGATAGATAGCACGGAAGACGTTTGTGGACAGTTTAGGATTTAGCTGTGACACAAAAAGCTGTAAATGTGCTTCTCATTGTGCCCACTACATAAATCATCAGTAATTGAATTATTACAATTTATATTATTTATATATATTTATACTAATATCACATTTGCTTCTAAGTTACAGCTTACAGTTTTTATATATATATATATATATATATATATATATATATATATATATATATATATATATATATATATATATATATATATATATATATATATATATATATATATATATATATATATATATATATATATATAAATTGCTGATCCCTTCAAAGTTTTGAACTAGTGAATCACTTCTCAAGAGGCTGGTTATGTATTGCACAAACTGTATTGGACTGTAAACTGATCGAATGAAGAGAAGTGCTGTGTTAGCCTAACACAATGGCTTTTTGCCCCAGGCTCGGTAAAGTTATTTTGACAGCTCCCACAGCTCCTGATCCCTACACAGCTGCCATTCACACCAGAGCAGTCAGTCCCATTCTTCAACTAACTAGCAGCCATAGGGCATGCTGTTTGAAACATACAGGGTGCACTCCTGAGTGGCAGCTTACATGACACATTTAACCTCTTCCGAATGCAAGTTGGCTCACATTTACAAACAGGACTGCAACACATGGGCATCATCAGCATAAAGTAACTCTTGAGTGGACACCATTAAGTTAACAATGCATTGCACAAAGACTGTCACTAATGATATTCAAAATGACAGGCCATGGAAAACATTAGTTGGTGACCCAAGTGAATTTGTTATAGCCCTTTTCCAAGTTGCCAATGGTTGTGCTCAATTTACCTTGCAGCTTCTGCCCACTCTCGCTTTGTCTTAAAAGCTGCCTGTG
Organism: Rhyacichthys aspro; assembly: GCA_036850595.1. Classification (NCBI taxonomy): domain Eukaryota; kingdom Metazoa; phylum Chordata; class Actinopteri; order Gobiiformes; family Rhyacichthyidae; genus Rhyacichthys; species Rhyacichthys aspro. The sequence goes on from CM072168.1 coordinate 15,968,356, forward strand.
CAAAGTGGATATGATTATCAACGTTTAGCAAAGGCAAGGACTTGCACCTTTTCCTATATCTACCTGAATAATAACAATGAAGACAATTAATTGGTGGGTGGGCGAGCAGAATTTAAATCGTGCTGAAATTGCATGCAGAAGGCTGTGGTATTATATCTGAGTAAGAGCCCCAACTACAGATCCCTGTATTAATAATGCAAAAGGACCCCTAGGGCAGCCATCTATTTGCAGAGTTCCCTCACACTTGTGTTTCCTCTCCACACAGACACTGGATTTATGTTAGCGTGTCACTTCTCTCAGGCTGCGTTTCAAGGCAGAGTTTTATTTGGCTTTTGTCAGTTATGTTTGTTTTGTAATCATCAGTCCTTGGTGGCTTTAAGAGACAATATTGTGGACTAATTTCTATCGTTAAAAAGACGAATTGCCTTCCTACATATTTTGACCATGTTGCATCCATAAAGCTTCTTGAGCACGGATACTTTTGTTAGTTGCTTTATTCAGGTTCATTAATAAAGTCAACAATCAAACAATCCAGCATCTCGTAACTAATGCATATAGTGTGTCATATTAACATTTGTAGCAATGTGTTTGAAATTAAACCATCCATGTGTTATTCTATACTAATTTCCAACATGTAGAGTTACACATTTGGTTGTTAGGTTGTAATGAATGCAAAGCACAACAGGAACCCATTTATATGCACATATATGATGTGTTCTTATTTCTGCAGCAGTTTGTATCTTTAACATTGTGTTTTTTTCCTGAGATGCCTCACATATTAACTGAGTAGAGTCAAGTTAATATTTTTTTTACTTGTGAATATATTAAATACTGTGTGATTGCAAAACAGTGATTTGGGAATGAATACTGTTTTTGCTGTCCCTGGTAAATAGGTAAAGTAGTAAAAGTTTCATTGTCTTTGGATGAAACTTTCCTCTTTATTTTTTTATTGTAAAGTTTTAAACCCTGGCTCGCTGTATCTCATTGTCCATTTTTACATTTAAAGTGAGGAATAGAATTGGTCTCTTTCTGCTGTCCCCATAACATTTACACAGAAATTACTGTACATAGAAGCCACAGATAATGTCCTCAGGGCTGTCTCTCTGAATATAGATCTAACATTTTTATCCACAGGATGTATAGTTGTTATCCCATTTCATTTTAGACTAACTTTAAATAAACTGCAGAAATAACAGAGCAAGCCTGTTTATTCACAAGTGCAACACAGTTCTGCAATGTGTTGGTAAAAGCTTAGTCCAAGGCTTACATGGTTTTCATATAAAAACAGTCCTTTCCCTGCACACAATATTCTGCACTGAATGTAAATAAAGCTTTTTTTTCTACTTGCTTTTCTGAAACTAGGTGACATTGTAGCTAGTTTGTTGAATTCAGCTGCAGCTCCCTCCTTCATTGCAGTTGTATCTCGACTAATAAAAGGAATAATGCATCCCAAATAGAAGCCCATAGGACTTTACACTTACTTTGTGGGACTAAGGCCTCTCATTGTGCACTTACCACTTACTTTGATACCTGCACTGGCTTTCTTCTATTGCCCTTTTCTGCATCAAGAGCATGGGCTTAGAAAGGAGAAAAAGACACTGATGAAAAAATGTGCACTGACGGTTATTGTTCAACTTTATCCCATGATGTAGTGGCACAGTTCAACCAAGTTAATGATACAGCCGTGTGTGAGCGTATCTAAAAACCATGTTTCAGAGGCTGTTGGCATTGTTTTGACATTAGGATGGCACCTCTGTTTCTGGAATAGATCTTTCTCTTTGTTCCTTGGACAGGGAGAGCCTAAATCTATGGCACTGCTAGCTATATGCACGAAAAGAAATAAATGACCAGAACAGAAAGGGTTTTGCCATAGATATTGTGAATTTATTATAAAAAGTCATTGGAAACTTTTTAGTCATAATTTGAGGATTAAATCACACAATAAGAAAGCAATTATTGTCAAAGAAGACTAGCCCATAGAGAAAAGCCTTGTCTCTCCAGTAGTTCACTGTTAAAAGGAGAGTTAAATGGAAGCTGTGATTAATATTTCATAACATAACTGCAGATGAAGGCTGGAGGATAGCTTTTAACACTATTTGGGAACAGCAATGGAAGAACCTTATAATTCTTTTAGATAAAATAAAAAACTTGCATTGGGTTTTGACTAAATGTTTTTGTGCTTATTAGGATGCCCACCTTTGTTTAATCTAAGCTTTTATTCAGTACAAAACGGGTTTTAGCTAAAACCATAGAAAACTCTGCCTTGACTTACTTGGAAGATGATCGTCATCATTTGTTGTACTTGCATTTATATTTTATTTCTCTTACATTTTCTGTTAACATGCTAATGGAGATCAGTGATCTGTTTGTTTAATTAATTTTCTCAGCACAAGGTAAACACAACAAACTGAATTGCAGTTATCTCTGGGCATTTATTTGGCCCTTTATGAGTTTACATGTGGGCAACAACCTTCCTGTAAATTGTGATTTGATAAAGCAGTCAGTTTACATCATAATTAGGTCATTCTTCCTTTGTGCACAATTACTGTCACATTATGCTGCTCATACCTGAATGGGTTCTGAATCAGATTTAGATTGTATTTATACTTTATGTCATAGACATTATGTCATCACACTCATCTTTAGTTAATTGGTTTTAAGTTGATTGATTTTGTAGTATCTTTAAGTGTTGACACTTTTTCAATGTTTTTCATTTTGTAGAAGAAGAAGTGCCCATTACCCACTGTGAAGATGACACCCCTCCCAGTGAAGTGGCCTGTGAGATGGCTTGTTCTGGGGACTGTGTGGTTGGCTCTTGGTCGTCCTGGTCTCTTTGCTCACATAGCTGTGCTACAAAGACGGCAGAGGGTCGACAGAGCCGAACCCGCACTGTGCTCACCCTCCCAGGAAAAGGTAGCCTAACATCACATCAGACTTTTTTTTACTCTTTTCCTGCATGGTGTGATAGTTTACTTTGACTGATCTACCAACTTTGACGTTTTTCATCTCAAAAACATATGGCCATCCATCATTGTGGTCTCAGTCTTGCCAGTGTTTGTGTAGTGCAAGAGCTGCTTTCAAGTCAGACAGGCACAGCACAGCCTTGGCAGCCTGTTACCACCCATTAATCCCTGTAACCAAACGCATATCTGCAATAACAGCTGATGAAAGAATCTCACAGCTTAAGCCAGGTTCCTCACTGTGTTGGTTATTTCTATGTTGCTGGCTATCTGCATGTTGCCAAAAGTATGGTCCTATCTCACTGTGAGCTGTAGTTATGTTCATGTTCCTAAGAACACACACACATGTGCAGAGGACACAGTTTAATTGTGGGGGTGATTATGTTGTTTTTATAATAACAGCAAATGTACTTCTCCTTTTTACAGTTCATTTTTGGTCAGCACTTTTCTATTTTTCCTTTTAAAGTTACTTACTATTACTATGTCTCGTAAACATCTGCCTACTTAAAATAAATACATACTGTCCACTTTTCATCATTTCCTGCTCTCATAATGTCACTGAGAGCGTATCATCCAGGACACAAGGTGAAGGGTATGGAAAGGAGTGTGATATGACTCTGTTAGCACTGAATTTGTAACTGCTATCTCACTGAGTGGACAGTAAATTTTATTTGCAAGTCATAGTTACACAGGTTGGCCCTTGTGAATTGTCTGCTCGGCTGAACTGAACAAACATTTGTTTTGTTGCTAAGCCGCAAGCGGTCACTGATAATATTCAAATTTGACATCTAGGTTCTAACTCAAGCTGGTTTCTGTGTAAATCAATCTGCTATGCATTAAATGTTGCTGTGCAGGGCAATTCTTTGTATGGAGGTTAACTTATCAACTTATCTGTCAAATGTATTGTTATAAGCAGCTTGAGCAGTCATTCCAGAGTCTCCTTGCAGTCCAATTGGCCAATCTGACGGTGTATTCCTCTTCCCAGAAGGCAAAGCGTGTCCAGCAGCTCCAGCCCTGGAAGAGTGGAGAGTGTGCAATGACCATCCTTGCATGGTGTTCTACTGGGATGCATCGCCGTGGGGTCCGTGCATTGAAGATGCTTCCATGAATCTTAATGGAAGTGCTTTTTGGAAAGGGACTGCTGCCTGTGCTGTTGGTGTCCAGATCCGCAAGGTCACATGCATGAAGATGAACTCTGGATCCGTCGTAAATAAGAGGTAGGCTTTATGTCACAGCATTTCTTCCATAATTATGAATACAGATGAGTTATAGTTCGCTGACTTTTATCATTTTCATGCTTCTATTCTATGTTGGGAGTGCATCAATGTCAAATTAACTTCATATATAAGACAAACGGTCCCAATAGAGGCAAAACGTAAATTATGGGTGAAATCAATCAGTCCAGTTTAATAAATCCTTGAATAGTTTGAAGAGTCATCATGTTTTCCATGAGCATTACACTTAAATATAATGATGAACTCATCATGTGTCTTACTGCACTTTGATACACTGCTCCCTGAATGTTGTACTTTTTGGTGTCCTTTTGCATCATCCACTTTCATTTCGGAAACCCGAGATTTATTTTGCTTTTGCTCGTCTATTATCTACTCCTCTTTCAGCTATACAACATCAAACACGGCTAAGGGCTTTCGTGCTGTCACTGTAATAATGTTATAGCCCACGCTAGGAAGATGGATCTATAAATAATTCACAAAGTTTGCCCTTCTTTAGCTCGATATATTATTGACAGGACCATAAAGTGGATTATGGAAAGGCTTTTTTCTTAGAACTGTCCTATCTCCCGCCACACAATATGTAATGAAAGCTGTCATTTCTGCTCAACCAACAAATCTTATCTATACATTTTACAGTGCATTCAATCACTCCTTTTCTTTTCATACCGCCTCAGTCTTCATTTAATAGAGCAGCAACGAATGCATATTCCTGTATGTGCTTCATTGTAGGAGTCAGTAACAAAAGAGTTGATCAGACAAGGCTTGATCTTTATGTTGAACTGTGTGAGAATCACCAGGGTCAGCTTGTGACTGTTTCAATTAGCCAAGATTTCACACAATAAGCCTTACATCACACTCTGTAGTTTGCATACCACACGCCACATACAGATCAGCATTTAAGACTGAAACAGGACAGATTAGGCATTTTACATAGAGAGACAAAGTCAACAACATCTCAACAAATTAATCTCCAATTACAATGTACATCAGGAACACATTTAGGGTAGGATTGGTGCATAATTAAACACTTGAGTCAGCCAACCTCTGCAATCAAGCCAGTCATTTTTGTCTGATGAGTTAAGGCTAAATGGTTTATATTCTTGTGTTTAATGTTGAACTACTTTGTAAAAGTCACCTGAGAAGGAAATGCCAAGAATTTAGTGCCTAATCCCTGTAGTGTGTGCATTGACTGGAGAAAATACTGATTGGGTCTTTCTTGGAGTCAGTCAGTTAAAACCATCACTTTCATCTTTGGGTTCCCCTTTGCAGCATTTAAAGCATGAAATATTGATCTATAAACCAAGGCAATGATGCAGTCAATATTTTATGTATTTTATAAGAGTGTTAGTAGATTAGTGAGCATGACAACACTGTACCAAGATCACACTAAGTGGCATTAACAGGTAGGGAAATGCCACTGATATTATTCAAAGTGAGTACTTAATTATACATTCAGTATCAGTTTAGAAGTGATAATCAATGAGGTGTAAAAGAGACTTTTTTGTGCCACCCATGAACAGTGTGGCTTTGACTGTAACTCTTCCTTATTATTGAAGGAAGAGAGCATAATATTTCTCCAGCTGCTCCTCTGTGCTGCCATGCCCTCCGGCATGCATCACTGCCAAGTGGGGGTGAAGAGAGGGGATAAAGCCTGGGAAAGATGGGTTTTATGTATCTTGCCTTCTTATGCTTTGGTGTACTTTGATCTCATTCCTGTGCATGCTGTCTTTTTGCACTCAGTAGGACGCAGCACCATGCTGGGTCTCTAGTGAGACCTGGAACTGGCTGGGCTAAGGAAGTCACTCACACTAAAGCGCATGCCTGTGTGTGTGTTTGTGTCTTGGCGAGGGGGACTCGGGGGCTTCTTGATAAAGACATCAAAGAATATGACGTTCTTGATTTTACATAGCTGCATTAATCCTCACCACCTCAAGGTTGCATGATACATTAAATACAGGCCAGTAACAGATGTTGGTGGAGATGTAGCTTTCTAAAAAGAAGGGAAATATCTGTCTATTTTCTGTTTTAAGTTTGAGTTAAAGACATAACATGCTCTTTAAAACCTGGTAATGGTGTCCTTGAAGTAGAAGGTATAATTCATTGGTAAACAGTTTGCATATCCACACTTTTCTCAGGTTTAATTAGCAGCCTTGCTGTGGACTTTGATTGATTTTTCTGCTAGAACACTCTGTCTTCTTGGTGGCAACAAAACACTGCTGTGGCAGCTCTGCAGAACATGCTTGGAGAGATTAACACACTTGCAGTTGTTAAAGCTGAGCCAAAATTTCCCCCCACCCATTAAATATTAGTTTAATTGCATTATTTCTATTGTAAAGCCAATATCATAATGATAATGTATACTGAAGGCATGCAAATACTTGTTGACCACACATAAAGACATTCATTCAATAGAACATTGAAAACATCAGTATCCAGACTTTTATGTACTTGTTTGTAAATCCAATGAGAAAAAAATCTTCATCTCATGTCAGTCATGTTACATATTTGTAATAAAGGTAAATTGCAGCCTAGAAGCCACAAAGAATTATACAAAGCACATAAAAATACTCTGCAGCTCTATATTTTATTTCCCACTTACAGAAAAAGGAATAAGCTAATTGTTCAGGGTGTCCTCAAGGCATTTTTGCATTGAAACTAAAAATCAAAAGGGGATGTTGAAGCTTGTGCCTAAATGATGGAGGGATCTCTCTTTTTACAAAGCAAAATGTGGGCCTAGAGAAGCAGCTGGATATGTGAGAAAACTGTAAATTTTTATATTTGTCCAGTTTTTGCTGGAACGTGCAGGCAGGGGGGGCTTGTAATCAATCATGTTTTCTGTGGGGAGATGTGTGATGTCAAGGACAGGGCAGTTGTTACGCTGGGCTGTCCTGTTACCAGAGAGAATGTGGACGTTTATCATTTATTGCCTAAGGGTCGAAATGAGAATTTAAGACTACTGTTTCCCAATCTTTGTAGGTGTCCGGATTCTGCTCGCCCTGAAACCATCCGACCTTGTTTGCTTCCATGTAAGAAGGACTGCATTGTGACACCTTTCAGTGAATGGACACCCTGCCCATCAAGCTGTGTGCCAGGTAGCTCAAACAGCAAAGTATGAATAAAAATTCTGCGTCATGTTGGGTATCAATAGGATTTCTTGATGTAAAACCTTTTTTGACCCACACATTTGGCATAATATGATGTCAAGGAAGTCAAGGATAAAATATATCTTTACCATTTCCATCTCTTTATTATTTTTTATCTATTTTAAAAGATGCATAAACACTGTACTAAACATTGGGATTTTGTAAATTTACCTTCACATATTGCCTCTAGTGTATTCAGTGATTGCTTTTAGTTATTCATGTACATTTAACTGTCCGTGACATTAGGGCAACACATCAAGATGAAAATGGCCATCTAATGGTTTTTATTGTGTGTTGGGAAAATAACAAAAAGTATGTAATTGTTTTTAAAAGATATGAGCAGTCAACTCGTCTCTGTAAATATGCTGTAGTCCATTGGGTCCACTGATGATGTAATCACTTTCTTAATTGCGCCATTTTCAATGTTTAGTAATTAGTGTTGTGTAATGAGCCTTGCAGAGTAAGCCAAATGAAGCCATTACAGCGCGGTGTGTCCGAAAACAGACTGCCGAGAAGTAGAGGACATCACTGCCACAAGGGCACGCTAATCAGCATCAACTTTGAGAACACTTGTTTCCTGATCCTCTCTTATAGACATTAGAGTGCTCCGGTGATGTTGTGTCCTGGCCTTTTTTCTCTGTATCACTTTACTCAAATTCCTCCTGGAAAGTGTCCACTTAAATTTAACTGTGCAAATAATACACAGCCTTTTGTTGATTGTGTCTCATGTTCTGCAGCAAATGGAACTGTCGCCACACAGTCTCGGTACAGGACCATCATTCAGAGATCTTCTAATGGAGGCCAAGAGTGTCCTGACACACTTTATGAAGAGAGAGAATGTGAATCACTTCCTGTTTGTCCAGTTTATAGGTAAAAGCTCCATTTGTTACCTTTTTTCTAGTGTAACTTAATTTATCTCCTGAGCAGGAAATGTTGTTTTCCTATGTTCACAAGAGTCACAAGATTTTAGTTTTGTGTGGTTACTGTGTAGGCATAAACATGAGTAATGCTTTGCTTTGTGGTTTGTTTTTGTGCACTGTACACAATAAGGCTCAATGTTTTAAAAATAGGATGCAAATATAGCCACCACTAGTCATCAAAAGCAGAAGGCATCGTTGGTTTGATGCCTTTGTCCAGATGCCTTTGTTGAAACCTTTTCTTGAATATGTCCTGGATGGCTAAGATCCTCCACTGGCCTGTTTTTATAATGTTTGCTGTTAGATTTCCAATATGAAAGTGGGCTGTTGCACTCCTTTCTTCTGCACAAGATTCAATTGAGATTTTTTTTAACCTTCAAATCACTTAACACTTATTCTGTGCTGTACAATGTACTGCTACCCCATTTTGTTGTCTTTTAAAAATGACATGTGCTACACAAAAGCTACACAAAAATGAATGCAGCACAAGTAGATTTTCCTCAGTTGAGTCTTGTGTCTTTGAAAAGGGCTTTTGGGCTTTAGTTTCAGTGAAAAAGCTGTCTTACAAAGTGGTGACAACTTTCTAAATATAGTGTTCACCTTATGTGACTAAAAAACATACACTCCTGGCATATTTTTCCATGGTGTATCACTCCGTGCCACTGCTGCTCTCTGCTTCCTCAAATTGCTAAGCACAATTTGTCTTGAAATATCGTTTATGTCTGTTTTTTTTTTTTTTTTTATAAAGGTGGAGGACCCATAAGTGGCACAGCTGCAGCATAGTGCCAGATTCAGTTCGACGTGGATTATCAGGACCAGGAGAACTTTGTGGCAATGGCTTAGAGACAAGAGGCAAGTGCTTAGTCTCTTTCCCAACTTTGTAGGAGCTGTCAGCTGTTGCTTTATTACCGCTCTAAGCTTCACTCCTCCATCTATTTACTGTGTTTATTTAATGAGACCTTTCACAGTGTTACTTTTAATAAGAAAGTGATGCAAACACAAAAGAAGAGACAATTTGTCCAGTGAGTCTTAACGAGATGGTCCTTCTGTCTTGTTGTCCTGATGATCTCATTACAACAGTAGTTTCCCATTAATGAACGCAACAAGTCATAAACACAAATTCGTCTTGGCAGTGGATTGAAAGAATAATCACTGTCGGTAGAAACACTGTTACAGACACTCGTGGGCACAACTAGAGTGCGTCTCCATTACAGTTTTTGCCAAAATAATGGTTTTACACTTCCTAGTTTGAATTCCTTTGGACATAATGTCTGACAAAGAGACAGCTATGCACCACAAATTAACAATTACAATAACCCTGCACAGACACCACGCATAAATAATGTAGGACAATGAGAACAAAGCCATGAACACAAATTATACTCAATCAACAGGAACTTTTTATTGTTAATAGGAGTCTACTAATTAACATTTTATTAGAGGATTATCATATTTTTCATTTTGCGCTTTGACTATTTATGTGCTATTACTTTGAATAATGCAAAATGGAGAAATGAATATTCATAAATATCATCAAAACATGAACATCTTAACTCCCAAAAATTAAGATGATGTACAATTATGTAAACCACTGTATATTCTCAGCACAGACAGCTGGCACACATAATAAACCAATCTGCTGTGCTGTTAACTTTAATCTTATAATGCAGTTTAATCTTTTGTGTTTTCTGTAGACTATCCAAAGTGGGCTCTTCCTTGATCAGCCTTGTTTTTTTTATTTGGGTCTGGCATAGTTTTGGTTTTGTCAGCCATCTCTTCACTATAGCAGAATTTACTGTATTGCTGCAGTATCTAATCATAACATTGGGTAACATTTCATGCTATATTTGCCCTCAGACCTACACTTTGACATATACTTCCCTGAGTGGAGTTGTGAAAATGATTGGCCATGGCCCGAGCTGTTAAAAAGTCACAGTGTTAATTGGATGATTTCAGTCTCGTTTGAAAGGAGAGCAAATGTCCCTATAAATCCTAATGTTCTGTCTTATTCACTGCTACAATTCATTCTTGAGAAGTCTCTAGCATTCCTGCTCTCCAAGTTGCTCAATTTTACTCAGCAATATAATTATGACTGACATTTGGACAATGGAAAGACGGTGTGGTGCTCCCAGATTAAGAGCAAGCCTCGTTGACCTTTACTCCTTCCTATTTGAATAAAATTAGACATGGATAAATACCTATGACATTTAAAAAAGTTAAGTGCAGACTGAAAAAGTCCTTAAATAAATACTTCATTTATGGTTTACTTTGGTTCCTTCCATTCAGTGTCACAAATGTCAAACCAGGGCAAAGAAGACACAGCTAATACATTTCTTATGGGAAGATATTGCATGATTTTACTTGAATGCAATCTGTATTATATGCACTGCCTAAATAATGAGCTAGAATCCCTTAAACTACCTATTAAATGTCCTTCTTAATCACTTATAGTTTTATGTTCAAAAGCATGGCCATTAAAACTAACAAGGACATATGGGGATATTCAAAGATGGGTAATATGTCATTGTCTTGTATGCTTTCGTGATTACTGCATACTCCACACTCCCATGTCTGACAAGCTTTGCACTGTTTAACAAATGTCCTGCACACACACCCCATGCTTCTGCACAGCTTTAATTTGCAACTGTTTACAATATCAGAGACTAGGTGCAACATTCAGCAGCAATGTGGAGTAAACCTCCAGAGTAATGAACGCAATCAGCCAGTAACCCTGAGAGTCTTGTTCTGCAAACACACTTGCCTCATTGGCATATATTTACTGAATAATTAGGCTGACCAACATTCTGCTTATCTGTCAGACTACAGTGCAGTCGTTAAACAATACAATGGAGGAGACTCGTTCACTTGTACTTATCATTGTTGTAATTACTGGTAACCATTTGTGCCCTGTTCTTTTGACACTGCTACCAAAGAAGGCAAACTAATAAAACAAATGCTGAACAAAAATCCTCAGGAATAGCCAACAAAATTGAATCGGTCTATTTGTGTTTTATACCAAACCATTTTTTGTCTTGTTTTGTTTTTTTTGCCAGGGATGTTAAATTAGAGATTTTTGTTGATTTGGGGGAAAACACTGCAGAGCCTCAGAAACCTGGCAACTGCAAATCCAGAGTGTCTTCTGTCAATAGCAGGATGTTTCAAATAACAGCCAGGGATGTTCAGCCAGGTCACAAACAGCCAAATTACTGGATACAAAGTAAATCCCAGGCTCAGGCATGTACAGTAAGATTACAATCCGACCTCAATTTTTGGAACAAACGTGTGATTGGATTTGTTTGCTGCAAAGCCAGTTCACCCTTGGCCTGAAAAAATGTCCCATCCTCTCTCCATTGTTTGTTTGGACTGAAGGCGAAGAGGTAAATGAATGCTAATGTGGGAACAGGAGACGAATGAGGTGAGGGCTGTACACAGGCTGACCTGAGATGCCCCGGGTCACAGATAAGCAGCGCTACAAAAAGGGCAAGATTTGAGAAGATGAACTTTTAGCAGAACAAATACATGACAAACAAGATAAACATGGGACATGCTTCAGTGATACAGCTGATAACTTTACCCAAGTATCAAATGAAAGGTGTGTAGTTTGTGACAACATCTGGAGGCGAAAGTGCAGTTTACAAATACACACCTCACGGTAGCCCAGCAGGGACATACGGTTGCCTCTGAAACAGACCCCATGACTTTTGTCCTATATGCTACACAATTTTACAAAATACACCTTTAATTACACAGTATGTAATCTACATTTGATCATTTTGAAACTGCTATCCTGAAAATGTCTGGAGAAACTGTAATGGCTAGAAAGTACAGTTAAACATTATCCACACTGTTTTTTCTCACACCTTCAAAGCATTCATGCAAATAGTTAATGATCTTGTTGTATAAGTTCAAAGTTCAAAACACTGATATAAAGGGAAGTCTGATCAGATTGAAAAGTAATTTTACCCTCTGTCCTTTTTCATCCTAGTTTGACAAGCCTTTTTAAACCTACTCCTTTACAAACCTTCTGACAAACCATGTACTGTGTATAATTAGAGATGATCCCTGCCTGGTGATATCATGACAAAAATGTCATGACAATGTGTCACTGAATGTGTGACAAGATGGTATGAAAGGCCAAGCACAAATGGGCCTCAGCAACTTGGGAAAGAAATAATAATGGTTAAAAAGGAATAACTTCCAGTTCAACAGAATGTCAGCATTTCCTTATTGGCGTATCATCCTATCACTGCTGATAAAAGATGGTGCATATGACAGAATAAGGTTTTAGTTGAAGTTGGTAGGTGAAAAGACCTTTTGAGGTCAAAAAACAGACCTAGGTAGATCTTTTTTTTTTTTTTTTTTGCTGTGTTAATTAAGCTAATAATTGTGCAAAGCAATTATATGTAAAAATCACTCTTTCAACATTGATGGCAATGCATTATGAATTGTGGTTTAACCCAAACACCTACATTTCAAAACAAAAAAAAAAATCAGACCTTTTTCCCTGGTTGTGAGTGTTCCATCAAGGCTTGGTAATAATAGCTATTATCTCAGTTGTGTTGACTTTTTTGAGACCTTCTATGTAAATGAGCATCCCACACACTCTCAGCAAACATGCAGAAGCCCAACAGTTTTTGTCAGAGGGCAAAATTTAAAAGTCAAATAGAAATCGATAAAATGGATTAAAGGCATGTTTGTAGATCAGTAAATCCTCAAAGAAGCCGTGGGGTTGGAGAGCGAGGCGACGTTTCCTTCCCCAGTAACAGTAACTTAAACATTGTTCTTTGTATGTTTCTTAATGCTTTTTGTGGAATGCTACAATCCAGTAAACCACTGCTGACCATTCCCTCACAATGTTTCAAAAGACTCTGTCAACTACAAGGCCACACTGTCCTCAGGCCACCTCTGTTGCAGTTTTATTTCTTTTTAGCAACCTTACAATGCTACACTACTGCTCTGTCAGAAAATAATATGTCCTATATTTATACATTTATAGAAAAAATATTGAATTTGGGATATTTATTTCCTTATTTGTTCCATTTTAATTGGGTTTTGGCTCTTAATGACGGAAAATGTCATTGTATGTGTGCGCACTTGTTCGTTTGGCGAGTAACTAATGAAATGTGCTCCCTCCACCAGGTTCCCTCTGTAGAGTAAATTTCGGTGCACCTTGCTGCATTGTTTTGCATTCTAATGAGTTTTCTGTGACACAGAAAATATAATGTCTTAGGTATAAGCTCTGCATGGTTTTAAGACTTTGGATTGTGCTTTTAAATATTTGCATATTGCCTACTTACCATAAACCTAATTAGCATAGTTGGAAGTAGATTTTGTTTATGAAAGAAACATATTGCGCCACACAATTACTTTTTGTTCTGTAATGTGATCATATAAATCAGCCTATATTCCTTGAAATGAAAAGCCTGATCTATTTACTCCTGTAGCAGTGTTTATCATGTGTTTGACTTTACACCATTTATTTTAAACATATAATTATGTCATTAGTGTTATTACATGGCAGGCGTGTGTTGTGTTGTGAAAGTAACACTAACTGTAAATGTTTCTTTCTTCAAATTAAATGCTACTTTGGGTGTTATGAACAGAAATAACCCATCTGGTCTCCTGTGTTTGCTATAATTATTCTTAGCATAAACAGACACATGCTGCGGCTTCAGTGATGGGTTATGAATTTATTTATCTCTCAGAGACCTCAACATTTCTTAGATGCTAAATACATCAATCTGTCATAAGGTATGGCTTTAATGTGTCCTGTTATGAATGCTTTGTTTTTAAGTAATCCATCAAAGAAGCCTGATAGCAATGTTGTGTTTGAAGGTTGTATTAGAGTTACAGTAGGTCTCTCAACATGAAAACTTTGATTTATACTGTAAATGAAGCTGAGCTGTAGTAAACTTCAAAACAGCACTTCTCTCTTTGTTTGTCGGAGCATTTCTTTTGTGTAGTGAGTTTTCGTGTTCCGTCTTGTGTTTGTAGGAGTCAGCTGCCTTGGAGAGAATGACGAGGCGGCTAACATGACCGAGTGCCTGCTCTGGGCTGGACCTTTACCCTCTCAGATCCGAAGCTGCAGAGTGCCTTGCAAAGACGACTGCACTCTCACCGCTTGGTCCAAGTTTTCCGAATGTACTGGATGTGGCACCTTCCGAATCCGCAAACGCTCACTTACAGGTAAAAACTGTGCTCTTATGTCCAAACACAGATGTCACACAAGGAAACGTGGGAGATAAGTCACTAAAAGCCTTGTAGTTTTTTGGTTTCTGCCACTTCAGCATTCAGTATTTAATGTCCAGAATACCCTCTATACTGAAAGAAACTGAAGTATACAAAGCACTACATCTTGTTTGGGTTCTTGTACTGTAACTACTGTCCCTGTAGTGTTATGTCAGGCCCAAATTAGGTCTCATGCAGCATGTAATCCCTTATTTTGGTGCAGATGGCCAAATGTGAATTACATGCTGTGGTTGCAGACCAGGCTGGATACTATTTGTCTTCATGAATATTTGATCCAGTGCCAGAGGGCTTGCAGTAAACATAGCCCGTCTCCTTCTGTAATACTCTTAGAAAGCAAGACGTAAAAACAGACTTTGCTCAGCGTTGGCTGTGTTTTGTTAGCTTGTGTTCACTAGGTCAAAACAATAATGAAAGGTGAATGTTTATGTTGTTGTTTATTCCCACTTTAACACTGGCAGGTATATTGGCACAAAGTGAATTAATGTGGGTTTTACCGTTTAGTATGTTTAGACCGGTGCCAGAATATGGAGTCCTCTGCTTTGATAACACAGCACCACTGAAAAGCTTGCTGTCAGGGGTTTGGCAGAAGCAACCGCTGCTACTGCTACAATAAATAAAGGAACATAGGCAATCAATTCACAAATTCTTATGCACTACCTATGTGTTCTGACAACCTGCCTTGTATCATTGTGTACAGCCATAAAAAGAGAATGTATTTAAAACCAAGGCAAATTAAGAGCGTGAAGCAAAGAAACAAGCTGTGATGTCTTAGTATCGTGCTGGTGAGTTCTGTCAGCTGCTGACATCAACCATGACCCCTCTGTACGTAAACACATAAAAACACACCTCCGCAAGTCTCAGTCAATGCTCCATTTACACTCTCACTTGATTGATTTCATTGTAACATACAGGTTTGTATGAACTAATGGAAAACCAATAAGTACATCATAGTCTCATCCTGAATGAATACTGGGGTGTGCAGTTTCTGGGGACATGTGGAGGGGAAACTGCAGATTGCATTTCTATACCTCACATCTCTTCTTCCTTTACTACATGAGCACCTGCAGGGTCTGATGATCAGTTAAAGGAAAAAAAAAAAAGACATTTACACATATGTCCAAAGTCTTCAGGCAAGATTAAAAAAGAAACTTGATTGCCATTCTAGCTCCCTCTACAAAAACAACTCAAATCATAACACACAAGCACGAGTAAGAGCCACTGGAATTGTGTTGCATGTTTCAACACCTCCAGAGTTGACAGTATAAAGTAAAACATGAACAAACATCAAATTACATTACCAGTCTGTTGCTTATTTAATTAAAAATGTCATGGTTTTAATTGTTTACAGTGCTGTAGATGCTTCTGTCAACATTCACTTAGAACAGAAATACTTTTAAAAGACAGTAGGATAAAATGACACATACAGGGTGGCAGGTTTTATTTCTCAGTTGACACTTTGACACATTGGTTTAGAATGGCTATTTTTTGTGAGGTACACTGTGAAGTTTTGCTAAATGAGGGAAAACAAATTTTGCTCTACTTTGAGATGACATTTATGACATTTATGACATTTACAGAAAGGACTAAGGCTTTCCAAATCAATGTGAGATCTATGACTTTTCACACTTTTTACCTCTTCTTTCTCCATTTCTTGGATGATCTCTTTGTGCTCATTTGTGTTGCTGTGTCATTCTGATGAGTGACATTTTGTTGATTTGCATTTATATTTACTTAAAAATGTTCTGTTCAATGCACTAGATTGAAAAATACAGTGTTATTGCACAATTGGTGCAGAGAAATCAATTTAAGAAACCTCTTTATGGCCAATGTAGGATGACAGATTTTAATCTTAGGTGTTTAAACAGTAAACATTCTGTATTGCACTCAGCTTGTGAAGAGGGTGAGGTTCAAAAGGATTTGTTTTATGTATTTTGGTCAAACCTCTGCACTTCTGTATCTTATGAATATTTGTAACCATGGTCAACTTTTCTCTTATAGTGGATGACATATAGAATTGGACCATGTGATCATTTTGCCATCAAATAACATAATTCATGTATATGCATTAAGAGATGAATGATTATTACAGTGGTGTTTTTGTGAGGTCCCGACAACAGCTGCACAATATTTGGAAAACATGCTCCATGCCGTAACTATGTATGTTGAACTTTTCAGTGACCAAATAACTTGTGATACAGGAACAAATCATGACATTAATTCAAATATATAAAGAAACACTGGTGTGACACTGACATGGCACCAAAATGTGCATTACAATGGTCAACATTGCTATAATGATAAATTAATATATTGTTCAGCTCAGAGAGGTGCTTTTGAGCTGTAACTAAGTGTTACCTGAAATCAGATCCTTCTTAAACCATCCACTGACCTTTTGAATCAGACAGTAACAACCCATTAAGCTGCTTATACTGAAAAACCTAATACTCTATGAAACTAAATTGGTTGCTACAACAAATACTTCATTAATAATACAAAGTAGACAAATTGCAGAGGCTGCAGGTAAATTATTTCAACAAGTTTTGCAATGTACATGTATTTGTCACAGTTTTGTGCTACCCTTTGATATCTTCCTGCTTAGTTTTTACAGAGACTAAGCAAAAAGATGTGAATGCCTAAACAGCAGCAGCCAAACAGATATTACAGCGTTGAAGGTTGAAGCATGTGTGCTATAGCACACACAGAATGCAGATTTGATTGTTGTGTGAATAGGCCTATGCGGGACTATGACCAGTAATGTAGTTGCTGGGTGAAGTGATGCTACCTCAGTGCTCTTCAATCAACCCCCAGCAGTGGTGTAGATTGAACAGATTGTTGGTGAATTGCGGTGCAGCAGCAGTGAGTTAACACTCTGAGGAATGTTTGCAAAAGAAACAGATGGACTGTTCACTGGGAGCACGCAAGGTCGAGGACCCACACTAGTCACAAAACACCAGCCTTTATCTTCATACATCGGAACAATGTGTCTTAGTCTTTTTATTATACAGTACAGGTAACAAGGTGTTTTCTGATTTTTTTAACTGCTTTAAGCAAGCACTTTGCCCATGTCTCTTCTTGTGGGACTGACAGAAATTCTTTTACCCCAACAACAAGTGACTAATCATCCACACAGCATTACAAGGCTAATACATCTAACCAGCTGCTACACCTACTCTACATACATCAGGTTATGTCCTAATTGTTTTCATGTAAATGAAGAATTATCACATTGATGTCATGTGTTAAGTGATTCATCTGTTATTATGTGTCTTGTGATAATATGTCATTACATTTTACACCAACACCAGCCACTTTAACGATCCACCGCTGATATACAATATGTAACATTATTGTCTGCCAGCAGAAAACATCTGGGGCCTCATTTTATAACCACTCCATATGCAGAACAGCGGAATAAACAGAGTACATCGCCTCCATGCAAAATTTGGCATCCATATAAACACACTTGACTGGAGAATTGTGGTTCTGACATAAACTTGTTGAAACATATTGGAGACTCAGATGGTGAATTGAAGCCAGAATGTGCAAATCAAATATGAGATGCATCATTATATGTATAATAATGATCATTTTGCGCATGATTATTCCGCTAACACGTTTAATTTCAGATCATATCACAGCACAGATAATTTCACCTTATCATAATCTTTCAAACCAGCAGTGTTATTTGCTTGTGCTACTCAGGCATAACTATTCCATATGCACCTTTCAATGATAAAAGCCATCATCTCCTCCATGCAATATTTCATCAGCGCTGTTTCACTATCTTATACCATATCCTCAAAGTGCAGTGGAGAATGTCATCTTTCTGACACTTATGCTCTCTGCAGTTGCTGAAGCACATGTGATAGAGGGAGTGTCATGAACAGCACACAGGAAAGTCAGCTCAGAATATACGGCTTGTGAATATACTTAAGATAAGATATCCCTCATAATAGTTGGCCTAAAAATAATTTAGTTGTAATTGTTTACATAAATCCTGTAAAATCAGATTTTTCTTTCATTCACATAATAGTCAAGCAGTGAAGTCTCATCCAGATTTCCTATTTATTTTGGTGTAGTATGGCTATGGACATTGCAGGTGTATTAGGGCAGATGTGTCTCCTCCAATTTAAGAGCTAACAAAATCAGGCCAATGAGTGTAAACCTTACTGTAGCAGAGTCAAGCTGAACGAATGTGCAGCTCAACAAGGCCAAAGGTAAACAAACTTCTGTCAATCAAAACAGACCTAATTTATAGTTCTCACAATGAACATAACATAAAACAACATAAAATGAAAGTGAAAGGGAAGGAAAGGTTGTCACACAGCAACAAACATGCATTGCTCATAACTAACAGATCACAGCTTCACTTTGTTGGAAATAGTGCTTATGAATATCCTTTCTCACACACACACTTAAGACGTGCCTTCGCTACCACCTTATAACTTTAATAAATTAATTACATGCATCTATCTAGCCTCTATTTTTATCTAATACCCTCAAGTGTTGCATATCACTTCTACATTTCTTCTAAATGGTCCATTCATTGATTAGTAGCTCATTTCTATGCATCGACAATCATGAGGTCCTGTGCGTTGACCTCTGATGAAGACATATAGGCATGCAGAGGGCAGCATACAAGGACTGATTCATATTCACACATTTTTAACTTTGGTGTAGATAAAAATGGTTTATTGACTGCTGTGATCCATAGGCTACACACGACTGAAGTTGATTATTTCTGTATAACATACACATATGATATTTGTTCTATTGTGTCCAGATATTGGTTTTAAAAACTGCCCTGCAACTTCGTTTTTAGTATGTGCCACATACTGTTTTGCACAAACTGCTTTTATCAGATGCATTATGACATTAATATCACACCTAGTTTGCCTCTGAAAAAATACAGATATGGGCTGTACACATAATTCAATCCAGTGCTGTAAAGCGGACAATCAATCACCAAACACATTTTTCAGCGACCGGACAGCTTGACAGCCCATATCTGTTACTTGTCCAGAAATTAAAAGTGACAGAGTCTAAAAGAAACACATGCCTTCCAGCTGCAATGTCACATGGTTATCTATCAATCCTCATCAGAAATAATGGACATGACTAATTACACGAAC